>OX637572.1:40000-1296623 GCA_951800085.1 Comarum palustre | reverse complement strand
TTGTGGAAGGCTCATATTTTGTTTATCTGTTCCAGGCTAGTGAGCAGAATACATATGCAGATATTGAAGCTGCATATAAGTGTCTTGAAGAAAGCTATGGTACTAAGCAGGAAGATATCATTCTGTATGGTCAATCTGTTGGAAGTGGACCGACTTTGGATCTTGCTGCTCGGCTGCCTCAGTTAAGAGCTGTTGTCCTGCACAGTCCCATACTATCTGGTTTAAGAGTCATGTATCCTGTAAAGCGCACATATTGGTTTGACATTTATAAGGTAACACATGACTTGTCTATCTCATGCTTGATTGGCAAGGTTATGACGTCAATGTAATTCAGCCCTTATTTTGTTTTTTGTGTGCAGAATATTGATAAAATTCCACTGGTCAGTTGTCCTGTTCTCATCATTCATGTAAGTGATTCTACTCCAGTTTTGTCAACTTTAAAGTTGCATTTGTGATTGGCTCACATCCATACTAAGTTGAGTGCATGCATGAAAAACTCTCGCATAAGAACTTGTCTTTGATTTTTCTTCTTTTGTATCATTTTAAGTTATATAGTAGTTGAGTAGGTTTACTTCCCGGTCGGTTGCTTTATGCTTTGTATAGTCGGTAAGTAAAAGGCTAACATTATATGTCACACAACAATTTGCTCTTTTGATTTACTTTAGATCTAAAGGTTAACATAGTATGATAAAACTTCTACTGTTAAGTGAGAGTATCTGACTCGTGATTTCAGACACTTTTAAGAGGCCTAACCAGACTCATGAAAAGATGAAAAAGTTACTGATTGGTTTAAAGATTATCAAACCCATGTGTATGTAGGGACTCCTTGAAGCCTAACCAGACTCATTATTATATATACTAAAACAAAATAGGAGTAGCACTGTTCATTCAACGCGTGAATAGACGGTTTTGCCCCTGTTTGTGAATTATTTATAATACTGCCATTAAGCGTGTAAAAAGACGATTTTGCCTATGTTTGTGAATTATTTACAATACTGCCATTAAGAGGGTAAAAAGACGATTTTGCCCCTGTTTGCGGATTATTTACCATACTGCCATCAACAGCGCATAGAAAGACAATTTTGCGCCTGTTTGTGGATTATTTACAATACTGTCATCCTTATAAGACAATTTTACCCATATTTGCAGATTATTTACAATACTGTCATCGTTTGTCTGTCTTTGTCTATTTTACCCCTAAGTTCTCATGCTTATCTATTTTTTGTCCAGTTTTGGAAATAGCTTCTATTGTTTTACTTCTTGGATAAACTAGACGTGTCTTCCATTACTAAGAGTCTCATTTTCTGTACAATTGCCGGATTTCTTCAAAATTGATTTTTCCCCCATCCAATCTATAAATACCTTGCCTTGTATCTGAGTAATTGTGTTGATATCTGTTATAATTTGGATCATAGGAATGAAAAAAAGTAGAGTTTTAGCTAATTATAGGCTGATATGTAAGTGATGGGGATATGAATGTGATGAAATATTAGACAAAAACATGGGGTTATATAACTTAAATCTGTCGAATATGCCTCTAATGTAAGAGTTTTAAAAGTGATTTTTATGAATGTTGGTTTGTTTTGTTTTTCCTTTGAATATTGGTTTTGTTTTGGTTTTGCACCTGCGATCCTTGGGCTAAAAGATTGAGTTGATAAACACAATGAGTAATTTTAAGATGAAAATGCATTGCTGGAAGATAAATAGGAGTTCTAGAAATACATGGATGTGAATTATATGGTTAAACTCTGTTATTCTATCGTACAAGCTTAAATTCTGGTTTCATTTAATTCACGAATGTATAGTGGTAGTGTTTCGGTTTTCGGTTTTGTTGATGGTGGTTGGTTTAAAGGTTTAATAGTGGTTTGGTTTTGTTATGGGTGCCTCCAAATACATACGAGGATTATTTATTATGTTTAAAATTCAATAAAAAAAAGGGCTTAGCCGAGCATTATCATGACCCTGCAGCAGCGCGCGGGGGTTCTTGCTAGTGAATACTATTTAGATTCAGAAATGGCTTTGCTGACATGACTAGGTATGTTTATCCAGTATGATGCTGGAATATAGGAGCCCTTGTCTTTTAAGATCTCCTTTATCTCCCAAATGTTGCATGCCAGATAACAATTGTCTACATTTTATTATTGCATTGAATTTGTAGACTTCAATATGCTTAGCTGATGGGTGGAAAGTTAAGAAACAACATACTGTTGAAAATCAATGTTTTTCTTTGATCCTCTTCTGGTAAAGTACAGTACAACAAGCTGATCTGCCTCTTCATATTGAAGTGATTTTTTATAAAATTTTTGCAATCCTAGATTTGACAACTTAATAATACGAGGCTATTCGGTCCTTGGTCATTGTGAAACACCAAATTCTGTACAAACTAATCCTCACAGAATTAGCCATTATATATTCTTGTAGGGAACCACAGATGAAGTAGTTGATTGCTCTCATGGCAAGCAACTGTGGGAGCTATGTAAAGAGAAGTATGAACCACTATGGCTTAATGGAGGCAATCACTGTGATTTAGAACTGTATCCTGAGTACATTAGGCATTTGAAGAAGTTCATATCAACTGTGGAGAAGTCTCCGTCCCAAAGGTACAGTTCTAGGAGAAGCACAGACCAGTTTGAGCAGCCTCGGAAGAGTACTGATGTTTACGAAGTTTCTAGGAAGAGTACTGATCGAAGAGAGAAACCAAAGAAGAGCACCACTGATAGACCTGAGAAACTGAAAAGCCAGTTCATTAGTGCTGATAAACTAGAAAAATTAAAAGTGTCCTTTGACCATATGTCTCGGAGAAGCGTGGACTGCCATGAGAAGTCCAGAAAAAGTGTTGACCACCAATTGGATAGAGCGCGGAAGAGTGTGGATCGACTGGATAGAATACGATCTGGGTAATTTGTGTTGTAAAGGCTTATATGCAGATTCAAAGCTTTGCTTGGTGTTGTGGGAAAGTTATTTGGGTTTTTGTTCTTATAATTTATGGTAAACCTGCTGTGTAATTGGGGTTGAAGCAGCTGTATAACGATTGCATTGCATAAAATGAGAAGGGGTTTGCTGTTAACATGGGATTATTCTTATGAATTCAACAGGGCCTTCACTTGACTGTGAAAATTGAATAATCACTTTAAAATCAGGCTAATTTTGGATATGAACATAACTACATAAGCTTTATGGAAGGTGTATATGGTAACTTAAACTTCTGACAACCACATCGACAAAAACGTTCAAAGAACAAGATAGGTTGGAAAATACTATGGCCAGCCAAAGTGACAACATGGAATGTTACCAAAATGGTAGCAATCCCTCAGTGGCGTAGCCATAAAGTATACGAAGAGGTGTCAATTTAGACAAGCTAATTATATAGAGAGAAAATTTTACTTTGTCAAGAGGCAAAATAAGCCAAATATCTTACATTACTCTTGTATACAAGTAAAACTCTCAAGCACAACACACATAGAAAGATGGTGAGAAGGGTCATTTGACCCCTCTAGTCACCATGTAGCTACGCCCCTGCAATCCCTGTCTAGTATGAACGTGGCTGTCAGAACAAACAATGCCTCATGTTCTTATCCTGACCTAGACGATGTAAACGGATTTCAATCTCTTATCCTTCACTGTATTACGTGTATTTTCCAGAACCAGTGTACAATTTAGTGTTCATTACACAGTCAGCACAAAATATAGGAGAAATATTGAACTGACAAAATGGAAATGAAACTTCAGAGAAATGTTAATTTCATTAATTTACTGTCAACGAAAATAGTTTTCTAACAAGTTGCTGAATTTTGAGCCTGCAACGATATATTGTTGCATAAGCTTCTCTGTGACCCAACTTCCAAAGTTTCACCCAGTCATCTCCTAGTTTTTGTGTACGAAACATCACTTACGAATACCTTCATTTAGTCCCTGGAGAATGCCCAGTGGTCGTGGAGGAAACCAGCTATTTAGGTGTGCGCTCACTGTGTTCCACTATGGCTGATGGAGGAAGTTTGCCAATGCAGATCTCGTGAACTGTGGCAAAAAGCGGGAAAAACTGTAACCACCCTCGGTGGCTTAAAACTTCATATACCTCTTTGGCTGTTGACACACCCTTCATAATAAAGAAAGGAGCATTCATAAATAGACTGATAAACACATAGTTCAATGTCAGAGAAGGAGACTTCAAAATTTCTCCTCAAGTTATTCCTAGTTCTGTTGAACTCAAGAACTGATGAAATGTGGTGTGTTTATTGTGATTAGATCAGTACATATTCTTAGTCGTTGTAATCTACTCAAGTAGCATATTTGTTGTGCATTCACAATACAAATCCTCCCAACCTGACACTGCATAGTATTAACAAGGTAAAAAATGATGATATATGTTTCGTAAATCATCCTCATTGCGCATTAATTCAATAACTGCACATAATTCTATGATAATTGTTAATTCAAACCTGTAATTTTTGACCCTGTAACATTTCTGCTTCAAGCTCATCAAACGATCTGCAGATGACAAACACAAAGGTAATAGTTAGATTAATATTTAGTTTTACAACTTTCAAGTGCCAAAGTAAGAAGCTTAACTTTTCCCTCCACTTTTTGCGAAAGCTTCTGCAACCTTCCTGTTTCTTCCTCCCACTGCCATACACAATGAGGTAAATACAAAGAAACATAAGAATAAATAGAAGGAAGCAATCATCATGATTCCTTACAGCATGTTGTGATGAGATCAGCAACACCGCAGCTTTCAAAGAAGGTGCTGTCCTTGACTGATGAAAACAACATTTTGGAAAATGCCTTCATTTCTCTTAGACCAATTCTCATAATTGCAGCCTGGTCATTCATACAAGCAAGTCAAATGAATAGAAAAGGCAGTAGAGACCAGATTTCAACCCTTGTACAAATATTTGAACTTACCTTTGTATTATTTCCCATGTCCAAGCCATCCACAAAACCTGTTCCATTAGTGATTAAACTCCTTGTTCCTCATTCAAACTAGAGAAGGGAGATATACATTAGTATATACAAACCTGCAGCTATGGCTACAACATTTTTCAGGGTACCACACAGTTCTACACCTTCCACATCTTGGACCTATAAATTCCATATAACCCAAGAGTGAACAGAACACGTCTTCAATAGTTCTTTAATGTGAATTAAATTGTTAAATCCATGTTATGAATGGCATGCACTCACAGGTGAGACAATAAAGTAGGAGGTACTAAATAGTTGAACCCATTTTTCTGCAATCTCCTTGTTTTCTCTGTATCCAACTGTGGCTTCACTGAATTTCTCCAAAGCAATCTACACAATCAGTCCCAATTTCAGTAAAGGCTGGTGTGTAATGATCTGGCACATTACGCTATAAAAATAGAGTAAAAATTAGGGCTAATAACCTCATTAGCTATGTTTGCTCCCATTAGAACAGAACAATTTACACCCAATTGGTCAGTGATCAGTTTAGAGATCATGCAGGGGCCTTCCATCTTGACCTCCATTCCTTTGATAAGGGAAATAGCCTCCACATCCCCGCTTATCTTCCCCGCTAGACTTTTGCATATACCCTCCATAAATTGATGTGGAGTAACAAATACCAACATGTTTGCACCAGTCACTGCAAAACTCCCCCATTACAATCACTAAAAATTTGCCTCAACTACCCAACTGAGTAACTTTGACACTGTCAGCAATGCTTTTGCTGGGAAACAATTACCTGCATTGACAAGGTCTGGGTCTGCAACAACATTTTTCCCAAGTTTTATGCCAGGTAGATATTTCACATTTTCCTATCACAGAAAACAATAAGAGATTACAATGGGAAACACCTGTGTGAACAAATATAACAGAAAATGTAGCTCAAGATCAATGCTTTTTTACATTTCTTGTGTTGATGGCATCTGTGAGCTTCTCACCACTTGGCAATGTCTCCTCAAACACCCACATTCTCACCTCATCTGAATTTTTTCACACAAAAACCCCAAATTTAATAAAATGGGTTTCCTCCAAAAGACACAAAAGCGTTTACCAAAGCATATGATAAACTCAATTCACTTCACATTGTCTATTTCTAGAAATCACAATAAAGCTTCATTCATTTGAATCCAACACACATAATTCCCAAAGGGGTATCCACTAAAACCTCCAAAACTCACAACGGCCTAGAACAAACCATCCAAAACTTAATTCATTTCACACTAAATCCTACACAACATCACCAAAAAGCTTCAATCTTTAAAATGCACACACACAGTTCACAAACACCAACATAGTTGCATGCAAAGAAAACCTCAAAAAACAAACAAAAGTTTACCATGAAAAGAAGGAAGCCTGATAGTGTTGGAGGCAATGAGCTTAGCAGCCACACTACCCCAGTTGCCACTACCCACAACTGTGACCCTGTTCTTCCTAGGAGCAGCTTCATCAGCCTTCTGGGTCACACCAGCTGCGGCTGCTTCTTGTGGAGCCATTGATGAAGAAGAAGAAGAGAGAGAGAGAGAGAGAGAGAGAGAACGAGAGAAGAATGAAGAAGGGTAAATGGAGAATGCGTGGAAGTGAAGAGAAGGGAGAGAATATAAGCGAGGAGAAGACACTCGTCGGGGGCGGAGATGGCATACACGTTTCGGTACATACGATGTGTCGTTATGTATTCCCCGTTAAATCTGGCGATCTCCTCTAGGACTATAGGACTGGACCAATTAGGCATTTGAGACTGACTTTCCTACGATATAGGTAAAAGGGTAAAATGTGTGTGCTCGCACTTTGTACTTATCCATCTCTCTCAAGAAAAGCTAATTTTGATGGTGATATTTTAACTTGCTTGGATCTAGTCCTCCTAAAAGATCTTGACGCTGGATTCTTGGTGTGTTAGCCTAGAAAATTCTAGCTAGGTTGGTCCAAGCTACGAGGAGCACTATTGTTCCCGGCGTACAATGGTTCTCGATAATGAAGCGATAATGAATGAAGTCTCGTCAAATCCGTCATTTAGGTTTTGGAGTATCGATTATTTTTCGGTTTGGTATTATAATTTGAGGAGAAATTGAGATTTGATATGCATGAGACATAACTGTGGAAAATGAGAGTTGAATGAAGACTGTTGAATGATGGTGAAGCATTATCATAAGCTCCTTTTGTTTGGGATTCTTATATATATGGTCGTGTATGTATATTACATAATTTTAACCATTTATAACAATTCGTATGTTTGACCACCCATGCATCAATATTACATATTCAAATCTTAACTATTCACATGTATCGTGTGCATACACGACCGTGTATTGAAAATACTCCATATTTATTCATCTTTGATATTATCCTCATTTATAGGAATTCTGATAACCTAATCACACTTGACTATTCGTGTGGCAATGGATGGTCCGAGATATACCATTTCATTAGGATATTTTGCAGTCTCTTGGACTTTATGAAATGTAAAATGCATGTGGGAGCTTATATATTATTATGCATTGCATAGCTTATATAATAGTGTCAAAAAATTAATTGATCGGTTATATAACTACATAATGTACGTATTTCAGAATATAGATCAATAGTGCTTACTCTCTATGCATTCCAATTTGCACATTGTCGGCACCCCGTTCAAAATGTATTACTTGTAGGTTAGTTAAAAAGCCAACCAAACAAGGTTTAAGAATCATTTGCCTTTTCTAACATGCAACACTATATATTTGTGAGTGACATATAACTCCTAGTAGAGCCTAGCTTCAAGGTAGAATAATTGGAAAAAATAAACTGAAACAAAACTTCTTTGAGATAAATGAAAGGTATCAAACTTTTTTTCTTCTTTGAATAAGTTTGAAACCCAACCTAATTGAAAGACTTAACGACACGTTTAGATTTTATTTCAATTAAAAAAAGGTAGCAAACTTCTCAAAGGTATAATAGAAGGTAGCAAAACTTTTTATCATTTAATAAATTTCGAGTGAAGGGTTCTATTAAAATTAAAAAAAAACTTCTAGATGGAGATAGAATAAAAGGTGTAGCAAAATCTCCCCGTCGGTTATAGCCTAGGTCGACGGGCCAAATTAGGAAGTAGCTAGTTTGCTAGACTGGGGAAGCAGCCTGCCTTCTCTATCTTGTTCCACATTCTATAGAAGTTGGTAATTTTTTCTGTTTATCTGTTGTAAACTTGTAATTTCTCAATAGCTACGTACGGAATTAGGATTATTGGGATCTTAGCTTTGAAAATTGTCAGTCTATTAATGCAAAGCATGAAGAACCGATGTATCAGTCTATTTAACATATATGGACTAAGAATCTTGTCGGACGTCTGAGCTCCAATTATTGCGAAAGGTCGAAGGCTAAGTTGATTTGGCAAGCCTTGGAGGACTTTTTTCCTTCACTTCTTGAGAGCGTGGTGTACTCTTCCTTGTGCTTTTTCTAATATGCGGGTGCGACTCAAAGTCATAGGCAAGACATTGAACGTTAAAGGTCATCTTAGCCTTCTAAGACCTCTCATGCATGATATAACTTTCATTCTTTATTGAATTTGTAAGCATGCGCTAAACGTTCATGTTCCCACAAACAACGCTACTTTATAGGTGTCGATTTTCATCACCAACAGATCAATAAGAGTTTCTTTGAAGTCATATGTGCAAACTGGTGGGGTTGTTCTCTTGTAGTGGGTCTATCTCCGCCTTTCGGCTAGTTTGACTATTTCCATGGTTTCAATCGTTTATCTATGATGGCTGGTGATATGTCACGGTGGTCATGTGTCGCGTCCTTGTAGTCTGCCGCATGTGACTGTAGGTTTGCCATCGATGAGCTTGTCCTTCGACTTCCTTGAATACAACTACATTCTTGATGTTGGACTCCCTTCGGTTGATGTTGTGCCTTCACACTTCTTTGTTGGGTGGAATTGATGGTCTCATCCTGGACTTTCTCCATCACATGTTGAGCTTCCATGCCTTCCTTTTGATGGTAAGCTTCATCCTCTTCTTTGTTGGAGGAATCAGTGATCTCCCAGACTTCCTCCATTAGATGGTGAGCTTCCTCTTGAGTGGAATTAATAGCATCATTTTGACCTTCCTCCACTGATGTTGGGCTTTCACATACTATCTCATGGAGGGCTTAGTCCTCGGCTCCTTTGGTGGTCTTCTTCCATTTGTTTGGTGGACTACCTTCAGATGATGTTGGACTCTATCCTCGATTCTTTTAGTGAGCTTCCTCGCCTTCTTCTTAGTGTTGGACATCTACTACTTGACTAGGACATTCTCTTCCTCAAGTTGGTTGAGTTCTATTGAATGACTTGTTGAAATGTGAGATAAGAGGTTATCGGAGGACCAGCCTAAGGCTGGCTAAACACTTTCTGACGCCTAACTCAGTAAAGTGTTTGAAGAATAAGTAGAGATTGAAGAAGAATAAAGGGGTCAAGTATAACATGATATTGTGAAAAAAAGATAGAGACATTAGTTTAGCAACTATGGTTCTTGGCAAGGGTGGAGACACTCCTGACATGCCAACAAAGAGATGGATATATTTATAGACACTCCGACATGCCAACAAAGAGATATATATATATATATATATATATATAGGTTAATTTCAGTTTACTCACATGAGTTTTGAGACTAACATCATTTCACCTCCTGTATTTCGGCTATAAGTAAGCTCGAGCTGCTCGTGTTCGACTCATGTTTGGCTCGATTTTTAGCTCGTTCAACTCGTGCTCGTAAGATAAATGGGCCGATCTTGAGCACAATATTGAGCCCGACAAAAAACGAGCTGAGTTTGAACAAGATTGTATTCGGCTCGTTTAGCTCGTAAACAGCTCGTTTTTAAAACTTAGCTTTAAAAAATGTTAGATGTAAAATATATTGTTTAAAATCTAAATTTTCTATTCTTTTTATTACTTTCCTTTTAGAATCAAATGATTTAATTAAAATACATATATTGAAACAATCAATTTATGAAAAAATGAAATCAAACGCTAACAATCACTATAAAAATAAAGTAATTAAGATGAGATAGCCTTAAATTTAATGTTTTGTAATTTAAACTAAATTACTCAAGCCGACCCGAGCCCAGCTCGAACTTAAACAAGCCGAGCCGAGCTTGAACATGAAAAAAAATCAAGCTTAAGCCCGGCTCGAGCTCTATAAAAATACAATGAGTCAAACATGAACATTATAGTATTCGACCCAGCCCGGCTCATTTACACCCTACCCGTACTCTTAATTTTAAAAGTTTATCTTCTAAGGTTTTCAATTTTTATCAATCATGCCTAATTTTTGAAATTTTGATCAATTTGGGCGTTAAATGCTAATATGTAGTATTAGAAAAAAGATTTTAAAAGACAATTTTTATTGTTATATGATCATATTTGCCCTTAAAATGAGTTATAAAGTTTTAATGAACGTCTAAATTATACAAAATTTCAGCAATTTAGCATGATTGATACAAATTGAAAACTTTAGGGGTAAATTAGGAGTACGGAGGGTAAAATGATGTTTTCCCAGATGGGTAAACTGAAATTATCATATATATAGAGAGAGTTAGAGAGAGGGAGATAATGTTGTTGTAATTGGGGAAGAAAGGAGAAAAATGGAGTTGTGGACCTCTCTATTCAGCCTTGAGAAGACTTGTATTATAAGAGGATAGGTTCGTGACATGGAAGGAAGGTATGGTCCCTAAAGGATGGGTCTGACACTCCCAAGGGATGGTCGACCTGACAAGGTATGTAACTGATGTGATAGAGTTTGTGGAAGGTCAGGACATGTGTCACAATGCTTTGGAGACTTGTTTGGTGTTGGGAAACGACACGTGGTTAAGTAGGTGAAGGGTCAGAGACACGTGTCGCATATCTATAAAACCTTCTTTGAATCACTCTTAGGCATGTTAAGAGACATGTCTTGTGGCGGCTATTGGATGTCCTAGTGAGTGCTTGAATCACTCTTAGACATGCTTAAGAGACATGTCTTGTGGTGGTGACTAGATGTTCAACCTAGAGAGCGCTTGAATCACTCTTTAGAATGCTTAGGAGACATGCCTGGTTGTAGCTACTTAACGTCTTAGCGAGAACTTAAGGGTTGAGGCTCTTAGGCCCTGGAGGTCGAACTAATGGCCTTGGAAGCTTAGGCTCTTGATTCCTTTAGATGATGTTTCTCTAAAGGTCAAGTCTTGATAATAAGCACTAGTCCTACCAAGATGGAAGGTTAGTCTTAACGATAGTCCAAGAGCTTTGGTGACAGTCCAAGACTTTTGGTGAAAGTACTAGACACTTGATGGTAGTCTATGTTACTTGGTGACAGTCCTGAACCTTTGGTGATAGTCCTGGACACTTGAAATGTTTTAGAATGCAAAGTTGGGCATCTCACAATTATTCATATGTGTGGATCATCTTTATTTATTGAATAAAAGTTTGGGTGCTTTGTAAGATCAGAGTTCTACATGGCTCTTTGACATTTTAAAACATCCTATATGGATTGAGTTGAAAAGTTAAGTTTTGTTGTCGAACCAAATTATAACATCAACAGTATGTAAGTAGTCAACACATCAACAATAGCTAGCTCGTTCAAGCTAAATACAGAACCGGCCCTGGGCTAAGGCCAACCAAGCACAAGCTTAGGGCCCTCTAAATGTAAGGGCTCTAAAAAATATTATATAACCCTTAATATATGAATGTAAAAAATAAAAAAATCTACGAAAACATGATATGGTAGAAATTTTAAGGGGTAAATACCTCATATGGTACCTGATGTATAATCAATTGGACAAATAGGTACCTGATGTTTAAAAGATGACAGTTTGGTATCTCAAGTTTTGCTCAGTTAAATAGTTTGATGGTTCCCTTAACTTTTCTATTAAATATGAGGGTAAAATAGATATTTATGTCATATTTATCAATATACACATAAAAAAAATTTGTTATGTGGATTCGTGTGTATTAGATCCGAATATATATATATATATATATATCCAAAATTTTAACTAATATTTATCTACATAAATATGAATTTATGTTTTTTTTTGAAACATGACTGAATTTTATATTTAAGAATTTAGGTGGTATAATTAATCTAAACACTCACACGACTAATATGTATTCATATCAATATATATATATATATATATATATTTAACATAAAATAAAATTATGTCATATTTTATCAACCTAACCAAAAACATTAATTCATGTGTATACTCTAAAAAACCTAGAAAATAATAAAGACCAAAGAATAATTATCATTTAACCACACAAATTCATATTTTTTATATCTATTTTTATAAATAGGACCTAAATGACGATTTATCCTCATATTTAAAGGAAAAGTTAGCGAAAGTATCAAACTGTCTAATTAAGCATAACTTGAGATATCTAAGTGTCATCTTTTAAACATCAGATACATAATTGTCCTATTGGTGATACATTAGGAATCATATGAGGTATTTACCTATTTTAAGTCTCTTGTTTCAATAAGCTTGTAGAAAATTGTTAGCATTGAAAATGAGTTTGTTCGTTTGAATACTAATATGAAATGGTAGATCATTGTAATTTTATGGTTTAGCTTATAGAAAATTGTTAGTATTGAAAATAAGTTTGTTCGTTTAGATATTAATGCATTGATAATGCTCTTAGTATGTTACTACACATAATTTATTTTGAAGATCGAGACCTTAATTTATTTTTTGCTTTAGACCCGACCCTAGCTAAATAGCAATGTCAATTATAACATACTAGCTAGATGCCTAGACACACATATAGCTCTAGTAGTTTTCCGGCAGAGGTTGAAAATAAGATACTAACACTGAAAACTTAAGCCTCATAGTTTAGGATTACCGCAACATATAGCAGCAAAGGACTAAACGTAATATTGTACGTTATAGCAGAGCCCTTTTGTTTACAAAGCGTTTATATTATATATAATGCTTCCATTAATTAGCAGCGGGATCCTCTCCGGCAGTTAAGTGCACCGGCAGTGACAGTCATCGAACCGACGAGAGAAGAAGGTCTTCCACTCAGACTGGACGCGCTCGCATAGCTTGACCATGCACCCGCACCTGATTGCCGGAAAAATGCCCCGTTCAGCATCAAGTCCCCCTCGGATCTCCAGTTCCATTTCCTCCATTCACTTTCCGGTGCATTCTCATGTTTCGTCACCTGCGTGATATAAAAGTTAGAGATTTGCATATATGCTAGCTAGCCCTTTTGATTGATAGACACTGTTGATGATATTCTAACCTCTTTATCGAAACGTCGATCCGGTGCAAGAAATCTATTGCCTTGACTATAGATGGTCGGGGCTGCACTCCCTCCTATTGCATACATCTCCCAATGTGTATAGTCATTGTTCACCACATGAAAAAATCCATGTCGACACCTGCATATATAGACACGTACTCCAGTTTCTTGTAAATCAAACAATATATAAGAAAAACATAACGATCTCCAAACTAATTAAATTAATTCAATCAAATACGTACCTTGGCATTCTTTGCACGAGCCCTTCTCCAAAGTGATTGAACGCAATAGTAACATGCATGCCCTTGTCTTCCGTAAACGAATCACTGTGCCCTAACAGCATAACCTTGTCATGATGCGTCATGTAGTTGTTCGAAATCGTGATGGCTGTGGATCCGTGTATGGCATCGATGAGTCCATCGTGACAATTAGACAGTGAGCAATGATCGACCCAAACGTGTTTCCCGCCGAAAATCGACACGCCGTCACCGTCGGACTGCGTCCACCAACCTGCGTGGCTCGGGGAGTCCCTAATATCCCCATTGCCGGCCTGCTTACAGTCGTGTATGTGGATTCCATGGATGATGATGTTGGTGACGTAATGTATGGTGATGCATGGTCCATTAGCAATGTGAACACTTGCACCTCTACCGTCTATGGTCTTGAACGAGTTCATCACCAGCTCTTGCTTCAGCTGGATCACCATGTCCCTCTTGAAAATGATCCACAGCGGCTCGTCTTGTATCACGGCGTGTCGGATGGTTCCGGGCCTAGGGTTCACAGGGTCGTCGTCGCCCGAGTCGCTGACTACGTAGATTCTGCCGTTTCTCCCGCCAATTGCGTCCTTGCCGAAGCCGATGGCGCAATCCGCAAGGCGCTGGCGGTTTTGCTCCCAATTGGGGTCGCACCGCCAGCAGTCGTCTATGGGGTTGCCACTTCCACATGAGGAATGTGCCAGCTGCCTCCTAGAGACATTGATATTCCTGCAGAGGTTTAAACAGAATCTCGTTAGAACTTGACGAAACATGACTAATTAACTGAAGCAAGCAAATCAAATATTTTGAGTTTAGTTTACCTATGGACCTCCTGCACTACTACTTCAGGGTCTTGGAGTTGAGAGCAGGAAACAAAAGTAGTTGCAATTAGGAAAGAAGCGAGGAAAAGAACCGACATTGAGAGCTGGGTTTCCATCTTCGAGTGTTCTGCTAACTTGGTTATCTTGAGGTCTTACTTATAGGAGGTCGATCTAGATATCTCTTAAAGAATGCACTGCAAGACTCACTCTAAGTTGGTTTGGTTTTCTTTACAAATGGAGGAGTAAAAAGCCGAGAGAGATGGCGTGATTAGTATAAGAAGATGGGTCCAGGCACATCGTAATTTCAGGTTCCTAGCCTACAGTTTCATTTTTATGCTGCTCTTCCTGACTTCCTCCTTCCTATCAATCAGTTCGGTTTAAAACCGTTAATCATGGAAGAAGCATAAAACCCTAGGTTGACTTCGATGCCTCAATATTGCAGGCAATCGTCTCAAGAGTCTGTCAACGATGAATATCAGAGTACTAAGATTGAAAAGAGAGGACCGAAATGAATGTTAATTACCAAGTCCGCATATTGATATATACAAATGGTTATTACTGAATTATTTCTTTGATAATGAATTAAATAGTAATTCTCAACTGTGTTCTCAATGTATCGCATGCGTATGACAACAAATTATAAGAGTTAAGACTCATTTTGAAAATGATAATTTGACTCATTTTGAAAATGATAATTTTATACCATGTAACTCGATCAACTTTATAGTAACATATAATTTTCAGAGTTTGTTTACTTATGATAACGTACAATTTTCAGAGTTTGTTTACTGATTGGTTTTGGGTTTTGGTAGGGATGGGAGAGTTTTTTACCTTTACAAGCGGGATTAGAATGTTTTGGGACACATTTTCTCCCTTCCTACTGACCACATGATTGCTTTCCTTGACTCTTTTGGCGTCAAGAAAGAATTTGAGACCCATGTCAGCTAGCTAGGTCGATCACTTTGGAGAAATGACAAATATAAAGCTCCAACAAATAAGACGATTCTTTCATCTACTAATCTTAAAATTACGTGAGCTACATGCATGCATGACGCTCTCTATATATTTTTCATTACCAAAGTTACGTGTATCCCATGGTCAATTATATCAGACTCATATCCTGGTTTGCCGCTACTTAATTATCCCATTTGCTACTTTTAATTTGATGTCATTAATTTAGACAAGAACCCCCTTTGGTTATGACTGCAAGCTTTTCCAGGGGCTTCGGCCGCTAAGTTTGAACTGGTTTACTCCTTTGCTTGCTGTAAGTTAAACCTTTTATTGTTTGAAATTACTGCTGGTGTTTTCTAATGTTGATCCTTTACTTATCTACCTCTAAAAAGTAAAAAATAAGTCGCTATACATTCGTGCCTCTCGAACTAGGTCATTTTGACCTAAGATCTTTATTTCTCTTATATGGTATTCAAAGAAGGGTGTCATGTACCATAAACGTACACAATACCATAAACGTACACAATATATGTGGTCATCAGGGCTGGTCCTGAAGAGTTTAAGGCCCGTGTGAAATAAAATTTGGACCCTAGCTTATATATTAGCTTTTTATTCAAAAAATACAGATTTTATTGCTTATTAGCACTTTATAAATATCTCTTTTATTTTAAAGAAGAACAATCGTTAGTCAGTCTCCTTTATTGTTACAATGAATTTTCTCTAAAATTGATGCAACGACTATAATAATTGATTCTTGTGCAGATCATTGTCCGTTGAAGACATTCAAGCACTTCTGGTGCTTTATTAGGAGGTGATAACTTAATTATTGACTTCAATAATTGCTTACCAGGGTCAATAACTGCTTATTGAGGGTCAGTAACCGTTTACAAAAGGCTAGTAATCATTTTCAGAGTCTGTAATTGATTACTGGGTCAAGAACTCGATTATTAGGGTCAGTTACCCCCAATTATTAGAGGTTAGTAACTAAATTAGGTGATTACTGAGGGTTAGTAACCCGATTATTAGGGGTAAGACAATGATGGAAGGAGTAAGAGACTCAGTGGATGTTGTGACCCACTCACCCAAAGTTTTGGTATAATAGTGTCTCACTAGTGCTCCATTATTAAAATCATAAAATAATATCATATATAATGATATATATGAATTGCATGCGAGTGGAAAGAGAGTTGGTTAGTTGCATTTTTTCCTTACTTTTTAAATATGGTTGTTTTCCTTTAATAGTTGTTGATGAAAAAAGTGAAATGGTTTTGTTTCATCTTTAATTATTAGTATAGATATACAATAGTTTCATTTCTCACTGAATTTAGTAATACTTTTAATCATAAATTATAATTTTTTACCATTTTCCTACAAAAACTTTATGTAAAAATATTTCAATATTTATATATATCGACTTCGCTAGTTGCGACTGTAAGTGTAAAAAGATTATTTCATACTATAAACATTGTTAAGACTATTATGCTACGATTTGAACTTTCGTCGAAAATAATTATCATAGAAATACATAAAAAATAAATTTAAATATTGTTATTATTATTATTATGTGTGCCCCACTAGTCTAAAATTTTTGGCTCCGCCACTGGGGTAAGAATCTGACTAAGGTCACCAGAGAAAGTCCAGTGACGGTGACTGGAGAAAATCAGGCCACGAGATTCCGGTGTTCGATGACCGAAGTCCGGCAACCGGTGACTGGAGTCCGCTGAGGCTCCGACAAAGTTTCCTCTCTCTTTTATATTCTCTCTCTAAGTGCATGTGTATACAGGACAATGATAAAAATGTCTCAAAAATATTTTTTAGTATGACTTTAATAAAAATTTGTGTATTTTGCGCACAAGCAAGAACACTTATGTTGGAATGGACTCATGTCTATTGTATTCATTGAAATGAACAATAAAATGTTTAAAATAGTATTAAACGGGTATTTGCCCTAATATTTTTTTCTTTCATATAATAATTAAGGGTATTGACCATTCACTAAAAACAGAAAAAAAAAAAAAAAGTTTCCACTAGGTTTAAAGTCTTTACGTGCTTATTCTAACTTTTTTTATCAAATTTACTTTCTTACCCATACCTTATCTGAGTATATTGTTTATCCTTCTAGTTTCTTCTCTTCTCGATCTGCACTCTCTCAACAACCACACCCACACCTTCGCTGACACACCATCATCTACATCACAATCACTCTCACCACCATCTCTACCACCACCATCTGCTCTGCTCTTCTGACTCTCAAAGTACCAATCCTTCACCGCCGTTAGCCACATCATCACCCCGCGATGTCACAACTCATCGCACAACACCTTCGTTGCTCGCACAGCGCTGTCGCAGCTCTCCTCGTGCCGTCATCTTTCAACAACATAAGCAAACGAAGCCACTGATACAAGTTTAAATGGGCCAGGTCGGGGCGAAAACTATAGTGTTTATCTTTGACTCATTTTATTTTTATCGAGCTCGAGACGGACTTAAGCTTGAATTTTGTTTTCATGTTCAAGCTCGAGTTGGGCTCGGATCAGCTTGACTCATTTAGTTTAAATTACAAAACATTAAATTTAAGGCTATCTTATCTTAATTACTTTCTTTTTGTGGTGATTGTTAGTGTTTTTTTGTTACAAGCAGAGCCTAAAAGGCTCAAACAAAAGAAAGAAAAAGATTACAGACTAAAACAAAAGCCAGATTTCCTAGCTCTAGTTACAACAGCTAGATCATCAAAGAAAGCTGAAGTAGCATGCACAGGAGGATCATAAAAAAATAATTTCAAGCTCATTGTTGATGCTGCATTTGGCTAGAGCATCAACTGTCATATTAGACTCCCTAAAGACATGAGAGAGTTTAACATTATCCATCTAAGCCATCAAACTACCTAAAGACATGAGAGAGTTTAACATAATCCATCTAAGACATCAAACTACTGCAGCCATTATGGAGAGATCTTAGAGGATGAAGAGACAGATTGTTAGTGTTTGATTTCATTGTTTCATAAATTGATTGCTTTAATATATGTATTTTAATTAAATAATTTGATTATAAAAGATAAGTAATAAAAAGAATAGAAGATTTCAATTTTAAACATTATATTATATGTATAACAATTTTTTTAAAGCTAAGTTTTAAAACGAGTTGTTCACGAGCTAAACGAGCAGAATACAATCTTGTTCAAGCTCGCCTCGTTTTTTTGTCAGGCTCAATATTGAGCTCAAGCTCGGCTGATTTATCTTACGAGCCGAACAAACTAAAAATTGAGCCGAACGCGAGTCAAACATGAGCGGCTTGAGCCTACTTACAGTCCTAGCCACTAACTCAAGATATAATCTCTCTCTCACCCGATCCAAATCAGAATTTTCTAGATTTCACCAGGTCCGATCGAAGGTCTCACTCTGGTCTGGGTGCTCATATCAATTGTGTTGGGTGCCCATATCACTTCTGTGTTGATTAAAATTGATGTTTTACTAGGTAATTGATTTATTACTGAGGGGTAGTAAAGTTAGTTATGCAATAAGAACGCAGCTTAGGTGTTCAGTAAGAGTTTATTATGGGGTAGTAAAATTGGTTGTGCAATAGGAATGCGATTTAAGGGTTCGGTGAGAGTTTATTAGAGGGTAGCATAGTTGGTTGTGCAATAAAAATGCGGTTTAAGGGTTGAGTGCTAGTTTATTAGGAGGTAAGCCCTTAAAAATAAATAAATAAATAAATGATATAAAACCAATAAAAATACATTTGTACATTTAAAATTGAAATTAAGTTGCTACATTACAAACATAATATCTAAATTTAGAATATGACAAATACACAATAACATAAAATCATTCACTAATTTCATTTTCTTTCCTCTTCGTTGCCAAGAGCATTTGCGCGCCTTTAAATCCATTTTTTTCTTTTTAAACCATACTTTTTTCCTCTTTAAACCCAAATAAAATGACGTGGTTTAACTGTTTAAATATTTTATTTTTATTAAAAATAAAATAACATAGAGCGACGTCTCAAGACTTCTTGAGACGCGTCTTTTTTGCATAAAAACAGACTATTACTCGTATTTTGTGACAAAAACCTTTAAAAGACAGACTTGAGACGAAATGAAGAATCCATGTCACGCTTTAAATTATGGTGTGTCTCAAGACACGCTATTTTAAACAGAATTTGACACATATACTCAACTCTTTTACTTTTTTTAATCAATCACCTTAACGTAACAAAAATGACACCAATTCCTTCCCATTTTGTTTTCAACTAATAACTTTGAAGATGAAAACTCTGATCATATATAACCGGAAAAAAGAACTATATTTCTATTTGATCTAGATCAGACGATGTATTTTGTTCGATCTCCTATTTAGGTCATGTGTACAATATTAATCATAATTTTATCCGTTTAATAGTTAAATTAACCAATAAAGATTATCTATACAAAAAATTAATGTATAAAAAAATTATTTGCTCACCTGAATATATCAAACAAAATAAACGAATTATCATCAATATTGTAAACATGACCTTACTTCAACGAAATGGACAAGCTTAGTCCGAACACTCCAATACACCACCAAAGATGGATGTGTGATGTTGGGAGTCAACCAACACCCCAAGAAAGTGGCACCACTATTTTCGACCGACACCCTACCAATTTTACGGAAATAGCCAATTGTACAGATCGGTTATGAGGAAATAATCCCGTCTATACACTTATACCAATGCTTGCTAGACCAACCCAAAAGCGTAATTTTAACTGAATAATAGATTGGAAAAAGCCCTCCTTTTCTACCTTCTGGGTTTCGATGGCGATGGGAGAGTTGTATATTGTGGCAAAAATTAGAACACGTGTGGGTTGATACTTGAAGGGAGCTCGAAACCAAAATGAAAACAGTGCTTTTTCCAGAGGAGGGTCGAAGGCGGAAAGCGCCACAGTGCAGTGCACTTTCTCGTGTAAAGGTTCTGGTGTTGTTTAGACAACAGAGAGAGCCTTGTATTTACTCGATCCAATCATTCCACTGTTTTCACTTCTTGCATTGACTCAAACATTTGACTTGAGCCTGTATGCAGTAAATACATGACTATAATCATTTGACATGATTCATTCGACTCGATTATAGCAACTAGATCGTAACACACTCCTATACCAATAACGTTAAACCATAACACAATGTGCTCAAAAATCGAAACAAATAATGATCTAACATTACATGAAAACAATCGAAAATCAAAACATGTCAATTTTTTTTACCCGTCATCTCATCATAATGTGAACCCACCAAAACGCCATTATGGTTTGAAGTTTGCAAGGCTCGTATAGGACACATAAATCCCATGATTAGTAGGGCTAGCATTTATCAGAGGCACATGAAAGAGCAATAGGAGTTTTTCGCCCATGACTAAACAGACCCGACCCAAGACCCACTGAATATCATTCTTGATAACACACCCAAAATCCACCCCTCCACCCAATCCCGAAACGGCACATGTCCCCAGGCCACTCTCTACCCACCCAGTGTCGGAGTGTAATGACTTTTCTGCCCTTCTCCCTAGAGGTGTGATTACACAGAGAAAGAGAGTAAGAGACCTCAGAGAGAGAGAGAGTTGAGAGAAATGTGCCACAACAAGAACAGTCCACCTCCGAATCAGGACCGTCACGTGAAGCTGATTCAAACCAGATCGATCTCCTCCATGATGAAGATGATCAAGGAAGAAGACGAAGAAATCAAGGCTGCGATAAAACCGACGGCGTCACGGAAATCGAGGAATAAGAAGAGGAGCCGGAGGAAGAAGCCCAAGTACTTGAGCCTCCGGAGTTCACGCCTCTCCGCTCGAAACGACGCCGTTTCCGTCGACGACACGGATGCGAAGATGACGGAGGAGGCGGCGGCGACTACGACGCGGCGCGGACAGCAGCAGCTGGATTTGTTTCCGTTGCATCCGGAGCTAAACGCGGCGGCGGACCACCGGTTCGACGACGACGTGGCGCTGCTGTTTGAATCCGACGGCGGAGCCACACTCCACGGCCTGCTCGACTCCGCCGACACCGCCACGTCGACAATGTCGTCCGATCATGATCAGGCCGAGTCCAATTACGGCTACAGCCGTGGCGGCGGCGACGACATCGTGAGGACGGCGATGAGGGGGAGCGGGGGAGATCGGAGCGTCGGGAAGTGGGTGTGTTACTCGGAGCTAGTGAAGGAGGAGGTTGAGTTAACGGCGACAGCGACGACGAGCTCAGCGAGCACGTGTTGCAGTGTGGGAGATGATCGGAAAAGTCATCAGGATCAACGGCTGGCGTTGAAGCTTGACTATAAGGAGGTGTTGAATGCTTGGTCCGATAAGGGCTCGCTGTACATTAAAACCGAACACGGCGAGCCGCCGCCGCAAACAGTGCAGGACTTGCTTCAGGATCAGCTCTTTCAACACCTCAATGATTCCAGTGTCAATGTAAGACCACGTCATCTTCTTAATTACTTCTTAATCGTCAACCCTAATTTTCAGCTTCAGGTTTTTAGATTGTTCTGGAATTAGTTTAATTGATTGATTTCTGCAAAATTGATTAGCTTTTACTCTTTTTAGGGTAGGACAGTAGGAGTGGACTGGAATCTAATAAATTAATCAGGATGCTTTCACTTTTTGTTCTTATGGGTCCCACTTGATATGGGCCTGTAGCCCAACTTATTGGGTGTTATTTTTTATGGTGGCCCATAACTACTTGGAATTTCGTTGTTGGGTTGGGTTGGGTTTTGCAGATTGAGGGTTTGAGAGTGCCTGAAGAGGGTGGGAGTGGGGATGGTAGCTTGGAAAGGAAGAGGATTCAAAGACAGGAGTGTTTATTGAGATACAAGCGGAAAAGGGAGAACAGGCTGTTTTCTAAGCAGATTCGATATGAAGTTCGTAAGTTAAATGCTGAGAAACGACCCCGTGTTAAGGTAGGTGGCCAAGGCTCCCTCCTCCCTTTATGATGTTTTATTCGCTTGATTTGGTGATTTTTTAAGCTGAATTTTTGTTACTAATTGCTGCTGCAGGGTCGGTTTGTGAGTAGTTGAAAGCCGAAATGTAGGGTATGGATCATATTAGTTAATTACTTGTGGAAAAAAGGAAAGGATAATCAGCTTGGTTTTTGTGTTTATGTCAAGAATTGGCTACTATGATCTTTTCCTTTTACTGTTTCCGTTTCTATTCTTCATCTATTTTACATGTTACATGTGCTAGAGAGAAGGTAATAATGCTTCTTAATTACAAGAAAAATACATTTCTCTCTTTCTTCTGAAAACATATCAGAATTGAGTGTGGCATTGATGCACCTGTTACTTCCCAAGTTGCTAGTAGCATCTCTCCCATCTAATGTTGCTAGTAGTAATTCTCTTGTCCAAATGTTGGATTGATCTTACTTAATTAGTACTGTTCCCTTTCAATGTTAGAAGAGAATCAATGATTCAGAATTCGAATTCCCTCTGTAATACAATGGATATGCGGGGAAATAATTCATTCTCATCCCGTGCTATTCAATAATATGTTTGGTGTGCCTCCTCCATGTACACAAGTCATAATTCAATAGTATGTGCAACTTATAATCCATATATCCATCCCTCCCCCATTTTGCTACCACTCCTTTGTTCATCAGATCATAATATCATATAAGAATATTAAGGGTTAAGTTGAGATCTCACAATTTGATATATGTTTTTAACTAGGAAGAGTTACTTAACGTGGTACTGGCCATTCTTAATCCTGGGCTATGTTGATTGTGATATAGAGACACTGGACAGTATCATTCGCGTTCCATAAATTAGGACTTAAGAGTCGATCAATATAAGGTGTTCCCAGTTGCAGTAGGTTGATGTTGCAATTCTTTTGCGTGTACCTGTTTGATGACCAGTCCAATTCAAATGCATCTCCGTCACCGAGTTCTGTCACCACCGCGGCACCACATCTTTTGACAGAACCGTCATCTCCACCCTTTGTTTTTGATAATTAGAGTACTCGTACAAACCACAGAAACCAAAACCCTTCAAAACCTATTTGGCTCTGAACGGTCTTGTTATACCCACATGCTGTCCTATACACTGTTCTAAAAAACGCTAGGCGCTACTAGGGCGAACAGTCAGCGTCTTGCGTTCAGGGTGTCTAGACGGTTTTATATTTTACATATTATTATTTATTTAATAAAATAATTATATAAATAAAAATTATAAAAAAAACACTTTTATGTTCTAAAATAGCAAAAATACTTCAAAAATATACATAATAAAACAACAATGTTCTTAGAAATAATAAAAATACAATAGTGTATCTTTTGTTTAGACTTTAGAGTATAATATTGTGTTTTTGCATGTGTTTGATTTTACTCATTTTTAGATAGGCTTTTATGTATTTCATAATTTTTTTAAAAAAAACTATTCGAACCGCCTAAGCGCTGCCTAGCCCTCCCAGGCGTCGCCCAGCCCGCCTAGTCGGGCCGTCTAGGCGCCGATTTTCGCATCAGCGCCCAGTTTGACCGATTCGGGAAAAATCGGAATGGTGCCCTGCCGCCCAGCGCCTATACGGCCATGGACGCCTTTTTTTAGAACACTGGCCCTATACTCTTAGTTTTGTTCAAAACCAACATGAATGCATCAATGGCGCGCAGTTTTGCAATGAACACATCATCGGGCGAGCTTGAAATAAAAAAGAACGTTCATATCCTCCAAACCTTCTCCGACTTAGTTTGAGATTTGTGATGGATTCAGTCATTATATATATATATATATGGGTCTTTTTATTCTTTTTTCTTTTCGGTTATACGTAACATCAACAGCTTTTCGTTTCGTTTGGTAGATTAACATGTTGATTAAAAAAACAAAATCACAAAATAGTGAGAAAGAAGAAGAGCCAAGAAAGTTCAAGATCATCTGATCATTTATGCATTATTTACAATCATTAAAGCTATAGAATCTTGAAGATAAAATTCAAGCTATGGAAGATGGTAGAACATACAGTTGTATATATCCATGAATAGCCAAGAAACTTCAAGACCTAAAATATAGAAACTTCAAGACCCATCCCAATGATCCCATCCTATATATATCCTCTACACGATGCAAATCAATTAATCACAAGCAAGTTAACTATCCAATGATCCAAAGCCTTAGCTGAACTTCCTTCACATATACTGATATACATCTATATATACGATATCAAACATGTCACTCATTTCCAGGTTGTTTGGTGATGAGCCATTGGATCCCTTCCTTTCCGTGATCAACCAGTGTCCGGTACTCAACACCCCAACTGATTGGAAGGAGACCCCTAAAGCTCACGTTCTCATTGCGGACCTGCCGGGGCTGAAGAAAGAAGAGGTGAAAGTTGAAGTTGACGATGGCAGGGTGCTCCAAATAAGTGGCGAGAGGAAAGTGGAAGATGGTGATGATGGTAGTGAGAAGAAGAATGATCCTGAATATAAGTGGCACCGTGTCGAACGTTGTCGTGGCAAGTTCCTTAGGAGGTTTAAGTTACTGGAAGATGCTAAGATCGATGAGATTCAGGCGTCCATGGAGAACGGAGTGCTTACTGTCACTATCCCCAAGCAGGAGGTTCCAAAACCTCAGGAAGGTCGTTGAGATTGAAGCTCATTAACTACTAGTGAAGGGGTTTAATAAATCGGTGTATGTGTGACAATAATTGGTTATGAGTGTGTTCGATCATGCTGGTTTGCTTTGTTTCTCATGCGTATTTTTCCTTATTGTGATGTAATGAAACTGAATGTGCGCAATCTATATATATCGTTAAATAAAGCTTATTGTTTGAAAACTCGAGTCACTTGTTACGTTATATGTTAACTTATTAGTTTAGTCATAACTCATATTGTGCTGGGTTGCCGGCCATTTGTGAAAAGGGGAAAATTATAAAAATTAAGAGTTGCACAAAACGAATGTCCTTCAAACTCGACCACATCCGAAATTCCTGTCATGGGACCTGTCTATATTACCTCCATTACTTATAATTAAGTTTTGAGTGTGTCATACTCGATCATTTGTTACAGGGGCGGATCTAGGTGGAACCAAACTCATCTGTTAAACAGTAACAAGTGTGGATCATGGATCATTCTTATACTAATACTGTCTGAACTTAATCACCTTTAAGGTGTTAGGTTTTAACTACAAAAGGTCTCGGTACAATTAGAAAAGATTCACCCACTTATTAGTTATATTTTATTTGTCACTTTTCTGATGTGAGATCTATTACTCTCCAATATTCTCAACACGCCCCTCACGTGTAACCTGACTCAAGGTTTGCACGTGATAAAATGGGACGGAAC
The DNA here is from genome assembly GCA_951800085.1 of Comarum palustre. Classification (NCBI taxonomy): domain Eukaryota; kingdom Viridiplantae; phylum Streptophyta; class Magnoliopsida; order Rosales; family Rosaceae; genus Comarum; species Comarum palustre. The sequence continues at coordinate 1,271,123 of OX637572.1, read as the reverse complement.
AAACCAAGGAACACTTGGTGACAATCCAATCAGAAGTTTTCAATGGCGATATAAGCTCATTCCGGACAAAGATAAGGAACCCACATTGGGCCCATAAGAGAACTGGGCGAGACATATAACCCACCAGAATCGGAGAAGTAAGTTGTACCGATATTGTCTCAAGTTAACCACCTTTAAGGTGTTGGGTTTTAACCACAAAATGTCTTGGTATAATTAAGAATGATCCATCCACTTATTAGTTATATTTTATTTGTCATTTTTCTAATGTGGGATATATTACTCTCCAATACTCTCAACATCACCCTCCGTTGGACAAAAATTCTGCAATCACTGCTAAAAAAAATTTGGCTGAACAAATGTTGCAATCTCAGCTCCTTCTCTCCCTACTTGTTGATGAATTTATTTTGGCTCACCTAACTTTCAAACTATAGATCTGATTTTGTTCTTTAAATTTCTATCTTGGAATTTTGATAAAGCAAAGATATCTAGCTACGTTCTCGTTGCCAACCTGCCGAGCTGAAGAAAGAGGAGGTAAAAGTGCAGGTTGACGATGGCAAGGTGCTCCAAATAATTGTGATGTGCATGAAAGTATGCAATTTATTTATCGTTAAATAAAGCTTATTGTTTGCAAACTAGCTCGAGTTACTTGTTACGTTAATGATAACTTATTAGTTTGGTCGTAACTCATTTTTTGCTGGGTTGCCGGTCATTTGTGTGAAGTGGAAAACAAATAAATTATGAGTTGCACAAAACGAATGTCTTTCAAACCCGACCACACCCACAATGTCTGTCATAAGACCTGCCTAGATTACATCCATTTCTTATAATAAAGTTTTTGAGTATGTCATTCTCATTTGTTCTTTAAATTTCTATCAAGGAATTTCGATAAAGCAGAAATGTCTAGCTCATAGATTCAAATGGCCGGCAGTTTTTGCATTTGGTGGTTGCAATATAGTCAATATACTGTTGTCCGAGCCCTTCAATTTACAAATAATACTTCAGCCAACTAGCTTTACTGCTCTTTTTACATTGCACGCATGGCAATATATAATCTCTTGAGATAAGTGTATCATAATTTATATTGTAATGTTTCAATGTCATCGAATGCATATTCTACTCATGAAAGAAAATGTACAGAATCTCTTCGCCAAACCAATTGCATTATTGATTAGATTTATAATGCGTACATGACTCCATGTAAATTGCAGCTACAATATGATTGATGAGAAACACACTCATAGCTCGAGTAAGGTAAATTATGCCATTAACCGTTCAAATATTACAAGAACCACAAAATGACATAACAAATTAAGTCACTAGCTATTAGAAGTACAAACTTAATATTGATTTTCCGGTTAGTAATCGATGGAGGAGATTAATTGATTTCCCATTAATGTTAAAATATCAAGTCATTATTGATGATACTAGACGATCATCAGACACTAATGGTGCGACTGCAAGTAGAAGTTGCAATGTTGCTTCCATGAAGCATCTGCTTCATCTCCTTCATAGCTGGATCTTGGAGCAACAACACTTTGTCTTTGTCTCTAACACCAACCATGTGTAGGTATTCACCATCCTCTCTCTCTTTCCCTTTGTACAACAGCCTTTGCTCTCTTGCCTCCATACCCGTCACCAGTGACAGTATCATTTTTAACTGGCCTGCGACACAAATCATTCGAAATTAATTAGATACGAAGCTAAATATTACAAAGAAATCAGTTATGAAATTTTGTGCAAATGATTCAATGAGTGAGGTAAGAGCTTATTACCGAAAGTAGAAGTGGGTTCGACGGAGATTTCATGCCACTGCGAAACAGTGGAGACCTTAACGGTGATCATGCCCTCACCGTCGTTTTGGGTTTCTCTCTTCTGAACAAGCATGCCTCCCGGTCGAAGCTCCCATTTGATTTCACCATCAACCTTAATAGCCTTATTAGCATCAAACTGACCCTTCTGAGCTTGATCAGTCGTCGCCGCCTGCTTAATCTTAGAGCTGCTGAAGCTTCTGCAGAACCTCTTCGACCTCAGCTTCATCATCTTCAAGTACCTCTAGCTTATCTTAGCTTTACCCTCTCTCTCTCTCTCTATCTCTCTCTCTCTGTTTCTCTGTTTCTCTGTGGAAGTTGGTTTGAGGAGAGCAAGTGTTTGAGTTGGTTAGTTATATAAGGTGCACAGAGATGGAGAGATTAAAATAGGGTTAGGGCTAAAGAACAAGCCGCCCGAAACTGTGTCGCGAAAAGTAAGAGTGGGAAGGGTGGGGTGGCCAATGGGATGATGACACGAGGGGGACAAAATATGGGAGCGTGGTTTCTAGTGGTTATTTTATAAGGGAGGTGCCCCCGATGCACATGGGAGTGGGTGCTTAGGAACACGCTTGCTTGATTGGCGGGCCAATACCTCAAGATTAAAAAGTAATTAGGAAAATTAAGTACTTGATTAGATTTTTAAACTAATTACGTTGTTAATTGAGTTCATGGTTTAGTAATAGTAGTTGGTACTTCTCTTAAAGCTAGTAATGTTGTGACAGATTATGGAATCTTGCTTTGTAGGAAACAAATAAGGAAAGCGGCATGCAAACTTGTTATAGAGATATCGTACGTTTCTTTGAAACATTTTGTGTGTAACATTTTTATGTATTTAATCTCGATCTAAGCTCAGCTCTCGATTTCATAAATACAAAGAAATCACATACACAACTATACAGTCTGTTTTTCTTTTATTTTTCTCAAATATTGATATTACTGTTTTGTTTGAAGTATTTTGAGTGATCCATATACCTTGCATTTCTTTATGTGCAATTTCTCTAAACACATTTTGTTGAATTTGTCCTATATTGGAACCATTTTGATTAATATTGTAAAAGAAAGTCAATGCTGAGGTTTATGTCTATACTACACTTGGTTGTAAATCAAGCTAGGATGGGATTAGCATGTTCTTCATAATCAATTGAGGGCAGTCTAATTAAGTTAGCCTACCTCGCAGACTAATCGGCTATGGAATATATGTTACATCCCTTTAATTAAGAGTAAAGCCAGGTTTGTATTGTCTTTGCTAGATTTCTTCAAGTTTGGTTGGATTTTTATGTTCTGTTAGGTGGTTATGTTTATAGATTAATTTGTTTCGAGTGGTTTACTTTTTCGTATCGGTGGTTGGCTAATTTTCTCTAAGGCATCTAACCATGTGAGCATATACGGGGATAGAGCTAGCTTAAAGATACATATCTTATGAATACTAATTAACTATCATCTCTCGACCTCCCTCTCTTTCCCTTCAATTCAACCACGTCCAAGATCTCTATCGAGCTCCTTCAATCTCATAATAATAGCTAGCTAGCTACTCGATCATATCTGCTTATGAAAAACACGAATCGCTCCTAAATTGAGGGATAGTAACCAATAGATTGGGGGAAAGATGCACTAATATATCCAATTGGCATTAGCTAATGTACTCGATTCATATGGCATACCCAGAAGAGTGGTCGATCCTATTCCCATACCACCACATGGTGAAGAGGGAAGCGAATTTGTGTAACGGCTTATGACGATCGACAAATGACACCCCACATGTCGATCATCGTAGAAGAGGAAATAATGAAGCTTGGAGAACCATATAGTATGATGCAAAACATATAAAGTCTAAAATCCATGTGACTTGGGTCCTATATGTATGTAGATTGTATAACATCCTAGTATGTATGGGGTATATGGGGGTGAAACCTAGGCATCTAGTTTAGTGAAGCAGTTTGCTTGTATATGGTGAAACATCGATGAGTTCTACAATTTGAATGCAAAATAGAGATTTGTATGTTTAGTTTTGTACAGTTTATCTCAGACGCGAAATACGTTTGTAGGGGTGGGCACGGGCCGGGTTGGTCCTAATTTTTTCAAGAACCGAGCCTGAAACCGAACAAAACAGGTCGGGCTCGGGCTTTATGAAATCCAAACCCGAGCAAAACACGATTCAGGGCAAGTCGGGCCGAGCTTCGGGCTTTTCGAGCCTAAATATCTAGTTTCACATATTCCATCTATTCTTCCAAATTTTATCATATTCAACATGTACAAGTTCTAAAATAATTAAATAAAGATTAGAACTCAACAAGTTTGATACAAACCAAGCCCGAACTTGAACTCGAACCGGTTTTTTAGAAAATGGTAATTAAAATTATAACGGATCAGTTCGGGCTTTCGGTCCCTTTAAATTTCAAGCCCGAACCCGAACCGAATTTTTAGAAAACGGGCCGAGTTTTGGACCGAACAGAGTTTAGAGCTTCGGGTTTTGGCCCGAATCGGGTTTATTTGGATTTATCAGACCGGGTTTTGGGTTCCGATGCCCACCCTTAGCTAAGATAGTATCTCAGATATTTTGTAATCTCATCTCTAGTTTATTATGTAAATTAAACATATGATCATCGAGTTTTTGTCTTTCCGAACAAAATATCTGTCAATAAGTAGGTAATAACCAAGTATTGAACCTACGACGAATGCACCATTGTCTAAATCTTTTTGTTTATAATAACAAGTATCTCGCCTCTTTTAATTTTATATAACACAAATATATGGATTCATTTACCATAGATAAAATTTTGAGTTAGCTAGAGGCTTAGAGCTATCAGTAGCAATGCTAACATCCCTTAAATATATACCTGAATCTGATCCACTTTTACATTTTTTTTTCTCTTAGCCAGCTGTAGTGATGGATTACATTAAGATCTAATCTGCAAATCCGTAATGAGAAAAATGAAATCAAAATCACGTACCGAGCGAAGCATGCAAAACAAAAACAACAAAAGATGATGAAAACTAATAAGTTAAGCATGAGATTGATTCTTTTCACTTATCCCACAAGATTTGCTAATTGTTGGCATGCATATCAGAAGAAAGAAGGGTGTCGCGCGTCAAAAAAAGAATAATGTTGCACGTATCATGGTATACTTAAACAACACTCATATAGATTAAAATAATGCTAACCGGGGTTAGCGACCAAACACATTTGAAATACAGTAAAAAACTAAAAACCCATAACACTTCTACATCATTGAAAAAAAAGCTAATGCACATTAATCCCAGAAACCCAAGTTCACCCCTGCCTCCCAAGTTCTTCAAACCCAGCCACACACCCCACCCAGATTGTTGAGTTCTACATCCGTTTCACTGGATGCGAGGCCGACGTCGCCAATTCCACCGCTCCAAGATCGATTTCGTCGTCTCTACCTTGAAGAATATTGGATAATATGGTGGAAGGGGCTGGACCACTGATCACATTATCGCCATGGAGACTAATAATGGTCAGCTGGGGTTCTAATGACGGCGTCGGCTGGGTGAAAACGCGGCAGTGACTGGAAGTTTCCCGGAGCGAGATGGACGTGGAGAGAGAGAATGAGAATAAGATGGGGAAGATGAGAGAGAGAGAGAGAGCGGCGGAGGAGACTATCATAATTTCTATCAAATTCAGCCAATATATATAACCTCCAGGGCTCCTCCTTGATGATCAGAAGTTGATCTTCCAGATGCCATTAATGTTGGAATTAATTTTGCCTTAATATTGGAATTAATTACCTTTGTAAGATTTACTGTAATCTTATGTATTTTTACCATATGGATTAGATTTTTTTGCTCTCACTTCTTTCTAACAGTGTCAGTGTCATATAACTGACTAGATTAAATGAATGATTGTGATTTGTCAGTAATTAATGACTCACTTACCCATTAGCACATACAAGAATTTTTGACACATACACATCGGTGCATATAAGAATTTTTGACAATTACTATCTGTTATTTAATTTTTATTATGGATTGAGATAATTAGAGAAAAACCCACCAATTAGACTCTCATTGAATATAAATCTGTTTATATGTGGAACCTAATATTTCTCCTTTACCGGGTTACAATTCAAGAAATAACACCAAGTGTGGTCAATTATTAAATATACATCGTTTATTATGCTTGAAGTACTGTTTACAGGGCCAAAGGCCAGTCAGACTTGAGAAGCCACTCCGGGTCCCTTGTCAGGGCCCAGTTCATTGTAAGTTTGAGGCAAAGCAAGGGAGTTCATTCCCACATTGGAAAAAGACAAAGTGCTGCCTTTAATGCTACTATAAATACCGGTGAGGACCTCCCGGTAAGGGGACGGACAATTCCTTAACTACTCTTGAGTTTTCTGCTTATCTGACAGTGTCTGACTTAAGCATCGGAGTGGCTTCCCTCGGTAAACCCGGGGACGCCCTTTGACGTGTTTGTTCTTTACACAGGAAAACTCGGAGTACAAGGAAGTTCGCTATTTCTGGAACCGTGCAACCCGCTAAAGGGGCCACGAGTTTACCCGGAAACCTATTTCTGGAACCGTGCAACCCGCTAAAGGGGCCACGAGTTTACCCGGAAACAAAATCTATTCACATTTTCTTTTTTAATTTACACCTAATATATTTATTTTACTTGTTTTACAGATTTCAAACTTGAAAATTTAAAATTATCACATTTTATCTACTGACTATTTTGCCTTTAAGTTAGATTATAAATAGAGGAATTCAGTTTTGAGGTTTTAGGTTAAGGGTTAGGATATAAGGTTTAGAGTTTAGGGGTTAGGGGTTATGAGTTAGAGTTAGAGTTTAGGGTTTTATGGAGGAATTGAGTTTTAGGTATAAGATTTTAGGGGTTAGGAGTTCGGGTTTAAGGTTTATGGGTTGGGGTTAGGGGTTATGGTTTAGGATTTAGAATTTATGGTACTTATAGGGTTTATGGTTTAGGGTCTAGGAAAGTTCACAATTTATACATATAAGTCCATAGTAGATATTGTTTGTGAGAGTATGTTAGGCTTTTGATTATATAATAACCTCCTACACGGATATATATTGATTTTGATTGCTTCAATCTAAGTTTGTTTAACTAAAGGCAATATTCATGTGATAACATATAATTAACGAGTTTATTGGAGATAGTGACAACTTCTGTAATTCTAGAAAAAATAGATTTTATTATTTATCTTAAATAATAGGTTTATTTAATTTAGACAAACTTAATTAATAAGTTTAGTAAACTACAATTTAGTTATCAACCAAATTTCAATTTACAAATACACCATTTAGACAATATTTTACACTTTTAATGACTCAAATTAATAAATTAGGGCAAGTTGATGTCCACAAGTCATTTGTCAATATATATTTTACAAATTACCCTTAATAAAATTTTAGGACAAATTGATTTCCACATGCCATCTGTCATTATATATTTTACCAAACTACCTTTCACTACATATTCAATTCTCTGTTGACGTGGCGCGCTTGTCACATACCGATTCTAGAATCTATTTACAGACGGTTACTTTTGGTTACTTTAATCTTTAACCGTTTGAAGTAACTGTTTTACCGTAGAAGGTCATAAAGTTGACTTTTCGTAAAGTCGATAATTTGAGAAAACTTTCTTCATGAAAGTCATAGCGGATATCGATGGGAGTTCATGGACACGTAGCACGTTTAAATCAGAGTTTGTATGAAGAAGTTGTAGTGCAAAAACGGAAGTTACTGTTTCAGGTAAGTGGTATAAAAGGGAAAAAGTAAAAGTGAAAAATCAGATTTCACTTTTTCCTCTCCTCTCTCCCGCGCCTCCTTCAGGCAGCTGGATTGCGAGCCTCCTAGCCCCGCCGTCTGGCCAAGTTAGCCGGCATGGTGGGTATGGTTTTGAAGCTTGGACACCCACCTACAAGTCTGGAGTGGTTGCAACCCCTCTAGCGCCGTCGTGGAAGAGATATGACATCGAGAAGAGGCGAGTGTGCAGCGGAGGTTTTGGTCGGAAATCTCCCTTCTCATGCCACCTCTTGGTGAGTTCTTTATATGGTTTTTATGGGTTTGAGTAGTACAACAATCATGTGAAATATGGTGGCCTAATTTGGAGTGTGTACGGAGAATTAAGGATTTGAAAAATCTAGGGTTTATAATTTGGAAATTTTGGGATTTTTCACATTTTTATTCGATTGACCTAGTTAGAGGCTGAATTGGCATTCGAGCTAAACTATAAAGTTGTTCAAAATGCTGAGACGAAACTACTTTTAAAATTTGGTGACGATTGGATATAACACCCCACCCCAAAAATTTACCCTTTTACTGGGACCAGACGTGTTATAGAGAGTTGTAACTAGGCTGTTAGTTTTCCCTAATTAATAACGAGTGAAATAACCTGGAAATTAATTAGTGATATTGGTGCGTATTCGTACCTTCAAGAAGAGTGCCTAAGTGCTCGGAGTCAAGGGACGTTCGGAAACGACTTATTTAAAGGGGTCAAGGTTGACTTTTTCCACGTTGAGTTTCTTGAAAAACTTCCTTCACAAGAGTTGTAGTGCTCAACGATACGAGTTTGTAGACACGCGGCAGGTGTGAATCGGATACCGTGTGAAGAAGTTATGGTCAACCGAAGTTGAGTTTCTATTTTTAAAAAGTATATAAATAGAAGGGATGAGTTTCCAAAAATGGAAATAACCCATTTTCTTCTCCCCTTCCATGCGTGCCCGCGTTCCTTCACTATCCTAAATTTCGAACTGACACGACCTGGACTCGGCCGACCTGACCCGACTTTTGCGGCGAGCTACAGCCACCGGAGACGTCGAGACCGGTCAAGATCTCTTCCTCTCCTTCGTGCGAGCCTCCCTATAGTGGTGGTGTGGTGCAGTTCGGCCTGAAACAGCGCATCTGGGCTTGAACAGTACGACGTCGAAACCCGGTTTCTGACCCGATTTGTTCTCCGGTGTGGGGCGGCGGTGAGGGGTGAAATCAGCCCAGAAAGGAAGACCAAGGCGTTCTGGGCAGACCTCTGGTGGTGTTGAAGCTCAACACGGCGGCAAGAGCGGCTGAGCTAGAGGCAGCCCTTTTCGGGGCAGTTTAGGGCCACTTCCTGTCTTAATTGATCAAAACTCCAGGTATTAAAGTTGTTTCCCTTGCTTTGATCTTCATCTTTCATGTTGAAAGTTTGTTAAAATTCAGTGTTTTTCGTGGAGGCTCGTGACGCCCACGCGCCGCCGTATGTGGCTGCGCGTGTAGGCGCGTCTAGCGGTTCTGAGAGTTTTGGTTGCTCCTATAGGCTTCCTAGGGTTGTTGTGGTTGCATGTAGGTTGGTTTTAGGTGAAGTTAATAGGTTTTGGGTGAAGTACATATTGCAGATCTGCTACTGTTGAAACCTACTGCAGATTTACTAATATATGGCGCTAACATCACTTTAATGCAAAAAATAAAGGAAATGAAATTTACACTCCTTTTTTGTAAACCACGCTCCTTATCTATGAAAATATCTAAATTACCCTTATCTTCTTTGTTGAAGTATTTTCCCAATTTGGCTTCACCACACTACCTCTTCAATCTCTCTTGAAAAAAAAATTGATTTTTTGTGGGTGCAAAATCTGTCTCTCTAGCCTCCACCTTCTCATATTTTTCGTGTCAATGTAATTCAATTCTTACTTGACATTCATTCTATTCTATGCTGTTGAGAATATTGGAGAGTAATAGATCCCACATCAGAAATGTGAATATAACTAATAAGTGAGTGAATCATTTCTAATTGTACCGAGGCTTTTTGGTTAAAACTCAACACCTTAAACGTGGTTAAGTTGAGACAGTATCGCTACATAAGGATGATCCACGGGCCACGCTTGTCACCGTTTAACATGATATCAGAGCGAGTTCCTCTCCAATTACTTCTCCGATTCTCATAGGCTATATGTCTCGTCCAGTTCTCTTATGGGTCCGATGTGGGTTCCTTATCTTCGCCCGGTATGAGCTTATCGCCATCGAAAAGTTCTGATTGAATTGTCACCAAGTGTCTCTTGGTTTGTTCCGTCCCATTTCATCATGTGTAAGTCTTGAGTCAGGTTGCACGTGGGAGAGCGTGAGGAGAGTATTAGAGAGTAATAGATCTCACATCAGAAAAGTGACAAATAAAATATAAGTGGATGAATCATTCCTAATTGTATTGAGGTCTTTTGGTTAAAACCCAACACCTTAAAAGTGATTAAGTTAGAATAATATCACTACACAAGGATAATCCAAAGGCCGCTTGTCACCGTTTAATATATGGTAGCCGAGCCCGATAAACAGAGAGGTTTAATGGCGGTTTGTGGGTATGGGTGTTCGGGTCGGACTAGGAAATGCAGTACATGGAGCTAGGGAATCAAAGCTAGTTTTTAAAACTATAACCACATAGAAATCATGATCACTATCTAGCAAAGAGCTTTCAAATTCAAATTCGTTGTTCATGATTTTGCGTCTTCGACCGCATCTAGATTCTCCGTCACTTCGCAATTGTTCAAGCGCCATCCTGTGTCGGCTAGCCAATCGAACTCGAGCAGCCTAACAGGAGTGCCGTCTGGGTTTTTGATGGGGATGGGGTGGGGTTAAACTTTGCTGGGATTAGGAAGAAGACGATGTTAAGCTTATTGGGTAGTTGAAGAAATACTGCAAAGATGACAATTGCACTGGTGGATTGCCAACAAAAGTTTTGGTTCATGAATGTTGAAGTGAATAAGAACAGAACGACAGAACGATTTGAACAGTTTTATCCGAGTAGGGAACGACGGTTTTGCTGCCGATGGTTAATCAGTTGTGGATCAAAAAGATGACAATTGCACTGGTGGATTGCCAACAAAATTGGAAAGGAATATGATGGCACTCACAAAAGCACTCTTTTTAAGTGGAAGGACAACAGCTAGGTTACCAAAGAATTGAGCAAGGAATCAGAAACCAATATGATATGCACAAAGATGAAAATTTGAACAACCATTCATAAAATAACGCTGGGTCGTCCACAAATTGGTATCACGTAAACCTTGATACCAATTGATTCAATTAAATATGCTTTGGCATTCAACACCCGATCATTGATGTGAATCAATTATGATTCACTAAAATGACAGTCAAACTGTAAATTAGTTACTGCAGTTTTCCCTTATTGGCCAATAAGTCAAATTACGGCCATCAAACAACTAGCTGATGCTTCTTAATACTACAACCCAGCTCTCAGGAATCGAATGCTCTAGTTCTTAAGCCACCTGAGCAGTAACCAGATAACACTCATAACACAGACGCATCCTTTTCAAGACAAAAGACACTACTCGCGGTTTTATTGGAGTTCACAAACACAGAATTTTAGGACTTGTCCAAAATGGACAGGTTCCTTATTAACCGAGCGAGTATGTTCCAAACTCGCTTTGGAAGCAAGTAAGAAAGATCAAATCTTTGGTTCTTTCTGGTCAATTGCTTCTGTCAGAAACTGAGTTGTGCTGTGGTGTCCGATTAACAGCTCATTTTTCCTTTTTTTTTTGCATAGATATTTTGTTTTTTGTTTAATAGGAAGAAGAAAGATAAAATCTTTGGTTCTTTCAGGTCAATTGCTTCTGTCAAAAACTGTGCTGTGGTGTCCTATTAACAGCTCATTTTCCCTTTTTTTGTATAGATATTTTGTTTTTGTTTAATAGGAAGAGAACCCAAGTTGCTTTGGTTTCAAGTGAATATCACTGAGAAAAAAATGGCTGAAAATCGTTACCTGTTATTCCCTGACTGGTAACGGCTTCATCTAATCCACCCTACCTCTTCATCTATTTCAGACCCCAAAAACCGTTTTCTTACACAACTGTCTTTGTATTTTTGTTTCAGTTATTTTCACTTTCAAAATCAACGTTTAAAACAATAAGGCCCTCCTCCAGTTGAGTTGCTCAATGGTCATTGAAGAAGAGTGAATCAGAGATTTGAAGTAAGTTTCTGATGTGGGTTTTGCAGAAAGTTGGGTTTGGTTACTGGGTTTGATGTGGTTTATGGTTTTGTGTTACTAAAGATGAGGCCTGTTAGTGTTTGCAGGGATTCTGGCGATCTGGTTTGGGTGAGGAGTAAGGAGGGAGATGGAACCTCCATCTGGGTTTTTGGCTACTTTGTGGAACTTCATCTGTTTTCTACCTTACTTTATTGGGCTTCTTCTTCTTGGCACAGTTAAAGGTTTGTCCTATATTTTGGGAATTTGGTTTCTTTCCTGTACTAATTGGTGTTCCTGCTTCAATTCCAAACTGGTTTAGTGGTTTTATGGATTTGGCTTTAGTTTTAGTCTACATTTGATTGGAAAACAAGGAGGTTGTGTATGTGTATGGTGTAATTTGAACTTGTGACCCAACATTGGTTTTGGATTCTTGATTTTCATTTCCCATCATGCTGTGTTGTTTGGTTTCTTCTCAGAACATTTTCTTTACTAGGCATTTCATACATGTTTAAGGACTTAGGAGATGGAACTTTTGTTCAGACATGTACTGTTACCGTTTCTATAGATTTTTTGAAGTTTATTTAGAGAAATTAGAATAGGAATTGATCTGTAAATACTTAGTTAATGCTGTATTATGATTTCATTGATTAGTTACGTAATTCACACTGCTTGAAGCCGTGATGGATGTATGACTTGAGGGTAACTCTCCAACCTAACATCGAAGTTTTATTTCAGGAATTATCTTGTGTCCATTGATATGCCTTATCATTGGAATTGGAAATACAGCTATCATTTTGGGTCTTTGGCCAGTTCACTTTGTTTGGACGTATTATTGCATCTTGAGGTGCATTCTTCTGCCTCCTTTTTTTGTTTTTCAAGTTTCACCATTTCATTGTTAAAGAAATAGTACACTAGGAATACTCGTCTCATTTTTCTTCTAAAAATGAGCAGTGCTAAGCAATTTGGGCCTGTTCTGAAGATTGTTGTCTGCATTACTATACTACCTCTCCAATTGATCTTATGGCTAGTGATTGGAATTGTTGGAAGTGTTTTTGGTGGAGCAGCATATGGCTTGCTTTCACCAGTATTTGAAACTTTTCAAGCTGTTGGAGAAGGAAAGACCAATCAGTTGTACCACTGCTTTTACGTATGTGTTTGATATTCAAGTCATATAAATCTTTCCACCAGTCTTTCTGTTGTTCCCTCCATAACTGAGATTTGTGTTTCTCGCCATTTGGCAGGATGGAACAGTGAGCACAGTTAAGGGAAGCTTCACTGTTGTGAGGGATTTTATGGATGTCTGTTACCATACATACTTCTCAGTTATGGAGGACTTGAAAACTCAAGGTCCTCCAGATGTGAAGTATTATGAAATCAGGTATGTGCCTGTATTTGCCATTTCTTGTTTCACTGATTTCTCTTGTGGTCCAGCGGTTATCTTTTTGCTCAAGTTTATTAGTCACGATCTTTGTTCATAACCAGAGCTTATCTAAATCTTGTCCAGGTTGCTTCATCTTCCTGGGGCTGTTGTAGTAGGGGTCATTGGTTTCATGGTTGATATGCCATTGATCTCATTAATTGCCATGTGCAAAAGCCCATACATGCTCTTCAAGGGGTGGCACCGTTTGTTTCATGACCTTGTTGGTCGGGAGGGCCCGTTCTTGGAAACAATTTGTGTTCCATTTGCAGGGCTTGCTATCTTAGTCTGGCCATTGGCTGTTGTCGGGGCAGTTATGGCATCTATGGTGGCCAGCATATTTTATGGTGCTTATGCTGGAGTGGTAGTTTATCAGGTTCTTTGCTTACACTCTAACGTAGTTCATTGGTACAACTCTCAATTTATCTGTATTCGCCTTTTCATGTATACTTAGGGTCTACTGATTGCATGTTTCTCGTGCATATAGTTTGAATCAAACACCACTTGTTACTAGGAATAATCCCCATATTCAACAGTCAGTTCTATATAAATCTCCTTGTCAATACCATAACCCCCAATAGATGTTGGAGTTGTGGACATGAGAAGACTGTTGCAGGGCTATATTTTACTACTCTATTCTTAGTAATACCAAAAATATGCATGTTCGATGCGAGATACTTTAAATCAGTTCAGATGCTGATAGGTTTTTAGTATGTCCTTTGTCACATAATTCTTGAATGATAAGAGATTTATGACCTTTTGATTACAGGAGTCCTCGCTTTGGATGGGACTTCGTTTTATCGTTGCATCCTTAGCCATATATGATGAATACAGCAATGATATCCTTGACATGCCAGAAGGATCCTTCTTTCCAAGGTCTTGATTCAGCACTCAGAAGTTCTGCTGTAGGTTTTTTCACTTTGGCAGTAAATATGGATTTTTAATTTTTTTTTGCATTGACAGGCTCACCTACCGAAAGAAGACTGAATTGGTCCGAACCACCGCTCGTGCACCTTCTTTCTCAAAGCGTAGATCTTTGAAACATGCTCCTTCATTCAATAATCCTATGATTGAGTTGAAACCCCTTGAGGTATTGCGCAAGTAAAATATATGTAGCTCTTACTGGAATAAAACATGGACTGCTCCCTATGTTCTGGGTGATGCATGGAGAAACAAGTAGAATGTTGACAAAAAAATCCTATATAATCTTTGTTCATGTGCTGACCAAACAACTGTCACGGGTAATGCAGGTAATGGATAGTTTATTTAAGGAGTGCAAAATATATGGGGAAATCCTGGTTTCTCAAGGAACAATAACAGCTCAAGACCTTGAAGATGCCAAGTCTAGTAAAGGAAGTAGAGTTATTAGCACTGGTTTGCCAGCTTGTTGCCTTCTCCAAACACTCTTGCGATCTGCAAAAGCCAACTCGCCCGGTATATTGTTAAGTAAGTGAAACTCTTTATCCTTGCCACTCTTACCAGCTTAATACTTTTTAGTTTCGAGTTTTGTACTGTACTTGATATTTACTTTTATGCTTGATTGATGCAGTTGACAACTGTACTGAGGTAACTAGCTCAAACAGACCAAAAGACACAATCTATGATTGGTTTATCAACCCTCTCTTAATCATCAAGGATCAGATTAAAGCAGAAAATCTTACCGAGTCAGAAGAGTTGTACCTTGGAAAATTGGTTCTATTGAGTGGTGATCCTGTGAGGTTGAAAAACACAAATATTGGCTCACCACCTGAGTCGGAGCGTAAACAAGCTGAACTTGATGCATTGGCTCGCAGGTAAAAAACGCAAATGCATAGAGTAGCTTCTGTAACCTGTTTAGTTTTAAGCCATTTCCCTTTCTCATGTTAACGTTTTCCATTTTGTTATTTATCATTACTTATCTTGTCATGCAGGCTCCAAGGTATTACTAAATCAATCTCTAGGTATCCAACATATAGGCGTCGATTTGATGAGCTTGTCAAAGCCTTATCTGATGAACTTGGCCAGAATAAGGATGGCAGTTGTACCAAACCAACCAGTGGACCTAATACAATGTCAAGATCGAAGAGTGCCTTTGCCCGGTTGTTCAGCCAGAAATCATTTACTTTTGCAAACAAAACAAGCAATCACGGAGGTGATCCAGAGTCGCAGCTAAACGAAAGAGATGTGACAATTGCATAGTCAAATGTTTTAGGCCATATTGTTTTTAATTTAGGTGTTAGCTTTGTTCATTCCACAACGTTTACCTTGTTCAAAATTGGGACGGAGTAAAATATATTTTGATTTTTTCTTTGTTGTCATGTATACGAAGTATATGAATGTAAGCACGCGCATGTATTAATTTTTCACTTGCTGGTATTGGATTTTACACAGTTGGTTCTACTATAGAAGTGCTTTTGTTGAAAGATTGTTGTGCTGCAATGCTTTAGTTAAAAATTTCAAGTGCTTTTACGGATGACACTAAAACTGCGTCTTCTCCGAATAACAGCTCCTACAATCCAAAACTAGCTCTATTTTCAGTTTACACAATACTAATCCTAAGACATTCCCATGCTTCAGTCTGTTAAAGAGTCATGAGTCCCCAAACTGCCAAAAATCATTTTCGTACTCAACTTGGGTAAACATACAGTTATCACACACGTACAGTAAGAAACTAGCAAAATATAAACAAAGTAGTAATTTTTTTTGAGTCCAAGGCCGAGTCAAAACTAATAGCAGCTTCATGGGTCACGTAGCCTCCCCCACTATCTGAGATAGTGCAAGTAACTACCTCTTCCACAACCTCACCCCCTCGTCTATATATTAGCCCTCGTCAAGACTCCCACAATCACATTTCACCTAGTCTTCTTCTAGCTTTGCGTATCTCTGAGATTGAGAAAGAGCGCTAGTACTCTGACTGAAAAACCCTCCAATGGCTGCTTTCAAAACAAGTTTGTTCTGCCTCGTCATTTTCATCTCTCTTGGAACCTCCTTGGTTTTATCAGCTAATGAGTTCCAAGTTGGTGGAATTCAAGGTTGGGTCGTGCCTCCAACCAATGACAGCAAGATGTACAACGACTGGGCCTCAGAAAACAGGTTCCAAGTCGGTAACGCCATTCGTAAGTATCTATGGAGTAATGCTAGGCGAAACACCTTTTGTGTGCTATGATTCTATTTTGTTTCTCATTATTTTGTGTACATGTGAAGGGTTTAAGTACAAGAAGGACTCGGTGATGGAGGTGCGGGAAGTGGACTACAAGAAGTGCAACTCAAGTCATCCTAAGTTCTTCGACAACAGTGGAAACAGTGTCTATAGGTTTGACCATTCGGGGTCGTTTTACTTCATCAGTGGGGCTGCTGGACACTGCGAAAAGGGGCAGAAGATGATAGTTAAGGTAATGGCGTCCGATGAGGAGTCCAGAAAATCGGCTGGTTATCCTGCTGCGGTTTCCGAGCTTGGAGTGTCCAAACTTGTGTTTCTTCAGTTCGTTTTGTTCTATGTTGCTTCTGTTGTGTTCTAGGGTCGTTCTTGCTATTTAAGTTCATTTGTTTCATTTTACTAATTAGGATGTTCATGTTGTTTCATCAATTTGGTCGTTTTGTCAGTTTGGATTTTAGGATTGTCTACTCTACTGTCTTTGTCTAGCTAGTCTATCTGGTTTGTAATCCATGAACACAGATTTGTCTAGTCTTTGTTTATTCATCTAACTTCATATATTGAGAAAATTCTGCCTTACCATATATTGAAGTACTATATTTGAATTCTTAAATGTTCTTATATTGAATTAATTACGATATTTGAGAGCATAGCCAAATCATTTATTGTTTGAATGAAATAATAACCATGCAAAAGCGTCTAGGAGTGATATATGGATGAATTAATTTGATCATGCACACAGAAAAAGCACTACGATCTTCTGCAACCAACATTCCGAAACAAAAAAACAATGAGAAACACAGGCTAGTACAATTATAATGAGGAACAAAATCACATCAATCTCCAGTATTGTACCTTATAACCAGGTCTTTCCCTTGTAAGGAGATGTATACAAGGCTGGTTTCTTACATGAACTAGGAAACTACATATAACTAGTTGATGAAGGATTATTACTGTATACGCCTACATTCGATGTAAGGGTTTTGAGGTCGTTTTATTGGAAGGAAATCAGATCAGCGATCCCTTTTATTAATCCTAGCGGATGGATCATACTTCTGCAACATCGATATTCTACTACATTCACAATGAATTTTCATGAGCTGTTGACACGGGGTTTTGGCTTCGCAAATGGCTTGTAAGGTTTGACTGGTTTCTTGTGCTTGTGCAGGCCTTTGCCATGCGCGGCTACTCCCAATAACAGGTAAGGCGTCATCATGAGGAGGATGAGGAAGAGAGCCTGAAATAGTTGGCAAAACGACCACCCATGTTTTCTTCTTTTCCAAACTAAGATCAGTTTCACAATGATTGTCGGATTCCTTGAGGCATTCTCACGGGCATATAAATATGACCGGCGAGCACGATTTTTTTGCTCGATTTTCATGCACCAACGTTCAACGCCCACAAATCAAGGTTTTACTTTGTGTGGCAATACTAGCTAGTTTGCATTCGAATCAATCAAGGAAAACGAATTACTTGTGCGCTATATTGGAATCAAAAACTTGAATGCAATAAGCTTTAACATAAAATGGTACTCAACACTCTGAGTTTATTCATTGAATGACTTGGCTATATAAAGCCTTGAAACATAACAGAAAAGCTAGAAATCATGCTCACATTTTGGTTACAGGCAACCAACGTGCTAACTAAATTGAAGAATTCAAAAAACAATCGTAAACCCTAGAGACTAGGACTTTATTCTAACAGAGACTAAATCAACTAGGATTTGGTCACCGAAACCTTAAAAGCTAGGAATCAACACTAATGACACAAATATCCTTAACATAATCTCCCTTAAACTAAATCAGTGAAATGATTTAGTTTACCTATTTGATCTCGCACATTCCAAGCCTGCTTCAAAGATAAGTGAAGGCTTCAGTCTTTAGTGGCTTGGTCATGATGTCTGCTAGCTGCTCAGCAGTTCCACAGTAAGTTAGCGAGATTTCTCCTTGCTTTGTGACATCTAGAAGAAAATGGTACCTCACATCTATGTGTTTGCTTCTTCCATGAAGGACAGGGTTCTTCGACAATTTGATTGTTGAGATGTTATCACATATGATACTCGTGCAAGGCTTGTCTTCATGTCTAAGTTCTTTCAGAATCCTCTTCAACCATATAGCTTAACATGCACAAGTTGCAGCAACTACAAAAATTCAGCTTCGATGGTGGACAAAGTTACTATAGATTGCTTCTTTGAACTCCAAGACACAGCACCGGATCTTAACATGAATGCATATCCACTGGTGCTTCTCCTATCATCATTGTCGCCGACATAGTCACTATCTGTGTAACCTAAGAGCTCGATCACCATCTTCTCCATTATTCTTGTAATAGATGTCATAGTCAACAGTCCCTTTAAATACCTCAAAGCTATCTTTGCAACTTGTAGATGTAACTCAGTGGGTTTAGACATGTGCCGGCTGAATAAGCTTGTTACAAACATCAGGTCTGGACGAGTTGAGATCAGGTACATCATGCTATCAATCATCTGTTTGTAGAAAGTCTTATCAATTGTTATGCCTTCTTCATCCTTTGAAACTTTCGTTCCTGGTACAATTGAAGTTGCTACTGCCTTGCTCTCAAACATGCCAAACTTGTTTAACACTTCAACTGCATACTTCTTCTGACAAATGAATATAACTTGCGACCTTTATGAAACTTTAAGTCCAAGAAAGTACCTCAAACTCCCCACTTCGTATCTTGTGGAGTCAGCCATGGGAGATCACCTGTGGTACGTGAGAAGACTAATTTCTTATGCATGGAGAACTAAAAAGCACATCGAGAGGTTTAGGGTTTACAAGGTGGTGTTTGACAAAGATGGATCGGTTGTGGAACAAGTAGAGGTACATAGCATCGGAGATGAGGCTTTGTTTGTGGGTGCAACTGATTCGATATCCGTCTTGGCTTCAAGCTTTCCTGGGTGCAAGCCAAATTCTATATACTACACCACTGAGGAGCCCTATAACTTTGATTATCCGGACCACGAAACCTATCATATCTTCAGTCTGGGTGATACAACCAGCAAAGAGTACAAATGGAGTTACCAACATTTACAAGCAGCAATTCCATGTGGAGTTTGGATTCTACCAATGTTTAAGGGACTATTCTAGCTTCTCAACCTTAGTTTCTGTTTTCCTATACTGGCCAAGCATGTATACATGCAATTGAAATTTATTCAATGTAAATACGTTTTGCGGTTTATGTTGCATAATTAACATCTTTTAGTTTTCTTGGAATACGACAATTACTTTCACAATGAATGTCTGTAGTCACTGAAACCAAAACATGCCGACAAATCTGATACTAATACAAATTGGCAATTCAGAAGTACTAGCTAGAGAAGATCTTCCTACTTCTGAAACATCGATCCTACATTAGATATATATGTAGACTACTACCAAAGAAGTGCTGGGAAACCTGGAAATTGTTAGGGTTGATAAACATGGAATTGCAAGGGGGAGAGAGAGAGGTTGTCATTTGTTGTTTTCGCAAGAGAATATATTGATCTCAATGCATAGCCACAATGCTTGTGCTGCTGCAATGCCAGCATTGATATCGATATCGATTCAAGTACACACCAGATCAAGGTAACAGATAAATTCGATCATAAACAGCAAAACCACTTTTTCTGCATCAAAAAAAGAAAGAGAAAACCAAACAACAATGAGGAACCCTAAAACAATATATGCATTCATTATTGAGTGCTTAAGGGTCAATAATATATACGTACCTTTGGGGCATCATTATTGTAATTTTGATGTGGCTTATTGTGTGTAGGCATGGTCGAGTTTCCGGCTTCATTGTTCATTTTCTGGTCTCTAGCTTTGCTAAATATGACTGTAAACCCTTCGGCCGAGGCTGGATTATTCACATCCCACTCTCCGAATTTCGGTAGAGGTTTTCCTGCATCTTGCTGCACTTATCCATAACAATACATATAACCTCAATGAATGCACACAGAATTATAAAATATCATGCCAAAGGGTGTTCAAGAGTTGAAATCTTACCGATCCCATGAAACAATGTGTTACAGAATCAAAGGGAGACTGAAGGTGCTATTAGATTTTGAAAGGAAAGACGAAGAAAATTGAGCCAGAATGTGAGAATGAGAAAGATGGAAAAACAAAGGGTGTAGTGATTTCTTCTTCGAGTTTTAGGGTTCTTTTATGCAAATCACCCTGTATATATGGTGGGCATATATTTGTAAGTAATTAGTAGCTAGCTAAGTTTAATCAAAAAGATAGAAAAAGGAAATAGTTAGTAGTTATCACATTGTTGTAAATCTTAGTTGTCTAGACCATGAATAACCGTGTATTCTTAACAATATTCCACTGTTATTGTTTAACTTTGTCTTTTCAATTCTATGTTTAGGCAACCCTCCCACCAAAAGAAACTTCTCTAAAAACATAAATAGGAGTGTACTTGTTCATATAAATCCTTTGGAAATGAACTCCTATTCATGCAAACCCGTACCTGAATAGAGTCTCAATAGTCGATGGACTCATGACCCGAACATTTAAGGGCCCAAAATTTTCTTTTCTCATTGTGTGATCACATTAGTTTAGTAAAAAATAAACATTATATTACAATCATTAGTTACTATTTTTTAAAAATGAGTATTGTAAGTAAGTATAAAAAAGATGTCTAATATTTATGTCTTTAGATTTTGAGTTTATAGCTTTAGTTCATGAATTTTTTAAAAGATAAAATAAATTTAAATGAATACTATAGTTTAAAGACCAATTTTTAAAAGTTCGACTCAGGTTTGAAAATCTCAGGTCCGGGCCTGTATTCATGAATTACACACAATACAATGAATCTTTTTTAATAAACAAGACTTTTTTACTAAAATTTTAAATTGGTTAAATAGGATCGAGAGAGGGACTACTCTTTACCTAAATGTGTTTGATATTAACAAGGATTAATTTCAGTTTATCATTCTGAGATTTATGACTAAAATTATTTCACCTCATAGACTTTCAAATTTGAAAGTTTACCCCCTAAAGTTTCTAATTCTCATAAATCATCCTCAATTGCTAAACTTTCACCTAATTTGGACATTATAACTCATTATATATGAGCCAAAATAGTCATTTAACAACAAAAATCTTATTTTGGGATCATTTTGTTAAAATTGCATGTTATCATTTAACCTCAAAATTGAACGAAATTTCATTAATTCGACATGATTTATTAAAATTGGAAAGTTTAGGGGGTGAATTTTCAAAATTGAAAATTTAGGGTGTGAAATGATGTTAGCTCTAAACCTCAGGAGGTAAACTGAAATTAGTCCTATTAGCTCTAAGACGACAGTATATGTTGTCTGGGCGGCGACATAGGCAGCATGAGCGGCTTGCTCCTCCTATGGTTTTTAAACTTCCGACTGTAGCTGAGTCGTTCTGCTGCTGGTCGAAGTTGCTTTTCTTTGAAATCCTGGAGTGGTCTTCAGGACCTCATCGCTCCCATTTCCTAAACATAGGCAGTAGAAGTTGTTTTCTCGCGGTGGGAATATTGTGCCCATAATTTGATAACTATATTTTTTTTAAAATGAGTTATAAAGTTATAATTAAAGTTAAAATTATACGAAATTTCAACAATTGCGCTTAGATGTAAATTTTTAAAATTAGGAATATGAGAATGAAATAATGTTAGACTCAAACTTTAAATAGTTAAACTAAAATTAATCAATTTAGCTCGTGTATAAGATTGTATTGTCATTCAAACAATTTAACAAACAATTTAAAAATTGAGGTGATTTCGCTAATGTTCATAAAATCGTAAACATGGTATGATCTAAATCGGAACTCAGATGGTCGGATACATGTCGAAATTGTCCTTCTCGACATTGTTCATTTCGGGTTTCGAGTCGCGTGTTCTTATACCAACCGTCTACCTAGGGACTTGGGCCATACACGCCCACGATGCCATAAACAGTGGAGACATTGTTCGCCGCCACGTGTTAACATCAAACTGGGGCATCCCACGCGCCATCGAACAAATTAACCTACAAACCCAAATGACTGCTAAACCCCGCCTCCACCTCAGCACACGGCCGAGACGAAGCCACGTCACCATCCTAAAGCTAATCACGTCACGGAACGGACCTTATCACGTAGCTCAATTTACATATAAGCCCCTCGAAGGGAGTCCAAACCCAAACAATATTAGAACCCATTCACGTCATTTCACGTACTCCTTCCTTCTCTATCTCCACTCTCAGCCTGAAGGATCTCTTGGATTTCGATTCTCTCTCTTTCTCGGCGAAAATGGCGACCGGTCTGTTACGGCGAGCCTTCACCGGAATCTCATCCTCCTCCTCGTCACCGGCGGCTCGGCGCGTCTTGCTCCGCTCCTTCGCCTCGGAGCCCCAGACCGACGCGTCAACTCCGAAGGCGCGTGAGTCTTCCAAGCTGAAGACGTTCTCGATTTACCGGTGGAGCCCCGATAGCCCTACGAAGCCGGAGCTGAAGGAGTACGAGATCGACCTCAAGGACTGCGGACCAATGGTCCTCGACGCGCTGATCAAGATCAAGAACGAGATGGACCCCAGCCTAACTTTCCGGCGGAGCTGCCGCGAAGGGATCTGCGGCTCGTGCGCGATGAACATCGACGGCTGTAACGGCCTGGCGTGTTTGACGAAGATCGAGAACGCAGGATCGGCCACGACGATCACGCCGCTGCCGCATATGTATGTGATTAAGGACTTGGTGGTGGATATGACGAATTTTTATAATCAGTATAAGAGTATTGAGCCGTGGCTGAAGAGGAAGAACCCGGCGGAGGAGCCAGGGAAGGAGATTCTGCAGACGAAGAAGGATAGGGCCAAGCTGGATGGGATGTATGAGTGTATTCTGTGTGCTTGCTGTAGCACATCGTGTCCGAGCTACTGGTGGAATCCTGAGGCTTATTTGGGACCTGCGGCGTTGCTACATGCCAATAGGTAACGGTTTTCGACCCCGATTTTTTTGATAGTTTAGCAAAGGTGAATTGATAGGTTAGCTCAATTTTTAGATTTAATGCTCTATGTGGAGATGTGGATGTTGTTGTTGCTTTGTGTGATTGTTGAAGTTTTCGGCTTTTTTCGTGTGTTTTTGGTTTTGTTTGATAGCTTTTTGTCTTGCATATAGTCCTATTCATGAGTTGTGATGATTGATGGTGAATTTTGCTGCTTTGAGTGCCAAAGGTTTTGTTGTGGTTATGCAAAATGAAGACGGAAAATCTGTGCTTGTGTTTTTGAAAGGAACCTGTTTGTCTGTGTGTATTACTATGACTTGCTTTGCTGGTAGGCACTGAAGAGAATTGCTCTTGGCTCTCAAATCTCATTCGTTTCATCATTGCAGTGTGCGACGAAGATTCAGCAATGTTATTTTGTTCGTTATGTTTGTATGTCTATCTGATAGAGAGTGTCTGGAAGGTGATAGGGTTTTGAGAAAGGCTTAGAAAATATGAAATTGCAACCCAATGAAATGAACAACTCATATGCTAATATGCTGTGTATGTGATTAGCTCATATGCTATATGTGGAGATGTTGATGTAGTTGTTGCTTTTGTGTAATCGTCAAAGTTTTCAGATTTTTCGTGTATTGCATTTTTGATTTTGTTTGAAAGCTTCCGTCTAGTGTAGTGGTATTGTAATGTGTTGTGTTTGTTTGATGGTGAATTTTTGCTGCGTGAGTGCCATAGATTTGTAGCGGTTAGGCAAAAATGAAGACGGAAAATTTGTGGTGTTTGTGTTTTCAAAAGGAATTGTTTCTCTGTTTGTGTTTTCATTGACATACTTTCTTGTTAGGCACAAGAGAATATTGCTCGTGGCTTTCAAATCTTGTTTCATTTTACTATTTCAGTGTGTGACGAAGATTCAACAATGTCGTTTTTGTTATTTTTGTTAGGTATGTTAAATTGTTAATATGACTATCTACCTTGGGAAGCTCAGTCATAGATAGCATCAATTATGCTGATTTATAGTTTTTAAACAATCTTTAGGAACTAGTGACATGCTGCAGTGGTATAAACTATAAATTAATAAAAAGCTGCAGTTTTGTGAACTCGAGTGCATACACTAGGTCATACTAACGAGTGTTTGGAAGGTGATAGGGTTATGAGAAAGGCTTATATAAAAGGAAAGTGCTTGGGAGGTAAGCACAAGTGAAGTAGACAGAGATAATGTTTCTACTGATCATCTACTATGTTTATGAACAAGTGTTTCATGATCATCTGCTATGTTTAATGATTTAATCTGTTGTTTTCTGGATAGATGCCTCTTATAGTGTGTTGCGTCTTGAGAAATAGGGCTTCAACTGTGCATTATGGCATTTTCAGTTCTGCAATTGTAACGGTGTAGGTGAACAATGAAATGCTGAATCATTTTTGTGTGGTGCTATGCAGGTGGATAATGGACAGCCGTGATGAATACACTAAGGAGAGACTTGATGCAATCAATGATGAGTACAAGCTATATCGCTGCCATACCATATTGAACTGCGCTCGTGCCTGTCCAAAGGGCTTAAACCCTGGAAAGCAGATCCAAAATATCAAGCACCTCCAGCCGGCAGGGAACTCAGACAGCTTAAGTGTCTGAGTCTAAGTAGCATTTGATCTGTTGGAATTTTGTTTAGAAGCCATCACTTTTATGATTTTTGCTAATAATTTGTGAACAGATCAAATCGTCTATTCCTTTCATGAAAATGTGAAAGAAGCATTGTTTGTTTTGTATTAATACATTAGTCCCCATATCTGTCTTTCACTGTGAGCCTGTAATTATCTAGTTCTCTGCAGACCTCTTCAGTTCTCTATCAAATAGAAATAAACTTCCCTAGTATGTTATTATTCTTCATCCCTTAACTTTACTATCTTGTTTTTCTTAATCGCGAACATAGTCGGACGATTATGCAGGTCGGATTCGGTATTTCTCTATGAAACTATAAAATAATATAGATCTGCAAGGTTGGATCTATGATACAAAGAAAAGGAAATCAAGTGTTCACAGTCTCACGTATGATCTCTTGCAGAGGATCTGAACAATGTTTGGAAGACGCAGGTGGAACCAGCGTTTGAAAGGCGTGGCATAACTTGCAGATTGAAAGAGGTATCTTTAGACAAATCTCTTATTTTCTTATTTACAAAAACTCTCGTGATTTTCAAAAGAATTGGGAGTCTGAAAATTTCTTACTATCATAAGTTTGTATATGTGCAGCGTGATTGTATAATGATCCTGGAAACCGGAAATACCGAGGACCAAGTTATCATTGAAAGGGCTGGGCTTGCTCTAGGTGTTCTCGCGAGTGGTCTGACTCCAGACTGGGTAGCCACAACATATCTTTTTCTCATTGTGTTTATGTTTTATATTATTAACTTGAACACACCAGAGAACTGAGTTTTGATTTAATTTTTGTTTTAGTATTACGCTTTTTTCATGAGTCCACAACCTTTGGATTGCAGGTTGAACCAATATTGCTCGGACAAATCTATTGTGAAAGGATAGAGATAAAGAAACCAAAGGAGATGAGTGAGGCATGCATAAATTTCCTTCTAGTTCAAAGTAAATCAAGGTTGCTTGATTTGTGTGTGATATATAATCAATTTTTTTCTGAGTTGTCACAAAAGACCTTTTGGTTTTAGAATGTCTTTACCGAAGCTTTTATTTGATGTAAGAACAGGCATAGAGGCTGTGTTATCCAGAGATTTCAAGCAGTGGCTAAAGTAGTTGTCCTGGTAGTGGGAGAAGCAGTGACAGCCTAGGTTGAAGTAGGAAGTGGTGGTGGCGGCCTGAGATTTGAAGAATAAGACGGAGGCACCGAGGCTACCAAGGCTTCCGTCTTATTCTTCAAATCTCAGGCCGCCACCATCACTTCCTACTTCAACCTAGGTTGCCGCTGCTTCTCCCACTACCAGGACAACTACTTTAGCCGATGCATTTTTTTGTCTGCTAAGAAAAAAATTTCGTCGGCTGAAGTCTTAACTGAAGAAACATCGTCGGGAAAAAGCCGTCGGATAAGACTTTAGCCGACGAAATTACTATTTATCATCAAGTAAAATCATTTATTTAGCCGAAGAAGAAATTTTCCGTCCCTTAAAGTATGGACTTTAGACGACGAATTTTTTGATCTTAGCTAACGAAATTTTATTAAATTTCGTAAGCTATAGTTACTTATTTTATTTTTATTTATTTATTTAACTTTAGCTGACAAATTTTATTAAAATTCGTCGGCAATAGTTATTTATTTTATTTATTTAAATTTAGTCGACGAATTTTAATAAAATTCATCAGCTATAGTTATTTATTATTTTATTTATTTAACTTTAGCTGACGAATTTTAATAAAATTCGTCGGCTATAGTTATTTTTTTTATTTAACTTTAACCGACGAATTTTAATAAAATTCGTCGGCTATAATTATTTTATTTATTTAACTTTAGCCGACGAATTGGAGGAGGAGACCGGCTAGGAGAAGGAGAAGAAGGCTAGGAGAGTTAGAGAGAGAATGAGAGGAGGAGGAGAAAAAGGAGGAGGAGGAGAAGGGTAGGAGAGGGAAAGAGAGAAGGAGAGGAGTTGCCACCGGAGGAGGAAGAGGAGGAGGAGAAGGCTAGGAGGAAGAGAGATAAAGAGGAGGAGGAGAGATGAAGAGGAGGAGGAAACGAATGAAAGATATAGAAAAAATTCAAAATTTTTAGTGAAAATTTTGAACTTTAGCTGACGAAATACCCAATTTGGTCGGCTAAAGTTTAAAATTTTAGTCAGAGATTTTGAAAATTTTAGGATACTTTAGTCGACGAAATAAAGGTATTTCGTCAGCTAAAGTATCTTATATTTAAACTTATATTTTATTTATTTATTTAACTTTAGTCGATGAATTATAATATATTTCGTGCCTTATATTTTATTTATTTATTTAACTTTATTTGACAAATTTTAATGAATTTTGTCGGCTAAAACCATAAACTTTAAACCTTCACCGAAGAATACCCTAATATTTCGTCGGCTATGCTCTAATAAATAAAATAAAAAATTTATACCACTGGATGCGTTTCATCGAGTTGAAATTATTTTCAGTTGAAGGTACGACCAAAATACGTAATTTAGATGGTCAAATGACAGTTTTTGTGTGTTTAGGGGATTTGACTTACGGAATTGATTGTCCATATGGAGCCCGTAACGTTGTCGGATCTAGATGAATTTTTTCTCATACATATATTTCAACATAATGATGATATATGACGGTTGGATTTTGTTTGTGAATTTTGATGATCGAAATCACAACATGTCTACTAATGTTGTATAACTTGTTTACCAAATGTTAAGTAAATGTTTCAAAAACAAACTATATGTAGAAGCTTCAAACGAAAAAAGTCGTGAAATAAGATATGACCGTAATGGTGAAATACGTCTATGGTGGAAAAATCAAGTAATTCCGGTAAAGTCTCGGTGTTGATAGTTGCGGTCAATGTAATTTTCTATTCTTTCTCTCTAGAGGTAGCCTTATCTCTGGTGGTTATTTTTCATAAAATTTTTATACCACTGGTTGCATTTCATTGGTTTGAAACTATTTTCAGTTGAAGGTCCGGACAAAATACGTAATTTACATAGTCAAATAACAGTTTCCGTGCGTTAAGGGGTTTGACTTAGGGATTGACCGCAAGGATCGAGCCCTTAACATTATTGGATCAAGTTGAATTTTTTCCTATAGACATATTTTGACATAATAATTATATCTGGTGGTCGGATTTTTGTTTTTCAAGTTTGATCATCAGAATCACGTAATGCCTACTAATGTTGCATAACTTGTTTGCTAAGTTTTAAGTAAATATTCCGTTTCAAAAACAAACTCTACGTAGAAACTTCAAACGCAAAAAAGTCATGAAACAAGATATGACCGTAATGATGAAATACGTCTACGGTTGAAAAATCACTAAATTCCGGTAAAGTCTCGGTGCCGATAGTTGCGGTCAATGCAATTTAGGGGTTTGACTTACGGGATTGACCATCCGGATCTAGCCCTTAAATTTATTGGATCAAGTTGAATTTTTGACCATAGACATATTTCGACATAATGATCATATCAGGTGATCGGATTTTTGGTTGTGAAGTATGATCATCAGAATCACAACATGTCTTCTATTTACCATTATTTATCCATATGGGGAGCCATATCATCGAGGGCTAAATGTCTCAAAATTTTTAGATGGTCAGTTGCGTCTCATCATGGTGAGAGTTTGTTGTTGAAGCTTTGACCAAAATACCTCATATTGATGCAAATATAGGCGTTTTGGTGAAGCGATTAGAAAAACTGCATTTTGAAGCCGTAAACGAACTCGGATGGCCAAAAAAGACCATATATCATGTCAAACGATGGGTTAGACTCGTAGGGCCGTTCCGTAACTAGATTGGTATCACAATAGTCAATCAGACACCGAAATATCCGTAGTGCAATTTTGTAAGTAAAAGCTACTTTAGCCGACGGAATACCCTAATTTTAAAATGTCCGTCGGCTAAAGTTCACAGACTATAGCCGACGAAAAAATTAATTTAGCCGACGAAAATTTAATTTTGTCGACTAAAGTTGACTTTAGCCGACGAAAATATAACTTAGCCTACGAAATAATTTTTCGTCGGCTAAAGTCCACTTTAGTCAACGAAAAAAATTTTGTCGGCTTGTTTTTTTATTTCGTCTTCTAAACACCTTCTTCTTGTAGTGTCCGTGAGAGCCCAGGCCCTCGTCATCATCTCTTTGGGTGTCCTGATCAGTTTTTTTGTCTAAAGGCGTCTTAAGTGCACCTACACCCAATTACAGCTACACCCGTAACAAGTTTGAAAAAAAGAAGGAAAAGAAAATGAAAATGCCCATGTGTATGTTAGAAATTTGAGTCATTGGGTGTCAGAGGGTGAGCTCGAAACTGAGTTTCGCAAATTTGGAACTATAACGAGTATATGGGTTGTATAAGGTTATCCGGTTTCGCTCTTATCGATTTTCATGACAGCTGAGGATGCTATTCGTGGGTTAGATGGCTACAATGGTTGTAGGGTCGAACTTTTACACAACTCTATACGTGCGGTGAGGCATGACTTCAATATTGGTAATAATTCTATGACTAAAAAACCACGAGGATGTGGTAAGATCAATATGGCTTTGAAAATCTCTAACTTTGTTGGTTATGATACTTGGATTATTGATTCTGGTGTCACTGATCATATGACTTATGATGAATCTTATTTCACTGAGTTGTCTTCCCCTCCAGTGTCATACGTCACTAATGTAATGGTGAGGCTTTTCCTGTGTTAGGGAAAGGGTCGGTCCGTGTCACTCATACCTTAGAGTTATATAATGTTTTATATGTACCTGATTTGTCTCATCACTTGATTTTTGTTCTTCAGTTGAATAATGAGTCTCGATGTTCTGTAACATTTTATCTCATATATGTGATTTTTCAGGATCTTCTTACCATGGAGCTAATCGGTCAGGGGGGTATCTGAGAGGCAGACTGTTTCACTTGGACCAGACATATGCAGGAGAGAAACCAGGAGCACCGTCTCACACTTCTTTAACATCGAACTCTATCCAGGTAAGTGAAATTTGGTTGTGAAATCACAGATTAGGGCATCCATCCTTTAATGTTATGAAAAAATCCAAGCCTTCATTATTTATTGGTGTGAATGAGTGCTCTCCGTTGTGAAACATGTGTCCTAGCTAAGAGTCATCGTGCTATGCATTCTCCTAGTTTCTCTAGGAGTAGTATTCATTTTGAAATAATTCATTCAGATGTCTGGAGACCCTTAAGAGACCTACTGTGTCGGGTATGAGATATTTTGTATTGTTTGTTGATGATTGCACAAGGTTGTCATCGATTGCTCTTTTGAAAACCAAAATGAAGTCTTTCCAGTTTATCAAGCTTTCCAGTTTCATACATTGCGACTCATTTTCAAAATGGGTTAGGTTGGCTTCTCCTAATTGAACAAATCCAAGCCTCTATATAAGCAGAGGCTGGTGAAAAGTTTCCACCAACATATCATCTGTGGTGATGATGAAGCTGTTGGTGCTAGCTGGGTGTTTGCTCTGTATGATGCTTATAGGAGTGAGGACCAACCTTGTACATGCAACTGAAGCAAGCACACGTCATTTTCTCATAAAACCTCAAGATCTTGAGCCGTACACTTATGTTACGATCACAGGTGATGAACCATAATCCTATCTGTTACTTTGAGCACTATTCTGTTCAAAAATTTGGTGAACGAAAGTTTAAGAAGTTAAATTTTCTGCAGGATGCAACAATGACTGCGACACAGCCTGTTGCGCTTGTGACGACTGGAAACAACCTCCTTTGTGTGTGCAATGCTGTAAAGAGCCTTGATTTCACCTCCAAATTTAGCTTTTGCAACTCATTTTGTAGAATTAGAAGATAACTTTATTGCAATGATATAAGAGTTGATTATCACATAAATAACAACAGGATTTCACAAAAATATCAGCCATCTTGGTGTTGTACCTTCTACAGATCTATAACGTCAATTTCACAGTAAAAAACCCACTAACAGGTTAACTCTTGAGAAGATTTGGAGAAAGGATGTACTAATATTAAACCCTCCTTGAAAGACCTAGGAATACAGCAGCAGATGCGATCTGTACTTTGAGATCAGCAATATCTACATCATGACCGCCTTCAACCAGACCCCACTTGTCTACCTGCAAAATAAGAAAACTTTATTTTAAGACTTCACAGGGCAACCATTGCTGTGGCAGAAGTTTGATTTTTACAGCTATCTAGGGATGCTATATTTCTGCACAGAGAAATAAAGATCAATAGGTACCTGAAAATCTTCTTCAAGTCTAATCAACTCAATTGCTTCTTCAATATTCAGTTTCCCAAGAAATAATGCAAGAGCAATTGTTAAGGAGTGTGCTGATCCTGCAATAGCATCAATTGCTGCCAATTCACACTCGTCTGTTTTCTTCAGTAGGTTTTCTACAGCTTTTAAAAGTCCCTCATCCTGCTTTCCACCAAAAAAGCTGGAGTAAATGACAGGCTTAAAGCCAAATTCAGACTCCATCCAATCAAGTAAAGGATCGATCTTTTCCACTTGCCGTTCTACATAAAAAAGATGAGGCACTATAAGTTGCAATAGACATATTACTGTCTTAAACTGTCTTGAACAAAAATATCTGTGGTGCAGACTTGATGATCATATGTGAAAGCTACTATATGTCAATTCAGTGAAGGTCTAATGTCCAAGCCAATAGAATCTGTGAATTTTAACCATCTAATGCTACTCCAGCGAGTTTGTAACATGGATATGACCATTCTTGAAGGGGTTTATCTAGCTACTCTCGGTAGCGCCTTACACACCTTTGTACCAAAACTGGATCCATGGTCTAAAAATAAATTGTCAAACTTAAACTTTATCTAGTCATTTTCTGGTTCGTGGCATCCACATTTGTCATACAAGTCTGACTGCTACTTATAAAGATGATGTTCTAGCTAAGAACAATTTGAAGATACAACATGTGCCATCTAATGGAGATCAATGGATGATGGCCACTTAGTTGTGCATATGTAAGTCTGAAATAGACATAGTCGATCAAATAATTCACATCTCAATGAGTTATGCAACACACTCATTGTAAACTTATTAGTTTAGCACACCACGTGACTTTCAAAAGAATGTACATGATATGAACAGATTATAGATAGTGGTATGTTAGCATGCCTTAAACATGTAAGAATGAAAGAAGAATAAACAGAACAGGTGACAAAGACCTGATAAGAAGGAACATACCATGGATGTCGCTTGTCAGCTCATTGTCATCCGGGGCGCGACAAAAGACTAAATCTTGATTGAATTTATTTATCAAGAACTCTATAACCTTATGCCGTGTGATGGGAACTCTTTCCAGTGCAGTACACGCAAGCTTCATGAGAGGCATTGTAAACGGCCTAATCCCATCTGTCTCCTAAAATCATCAAAATCTCATTAGCCAAATTGTCATGTTCCCAACAAAATGCAAATGCTTCAAACAATTCCATGGAAAGTACACATCTCAAACAAAGCCAGTGCTCCAAAACTCGCAAGGAACAGTTCTACCGAAACAGAAAACATAAGTTCAATCCTACTATTGTTACATTCCAACTTGAACTGAGCTAGTACTAACACGAAAAGGCTAACAAAGGTAAACTTTCTTGATCTAAGCTATCATATACTTATTACTCTACTTGAACAAAACAGTTTCCAATTAAAGGTGCAACCCATTTCAGCAATAGCCTTAGCATAACTAACAGTATATAAAAACTAAGCATTTGATCTAAGATTCTACACACTTCAAGTAATCAATTTCCAATTTTAGGTGCAACCCAACAAGTGAAACACAACCACTTGAGCTAACATTCTACACAGTTCAAGTAATCAATTTCCAAATTTGAGTGCAACCCATTTGAGCCTTAAGCATAAACCAACAGTTGAAACACCAACCATTTGATTCTACAAACTTCAAGCAATCAATTTCCAATTTTGAGTGCAACCCAATTCGAGATCAAGCTTCAAACACACACCTGATACTCCCACTCAGCAGCAATAGCCTTAGCCAAACCCAAAGTCGGAAGCTTTAACGGCCTCTTGGACGGAGTCTTGAGAGTCCGGTAATCAAGCATCACCGTCCATCCATTCCCGTCGTCGGCTTTTCTCGTCGTCACTTGGTTGTAGAATCTCTTCCCCACCACCGACCCCGTCATGAACGACATCGGCATCGTCACCGAAGACGACGCCGTTTCGCGTTTAGAGGAACTGGGTTTGATCTGGATGCTGTCATCGTGATTGGGTTTGTCTTCTTGGAAGGTGAAGGTGGAAGACTCGCCGCCGTCGGATTGGGGTTGCTCGGCGGCGGCAGAAGCGGCGGAGGTGAATTGGCGGGAAAGAGATGACAGGGTAGGGAAAAAGTTGCGGTTTCGGATTGGGTTTAGGGTTCGGTTTATAAGAAAGTTGGCCATTTTGGGGATTTGATTTCAAATCAGGTTGAAAGAAATGAGTTTGGTAGCAGTGAGAGCCTCTCTTTCAGTAGGGTTTTTGCGCCAAATAGGAAGATGTGAGTTGTGAGGGATTCATTGGGTCGGGTCAAATGCACTAATTTACTTGGGCCTCGGGTCATTGTAGGGTGATATTGTGAGTTGTAGTTGAATCATGTTTCACGGTCCATAATCCAATTTTCATATATTTCATACAAGAAAGGAGGCAATGAGAAAGACTTTGCCATACTAAAGTAAAGAGACATTCAGGAAGTCGACTTGTCCCTAATGGCCATTATATAGCTAATGTTGTCCACTATTGTATGTATCATTGTATCGATAATGTGAGCGAGGAGTTATCTCAATTCCTAATACTTGGAAAACAGTCTTCTAATGAAAAATATAATTTATTTTGAAGTTATCAGATCGTTTATACTTTCACGCACTCGAATCATGAGCTTATACACTTGATTATACTTTCCTTAGAACTATCTCGTAAACTCATAAGCAAGTGATCGATACTGTGATAGTTCTAAGAAGAGACTACAAGGAAGAGCGAATCGTTTGCAAACGGTTATTAGATGATCGAGCAACTTTTCTACTATGCATGGTACATAGTCGAAACAAGATGATCTTGCAAATGGGGATTATTTCGGACATAAACAAGTTAAACAGGATCAATTGTTGGCTTTAGCGCTCATTAAAACATGCATATGTAAGTTTGTATTGATAACAAGATGAAGTCATTTTGTTTGTGCAGATGATCCCTGTAGCTGCAAATGATGTTGCTTTCTCTGCTCATGCCGTTTTCGTGACAGCAGTTATCCTCTTCCAAATTGCAATCTATGAAGTTAGTACATCAAAAACAATCATCTCCAAATCTCTAATGTCTCTCCTTGATTAACTTTCTAAGAACATTTTGTCACACAAGCTAGCTAGCTTGACATTGGTCTAACCTTAATGTTAATCGTTCATCCATGGCTCACGGCTTTACATATGCAGCGAGGAAGTCAGAAAGTATCCAAAATTGCAGTTGGAATTGTGGTTGCCGTGTGGCTATTTGCTGCAGTTTGTTTCTTTGTAGCTCTCCCAACTCATTCTTGGCTTTGGTTCATCTCCATCTTCAAGTATAAAAGATATAGTTACCAATTGAGTAAATCATAGCAATGGTTTATGGAATCCTTTTCTAACATCTATTAATTTGATTATGTTGCAGCTCAATTCAAGTGTTTATGACTGTCATCAAAAATATACTCCCCAGGTTTAGCACTCCCTT
This sequence comes from Comarum palustre, assembly GCA_951800085.1. Taxonomy (NCBI): domain Eukaryota; kingdom Viridiplantae; phylum Streptophyta; class Magnoliopsida; order Rosales; family Rosaceae; genus Comarum; species Comarum palustre. The sequence continues at coordinate 1,236,582 of OX637572.1, read as the reverse complement.
TATATGGTTTACCTTGATGTCATTGAGAAGAGTCACATGCTACACATACGTATATAAGTTTCCTAGAAACTCTAGTCTATTGCTGCTTACTATTACATATAGTTATATTGTTTTAAGATTTGGAATGAAACACAATCTGCTTACTAATACAGAACACATTTTGAAATCATTGTTGGCATACATGAACTTCATAAGAAAGAGCACAGATGGATTAAGTATTTTCTTTATTCTACTCGATTTTTCGGGAGGAGTGGGAAGCTATGCACAAATGGCTGTGCAATCTATTGATCAAGGTTCACCAGCATCTCTAGCCTCTACCATAACCAAATGTAATTGTTGTAAATCAGTAATTGACCTCCTATTGATTCATGAACTTGTTTTGGATTTGTGCCTGTAGATTCTTGGGTGAACTTTTATGGAAACATAGGGAAGACATTGCTATCTTTGGTATGAATATGGATTGATACATATATGTTTCAACATAATCAGTATATATTTTCTGTCGCTTGTGATACTCACCATGGGTTATACTATTGCAGATATGTGTATCATTTGATCTTCTTTTCATTTTCCAACATTTTGTTCTGTATCCTTCCAAGAAGGCACGGATATCTCCTAAAGTTGTCATCTGCAAGGAGAACTTGTAGCCCCTTGTCAGTTCTGGTAATCACCAATTGTCTGAAAATGTATAGAACTATTGTTCTGCTGGGGAAAATGTACATAAAAGCTCCCTTTGCCCTAGGATGATATGTAAGATTTTATTTTGCAATAATCATATGCAAATAGTGTTGTTCTATCTTTCATTCTTTCTGTACAGTAAATCCCATTACTTGGGTCTCAAACTTACCTAGGGAACTTATATGCATGAGTTTCATTTTATCACAAAATATTTGGACAAAGAAGGTTGGAATGATGTTTGAATATAGACTTTGTGTTTGAGAATAAATTTACATATCCTGAAATGAAAGGGTCTCAAACCGGTTTAGCGGTTCGTCGTGGATGTCATCAAGCATATTGGGAGATATCATTTCTTGCAAAAGGAAATCCGAGCTCAGCAGCTTGTGGTGGAGTTTTTCGTGACTCTAATGGTTGTTCATATCTCCTTGCTCCGTAAGATTGAAAGTTGGTGTTGGAACCTTTTATGGTCAGACTCCATTAATAAACGGGGTATTCCTTTAATAACTTGAAAGTTGTGTTGCTATCCATTTGATGAAGGAGATATGGGGCTCAAGCAATTTGTGGTTTTGAATTATTCCCTTCTTAAAAATCATGGGAGGTTTTCTGTTCTTCTGAAAGGTGTTGTTTTTTGAAAGCTCGCTTTTAGAAAAATGGTTGTTTGAGGAGATCATAGGCTTCTTCTTCTATTTGGTCGGGGTAAAACTGTTTTGGACTCATGTGTTAGAGAATGGACAGTAGCTGTTGGTTTGTAACTCTATATAGGAATTAGTCAACTATATAGAGGTTCTTGTACTTTGGCCAGAGAATGTTGTTTTACCATCTGTACAGAAACAACAAAGTGCTTATTCGGTTTGCAAGTAATGAAAATTATGCAGTACTATTCAAAGCAATTAACATATCTGTACATCATTCCTGAACAAAGAAGTGGTTTACAATTTGCTTTCCATTCATGACTGAAAAATGAAAAGCTAACAAGACTGAAAATGCACCAAGAACATACTTCACTAAAATTGTGAGCTATATATAGCACACACGTTTTTTCTTTTAGCCAAAATGACATGCTTTCATTTTCACCCCAAAATTTTTCATCTTGAACTAGTTAGCAAATTTCTGAATAATTACTTTAAATAAACAAACTTGAACATGTTTAGCAACAATTCCATTGTCGTCCAGCGGTTAGGATATCTGGCTTTCACCCAGGAGACCCGGGTTCGATTCCCGGCAATGGAACTTTTTTTCATGTATGTCACTTTTTTTTGCTTTGCCGACCTAAAACTACACTTTGTAAACCACCTCAAGAAATTTTAGGATGAAAGTATGAAAGAAAGCTCATCCAGTTTCATACTCCACTTCCTCGAAAGAGTAGGAGACTATAATAAGTTAATCATCATCAATAATGGAATTGCCAAAACGTTGACATGAAAAACAAATGGGAATAAATCGGCTTGTTTATCTAAATGAGCTTCCCATCTTCATTTGCTTGCTCCACACGAAGTAGATCCTCAACCTAACGCCGTGCTCCTCAAGCTTGCAATAGTATTGCTGCAATACCAATAACATTGCTATAACAAGCAGCATATCCACTTCTTTACATCACAAATCACTTTTCAGCTCCCAATTAGCTCAAAACAATGAAGAGAGAGGGTCGCCAACACGGAATGGTTCGGACATACCGGGTTCTACCTGCTGCATTAAACCCGAGGCCCGGCACCCAATATGTCAACAAGTTCGACTCGCTCCTCACGGCCGGGTTGTTCACAAGGGTGTCCACCAGAGCCAACAACCACTCCAAAGTCCAAAAATTAGGGTATTCGTCGGCTATAGTATAGGGTTTAGAGATTAAAGTTTAGCCGACGAAACATTAGGGTATTCGTCGGCCTAGATAGTTTTAGCCGATGAAATAGGATGTAATTCGTCGGCTAAAACTATCTTAGCCGACGACATATGCCCCATTTCGTCGGCTAAAACCGAAAAATATATTAAAAAACAGGATGTTTAATGTAACCATACCAATTTTCTGTTCATATATCACCAAAATTAAACAAAATTATGAATTCAACAGCTTGTAGCATATAAAGCACATCAATTTGTATTACAAATTCAAACTAAGAAGACTCGTAATCGGAATCATCCGATGAGTCTTCTTCAGTGTTAGAATTAATTTCTGACAATCTATGCATTTCCTCATCACAAGAGTCGTCGTCTGTTTCTTGATTTGGATCCACATCAATAAGCCTTGCGTCTAAATCACGAATTCGAACCGAACGACCAGCTTTAAAATTATTAAGGCAAATTATAGAGGAGTCAGGAATACCTATTGCACTAGGCTCTTGATACGCAACATCTTCTTCCTCGTCTTCGGCCTCTCCAAGTGTAGCCGCCCAGTAAATGTTTTGAGGATGCACAAGGTTGACTACTTTCCACGCGTCACCCTTAACAAGGTCATCAAGATAAAACACTTGTTTTACCGATGTGACAAAAACAAACGGGTCATCTTCGTAACAGCTTGTAGCAGTGTTCACCGATAAAATCCTGTACTGATCGATCTTCATGCTCTGCGGGCTGCTAGTATCAAATCATCTACACTTGAAGAGGTGCACTGTCATGCCTTGCCCATAAATGAGTTTCACCACTGAATCGAGAACACCGTAATAGTCAACTCCATTCCGTCCACCATGCGCCATCACCCTAGAATTTTGTGTTCTCCGTCTGTTGTCTCTCTGTTCACATATAAATTGCGCGCTATTCACCTTGCACATCGGATAAACTCTTGATATTATTGGCTTCATCGCTAGAAGTCTTAGTTCGTGCGACCAATTTGGTGACCATTGAATTGAATATGGTTCATTTGCAACCAAATATTCAATGTATTGTAAATATTAATAATTATGCAGTGAAAGAGTCATGAACAAAAATTAAAAATTACATACCCAGCAGCCAAAATAGTTCGCGAACTCCTTGTTGTGGTAGTCGAGATCACCTTGAATGTCTGGACAGTATAAATGGATGTCTTTCCAGTATTCAACTTCTGGACAGTTAATCAATACCCACCAATGGGGTGTGACTAGCTCATGTGGTTGCAACTTGTAGGAGTCTAGCAAAATTTCATAAACTTCAACATCATTAGAGACTATGGAAAGGTTGAACTTCAGTACATCTACCGGTATGGTTTGTGGAGTTTCCTTCAACACTCCTAAATACAACTTCATGTAGGTGACGCACTCGTGCGCAATACATGCTTCAGCTATACATCCTTCAGGCGCGTATTTATTACCCACATAAGTTTTGTAGTCTCCAAGTTGTCTATATATAAATAAATTATTGTAATATGTTATGATTATATATTGAACATGTAAATTATGAATTTAGGTGTAAAAAACATACATTTCCATGGGATACGTCCAAGTATAATGTACTTGACCGGTAAGCAACAATTGCTCGGGAAGATGGATCATCAGATGCGGCATTGATATTAAAAAAAATTGGACGAAATATCATCTCAAATTTACATATGATATAAATAATGTCCTCTTGCATTTCCCGGATGTCAGCTTTTGTCACTTCTCTTGTGCATAACTTCTGAAAGAATCTTGACAACGCTACTAACGGCTCCACCACCTGACGAGGAAGGAATGGTCGAATGAAAATAGAGAAGAGACGTTGTAGCAGAATATGACAGTCATGACTCTTTAACCCGTACATTTTATTGTCCTAAATGTTTACACACCGGACTATATTTCCTGCGTAGCCTGAAGGATACTTCACAGAACTCATCCACCTGAAAATTACGTTCTTCTGGTCAGGCTTTACGGTGTAAGGAGCTTGAGGCATTTTTTCTTTCCTTCTTTCAACCACAAATGTCTTCGTATCTCCATTTTTTAAGATCAATGCGTGCCTTCATACCGTCTTTCGTCTTCCCCTCCAAATTCAACATTTTTCCCACCACACTGTCGCACACATTCTTTTCTATGTGCATCACATCTATGTAGTGTCTGATCAACAACTTATTCCAGTATGGGAGTTCCCAGAATATGCTCTTATGTGTCTAAAATTTATACATGTCTGATCTGTCAGGTATTGCCGCCACAATATTGGGATGATTGCTGAGCTACCCAAAATCATACTCATTAAGCACTTCTAAAATTTATTCCCTCGTCTATCTTCTAAGAGGCACACCGTTTTCTACAGTCCATCAAATGCCTTGTCATCGAACCGTCATTCGTGATCATACGGAAAGAGAGTACGATGACCCAATCTGCATATCTTGTTGCAATGACTACTGCTCCCCTCATAGCTAAGACACTCTAGACAAGCTTTGTATCCCCTAACAACGTTGCCCGACAACATACCACGGACAGGAAAATCACTGATGGTACCAACAACTATGACATGCACCTGGAACATCTCGTGCATGTACTTGTCATAAGTGGGATGACCAATATCCCAAAAAACTTAAGCTCTTCAATCAAGGGTCTCAAATACACATCGAGACACTTTCCTAGATAACAGGGCTCCGGAATCAATAAACTCAACATATTGTATTCCTTCTTCATGAACATCCATGGAGTAAGGTTTTATGGTACCAAAATCATCAGCCATACACTGTATTGAAGACTCATATTTCCAAAATGATTGAACCCGCCGGATGAGAGTCTGAGCCTCACATTTTAGACTTCTGACGCAAAATGAGGAAACTCACGGTCTATATGCTTCCAAGCCTCCCCGTCAGCAGGGTGTATAAGGGTATCTTCGCCATGCAATTTCCTATCAGCTTGCCATCTCATAGCTTTGGCCGTGTGTGATGACATGTACAACCTTTCCAGCCTATCCCTCAACAGGAAATACCGAAGTACCTTCACAGGTTTCCTATTGCCTGCAACAGTCAGCTTATACCTGTCACTCTGACATACCGGACATGCGTCAAGGTCAACAAGGTCATTCCCTTCTGGATCTTTACCCCAGAAGAGAACACAGTCATATCTGCATGCATAGATCTTGATATAGGAAAGCCCAAGATCTTTCAGGATACATCAGACTTTATGATGAGTGGTAGAAAGACGATGACCGTGAGGCAGCATCGAAACGGTGTACTGTAGATAGTCATCAACAGCCTTCACGGTCGATTTTGTCTTAACTTTAATCTCCATAACGTCCATCACATTTTCAAGAACCGTCTTCTGACAACCGGGGTACACAAGAGTCTGTTGGAAAACAAGTAGTTTGTTGTACCTTTCAATACCAGCAGTGTTGACAACTCTAGGGAAGGGCTGCACCGGCTCAGACATATACGGTCCTTCAGAGCATACACCACTCTCATAAGGAAACATATCGTTGATGAAAGTCGTTGTTGGATCGTTGGATGTACTGCCCATCTCAGAAAATTGTCCATGATCAGGCGGACCCTCTGATGATGTTTCACCGTGATATATTCAACATGTGTACTTCTCCCAAAACTCATTACTCTTAAGGTGCTGCCAAACCTTGTCAATTGCAAATCGATACGACACTGACATTTAGCGCACGAACAATAGAAAATTGTATTCCTTTTAGCATTATCTATCACATATTCAATAAAACTAATAACTTCTTTACCATATTTTTTGTCCTATTTTGGAAGCGAAATTCTACTCTTATCCATATCCTGAAAAGATAACATAATATATATGTATAAACTCTAATTAATTAATTAAATTTTCAAATCATTTAGTATTTTATCTACAGTTAACGTACAATTAATTAATAATTAACACACACATATACATATAGATGCATATATATACTAATATAATTACTAATTATATAACAATATTATATATATATCAATTAACATCAATCATAATCAACACAATATTATAATTAAATTAATATATATATATATATATATCTACTTATTAATAACAATAAATTCATATATATTATCAAATTAAAATCGATCAACTCAATCACACTCAAAATCCAATAATTCAACTCAAATTAAAACTAAAAATCAATATATATATATATATATATATATATATATAACTCAAATAAAACTCTTAAATCAACTCAAAATCAAGATATATACACATATACGTACCTATATATAGCTCTACAAACTAATTTTGGACAAATTTCGACAACACCCAAACTTTTTCTCCCGTTTTTTTTTTCAAATGAGCTGCTGTCTAGATCTGAAAATATAAAGACTTTTAGCCGATGACATTATATATTTCGTCGGCTAAACTTTTAAAATTTCGTTGGTAATAGTTTACAGACTATAGCCGACGAAAAAATTATTTTAGCCGACGAAATATGTTTTCATTGGCTAATATTTCCACTTTAGCCGACGAAAATTTACCTTAGCCGATGATTTTTTTTTCGTCGGCTAAAGTAGACTTTAGCAGACGAAAACAACTTTCGTCGGCCTGTTTTTTTTCGTCAGCTATAATGTTTATGCTGGTAGTGGCTATTGCCTAGTTCCCCAAACGTGATGTGGATCTCAAGTCAGTGCATGCATCATTTTCTCTTGGCTTTTGGTCATTGATTGATGAACAAGGTGTTGTTGCTGTGGCCTATTTGGTATTGCTTGAGAATTTTGTGTATCTCAGCATAAAGGGTCAGTAACCACCCACCTTCTTTAGCCTATCTTAAGGGCAAGGTCATGATACGTACATATCTCGCTAAATAAAACGTATTTGAACAAGGTATACATTCCAAGGAGCACTTAGAGCATGTTTGCAGAACTGTGATATGAGAGAATCGAGAGGTAGTACTCATTAGTATGTGTTACATAACTCATCCGACACGCCAATCAAATATAACAAAATGAAATTTTTATTTTTCATGTTAGGTGATAAATAAATAAGTGCGGCTATTTCCGCTTTACACTCTTCTTGATTTTAGTTCTTCTCGATACAAACCATAATATTCCAGAAAATAGAATCCTAAAAAACGATCAAAAATTGGACGACATGAGCTCACATATACAATTGAAACTAAATGAAACCCACACTAGAGACTCACAATTGTACGTCTTTCTCCTATCAATTGGTAAAGAGACTCACAATTGTATGAAAATTCAAGAAACAGATGCAAATTGTGGAAGAAACCAAAATGAAACTGAAGGGAAATAGAGATATTGGTTCTAGCAAGATAAAGATTTAGAAAGAGAGAGGACTTGGATTGATGGTTAAGCCATAATTAATAAGTTGAAAGATGGATTACACATATGAAGCAAGGAAAAAGAAGAAATTCAGCAGGCTTATGCAATTTAATTTCAGGTTGCAAAGTTTTTTGATTAAAAAAATAAAAAATATCACAGAAGTCCACTTTTAGACATTTTGTTCCAACAGGTCCAACTGATATTTTTTGTTCACATAAGTCCACATTATAAGCTTCTGTTCTTTTATTCTGACCATTTTAGCCTTACAATTTTTAATATCATAGATACTCAGATAATCTCATTCTCTCACATGTCTCTCTCTCTGTCTCTCAATCGCTTTCAATTATGATGATGACATGAAGAGGTTAGTTCAGCTCTTCGATCTCTCTAATTTTCCAATCGGAAATCGATTTCGCTCTGTAACTTAGGGGTTCAATTTTTCATTGTTTCAGTTCAGTGATCCGTCGGAGGTTGGCTAGAGGTCGGCTCTGGTCCTACGTCTGGCCTCGAATTTATCCATGTATATTTGATAGTGTTTTTGCTATGATTGCGGTAGTATGTTTTGGTGGAGGTGAGAAGTATGTTTTGGTGGTGAGAGTAGGTTTTTGTAGCACCCCTGGGGGGTAAACTACAGTAGCCACGAATTTAGGCCAATAAGAAGCCAACACGTCCGAAGGACGTGCCAACAACTTATTAACCTAACGTCGTAGGCTTTTTAGTGAGTAAAATAAAATTTAAACTTTAAATACTTTGAGTGGCACCACATGAAATCCTTAAAACAATCATCAGAGTTTATCTAATTTCGCGGAAGGTGGTCAAAATAAAGGGAACAATTTAAAAACTTTAGCGACAACAATAAAAATACAGAACATGGTTTACAAATCGGGATGACGCCTTTCTGTTTAGGTAGAAAGCTCTGGTAAATGACTCAAAGGGTAAAACCGAAATAGGGAGTACACTTGGACCGAACATCGGGGAAGGAACGAAGCTCCACACATAGCTCTCTCTATCTTTCCCGTCACAGTACCTGCATACAATCTGTTGTAGGGGTGAGCGTCGTCCTCGCGTGCTCACATAGGCCCACCAATGATAGGTTTGAAAACCAAAAACCGTATATATACATATAGATTTGAGCTCGTAATAAATCCATTTATAAAATCCTTGGCACACAAAAACCATCATTTTATATCCTTTAGGAAAACAATGCAGTATGCTAAAAACATAGGGGCCCAGAGCGCTCAATGTACAAGTACAACCTGCAGGACTTTCAAATCTCAATGACCGAATCCCGTGTTTGTCTTCACAGCAAACCGGGGCCAACTACCTATGCGCTTGAAAACACATAGTAGCGAGAGTGTCCATTTTCAGCTAAATGCCCAAATAGCGCATCGCACTTACGTCTCGCTTAACTCTGTACGAGACGAGCGTAAGCGAGATATTTAAAATAAACAGGGCATCGCCCCCCGGAGGTTCACGGTCTCGACACCGTGGGAGTGCTAGATACTAGGTCCCGTCACTCTCAGGTCACACACCGGAAATCAGGACAACGGTGTTCCACACATCTCACATTGACGTATATAAATCCTTTACGTCTAGCCTCGGGTTTTCTTGGCCCAATCATAAATCATTTATCATTTAATATAAAGAAAACTTTCCCGAGGCATCGACCATGAGCATACACAAAATCATGCACTTTCTTATACATATATAAAACCACTACCAAGGGGGTTAAGGTTCCCTACCTGGAATTGCCGTTCCACACGTAAGCTCCAAGCTTCCAGGAACTGTCTCGGTGAACCGAGGTCACCTTGTAAGCTACAACGTCCAATAATCACTGCAGAATTAAAGTAGCTTAGCAACCAAGAAACAATAACAGTTCAGTTGACCACAACATTCCTAGTTTGACCAGGAATGACCGCATTGACTAAGTTGACCAACCAATTTCCTTTTATGGCACTTTAACCTTTTTGACTTTCTTTTCCTGTTATCGACTCTTTACTCAATTACCGGAAGTCCGACTTAGTTTCCGAACTTTTCTTTAACCACTTTAACTTGACGTTAGGGTGTCACATAATAATTCGTTGAATTACTATGGACACCCAACGTGTCACATCAACCAATTTATTTACCGAGAGTCGATTTACCGATTTACGTGAAACACCAACTTTACTTAACATGGTCCACTTAACATTTTTCCAGAAATTCCAGTTATCATTTTCCGATAACAATTTAACACTTTACCAATTTAACCAAGCTGTGTTAAACTTCGTTGAACTTCAAATCTTTACTTAACCATTTTTCTGAAAATGTAACTTTCCCAAAATGGAAAGTTTCCCAAATTAGCAGGTTTCCAAACATGGTTAGTTTCCGTTTTTATACGTTTCCTTACGTAATTTCCGATTACGACTCTTTAACTCAAAACTAACCAAACCACACACACACATTCTCGGACCACAACTACCAACAATCAGTTAAACACTAGAAATTCACCTTTCGAGTAAAAATGATGAGCTGCACACGGATTCACTTTTCACACCCGAGAATCTGTTCTCGGCACCCGAACATTTGCTCTCTACACCCAAACACCAAACCTTGCTGCCAAACGCAGCTCCTCAGCTGCAACTGCCTTCCACCAATTCCAAACGAAATATCAGAAAAACTCAATTGTGAATCAAACATCCAAACACATGTAACAAGACAGAAACTCCTCACCTTTCTCACTGGATTCAATGTCTTGCCGGAAGTGATCTTTACACCCTTAAGGCATCACATTGGCCTCCTCAGCCCTTCCTCCACTCTCCTTCCTTACTCTTCGACTCCAAAACCACAACAACATCACACAAACACAAACAAACACAAACTTCAACATTCTGTCAAAAATCCAAGAAAAACCCAGAAACACCAAAACTCAACCAAATCCGATTCTTGAGAAAGGATGGCTTACCAGGGGTCCAAGGATGATGAACAAAGCCTCCTAGAGCTCGAAAAGCGACCTCAAATCCCAAACACGCCGTCGCCGGAGGAGATGCAGAAATCCCAAAAAAACAGTAAACAAGGATTCTCATTTTAGCCTCGAATCAAAGGTTTAAGGGCAGGAAAAGGAAGAAGAAGAAGAGAGAAGAAGAACCATACCATTCACGCGCCCTAACGCCGCCTGGATTGCCGGAAATCCGGCGTTGACCGCTGAGTGCAGTGGCACTCGATCTCTTCCCTCGGCGGACGTCGGTGCAAACTGAGGACAAGGTTAGGATGAGGAGAAGGAGGGAAAGAAGCTGGTGGTGGAGCGCCGGCCAGTGGTGGCCGGACGGCGGAGCGCCGTCGAGCTCACAGTCTCGGCCGAGCGACGTCGAGAAGGAGAGAGAAAGGGAAAGGGGAGAGTTTTGACCGAGTCAAAACTCTCTCCCCTATTTATAGGGAAACCAACGGTTGAGATTCAATCTTGAAAAGATCCAACGGTTAAGATTAAAAGAAGGTGAAAAGTAAAAGGGTAAATGGTAAAACTGATTTACCGGATTGATAATTAAAAGTTACCGGAAACTTTGAAAATCCGTAGAAAATAAACCGAAGCTCCGAAAAATAATCCGAAAATACCAGGAGACTCGTGTCGACACGTACTATGACATCGAGTCATTAAATCAGGTATTTGGAGAACTTTGAAAAACTTGAAAATAAACGTGGTCGTTAGCTCGCGAAGTTACCGAATGCGACTTAAACCTCAGTAACTCGCCATTAACCACGGTTAAAACGTGCGGGGTCCCACAGTTTTGTTGTGTTTGGTAGTTTTTTTTGATATCTTGCTTGGTCGTAGTTTTAACTCTGTTCCGTAATAAGTTTTTTTTTGTTTAATAGTAGTTTTTGTTTGCTAACGGTAGTAGTTTTTATATATGGAATGATAGTTTTTGTTGTTATCGGTAGTAACTTTTGTTGTCGGCGTTAGTAGCTTTTATAGTTATGGGTAATAACTTTTGTTGTTGGCGATAATAACTTTTTTTTACTGATGTAGTAATTTTTGTAAAGAGAGATAATAGCTTTTGTTGTTGGTGGTAGTAGTCTTTCTCGTTGATGGTTGTATCTTTTTTCAGTTGGCTGTAGCAATTTTTTTGCTGATGTAGTAACTTTTGTTGCTGACGGTAATATCTTTTCTTACTGGCAGTAGTAACTTTTGTTGCTAGAGATAGTATCTTTTGTGACATCGTCGGAGGTCGCCTAAAATATCACCGTAGTAGTTTTTGAAGCTGATGATTATAGCTTTTGTAGATTGTGATAGTAGCTTTTGCAATCACCGAAAATCTTGCCGGAAACATCATCTGAGGTTTGTCAGAAACTTCACCGGAGATCGGCCGGAGACCAACTTGAGTTCGCCAGAGACTTTTCTAGAAAGGAGGATGGTTGCTGACTTTTTATATTAATGACATTTATGCAAATATATGAGAGAAAATATAATTTTTTCTGATGGATGACAATCTGTAATTATATTGAACTTTGATACCTATATTTAGGTTTGAGTGGACTTTTGTGAATATAAATATTTGGATGGACCTATATGAGAGAAAATGTTTTAAAGGGAACTTCTATGTAATTGGCCATAAAAAAATCTGTAGGGTGAACTAAGAAAGAAAGCAACATAGTGGTAATAGCCGCACCGCTTATACTAACTTGAAAAATATATCACTTTCGTGTAATTGGTAATAAATAGATACTCGATGATAAATTCGAACAATTATCACTTTAGTGAAATATATCACTTTCCTGTTTGGATTGGTTTTGGATATTTACCATCCTTTTTGTAATAAATCCCCATGCATTATCAAGCCTCACCGTTTAGAACATCTCCAACAGCCTTCTAATTTTTTTGATTTTCTCTATTTTTGGAAAGATTTTGGGTGTTTTGCTCCAACAAATTCAATAATTCTTTCTCCAAAATGGAGAATATGAAGAGAGAGAAATTCAAATGCCCTATATTTACAGCAAACTCCATAATTTTATAGAAGGATTTGGAGAATTATCATGAAATCTCTAAAATTGAGAATCGGTTGGAGTTGAAGAAATAAAATTGTTTGAACCATTAACTTTTGTTTTCCTATTATAGAGAAATTATTGGAAACTATTGGAGATTGTCTTACACTAACTCAAGGAATTCCCACGATTTACCATCCCTCAAGCTCATACTATTTCAAGGAATGCAACACCAACATGTACTATCATTCCTCGCTCACTGCTTAAACTATCTCGAGGGATCCATCCCACTGCTTATACTAACTCAAGGGATCTGAGAATATCACACCAACAAACTGAATCAAATTAAAGCATGCATATGGTCTCTCAACACATTCTACTAACACTGGCAATATGAACTCTAACACCACCAAAACACCACAGTCAACCATCAGTTTATATATGCATCCAAATTTCCCAATAGATTATATGTATTGACATTTCAAAATTATTATATTGAATAGGAAATCAATCAAGATGTACGTTAAACCTGAAAATCCAAAGCTCAATTGCAAAGCAATATCCAACATATATAGGTGAAGAATACAGACTTAATATAATTTCAGGCTTTCAGCTAATGAAGCAGTATAATTTCCATGCATAATTATAAAAGCCTGAAATTGATTAAATAAAATGATTATTATAATCAGACTCGTAAACTGATTATGGTTTCCGCAAATCAAGCAGAACACACTCAGAATAAACTGAAATAAAGTTTGATAATACTGGAAGCAACAAGCTTCACTTATTTCTGCAGAAAGTAGCAAACTAGCAATCGCAGCGCTTATTATTATCTAAGAGTTCATCACCTTTTAGTTATTTGCAGCAAATTAAGTTGAGGGTTGTCATCGTTGGTTTGGCAATGGGGATCGGCACATGGGACAAATGCTGTTGATATGGAACCACTGGACAATGCAGTGTTCATGAAAATAGTGCGAGCAGGGCAACTGAACAACCTCCTGTTCCTCTTCAGCATAAGCCAGCCAACAAATGGCACACTGATCTTCATTTTCCAATTGCAAGGCATCAAGCCTCACCCTTTGTAAGATGGACACGTTAGATATCACCAAGTTGATTGGGTGATCAGGAGACTGAGCAGCGTCCACAGCCTCAAAAAGCTTCTGAATCACCAGGGCATGTTTATCTGCTGGGACATTCGTGGTTGCAAGGAAGTCTTGAAATGATGTTACACACATGCTGCGGTAGGATGAAGCAACACGCTTGATCTTTGGGAACTCAACCCAAATGTCAGTTCCTCCTTCGTGGATCTGTGAATCCCAACGAATTGGAGACTCCGGGCTAGAGCGGCAGCCGATGAACTTGTGAAACGAGAATTTGAGTTGGATATAATTCTCATCCACCACGCCCCTATCAAAGGCTACGTTGTCTTGCACCACGTCGATATGGGTAAACGTTTCCATGAAGCTAGACTCAACTGCTCGAGTGTCGATAACTTTTTTGTTTTGTTTGGGTCAGATCGCTCGAATGTCAGAGGACAAGAACTTCAGCTCCTTCGAGCATTACCTTTCTCAACTATTGCGGCTCACCAAAGCTGTGAGCAGAGGGAAGGAGAAGGAGAAAACTAGGTTTTGTGAAAATGGAAATGTGTGGTTAATCGCTCGGTGATTTTCATTTTTGGAAGAAAATCCCTCGGTGATTAAACTCTCCAAACAAAAATTACAATGGTGGCACATGTTTTTGAGAAAGGGACTCCTTTGACAAGAATCAAAGAGATACACCATGTTAGAGCTAGGCTAAGAAATAGTGAATTACGGTGGCAAATTGTATAATTTGATGTTGCTTACCATGGAAATTTGAGATTTTTCTATGGTACCTACATGCATAATACCTACATTTGTTGATGTGAGAACAGTTTTAAGGTAAATTTAGTTATATTAGTTGTAATTACTCAATCTATTACTTTTTACAAGTTTATGAATAAATTGTTACGAAAATAGTAATTTGATTTAATTATATGTAAACGCGTAAAACACATGGTTATCTATGTTGTAAATCTGGTTCAAATAAATGGTAATTTCTGTCCAAATAATGGTACATAAATGTATGATGTGCATGTAAGTACCATAGATGACCCCGAAATTTATGTGGTCTATTAGCAATGAACTATCAACTAAAGCGCTTCCTCTAAGAGAAAAAGTTGTTGCCTCCCCTGTCCAACGGCGAGCCTTTACGTCGTCGTTAGACAGGATTTGAGCGACTCCATGTGGGTTGGGTATGTTATCGCCATAACAGTAGGATAGGTGAGAGTGGAGAAGATCACAGTGGTCACCAAGCTTCGTTTCGATCTTCACAGACATCATCAACTAGAGACGAATTGCAGGTTTGGAGGAGCGTTTTTATGGCGCGGCCGGACTGTGGTTGGTTTGAACTAATCTGGGTTGTCTCGTCGGTCTTCGATCTGAGACGATCTACTTTGGATCTCAAGGATCCAAGTTGGTTCTCGTCAAATCCAAGGCTCTCTGATTTGCCCTAGGATGGTGCCTCCCCGTGGCGTGACAGGGATAGTCGAATGAGGTTCGTGATCTGGAGTCGGCGATGGGTAGGAGCGATGCAAAAGCAGGCAACGGTGTTGGGGTGATTTCGTGTTAGTCTGGGCTGGCGGCGTGTGGTTGGTTTCTACTTTGGGCTGAGGGTCTGGGCTTGGGTCTAGCTTGGGCTTGGGTTGATGTCTTTAGTTCTAGTTATTTTTTAATTCTATGTTTTTATGTAGTGTTTTGTGGCTTTATGCCGTTAATAAGCCTACGACGATGTTGGTTAAGTCCTGGTAAGTATACGCAACGTGCTATGACTGTTATAAGGAGGCAGTGAGTTCCTTGCATTGTTAAATGGTCATGGTCACCTTATGGTGGGGTGAAACTTGCGCATACTGAGAAAGCGGATCGACAAAGTACTTTAATAGTAACGGCGTGAAGGCTGCCTTTCTAACTCTTATCTTAAAAAAAGTAATGAACTGTCTTCAGAACTAATAAGTGCTTTCCATTCTATAAAGTTACCTCTGGAGATTGTGCGTCTCATTGTACTGAGAAAGCGGATCGACAAAGTACTTTAATAGTAACGGCGTAAGGGCTGCCTTTCTAACTCTTATCTTAAAAAAAAGTAATGAACTATGTTCAGAATTAATACGTATTTTCCTTTCTATAAAGTTACCTCCGGAGATTGTGCGTCTCATTGTCTCCATCTCTATTTCTCTTATGTTAATTATATTTCTATTTCTTTTATACTGATTAGATTTTTATAACTTGATGGCTTAATACTAATAGTTTCACATGGGACTGAATATACATTGAATTTAATTTCAAAAGCAGCAGAGTTAGGAAATCAATCAAGATCTCAAACATGAAAAGCCATTGTGGAATTACAGTAATTATATAAACTAAATTCAATTTATAAACTAAACAGATAACGATTAATTATATACAAAGTGTTCAAAATAAAAACTAATTAATATTACATTAGATAAAAATTTGTCACATTTCTTCGTTGATTGTACTCTTTTAATTACATAGTAGAAAAAATACTTAGCCGACATGTTAATTATAATACTTCCGTCGCCTAAGATTTACTTAGCCAACAGAACAACTTTCGTAGCCTAAGTTAGCACCTAGGCGACAAAAAACTATTATGACGGCTAAGTAAACCTTAGGCGACATATAATTTTACCTAGCCGACAGAATTTTTATTCATAAATATAAATGATTATTTATAATAACTTAGGCGATGAAAAATTATTCCGTCGCCTAGATTATATTTTAGCCGACGGAAAATTTTACATAACCGACAGAATTTTTATATATAAATATAAATGAATATTTATAATAACTTAAATGACAAAAAATTATTCCATCGCCTAGGTTATATCTTAGCTGATGAAAAATTTTACCTAGATGATGGAAAATTTTGATTTTTTTTTTCCACCAAAAATTTCATTAAAAAAATCTTCTTTTTCTTCCTCATCTCTCCCTCGTCATTTTCATCTCTCTCTTATATATATCTAAACCTTCTTTATAAATCTAATTCTCCCTCATCTTTCTTCTCCTCTCCCTCTGCTCCACCCTTGACCATTAGACCCTCCTCTCCCCTCCCCTTCACTCCCACTTTCTCCCATCTCCACCACCTTGACATCCTGTACTCTAACCAAACCCCCTCCCAACTCTTCCACCTACCGTACTCGCCTACAACTGCACCCAACCAGGGCCACCCTCTGTCGGGTTCTCTTCCTCAATCGTCTCCAGCCTCTCCCAAGGCAGAGGCTACAACGTCGTCTGACTCCTCCATCCTCGTCCTTCTCTTCCCTCCCTTGTACCTCCCCTCTCTGCCGCCTCGACCTCTCCGCCTCCTCTATGCCAGACCTTTCTCTTCGAAGTCTCCGAGTGATGGTGGTGGTGGGATTTGGGGCCAGTGGTGGTGGATTTGGGGGCAGTGGTGGTGGTTTCGGTAGGCCGGTGGTGGCATCAATGGATTTCAGAAGGAAAAAAATTTGAAAAGAAAATTAAAAAAATTGAAATAAGTGATTGTTTAATAAAAAATTGAATAAAAAAAGAAAAAAGTAAAAATAAAAAGTTAATTATTTTCAAAATTTTACCTTTCATCGAATAAGATTTTAGTCGATAAAAAAATTTTCGTCGGTTAAGTTAATCGTCTCTTAGCCGACGATTTATTTTCTTCAGCTAACGTACAACAAAATTCCAGTAGTATTTGTTCACTCATTTTTTGATTCGTTCTTCAATTCACAAAACCACTAGCATTATATAATCAAAATATTTACAATACCCTTTTAAACATTGGAAATATTAACTCAAACACAAAAATGTGTGTGTGTATATATCATTATATTCTCAGTTTCTCATTTTATTGTTTACCATACAAATTTTTTGAAATGAATAGATATGGACATAAACCGAAACTAATTTAGAATTTATTTTTAAGGATAAATTAGAAATAAAATTAGAAATAAATTAAGTCATGATTTATTGATTAGGAAAGATTATTATTGACTTTTATTGCTACAATTAAATGAAAGATTTTCACAAAGAAATTAATTTTTTAATTAAATATGTTATACAAGGTTACTTTAATTAAATTTAGTATTAAAAAGTAATATGTAAGGTGAAATGAGCAAATAAGATAAATAAAAAGATGGTTGGGTGACAATAGCCGCACCAATTGTATAATTTTGTGTTGCTAGCTATGACAATTTGCGAAGTCTATATAAACTACCTTTTAAAAGTTACCTTCGAAGATTGTGTGCCCCATTCTCGATCTGTATCTCTCTTAACTTAATTATGTTTCGATAAATTGTTGCGTTAACACATAACAGTTTCTTAGTTGTGGCCGGTAACGCTAACACACATGGATGTGAGTAACCCATTCTGATACCATGATAAAGTAGTCTGGGGTCCAACTCTAAAACCAATCGGCAATAGAGAGAGTAGCTCAAATCCTTATAAACCCACTGACAATACTCCATTTTTTCAATATAGGATAGATCAACGTATATTAATTCATCCACTAATCATCATCTATTCCTTGATCAAA
This sequence comes from Comarum palustre, assembly GCA_951800085.1. Lineage (NCBI taxonomy): Eukaryota > Viridiplantae > Streptophyta > Magnoliopsida > Rosales > Rosaceae > Comarum > Comarum palustre. The sequence continues at coordinate 1,218,212 of OX637572.1, read as the reverse complement.
TGATAACAACTTCATCATAAATTTGTTAATAATATAGTTGTGTCCCTTCTTCAGATTCTTGGGTGAACTTCTATGGAAATATGAGGAACACACTTCTCTCTATGGTATGAATATTTTGTTTCTGTCAAACGTTGTTCTACTTCTACCTACTCTTCTCTAAAATGAGATTGGTTGGTGTCAAATTGATTGTACATTGTTTTCAGATCTCGATATTCTTAGACCTTTTATTCATGTGTCAACATTTCCTACTGTATCCTGCCAAGAAAGCACAGCAGATAGCCCCAATGGCAGTACGAGTGAGGAAAGAACAGGGTCTATGGGCAAATCTCCTGATCATCATCACCCAGTGCAGGTGGAGGTTGTATGAAGCTTTGGATGCATGGTTCAACAACAAACTGCTCGAATACTAATCACAGCTACTTTTATGAACTATGTATTGGTTCTACAGAACTTTGTTTATCCGATCAAGCTGCTCGTATCTTGTTGTGCTACTCATATCCGATCAGTCTTTTTCTTTCCTGGGCTCTCCTGGGCTCATCTGGAGACCCTCTACTATCATTATAAAACTGAAGTTCAGTTCTTTGTCATCCTCTCAGTAGCATACGAGTATGTTGTGCGAGACTGCTAGTCATTCAACAGAAATGATTGTGTAGTGTACACACATCAGTGTATCAGCAGCTGTCATGAACTTGTTGTCGAAGGGACCTAGTATCCTTACTGATGCTTAAATATACAACACAATTTTCATTATGATTTTATCATTCTAAGGAAATATGGATACATAATCTAAATTTTGGTATCCCACTTCTCGCAATCCATAAAGTCGACTTTAGACACAATGCTCGTAGAAAAAGAGTGGCGTGTAATACCTCCTAGTTTTCTTGCAAGACGAGGAGATGCCAAGACCTATATCCAAATGGCAATATGGCAATTCCACATGACCACTGGCTTCCATAACCAATAAAAGTTCTAGACTAACACAAATTATTGATACAGGTAACTAAGATTTTGCAACTACACACTTCATACTATGAATTTGCTCGATACATTTACGCATATTTCCGTAGTCTAGCAAATCAACCCTAGCTCTAAAAGTAAAGGGGGTTAAGCTCAGAAGGACTGAATATTTGGAGATGTGTTCTCATGAACAGTTTTTAAGGATCGTGTAACGAGTGAGCAAGTTGGGATTTCCTTACTCCTTGCCTGGATCTGCTCATGCTTGGAGCCTCTACTCTTGAATGAAGGATCATTAGGAGGTACAGAGATTGCGCCTTGCGGACTATGCTTTTTCCCCACCGTCGGTGAATTAGCCTGTAGAAAGAAAGCATTTGGTAAGATGTACGTTAACCAGTAACCTTCAGGTTTTGTTGCCTACTACAATGTTATGACTCGGTAAACATGGAATTGGTATACGAGTTCAGTGGTGGAAAGTTGGGGAGTTTTGGGATAGCATGAATATACCTTCTTAACCTCGTCCTTGTGTGGTTTTCTTTCTTTATAAAAATCAGGTAGTGGCCTTGCTTTGAAGCAAAGGCTTTGGCGGTACTTTCTGATTTCTATTTCTGCTTTCTCCTGCACAAGGGATAGAAACTAGCGTATAAAGAGCCCAGTTGTACCAAACAATAAGATGACAAAGAATTCACAAATACTTATGTGATCAGTTTCACTCATTTTACCTGCACTTGTTGTGCCTCATCAGCATTGAACTTTTCTTCCAGCTTCTGAAAGCAATGAAGAATTAGAAATCCATAGGTACTTTGAAAATATACATAAAAGATATGATTATAGTCTGGAAACATATATCTGGAAAAGAACAATGGCACAGGCTTGCCTTCTTTCTACTTGCAGCTCGTTCTTCAGTTCTTACGCTGAAGGTGGCAGATGAAAATGGAGATCTTGCTCTGTTTCTGCAGGCACTCAAAATTTTTGAGCAACTGTTGGGAGACAAAAAAATATGAGAACTTAAAAAGTTTCTTAATTCCACTTTAAAAGTTGAATCAATAAATCCATTTAGTGAATTTACTTCCACTGTTGAATCTATTGCTATTAATACAGTCTCAAGACAACTCCCAAGCAATGTTAGGCAATTTAACCTATGTGTACACAAATACATTATACCTGTTAAAATGTGCATCGGTTTCTTTGTGATTTTGCTATCAGTACTTGTTTTAAACATGCAGTGGATATAAATGGAAACACTTCATGATACTTACTGGAAACTTAGAACAAAAGGGCTATCAGTACTTGTTTTAAACATGCAGTGGATGCAGTGGATATAAATGGAAACACTTCATGATACTTACTGGAAACTTAGAATAAAAGGAAAGGCACTTACTCTGTACGGATTGAGTGCCATTTTGGCCCCAAGGTTTTCGCTCCAGTGACTGATGAGGGATTGCCTGGCGTTATTGCCCTGTGATTCACAAAACAACCGAATCAGTCATGATAAATTTAGCTTTTTCCACATTTAAGAAATTTCCTGTCTGTTCCATAGATATTCAACAATTACCTTCTCTTTCCTGAACAAGGAGTTACTGAAGGATGCTTGTGCTCCTCATTCTTAGATACCTGCAGCTCGAAAAATATTATTTCTTAGTGTGAGTCACACTACTTGACAACATCTCAAACTTTCAGAGACCAACTTGTAAATACACAAAGAAGTAAGGGAATCACCATGGTTGGAGTCTTTAGAAGAGTTGAGCAATCCTTAGGCGTCTTGAATGAACTAGTACCGGCTCTTGAGTTCTCAATCTTTCTCATGACTGTTGAAGTAAATCTAGAAAGCTCTCTGATGGGTGTAAAACTGACAGACTTTTGAAGCGATTTTGGCGTAGAAGATTTCTTGTCCTCGGAAGCTGATGACAGCTTTTTATGTAATGGAGTGGCATTAGCTTCCCTTCTCGGAAAACAAGAAGCTATGGGTTTGGCTGGAGATGCCGGGCCATTATGTGCTTTGTGTAATGGAATGGCATTACCTTCCCTTCTCGGAAAACAAGAAGCTGTGGATTTGGCTGGAGATGTTGGAGCCTTACGTTCTTTGTGTAATGGAGTGGCACCTTCCCTTCCTGGAAAACAAGAAACTGTGGGTTTGGCTGGAGATGTTGGGACTTTGGGTGCTTTGAGTAATGGAGTGGCCCTCCTCGGAAAACAAGGAGTTGTGAGTTTGGATGGGGATGTTGGGGCCTTAGGAGCTTTGTGTAGTGAAGTGGCATTACTTTCCCTTCTTGGAAAGCAAGGAGCTGTGGTTTTGGATGCAGAAATTGGTGCCTTAGGTGCTTTGTGATACATTAATGATGACTTGGACAAAAAGAGAGTTTTCTTTTGTTCCAATGAAGCTTCTTGATCAGAGCTGCGAGTCTCCTGAAACAACCAAAAAGTTCAGTTTAAGCAAACTTCCGTTATAATATTTTGCAAACCATGGTTGTCCACCAATGTTGTTGTTACCTGTAAAAGAGGTTTTTCCATCTGAAGTGTGCCACTGTGCTCGATCTCCATGACAGTTTCCACATTGTCGGTACAAGTTTCTTGCATCGGGGTTGAAAACTCAGCTACCACAGAGTTCTCCCCTGGATCTGGGAATTCAGATATAGGATGCACTCTTTCACAGTTCTCCATATCAATGCTCGAGTTATTCCCACTGGTATCCACAAATACAGCTCCTTCTTCTCTTTGTGGGTCAATGCTTGAGTTGTACCCACTGGAATCCACTAAACCAGCTTCTTCTTCTATATGTTTGACTTCGGCCTCCTCTTCAGTGACAATATCAGCTACTTTCACTACCTCAATGCTTTCAAATTTGTCCAATCCAAATTTCGAACGACGTCCATTCCGCTGTTTCACCTTCTCCCTTAGCTCCTGCTCACAAATCATGTACTTTGGAGGATCTGGAACCATGACTTGGGGTTTAGGTGGAGCAGCATTGTTCAATTTTGCAGCCGCAGCATTGTTCAATTTTGCAGCCGCAGCAGTGTTTGATTTTGCAGCCGCAGCATTTGCTTGTTCAAGCAAAGCTGCGGCTCGTTGAGCAGCAACCTTCTTGTAATGTGCCTCAAAGAAAGCCTTCTTCAGTGCAACTGAGCCGGGTTGAGCATACCTCTCAGCCTCTTCAACATATCGATTATGAGAGAATGATGACCATTTCTCCCAACCTGATGAATCTGTCATAAACCTCCCAAACGAAACCGAATGCCCAAGAGCATGAATTGGATTCCCCTGTAAAAAATTCGAGATCCCCCAAGTCATAAACAAATCAAAATCCCCATTAACCAAACTTACACAGTAACTGAAAAACTTGAAAGCACAGAACTTTAGGCCTCAATTCAACATACAATGTGTTCCCCTCTTAGCAATTCAACTTTCCCTAGTGACCCAAAATAGAAACCTCCACATTCAAACTACCCATTAAGTGAAAAACTGAAAAGCATTAATCTTTAGGAACCCAATTAGAACATAAATCTAAGCAATTCAAGACAAATCCCCAAAATCAGACTACCCATTAACAAATTAAACTAAAAAGCATTGATCTTCAGGCCACATTTCAACAAGCAATTCAAATTTCCTAGTTACCCAAATAAGAAAGCCCCAAATTCAAACTACCCAGTAACCAAAAACCTAAAAAGCACTAACCTTTATCCCCAATTGAACAAAAAAACCGAGAAACATTCATGAAGTTGAAATTAGGGGTTTTGAGATCACAAACCTCAAATGCCTCATTGGGAATTCCAGAAGCGTAAGAGAAGGGTTGCATGAGACAGGTCGAGTCTCCCATAATTGAATTGCCTAATTGAGACTAAAGAGAAAGAAAGATCCAAACTTGAAACCCCTAAATTGGCAAATAAGTTAAAGAAACTTACGATTGCAATGGGGCAATGTGGTCGTTTACATTTCGAATTTGAAATTCAAATGAGAGAAAGGTTTTAGGGCAAAAGTTTAGCCCTGGCCCACTCAGGCCTTGGGGATATAGAGAGAAGGGTTCGGACTGCAAAAGCCTGTGGGACAGGTGGGATTTGCGTATAGGTCCTACGTGTCCCAAAAGCAAGAGGAATCCTTCAACGGATAAATTTAGAAAATTTTGAAATTTGAAGTTGAACAAGTTTCTCTATCGGCTCACTAGTCCTCATGCCTGTACTTTTTTATAGCACAAGTTTGCTCCTAAAGTTGTTGGGAAGTGAAGCAAAGATTGAATCTTGGGAACGTTTTGGATTAGGTGGTGGTATAAGTAATATTTTGTTGTTGCTTAGTAGAATTTAATAGATTGTTTTGCAACATCTACCATGATAATTTAGGAGTACAATGTGGGTAGAGATGTGAAGGGTTGAACAACTAGTAGTTGCCACATTACTATTTACCAATCTTAGTACCTAATTTGAGATGCTAGGAATGTGACTTGATTTGGATTGTTTGGTAAAGTTCCAATGGATACTTTTTATTTCACAATCATTTATCATGATTTCACTCAATTGAACTAGACATGAAGAAGAAATGATACAGATTGATATCAAAATGACTGGCTACACAGCCTCCTCTTCCTCTTCATATATCTAACATTAATGTTGTTAAAATAACTACTTTCGTTGTCCTTTGAGAGTGAAACTTGGTCTGGCTTTTGTAACCTTCAGTATCATAGTTTGGTGTCCTCTTAGCTTGTAAAGAAGTATTGAACAGTTACCTCACAAAAAATAATGTCATAATGGTACTTGTAAATGCCTATCACGTCCATTAACATCCATGAATCCTGAACCCGAATTTCTTCTCTTCAGTCTATAACTTTTACCTCTTTTGCCTTTCCCCTTCCGACCAGAAAACAACACCGATGCAACTGTCAAGAAGCCCAAGCCACACACTGCCCAGAGAGCAATAACCCAGAACCTGACAGAACTAAACATCCCATCTGTCTCGGTAGGTTCTGAAAGTTCCTGAGACTTATTCTTTTGATCATGGTTGCTTTCTACAACATAACTTACATTCATCTTGCCAAATTTCCTCGGTACTACAAGTTCATCTTGCGCATCTGAATTTGAGTTGGACAGGGAATTAAGGTAAGGACACTTCCGCCTCTCATGATGCAGCCGTAATGCTTCATTTAGTGTCTTGATGCATTCTATGCTAAGTAGATCCCTCTGCAGTATGTTATTGTCCGTCTGGTCAAGTGTTGAAGGGTCTGGTGGGTCTGGAAACTGAGCCCAGCACCTATTAACCACGTCAGTGTTCCTCCAATTTGCCTTGTCAAAACTCCAATTACCAACTTTGAATTCCAAACCGTAGTGGAAAACTCTATATTTTACACCAGGTGAAGGAGCATATCCTGGGTATATCAGTATCTCACTGCTTATTCGATGCCTTAGTTTCATCTGCATAAAAACGAAGAGGGAACAGAATCACTATCACTAGCAAAGAAACACTGTTTTCTTTGATACATGCCCACAAAGCATATAAGGCACACAAAGTTGCAAGATACAGACAGACTCTATAGAGTATAAAAATTTACCTCTGCTGCACCAAATGAGTAACCATACATCTCACTTATCCAACCTGATGAAAATATATCTCCAGTAATATTTGTGGCATAATGAGCTCTGTCTGCCCTAACTTCCTCGGTTTTATGCAACCATAGTAAAGCAAATTGACGAAGATCATCTATGTGCATGATGATGACACCCCCAACCTTGTCACAGGCTTCCGGATGGCGAGTGTGAAGCTTTGCGAGTACATTGTCACAGCCAATAAGATAGCTAGCATACGCAGAGATAATGAACATAAGTCCTTGTATTGATTATGATCAATAAATTTTCACTCCAAAGAACACAAAAACACATGCACACAAAAACACAGCAAGAACAGCAGCCAAAAGCAGGAATTCATGTCTTAGAAATAGTAAACATCAGTCTTACTCGTAGGGAGTTGAAACTGGCAGGCCACGTGCTGCTTTGAATTCCCATGGTGTAATTGGGCCTCTCAAAATCATATCAGCATCAAGAATCACTATGTACTCTGCATCAGTATCCACATGATTCAGCCAATGAAGGACCGCAGCAGGTTTGTTAATTGCCGGATACCTGAACAAATCAAATAATAAGCTTTACCACTGGGTTGGAATACATATATCAATTTATGCAATTCCACATATATATTTGATAGATTAACTAAGAATCCACACCAATCCCCTTCCCCAACATTGAAAACACACACACACAAGGATTTTCCTGGCAGAGATACTTCAAGAAAGTACTGAATATGTGACAGACATCAAAGACTTTCAAAGCATTAACAAAAGATACTTCAAAAATGCATTGGAAAGAATCGGACAGTAAAGCAACTGATCAAATGATATATAAAACTAAAGTAGCCAGGCAAGTAAGGTAAAAGATCAGTTTTCAAGCATATCAACTAAGATGAAAAATGGAAAACTTTGCCATAACCATTAAAAGTAGCATAATGTTGCACCCACATCTTTGGAGAAGGAAAGAGGATGTTAGAAGAATAGAATTACCAATCACCAGTTAAAGGATGTCGGCTCATGGAAGGAACATAATGTGTTGGGGCCAGATCATGGCCAGCATATGTTTTTAGGTCTTCATCAGTACAGCTGAGTAATCGCGTGATATTTCCAGGCTGTCCACTGAGGTGAAAACTGTGGACAAGCCCAACAGTCTGCCAATCAAAGTAAGGGGTGCACTCTGTGGAAAATAAAGTGTGGATTTTTGGATATGGCTTTGCAGGTTCGTCTACAACCTGCTGTACCTTCTTCTCAATTCCTAACGTGGCAGCAGTCAGCGGTTTTGGTTGAGTCATCTCAGCAAAAGTTTTGCTTTTCAGAAAGCTAATGTATTTTGACCACTTTGGCTTAGGGCAACCATTTGCTGCATGTTGAAGCAAAAGTCCCTCATTCAAAGTGTTAACACACTCTAGATTCAAAAGGAGACGCTGCCTTTTATGTGCATCTGGTTCCATCAGTTTAACCTGGAAATAAAGAAATAATGTTAATCTTACCCAGTTGAACGGAATCCTCTATGTACATAATTTTTGAGATTTCTTAGATCAAAAACCTCAGGTTGGTTAGTTGAGCCTCAATTCACATGTATAGTATAAAATGACTCGTAGTGCATAAAATACCAAAATGAACTCTCCATACAACTAATTAGGGGCTATCTAACGGGTGCCTATGATGACATCATAACATAGAGATTGATTGATGCAAACATACCTCATGAAAGAAACGTGCAGGCTTCTCATTAATGAAAGGAAGTTTCCATTACTAAAGGGAACAATTAACTGTATATTGGATTCGGAAGTTCAAAACACATACCTCTTTTGGATAAGGAGGTTCAGGAAAGAGACGGCCACAATCATAAACAATTCCATCTTCATGGTGATCTAATTTACTAAAGGACCAATTTCCCACGCTAAATGGCAAGCCATAGTGAAGAAGAATAGGAACAACACCCTCTTGTGGAATATATCCTGGATAGATCATCAAGTTATCATTTATTTTGTGCCGGAGACCAACCTAAAAAAGCAGGTAACCATACCAATTAAAAACAGGCAGCAAGAAAAGAAGTTCCATGATTATCAGTGTGAGATTGCCTTGTGAATTTGTGATAAATCCTATGGTTATCACTACACACACAAAAATGCCTAAAAGAGATAAACTAAGAAAATCACCTCTGCTGCACCAAAAGAGTATCCATACATCTCACTGATCCATCCGCTTGAATAAATGTCACCAGTTATATTAGTTCCCCAGTGAGCTCTATCTTCTCGCACCTCTTCTGTTTTTGAAAGCCACATAGGAGCCAATGCTCGAAGATCATCTATATGCATTGCTAAGAGCCCACCAACTTTATCACAAAATTCTGGGTGCCTTGTATGCAATTGAGCCAGAATATTATTGCATCCAATCAAGTACCTGAAGGACAAATTAACTAAATATATATACAATGATAGCCACAATTCAATTTACTGCTTATAAAAGACTCGGGACAACAGTTTAGAATACATAATTCAATTGCCAGAAAAGAATCTCTCCACTTATGTATTTTACAAGGTTTTGTAGAGTTCATGTGGGTGATTGACCAATGAAAAGCTTAATATACTCGAGGCATTGGCTATACAGAAAATTTCCAAGACATCCATAATCATATTTGTCTTTTATGTTGAAACTTGGTTGCTCATCTTTGGTGTGGTATGATTTAGAAGAAAGGAGAAAGTAAGTAAATACCCATAATATGCTGCCACAGCATAGCCTTTCTCGGCACCAAGTTCCCAAGGAACAATCGGCCCCCGTATGATCATGTCTGCATCCAGTATCACAACCCAATCAACATTCTTAGCTTCTTCACTATACTTAAGCCAGTGCACAACTCCAGCAGGTTTGTTAATGGCAGGGTACCTGCAAAGTGAACCAAACACATTTAGTTACTTTTTTCCCTTTTCTGAACCAAACACATTAGTGAAAAACAGAGTTCATCAGAGCTATCTGCATTCTGCAATGCTCTTTAACCATAACTGAACAAAAGCATTCTTTGAAACTAACATAATATCACTTCTTACAATGCAATATTCGTTCTGTACGTGATCACATATAGTAACAAAACGCCTTCTTAAACACCCCTTTACCCACTTAATGGTTTTAATTCCTTTTCTAATGCCAGCTACACTAATCTCCAATGTAACAAACTAAAGGAAACCATCATGATAAAAAAGCAAGCATCAAGCTTTAAACATTGGTAACCTCAACTTAATAAAGCAAGGAACAGCACAAAGTAGTTGACTTTACACACTCTCAACACTCCATCTGATTCTTCATAGTAATCAAACACCTTCTTAAACAACACCATAAAAGCTAGTTCTTTGCAACTCACAAAACCCATCAAGACATAAAACAAGAATGAACCCAGAAATGAAAGGACTGACCAGTCACCAGTCTTGGGGTGCCTACTCATAGAAGGCACCTCAAAAGTAGGAGCCAAATGCATGCCTCTGTACTTCTTCCTCTGCTCCTCTGTACAGCTGAGCAATCGGGTAATCGGGCCGGGTTGCTTGGCCTTCTTGAAGCTGCGCATAAGGCCCACAGTCTGCCAGTCGAAGTAGTCCTGACACTCCACCGAGAACAGAGTATGGACCCTCCGACCCGGCGCCATTTCCGACCCGCCATTAACACACGAACCCAGAAGCACCAACAACAATAAGACACCTCCACCCATCATTGTAGATATGAATTCAGACCCAGATTGGAGAAGGGTGTTGTCTTAGAGATCTCAATCTCATGGCTTTTCAAGTCAAAATCGGAGCTTTTGTTGTTTGTTTAATACAATTGTCAACGTTTTGGGGTGAACATGGAAGTGTGTTTATAATATGACTTGGTACTAGTAGTTGGTCGCATATTTACCCAAAATGGACTTGGTTCATTCACGTGACATGATTTGCATTTTGCTACTTAGAAGAAGATCCGCTATTGCAGCTCAAACTGCTTTTTATTTCTACCTATTTGGTAAATACTTTTGTTTCACCAACTTTATTGAGTTATATTGCAATTGATAGAGTAATGGTTTTATGCGACCAACTATTCAAATTGCTTCACGTGGATGTCATTTGGTAATCGGAAGATATGGTGTAAATGAATGTTTCTGACATAAAATGAACTTGTTATCAAATTAAACCTGTTATCAAAATTAGATATGTCATTCGGTCAGTTCGAATCGGTAATATGTGTTATCAATTTCAAAATCAAAGTTTCGGTAATGAAATATGATTATTAAAAACCAATCAAATTTTTCAGTAAATTAACCAATTTCGTTATTTCAGTTTTTAGTATTACCAAACTTTTCAACCAACATATTTTCACAATATAATGAAATAATGGAGGAAGTAATTTTTTTGAAAATATAGTCATTGAAAGCACAACGTGCCTACTAATGTGGTATAACTATATACAAGCATACATATTTATGAAGAAAAAGCAAAATTTATGAAAATATTATGAAATAGGTGATCAGTATGGTGAAATACAACTATGATAAAAAACATATATTTGATGTAACATTTGGGTCTTGATTAAAGCAATCAACCTCATTTATTCTTATGATTCTCTATGAGAAGCTATATCATCGAGATATAAACTTTTCAATATTTTTACACAAAACATTACTTCTCATTCATATGAGAGGGTGTGAAAGGAATAATAGATCAAAATAAGACATAAAAGACTAAATAATTGTGTTTTCATGTAATAAGTGACATAGTATTTAGGTTGAGTGCATTTATCAAGATCTAAACGTTGTCGAAAATAGGTGAAATTTATTCTATTAGTCGTATTTGATTATACTGACTAAATCAAATGGACGAATTTTAATTTTATATATTATAGTCATAGATACCACAACGTGCCTACTAATGTGGTATAACTTGTTTAAGTAGGTTATGTGCAAGTGTAGATCTTTGTGAACCAATCATATCAAGGAAGCAAAATTTTCAAAAATGATGTGAAATCGGATACGATCAGAATATTGAAATACGACTATGGTAGAAAAGTTACATAATTATAGTAATGTTTGTGCTCAGATTAAAATAGTAAACTTTATTTGCAAATATGAGTGTTTAAATAACTAACATTTCGATAAATTCGGTATTTATCAAAAATCAAACCAACCTTTTCAGTATTTCTCAGTTTCGGTTATTTCGATTTCGATACCAAATTTCAGTTTATTAAATTGAAAATATTCGGTTTGTTTTCGATAAGTTTGGTATGTACCAAACCAAATGGCAACCCTAATCAAAATAGTTGATTTTTTTGTACAAATTAGTAAAGAGAAATGTTGCGAGCATTGTCTTACTATTACGAGATGTTTGTAAAACTTAGAATTATTGAAACTTTACACCACAAAGCAGTTTACAATCTGCATGTTCTTCAAAGTTTTAATGTTTCAATTGAACATCTGATGTACCATGACTCTTCTTCCATCTCTATTAATAAAGTAAGAAGTAAAGTTTGATAAAACTCAAAGATTAAATTTTTAAAGTATCTAAAAATTCTTGATCAAACACAGAAAATCTTTAATCTAATATTAAAAGATTTTAACTGTAATTTTAAAAATATATAAAAAAGCGAAAAATGTGGAGCAACTTTTGCTGAATGTCATATACTTTGCAATATTTGCAATTAAAATATGAAAAGTAAAACAACGAAAATTATATTTTTATATAAAATAAAAGATAAGATCAAATAGACACAGGGCACATAACGAAAGTAAAACAAACATACCAAATTTACAAGATACCCATATCTCTAGCCCGCGTGGCACATGGTGATTGGTTGCTGGGGCGTGGAGGCGGCAGCTATGGTCTTGGATGTAAACTCGGTTCAGTATTGAACAGACAGGAGGACTTCAGATGCGAAGTTCACAAGATCCAAGTTAAGAACATGACGAAGAAATGGTCTAAACCCAAATGGGTTTCTCTTCTGTTCATAATTTTGTCACTATGTCTGCATCTTAGTCGGTCTCTGCCAACATTTCAGGTATCTTCATGACTTCATCAGCTACTTTTGTTAATTATTGGTAAGTTAAAACTTAGTTCAATAAGCAAGGGATGCAATTGTGTTAGTGCTATACTGTCTTGCTCAAGATCCTATCTTTTCTTATTATTAGAATTAAGAATAAGTTCGGTTCGCACGCCTAGTTGCTTCTGTGATTCAATATGACCCTCTTTCTCTGTTTCTCATACCAGGATGGTGAGGAATTTGCAACCATAAGGTACTAAACTTACAATGTTGAACAATTATATGCATTTTCAAACAGTTTTTGTAAAGGTTGAAATTCTAAACGTTTTTGTCTATAATTCTATTATCAATACACCAATTTGATTTACAGGACTTTTAGGGGAGAGGAAACGGATATGCACGAGGTACATTGTTCGAGGGAAAGGAGTAAGGCAGCGTGGAAAGTGATTGAAGAGGTATTCAAAGGAAATCATGTATATACCATTTTCTGATTACTGCCATTAGACCAGCGTTTTCATTGTGATGTGTTTGGTATTGCAGTATTTAATGCCCTTTGTAGAGAAAGAGCAGTATCAGATTCCGAGAACGTGTAGGCTGCAGCCTGATAATGATCTTTACAGAGATCAGGAACAGCACAAAATCCGTATAGATGTATATGAATGGCAGTGTGGATACTGTAAGAAAAAATTTTACGAGGAGAAGTTTCTTGACAAGCATTTTGACAACAGGCATCACAATTTGTTAAATGTGGTACGTTCCATTTGGTTTAGTGCTCTCATCCTATTGCATTAAACTAGTTGTTTATAATTGAATTCCACATTGACATTGAAACCCCTTTGTAGCCTAAATGGTCAATTGCTAAGGAATATGTGTTATCTACTGCTCAATCAGAGTCATGGCAGGTGCTTAGCAGATGTCTGTGGTGCGTTGCATTGTGATGTCGCGATGGGTGCTGCTCCACACAAAACCAAGTGCAATCCTGCTGCTGTTGCACGGAATAAACATATGTGTGAGGTTGCATCTTAATGAGCTCTTATGCATTTAGATTTCAGCATTCATTGTATTCATGAGTTCTCCGTCATACACAGGGTCTAGCAGATAGTTGTTTTCCAATCAATCAGGGTCCTTCAGCAAACCGTCTACATGGTAACATATCTTTCTCTATGATAATTACAAAGTTGTAACTAGTTGTTTATCTTTCTTATGAACTTTCTTGATGTTTATTATGCCAGAATTCTTCTTACGCCAATTCTGTGATGCCCTCACTTGCACTGGACGCCGAAAACCATTCTCTCAAGGACGCAGGAAGGTGAATTTCACTATGACCTGTTATTTAATGTTCCATAGATTCACATGTTTACTAAATACCTTTTAGTGGATAGATGTTTTACTGATGGAACTCATGTTAGACGCATCAGTGTGCTTTGCAGAATTGCAGTTAGGCCTATTTTTGAATTGTTTAGAGACGTCAGACAAATTAGTTGTTTGACATGTTTATTGATGGACTAATGGGAGTAGGCATTTTAGGCAAACCATGACGCATTACAAAATGAATCAATAAGCCTAACTATCTGACTACTTATATGCTGTAGGGCCCCCTTATTGATTGTGTCCCGTCTTTGTCCTTTTATGTCAAATGTGCAGAAGAGGATGAGTATATCGTACATTGTTATTTCTGTTCTGACTCTGATGCTGCTGCTCCTTTACTATACTTATCTTTACATTTATAGAAGGTATGTAAATATAACTTGTCTGTTCCAATTGTGTATCCCCTTTTCTGTAAGTTTCAAGAATGGTTATTTTTGTGACAGTGGAATCAAAAGAGGAACTCAAGAACTGAAACGAGTCTCACTCACCCAAAGTGGAAGGAAGAAGAAGCCCTCTTAGTTGTTACTGTTCTTCATTATAAAGTGTTTGCAGTAACAAGTAATTGTTGTTCCATAATATGTTGTATTTCACTGTTAATTCATTATAGATCTAGAGGTAGCACAATTTTGTTAATGAGAATAACCAAAAGTTGTTGATTCGAGAACATTTTCGGTAAAATTGAACTATTCTCTGATCTTGAGTTTTTGGCATAAATTATGAATGGCTTTTCATTGTTTGTGACTGCACAAAATACACGAAATACAGTAACACCCCATTGGCTTCTCAAATAAGAACTCTGTATGGCACCCCAACTGGTTATCATGAACGTTGCTGTGACATAATGGTTCATTAGGGACACTGATATTGAATGTACCTCATTAATTAAACACTCCAAGTAAATGAATTCGAATCTAAAACAAGCTGCATCATCGTCCGCCAATGCTGCTTCAATTATAGACAAAAGGCTGAGAAAGAGGATTGGCAGCTATCGTTTGTAAAGTAGCAAAGCCTATTTCATTTCCTTAATAGGCGGATTTCACCGCAGTCCACACTTTGTTGAGAGTCTTGATATAGCTTCTCATGAGCCTCAACTTGTTACTCCCCAGATGATACAAGTAATCCCAAGAATAGATGCCAGTCTTATGCAAGTCATCGAAAAGAATCATGCAACACATCCATTCCACAGTCCACAGTCACAACACAAACTCTTCATGTACTCACTATACTCATGATCTCAATTACCAATGAATTCAGATTTGGCTAATAAAATGTTTTTCAATAATGGTTTTCCAGGTTACTGGAACATGGAATCGAGTAAATGTATCATAATAATGGTTTTATTGAATCCCTTTCTAACACTTCTATCAAATATACTCCCCAGGTTTATCACTCCCCCTTATATGGTTGACCTTGGTGATATTGAGTCACAGGCTATACATATACATAAGTTTCCTAGATAATCCCCATTCGACATTGAAGCTCTAGTCTATTACTACTAAATGAAGTATTTGTTTACGATTTGCAATGAAACACAGTGTCCTTACTGATACATAACACATTTTGAAATCAATATTGGCATACGTACATGAACATCATAAGAAAGAGATGAACATCATAAGAAACAACACAGATGGACTAAGACTTAGTTTGAGATTGTTGTTGTTACTGCCTGGTTTCGAGAGTACGGGACGGAGCAATACACGGGCTCCTATGTCCAAAGGTTCTCTCCACAAGTAAAAGAAGCGTTAAGAGTCGAGACTGGGTTGGCCCAGTCTTCGACTCTCTGATGCTTAAGTTAGGTTATCTCCACAAGTAAAAGAAGCGTCAAGAGCCGAGACTAGGTTGGCCCAGTATTCGACTCTCTGATGCCTAAGTTAGTTGTCGTTATGGGGACGAGACTTGATAGAGTTTTGGGTTAGGTCACTTACCTGTTTCGGGGGTTGCGCCCTTGCCTTATAGGGTTATATTGGGAACTGTGTCCTCTTTGCTCGATATGAGACCTGTTGAGCAATCATGTTCGGCATCTCCCCTTTGAAGGGTTTGTAGCCGGCAAGGTTCTAAAACTCAAACAACTCGGTCGAGTACTCGCTACTCGATTGTCTGTGGAGCTGATTTTCGCTTATTCAGTGCCTCTAGTCGGTCAGAAGAAAATCGGCCTTGTACTCTGTCCAACTCGATCAAACTCGGTCAACTGGGAAAAAAAACAAACGACGTCGTTTTCGTTCAAACCTAATTCTCTAACTTTGTATCTCGCTCTCATCTCTTACTCTATCACACTTCCCAGCTCTCTGACTCGCACAGTCGCACGACCGTGGTCTCTCAGACTCTCACTCAGTCATCTGCTCCCCGCCCTCGCCTCGCCGACTCGCCCTCCCCACCCTCTTCTCTCCCTCTCATATTTGTTTCTAGTAAGATTTTGGTTTGATTTTCAATGTAAAGTTTGAATCTTTTGCTTCGGTATTTGGGTTTGCTGATTTGGGTCATGGATTTTATTGAACTGCTGAGTTGTTGGCTTGTTGTTGCTTCAGACCGAGATAAGATCATATGAATTACCGAATTGGATTTTGATATGTCACATTGTATTTTTGTTCAGTTGTTTTATTGTTCTGTGTCACAGTAATAGCAACATATTGTTGTTGTTCTGTTGAGCAGTGACTCAATGAGCATATTGTTATGTTATTCTGTTGATATGTGACAACTATAGGTAATAGCAGCATATGTGTTCTTGTTCTGAGGATGATTTTATATCTGATGATGAAGAGGAAATAAATGATATGAGTTTTGAATTTGAGTCGGATTCGGAGGGAGTACTAGATGGATATAGAGAAGAAGATTTTGAGGCATAGTTACAAATGATATGCTTGAGATTGTTTGTAAAAATTGAATTTGGTATTTGCTTGTATTACTTAGAACTCACTGAGTATTGTAATGGTTGTTTTTACTTTTTAGACATTATTATCTCTTAAATATTGTAATGTTTTATTGACTATTTTTATTATTTTAGACATTATTTATTTAATTATATGCTTTAAAAATAATAAATAAATCTAAAAATTAAAAACTGAGTACTCCTTCGAGTACTCCTCTGCTCGCTACTCCCTAGCCGGCCAACCAACTAGCGAATAACGAGTTTTAGAACCTTGGTAGTCGGCATACGACGACTCCAATGGCCGGACTTGGGTCCATCCTTGGGAGTTTGGGTGTCAAAGGTGGCATTGGTAGTGGCGCACAGGCCATAATGTGTTCGAGAGACCGGATAATATCTCAATTTTTCAGCATGGGTGAAGAGTTTGCACCCGGTATCAACAAAGTCTCCAGTAAATGAGGACTCTCAGGTGGGGAGTTTAATTGATTTAAAGAAGTGCCAGGAACTCGAATTGTTTAAGGGAAGGAAGACATGGTGGTGAGTCCCCATGTTGGAGTTCGTAGGGTGACTAGGGATGTACCATAAGTTTAATTAGGACATAACCCAGTCAGCCCAATCCAATTTCTGGCAAAAACATGACCATAAGTTCAATTAGGGGTGTGGTGGTTGATATGGAGCCGGTTAGGGTTCAAACATAATCTAATCCACTTTATATGGTTTGACAATTTTCAAACCATATCCATATTGGAAAAAAACCTAAACCAAATATTCGGATGACCCACTCTCCAGTTTTGTTTTCAAATTGGGATCATATCCTGTCTGACCAAATAACTAGACCTAAAATAAAAAATAATAATTACAAAACGCCACCCGAGCTATGATGTTATTTTCATTTTCATGCCTAACTATCAAAAACTTGCATTTACATACCCTCAGTTTCATTCTGTTAGTATTTTGATACATTGACAACTAACACCGTTAAATTTAAGACGTTTTTGTCATTTCATCAAATGTATCATTTTTTACAATTACTTTAACAAAATAATTTTTTTTCTCGAGGTTATCAAGTACAAATATAACAATTTATTCTAGCAAAAATATACAAAAAAATAAAACAAAAACTTCATAATTGAATTTGTTTTTGCAACAACGATAAAATTTAGTAAAACTCTTGTATGTATATATATTTTAGAGTTACATGCTAAGAAAAAAATATTCCAACTAAATTCATTATAATTAGATAAATTACAAGCCAATAAGAATAATCAATCACAATCAAGGATTAAAATATCGACTATCATGAAAATATATGTGGCTCAAAAAAATAAAATCTCGATATATATATATATATATATATATATATATATATATATATATATATATATACATATACATATATATCAAGAAAAAAATCGAATATCTATGAAAATTTTATCAATTTTTATATAAAATTGGTATATTTGACCAAATAGAGTAAATATAAAGCATAGGATAGATAGGAAAATTAATATGGATTCTTGTATAAAACTGAAATTTTGAGAAAATATCATGAAAATTATAGCCCATTATCACAATAACCCATTGGTTTGAGTGAATAATTGATACTCTCGAGTTTGAACAAAATATTTAATTTTAATAACAGTTTTAATGTATAATTTTGTATTTTTAATTATAAATATATTGATAATTGATATAAGCGTCTTAAAGTATTATTAATTTTTTTTTCTCAATATATCTATTGTCTTGGGTAGGGTACTCTTGTGTTTCATTATGTGTGGCCTTCTAAAGAGTCATGTATAGAGGCTATAAACCTCACCATTTTGTAGCAAATTCAGTCTTAATGCCCTATTGCTCTTATTTCCGTGAAGGATCTTGTTTGAATGTGACGTTACTTCAGCATCTCAAATTTGAACTATGTAAATATGTTAGTAAAATCTCTTAACCTTGATATTTTTTTCATGACAGGGGACAAAAAGCTCACCAAAGGTGACAAGGAGAAACACACAAAAGAGCGTGACAAACCATCTGGTGTTTAAAGGCTAGGGTGGGATTTCACAAATAATCTGGTGTTGAGAGGCTAGGGTTGGATTTTACCACTGTTTCTTCTTCTAGTGTTTGATTGGGACTTGCTATTCTAGATGGCCTTATTGTTTTTGTTCTTGGTTTTGCGAGTGTGTGGATACATGTTTTAATTACCTGTTAGTTGAAACTCTGTTTCTTCTTCTAGCGTTTGATTGAGATTTTATTGTAGATGACCTTATTGTTTTTGGTCTTGGTTTTGCGAGTACATAGATGTGGATACATGATTTGATTACTTGTTTGTTGAAACTCTTAAGCAATAAATTCCTCATCTGGGAAATGATTGTGACCTTCAGTTGTATATTTTGGAACCTACTTTGATTCTTTTTTGCTCCCCAGTTGAGCCACAATTCCTTCCAAAAATTGTTTCTGTTGTCATTGCCTTCTGTTATGAAGGGGGTCTATTGCAATTGAGTTTTGTGTGTGTGGTGTGTGAATATAATGTATGACGATGACTGAAAGCTACAAAGATTTTTTCTTTGATGTTGTGCCTTCTGTTCCTTCCACATGAAGTAGCAATTGAGTTTTTGTGTGTTTCCATGCTTCAAGTTTAGCTGCCAATATTATTTGTGGTTCTATTACCACTTTGTTTCTTGAATTTTGATGACTTTCCATTATATTTGGGCATGCAAGACCTTTTTCCAGTGTTGGCAATCTTTTTATAGCAAACCAACAGAATAAAACCTCTCCGTTCAGGATTTGGTTTTGTTGTTTTCCTTCTTCATTCATGATTGGGATTGTTGTGATTTCCTTATTTTATTAGGAGTGGTTCTTCATTGTTCTATATATAGCGCGAACATTCTGGCTCTAAAGTTTAGAGAGATCGAACATGGCGCAGAGAGACTACCCAAAACGTTGTAGCGGCACCATAGCTGCAGAAACCATAGCCAGCATGGAAGATCTCCTTACCGAAATCCTAGTGCGCGTGCCTGCTCGACCTCTGATTCGCTTCAAATGTGTCTCCAAGCATTGGCTCTCTCTTATTTCAAACCCGAAATTTTGTGACCGCCACACCCTACAAAACCCAAACTCCTCCATCTCTGCTGTCCTTCTCCAAAGTTCCGAGAACTTCTCTTTTATCCCTTTTCCTCCTGATCATGATGCCAGTGGCCATAACCACATCTCACCACACTGGAATCCTTTTGAAGTCATTGTAAACCAAAATGGCCACATCTATATTATCCACTCCTGCAATGGCCTCTTCTTGTGTATGCCCTTTGCTGCAAGAAGTACTAGTAGGTCCCCATATTTTGTTCTCAATCCCACAACTAACCGGTTCTCGACACTCGCACTTCTTCCATGCCCAGCTGCCCCTATTAGTGATGATCACAATGTAGAAACCCCTACCCGTATTGTTATAACGAATGTAAGAAAGAACACAGATTTACGTGGTTCACCAACAATGTGTTAGCTACGTCCACGGCCAGAGGAGAACAGTTTTATTATCTTGAGGAAAAACAAACAGCGAATGCTTAATACAATTAGGTTTAGGACGTTTATATACTAAACCCTATATACTAAGCCCAATAGGAAACCATAACCCAGCATAACAAGGAGATCTCCGAATAGCTGGTACCCCCGGATGACTGGTTCAAGGCTTATATTAACAAATCTCCACCTTGACTTGAATCCTCTCACAAATAACAGATGTACCAGATGCACCACAATAGTGTCAGATGTACAAATAACTCCTCTGCCTCAGATGTTGCACAGATGTACCAGATGCACCACAATAGTGTCAGATGTACATATAACTCATCTGCCTCAGATGTTGCACAGATGTACCAGATGCACCACAATAGTGCCAGATGTACATATAACTCCAAACATAACAATCTCCACCTTGGTGAGTTGATACCAAATGATTGCTGCTCCCTTTAGGATATCTTGAATCTTCTTCAAGTAACCCTGAAAAAACCTCCAAGAACCTTCACATTGACAAGACTCTTCTTGCCTCAATGCACCTCAAGTGAGGAGGTGCTCCACCACAACTCAGCAAGTTGGGACCCTAAGCAAGTCTAAGCAATGCTTGAACTTCTCCATGGCAATGGTCGTGGTCAAACAATCTGAAACATTCTCCCTCGAATTTGCTTCTTCTTCAGTTGTTATCTTCCCTGAGCTGATCCAATCTTCACTGCAATGACCACAAACATCAACATGCTTCATTCCTTGAAACACTTGATTCCTTGTTAAAATGATGACACCATCCTTCACCACAGCTTCTTGAATCCCAAACTTAGTCATTAACCCATTAAGCCATAACGCCTCTGCGGAAGCTTCTGTTTGGGCCCTGCAATCTTCCAGACTGACCATCTCAACGGTTTTGGGATCCTCTGCCTTCTTCGTCAGCGGCACCCACAACCCTTGTTGCTTTAACAAGGCTCGCATCTTGATCTGCCACAAACTGAAAGTGTTCCTCCCCGTGAATTTGTCTATCTTTACATTCAAACCAGACATTTTTCTTCCCAGAATTCAAACCCTTCCTGGCTCTGATACCAATTGTGGTGCATCTGTGCAACATCTGAGGCAGAGGAGTTATTTGTACATCTGGCACTATTGTGGTGCGTCTGGTACATCTGTGCAACATCTGAGGCAGAGGAGTTATATGTACATCTGACACTATTGTGGTGCATCTGGTACATCTGAGGCAGAGGAGTTATATGTACATCTGGCACTATTGTGGTGCATCTGGTACATCTGTGCAACATCTGAGGTAGAGGAGTTATATGTATATCTGGCACTATTGTGGTACATCTGTGCAACATCTGAGGCAGAGGAGTTATTTGTACATCTGACATTATTGTGGTGCATATGGTACATTTGTTATTTGTGAGAGGATTCAAGTCAAGGTGGAAATTTGTTAATATAAGCCTTGAACCAGTCATTCGGGGGTACCAGCTATTTGGGGATCTCCCTGTTATGTTGGGTTATGGTTTCCTGTTGGGCTTAGTATATAGGGTTTAGGGTTTAGTATATAAACGTCCTAAACCTAATTGTATTAAGCCTTCGGTGTTTGTTTTTTCTCAAAATAAATATGTTCTCTTCTGGCCGTGAACGTAGCTAACACATCGTTAGTGAACCACGTAAATCTGTGTTCTTTCTTACATTCGTTATAACACGTATAATTAGCCGCTCTTTGGCCGTCGACTCTTCCAAATCACCTTATTACAAGGTTATCTGCCTTGAAACCACTACTGGATTCAAATATTGTCCGAATTACCGGATACATATATATTAGTCTGAGACTCAAAGTTGGAGGGTTCTCAATTCTTGTTTCTACAGGCAACCTCATGTCCTCTACGAACAGGGGGTCTACGGCAACGGCGCAATTCACTGGGTCGGTGACAATTGCGAGATGACATATTATCTCATTAATGAAGAGGTTGTGAAGTTCTTTGTGAGTCCCAACCACTGTTACGTGAAGAATTATCATGAAAGGGAGTACAGATACTTTCAAGAGAATGGTGGTCATTTGCATTTCATTGATATTTATAACCCCTGTTTTACTAAATTCGAAGTGTTGGAGATGGGAAGAGACTATTCGGGGTGGTTCGTCAAGTACAATGTGTTAATCTTGATCCTTTGTGCACTGGTTTGCCGAACTTACCTTACGGAAGATTTGTTGTTCTCTTTCTTGATCTAGACGAAAACGAAGAATCTATGTTGCTACATACTCCTGGTAAAGTCACCTCGTATAATCTTAAGAGCAAGACCTTCAAATCCTTCGAGTTAGCTACTGCTGGTCCGCGTTACCTTGTTAATCATTGCAATTTTACGTATAAGGAGACTGGCTTGTGTGTAATGCATGGCTCACTTGTTATACTCTTGAAAAAAAAAAAAAAAAAATCGTTACAGTAAGTAACACTCCACATAAGTGAAGAATGTAGCTCCATTCAAAGTAATCCTTCATACATTCACTTCAACCCTATCCTTCGTCCTGCCCTTTCTTGAAACTTCAACATCCTCTTCTATCTGATCTTCATCTGACCTCTGACCAAGGCACGTCTTTTACGAGGCAGGCGTTTCCTTTACTTTTTGTGGGTGCATCAGACATGGTTCAAGGGGATTATCATCAAATGGGTGTTCACTGCCAGCAAAAATTCTCAGCTCTCTATCTCTATCCTGCATCTGTTGAAGAAACGTTGCAAATTTAGTCTACAGAAATAACTCACGTCACGCAATTGGTTCTTAGGAAGCATATATGCGTAGTCAATACAGCTCTGCGAATGGCTTCCGTTGTGTCATTCACCATCTGATCCTTCAAAGTCCTTTCCCTGAGGTGCCCAGCATACCTACATGCCATATATATGGTTCAGCATCAAGACAAGGGAATCACAATAAAGACAATGAAAGTATAAATGGACCCTTTTTCTCAAGGTGTAGAGTTCTCAAAACCAGACTAATTATATGAAATCACAAACACAAGATTTGTTGACAGTGTAAACATTCTTTGAGAAAACTTCATTGCGAGACTTAATAGTAGTCCACATTCAAAACAATTCACTATGAACAAATCGGATTACAGTTTAATTATCAAACAGTGGCTATCATCACATTCACTAGCGCACTAGCTAACTTGATCTTTTACAACCGAAACTTCTAATCTATTCAGTATTCACCAACAAGACAACTCAGAAGGAACTGAAAACACACCTTCGAGATCCTCACTTCAATGATCTTGATCACTATAGAATGATAGATGCAATGACACAGAAGATATGAAATCAACGAGTCCTTAGCCTACATATGCAGAAAGTTCTGCAATGAAAATAGTGAGCAATATATCACCAAAGACCTGCTCGGCAATGAGACAAGCTATGATACTATATCCTACTTTTATTTTACAAGAAGTTGAACAAATATTACAATATCATGACTCAAATTACAACATTGAAAACAAAATTTACCAAATTTATTTACACTATTTACATAAAGTTAAACTAAATTACAACATTGACAACAATTTGTTCAAAATTTTGTAAAAAGGTTATACATTTTGTAATTTCAAAAACTAGAACAAGATTACAAACAAAATAACTCAATTTTACAACTTTGACTACAAATATGTTGTCACATTTGTAAATGTGGGTATCACATATGGCCTCTTTCTGTGTTGTGTTTTTCATTCTGAAAATGTAACACAGCGAACCCCCATATCTTATTTTCAATCCTACACAACCAGTTCTCTATACTGGTTCCTCTTCCAGCTACTGCTGTTACCACTGCTATTGGTGAACAAGTAGAACCATATTTCATCTCTATTGATCTGGCTTTTGACCCTTCCAAGTACCCTCATGATTCACAAGGTGGTCTATCTTCGGGCCATTAAAGTCTCTGAGGATATGTTATCGATTCCTTGAGAGGGTATTTGCCATCCCCTATGCATGTGTGCTATACTGGAATTAACTGATTAGACATATTTAGTAAGGTAGCATGCTTCTCATAGTGAGGAAACGTACATACTTTTGGGAGTCTGGTGATATTTATCTCAGCCCTGTCTTACTAAGTTTTGATCAAGTGTTGCAAATGGGAAGCGACTTTGGCTGGTTTGTCACTTTGTCATGTACCATATTTATACTCGTACTCACTTGTTCCAATCATACAAAAATTGATATGGTCGGTTCTGTAGTTGTCAACAAGTTCTGTAGTTACCATAATTTCCAGCTTTCCACATATCAAAACTTAAATAAATCACTGGAGTGATGGTATATTATGTGTTCCTGGCATTGTTTTCCCTCCCCACATGACATAGCCGTGCAAGCAGATATCTTGTATCAGCCAAGGATCAGAGCTGCGTGATGTGAAATGATTTGGTATTGCAATTACACGTTAATTGTGCTGCAAAGTGCTGCAGTAGCTGTGCTCCTATGTTCCTCTATATATGCACCGACTGTGCTCGTGCTCTTGTTATTCATCAAACAGATCAGACAATGAAGATGTATCTGCACTGCTCTAAACAATCACATCTGGTCATATCTGATTTACGGGAGATCTTGATGCAACTGTAACACCTCCAATACCCAAACCACCCATTCCAATCCCTGCATCCGGAAACCCATCACCTTGAGAGAAAGCCTACAAGGTTCCACAACCGCAGACATTAGTCCCCTACTACTATGCTGGTTAGCTGAGCATTGCTTGGGAAATGCATAGAAGGGACAAAAGACAAAGTTGCAGGCTTAGGAAAGATTGGGGGAAGCTCCGAAGCTGGTGCCTTTCCTGCTGCGAAGTTCTCACTCCGCTAACATTTAGTGCAAAATTCTGAGATTAATGAGGAATCGAATTATTGTTACTTTCTACTCAACTATCTAAAAGACCATTGTTTCGACTCGGGAGCTAAACCAAGAAAACAAGAAACTAAGCGCTCACCATAGCAAAACCATCAATGACGCATTATATAAATACACATATCTGAAGTTCAGAACACAATGTCTCCAATGTTGTTAAGGTATGGAGCAATCAACAAATAACGCAATGTCCCCAATGTAAGATTTATACTATGGTAGTTAAAAAAAGACTTGCAATGTGATACAGCAAACCTGATCCATTTTGGGAGTTATCAAGCATTCAGTGGTATTATTGCTCACCAAAACATATAAAAGTTTGTATTGACAATAAGATGAAGTCATTTTGTTAATACTAATGTAGATGATACCTGTAGCTGCAAATGATGTTGCTTTCTCTGTTGATTCCAAATTGCAATCTATGAAGTATGTATCATCTCCAACGTCTCTAGCTCCTTGGTTAACTTTCCAAGTTTCATTTGTCACACAAGCTACGTTCACATTGGTCTAACCTTATGGCTTTACTTATGCAGCGAGGAAGCCAGAAAGTATCCAAAATTGCAGTTGGAATTGCGGTTGCGGTGTGGCGCTACAGTTTATTTCTTTGTTGCGCTGCCAACTTATCCTTGGCTTTGGCTCATCTCCATCTTCAACTCTTCAAGTATAAAAGATACAGTTACCTTTCACTTTTGTGCATTTGGAGTTTCAATTTAGTTCTCAGTGTTTAGGGTTTCAATAGAGTTTTTTGATACGAGGGTTTCAATAGAGTTACCATGTAACTATATATGACAAGGACACATGTAGAGTTCAAAACTACCACATTGTAGTCATGTTGGAGGATGTTAGTTTGCATCAAAATTGAGTGTCTGTTGAACCAATGACGGATGATATGCAACTTTAGCCGAGTAGGTTTCTCTAGTTGAACGTTCTCCCTCCATTCTGTACTATTTTCTCGAAAATCATAATTCTGAAACCAGTTCAGTATTTTGATTTCATAATCCCTAAGCCCTGCTTCTTCATCTTTCAAGCATCTTTGTTGTTTGGTGCTCATAGAACTGAAATGCGCTCACTTAAAAAGCCATAGGGAGAAAAACATATTCTTGACATAAAGTGTTAATAATAACAATTTCAAACCCTGAGATCTGTATAACACCCCATTGGCTTCTCAAATAAGGACTATATATATATATAACCTCACTACTCTGTAGCTGTAAGGCACTAAGTAAAGAATTAAACTAAAACAAGCTGCATCATCCTCCACCAATGCGCTTCAACTAAGAAAGTGGACTGGAAGCCATTGATGTAAAGCACTAAAGCCGAGTTCATTTCCTTCTAGGAGGATCTCGCCGCAGTCCATACTTGTTGAGACTCTTGATATAGCTTCTCATGAAGCTGAACTTGTTGCTCCCCAGGTGATACAAGTAATCCCACGAATATATGCCAGTCTTATGCAAGTCATCGAAAAGAATCCTGAAATACATCCATTCCACAGCTCACAATCTTCATATACACACTAACTCATGATCTCAATCACCAAAGAATTCAGAATTCAAAACTACCTCACCCCATAGTTTCCTACAGGTTCTGCAGACATGATCCCCACAAGACGCCGCCCTGAAATCACCTATCAATCAACACACAAGATCAAAACAATCTACTCAAACCATACATCAATCATCAGCATATCATTACAACTCAAAACCGTAGCCAAGATCCTTAAACATCTCACACCATCAATCTGATGAAAACAAATTACCCTACTAAACATACGAACTGTTCAAAGTGACTTTTACTTCCCCCATCCTATTTTCAATGTTATGATAACAAGGGTTGATCAAAGAAGTAACCTTTTCACCAGCAATGGACCTAATCCTGGCATCAACAGCTGGACTGTGAACTCTTAAGAACTCAGCCGACAAATTGAACACACTCCCATTTCCAAACTTCACCTCTACCTAAAATTCAAATCAAATGCAACATTCAGAAACCACTAACTCCAATAACGCAACATTCATATACACATAAAGCTCATACCTTTATACAACATTTTCAAAACTTTACATCCAATTACAGATGGGTTGGAAGCTTACACATTTAGGCGCGTGGAGAGCGAATCTGGTGAGCGGCGGAGCACCGGCGGTGGCGTGGAACCGCCGGACCGCTCTCTGGAGCGCTTCCATTCGTTTCTTTTTGGTTGATTCTGGAGTTTCTATCAAGTCCCCGGTTGCCTTAACAGTGAGTGGATCGGATCGGAGTACGACCCATGTTTTGTTCTAAGTCTTTTATTTTTACAGTCGTATTAGTCTATTATTATTATTATTATTATTATTATTATTATTATTATTATTATTATTATTAACTTGAGTGCACGAAACTTATAAAATAAAATTAAAAAAAACTGAACTACTTTAAAAATAAAATATATTACAAAAAACACTGGTACGCTCGTAACTGAAACCTATTTATATCTCTCATAATTATTTATGTGTTTAGATCAAACTTCTCTAACATGTAATTGTGATACAAGACGTCTAAATATCTTCATAACAGATTAAGAGAATAAATCACCAATAGACTTAATCCCAATCAGACCAATGCTTACACCTTACCCTTCCCCTTCGGGCTGGGATTGGCATTACCCTCTGCATTCTCCAGTTCACTGGAGATGTTCCTCTAAGTCTTCTTCTTCTTCTTCTTCTTCTTCTTCTTCTTCTTTTTCTCAGTGTCTTGCTTCTTCTTTTCCCCATAAGGTAGCTTATTCTTGCTACCCTCCGGACGCCCTCTAACTTAGATACAATTCACGCAAGCGAATGTATCGTTATCAAGATGGAGAAATATTTGTGCCCAAGTTATTGTACCACGGGGAATAGTGCCTAACTCACAATCCTTGGGTAGTCAAAACTAAAGTCACCTAGCAAAGAAAGAAAATAAAACAAATAGAAAATGTTAATCTAAGCACCAAGTGTTTGTCATACTCGGCTATAGTTCACACAAAAGCCTAATCAAAATTAAATGTCTAGTAATGGATAATTATAATGAGTCGAAATATAAAAGGGAGATTAAATGAAGAATTAACTAAATTGATGAAAAATAAAATGAAAATGAACTACTAACTAATGAACTAGAGAGTGATGGGAACATAGGAATGTCGGGTGATCGACACTAACTCATTTCCAAACATTGATACATAATCTCACAAATGCATATCCTATTATGTTAAATCCCGTATCTAATACCGGTTAAAGCTATTGGATCAATTATCCTTTCGGTGTATCGACTATGCCAGTTCAGACCACAATCAACTCCTTAATATAGACATTAAGCCGCGATTAAGGCCGTAATATCTAAATTAGAGGCCTAGAGTGCGAGATAATAGATGTCAGGACCCACCCCGAGTTAAATCCCTTTAACTCGAAGTAAATCCTGCGGGGACCACCCCAAGGGAACTTCTTACCGAAACCCCCTTGAAATGGCCAACCCTTCCTATAATCCAACTCAGCACTTCCATGAGTATCTACAACAAACCCTAACTCATGAAGGCATCCTGCTCCCTAACCTACTTAATTAGCTATACTGGGTTAGTCAGAGCAGTCTACTAGGATGATTACCCTAAAGAATTTCAACGGCAACGGATTGATCGACTATGCCTCGACTCTTGTACGCGCACGACCTCCGCTCGAGAACCCTGCACCACTGGGCATTTGAAAACGAAGGGCCCAGGGGAGAAACATTGAAAAACTGTCAGGGTGAGTGGACAAAAAATAAAATATCGAAACTTTAATTCCTTTAATGTCCTCCCTCTACTTTTTCTAAGGAAATCCGCATGCAGGTAAACGTAAACAATGCATTGGCTCAAATCATAAACAATTATGTGGGGTGTTAACCTCATCCACGAGAAAACCCGACCTGCTCTATTCGGGAAGGTCTAATGACCAGCTACCACCGAAGAGGGTCCCCGACCTGCTCTATCCGAGAGGGTCTATTGACCAGCTCAACCGGAGAAGGTCCCTGACCTGCTCTACCCAGAAGATGGTACCCGCTCTAACTGGAGAGGGTCCATGCTAGCAAACAATCCTTATATCCTTTTCCCTTTTCCCTTTTTCAAAATCCCTTGAAAACCTGTAAAACCTGTAATACCTCGTAAAACCTCGTGGAAACAATAAATCGAAAACCCCATTTAAAATCCGTGAGCCACATTTCTCCTTTAAAAACATCCCCCTCCATATTCCCAAAACGGTGATAAACAAAAAAACCATACCCCGGGAAAAATCCTTTAAAATCACGGGATGGGTATGAACCTCTTTCCCGGTTTGTTTGCCTTTAAAATCCTTAAATCCCCTTTTTCCCAAATCACCGTAAATCATACAAATAGAGGAAATTATATATATGCAGGAGAAACCAATCAAGTATAAAGCATGCAATTTAATTTAAAACAAAGTCCACTCACAGTACTCTTTGCGACCTTCTTCTTGCTCGGAAAGCTCCTCGAGCGAAACCCTCGAACTAACACGTAGTCGAGCCCGTCTCACGTGCAACCAGGGACTGTACAACAAATCATTAAATTAGTCTCTCTATAGTTGACTTGGTCTTTTCCTAGTTTGACCAGGAAATCCCATTTGACCACAAGTTGACCAAGTTACTTTCTTATAGCACTTTAACCTTTTTGACTTTCTTTCCCGGTTATCGACTCTTAACTCAATTTACCGGAAGTCCGACTTAGCTTCCGAACTTTCCTTTATTACTTAAACTTGACGTTAGGGTGTCACGTATTATTTCGTTGAATTACTATGGACACCCAACGTGTCACATTAATCAATACATTTAACCTTGAGTCGATTTACCGATTTAACCTTTCCTCAAAAATGGAAACCTTCCAAAAAGGGAAAGTTTCCCAAAATGGAAAGTTTCCTAACATCGCAAGTGTTCCTTAGATTGGGAAGTTCCCCAAAATGGAAACTTCCTAATTACGTCCAATTTTTCCGTAAGTGTCTCAATTACGAATTAACCGTACTCTTGACTAAAGCTTAACAGGAATTCGATTTCTACCTCTTCGGCTTTCTGCCGGTTTAACTGCATTCCCGGAACCTTCGACGGATTCCGGTAACTTACCGGAATTTCGCCATAACCTCCCCGTTTCCTCCGATTCACCAAGTTACGACAACAAGCACCAAAAACAACACAATTAATTCAGTCCAAGGTTCAGCCACAGTTCAAACAACAAAATTCTTAGAGGAAACGAATCTTACCCTCTGCCTGCATCCAAACTCTCACCCTCTGCCGAGGGTAACCTCTGCACCACCACCACAGGGCATCACAGTTGGCCCTTCTACTCTCCTTTCACCAACCTTCCTTCTCCTCCATCTCCAAGCCACAACCACAACAACACAAACACTAAAACACAGAAAGAAAACCTCTAACAGTCGAAACCGAAAAATCCCAGAAATACCAAACTCAGAGAAATCGAACTAAGAGGAAGCTAAACTCACCCAGCCGCTAGAGGTGACGAACCGAGCCTCTAAGAGTCCAGGGAACTCGCCGGAACCACGAGAACTGGCCGCCGGCGACTCACTGTCGAAACCCAGAAGAACAGTGAAAGTGAGGGTTCTGCAACAGGGCTTGAATCGATCATCCAAGGACATGGAAAGGAAGAAGAAGAGGAGAGGAGCACAACCATACCGGTCACGCGCCTTGGCGCCGCCGGGATCACCGGAAAATCGGCCGTTGACCGCCGAGCCTTCTTCTCGGTCGCTCTCCCTCCACGGTGGACAATACCGTGATCCAAGGGCTGGGCTGGGTAGAGGAGGAAGAGAGGAAGAGAAAGAGGGTAGTCCGCCGCCCTGTGGTGGCCGGAGTCGCCGGCGCCGGGCGGAGAACAGGGAGAGGGCGAGAGAGCTCGGGGAGACCGGTTTAGTGAGTTTTGACCGAGTCAAAACTCACCCCCTATTTATAGGGAAATGAACGGTCCTGATTCAATCTGGAATAGATCTAACGGTCCAGATTAAAGAAGATAAAAAAGTAAAAAGGTTAAATGGTAAATCTCCTTTTTACCGGAACAGTAATTAGAAATTACTATAAGCTTCAGAAATTCACAGAAATTAGCCGGAAGCTCCGAAAAATATTCCGAAAATACCGGGAGACTCGTGTAGACACGTACTACAACATCGAGTCAACGAATCAGGTATTTGGAGTACTTTTAAAATCTCGAAAATTAACTCGAGCGATAACTTATCGAATTACCGATCGCAAATTAAAATCCTCGGTAACTCGTAAACCTCTGTGAAAATGTAACTTTTAATAACTCTAAAAGATTCGGGGCGTGACAATTCTCCCCACCTTATAAAAATTTCGTCCTCGAAATTTCTATACTCAAAGTCCAATACAGTGAGGAATAGTACCACTTAAAATACTAATAATGCTCTCCAATGTCTACCAAACACAACCAAATATTCTTACTAACCACAAGTGACGTCGTCACAATACTACTAATACTCGTGCCGATTCAATCACCCCTCGCTTAACGCGAGTAAAATCTCTTCAAGAATACTTGTATTCTTTCGTTGAACTTTAGATATCATCTCCCACATTCCCTATGCAGGGACTGATTACCACACCTGAGGAGTAGGGTTCGATGTCACTAATGGATTTAAATCCTCTGGTAACACAATACCACGTGGAGTCAAATCTACTGACAACAAGTCCACGAGAAAACAATGATGACTTGTGTTACACCAACCATCACCTCATTTGAACAAGGCTCCCTACTCTGGTTTACGCTCCCTAGAAACCATTCTGTCAAGTTGTCCTGTTGTAGAGTAATTGTCTCCCCTCACTCTATCATTACTCAAACCACTGGTACACGCAGGACATGAACTGCCATGAATTTTAGCGTAAATCCAAAATCATAGCCTTTAAATCAGGGAGATCCAAAAGCTTAGACATCGAGATCCAACAATACTTACTCCTCGCATGAAGACAAATTGTCAGGCTTCACACTGCTTACAAAACTATTCTGATCGGATAAATCTTGATTTTTCCAACAAACCGATCATTAGAGTCGCCAACTCGATCAACACCTTGTGGGGTTACAGCATACTTTACCACTGGTAATACATTACCGTACAACTTTTAGGTGAGGTGCCTCTGACCTCCCTATCTCTTTCCTTAACTTGGAATGACGCATAGTGCAGAACTTGCACTTCAACCATAACTGTGCGTCTAATAAACATTATCCATAACACAATCTGGGATAGACTTACCATCAACAGAATCCTAGAGCCTTACCCGCTCAACAATGATATTTCCTTCATAGATGCCTCCATTACCAACGCGTCTGGTAATAACCGACCACTTCGGACATTTAACCAGATCAGACATCTACATAAAATTTAGTGCCACTGGTGCACACCCAAAGTAACCCCTGATTAAAGCATCGGGAATTAATTCCACTCCGAACTTAACCACAATGATCACCGAGTATCCAGTTATCAAGGCACAACTTATCAAACACCATTCTCGCACTGGGCGTGTCAACTTCACAGAGTCAACTCGCATAACTAGACAGTTTCTAACAAAATCTGCCCCCCATGCTCTGCAAGTTTACCAACCACCGCATCCTCTATTTGGTAGGATTCAGGATTCCCAATCACTTACCATTCTAATTGAAGAGGAATAAAAATAACTGCATGCACCGAAAGTCACATTACCACTCCAGATCCTATATTACAAGATCCACCGCCACACGTTAACATCCCCCCAGATCATAACTTGATCTGAACGTGGCTTAATCACTCCACGATTCCCAATGAAGTGTCGTTCAACTTAGCAACATACCTTACCAATCTCAGTAACAAATATCACCACACCTAGACTCGTAAAACCTTCGAGTCATCAAGGAAAACCTTTCCTAGTTCCACCGCATTTCACACTCACCGAAATGTTGAAAATTTCGAGAGTCACCTCCAATGATCTTTCTTGCTACTACTCTACACTCGTGGCGCCAAGAATTGCCGCTAGGTCAATAATTCCTAACAAGTAGGGTCATTACTCACATGACCAATGACCATAGCAACGCCAACAAAACTTTAATCCTCTTAGGATTTCCTTAAATTAACCTCAATAATTGATCTCCCAGATCTTAATCCTTATTCCCCAGATCAAATTGAGAATATTGCCTGTCACTGCAGTGGATGTAACTTATGACCCCAAACACGACTAAGTACACCTTCGGTTACACAATTGTTTAAACCACAGCCAATGAGTGCACTGATTCCCATGCCATCAAGCTCAGTTAATCCCCCTCGAGGAAACCAAGTGTCATAACAGACAACTTTGGTTCCAGGTTGAAGCTTGACCATCAACAAACATTCTCACTCAAATTCACTGCTCCAGTAACCCTTGCCCCACTGCTGTCACTTCACCACTTCCGTGTAATTAACTCAGCACGCAAACAACTACCTACTAACAACTTTTAACAATTTAACTAACCATCTTGAAAGTCGAAGCGTCTACCAATAACCCACTTCCGACCTGTCCTTAGACGGTTAGGCCATCTATTGGACGTTTTGCACAGGAACTTCTAACCAAACATCCTTGACCTCCGTTCTCAATAATTGGAACTCTCATGACACATTCTTAAGATGATGTCATCAGCAGCCTTAGTCACTTACCTGGTGTCACTTTGACCATACACAGCTGTACAAAATAATTATGTCTTACCAGCATGTGCTACCCATAATTCAATTTACCACTTCTTTACAAAGGAGGGTACACGTGCTCATGTGGGGCATACTCATGTACATCTTCAGCTGTCAACACAGCGCCGTTTGCACAACGACTAGTTCCCACACCATAATAATACAAAGTCAGTCAAGACTCGTATCACTATCTCCGGTACCCCGAGCACTCTTGGTCCATGACCCGGTGGCTTGTTGCCACTTCCAACATGTTCCTTTGAATTTCGAAACCGCTTACTTTTAATTACACTAGTAACGTTCGCTCGATCTGAAAATCGAATTCTAACGCAGCCAGCCTGGAGACTCCTTCACATGTGTACTAATAGAATACCTTGACCATAGGTGGATAACTCACCTTATGGTTGACATGAGTCCCAAGATCCGGTGACATGATTTAATTTCAACCTTCACGATATTTGGCCCAATGACCATTGTCACCAACAATCCAAACACGCTTGGACTCACTAACAATTCAAATCTTTCTAGTACTCCAATCATGGGTGGCTGGAGCGAAGAGGATCTGGTCGTAGTTGACGACAACAATGTCAGCACCCAGGAGACCCAAACCATCAGTTTCAGTGGCTGTCCCTTCAAGCATCAAGTGCCAACTAGCCTTTACTTCCTTGACATTTTCCAGTAGGGTCACATCATTGACTCGTCACCAGAAACAAGTCCATTGATCCTAAAATGACTACACTCAATTTCCTTAAGTCATTCCACTTTCAACACATTCGCCAGTTTCTCTGGAACCACACCAAAGACGACAATCGACAAAATCCTGACAATCGTCAAATCTTAATACTCATCTTCTCTGAATAATCGCGCTAGGTGATTTCAGCTCTTTTTTCCAACGCAGGATGCCACCTCTTTCATCAACTCTTACGACTCTTCACTTCTAAGAGTCTCATAACACGAACATCAAGGCCTTGTCTTAGGCTTCTACAACATCCCTATCAACAACCATGATAGTCCTCCAGGTGTGAATTAACTGTTTTACCACCGAGTACTCACACCTAATGCTCAACGTTAAACAACGTGAGTTTCCAGCTCGATCCCCAACTCAATTCTCAATAATTCCCTTTAAAACAACATCCTTGGGGAACTCATAAATTAAATACGTAACGAGCTTACCTTGTTCCTTACAGGAGCTCTCTGTGAGGTCGGCGTACTGAGGCATAGTCTTGAGGATTCAGATGTTTATAGGACCACTCGGTCCATAAATTAACCAGAAAGTACTAACTCATATCCTTAATAAACACTAAGCGTCCAAAGCATAAAATGCCGATGGATCCGCCGCGGTCGGACCATCACTCTATAGACACTAAGTGATACTAAGTATATGAGGTAGTAACAGGAAACGATAACCTAATGCTCTGATACCAATTGTCGGGACCCACCCCGAGTTAAATCCCTTTAACTCGAAGTAAATCCTGCGGGGACCACCCCAAGGGAACTTCTTACCGAAACCCCCTTGAAATGGCCAACCCTTCCTATAATCCAACTCAGCACTTCCATGAGTATCTACAACAAACCCTAACTCATGAAGGCATCCTGCTCCCTAACCTACTTAATTAGCTATACTGGGTTAGTCAGAGCAGTCTACTAGGATGATTACCCTAAAGAATTTCAACGGCAACGGATTGATCGACTATGCCTCGACTCTTGTACGCGCACGACCTCCGCTCGAGAACCCTGCACCACTGGGCATTTGAAAACGAAGGGCCCAGGGGAGAAACATTGAAAAACTGTCAGGGTGAGTGGACAAAAAATAAAATATCGAAACTTTAATTCCTTTAATGTCCTCCCTCTACTTTTTCTAAGGAAATCCGCATGCAGGTAAACGTAAACAATGCATTGGCTCAAATCATAAACAATTATGTGGGGTGTTAACCTCATCCACGAGAAAACCCGACCTGCTCTATTCGGGAAGGTCTAATGACCAGCTACCACCGAAGAGGGTCCCCGACCTGCTCTATCCGAGAGGGTCTATTGACCAGCTCAACCGGAGAAGGTCCCTGACCTGCTCTACCCAGAAGATGGTACCCGCTCTAACTGGAGAGGGTCCATGCTAGCAAACAATCCTTATATCCTTTTCCCTTTTCCCTTTTTCAAAATCCCTTGAAAACCTGTAAAACCTGTAATACCTCGTAAAACCTCGTGGAAACAATAAATCGAAAACCCCATTTAAAATCCGTGAGCCACATTTCTCCTTTAAAAACATCCCCCTCCATATTCCCAAAACGGTGATAAACAAAAAAACCATACCCCGGGAAAAATCCTTTAAAATCACGGGATGGGTATGAACCTCTTTCCCGGTTTGTTTGCCTTTAAAATCCTTAAATCCCCTTTTTCCCAAATCACCGTAAATCATACAAATAGAGGAAATTATATATATGCAGGAGAAACCAATCAAGTATAAAGCATGCAATTTAATTTAAAACAAAGTCCACTCACAGTACTCTTTGCGACCTTCTTCCTGCTCGGAAAGCTCCTCGAGCGAAACCCTCGAACTAACACGTAGTCGAGCCCGTCTCACGTGCAACCAGGGACTGTACAACAAATCATTAAATTAGTCTCTCTATAGTTGACTTGGTCTTTTCCTAGTTTGACCAGGAAATCTCATTTGACCACAAGTTGACCAAGTTACTTTCTTATAGCACTTTAACCTTTTTGACTTTCTTTCCCGGTTATCGACTCTTAACTCAATTTACCGGAAGTCCGACTTAGCTTCCGAACTTTCCTTTATTACTTAAACTTGACGTTAGGGTGTCACGTATTATTTCGTTGAATTACTATGGACACCCAACGTGTCACATTAATCAATACATTTAACCTTGAGTCGATTTACCGATTTAACCTTTCCTCAAAAATGGAAACCTTCCAAAAAGGGAAAGTTTCCCAAAATGGAAAGTTCCCTAACATCGCAAGTGTTCCTTAGATTGGGAAGTTCCCCAAAATGGAAACTTCCTAATTACGTCCAATTTTTCCGTAAGTGTCTCAATTACGAATTAACCGTACTCTTGACTAAAGCTTAACAGGAATTCGATTTCTACCTCTTCGGCTTTCTGCCGGTTTAACTGCATTCCCGGAACCTTCGACGGATTCCGGTAACTTACCGGAATTTCGCCATAACCTCCCCGTTTCCTCCGATTCACCAAGTTACGACAACAAGCACCAAAAACAACACAATTAATTCAGTCCAAGGTTCAGCCACAGTTCAAACAACAAAATTCTTAGAGGAAACGAATCTTACCCTCTGCCTGCATCCAAACTCTCACCCTCTGCCGAGGGTAACCTCTGCACCACCACCACAGGGCATCACAGTTGGCCCTTCTACTCTCCTTTCACCAACCTTCCTTCTCCTCCATCTCCAAGCCACAACCACAACAACACAAACACTAAAACACAGAAAGAAAACCTCTAACAGTCGAAACCGAAAAATCCCAGAAATACCAAACTCAGAGAAATCGAACTAAGAGGAAGCTAAACTCACCCAGCCGCTAGAGGTGACGAACCGAGCCTCTAAGAGTCCAGGGAACTCGCCGGAACCACGAGAACTGGCCGCCGGCGACTCACTGTCGAAACCCAGAAGAACAGTGAAAGTGAGGGTTCTGCAACAGGGCTTGAATCGATCATCCAAGGACATGGAAAGGAAGAAGAAGAGGAGAGGAGCACAACCATACCGGTCACGCGCCTTGGCGCCGCCGGGATCACCGGAAAATCGGCCGTTGACCGCCGAGCCTTCTTCTCGGTCGCTCTCCCTCCACGGTGGACAATACCGTGATCCAAGGGCTGGGCTGGGTAGAGGAGGAAGAGAGGAAGAGAAAGAGGGTAGTCCGCCGCCCTGTGGTGGCCGGAGTCGCCGGCGCCGGGCGGAGAACAGGGAGAGGGCGAGAGAGCTCGGGGAGACCGGTTTAGTGAGTTTTGACCGAGTCAAAACTCACCCCCTATTTATAGGGAAATGAACGGTCCTGATTCAATCTGGAATAGATCCAACGGTCCAGATTAAAGAAGATAAAAAAGTAAAAAGGTTAAATGGTAAATCTCCTTTTTACCGGAACAGTAATTGGAAATTACTATAAGCTTCAGAAATTCACAGAAATTAGCCGGAAGCTCCGAAAAATATTCCGAAAATACCGGGAGACTCGTGTAGACACGTACTACAACATCGAGTCAACGAATCAGGTATTTGGAGTACTTTTAAAATCTCGAAAATTAACTCGAGCGATAACTTATCGAATTACCGATCGCAAATTAAAATCCTCGGTAACTCGTAAACCTCTGTGAAAATGTAACTTTTAATAACTCTAAAAGATTCGGGGCGTGACAATAGAGACCCATGCAAACTTAGCTACAATTAAGCTAGCTAATGGTTACCATGCCTAAAATTCTAGATACATAGACTAATAAGCTGTCAATTTATCAATCTATCCATCAAATTATCCGCAACATAATCTCAAAGCGTGGCAAAGTCTAGAAACATGTTTCTAAAAGCCAACACATTCGGATTCAAAACATACGCAACATAAATTGCATTCATTTCAATTAGAATACCAACATTATACAAAATGAGTTTAGGTTTCAAACCTTAACTCATTATACAAAATGAGTTTAGGTTTCAAACCTTAACTCTCAAAATACAATTACTCAATCCTCGTAATCAAATACATCATCAAATGCATAAGAAGTTTAGAGAAGGGTTAGAAAAGAGAGGAACAAAGTTAAGTTCACAAATTGCTAGAGGTAACTATGAACCCACTTGAAATTAATTAAACTCACTCTCTTTACCAATCTTGAATCTCCTTTGTGTGATGAAGCCTTGATGCTTATAGGTGAGCACTTATTGAATTCCCAAAATGAAAACTAACTGCAATGAAGAAAATAAAAGAGAAAGAAGAGATGAAAGGATGAATGATGTGAGAGGTGATGGGAAAGGGCGAGAGCCCTTCCCTTTGGTCACTGTGAGGTGCCCGACGTTGGAACTTTGTCTTTGTCACCCTTTTGTGCGGCATCCAAAAAGGAATATATATATATATCCTTATTTTTAGTTTATTTATAAGAATAGGCATTCGACAAACTTTTCGATCATATTTTTCAATCTTAACCGGTCAATTCTTAGGTCCTAATATATAGATCACCTCTGCAAAATTTCATCCAAATCAGTGATCGTTAAGATGTTCAAAATTGCGAATTAAAATTATAAGCATTAACGGTTCAAGTTTGATAGATTTGATCCGTCCAATGATTTCAATTATTTCAAAGCCTTAACGATCACCAAATTTGATGAAATTTTGCAGAAATAATCTATATATATATATATATGCATCTACATATTAAACGGTGGAGATATTGTTATGTGATCGAAAAGTTTGTCTAATGCATATCCCTATAAATAAACCAAAAATAGAGATTCTTCAATAGAAGAGCCCATATATATATAGTCCCTTCTAATGAGGGGTCCATTTTCTTGACATATATGAGGGATCAAAGATTACACCAACTTTTTGATCACCAAATCACATCTCCACCGTCTAATATATAGATTTATATATGTATATCATCTCTGCAAAATTTCATCCAATTTGGTGATCGATAAGGTGCTAAAAACTGCGAATTAATATTATAAGTATAAACGATTCATGTTTGACAGATTTGATGCGTCAATTGATTTCAGTTAATTCAAAACCTTAATGATCATGTGGGTTATGCATAAATTTTGCAGAAACCACACATCCGCACTGAAGAAGCACCGTATATTTATATACAACCCTTCTAGGCTACACATGACCACACCAATAGTTTTGGTGAGGATTTTCATTTTTGCCCCACTTTTCGATCTTAGTTTCAGATCTTAACCGTTCAATATCTAGATATATATGTATAGATCATCTCTGTAAAATTTTATCTCATTTGGTGATCGTTAAGGCATTTAAATCTGTGATTTACCATGAAGAAAACTGACGGTTCCGATTAAACAGTTTAGGAACCGTCCGTTTTCTTCATGGTAAATCACAGATTTGAATGCCTTAACGATCACCAAATGAGATGAAATTTTACCAAAATGATTTATACATATATCCCTAGATATTGAACGGTTAAATCATAAACTAAAATAAAAAAGTGGGTTAAAAATAAAAATCCGCATCAAACGATTTGGTGCGGACATCTGTATGCTAGAAAGGGTGAATATATATGCGAAGTGTGGGTGAGTTCGGCAGCTCAAGCGGAAGAGAGAGTATGCTAGGTCTTGTTATGGAGAATACGTTAACACATGGCAACTTCTGATTGGTTGAAGATGAGAGAGGATGGAGGAGCACGCTATGGTGGGTGAAGATGATTAAATTCAATGCTTAATTAATTAATCAATTATTTGCTAAGATTGATTAATTAATGACATCAAAAATTTAGTCAAATTCTTCTTTTCCTTATTTCTTCATTATCCACTCTAATTTCGCATGCGTGTATATCAATTTTCGTTGCACGGCTTATTTTTTATAAATAAACAAAAGTAGATTAATTAGATTATAATTACTTAAATCCTAATGTTTAAATAGTAATTAGGTGGATATAAATCACTCTCTCTTCCTCTGCCATTGACCAAGGCGGTGAGGACTCAACTACAGTGTTCTAAAACTCGGTCTAGTCGGCCGAGTACTCGCTAGTCGGCGTCCTCCTGAGGCGATTTTAAGAAAATCGGAGTACAAAGTCGGCCGGAAGAAAATCGGCCGAGTAGTCGGTCCAACTCTGAAAAAATCGGCCTAACTCGGAAAAAATCGGACAAACTCGGCATTTTATTAACTATTTTTATTATTTTAGACATTATATTACCTTTTAAAAAATTATATTTAATTATATGTTTTAAAATTAAAAACCGAGTACTCCCCGACTACTCCTCTACTCGCTAGTCTCCGGCCGACCGACTAGCGACTAGCGATTTTTAGAACCTTGCTCAACTATAGATGGTGCTTATTGACTGCCAAGCTGAGCCGCAGTTTCTTAGGAGACGTACATGCCAGTTCCACCTCCTCCATGTTCCTTATTCTTCCGGTAGTAGCCACCAAGCCCTTTGATCCAGGTTCTTGTAATTCCCTGATGATCACTTGCCGGCGAGGTCTTACCGGGTCCCTTGTCACAGCCCAGTTGGCTGAGTTCATGGCTCTAGGGTTAGGGAATAACCCTACTCCCCTCTCCATCGCCCTGCCTCCAGTTGGGATTGAAAACATTCCAGCCAGGTTCTCAGCAACCCTGAAGCTAGGGTTAGAGTTTGTAGAGGAGGTCTCCCCAACGTGAAAGACCGGAGACGCCCTTAGTGATGCCACCACCATCTCTCTGCCACCCAAGACCGTCTGTTCCGTCGTAGCAGCATCCTCATCCATTTTTGGTCCTGGACATGGCAAACCAACATGGGTGACAAGCCCACAGTTCAAGCCCTGTTAAACAATCTTGCATATTTAAAATTGCAGAAAATCTCCACGCCATCATCAAGAGTATACCACCGTTTCAATGGCAGCAGCTTGGTCAAGGGTATCTCAACCCTAATTATCATCTTTCCGGCCTTTTTCGTCGTCTTATCATATTCTTCGTAGTCCCAAATTGTGAATCTGATCATCATCATCATCATCACCCGCAGAGATCGATATGCTGACAATATGTTCAACAGGGTCACCCAATAAGATGATGTCACGAAAGGGAGCGACGCCATGTTGGCCACACCATCATAGAAAGACAACGTCACTGGAGCCATGTTGAATCCCCAAGGTCCTCCCTTTCAGATTCGATCCCTATCTTGCGGATCTGAGAGAGTGACCAGGACCCTCTTCCCCTTAACTTCCTCGACCTGCAATGTGTCATCGGTCTGCCATGTAGTCCGGAGCATCCCCAAGAAACTACGCATTTTGTAGTCCCTTGATGTTAAGAGTTTTCCCAACATAAAAACTTCAGGTTGTTGTAGCCCCTGACCCTGAGACGATCGCAAGTCCACCATCCTTCGTCCCTCTGCCAAGGCCAGGAAGGAGGCTAATCTCGTCTCCATCGCATCCACGGAGTCCGTTGACATAGTTGCTCAGAAAACCACCCAAACCCTAACCCTTGAGAGAAAAGGAGGCGGCTCTGCTATTACTAATGTGGTCATCGTTTCTTCCCTGACAGTCTCAGGTTTGTTAACTCGTGCTCAACAATTTGGTAAATGAGATATTTGACCAATATGTGGTAAACTTCTCGGTTTGATGCTTGATTTTATTCATTTTAAGGTGGATCGGAGGTTGCTCAAATTTTGATCTCCTAGCTAGTAAACATGAGAGTCATGAATCAAATTAAAATTATTCCCCTACTTTGATACTTATTATTCAATGCAGATAACAAGTTGACTAATTAAGTTAGAAAAAACTTAGGTCCGACACTCCTCTCTTACATGGTCCAATCACAATCTGTCATGTTTTCATTTTGTTCTTATCTTTTTTTTTCTTTTTCTTTTACATTTTAATATTCATCTAGGTCGATCTCTTTAAGTCTGATCGTGGAAAAAGAGGATCGGAGGACACGCTTCGCTACCCCTACCTGCAGTCTCCTACCTTATCCTTCTTCATTCTTCATGCTTCCTCTACACAACTCACAAACAAGCTATTGTTTGTAAACATAGCTTGGCCTCTTCAACTCAGATATTGTTGCCCGGTAATTAGTTACAAGAATACAACACATAGAAATCGTGCAAACATTATAAGTTATAGTAGTAGTAATCATATACGAATACTCAATCATGCATGTAAGTGAAATAAAAAACAACATAATCTGGGAATTTGAAACTCAAGCAAGCAAGTGAAAACATAATTGTATTGAATCTCTGTTCAATGAGAAACTTAGTTGGCTTTGTTCAATCAAAAACCAAATGCTACTATTTTGTCATGTTCTAATATATAAAGATACGTACAGAAAAATATTAAAGAGAAACAAAAATTAAAACCTAGTGGAATATTAATATGTAAAAGAAAAAAAATAAAAACAAAATGAGCACGTGGCAGATTGTGATAGAACTAAGTAGGAGAGTCCGAAACGAGTACATCCAGATTGGGTGGGTTGAACGCAAGTTTTTTCCAATTAAGTTTTAGTGTTTACAAATTGCTAATTCAATACAAATAAACATATCACTTCACTAATGATATGAAAATAGAACGTACGATGAATATTATTATGATAATATAATCTATAACCTCTTACTTAGTGGTTCTTATATGATATTAGTTCAAATAATGTGCGGACTTTAGGAGCAAATGGAGAATCATTTAACTGATCAAGTCAAAGAGATCCAAACAGGGATGTCATAACTAATTGTCACCATCTTTGCGGTTCTACAATTGACGTTTATTTGATTTATATGATTTAGCATACATAAAAATAAGATTAACTTTGGGACTTCGAAGTTCGAACACAATAGTGCAACAAACTCAGTTTCATCCCATGTGCTTGAGATGTACATAGGGCAACTACCAAATTAAGGAAACTGTTTCTTAATCTGCTATATAATCTAGTCTTGGTTTCTCCCATATATATTAGTTTACTCTTAATATCTTTAGCCTTACATACTCATACTTATAGATTAACAGAATTGGTTGGAACAAAAGGAGCACATGCAGCTGATAGGGTAGGATCATAGTTAGTTTAATTAGAATAAGTTTATGTTATACGCACATAGCTTCTCTAAATATCTGTTTGATATTTAACAAGAAGTAATTGATCTTTTCTATATATAATGAGGCCACTTAAAAGACGAGAGATTCTAAATCCTAATATTTATATCAGTATTAAGCTAATTTCTTATGATAAAGTAGTTTAGTGTTCAACTCCAAAACCAATTGGCAATGAAGAGAGTAGCTTAAACTATTATAAACTCATTAGCAATGAAGAGAGTAACTCAAACAATTATAAACCAACATGTAAGGTATCATATTCTTGATGTGAGATATATATCTCAACAAGCCTCCATACGTGTGGTGAATCATTAAGCCTAACATGTGGACAACAACTTGGGTGGTCGTGGAGTTCATATGGCCTTTGGGCTTTACACGTGTATGTGAGTAACCCACTCTGATACCATGATAAAGTAGTATGAGGTCAACTCCAAAACCAATTGACAATGGAGAGAGTAGCCCAAACCATTATAAACCTACATGCAAGGTCTCATATTCCTGATGTGAGATATATCTCAACATCATGATTAGCTAGTTACATATAGAAAATACCTATTATGTGATGTAGACAATGTAACTGAAGTCCTCAAATATGCTTATTAAAAACTAGAGTTCTAGTAACACCTAACTTAGTTGATGCTAATTTTCTTATTATCAATGCAATAATACAAACTTTTTTTTGTCTTCCTTGGGTGTTGGTCCCAAACCTCGTAAAGTGCCTAAGATCCAACTTGTCATATGACATCCCCCTATCTCCCCTTGGGTCAAAGTTAATACTGATGGTCTGGCCAAAGGTAACCTTGGATCTGCAGCTTGTGGAGGGGTCTTTCGTGATGCTTCTGCTGTTTTTTAGGGAGTTTTTGTCAATCCTTAGGATGCAAATCATCTTTAAGTAAAGTTTTATGCTGTCATTGTGGCTATTGAAGTGGTTTTTTCAAGAGCTTGGTCTTCTCTGTGGTTGGAAAGTGATTCTATTAGTGTGATAACGTCTATTTTCTCCAGGTTGTTTTCCCCTCCTTGGGATCTAAGAGTCAGATGAGAAAGTTGTCTGAAATTAATCAATCAAATGAATTTCAGAAGTAGTCATATCTTTAGAGAGGGAAATGCAGTAGCAGACAAGATGACAAATTTGAGAATTTCTTGTGACTCATTTACATGATATGCTAGCCCTCCTCCAGAGCTGCACAAGTACTTACAGGCGGATGCTTTGAGACTTCCAAATTATCGGTTTTCTCTTTGACGGTAGTTGCACCCAATCATGTTTGTACAAGAGATTGGATTATCCTTCTCTTTTCTTATTTTTTTTTCTTTTTTTCGGACGTTGTATTTTCTTTTTTCTCATTTTCTATTAATATAGGACTGAGCCTCTCAGCTAAACTGAGTTCCAAACCCTTCAAAAAATGCAATAATACGGTCAACTACTATAC
Organism: Comarum palustre; assembly: GCA_951800085.1. Lineage (NCBI taxonomy): Eukaryota > Viridiplantae > Streptophyta > Magnoliopsida > Rosales > Rosaceae > Comarum > Comarum palustre. The sequence goes on along the minus strand of OX637572.1, from coordinate 1,173,277 downwards.
TCTCAAAATTGAATTTCCCAGAAAATGAAGAACGAAGCAAATTTTGAAACATTGATACAAAGTGTCCGTACGTAGTGGTGGTAGTGCTCGAAGATAATGCATAATGCTGAGATACTGGTGCTTAGCACGACCTCTGCATCCAATTGTACAACTTGCTTGCTATATCATCAATATAGAAATGTTCAAAGTTGTGCGAGTTCAGTTGCCAAAAAAAAAGTTTTGCTAGTTCATTCAGCACTGTATTAGATGATATATATGATGATGATTACATTGTTCCTCATGGCCCTGTACTTGGTTTGCAAAAGATTCACAAAGTTAATCTTAAAAGAGACACTAGAACTAGAAGTAATACCTTGTGACATCATAATGATATATGTATGATCCACCATTGAGAGATTCATAGTTTCTTAAGGGACAAGAAAAGGTGGAAAGTCATCATCTGAATTGCAACACTATAGGGGTCATGGAGATCAAATTAAGCTTTCAAGCTTCTCTGGTCGGATATGTGCTATGGGTTACTCAATCAACATGATAGTGGAAAGAACAAGAACTTGGATTGAAATTAACATACATCTCCGGAGATTGAATACACAAATTAATACAAGAATTAGTAGTGATCGAAAGAGCTAGACGAACTGATCATGGTGAAAAGAAGAGGATCAAGCTGAATCAAAATCATATAGTCTCATTAAAGTGTTGCAACAGCTTTGTAACTTATGATCAGTGATCATGAAACTAAATTAAGGCACTTGGAACAAAAGTATGAAATGTGTTCAAAATGGGAACTCTGACTCAAAAGAAGAATATGTCTTGTTCCAAATTGTTGAAGCCATCCCATGAGAGCATGGAATCCACACTCTCAACCCACTGCTGTAGACAGTTCTGTTGCAGTAGCGATTGATCGCCTATTATTGAAGGATTGTAATTAGACACTTCCACAGAAAATGAAGAATTAGCAGCAGTTGTAGTAGCACTAGTGTTGTTGGAACTAGTGGTGCTGCTGTTGCTAACTCCTTGGTTCAACGTGAATGCTCCCAAATCCAAGCTTCCACAAAACATGTCATAATTTTTCAAAACATCAGCGGTCTCATCAAAAGCACTTAACTCAACCTTATTGGGAAGTTCTTCAAATCCATTATTATCCTCATCCTGCAGCGATTTCGGCTCCAAGCCATCGTCATGTACTAGGTCTGTTGAAATATCAGTAACCATCTCTTTATTTTCTTCCATGCTTTCCTTTGGCTCAATGGATTTGTTGTTCATCGAGTCTACTCCAAGGAGCTTTAACCTCTTCTTGATTTTTGTATTCCAGTGGTTCTTGATCTCATTATCCGTCCTACCAGGAAAATGTGAAGCAATCTTAGACCACCTGTACATCAGTCAATTTACTAAATATTAGGTCTTGGTACCCTGTTATATTTTGTGCAAGGACTGAAAAAAACAATACCTGTTACCAAGACATGAATGGAGTTGAATGATCTGATTCTCTTCTGCTTCAGTAAAAGCACCCCTCTTGAGGTCTGGCCTTAGATAATTGATCCATCTAAGTCTGCAGCTTTTCCCACATCTAAGCAATCCTACAGCACCATACAAATGCTCACCGAGTCAAACCACTGTTAAAAAAAGTAGATAAAAAGGAAGTATGTTGAGTTGTTGACAAATATATACCTGCAAGCTTAGGAACCATTCTCCAGCAATGAATCCCATTGTTGAGGATAAAATTCATTAGTTTGTGATCCTCCTCAATTGTCCATGGACCTCTTTTCAACCCAACTTTGTCACAACAAGGCTGCCTTCCCATTTTTCGCAGACTCCACAGATTGAGCAAAGAAACTGAGAAAGGTTCTAGCTAGTTCGTTTGATTTCCTAAGTGGACAATAAAGTGGGGAGGGCTAGCTTAAAAAGGAGCCTACAATTCCAAATAAAGATGCTGCCAGTTCATTGAGGCACGTAAACAAATCAAAGCTGTTGTTTGAGAGGGGAGAAAAATGATTGAATTGGAAAGAAAAGAATAGCATTTGAGTTTTTGATATAAGGTATAGAAAAGCTAGCTAGCATGGAACTTTGTCATTATAAAATGGCACCACCCCCCTCTATAGAGCCAATTGAATCAGTCCTGTTTTGTTACCGCAAAGAAAAATCAGACGTGGGTCGCCTTCAATTCATTGATGAAGAAACTTTGAATCATTATTTTTAGCAACCTAAGTCCTCCCTCATTGGCTTTAATGTATGTAATAAGCCAAGAAAATAAACAATGAGCTTGATTAGGATTCTTTTGATCCTTTGAAGGCTGCCCACTTTTGTCGTTGGATGCAACTCATTAGGCATTGGTGAGAGAGATGCCTTCACTAGCAAATGAGACTATCTGAAAATTCGAAAATTATTCGGTACACCGTCACCGTCCGTGACCCATTTAATTCGTACCGTCCGATCATCTTCTCACCGTTAGATGTGTGTACTGTTTACTTTTGTTTTTTTTCTAGATTTTTGTCTTTTAACGGTGCATAGAATACTTTTCCAAATTCGAAAATTCCAAACATGGATTCACTTGGCCACTTGGGACTTGGATGAATCAAGTAAATTGGTCTACCGCCTACATCACAGAATTTAAGTCCTCAGTCAATGTGTTTTTAGTTAATTAGCCGAAAAGTACAGAAGTAAAAAGAGACAAATAAAGCTTCTTAGAATCCTGGCCTAATAATTATTAGAAGATTTGATTCTTGCTCACTTATAACATCTAAACGCTTCCACCTTTTACATCCTTACATCAATTTCAAGAGAAAATCGATTGATATACATTGTTGGTTCATTTCGTGCACTCGTTTGAAGATGTTATATATACTTGGTTAGATGCTTTTAAGAGAAGGAACTTTGAGATCATCATTTGTGTTAACTTTTGAATACATGAATGAATTAAGTAACATATATGTTCGAGCCAGCAAAATCATGCAAAGCTGCAACTAGGTGATCATAGAAAAAAGGATTAAGAAAAGTGAGAGAAACACAAAAAATGGGGTAACCTACAATTAATGTCTGAAATGCCTAAATGGGGAGACAGAAGGGGTCACTCATGTAAGATGATTTGAGTACATAGCCTACCAGTATCATGTTCATTGGTGAATAAAAATATACACAAGTTTCGTTTCTTCTTTCGGGGTTTGATTCTGTTTTTTATGGCTTTCTAAACAATCTTGATCATGTCCAAATCGTTGGACAGCCAGAAAAAGTGAAGTTATCGAAAAATAGCTCAAAAATGTATGTCAAGTTAAACGAATATGCATGATTTAGAAGAGAGTCTGAAGGGGCAACACAGACATGGTTGAACTGAGAAGATGGCTATGTACTTCTAAGAATGTTGTTGAATCAAATAAAATATTGAAAAAAATGATTCCACCAATGGTTGACATCCTTACCTCAAGCAATAGTTTATATTACCAAACGGAACAATGATTTGCCGACTTTAGTTTGGTTCATGCACACGAATATTCTCCATGATCTTTTTTGGAGATGCAGAGTCAGCAGAAACACAATCATTTGGCCGGGCCGTGGTTTTCTGTGTTGACAGTGTTACAGAGTAATAGATTACACATCAAAAAATTGATAAATAAAATATAACTAATAAGTGAGTAGATCATTCTTAATTGTACTGAGTCCTTTTGTGATTAAAACTCAACACTTTAAAAGTGATTAAGTTGAGACAGTATCGGTAAAACGGATGATCCACGAGTCACGCTTGTCACCGTTTAACTTGGTATCAGAACGGGTCCCTCTCCAATTACATCTCTGATTCTCCTGGGTTATATGTCTCGCCCAGTTCTTTTATGAGCCCGATGTGGGTTTCTTATCTTCGCCCGGTAATATCGTCATCGAAAAGTTTTGATTTGATTGTCATCAAGTGTCCCTTGGTTTGTTCCTTCCTATTTCATCACGTGCAAGCCTTGAGTCAGGTTGCACTTGAGGGACGTGTTGAGAGTATTGGAGAGTAATAGATCCCACATCAAAAAAGTGACAAATAAAATATAACTAATAAGTGGGTGGATCATTCTTAATTGTATCGATGCCTTTTGTGGTTAAAAATCAACACCTTAAAGGTGGTTAAGTTGAGACAGTATCGGTATACGGATAATCCACGAGCCACGCTTGTCACCGTTTAACTTTCTGTGTGGTAAACATTATCTCATGTTCCTAAAGTGCAGCTCACCATTCTTGATTAATTATCAAAATTTAATCACATTTCTACAGAATTCTACTAATTATATTCTCGAACAATATAGGCTGCACAACATGGAATCATGGATGTCATGTTTTCAAAGGGCTACATTCATGCAATGCAAATTGACCTCCTCAAATGGTGCCTGGCTTTTGACAATTTCGACTAGAGTTGCGAAATTTGAATTGTTTTACTGCAATTACCCGAACCTGAAATATTTTAAGCGTTTGCAGTACTTATGCTTAGAAATTAAAATAAATATCCCTGAGGTCATTGTTGGTGAAAGAGGTCAAGAACAAAGATCTAGTAGCTGGTGACAAAACCGGCGTCCAGTTGGCAGTGGGAAGAGCATCTGACAGTAGTAGCAAGCTGCCAGTGTGTAGCTCTACCTAAGCCAACAAGCTAGCTAGTTTACAAGCAAGTACCACCGGATGATCTTATAGCAAGTACCACATTATCAGCGGCGGTTCTAGGTGTCAATGAAGGAAATCAGGTTAATTCAAATTCCGTTTCAGCTATGGGAATGCTCAACAGGGTACTCCATTGTGTGAGCGCAATGTGTTTGAACTATTTCAACTATGATAGAGTATTTCATACACTAATAAAAGACTTAAAATAATAAAATAAAAATGAATAGTGCATACATCTGACGGTGAAGAGATGATCGTACGGTATGGATTGAGCAGGTTACCGACGGTAACGGTGCACTGATTAATTTTCGTTCAACTATATATGACTAAAAGGTTTGATGATGTGTTTTTGTGCATTAACATAACATCTATAATTAAGGCTCATACATATATCTTACACCTTAATGTACGTTTGAACTATGTATGACATCTTAAAAAGTTAAGCAAAACAAACTGGTTAAGAGAATGTCAATGAAAGCAAACATTGACGTACACTACGTACGTACTCAACATATCAATAAGTTTTAATTGTTCTTAAAGAACGAGGTTCAATATGTTCAACGTCGAAATTCTTCAAAGAAATCAAGTTGTAGGACGTGCGGGTTACATCTCGTCTACATTAAGAAATGTTCTTGGATGATCTATTATCACTAGCGATTGGTAATGACTAATCAAAACGGCTAACATAGGACGAGAGATTCTTTTGCAGATTCAAAGGCGTAAAAAAAAGAGTGGAAAACGACTTGCATATTCTTAAGCGGCAGTAAGAAACCCTAGGCTTAAAATAAGCAATGATCCAGTGACTCCAGTCCTTGGTGATGGAATTAATGTTGGGAAGGGTATCTAGCTTGAAGAAGAAGAAGAAGATGATGATGAGGAGCAATTGTCGTGTACGTAAGTATGAGTTTGCATGGCCAGTTCTGTCAATGGTGTCCTTCGTATTTAGCATCTTTAGGTATAACTACTAAACTACTGTACTCCAATTCATATGCTCGAGTCGCTCTCACATCTCAACAATATGTTACTAAAGGCTTGTGCTATTTTGACAGAGGGAGGCACAAATGAGATGAACTTTGTTTTATGTAGTATCCCGAAGGCCGAATCAATTTTAAGCAAACTGTATTAAGGAGCAGGTGCGAAGCGCGCTAAGTGTGGTGATGCATTTCCACTTCCTTGATAGATTCAATATGAAATGTATTGAATATTGATGCTATTATATATGACGAACAAGTGCTAGCTTATTGATAAAGTTCATTGATTTGGTTGTGACCTTCTGTATAAGTATATATAACCTAATACACTTAATTTTGACAGTGATGAACCGAGAGACGGGACTCAGAATTTAAGTATGTGATACGCTGCAATATTGATGAAGCAACCAATTAACCATGAAGAACTCGTTCTTCGTCTTCTCATTTTGATCTACAACACTAAAGACTTCTAGTCTTCTTCTTAAAATGACCAAGAGCAGAAGGAAACAAAAGAAGCAGAACTTCTAAACCACACCACGTACAATTTAAAAAATAATGTATTGCGAGCAGTTTTTCGATCTTTCAAAGGATAGAAACTCCCATGACATGCATGTTGATCAGGGCACAAATAAAACCAACTCTATCTCAACTGTGCCTACGACTTCCACTCCTCTCTTTTCTTCTCCTCTTCCTCCTCACTTTCACATTTCAATCTCTCACTCCCTGATGTTTGAGATATATATCTCACATCAGAAATATGAGACATTGTCTATGAGTTTATAAGGATCTAGGTTACTCTCTCAATTTTTAATTGATTTTGGAGTTAAACCCCAGACTACTTTATCATGGTATCAAAGTGGGTTACTCACGCACACGTGTGAAGCCTAAAAGGGTTTGGTCTACTCTCTCCATTGTCAATTGGTTTTGGAGTTGAACCTCATATTACTTTATCATAGTATCAAAACGGGTTACCCACGTACACGTGTGAAGCTCAAAGGCCATACGAACTCCACGACCACCCAAGTTGTTGTCTACACGTGCGAGGGTGTGTTGATATATATATATATATATATATATATATATATATATATATCCCACATCGAAAATATGAGAACTTGTCTGTGGGTTTATAAGAGTTTGGGTCACTCTCTCTATTGTCAATTAGTTTTTGAGTTAAATCTCAGACTACTTTAAGTCTAACACATGGACAACAATTTGAGTGGTTGTGGAGTTCGTGTGGCATTTGGGCTTCACACGTGTACGTGGTTAACCCGCTCTGATAACATGATAAAGTAGTCTGAGGTCAACTCTAAAACCAATTGACAGTGAAGAGAGTGACCAAAACCCTTATAAACCCATTTGCAATATCTCATATTTCCTATATGGGATATATATTCACACCTGACTCCCTCCTACTCTTCTGAAACAAAAACTATGCACCAAATAATCCGTGCAAATTAACCACTGAATGAAAAGATCACACAACTTCAAAGCTCGTTCATGTTGCCGTTGTTATGAAAGGACCCAACCCACGTAAAAACAACAATAAGAGAATCGAGAGACCACCGCGAGACAACGACACCCTTTCCTGGAGCTGGTTCTTCTGGTACACCGTCTACTTTAACCTCCTCCTCCTCTCGGGCTTCACCTTCTCCACCTTCCGCCTCCTCTAAGGAGGTAACCATTTACTATATATTTGAACTGATTTCCTTTTCCTGTAAGGGTTTCTGAGCATTAATGCATCAATACAATAATAGAAGCACAATATGTTAATAATGTACCGTAAATTTCGTGTCGAAGAAACTGTAACAAAAACTGCCGTGACCACCGACTCTCCGATCACCATTTCCGTCAGAGTAGTAGTGACTATATATGCCGGATCAGTCATTAGTTTTCCTGAACCGCCCTCGAACCGGTTGCTTATTTTCAAAGGAAGATATCGAGTGTATTTACTTATCACCTAATGACATATCCCACCGGCCACTCTTCAAGCAACCGCCGCTCGACATGGACAGCGAGGATCGCTACAACCAGATCATACGGTGCCCGCTTCAGTCCGGAGACGGCTTTAGGGTTACAGTTGGTTTAAAGCAAAACGGCGACGTCACGTCGGCGCCTACTTACACGTGCGAGTCGCTGGCGTACGACACGGTCATTGACTACTATAACACCACCGTCGTTTTCGTTAAGGGCCTCAACTTACGGCCGGTTAGGGTTTCCGATGCTTCGAGGTTCGAGTGCTCGTACGCACTGGCGGAGCGACATTAGGACGCCCCCAGTTGGATTATGACATTTGGCCATTGTGATGGAGGCCTCCACCAGAAATCTTACATCCACCCTTGTGATCGATTGGAGGCTGCTAAGGCGAATAGGTCATGTCAGGTCATGTAAGCCTTTCATTGTTTGACACTGACATCAAAAAATTAAGTTTTGAAGTGTTGGGAAATTAGCTTTCATTCAACGACATTCTATCGAAATTGACTTTCCAGAATAAGTGTTGAGCTTCAGTGTTTGCTGGAAGACTTTTGAGTGTTTGCTCGATATGAATTCCGTTGATGGTGAGGCGCTGAACTGTGGTGAAGAAGGTTTATCAATTGAATATGCGTTGTCGAGCGATATCAAAGGTTGATACATAAATTAAATAATTGTGATTTAGGAGATATTATTAGAAATGAGAGATTTTAAATAAAATAGAGAATTGTCATCATATTCATTAATATGAGTCTTTTATATAGAGAATTTCATAATACTAATAAGCGTTTTACAATGAAACATATCTTGACATTTTATCACAATGGGAAATCATAACTTCAATTTTGACTAGTATAGACCAAGGCACACACATGTCGAATATCCTAAAACATTCATCCTTATGTCGCGCGTCGTCATACTGAATGGTGTATAGATTGTTGCCTCGTCAAAACCTTACCAAGTAATAAAAAAAACCCGTGGGAAAAACTAAACTTTTGTCGAAGGACAAAAGAGTACAATGCATCAACTACTTCATTGAGAACTCGATCATATGATGCTCTCCAGATTAATACTTCAACCGGAGAGACTTGATAAATGCCACATTCCAATGCTTTTTATATGTTTCACAAAAGTAGATTTAGACCACGACTTACGCAAGTCTACCATATGTAATAAATAACCTTAATCAAACACATTCATGAAACAACCTCACTTGATCAATAGTCTCTGCATGAGACAAGTGGTACATGTGACGTTGTCTCGTTAAAAACCTTATTAAGGAAAACCCAGTGTGACAAAAATATTGGTCTAAAGGAAAAAACAACATGGTTGATGCGACACAACCCTATCTTTCACATTTGATAGTGACCTATATATGCTATAGACCCCCCCCCTCAAGTATTCATATCCCTCTGATTCTTACACCAATCATGAGGCTCTTCCTGATTCTTATTACAGAAGTATCGATAACTTAACATATCAATGCTCTTTAGCAAGTCTTCAGATGTAGCATTGGACAATGATTAACTAAATCATGTCGTGCATCCTCAATTCTGATCTTTCACACATTGATGATGAGGAGAAGGTTGTTTGAGAACTTAAAACACAAGTTCACGTAGAAAATCATATTCTCGCGTAGCATAACCTTTGGGGACTAACACAACCATAACTTATTGTAGGAAATAGATACAGACGACCCGTAAACGGTTCTGGAAAGTAAACATATGTACCTTTCCAACCATAGGTCACATACCTTCTGGTTCATCATGAGCTAATCAGAAAGCTCTGTCAAAGTTGGCTGATCAGAAAAAGATAGATTTTCTAATTTCGCTTTTGATGCATCTTTACTCATGTATAGCTAGCGATGACATAGATAGCATCCATTCTGAATATTTCCAATTAAATTTAAGTATTCAAAGGATGTCTTTATGTCATTCTATTTGCGTTGTGTGGGCATAAAACTACACTTAGTTTTACAACGAATGAGAGGTCAAGTCATTCTTTATCATCTCTCTTTAGACGAAACAGATCCATCTCTTTTAGAGTAAAGATTTTAAGAGTAGGCCTCACATTCATTAGAGCACCTATATAAGCCAATTGATAGAAAAATATTATCACTACCAGAACAACACTTTAGCAGACGAAATTTTTTCGTTGGCTAAATCCTAAATTTCATCGGCTAAAGTCTTAGCCGACGAAACGTCGTCGGCTAAGAAGTCGTCTGGAAAAAGCCGTCGAAATTACTGTTTATCGTCGGCTAAAGTCAGTTATTTAGCCGACGAAGAAATTTTTCATCGCTTAGTTTCTGGACTTTAGCCGACGAAATTTTATTAAATTTTGTCGTGTATAGATATTATTTTTATTTATTTAACTTTAGCCGACGATTTACCCTAAAATTCGTCGGCTAAAGTTATTTTTTTTATTTTTTTCTTTTTTAAACTTTAGCTGAAGAATTTTAGGGTAATTCGTCGGCTATAGTTATTTTATTTTTTTCATATTTTTTTCTTTTTTTATTTCTTGTATTTTTGATTAAAACTTTTTATTTCTTTTTCGTTTTTACACCAGTGATGGAGAAGGACAAGATGAAGAGGATATGAGCAAGGCTAGGAGGAGGAGAGAGAAGCTAGGGAAGGAGGAGAAGGTTAGGAGAGAGAGAGAAGGAGAAGGATTTAGAGGAGGAAGGAGGAGGAGAATAATTTAGAGGATGAGGAGAAGAAGGAGGAGAAGGATTTAGAGGAGGAAGGAGGAGGAGAAGGATTTTGAGGAGGAGGAGAGGAGGTAGGATGAGGAGTACGTTGTTGCCGCCGAAGTAAGAGGAGGAGAAAAATGAAAGATATAGAAAATTTCAAACTTTAGTCGAAAAAATTTCAAAATTTTAAAAATCCCCACCAAAAAATTTAAATTTTTAATTAACTTTAACCGACGAATTTCGTCGGCTATAATTATTTATTTATTTAACTTTAGCCGACAAAATTAGGGTAATTCGTCGGCTATAGTTATTTATTTAACCTTAGCCGATGAATTACCCTAATTTCGTCGGCTATAGTTATTTATTTAACTTTAGCCGACAAAATTAGGGTAATTCGTCGGCTATAGTTATTTATTTATTTAACCTTAGCCGACGAATTACCCTAATTACGTAATTCCGGTAAAATCTCGGTGCCGATAGTTGTAGTCAATACAATTTAGGGGTTTGACTTACGAGATTGACCGTCTAGATGAAGTCCTTAAATTTATTGGATAAAGTTGAATTTTTTACCAGAGATATATTTCAACATATTGATGATATCTGACGGTCGTATTTTTGTTTGTGAATTTTGATGACCGGAATCACAACATGCCTACTATTTACCATTATTTATTTATATGGGGAGCCTTATCATCGAGGGGTAAATGTCTCAAAATTTTTAGATGGACAGTTGCGTCTCATCTTGATGAGTGTTTGTTGTGTTGAAGGTTCGACAAAAATACCTCATATAGGTGTAGATATGGGCATTTTCGTGTGTTAAGTGTTTAGAAAAACTTTATTTAAAGCCTTAAACGAACTCGGATGACCAAAAAGGCCTATATGTCATGGCATTAGCCATGTGTTTGACTCGTATGGCCGTTATGCTTCCAGATTTGTATCACAATAGTCAATCGGACACCGAAATATCCGTAGTGCAATTTTGTAACTAAAAGTTACTTTAGCCGATGAAATACCCTATTTAGTCGGTTAAACTTTTCAAATTTCGTCAGCTAAAGTTCACATAGTATAGCCGACGAAAAAAAATTTTATCGGCTAAAATTTAACTATAGCCAACGTAAAAATTAGTTTAGCCGACGAAAATTTCGTCATCCTGTTTTTAGATATTTCGTCGGCTAAAAGCTTTTTTCTGGTAGTGTATCAATACGATCCTCGAATACCCTTTCAAGACCATGTCTTTCCAAGATCTTTTTCATTCTTAACTTTAGATGTTTGATACATATGGGCATCTCTTGACCATCAAGAATCCATGTAAATATGGAATCAACACGTAAGGACATTATTCACCATATATCTTCTCAATCAAGTAGTTACTTAGTGTGCATTCCAACCTCTCTTGTAAACACACGCTCCTGTGGTCCAGAGCCACTTGATTTGGGTGAATGAATTTTATTCAAGACCTTCATGCATATATCTGATTTCATGGAGATGTTATTATGACCACATTCATAGGCTGCATGTTCAGTTATTCGAAAACTGTCAAATTGACAAAGTAATGGAGTGCAATGAATTCTATTACGAGAGCATATCTCATAGTAGTCGATCATAGTACGTGTTAATGAGAGACTTTGTGTCATAATATGAGAGAGTTTGATCAAAAATCTTGAAAACGAAGTAAATGAAAATATGTAGAGAGTTTGATCACTTTTCGAAACAGCTTAGCTCCAACTCGAATCAAATTTTCAAGTCATATCAAGAACTACAAACAAAATCATCACATAACTACAAGAAAACTAAAAATCTTGAAAACTGAAAGTAAATGAAAATGTATAGAGACTTTGATCACTTTTCGAAACAGCTTAGCTCTATCTCGAAACAAATTTTCAAGTCATATCAAGAACTACAAACAAAATCATCACATAACTACGAGAAAACTAAAAGTAAATCAAAATGTGTAAAGAGTTTGATCACTTCTTGAAACAGCTTAGCTCCAACTCGAATCAAATTTTCAGGTCATATCACGAACAACAAACAAAATCATCACATAACTACAGAAAAACTAAAAGTAATTCAAAATGTACCTAGAGTTTGATCACTACTCGAAACAGCTTAGCTCCAACTCGAATCAAATTTTCATGTCATATCATAAACAACAAACAAAATCATCATAAAACTACATGAAAACTAAAAGTAAATCAAAAAGTTCAGAGAATTTGATCACTTCTCGAAACAGTATAACTCCAACTTGAATCAAATTTTCAAGTCATATCAAGAACTACAACAAAATCATCACACAACAAGCAACAAAATTGGTAGCTCTATTTTTACTTACAAAACCCAGCACTTGAAAGAAAACTCTTTGCAATTCATTTGGTTTATCATGAAAAACTGAACTAAAAAGTTTTTCCATTTGGTTTATGAGAATATCATGTCTGAGTTATATATTGAACTTTTTCTTTTTGTTACGAAATTAAATGTCAGTCTTTAAAAAAATGACTAACATTACATTTGGTGGAAGGAGATCCATTGAGGACTATCTTGTTGAGCACTAGTTTTCAAATTAATCTTTTATTACACCCACTTATCAATCAAATTTTTACATCTCAACCGTTGACATTTTAGGTCTATATAAGATCATTTTTACCAATTTTCAACTAAAATGATGATCGTTCAGGAATTAAACTAAATGAAATCAATTGATGATTCAAATCTGTCAAACAAGAATCATTCAAGTTTATAATCAATCAATCACATTATGAATACCTTAACGATTTTCAATTTCAATGAAAATTTATAGAGATAATCTACTTATATATATCTACAAGTTAGACGGTCAAGATGTAAATATAAGATTAAAAAATGAAATAAGACGAAAAATCATCAACTAATCTTTAACTTAACGATCCTTATTAGAACAACTCCATACATTGGTTAATTCATGTACTTTTGTGGTTCATGTCAATATTGAGTCGTGACTAGACTACCCTAAAATAGTTTAAAATAACATCATCAATAAATAAAGTACTAATAAACTCTTAACCTGACAACATTATGATTAGAGCTGACAAAGTCTAAAACATTACGTGAGCCCGTATCTCGAGCTACATGTCATCTATGCCATAATTAAAAGAACAATTTTATAAATACACTAGAGCAAACATTCTGTTTTGCTACTCAACAAGAGAAACTTATTTTCTCCTCCTCTGTAACCTGAGCAATCTTGCCATCCCCAAATCCCAAATATCCTTCGAGGTTGTTACTACATGACGTGCTCTGCAATCAATCCATGTATGGTTACGTGGGTGAGGTCCGGGCCTTGTGCTATATTTTTAAAGGAGAAGTTCTATACGAGAGTCGCGACCTATGTGGCGGACTGGCAGGAGGAGCAGAATGTGGGTTCCAAGGTATGAGATCCGGGATTGGGGATGAAGGCGGTGGAGCCACTGGATTGGACAGAGGTTTAGTGTGGTTATTGACACTGGACTTAGGAACATGGTGTTGAAGCACCTGGCTTTTACCGTGGCAGGTGGGTTACCAAAAACATGTGAAGAGAAAGGTGAGAAGGAGACCGAGAAGGAGAAGAAAGCAGAGGTTATTCATGACTCTTTTTGTTGTAGCTAGGGGTGGATCAATTTGTGTTGGAATAATGGTGAAATTACCATTTAATTAACCAATTTAAAGTAAAAAAATTAAAGTGGGTGAATAGAAATTAGTCACCAAGGTTAAAAACTTGAAATGTTTTATACCTTCACCTTTTATGGTTGTTTGGATTTTGTAACATTACAGGATGTTAAATGAAGTGGTAGTGAATATTAAATGGAATGGTAGTGGTGTTATGAAATGTTGTGACATTAAAAGATGTTAACCACACCAAAGGTAAAAGGTTTGTAACTCATGAAGATGAGTTTATGACATTCAGGTGGCTCCAAGGTTTCCTCATGTACAAATATGTGATATATTCCTTCATTCTAAATACACCAACTCAAATCATGTCCTCATCTCTTGAGTTCATTCTCTTCCTTTATAGTTTATAGCTTTCTGGTGATAATTAGAAGGTATTACTGTTTGACGGGTGTTCTTAGCAACAGTGCAGCTCTAATAGTACGAGTAGTTTTTTGAGAGATAAGTGTCATCAAACATATTATACCGGTAGATGTGACATAATTTGTCTTAAGAAAAGTGTGTGAGACTTGACTTCAACACTTTATTCTTCTCCTACATACGAGTTGGTAACATTAGTGTTATTCATATTCATCTTGTGTTCTTCATTTTACAATTATAATTATTTATTTTAATTACAAATTATATTTATATCTGACCCGTTTTTGATACAATTTGTTCACTATTTTTCTAAATAGGGCTAGCGGATAAACAACTTAGAAATGAGGATATCCAATAGTGTGTGTATAATAGAATATTCTGGTAGTGTATATTGACCTCAATCCAATAGTGTGTGTATAATAGATTTTAGCCGACGAAAAAAAATTTCGTCGGCCTGTTAATTTTTTTTCCGTCGGTTATGATACTTATTCTGGTAGTGAATATTGACCTCAATCAAATGGCTATCACTTACATGTAATTGCCATCGAACAATTCTAAGTTCGAAGTTCTCAATGCACTCAAACCCACTGCTAACCTTTATCAACGCTTCAAAGTTACATTTTTTTGAATAGTGAGAGCTAGAACGACAACACCTCTCATATCATAATCATTAATAAAACCTCAGAATGTAAGGGAGGACATACTACCTCAACCTCATACTGCGCAGACACCATTTAACAAAAAGCGCATCATTGACTACTCTGTTTGCTTTACAATTTTTGCTACATGTTTTTTTAAGGATTAAATATTAATTTATATTGACACTCATTTTGAACAGATTAACTAAACTGACAATGACTGAGAATTGTGATTAAATATGGAGATCTCACGAATATGAACATGTTAAATTTCGGATATGAGATCGATCTTATGAATATAAACATAGTATGAGTGTAGGTATATCGTTGCGCACTGAGTACATTTCATTAGTTGATTAATCAAAATCTTAGTCGTATTGACAAATTCGGAAAAGTTATAGGTTAGCAAATTCCTACCTTTTATACCTCCGTTTGGAAAATAGAAACCCCGTCAATAGTGGTTGGTTCAGTTAGCAAAGGACGGACTTGATGTGTAAATCCACACAGGTTCTATCTTCGTTACTAACAATTCCTCATTGGTGGGTAATCTGTAAAATATCCTTAGGCCTGCCTGTTGATGGGCCGTTGAGTGAGTTTGTGGTCTCCCGTGAGCATGTCTCCTGACCTTCAAGGAGGGTGACACCTCTATTCAAACGTGGGTGAAATTTCTCTCAGTGAAAAATCCGAAAGCCTCCGAACCTAGGTCGTAAGGTTTGTCCTGATCTTAATAGTATAGGGAAGCCTCCCTCTTACGTGAACTTTGATGTACCAAAAAAATGAACTTTGATGTACCCAAAAAATACAAAACCCCCAAGTCTTAGCCGTTGTAATTGCCTAAACACCAGACGATTCAAATAAAACTGAACCGTTATAAAACCCTACCAATTCCCACTGCCGTTTTGCTTTTCTTCACTACTCAAAAGTCAAAACCCTCCACTTTCTCCGATCCAGAACACCCAACAATGGTGAGAGAGCAAGAAGCACCAAAACAGAGCCCAAGAACTCAACCCAGAGAATCAAACCCAGTTGAGATCGGAAGTGACACAGGTCGTGGGAACAGCTCGTTTCTCAGCCCCAGATTCAAATCGGCGGCTGCCATGGCCGGTTGGGACGAAGAGAGTCTCTTAATGGCGAGCCTCATCGTCGACGACACGCCGGAGCAAGATATCAAGCAGAAGAGACGATCTGTTTTCAGGTCCAAGACTACTCCACCTACCAATTCATCAAGAAGGTATTCATTGTTGAACTGATGTAGTTGGGAAAATTGAAAGTTATGTTCTTTCTTGTGGTTGATTCAGATTTTTGTGTGGTTCAGAAAGCGGAGAGTTCAGCAAAGGAGCCCGGTTTCGATCCCAGTGGGTGTTCTTGACCTTGATAATGTAGAAACTACAAAAGAGGGTAATAATCCACTCTTGGGTTTTCTTGATTTGTTCCCTATATTGAAATTCAATGCCCAACAGTTTCATTTATTTTTATTTTTACTGAAATTTGAGTATTTTGATGGGCAGAGAGTGTGAAGGAGAAGGTAGAGACTGAGATTGTTGTTGTGAATGAAGAAAAGAGAAGGGAAGATGAGAAGAAGGGTGAGAGCTCTGGTGCTTCGAGCTCTAATCTTCCTTGCATGGATAAGCTCAGGGATGAGCTTTCTTGTGCTGTAAGAGCCTTCTCACTTTGATGGATTGAATTTAGAATAAATGGGTATGATTTAGTACTTATACAAAAATGGTTTTGATGTTCTTGGGCAGATCTGCTTGGAGATTTGCTTTGAACCCAGTACCACTCCTTGTGGACACAGGTGAGTTTGAGATTGCTTAAGCTAAATTTTTACAATTGTGGATCTTAGAGATTAGTTGATCTTTAATGAGGGTTTGGATGATGAAACCTCCTAGTGTTTGATACTTTTGCTGAGTAGTGTTGTTTGATTTGTAGTTTCTGTAAGAATTGCTTGCGATCTGCTGCGGATAAATGTGGGAAGAGGTGCCCCAAATGCAGGCAGCTAATGAGGTATGGTATTTCAGCTACAATTTCAAGTTGGTCAGATTGGGATAGGCTTGTAATGCAATTGTGGGTGTTAATTGTCATCATTTGCAGCAATGGAAGATCTTGCACCGTGAACACGGTTCTGTGGAACACGATTCAGCTTCTGTTTCCGCAAGAAATTAAAACAAGAAAAGCAGCTGGAGCCTTGAATAGTTGTGAAGAAGCTGAGAGGAAAATCCCTGATAAGGCCTTTAGTACTAGCAACTCGAGGAATCAAAGCAGGAGAGTATCAGGTAGAGATCTGGCTGCAAGGAGAAGAATGGTACTTTTAAGCCAAGATGATGACGAGGACGATCCAGCACCACTAGCTATAAGGTTACAGATGAGAGAAGCTCAGAATCAAAATAGCAAAATAGAGATCCAGGGACCTTCACTCGACTTGCAAGGATATCAGCAGCCAGAGAAATTCGACCTACAAGGAGAGTATCAAGTAGGGATGCAAATGCCACGAGTGATAGAAGGGTGCCGAACCAAGATGAGGATGCTGCATTGGCTCTGAGGTTACAGAGGGAGGAGTTTATGGAGGCTTTTAGGGGAACTAGTGATCTGTCTGGTTCTTCTCTTTCGTCAGCTAGAGCAAACATCAGAGCCATGGCATCTAGAGCCATTAATCGTGGTGCTGCAAGGCGATTTATGTAATCCATTTTTCACTTTGATTGGTGTATTGCTTTCTACTGCTTTTCTCATTACTGGTTACTAGCACTGCTCAATCGTAGTAATTACTAAATCTGTTGCAGACTTGCAGCCCTTCGTTTATGTACTCCCAACATTTACAAAGAACTGTGAACCCAGCTTTACTTGGAGGTCTTTTATGAAGATTTAAATATTTTGCGTACTGTGTGACCCCTAATGCATTTCTTAGGGGTATTGTGCAGTGCTGTGTGCATCCAACGCAAGGAACTAGGCAGAAGTTATAAATGGTGAGCAGAATAGGATTTGACAAAATGCATGAAACTGGTAAACTCGCAAATAAAACACACTAATCACACTTCAAATTTGTAATGACGTTGATTACATTCCAATCGTTGTTTCCATCTATGGGCACACTACAAGTAAATCCCCGGCACGGTAAACTAACTACTCTGTTCATTAGACCTCCAAACAGAACCCTCATTCAGACTCATGGTGTATCAGGAAACAAAATGGAAAACACAGAAGACCACCCCTGTGACCTGGAAGAGGAAAGTTGTATGGCACAACAAAATTTTTGTTTCACTTGCTTCACCAAACTGGTTGACTTGCTTGTGAGAATTCTGATTCCGAAACAGATAATAGAAGCGAGTCCACAAACAAACTCCACCCTCGTAAAGACTAACATGTTTTCATAACCTACCTATATTTGTACAAGGGGCCTTACTGGGGAATTAGCCACTGAGTAAAAGCTGTCTGTTTTTGGGTAAGTCAGTGCCTGTGAGAGTGTCTTCGGCTAACAAAATGGGCATCTCCCTTCCCCTTGTTCCATCTCTGTAAGAGGGTCAGACCAATAGAAATATAGCCTACAACAGCCATAACACAAAATTCTCTATACGGAGCCAAGGCCAGTGAAGAGAGATAAGAATAGTATCCGGCAAACAGGTACAGTAAATGCATCCTCACTTCTAGGTTTCGGATTGGAGTGAAGATACCGTGAAGAATCACACCTGTGGAAAGAGCTGAATCCAAGACCCATGGAAAGCTATGATCTGTCCCAATTCTCTGCAACCACAAAGACACTAGCTCACGTAGAGAAAAATGGATAAATTCTTGTATGCATACAACAAGGTACGAAATCCTGATTGTATTTGCATATAATCTATATGCTTGGTCAGGGTTAAAGAAACGTATGCATGCACTATTACTCGACACATGTGCATCATTTTTACATTCCATGGTATGGTACATATAGATATGAAACTCATCAGAAACTCTTTTGCATGCAACTTGATGAATGTTGAAAACTTTGAGCTTCTAGAGAGTTAATGACAAGGAATATCTGGTTCAGAAATTTGCCAACATTCTTGGTACGGTGGATATAGATATGAAAGATTTCTAGAGAGATGAGAAAAATTAATTGATATAATCATCATACCTCCAACCAAGTCACAAATGATGGGCCAAACATGAGGGCTGCAACAAGATGAAAAATAAATAACCCATGCCGATGATGG
The DNA here is from genome assembly GCA_951800085.1 of Comarum palustre. Taxonomy (NCBI): domain Eukaryota; kingdom Viridiplantae; phylum Streptophyta; class Magnoliopsida; order Rosales; family Rosaceae; genus Comarum; species Comarum palustre. Next base: position 1,154,163 of record OX637572.1, on the reverse strand, counting down.
AATATCTCCAATTGAGTTTCACCAAAACTTTTTGAAGAGTCTGGGCTATTGGAGCACGTATCTTCAGAAGGCAAATTCTGGTTTAATAGGCCATCATGTTTGAATATAAGTTTGTCAGACCCATCATTGCCGTCTTTCTTATAATCAAATGATACATGTCTTCGTGCATGGATGCGAAATGAAGCTGTCAAATAACTGTTACAAAGTCATAGAGCAACTTTTAGGATCACTTTTTTAGATACCGTGGGAAATGACTCATGAAGTTTACAAAATTATGCATAAACTAGAAACAATGAATGGACAGAAAAGTGCAGTGTTACGAGGTACCTGCGAAGTGCAGTATGGCAGCATAAAGCATGATAAAACAAGAGAACAAGTAGACCCAATGCCGGATGAGCCAAGCATGCCAAAGTAATTGCAGCAAGTGCTGTAACCAGTAGGAGATTAGCTCTTATAACCCTCAACACCTGTTCAAAAAAGAGAAGTGGAAGTTTATGAATCAGTATTTCAACCTTTTTCAAGAACTGAAGGAAACAAAGATGACAAGTAAAAACCTAAGGGAGTTGTAATATTTTAAAATTTGAAGTGCACAAAATCACCAAACACAACTAAATGAAGATATTCAAACACACCTACAGTTTCTAATGCCTACACGGGCAAGACACCAGTTCATAAATATTATTAGAGAGAACATCTCTTCTTCCCTAATCAAGGCAGATTCTCCTCCACTGATATCATCCTAGCATGATTCTTGTAAACAGCCATTCATTTATATTAATTGCTAGAGATATCATTGTAATCACTTGTGTATATTTGCTCCTTAACATCAGCTATAGCTGTTGTATATAGATGTAAGATCTGTAACAAACATTTCAAGGAAAAACAATTTCTATAAATAATGATGACATTAGCATTACAAGTTAAAGTTTACCTTCCATGAACAGAAAACAGAGTACATATTCAGAAACCATTGAGAACTTTTTCCCGACAACTGAAACCTGCCAAAAATTAATTCCTATGATTCCACTATTGACACTTGTAAACACATAATCTTTTATCCAATTGTGTACAAAGAGTAATAAAAAAACTTGCTGACCTTTTCTTGATGAATATATGTAGCAGAGCAGCCCCATAAAACGTAAACTGGGATATCAAAATTAGAATGGCTATGAAGCCATTAGCAAGGAAATAGCAGACAATTGAGACAATGGTGAAGCCAGCAAATGAAGGAGATGGTTGAGAAATCCAAAATCCAACGAGTAAAGAGAGACCAATTGGTGCAATAGCAAGGTAGATAAATGGTATTGGGAATCTCAAATTGGACTCTAGTGCCTTCAACAACGAGGGTATGGGTAGGTTACGATCCCATGCACATGCTTGCCGCATCAGTGCAAAAAAGATAACAACAATGGAGAAACCAATAATCTGCAAGACAATAGGCCTATAACATGATCAAATATCAATTCCTTTCCATCAGTTGCAAATTCCAATTTTTTTTTTGAAAGAAGATACTGCTGATTTTATTGCAAATAGAAAGAAATACTCAAAATAGCTCGATTACATGAGATAGCTTGGTGACAAGCTTCCTAGGCACATCCAAGTAGTCTGTATGATGTATCATCGGAGTTTTGAAATGAATCCAGAAACGAATCCAGATAACATTCTTGGATTGTTCCTGAATTTTGAGAAAATAAACTGCCAACACTGTTCCAGAGTATACACGATGGACCCGTCCGCTGTAATCTATAGACAGACAAGACGTTTTGGTAGTACCCACGGTGCAATGTCCCTTGTTGCCCTCCTTCACTTTATGCTTCGCAGAATGTCTTGAATCATCATTTGGTACTACTCCAGATAATTCAGTAGTACAATTTGTATCTCCTAGATACAAAATACGAATCCCTAAAAAATTAGGGTTCATCCCTTTGAGCGCCCAAATTGGGCTAGGCCTCAAATTAGGTATGGGAATCGAAATTGCTGTGGGCACCCAATCCAACTAAGGTTGCCGTCCGGATCTATTGTCAGCATCCCTCCCTGTCCCGAACGGAGTCCTCGCCACCGCCTGTCCTCTAACACTAAGACTAAGAGATGAACAGCCCCAAATCCCCTTGATCCTCATATGTGGATCCAGGTTCATTTTGAATTTATTGATCCCCAACAAATCCAACAACAAAACTCGTTGCTTCAATGGGAATTCCAGATGCAACTCCGGCCATGGTAGAACATCTTTGAGCCTCGCTCTACTAGGTCGGATTCGACCCAATCCATCATTCCCTAAAAGCCATCGACGCACCACCTTGTCGTCCCACAACCTCAGGCCACATCTGCGTTGAAAGTTTTTAAGAAGGGTCTTTGCTGCAAGAGTGAGTTTTGCCAATTGCCACAACGACTAATGCGATTGAGTTGACAAAGGATCCCAAAACCGGGATAGAAAGGATAGTCGGGAGGCCGGAGATGGTCTCCTTGATAGAGAGAAGGCCGACAAAGGCCACCATGGTAGAGAGGAGGCCGGAGATGGTATCCTTGATTTCTTCCCTATGCCAAGACGGCTAGGGTTTAGAGGAAGGACGCATAAGTTATCATAGTAAGAGTTAAGAATCTAGTTGAGCAACGAATGCAACAATTTGTAACCTGGTTGATCCAACCTGCCCATGATAAACTGTAAAAAGTATTATTTTAATGAGCATGAGAAAGAATACAGGAGCTTTTTTCTCCAACATTCTAACCTGGTTGATCCAACCTGCCCATCAAATGAGTGCAAATTTCTCTCAAATGAATGGGTTCAATGTCTGACCAACCGCCAGAATCATCTGGTTCATAAGTGAATATTAAGATTATATTCATTCTATAATCGAACCTAGCCCTCAGTTCCTCACCACTAAGTGATCTACGCCCTTTCTTCCAAAACAACATACATTAGATTCATTCAGTATTGATTTTGCATGTTTAGGTTCAACAAATGGAAACCTTCAATAGATTAGACAGGTTACAGAAGTGAACCACATTTTGAAATATTAACACGCTTGTTGTTCACTATGATAGTTCGCATTAAATAATCCAGATACTATACAGAAATGTTTATTTCAAAGGTATAAAATATATATCGTGATTTTGGCAGGATAACATGAGAGCAACTAAATATAAATAACATGGACTCCTTTCCATTAAATCTCAATGATTTCCTATTCCCCTCAAATCCATCAGCATAGCACTTTATAAGCATAAAGAACAAAAGAAACTAAAGAAACACAGCTGATATCCAGAAATATCTTGAAGTGGGCTGTCGGAAGTCATTACCTGTGAATTATACACGAGCAAAAATCTACTGGCGACTGCAGTTACAGAAACTGTCATCTCACTCCTATATGAACAGTGTGGATCTACCTGAAGAGAAGCAGTGTACGAAAATGTAAAAACCTCAGCCTTTCAACAACAGGAAGAAATTTTCAAATTTTCTGTTCTTGCTTCAATAGAATTTATAATTTAGCAATGTCTTGTGTCAATATCATATGATAAAGTAATTGAAACTCTGAAAGTATAGGTGAAATCTTACCACCAACATAACAGAGGTTTTCTCCAAACTTCCAGGTGAACGCCAAAGTGATGGTGATGAATCAACAACAATTGTGTCGCCATCCAAATTTCTGAATACATGCAGACCTGATGTTTCATCCCAAGCAAATGCAACTGGTGGGAAACAGCGTAGCTTGCAGAGGTCTGTAATACAAAGAAAGAACTAGCTTAGTCATACAAAGAGAAACGATTTATGACAACTTTCTATAATCAATGATGATATACGAACCAAAGATATAGAACATAATAGAGGTACAAGTTATAAAGCTACTTACTGCTATTATCCATATCTCCAGCCTGTTCATCTGGAAGTCCAGAACTCTTTATTCCACAACCAGCAGTCTTCAAAGAGAATTTTACAGGCAGAAGGCCTAAGCTACTTGTGAATGATAGATTTAAAGCAAGGGGATGATCTTCCTTCCAAGATAAATCCTGGATAGAAACCCAAGTCATGATCAGTCAAACAAATAATCAGATAAGTGACAGCTTAAGTTCCAACTAATTCCAAATTCTAGAATCACCAAGTCATCAAACTATTAACCTTGTGAGAATAACCAGACACAGGAGGTGACCAAGGATAGATATCTCTCTCCCCTTCCTCTGGATTAAAAAACTGACCAACTGCCATGGAAACTGCTGGTGGAGGTCTACCTGAAATACTCTGATTACAAAATTTGAAAATTGTCAACCGTCATGTACAAAACTCAATACAGTTGAAATATCACATTAAACAAGAACAAAAGGGTTCAGTAACTGAGGACAAGAAACACAGGCAGTCTTCAGACAAGACTAATAACTAAAGGCATAAGAGAACGACTAAACTCACTGAAAATGTAGTATGCAGGCCAGGAGGGATTTTAGTTCAGCTTTTACTATGAAAATGACAACACGAGTATATGACATAGTTGAGATTTTGAAATCACCCATTGCTATAATAGACACCAGAAGAACTTCATTCTGCAGTTATTGTTTTGAACTTCATTGCTATAAAATGCAGTATGGAGGCCAGGAGGGATTTTAGTTCAGCTTTTACTATGAAAATGACAACACGAGTATATGACAGTGGAGATTTTGAAATCACCCATTGCTATAATATACTCAATTACTCACTGCATGTATGCATGTACTCCAGATCTATGCTTACAACACACCGGCCAAAACATATTTTAATGTCTTGAAAAGAGAAGGAATTAAAATACTGATTTCAAACAAAAGAAAACTCTTCCGGAAAACTGAACAGAGTTGTCAAAAGAAAATAAAAATAAACATAAAAACAGAAAAGGGCACAATAAGACAAAAATAAATCCAATCAGACTAGTGAAGCATAAAAATTGAGACAATACCGGACGTGGTGCAACTGAGATGGTCAGGAATCTGAAACCACGCATATCCTGCGGTCCTAAGAGGAGTATAGCTGAAGGGGGAGCTTGCTCTGTTTGGCTTCCAGGTTCAATCTAATAAGATAAAGCATATCCAAAAATCAAGGCATGCCGAAAATCAGCAAAAAAATTGCCAAAGGAACCATTTTAAGTAGCAATCTTTCTCTTTTTTTTCCTTTTTCCTTTTCTTGAAAAGCTGAGTAGCAGATTAATGAGTATAATAAGATTCACTTGAAACAATGTAAAAGTCCACCTAAAATTCTGAACACTCAAATTAAATACGATGAAAAAAAAATCTACTCATAGATATAATGTAACCCATGAAAAGTTGAAAACTGTAATGAACCAACATTCAATACCTGTCTTGGTGCTGGTCCTGATGGGATAAGCACCATTCTCGATGTCACCTCAAAGATCCTTTTACATACAGGCAACCCTGAAGTTGAGTTTCCTTTTTCAGGCCATAGATGAAGTCTAACCCCAGAACACGGAGCAAGGTTCGTCACTAACATGAAGTGACTTCTTCCATTGGTTCCCTGCACAAATAGATTAAAGTCTGAGAACTATCATGGACACAAAATACAAAGAACAAAGAAAATCAACAAGGGCTAGCCATCATACGAACAAATGAATAGGAAAATGAACATGTCAAGGTAAATACTAATTCATCAAGCTTCAAAAGCATTACGAGGCCAATGGATCAAATTTAACCCCTCAACTCAAAATAACAAATCAATTGTATGTACCAATTTTATTTCGTGCATGCACAATATAAAAATTAATTCCAGAACCCTTTCATAGGGTCAATCATGAACAAAAGAGGGGTGGGGAAGGAGAGGATTAATATGAATTTAAAGAATCATGAATGAATGAAACTAAGCTTGAAGATAACTTCAGAACAGTTCCCATATCACTATCAAGATGGTAGATGGAAAGTTTGCTGATGCTAACCAGTTTTCGAATGTCCAACCACCGTCTTCGACCATCCATGGCTAAAACAGTGACAGTGGTTGTCTGAATATATAAGTCCCTCTCAAGGCCATCATCACTCCAACGAACATTGCTAGGACATGCATCAGAGATGATCAGTGATTCTGCAGCTGTGAAGTTTATAATTTAAATATATTAGCATTGTCAAGAACCTTGAACATCCTTCTTAGCACTACTGCTACACGATCTATAAAATATTCAAAAGGGTCTTAACAAAACATTATGATGGAGTTTCCACAACAATACCAGTTATGTCTTTCACATCTCTAGTTGGAGCACGTACTGACTGTTGAGACAATCGTGATTGCGTCCTCCAATTGAAACTTTGTGGTATCGCACTACGAAGCATTTTTGAAAAGATTGAAAGTCTTACTCGTGTGTCAGAGAATGGCTGGCCTGTTCTGGGATCTGCCAAACTAAGGAGAGTGTGTGATACCTGGACAAGAGCATGTGTTATTATATTCCACCTGCATATAATTGAATCTGGCTTCCAGGCCTGAGTTTCACTTACTTGGATAACTAATTGATTGCACCATAAGATAACTTGATGTTCCATGGATAACCAAACATTTTTCATGCTGGTACTACTGATCATAAAACCATGGGTAGGCGGTACAATGCCATCAAGGGATTCATACTTGGTTCTTACCTGAAGACAGAGACAAAGAGTAAAAAAACCCACAAAGTAAGGGCACACAGCAAGAACAGATATATGCTTAGTGTATCTGCATGCATATGATGTAAAACAATAAATACATAAATGAAAGATACTGCATACGCCCATACTAACACTAGTACAGTTACAAACCACTTCAGCAAATTATGAATATTGCAGCATTTAGTCCAACTCTTCAATTATAGTATGCAAGCCTGTGTCAATGTAGGTACCTGGTAATCATTATAACCACCAGAAATAGATACAACAACAAGGTTTGAGAGAGCAGGATCAGACAAGTAATGTCCTGCTGCATTTGTTTGGACCTCATATCCCTTTCTCCATTCTCGATTAACATGTCTAAAGTAGTGACCGAAGGAAGGCTGCAGTGCCACAGGAGGGTATCTGGATGAAAGAGGTAAAACTCACCAAAATAAGTTATGCCATCACTTTGAGAACGCAAGACATTGTATGAGCCACAATACTCACTGGTGAGGGCTGGAAAGTGTAAGAATTGTTTCAACCGCTGACTTTCTCAAATGAGGGTCGATAACTGCAGCTCTAGCAACAAAACCACCCATAGAGTGACCAACCAATATAACACTTTTTGGCAGAGTCACGGAGGTTGCGGCTCCTTCCTTTTCTCTAGCCTTGAAAGATTCCTCGTACTGATCCAAAATCTGAACACGTGATTGTAGCCTTGTAGGTTAAATATAATGAGAACTGGAACATATGGAAGCAAAACTTTCTTCTAAACACAAAATACACCACAAGTCACTGCTAACAAGATGTTGCAGCCACAAAAGGAAAGTATTGACAGGGTAATAATCCAAGACTGAGAAATGCTTGTAATATTTTGACAAAACTGCAATAAAGAAAAGTTCATATACAAATTTTAAGTGTTGTAGTCTATGACTATTTCACGTTATGCAATTTCAAAGAAAATAGTATGAACATAAGGATCAAGCATTGAGAGATTCCAATATCACATGCAATCTAGTAGTTTTGTACAAGTGAGAGAGAAAAGAAACTAACCCTGTGAATGCAGCGGACAACATAGCTTGCCTGTTGTTCAAGTACACCACTATCCAAAGCAGAGTGTTCACCTTCAAGATCCACAGCAAACCAGTCCAACCTCGAATCATATTGATTCGGCAACTCATATCCGCCTACATCCCTATCCTCCTCCCCTCCCTCTTCCGGAGTCAACCAAGCTTCTCTATAAAACGTACGGTCAAGTGGACCCGCCTGATACGCCCTATCAGATTCCGCCGCCAATGACCTCGCCTGTACATCCCAAAAAGCCATAAATGCTAAGCTTCCATCACACAAAAACACACACATTGAGCAAAATCCAGCTAAACCTGACCTTACCTGCTTATAGCTCCCGCCGTTCCCCGGAATAAAAAGCACCGGAACACCGCTGAGCTTCCGGACATGCTCCTTGAAATCAATCGCCTTCCATCCCTCGTGGTACAGATACAAGCCGTACTTCGCCGGAGCTGAATCGGAGCTACTGAACTGTATCGGAATATACGTCGGATACATATACGTCATGCTACACCCGTTCGAAACCGGCTTCAACAAGCCATAGATTCCAGCGAGGATGACGCCGAGGACGAGAACAATGAGCAGTGCAATTCTGGACTTGGCTCTCAGCCCTAACACCACCTCCATCCTCCGCTTAAAATTCTCCGCAGCATTCAAAATCAAGCTTCTAGAAAAAAAAAACGAAAAATTCGAAGCAGTAAATTGAGCTAGTAGAGAAGCATTGAATTCCACTGAGATCCGTTACAGAAGTAAAACTGAGCTACAAGAGAAGAGAAGCATGGGAGCTGAAGAAGGAAAATGATTACGTATGCAGTGACGCAGTAGATCTGAGACGAAGCGGTGCGGAGGAAACGACGTCGTGTTGACTGACCGGAGATTGGAGGAGAGCTTTGTAAGTAAATCAGAGAGCGTAGCAGAGTTGTGTGTATTACTCTCGTGGCGCATCGCATCGCATCGCATCGCACTACCAAACTGGAAATGGATTTATATAGTAGCGGTCTGGCGGGTCGGGTCGGGTCGGGGTAATTTCCGGTGCTGCTAGAGTGTATAGATTCGAGGAGCCGCAGAAACTGGAGATGGAGTCAAAATTGGTAAATAATGGTCTAATTTTTCCTTTAAAAAGATGATAAATTCTTATTGTCACTTGAATTAATTATTGGTAGAGATTTTGAATTGCTAAAAATAAATAGTTCAAATGATTTATCATTCATTATGATAGTAGTTGAGTAATAAAATGAAAACGTACAACTCAATCAAAGTGAGACTAGAACCATAAAAGATTTGCAGGTAGTCATTTTTGAAATTGTCTGTAGTTAAACCAACATAATCATTTAACATAGATTCTTGAGTCGGGAGGTTACCACTCGATTAATCTCAATACTTAAATAGGCGATTGGTCAGACATTTATGCGTTTTGTGTTGAGTTTTATGTTAATTATCAGAATGATATAGGTATTTTGAGAATATCGACTGATAGATTAAAAATAAATTTACTTTCTACCTCAGCAAAAATAAATTATCTTTAGGTTCTAAAGGAGAAATGCTCAGAACATAAAAAAATGAACACATTCATCATTTCTAGCAGACATCAATTCAATCATTTTCACGAGAGCAATGCCAACATCATTTTGTTGTCGTCCTATATACATCATTGAAGCTGTTCAGACATGGAATATCCGTGCGGGATAAAACAACGACAGTCATTCACCCTATCTGTTTGATCAATTCATTAACGATCAAACGGATGTCACTATTTCGTCTCGTTTCATCCTACACACGTATCCGGCACCTGAGCAGCCTTTATACATCATGACAAGAACTTATCACTAAGAAAGGCATCTAATTAAATTGGGATAATTCTTGAATAAGAGGGAGAAAGAGGGTGAGAGAGCATTGAAATTAATTGAACTCTATTCATAAAAAAAATTCAGAATTCACAGGAAAAAAATGGCACAAGAATGTTCAAACTGGTTGTGGCTCCTCACCGGAAAATGGGGTACATCTCACAGGCTCATCTAAATCCTATTCAGGAAACTTATCTATCTTACAAAAACACAGAGCATCACAAGGCCACATTATGTAACTTTTGTAACTGAAACGCATACCAAGGGCTACCTAGGCAGAGGCCACCTGAATGATTTAGCAGTATAAATTCGAGGTAAGGGGCAGCAGGCTGCTTTTCCCTTTGCTTAGCTTCTAACAGAATACACAGGCAGATGTTAATGTAGTGGAGCAATATTGCGGTTTTTGTATCCTCTAATTAATACGAGAACTCATGACCTCGAAGTGAGATGTATTTCTTTACCCATAGGGCAATGTCCTCTGCACAGGCTTGTGCCTGAGGGGTCTTAAGAAGCATATCTAGGGTTGCAAACTCATGAACTGCATCCTTATACTCCATTACGGGTGCATCAACATTTACCTTCCGAAGCTCCTCTGAGTATGCAATGGCACGGTCTCTCATCCAATCATGTTCTGCCACAACTGTAAGGGTTGGGGGCATTAGCTTTAAGGGTGGTTGCCTGTCTGGAATGAGAGGATTGGCAGCTGGATGGTCCAAGCCGAACTCTTCCTCAGGTAAGAATAATTTCCATGCTAGCATGCACATTGACTTGTCATAGAAATACGAATTTGCCAATTTGATTTCAGAATGTGTGGGAACACTGCCAACAAAGAACGGATACATAAGGACCTGTGCAACCACCTTTACAGGCTCCAGAAGCTTGCCTGCTTCTACAGCTTTTCGAGCCACATAGTCTGCAATGTTTGCACCACAGCTCACCCCAAGGAGAACACATCTATTTATAAAATAAAAACAAAGTTAGCAATTTGGCAATCCATCCTTTTCTGGAGTAGATTCCAGAAAGGAGACGATGGCAAAACAGAAAAGATTATATTTCCATAACAGAAAAAATGCAGAGAACTAAAACATATATAGTGCTGCTACTATACATGGTACTCTGAAACTGATCAAGACAAACTTTCAAGTTTCAAGATAAGTGCAACAGAAGCAGCTTGAAGGGAAAATCAAAATTGCACCAAATTACCTTAAATAACTTTATATAATCAAAGCGATTAGGTGACAGTTTTATATGCTCAATCCCACTATACCAATACTTAGAGGGTTACATATGTAACAACAAGTCATTCTCATCAGTTCAATTCATGGCAAGCATGGCAGTATGGGTTTATAACTTTATATGTTTAAACCTTACCTAAATGCTAATTAGTCATTTGGGCTGATATGCTAATAGCTCCCACTTCACCTCTTACTACTCACTTAGACTACTAACTCTTATCATCAAGAACTCTAAGACTACAACAAACTTAGGAAGAAAACAAATACTTCTCCCTCAATCTACATGAGTCCAAAATGGACTCTAATTTAAAGGATCCATGTCTTTGACGGAGGGATAGAAGCAGAAACACTTCAGAAGAAAACCAGCATAGCATATATTCTGATAGGTAATTTATTTATATCAAACATATACATTTGCCTTGCCACTTTTAGTCCATATTCTTATGATCTTATCTGTATTAACATTGAGAAACGAGAAAACACGTCTAAAAGGAACTGAGAAACGCAATAATAAAAGCAAAAACCATAGGCCACCAAAAAGCTAACAACATCTATTTCTTGTCACAAACCTTGAATATAAACTGAGTTTAAACTTATATATGGTGCTGGAGATACAGAACAGGATATTAAATCAATTCTCCCCCTTCTTAAACCTTCATACAGCTAGTGCCCAAGAAGTCAACTAGTAGAACCAATGCAACCCTTAAATTAAAAAACAATAGTTCTCAGTTGCCATTAATCGAAGTCCAGATGAGATGGAAATGAGCTCCAAAGATAAAGCATTCCCACCAGTTGGGAAAAACTGGACCAGGATCTGACTTGCAGTATTCCCAAAATAGTGTCCAATTGCAATATTGCAAATGAAAAAGAATATACTCAAACTCAGATACGAGGCGCAAATGAAAAGTACACAGCTTATGGCTCTAATTCTCTAGAATGTTGACCACAAGCAATTTTATTATGGATCTAATGAACTCTAAAACGTTGACCACACCACATTATAGCAACATCAGCAAACTGAACTAACGATTCGAAATTCATAAATATATGCATGTTCTCTTCTTAGCAGATTAGAATCAGTACATTTTAAGCAATCAACAATTAAATAACAGTCGGAATCTCAGCTCCAATAACAGTATTACAGCAATGTGAAGGAAATGAGTACCTTGACGGATCTCCATGGGCAGCTAACCACGGCTCCACCATTGAAGCCCCGAAAGTGTCCACAATATGCCGATTATCAGTCTTCTTCAACTCCGTGGCACCGCCCATGGACAAATTGGCCAAATTGACCTGCTTCCCTAACCAATTCAACACCTTCAACCCATCCTCAAACGCCGCCGGGTACCTATTCTCCGGCGCAAGCCTATACCCCACTGCCAAAACAATGACGTCACACAGTTTCGCAATCCGGCGACAGAAACAGTCGTTGGCCACCGAGTCATTGCTCCCACTGACCCAACCGCCACCGTGAAACTGCAAGATCACCGGCAATTTCCGGCTCTTCTTAGCCGAATTCACCGGCGAATAACCTCTATACACTCCGGTCCCGACTCCGGCCATCAAATTCAACCCTTCCACGTCATTACTAAACCCGTAGCTGTTCCTCCTCGGCTCCGCCTTCAACGTATTCGCCACCGCCGCGTTGCCGTAGCTGTTCCGGCGAGAGGAATGGAACGGCGAGCCGTTCGGGCTGGGCCGGAGGACCGAATCCGAAACCGAAGGGGAATTAAGATCCGGCGGGCGAGGCCTGGATTTGAGGGAGGGCTCCGGCGGACTGAGAGCGGACTCCGGGAGGAAGATTCGAATGGAGAGAGAAGTGAAGGGATCGATGTGGATGTCCTTGGTGGCGACGCCGTCGTCAAAGAGGGGGTTGGCGGCGGCGATGGTTTCTTCGGGGCGGGAGGTAACGCCGAACGGGTCGAAGTCGTCGGGTCGGGTTTGGATCCGGTTCTGGAGACGGTGCTTCAAGAGGAACTTGAAGAACACGCTGTAGAGCTTGACGGCAACGCTTGGCATTTCGCGATCTCTACAAAGTCGGTGTGAGTTTGCAGAGACGGGAATGGGGTTAGGATGATGGATGAAGCGTCGTCGTTTTGATTTGGGACTTGTTTTTTAGGGTTTTTGGGGGGTAATCTGGGATTGCTTGAATTTAAAGGCCTTTCAATGGCGTGAGAGAGAGAAAAAGAGAGGAGAGAGACAGGAGCGTGATTTGACAAACATGAAGCTCTTTGCTGTTCTTTGCGTTTTCAAATATATATATATATTTTTTTTACATTTCATTTCCTATTTTTAATATTTTTTGGCAATCATTTATTTCCTATTAATTTTTTATATATATACGAGAAAGTTCTTATCGTTTTAAACACATCGCTTCAGAAAACCTAGAGAGCGAATAGAAAGAAAAAGGGCGTCGTCTTCAGGTTGTGAGTCTCGTTGACGGCTTCTGGCTTTAGCGGTGTTCAAGGGCATGGCCCGACGGGATTTAGGTCGGGCGAGTCTTAGTTTTGGAGTACAAAATTGGCTGGGTTCTCTCGTTCTTCTCCCGGTGTCTGACCTTGGCTTGCAGTGATCTCAGAGGAGGCTAGAGATGGAGCGGAGTCGGGTGGAGCCTTGAAGTCTGGCGGGCTGGGTTTTGATTGGGTCTTTGTTTGTAGGACTAGGCGAAGCTACTCGTACATGGTGGTGGCTGGTGGTTGTTTGATATTTGATGTGGATCAGAGGACGACTGGCTGAAGGTCTCGCTTTGGCGACGATGGTGAGGGTCGGTGGAGGAAAAGACTGTTTTGGGTCGGGTTAGAGGAATTGGGCCAGCTGATTGGATCTCCATAACGTGGGCTTGTTTCTGATTGATAGTTGACTAGGACTATAGGAGCAACCAAGAGTTGAAACCGAGGTTTTCATGGTGGCGGCTATGCTTTTCCGAGAAAGCCGTCGATCGTGCTGGTTTTATGGCGGCTGCAAAGGCTTGTTCTGGCGTTGATCGTGGTTTTGCGGCGAGGGTCCAATCCGGTTTCGACTTGGGCTTTCCGACCGTGTCTGTCTGGCGAGGACCATAGCTTTTATTTATGTTTTAATAAGTTTGTCATTACTTTTATTTTGTTTGTACAATAAATTGTTAACCCCTCTCTACTAGCGTTTTCCTATGAGAAGTGTGATCGAGCAGGTGACGATGGCAGTTCACTTTGATAGGAGTGGGCTGTCTAGATCGTGTTAGGCGACAGCGAGATCTTGTGATCCCTAGATTTAGAATGAGCGTAAAGTTTTAATGTAATGGTGCTTGATTGTCCTTTTTGTGAAGTCTCTTGTATGATGTCATTTTAGTTTTTATCTATTAATGAAAACCTAAAGTTATATTTCAAAAAAAAAGTTCTTATCCAACAATAATGTTGTGTCACCAAGTGAATGTAATGGGGGAACAAATTAGGGAAGTAAAGAACCTTTATAGTCATATATCAATGTCTATTTCTTCTTCTCTTTCAATTTTTAAATTTTAGTCATAGATCTTGATATCTAACTATTTTAAACCATTTTTATAACAAGACAAAACTCTTAGATATTTTTCTTGTTTAATCAATATGGGGGTAAAATATTCTTACAAAAGAAATGTATAAATATCATGATTGAGGACAAATTAGACTAAACATTAGATATACAAATGCAACTGCTCAACAAAAAAAATGAAGTTCATTGGGGGCAACAGCCCCCACTCGCCCTATCTCTGTCCGTCTATGGCTTGAATAACCGAAAAACTTTTAAAGGTGAAAAACAATCGTGTTAGCTTGAATACATTGACAATGGTTAGAGCTAACTGTACTTATAATAAGATAAACAAATAAGAAAATTAGTAAATTACAGTTTAGTTATCAACCAAATTTCAGTTTATAAATACACTATTTAAACAATATTTTACACTTTTAAGGATACAAATTAACAAATTAGGACAAGTTGATGTCAACTTGTCATATTTCATTACATATTTTACCAAACTACCATTCATTCCAATAGTAACAGCACATTTACCTTTTCAACAATAGTAACGATTCATCTCTTCACACAGTAATAGTGATTCATCTATCCACATAGCAATAACATTTTCATCAATAGCAGCCAACAGTAGCAGTGCCTCATCTCTTCGCACAGTAGCAACGATTCATTTATCCACACAGTAGCAACAACCTTTTCATCAGTAGCAGTCAACAGTAACAGCGATTCATCTATTCACACAGTAGTAGCCAACATTAACAGCGCATTCATGTATCAACACATGTGTCGATCGACTCTTTAGACACAATCGACACCATGTCTGGTGACACGAGACGATGAGTTCGTAGTTCAAAGCGACGGCCGCCGCGGAAGACGAAGGTGTGATGGAGGTAGGGCATATCAAATCGTGTCATGGATTAAAATCGATGATGATGAGATCTATGAGAGAGAGAGGTAGGGGAGAGATCATGTCATAGATTGATTAGTGAATAGTGATGATGGATCTGGTAGGGGGAGAGAGAGATGTTGAATCTACACAATTGGATGGATGCATAGAGATATTTATATGGTAATAATCGTAATTTTATTACAAAAATAAGGTATTTTAGTTATTTGCTGTCGAAAATGGGTTCAGACATGTTATTGATGGTATTGAGCCTCATGTTT
Source organism: Comarum palustre (assembly GCA_951800085.1). NCBI lineage: Eukaryota > Viridiplantae > Streptophyta > Magnoliopsida > Rosales > Rosaceae > Comarum > Comarum palustre. The sequence goes on along the minus strand of OX637572.1, from coordinate 1,138,784 downwards.
ATGTCCTAATTTATTTAAAAATTACTGAAATTGAGTTTTTTGGATTTTTAAATTTAATCGTGTGTTGATATGTAATTCTCTTTAAGAAAATTTGAAATCTTACTGTAACTTTTAAATAAAGTAACTTATTACAAGTTGGTGATAAGCACAGGAAAGATTCGATACATAGCCTCTTTTCAATGTCCAAACTTTTCAACATCAACTCCTGTGTTCATTTGATACACAACCCTTACCAAAGCAAAGCTCTATTAAATCCTTAGTACGTATATTGGCGCGCTATATGGAATTCTATAATAAGAATAGCCTAATACAGGAGTTGATCGATCGAAAAATGAAAGTCTATAATCTAGATATTATAAATATCGATAAATTAGTTTTCCTGATTTAATGAAGTTCATTTTACAAAATGGAGAAACCGCATTTTCATTGTTATGATATCATGAAGACAATCTTTCATAATTTCTTGAACTTTTTGTTGAACATCTTCTTGGACTTTCCGTTATGCTGGTTACTTGACAACTTTACAATATCCTCTATCATCATCGTTTCCTCTCCACTTTCTCTTCTTGTCTCCGCTTTCTTTCAATTTCTGCAAAACTCGATTGTGTCAATCCAACTAACTGGGAATACGCCTTCAGCCCCAGTTCATCCCACGCAAAACTCAGCAAAGTGATTGCAGCCCCTGATCGTCCAGCACGAGCCGTTCTTCCTACATGTAATTCTGTGATTCGATCGTTTTTAGTCGGCTGAGGCCATATGATCGAAAAAACAACCAGCCCTACTATGAACTTGACAAAAAGAAAGCCGAATTACCTTGAGCTTCTCCCGATCGGGCCCAAAAGTTAACAAGTAATTCAGCTGGATCAGAAAGAAACAAGATCTGGGTATGATCTGAAAAAACTCATTTTGCTTTTTGAACTTTGAACCCAAATTTTCTACCAAGGAAAAGCCCCAGTTTGAGCTTGAGACATGCAAAGAAGCAATCTGTTCGGACTTATGCTCGTATGTAATATGGTCTTGGACTAGTGTGTCAATTCATCTAATTAAGCTGTTTGAGCGCTATATAAGTGATGGGTAATTGAATTCGAGTCGGGTCATCTTATGAAAACGGGTAATTATGGTTATAGAGCTATAAAAGGCAACATGTCTCCATTGTTATTTCTTTTGTTTATTTTCTTAGTTTTAGATTTGCTTTCATTCTCTCTAATGGATCTCTATGGATTTGATCTTGGAAATCCTAACAATCTTTGGAGAAATTAATGAATGTTGTTAGATGCTTACGGGGAAAGTTGAGCTGCTTCAGCTGCTTCTTCATTTGTTGAAGAGAGAGAAAGAGAAGGAGAAAATAGATTTTTTTGATTGAAAGAAAATAGATTTTTTTGATTGAAAGAAAATAGATTTTTTTTGATTGAAAGAAAATAGAAAATTTTGGGTAAATAGAAAGAAAGAAAGAAAGAAAACGAAAAGGTGGGTGGGTGATTTTTTTTGGTAATGAAGGTGGGTGATTTTTTTTGGTAATGAAGGTGGGTGAGTGTTAAAGAACAGCAATCTTTGGCGGCTGTAAAGGCTGTTATTATTGGATGATTTATTTTCATTTTTACTATTTTTTTTATTTTCTCATTTTCCTTTTGTTAATATACTACAAAACTACTAAAAGAAATAATCCATTTTCCTATCATTTTTTGTTACAAAAATGGTTGTCGGGTGAGCTACCATTCTGGAGCAATACCTACATATAGAAACACATTCTCTTATTGTTTTGAACATATTTCATGTAAGGAACAAATGTTACATATCTTGTATTCTCAACACTTAACAGTGTTAGAACATAATAAGTTTTGACAAGAAGATAATTTTTTACACGTGTCAAATGTCATTACAGTTAGAACATAATAAGTTTTGACAAGAAGATATATATTTTTTTCACGTGTCAAATGTCATTTTTTTAATGTGTATTGCCGCTTTAACAAGTTTGAGGTTCGAGCCAATATTGAGAATCATATATAAAACATATATAGTTGTTAGAAGATAGGTTAGAGCATCTCCAACAGCTCCTTTATAATATAAGCATCTCCAACAGCTCTTCTATAATAGATATATTATAGATGAGAAAATCACAAAATCGTTAAAAATTAAAAAAAAATGTGCTCAACTCCAATAGCTCTTTTATTCTATTGTACAACATTAAATAATTTTTTTTAAAAATAATTTATGTATCTATATATTTATTCAAATTAAACCTCAAATTTAATATTAAATTTGTTAATTTTATTACGTTTTTCTTTTATTAGAAGAGACAAAATGAATTTTATAAGGAAACTAATACATTTTAGAGATTTATAGAGTAATATATAAATTTTGAGAATTCTATATATATAAATGATATGTTTATCTTTCTTCTCACTTTTTATAAAATAGAGGATACTTTATATGACCTGTTGGAACCAAAATATGATGTTCCCCTCTAAAATACAGATAATTTTAGTTTTACGTTAGAGTTGCTCTTTAATCATATGAATACAAGTCAAGCTAAAATAATAATAATAATAATAATAATAATAATAATGATGGGAATGGTGTTGTGGATTATTTGGGTTTTAACCACAAATGAGTGATGCCCCAAATCAGAAGCGTATAAAATGAGAACCTCAGTCACTTGGTTTCCCCAAGCCGCATCAACCATGGATTCGACAGAGCAAAAGTCGCCGGGAAATGAGTGAGATGTTGCCTCCTGCATCAACCCCTCAGCCGGATATTCATACACCTCGATTATTCTGATTCAATCTACCGCCGACAAGCAATTGGCACCACTACTTTGAGTAAGTAAACCCGTCAGTTCTTCACTGATTCATTCATCTATTGTCTTCTGAACTTCCGGATCTTAGATTCTAAATGTTAATAGTCGATGGGAGTATTTAGTAATTCTATTTGGTTCGGGACTCGAATGTTTAGCAATCTCCTATTTGGAGTAGGAATGTTTAGTGATCTTCTATTTGAGGATTGGGTTTTTCTATTTGGATAGGGATTAATGCTTTCTTTTGCTCATCAGGATCGGTCCATCTTCAGGTAGCCTTATAAATTAAAGCCTTTGTTCTACAAGGGGCTTTAGAATTTAGATGGAGCAGAGATTCTGCCCCAAACGCTGCACCAGTAGGAGCTTAGCAGAAACTGTAGCCAACACCGAAGAGCTGCTTACCGAAATCCTTGTGCGTGTGCCTGCTAGACCTCTGGTCCGCTTAAAATGTGTCTCCAAGCATTGGCTCTCTCTTATCTCGGACCCCAGATTCTGTCGCCTCCACACCTTTCAAAACCCAAACCCTCCCATCTCAGCGGTCTTCCCTGACACTTCACTCCAACCCTTTAGTTTCATCCAACCCTTTAGCAGTAATATCAGTAACCGTGAAAACCAAAACCCATCTCCCTCAGGCTCACCCCCCTTCAATCCTCTCAAGTTTACTCGGAACCAATATCGTGGTGACTTCAGAATCATCCAATCCTGCAATGGCCTCTTCCTGTGTTGTCGTTTTTATTGTCACCATGTAGTTAACCTACGTCTTAGTACCATTCATTCTAAAATAGTAGATCCCCCTTATTTCGTTCTCAATCCTACAACCAATCAGTTCTCTACTATTCCTCCTCCTCCTCCTCCTCCTCCAGCTACTGTTACTGCTACTGGTGACGAACAAGTAGAAGAACCTTATATCATCTCTATTGCTTTGGCCTTTGATCCGTACAAATCACCTTATTATAAGGTCATCTGCCTACGCACAGTTGACGGAACCAAAAATTGCAAATTCTTTCACATACTGATATATTCATCTGAGACTCAAAGTTGGAGGCTTATCGATTCCACTTTTCGCCAAGTATATAGCATCCCTTATGGACGTGTGCTATACTGGAACGGAGCAATTAATTGGTTAGGCCGGTATGGTGAGGTAGAATACTTTCACGTAGATGAAGAACGTGATGGTTTTGTTGGTAAGCTGCGTTGCCTTTACGAGAAGAAGATGTGCGCGAGGGTATATAGATACTTCCGGGAGTCTGGTGATGGGCGTTATCTGCATCTTATTGATATTTTTCAGACATGTCTTACTAAATTTGAAGTTTTAGAGATGGGAAGAGACTACTCTGGTTGGTTTGTCATGTACAATGTTGATCTTGAACCCTTATTGCCTGCTTTTCCGCGCTTTGCTTTTGGACGGTTTGCTGTTCTCTTTCTTTATCAAGACAAGAATGAAGAAGAAGAATGTTCTTCTCTGTTGCTGCATACTTTTGGTAAACTCATTTCTTATAATCTCAAGAGCAAGACCTTCCGAACTTTTGAGTTACCTCCAATGGCCGAAGTTGATGATTCTCTCCTTCGAGTTCAAGCATCTAATTTTCGATATGTGGAGACTTTGGCCTGTGTGTGATATAGTATATATCCTCTAGCTGCTGCTGTGTGGTTTTTGCTTCTGGTTGTAAGCTCTTTGTATTAGAAAACTGCTAATTATTGTGTTCATTTGACACTGAATATCATTAGAAGTTCTTATAAATGTTATTACATTCTGTGGTAATTTCCTTGTTTACTGAGGATGTATTTCCGCTCATCTTGGTACAATGGGAATAAGTCAAACAAGGTAGACGTGGATGTTTCATCGTAGCCAGAGCTACTTTAATTGAAATGCGCGCCTTATATTCCTCAAATAGATCTGAAGGTGTAACTCTTGTGATTAAGAGAACAATCACAACATTCCCAGGATTACTACATATTTCTCCTTCAGAGCAAGAAGAGGAACAACATACTACAATGCAGCTGCAGCTATCTCCAAAACTTCAAAAATTAGTAATAATGTAATATGATGCGCTATCTTCGATCTTCAATTTTCTTTCTTTTCTCTTTTTTCATTTCTTGCTTTTCTGCATCTTTCTGCTTAGAGCAAAAAAATGAAGCTCAAATGCTCAAGAGGATTCAACATATAATAATTCCATGCAATTGAAGAAGATTCTTTCACCTATTGCCCGATTGTACAAGTATGCCCTGCTCTGGGAGTCTTAGGGATCCAATATTGCAGTGAGCAATGCCATTTCAAGTATTATAATTTAGCATTTTCACATATGATAATTCAAGGTAATTTCAGAACAAAGATGAACAATATAAATCATAAAATGAATGTTACAAACGTTAATTGCACACGCGGACATCGCACTTGCTGCACTTGGGATGATAAAGAACAGAGTGATGGATCATATGTCAATGCATGTGAACAGAGAAAGAGAAAAGATGAAGAATAATTCAGATTCATCACATTCACAAGTAAATGATGAAAATCTTCATCGAGCAGATGAGAGAAGTGGAAGAGTACACCCAACCAATGGTCACTCCATTCTTGTCCTTGTATATTGTTTTGTTTTGTTTTAAGAAAAGCTTGTAATTTGAAACTGTGTTGTGGAATGGTCAATTGTAGGCAAAAGCTAATGAGGGTGAGGGTCCAGAAATTCTTAGAAGTGCATATGAAACAGTTCAAGTGGTCACGTCGAGACAGTAGCTGCAACACTTGCTGAACATCAGCAGCTAGCACTTGGCTAGCTTTCAGGTAAGTTTATGCTTTAACGGATCTCAGTTTGGACTTCATGTCTTAACCTGGTAGACAACGATTAAAAACAAGTTTTTCAGTCGAATGACTTTGAATTAAGAATAGCGATTGGAGTTAGTTTGTTGGTATATGAGGGGTTAGGTGAGATAGTGATTACCAGTATGCTAATTGGACTCTAGTAGGCAGCATTAAACTAATACTGATCCAAATTAAAATAAGCAATGTAATAACATTTATAAGAACTTCTAATGATATTCAGTGTCAAATGAACACAATAATTAGCAGTTTTCTAATACAAAGAGCTTACAACCAGAAGCAAAAACCACACAGCAGCAGCTAGAGGATATATACTATATCACACACAGGCCAAAGTCTCCACATATCGAAAATTAGATGCTTGAACTCGAAGGAGAGAATCATCAACTTCGGCCATTGGAGGTAACTCAAAAGTTCGGAAGGTCTTGCTCTTGTGATCTTCTTGGCTTGTTAATTTCTTCTTCCATCTAATTTCTAGCACTTCTGTGGCGAGTGATCAATTTTCCAACAGTGGTATCAGAGCCCCGACTCTTCGGTCGTGAGCTGTTTGTCATGGAAAGTTCTAGTGTACGCATCTCACATTTCAAGGTGAAGCAGTTTGATGGAAAATGAAATTTCACTCTATGGCAAATAAGGGTGAAAGACATCCTAGTTCAACAAGGTCTTGCAAAACCGTTGAAGAGAGACGATGTAAAGCTAGAGAAGATATCAGATGAAGATTGAGAGGAGTTGGAGGCCAGATGTGTTAGTACTATTAGGTTTTATATTGCTGATAATATTATTAATAATGTTAATGATGTAGATTCAGCACTGGAGCTTTGGAGGAAGTTGGAGAAGTTTTAACTTGGAAAAGGCTTGCAGACGAAGTAAATCTAAAACGGGATCTGTACAAGCTCAAGATGGATAAGGTGCGAGTTTTATGGAGCACATGAACGTGTTCAGCAGATTGATTGATCAACTATCAAAACTTGATGTAAAGATTGAGGAAGAATATCAAGTCCTTCTACTTTTTACCTCACTTCTTGATTCATATGAGAATATTATCACTACAATTTTGTATGGTAAGGGCACATTGAAGATGAAAGAGCTGGAATCGACTCTCTTGTCCCACAAGAAGCAGAGGAAGGACAATGATTCCTAAGTTTCTGTCTTTGTTGCTCAAAATCAGAATCTAAGGGGAAAGACAACTGCCAGAGGATCTAGTGGACATAGCAGGTCTAAATCCGGAGGCAGGAGAAAAGGCGAGCAATGCTACAAGTGCAAAGAGTGGGGACACATAAGGCCAGATTGTCCGTTGTTTAAAGAGAATAATGATATGGGCTCAGATTACTCCATGATTGGTATAACACAGGCATCAAATAATGTTAGAGAAGTTCTCAAAGTCTCCAGAGGTAAATACACTTGTTCTCAACGTGATTAGATATTGGATACAGGTTCTGATCATCATCTTTTCTCCAGGAGAGAATATTTTGATAAGTTTCAAGAAGTCCAAAGATTTGTGATTTAGAGTGATGGCACAAGGCGTCATGTCATGGGTGTTAGAATGGTGAAGATCAAGATGTTTAATGGAGCGGTTCACACTTTGGGTGATGTTGTATATGTCCCAAAGTTTCAAAGAAATTTAATATCATTGAGCCAATTAGACTCCATGGACTGCAGGGTTTCGTCAGCAGGAAGAGTTATGAAAGTATCACGTAGTTGCATGGTCTTAATTAAGGGATAAAAGTGTTGAGGTATGTTCCATCTGATAGGAAAAACTCATATCTCAAAGGTTGTTGGGAAACAGTGTGCACAAGAATCTAGGTACCTATGGCAGGTCTCGTTTGCGGGCATAACAAAGATGACATGCACAAGTTTCCAAGGTTCAGACGATGGTGAGAAGGTAAATCCTGCTAGAGAAGAGGTGAAGTAGAGGTCCTTCTTCAGAGTCAACAAGTGATCCTTGTTTCGGTACAGTTACACATTGTATTGGCAGATTAAATCAGGGGAAATATGGACTATATGCAATTAATTCTGATTGAGTATGTGTAACTAGTGCAAGTACAAGACCAATGGAATGTTTGTGGGTATAACAAGTTGTGTCTCAGATTGAGATGACTTCAAGGGTTGAAGTGGTCGTGTTGAGCTCTCAACCAATGTCAAGAGGGAGAGATTGTTGGGTTTCCCTCCATAGTGGAGATATTGCATGACATGAATGCATAAAAGTTACTAGTTTGTGCATTCATGGTAACAAGTTATGCATGGTGTTTATGTATAGTTAAGTGGATGTATTAAGAATTAATATGTGAGTTAAATTCATGAGTTACACTTTTTATTCTTCTTAGAGAGTTACATAGAGGTGATGGGGAAGATGGAAGGTTAAGTTATGAATGAACATTGATGAAGCAGGTCTAGAAACTTCTATTAATTGCTATATAAAGGAGAACTATGCTCATTCTATGTACTACAACGTAAGGAGAGTAAGAGAACAACTCTAATGGTCTTTGTGTGTAGAAGATAGAGTGAGTTGTGTTTAAGAGTGCAAATAACTCTTGGGTAGATAATCATCTAGATTGAGAGAGGGTGCACAAGGGGTATCCTTTTGGATACAAGGGCATGAGTTGGATATAAACTTGAACGGTGTAATCTTGTACTTGTGTAATTTTTTCATTAGTGAAGGTGGTACTCTCCGAGGACGTATACAAAGATATTGGCTGAACATCATTAAATCTTGTGTTCTTCTTGGCTTATTATTTTCTTCTTTCCATCTAATTTCTAACACTTTTGTAATGGTGGATCAATTTCCCAACAAGAGCTCCTTACCGAAATCCGTGTGCGTGTGCCTGCTAGTGCTAGACCTCTGGTCCGCTTCAAATGTGTCTCCAAGCATTACTCAAAACTCGAACAACTCAACAACCACAACCAAAACAAGACCGTAACAATCCTACACATACGAAACGCATAACCAAAATCTCATAATGCAAAACCGAAGCCTGTCATTATATTCAAAACTCGAACAACTCAACAACCACAACCAAAACAAAACCATCACAATCCTACATATACAAAACCCATAACCGAAACCTCATAATGCAAATAACCTCAAGAATTTAAGTGCAGTTCAACTATTTCATTAATCAAGGCTTGAGGACAGTCGCACCGGCCTTTTATTAAATAATAATAATAATAATAATAACCTCAAGAATTTGAGTTAATTGAAACTTAAATCTCATAAACCAAACCTAATCTCATAATGCAGAACCGAAATGCAACATTAGCTCAAGAATTTGGGTTAATTGTATGTTTACCTTCAAATTTGAGATGTCGCTTCGAAGATGATGCAGGCCTGGAAAAGTGAGTCCGTCCGGCGAGTCCTCGAACGTGAGTCCATCCAGTGAGTCTTGGACAGTGAGATGAACGAGACAGCAGAGTTATGATTGAGCTGAGATGAAAAGTTTCAGTTTCCTTGACAAATTAAAGCGTGGAAGACAGCAGAGTTATGATTGAGCTGAGAGATGAGTTGGCCATCTTGTTTGCATCTGAAGACATACTATAAGCAATAATTCATACCACCACCATTAACAAATGACCTAGCTGTTGTCGGATGCTCACTATAGTGACTACACTATGGTTGTAGTCGCTTACCAATCTATCAATCTGACTACACTACTGTTAGAATACACTGATTGCAAGAGGATTAAGTGTATCAGAGCAAAGAAACAATATGGATGAATGATTCACCTATTCGAAAAAACAAGGACTGGCTTATAAAGCCTACAAGACTATCTTCGGAGCTACAAACTCTCAACCACTCCGAGATCATCCTCCAAGAAACAAGCAACTGGTTTGGAAAAGATCAAACCCTAACAAACACTAAAGAGCAGGTAAAACCCTAACAGAACCTAATTAATAGGACTTTATTTTAACAAACTAAGACCAAGTGAAACATGACACTTGGCCTAAACTGAAATCAACCCTAACAAACCCTCCCTTAAACTTACTACACCAGTAGTTAGTTTACATCAGCAACATCACAGACTCCAATCTCTTCCCTGAGCTTCCGAAAAGAATCCAATCTCAAGGGCTTTGTCATAAGATCTGCTAGTTGTTCATGTGTGCCACAATGAACCAACTCGATAGTTCCTTCATTTGTAAGCTCCCTAAGAAAATGAAACCTTACATGAATGTGTTTGCTCCTACCATGCATTACTGGATTTTTTGACAACTTGATGGTGGAACTGTTGTCGCACATTATCACGATCTTGCCTTGAGTTGTTTGTCCAAACTGCTCCAGAACTCGGTTCAGCCAAATTGCTTGAGTTGCACAGCTTGCAGCAGCTACAAATTCAGCTTCTGTTGTGGATAAGGCAACTATTGGTTGCTTCTTTGATAACCATGATACAGCTCCAGAGCTTAGAAGAAACACCTGCCCTGAAGTACTCTTCCGATCCTCCAAGTCACCAGCATAATCACTGTCTGCATATGCAAGCAATTTCCTTGATCCCTCCCTTTTGTAGAGAATTCCAAAACTAACAGTACCTTTTAAGTATCTCAAGATCCGTTTGGCAGCTTGGAGATGCATCTCAGTAGGTTTACTCATGTATCTGCTAATTAAACTCACACTGTACATTAAATCTGGCCTGGTTGCAGTAAGATACATTAAACTTCCCACAATCTGCTTGTAGTAACCTTCATCAACCCTTACTCCAACCTCATCCTTATGCATTTTGAAACCGGGAATGATTGGACTTCCAACTGGCTTACTCTCAGTCATTCCAAAACGGTTCAAGACTTCTGAGGCATACTTTGTTTGACTGATGTATATACCTTCAGGCTGCTGTGACACTTCTATCCCAAGGAAAAACTTCATCTCCCCCATATCAGTCATATCAAATGTACTCATCATGGATTTCTTAAATGACAGCATCATATCTTCATCATCACCAGTGAAAATTAGATCATCAACATAAACACTTACAATTAGCACTTTACCTCCAGTACTCCTTTTGCTAAACAGGGTTTGTTCATTTGGACAAAGATCAAAGCCTTCACTGATGAAGAAAGCTTCTATTCGGCTGAACCATGCTCGCGGTGCTTGTTTTAGTCCATAGAGGGCTTTGCTCAGCTTGTAGACTTTGTCTTCACTGCCCTTCTTCACATAACCTTGAGGTTGCTCCACATATACTTCTTCACTGAGTTCTCCATGTAAGAATGCCGATTTGACATCCAATTGAAAGATCTTCCATTCCTTTTGAGCAGCAAATGCTATGATCATTCGGACTGTTTCCATCCTAGCCACAGGAGCAAATACCTCAGTGTAATCAATTCCATGTTCTTGAGAATATCCCTTTGCAACCAGCCGAGCCTTGTATTTGTCCACCTCTCCATGTTCATTGAGCTTGGTCTTATAAATCCATTTGACTCCAATGACCTTGTGTTCAGCTGGCAGATCAACTAAAGTCCAGGTTTGGTTCTTCACAATGGCATTGATCTCGGCATCCATTGCTTGTCTCCATCTTTCATCTTGTGCAGCTTCTTCGTATCTAATAGGATCAGTGGAGCTCACAATAGCCATGTTTGCTTCTATTTCTTCTTCGGATAAGTCTTCTCCAGTTGTATAATCCTCCAAGTACCTAGGAGTTCGCCTGATTCTGCCAGAGGTTGTGCGACTGACTTGTGGTTCATTGTTGCCTTCATCTTCAAGTAATTCATTTTCATTGATTGGTGGTTCAGTCAATTCATCATCTTCCTCTTCACTTGAGTCATCATCTAGATCACCCCAAGTAAGATCTTTCTTGGCTTCATTGTCATTCCAACTCCAACACTTGTGTTCTTCGAAAACCACATCTCTGCTGACCATAATTCTTTCCTTTATGGGATCATACAGTCTGTAACCTTTGGATTCCTCACTTACTCCCATCAGTACACATGGATGACTCTTATCTTCAAGCTTGGTCCTCTTCTTATCTGGAACATGCACATGACACAAGCATCCAAATACTCTAAAATGGCTTACCGAAGGCTTCACTCCTGACCAGACCTCCTCCGGTGTTGCATCCTTTACTGCCAAGGTGGGACTTCGATTGAGGACATAGGTTGTCCACTTCACTGCCTCTGGCCAGAACGGCTTTGGAACTTCTTTCTCTGACAGCATGGATCGCACCAAGTTCATGATGGTACGATTCTTTCTTTCAGCTACACCGTTTTGTTGAGGAGTGTAGGCATTTGTAAGCTGTCTCTTAATACCATAATCCTTGCAGAATTGGTTGAACTCGTTTGAATTGAATTCACCTCCTCTATCAGTGCGCAAACACTTGATACTCATTCCAGACTCCTTCTCAACCATACTTTTGAAACTTTTGAAATAACTAAAGGCTTCTGACTTCTCAACAAGAAAATATGTCCATGTCTTCCTACTAAAATCATCAATGAGACATAACACATACCTCTTTCCACTGTTTGATTCAGGAGTCACAGGTCCACACAAATCAGCATGAAGCAATTGTAGCTTGTGAGTGGCTCTCCATGTGCTTTTCTTAGGAATTGGATCCCTATGTTGTTTTCCAACCAGACAATGTACACACACAGCTGCTGGGGAGCCAAGTTTGGGAAGACCATGCACCATATTCTTTGCTTGGAGAGTATGCAGCCCTTTTTGTCCCAGATGTGCAAATCGACAGTGCCACAAGGTGGTGAGCTCTTGAGTACTTGTATGGAAGCATCTTCCATCATATGTGCTTGCAACCAGCACAAACATTCTGTTGGCAGTCATGGTTGTTTCGATGATAAGTCCTTTCTCTGGATGGTATACTTTACACATTCCTTTGTGCATGAGAACTGCAAGTCCTTTCTCTTGCAATTGACCAACACTAAGAAGGTTGTTGGTTAAACCTGGGACATAGAAGACATCGGTGACAGTGTGATTAACTCCATGAACATTCAATCTGACTCTACCTTTGCCTTGAACCATCATCCTGTAATTGTTCCCCAACTTCACATGTTGTCGGAACTGATCATCCATTTCACTGAATTTGGAGAGATCACCACTCATGTGGTTTGAACAACCAGAATCTAAGAACCACACATCCTCCCTTTTACCTTCAACGAAGTCCACATGAGCCATAAGCAACATCTCTTCTTGATCATCGAGCTCCACATAGTTTGCTTCCCAAGTTGGACACTCATATTGAAAATGTCCAAGCTTGTGACATTTATAACACTGTATTGTTGCTTTGTTAAAGGCTTGTCGTCCTCTTCCACGCCCTCGACCTCTGAAAGGATCTCTCCCTCTTCCTCGGCCCCTTGCTCCACTCCTTTCTCCAAAGTTCACATTCAGCACTTGATCATCCTCTCTGTTGTGTCTTTGAAACTTTTGTTCATGAACCACAAGTGTGCTTTGCAATTCATCAACAGACATACTCTCAATATCTTTAGATTCCTCAATTGAGATAACAACATATGTATACCTTTCAGTGAGGGTTCTCAGAATCTTTTCAACCACCTGTGTATCTGACATAGCTTCCCCATTGCTGCGCATTCTGTTAGCTACTGCCATCACCCGAACAAAGTATGCTGCGATACCTTCACTCGGCTTCATCTCCAAGACTTCAAATTCTCTCCTTAAAGATTGGCGAAGAGACCTCTTGACACGATCATTTCCACCAAACTTCGCTTTCAGCGAGTCCCACACAATCTTGGATGTACGTCGGTCCAAGATCTGCTCAAACACTTCTCGATCGATCGCCTGAAAGAGGTAGTTCTTCACTGTGTGATCCTTTGTTCTTGCATTCTCCAACAGCTCCCTCTGTGCATCAGTTAACACTGCTTCTGTGGTTGGCTCCTCGAAACCATTCTCCACCAAACTCCATAATCCTTTGGCTCTTAACAGGTTTTCCATCAGCTCACTCCAATGGTCATAATGACCATCGAAGTGTGGAAGTTTGGTAAGGCCCTTCTCTTCACTCATCGTCTCCTTCTTTGTGAATCACCCGAAAGACTGCTGCTCCCTTTAATCTCAGGCTCCAGTGGGGAGCTCTGATACCAGATTGTTAGAATACACTGATTGCAAGAGGATTAAGTGTATCAGAGCAAAGAAACAATATGGATGAATGATTCACCTATTCGAAAAAACAAGGACTGGCTTATAAAGCCTACAAGACTATCTTCGGAGCTACAAACTCTCAACCACTCCGAGATCATCCTCCAAGAAACAAGCAACTGGTTTGGAAAAGATCAAACCCTAACAAACACTAAAGAACAGGTAAAACCCTAACAGAACCTAATTAATAGGACTTTATTTTAACAAACTAAGACCAAGTGAAACATGACACTTGGCCTAAACTGAAATCAACCCTAACAACTACTTCGTAAGCATTTGCAAACTATTCGAGCTGCCAAAAAGTTATGTTCCATCTCTTGTTCAAACCCCCCAAAGAACTCGCGAGCTACATTAGCTAATTTGTTGGAATTTTATTGTGAAACAAAGGGAGATAATTGACACCGAGAATGCCAGTGTCAATGAAGAAGTGGAGGCTCAGGGAAATGAAAATGGTTTTATGACATGAAGTAAGGATGGTTATGTTTGAGTTCCAGGAAGATGAAGTCGAACAAAAGTCTTCGTTCTCTATCTTTTCCTATTTGAAGTGGGGAAGTTATAGAATCTCAGAACTTTGGCAGTGAAGTCACATCATATCAACTTTGACTCGTTTCGATTTCCTTTTCTTTCTAGGTAAGGAAAAGAGGAAGAGGGGGGGATCCAATTTTGAATGAAAAAAGAGGAGGAATCCAATTCTCACTTGGAAATGACATTCGTTTATAAATAGAGACGAGAGCAACCATACATTATTCGCTATTGACCAAGAGAAAAAACTGTAACCTCAGCAATACTGCCATCCCCCAATCCCCAATATCCTTTTCTCTCGATCACCCTTTTTTTCTTAAGCAACGTCCCTAACCATGTTCGACTACCAAAGCTACCTGAAATCTCGCCATGTTAGGAAAACGAGACCCATCACTGATGGTGTAAAGCTACCCACTCGAAGTGGGCGATCTTGTTCAGAATGCGGCACAAGAACCGGAGTAAGGCTTTCTTGCTTTTCTTGTGCAGAAGTGGTGTGGAGATTGCCGTGTTAGTAGTGCGTTTGCACTGGTCATAGGAAACAAAAAGGGCATTTGCAAGAGCTGTTTGGATCTTGTTCTGATTGAAGATAAAAAAACTCTTCCGAAAACGATAGCGAAAGCGATGATTCAGAAGAGATCACATTATCGGATGATGCGGAAAGTGTCGACTCGTCAAAAGCACCTACCAATCTTCCATGCAATACATGGAAGAATAGATACTTTGCATCTTTAGTTGCTGATAACATCAAGCTTGTCTACTTGAAAGGGAGCCTTGTGGAGGAGTTGATGAAGGAGCAACCTCATTGCTGGAAAAGCAAGGTAGTTGGAAGCTTTGTGAGATTCAAGACTGACCCAGGAGACTATTCTAGGAAACATTATGTCCAAATTGCAGAAGTTCAAGGCATATACAGGAAGAGCTCAACTAGTGAATTTCTCTTGCAAGTGCTTTCCAATAATGTGATAAGAGACATTCATGTTTCTCAACTTTCAGATTTCGACTTCAGCGAGGAATGCGAGGAATTGCAACACGATGTGGCAAACTGTCCCTTGCTAAGGAAACCCACTGTTTTTGAGTTGGAACACAAGGCAAGAGAACTGCATGAAGATGTGACCAAGCATTGGATTAAGAAACAGTTGGTGAGGTTGCAGAACTGCGAGGATTAGGCGAATAAGAAGGGAATTAGGGGAGCTGTGTTAGATGATTACTTGAAGCAAGGGGAACTGCTGAAGCAAGCATGTGAACAAGAGCGCCTCTTAAAACAGGTGCCACAGGTCATCGTAGAGGTTATGTGCTAGGCTCTCATCTGATAGCGTCTCTCTTTTGCTGTCAATGTAGTATTGTGAATTGGCATATGCTTGTAAGGAATAATTGATTTATCTTTTTCTACTCAAACAAGGAAATTCACTCATAATTCCAGTGGGAAGATAATTACTGTACAAGAAAAATAGAAGGAAACCCTACTGTTCAAGTAAGCTAGTTTAGACCAATGAAAGCTCAACCAGCGCATGCGTTCATATTTCAGAAAAGGAAAGATAAGTGAGGGCAGGGAATTCAAGGACCTTGTGGCTCATCGTTTATGTGATATTCGATAGAAGCATGAACAAGTTTATAGGCAAATATTCCGAAACCAAAAGAAAAGTTGTAACATGAATAGCCAGCAAGCTAAGGCGTTTGATATATTTTTTGAGGACCTAAATTATTAACGAAGACCATATGCTGTAAATAACATAATCTTCATCTTGCAACCAAATGCATAAATACACAAAAGCAGAGAAGGAACCATTACACACAAGCCAAAGTCTCCATGAATGGATAATAGTACTTCCCAAATGATACATCCCCATGGGGTAACTCAAAAGATTTGAAGGACTTGCTCTTAAGATTACAAGTAAAAACTTCACCAGGAAGATGCAGCAACATAGATGAACTGCCCTCTTCTTCATTTTCTTCCAGTAAGAGAATTTCAATTGGTGAATATTCTAAGTTTCGGCCCGAGAAACATGTGGGATCAAGTTCAACATCGTACTTGACAAACCAGCCAGAGTGGTCTCTCGGCATCTCAAACACTTGGAATTTGGTAATACAGGGGCTCATAAACATCAATGAGATACAAATGACTGCCACAGGACGACTTCTCAAAGTATCTGCACATATTGGCAATCCAATCCGTCTGCAAGAGCTGAGGAGGGTCCTCAACAAACCCAAAACGCTCTTCATCTATGAGATAGTATGTCATGGCACCAACCTTGCTTATCCAGTGCATTGCGCCATTGCAGTATACTCCATGATGGTAACTACTTAGTTTCATCTCGAAAGCGAAAGAGGAGTTGTTCCAACTTTGAGTGTCGGACGAATATACTTGTATTTGGAAAACAGTTGGTTCGGAAGTGTTGTGAAAGCACAAGACCTTGTAATAAGGTGATTTCGAAGGATCAAAAACCATAAGGCAACCAATGATATAGGTTACATCTGGGGGAACCCTAAGTTATGGGATTGGCAACAAAATATGGGGATGTACCGGTTCTTGTTTCATCAATGCCCCGACACAACAGGAGGCCGTTGCAGGAGCGGATGATCCTGATGCCATCATATAGGTTTTGAGAAGAAATAGCAGGAGAAGAACGATCACGGCTGAGGAAAAGGGATGAAAGAAAAGACGTCAGCGAAAAAACTGGAGATGGGGAGGGAGTTTATTGGGTTTAGGAGGGTCTAGTGGTGCCAGAAATAATAGAGTGCCACTGAACGGAGACGCATTTGAACAGGAATAAGCATCGAAGCGGCAACCGGGACTAGAATCTCAGTGAGGAGTTCATCGGTGCGCCCTATGGTTTCTGCCGAGGTGCTGCAGCTAGCGCAACATTTACTCCAGAGTTTTTGGTGGGATACGGTTCCAAGAACCATAACACTACTGCTCCACATCTCTCCCTGTATATGTCAGGTTTGGCTACCCTTTTCTTTGTGTCCTGCTCTTATATAGCCGCCATTCCGAGTTCAACAGAGGAAATCAGATACCGAAAAATGCATTCCAAATAGAAGATGGCTAAACACTCCCAATCCAAATAGGACTAGTGGGCTTCTACTCGTAATTCCAGTGGGAAGATAATTACTGTACAAGAAAATAGAAAGAAAACCCTATGATTCAACAACAAATCTCTCATTTCTATTGTTTTGAGCAACATACATAAGTGTGTTAGTCAGATACATATATAAACCAGACCAAAAATCAATCTCGGCAGTAACTCACAATTTCAGTGTTCCATTAATGCTGCTTCAGTTTCTGAAAGCGGTGCTGCAAAAGAGTCAACAAACTTGTCCATGAATGGGAAGAAATTAAGAATAAGGGAAAGTAAAGAACACCACAGTTTCAACTAAGCTAGTTTATACCAACATATAGAAGAGTAGACATGATCGGCCAGAGTGCATGAGAGGGCAGGGATTTCAATAGATGAATTCACATTTTGACTTCTCCCATCAGGTAACAAATGGAGCGGCTATGAAGGAGAATTATTCTAACAGGTCATATTTCACTAGGATGTGGTCTTTTAAGCGAATTATCAGAGAAAATATAGTATGAGTTTTTTGTCATATATTTCATAACCTATGCTGAACCAGAAGAGAACTGTATACTCAAAAGAATTATTTGACTAAATGTAGACAGTCAACAATCTGTACATATTAAAAACTATATGAAAAAGAAGCCTACTAACTGTCAGTCAGGGCCTTAAGCAACATACCCAGTAAGTCTTCATAAGCATCTTCTATTAGCAAAGGAGGTGAGAAGACCTGCTCCTGAGCTTCCTCAAAGTCATAAAACGATCTTTGTGCATCTGAAGCAGCACTGTTTGAACCCGTAATGGAAAGAAACCCATTTACACGATCATAATCATGAAGTGAACTAGTTAACGAAACCCCTTTAGATTCTGGACCCAGACGAGAAAATCCAGATGATGAAAGAGGGATAAAGAAGTGCTCTGAGCCTTCATCAGAATGACTGCCTAGTGATGATTTGGACTGTAAGGACTTCTGTGACAAAACAGCTTCCCTAACAGATCTCTTTAAATTCTGGACAAAATGGCTATCACTATCTGCATAAATGAAACAAAATATCAAAATCCTGCATCATAAAGCTATTCCACAACCCACTGTGAAGCCATGCATAAAATGGAAGGCCTTCCAAAAGCTAAGAGTTGTACATGAAATGAAATCTAAGAGCAGGGACGAACAACATACCTTGTGGCATATCGTTTATGTGATTATTTGATAGAGGCTGCTCCAATGGTTTTCTTTCAGGAAAGTTCTCTATTTGGCTTATTTGCGCAGCTGTAGCAAGTCGCTTATGGGAGTTAGGCGTCACGCTAAATAACTGAGGGAGCTTCAGAGCAGGTGGACTGGCCGACACCTTTTCAAACTGAAAGGTAGACAATTTGGAAGTCACTTCAGCCACATCATCAGTGCTTTCCTGAATTAAGCCAAATATACAAAGATGGTTCCCATGAGTAAATCATACTGCACTTATAAAGTGGACATATTTTAGAGGATACAGGTTTTAAATGAACAGGTAAGTGTAATACCAATGCCCTTCCACTGCTCTGCACTTGACTAGGCGACGTCGAGCGACCATGGTGCTTAGTCATTGGGGGCAGGTTAGATGAAATGCTATCTACTTTATCTGTACATTCTGATATTGACTTTTGTATAGCTGGAGCAACTTCCTTCAGTTGATTAATGAGGACCTATACAAGTTACAATAGGAAAATCTCAGCACGGCATCAGATGATTGTACAAGGATATCCAAGTATTAGTTGTGCA
Source organism: Comarum palustre (assembly GCA_951800085.1). NCBI lineage: Eukaryota > Viridiplantae > Streptophyta > Magnoliopsida > Rosales > Rosaceae > Comarum > Comarum palustre. The sequence goes on along the minus strand of OX637572.1, from coordinate 1,119,764 downwards.
TGGGCATTCCAGAAAGCATATACATTACTAGTGTCTCAATTCCATTATTGCCTACTTAGATGTCTATTCAGTATAGTCCAAGCGTACCGGTAATCACTATTCCACATAACCACTTATACCAAAAAAAATCATTCCAATAGGAATACTTCATTCAAAGTCATGGACGAAGATTCGAATGAATAACAAGTTCATTAAAGTTTTATAATCGATGTCTACAAAGTTAGATAGGAATTGGTTCTAACTACTGTATGAAGTTCAAACTGAGAAGCTGGAAACATTTTAGCCATAACCAGTACAGTTGAAGCACAAACTTACCTGAAAGCTAACCAAGTGCTGCTGATGTTCAGCAAGTGTTGCAGCTAATGACTCAGCATGACCACTTGAACTACCTTCATGTGCACTTCTAAGAATTTCTGGACCCTCACCCTCATTAGCTTTTGCCTACAAATTACCATTTCCACAACACAGATTCAAATTACAAGCTTTCCTTAAAACAAAACAAAATAGAAAAAAAGGAGAACAAGGACAAGAATGAACTTTGTCTTATCCTTTTCCCAACACTATCCAAACATAATTTCAAGTAGCTTACCATATGGAGTGACTGTTTATGAATACGCTGTAAAGCATGTGTCCAACGCCTGATGATTTCAGCCACGTCCACTGTTGGGTGTACTCTTCCACTTCTGTCATCTGCTCGATGAAGAGTTTCATCATTTACTTGTGAATGTGATGAATCTAAATTATTCTTCATCTTTTCTCTGTTCACATTGACATATGATCCATCACTCTGTTCTTTATCATCTACATGTGTTGGAGTAAAATCACCAGACTGGACAGATAAGACATCTGCATAAGGAACCTGAGAACTCTGATCCATAGCTGCAAGCAATGAAGATCCAGAAATGCGGTACCTATAAAGGAAAAGTTTGCATGCAAAGGTAAATAGCTGAATGACCTCTGGTGAATTCAAATGATATTTGATAGTATATTACCTATGCTCCCGGTGAGCGATTAGATCCTCAATAGGGCCTGAAGCAAGAACTTCATGTTGACCTACATGTGATGGAGATTTAAACGAATCATTAAACTGATTAGAGAAGTATGAGTCTAATCTGAAATTGAAGAACTTAATATATGAATACGGTACTTGTGCTCAACAAACTGATGTTCTAAGAATAATGGTTGGGCTTACTTTTACGAGCTAATATCGACTCCCATAAACGAGTAGCCTTGGATACTAAATGAGAATTCTGACTCGAACTAGATACCAGGTCATCCCAATGTTCCCCTTCCAACTTGACTTTGTTCCTAAGGTCATGTAATTTTTCCAGCTCTTGCTGCAAATAAGCCTGGGATTCATGTTTTATGAAGAGGAAAATTAGACATGGACACAAATTGCAGAATTCTAAAATTTTCAAATAAGTCCAGTATATTAAGCGATTCAGTGTTACTATACCTCTTCAGCGCAAAGACCACGAAACTCTGCTGTCATTTCATGAGCCAAATTTGACCACATGGCCTGTCTCTGTACTGCTGTTTCTGCATTCTTAAGAAACTTCCTTCGTTCAAGTGCTATTCTAGCCTGTTCAAAATAACAAGATCAAATCTTTGCTACTGATGGTCAAGTAAAACAGTTTGGAACCTACATATGAGAATATGAAAAAAAACGCAAAGGAACCTTAGATTATAGCAGTCTAGGCCTCTTCTTAAATGATTTCCACAGTTAATTCATTATGCCACATTACAATCTAGAGAAATTCTTAACCCTAAAAACTCATTCAAGAGTTTTACAGAGCATGTGAACACTTCCATAGGACTGTAAGATGCCAAAGCAAGTTTGACACAGTTTATCACTAATACGGAAGCGTAATCACAAGGTTTCGTCAATCGTCGAAACCTTAGGGAAAGCTAGAGTCCTCTAGAAAAATACAGGCACAAGCCTTAACACAGAGTTTCTACTCTAATTTTTAGGGTTTTCTTGATTAATTCCATAAAATACAATCTGCAAGAGCCTTATATAGGCATAGAAATAAACCTAATCATACTATAACTAGGAATATCAATGAAACTTAAATCCTAATGAAAACATATAACGTAAATAATCCTAATGCTGAAAGGTAATATGCAGGAGCAAAGCTACAGCTTTACAGACTCAAAGCTGCTGCTTTGACTTTGTTTCTTTTTCTTCCTAGCAAGCTTGGTATCAAATATATGTGCAAGCTGTTCTATATCAATCACAACTTCAAATTGATATTTGGAAAGTAAGCATCATGCAAGCTTTAAATTTTACGTACATGGTCAACAATACCTTTGTAACAGGAAGTAAAGTGGCAGCATGTGAAAAGGCCACATCTGTCAACGATGCGGGAAGAGGGTTAGAAGCTACATCAGCTGTAAATGTCCGCCTATGAACCTCTCGCAGAGCATGCAAAGAGAGTTGCCACAATAGTTCCACAAACCTGCAGTCAATGAAGCAAATGCACCATAAACACCACCACAAAGACCCAAATGTATCTTCATGAGACACCCATTACATTATGAACCAATAGTACGCACAACTAAGACATCATCACCTCACTATGCAGATATGTCATTCAACTCTAAAGCCACCAATTGGCCGGTTTACAAAACAAAACACGATCTATTCTTATACGCGCGCGTCAATTCAGCAATCATTTCTGAGCTAAACGAAAAAACTAACAGACCAGGTATGCCTTAGCCTTACTAAACTTTATCTTTAGATTTCATATTTTCTACTGGTAATCAAGCTCAAATAAACAAGCAATGAAAACAACAACAGATAAATCATCACCAAACGAACCTCGGTCCACAACAAGTAGCAAGTGATGAAACTCTCGAATTGCTCCGGGGAAGCGCCCCTTGCGATTCAAGCTCGCTAATAATCCCTTGCACTACCTGCACCACACAAAATTCCACACCAAAATCTCAATCACCAAACAACACAACGCCTAATCGAACACACAGAATCAAAACCAGCTACAAAATCCTCACCTTGCGGAAATCGCGACCTTGCGTAGAATCGAAGATAGGCCAGACCTTATCGAAATCCTGAGATCGAAAACCGAGTGGGATTCAAAACGACGACGTATAGAGAAATCGGAAATCAAAGAATTTCGAGTTGATTTTTTTACCTTGGCGGATTGGATTGGGCCGCGGAGGGAGGAGAGGATGAAGTAGAGGAGCTGCTCGCCGAGTTTCGGGTTGGAGTGACGGAACGACCCGACCCGAGGAGGATTGCCGTTGGTGGCTTCGATAACGGCGGGATCCAACCCTAACAGCAAACAGTTAGTGTACATTGCACTCTCCAGCTCTATCTCTCTCTCCTTATCTCTGTCCATCGTCATCACTCGAACCCTAACCCTAGCTTTCTCCCTCTCTGGTTTTCTAATCGGAAATGGAGGTCAGCGTGTGATTGTTCAGATCGTGAATTTGAATAAGATGGGGTCGTTTTTTAAATATGGGAATGTGGAGGGACCTGGTTTTAAAACTCTTTTTAATTTTTGGAGGTTTGTTTTTGGTGGGACCGGGGAGGGTGTGACGTGCGGCCTGTGTAGACAAAAGAAGCATACGACTTGTGCAACGTGATGATATACAAATGGTAGTGACCTCAATGTTTGCTTAGCTTGGATGCCACCTCTTGTCACTAGATAAGACATGGCTCCATTGTAAACAAAGGAATGAGTAGACCTACAGACTTGCACAACAAAAAGAAAAAGGTTCGGTGGGAGCTTTTTAATTAGCTCCAATACTTTTCAATAATAAACACAGATTTGGGCTCACTGGACAACCCGGATCCAAAATAAAACTCGGCCCAATTGTGCACAAAGCCTGGTCCACTATTCCCCATACATAATGGCAAAGCGCATCTGTCCAAAGAGGAAAGAAAATAATTGAGTTGCACCGACCCGGTTTGAAGTTGAAACCCATAAATAACCAATATCAAATTCTTTCTGGGTTTTTGAAGCGTGGTCTCTATGATCATTGATGCTTCTTCTAATCCATCCTTGAAACGAAGGAGGCTCACCATCATTGATCCCATGGAGGCAGAAGAAGCCAAGGTTTGAGAACCCCAGCTCTCTCTCTCTCTCTTTTATATCCTTTCCATGTTTTTCTTGATTGTTTTGTATTGGTTTTGGCTACTGGGTCGATCTGGGTTTTAGGTGTTGATTAATGGTTCTTGGATGTTTTTAAGTTGTGGGAATGGTGCTAAAGGTGTTAATTTTTTGGTTTGAGGTGGTTTGGTAGTAAAGAAACGAACTTTGGTTTGGTTATGTTGATGGGTTACTTGGTCTGTGTGTAAATTTTGGTGCTTTTTGGTGATTTGTGGTGGTAGATATAAAGGTTGGGTACTTTTAGAGTGTGAGTACAGTTACAAGATAAAATTGCAGTGTTTTGGTCACTATCAATTTTATGCTATTGCTTTGTGTGGTTGTTCTGTTTCAAGTCAGTGCTTGCAAATCACTGCTGGTTTTGTCATATTAGCGCGTTGTGTTAAGATACTAAGTAGCAATTTAGACCGTTATAGTTTTGATATTGGATGGTTCTTGCTATATCTGTTGTTGGGATAGTACATTTACTTGTGGTTCTTTGTTTTGTGGGGTGATTTCAGGCCAAGCTCACACCAGCAAAAGAAAAGTTTGGCAGAGAAATTCGTGTTTTTGAAACTGCAGCAACTTCTTCTTCGCAAAATGTAGAGTCCAATACTGGTATGAAGAATTTCAACTTCTATCCTCCCCCCCACACACAAACTTTTAGATTAGACTTTTGCATGCTTTAGAGTATCTGTCAGTGCAAGCTGATTGAGATTGCCTAATAGACTTTTTTCCTTTCTGTTGTATTTTTTTTCTTTGGCAGAGGAGACAAATGACCTTTATGAGTTCACTGCAGAGGATTATTTTCGGATAATGAATACCAAGAAGGAAGGTGAGTTCATGATAAAGATTCAGGATAAGTAGAAGTTTATTATTCTTACATATATTTCTAGCAGTTATATATGGAATGAGAAACACCTTCTTCTGCTAGGAAATTTTGTCCATGCTTCCAGTATATTATTCACAAAAACTGAATAATGTGGAAAGGATTTGATAATCTGTAGGACTTTATTGATTTGCACATTCGTAGGACTACATTGGTACTAAAATGGTTACATATGCAAATGATACTTACATACTTTCTAATGAACAGATAAGTTCCTGAAAACACGAAAGATTAGAGAGGCAGAACAGGCAGCTCGTAGGTCAAGGATAACAAAGGTGGGTACTTACTCTTAAGCTTTTATTTGTTGCTTGATGTAGTGATGGTTTCTAAGGGCTCTTGGTAGATGATCAACTCTTTTGTCGCTTGATGCATAACCTATTCTGACTCTTGACTACTTTCATATCTGCAGGCTGTGATCAGGGTCCGCTTTCTTGATAACACAACATTAGAAGCCACTTTTCATCCATCTGAAACAATTCAGAGCTTGGTTGACCTCCTCAAGAGAGTGGTTGCTCGACCCGAATTATCATTCCACATATGTATGTAGATTATGAATTGAAATATTGACCTTTTCATATATGCATAAATGATTATGCAGTAGAGTCTAACATTTACATTCGCAGATACTACTCCTCCTAAGAAGCTGATTAAGGACATGACCCAGGACTTCTACTCTGCTGGCTTTGCTCCTGGTGCAATTGTATACTTTTCATATGATATTCCAAAAGGTTCGTTTTTGCACTGTCATACTAACTGTCCACTGAACTTCATGATTTCACCTTACCTAGCCTTTTTCTGATTTACTCTTACTCTTAAGATCATGGAAAATGCCTTATGTGACTGTTAAGGAATCAAATATCATACAAATTTAATACGGAATTTCTACACAAGAAGTGAGGATGTTGCCAATCTTTGTAACTCTCTTGGGTAAGGGGATAGGTTTTGGGGAGGGGGCACCATCTCTTTTTCACAGATGTATCTGTATTGTGATTGTCATTGTGAACAGCAATGGCTACTTCCAAATGCTTAATCTTCTGTGTGACATATCCAGGTGATGATACTGCAGATGCCAAGTCAGGTCCTTTCCTTCATGAAGAGATAATGTCCTTGAAAGGCCTGGAACTTGTGAAAGAGCATGCAGAGCCAGTTCAGACTGCACCTGAACCTATACAGGAGGCACCACCCCCTGTTGTCCAAGAGAAGAAGCCTGCCGAGAAAAAATCTGTTAAGCCGAAGTGGCTGAAAATGTGAATTGAACTATATGACCAACTTCCGGAGGTGTAATTGTTATTCATCATCTGAATTCTGTCAAATGGTGGACGCAACTTCCTTTCCTGTAACATTTCGCTGGTATTGACAGTTATTTGATGGCTTTAACTTGGCCTCAGAGCAAATATTTATTAGGAGTTCAAAGAGATGACTTACATAAGCCAGCTTTGCTAAAGTTTATGCTTTCTCCAACAACGTAATAACGTACAATGCCGCTGTAGGTGGTGTGCTTATTCTTTATCCTTTTACATTAAAGTGTAGGTAGAATTTGAGTTATGGATGGGGGAACTGATTCTCAATTTCTTATGGTCCAATTTATCATTCCCACTTCAATCCAAAAATAATGATGATTTGGAGAAATACATTTCACAAGTTTTTCATCTTTTCAAGTCCCAAAGATTAGCGGAAAACAATGTGCTTAGTTAATAACCTGATCTGCTTGCGCATGAATCTAATTGATCAGGAAAACAAATTCAAATTCAACATAGTTTACCTCTTTGCCTCATGACGGACATTCCTACTGATAATGGCCCAGCTTGTGGCACTTACAGAATTCAACTGTTTCTTGTTCAAAAAAAGGCATTCAACTGTGGCTTTGTTGGCTGTCTTCTCGACCTCTTCCATGACCTTGATATGCACCTCCTCTGCCTCTCCCTTCTTCAAATGCAACTTTCAAGGCCTGTTCTTCACCACTATTCCTTCGAAACTTCTGCTCATGAACAATCAAAGAGCTTTACAGCTCATCCGTAGAAAGGCTATCAATATCCTTTGACTCCTCTACGGAACATACAATATAAATGAATTTATCTGTGAGTGTGCGCAGAATCTTCTCCACGATCTTCACATACTGCATATCCTCTCCATAGTTTCGCATGTCATTAGCCACCAACATGACTCATGAGAACTGTGACCGATTCACCAACCTTCATCTCTAACACCTCAAAGTCTGCGCAATGCCTGAAGTTGAGCTCGCTGAACTCTTACATTCCCTTGATATTTTCTTTTCAGAGTCCCACAGCTGCTTGGAGGTATCTTTCTGACGAATCGTCCTCAAGATTGACTTGTCGATTGACTGAAAGAGGTATTTATTCACCTTTAAATCTTTCAGTTTCAGTTCCTCCAGTCTTTCTTTTTGCAGTGGTCAATGGCTCTCCAGCAGCAGGCTCAGAATAACCAGTTTCAATGAGACCCCAAATTCCTTCTATCTCAAAAGGTTTTCCATTAACATACTCCAATGATAGTAGTCTCCATCGAAATTAGGAATGCTAGGTTGAGGGAAATTTCTCACTTCAGCTGCCATCTCTCACTCACTCTTTTCTCAGTGTTTGACTCGATCTCACCAAGTGTTCCTCTTTCCCTCTCGTTAGGATACTGCAGTTCCTAACCTCTCACAATCAGGCCCCTTGTGGGGCTCTGATACCACTTTGTAACAGCTGGTTGATCAACAGAGAACAACACACCTTAAGAAAATATGACTGAGTGATCTGTATCTTTGAATCAGTGAAAACAGCCTTTAATAGGCGTAGTACACTCTTAGCATATTCAAATGCTAGTAATAAACACAAACAGGAATGAGTCAAATCCTTATCTAACCCTAGAAACAAGGGCTTTATTTAAATCATAACAAACTAATGCAACTAACAGAAACAACCTCAACAGAAGGCAACCAATGTAAACTAAATTGAAGAACAAAAAGGGATAGAAAAACGAACCATGTTCCAACTAAGGGGCCAATGTTTGCAATTTCAGCAGGTTGGCAGCAACATTCGTGTCCTGATCACCTGACATTACTCAAACGAACCAAATGTTCCAATTTATGGCCTGTTGAGTATAATTTGAAGGAAACATTACTTAAACATATACTAAATCAAAGAAATTTAAAATTGTGGAGAAGATTAGAAAATAACAAATAGGCAATTTATGTCTAAATCCAATCAACAGCAACTAATCAAAAGTAATTCAGAAACTAACCCTAAAAAAGCCAGCATGTTTCTGGTTTTGCAATGAAAGCTTTGTCAATCAATAAGGAGCTTAGACTCTAGCATGCAGACTTATGAAGCAGCCAATTTGATATAGCAATCCGTCCAGAATCAAATAAGTACCTGGAGTAACATGGGGTGGTGGTGGTGGGGGAAATAACAGAATAGTTGAAATGGAGTTGACATGTGACTATTGAGGTTCAATATACAAGTCATAAACCAGTTGAGTCATTTCTCCATACATCTGTTAATAATGAAAAAATGCACACGTCAAAAGGATGTAAGGGAACATAGTCTGGTGGTTCCTCGAGCTCAGCATTTGTAACCAGCTGCAAAATTCAAGAGATTTTTAGCAATTGAGAATGAATGTCGGAATGCAATGATCAGTTACATAAAGCGGCAATGATCAGTTCACAGTGAAAGACGCTTAATATAGGACTTGCCAAAATACTGTGACCATATCTCACAACTGCTTATATATTGTGCTAAAACTCTTAAGTATGTTGTAAGCGTATGGTACTGCAATTAAGACTCACATGTTGGTTCAACTATTAAAAAGTCTTGATTAAATCTTGATAGACTGCCAGATAATTTAGCAGGAAGGCTCAAAAATCAAAATACTTAATTTTCATAGAATATGAAATCTGACCAAAGCATTTTAGATATTATTTCCTCAGTTGCTAACTGTTGGTACACTTGGAAGTATTACAAATTTACAATATGCTGCTTAGATTCATTGTCGGCATTCATGAAGCTATCCCAGATCCATATCACCCTATCTACATTTACAGTTACTACTTTTGCATTTATCGACTTCTTTGTTATTTGTTGTCGTAATAGTTAGAATATATAGTTATTGTAACTCGTGTCCTCCCAACTGCAATTGTAGCATAAATATAGATGATTACATATAACTGACATTACCATTTGATACAGTACGACATCACAAAAAATTAACTGAAAATTATTTAGCATAACAGATGTCCACCTTTATGTTTCGAGAGGAAGAAACTCAGTTAGATAAAAAGTTCAATCTAATAGCACAGAACGAGAGGAAGAAAAGGAATGTGTATACCTTATGAATCAAGTCAACTCTTTTCAATGTATGCAACATCAAGGTCCCAGTGATCTGAGATTCCAAAAACCATGCGAACTACTTGGCCAGAAATCCAGCCATACTAGGAGCCACAAAACAAACGAAAGTCACAATTTACGGGTATGAACCATTGCAATAGATTATAGATATCATGAAATCACAAACAAAGCATAAACATATCAATAGATTGAAGACAACCAGGTACACCGAAACACACAGACAACACAAACACTATCAGATTATGTTTTTGGTTGCATTCTTTTCAATCAATTGGTGTGGAAATTACACAAAGTGTAGACCTGTTCCAAATCATTAACACTCAAAACTAACCAACTACTTGTATTATACTTATGTTGACCATGATTTCATGACTGAAAGCCCCAGTTCACTGAAATCAGTCGTAAAATAGAACAGCTGAAAGTATGGATGGGCAAATTCTGTTTACGGTAAGCATTTTTTCCAAGCATCAAAATCACCAATACTTGCATTTCAGTTTCTTGCGATTATGATTTGCCAAAAATTTTCAACACAAATACTTTCAGTGGAAATTCAGCTACCTATGCAAATGAAGCAACTAGAATAACAACCTAGAAAAGACTTGAATCACATTTCCAGCAATACTCAATTTACTCAAATAGAATGAGATAAATAAATTGATAGGCTTAGTTGTCAGTGTGAACATGAAAGACTGAAGTCAACACTCGAACAACACAAGACATGGTAAATCATGCACGTGAAAACAAAATTTAAACAATGAAATCTCTACTCAAACCGGAGATTGAAGATTGGAAAACCAAACGAATGCCTAGAGTTTTGATTCGGGGAGAACTGAAATTGAGAAAGAAGAAATGACTACCCCAAAGCTGGGATTGCTGAGTGGCAAGATAGAGAAGAAACAAGATCACATATCCAGCACAGACGGAGCCAAAATTCAAGAAACTATTGAAAAATGACTCTGGTAGTCAGCAGGTTACCCGGAAAATAGACAATGAATTTGATGCATATATTCATTAGTAGATAAGGTGCAAAACAGCTATCATATAAACACATAACAAGAGAAATCTGCGCTTTTGTTTCCGCTTGGGGTTAGAATTTATCTGATATATGCACACAGTGTCATTAAGGAAACAAGAGCATTACTAAACTGAATCATCGAATCTATTCACAAATGAACTAAACTGAATCACACCCGTTTCTTAAACAGGTGCAGATGCGTGAACCCAACCTCATTGGTCAAATGGGTATCAAGATTATGCAACCCAACCTCTATCTCAAGCTTTAGTTTCAATTTCTTTCCAAAGCAGTAAAAAGTTCATTGAACTTTGCATGCATTCCAGAGTTAAAAGAGCAAAAGAATGATCTATAAACTTACAGTACTGTGCAAGCGTCCAAGAACCACAATTGCTCCCAGCTTTGAAGCACACGCGGTTTGCGAAGAGCAGAAAGATAAAAACACTAATACACTAGGATGAAAAGTCACTATTACCCCCACCCTCTAATTTATAGACGGGTATGTATCCGACCTATCGGGCCTTAGAGCACCTGCACCGGTGCTGCTTTGGGTACGAGCAGAGGAGCCAAACGGTGGGCCAGCCGGGAAATAGCAGGAGCAACCTCCGAACAGTCCGTGCAGCGGTGAGTGGAGGAGCCGGTGACTGCTCGTTGACGGGGAGGTCGAGCAGCTGCTCGAGCAATCTTTGCTCGTTCCGTTGCTTGTCCGACCTGGTGGAGCCCACGCACGTGGGTGACGCCAGGGTTTATGTTTTTTTTGTTTTCGGCGCGTGTAATGCACGCGCTATTAAAAGATCAGAAAAGAAAAAGAGGACCAATAGGAGCGCGCCACCTGTGCAACCCTTTTTCAGATTTCGACCCCAACGGTCAAATTGATCTGGACAGTCCATTTCGAATCCAAAATTTGATCGAACGGCCCAGATTCAAAGGAAACGGCTACTTAATGTAAAAACGGGCAGATTCCATTTTTGAGAAAATAAACCCTAAAAAATTACTAAAATGTCCCAAAAAAATTGCAAATAACACCCTACAAAATTTCACCGTGTCGTTCAGTGATTGGTTGGAAATCTCACCAGGAATCTTACCCAATTATTTAGACGATAACGACACGTGGAGATGACACGTGTCATCCAGTGATTGGTCGGAAATCTCACCGGAAATCTTATTATTTAGACGATAATGACACGTGTCGTATATATATTGGTTGAAAATCAACACATGAAATAATTATATAAAAAAATTAATTCATGAACAGTAATAGGAGGTGCTATTTTTTTACAATGTTGTACGAAAAACATAAACTGCACCTTCTATTGTCTGCTCCATCTCAAACAGTGCTTGCTCCTCCTCAAATAGGAGGAGCAACCTCCAAAAACCGGTGCACATGCTCTTACAAATACGTTTCAGTCATTTTCGAGAGCATGTTCTTAAAGATACCGGGGCGTATTTGTAAGAGCATGTTCTCAAATAAGTTTCTCGCTCTCTCTCTCTAAGTTTCTCGCTCTCTCTATCGAACTGTATATTCCCTAATTTTGGATCCAAGTTCTCTCTATGAACTCTGTGTTCCTACAACCTGCAGTTTCCCATTATTTATTTTATTTTTAATTTGGCCAAATTGAGTTTGCAAACAAGAAGCTTTATTGCGTACACACCACACAAAAGGAAAATTATGCATGAGAAACAAAGCAAATCTGCATCATTTCGAATACTCTCATAACCATTAATTCCCACACATACAGATTGTGGGTAGCTTAATGTATATCACTGCTGCTCGTCCGGACTTGATGTTTGTGGTAAGCTTAATTAGTCATTTTATGTCAAAACCAACTAAGATGCATTTCCAAGCGGGTTCTCATGTACTTTATAGGGAATGTTAATTATGGTATTTTGTATAAGAAAGGAGGAGTTGAAGAATTGATAGCTTTCAACAAGCGCCTAGATCTGAGATTTTTAGACCTAGGTCGAACTTTTAAAAATTGACCCTTAAACTATAGTATTCATTCAAATTTATTTTCTCTGTTCAAAAAAATTATGAACTAAAGCTATAAACTCAAAATCTAACGACATAAAACATTAGAAATATTTTTTATACTTACTTACACTACTCATTTTTTTCTAAAATAGTAACTAATGATTGTAATATAATACTTGTTTTTTACTAAACTAATGTGATCATATAATGGAAAAAGAAAATTTTGGACCCTTAAAGGTTCGGGGCCCTGAGTCCATCGACTCTTGAGACTATTCAAGTACGGGTCTAGCTTTCACAAACAATGATTATGCTAGAGATGTGGAAGACAGAAAAAGAACTTCTGGATATGTTTTCTTGATAATGATAAAGTAGTATGAGGTTCAACTCTAAAACTAATTGGTAATTGAGAGAGTAACTCAAACCCTTATAAACCACAGACAAGGTCCCATATTTCTGATGTGGGATAGATATCTCAACACGTCCCCTCACGTGACGAATCTTCAAGCCTAACATGTGGACAACAAATTTGGAGGATACACGAACGTTCTTAATTTTTTTAAAACCCGCGGAGGTTTTACTTTGTTATGGGTTCAAATGCAGGACTGCGCGCCATTGATGCATACTTGTTGGTTTTGGATAAAACCCAGAGGGAAAACCAGACCTTTCAAAGCCAAATAGGTTTTGGAGGTTATGATTTCTATGGTTTGCAAGCACTACTGTTATGATCATGATTTACAGGGATAGAACAAAATTGATACGAGTGTACAAGAAAAAGGAGGTGATCGACGACGGAGGGGTTTGTGTCTGACTCTATCTATATCAATCACAAAATCCAGGATTAATTAAGAATCACCAATACCACGTAAAGCAACTCTTTTAGTTAAAATGCATCCATTAACATGTAAGATCTATCTAGTATTCTTATATGATCTGATGAACAGAAGTGGTAAAAAATGGGGGATGGATGGATCATAAGTTACAGTAATGATGGATGCAACTTATGATCGACTTGTGCATATGGAAAAGCACAGGATGAGAGTAGATTACTTCCCCGTATATCCGTAATGATTCTAAATACAGTATCACAGAGGGAGTTCGATCGAATTCCGGATCTTTGGTTCTCTCTAACATTGAGAGCGAACTTTACTAGCTAAGTTTGGATTAATCCAACTTCTAGACGAGACAGACATACTTCTACTAACATTGACTAGGAAGCAAGGTGTTACTAGGAAGAAACATAGCAAGTGATAACATGTGCATCAATGCCACGCTACATTCTGAGATGTTTTTCAAAGAAAGAAATAATTGTATCATTGTAAGTAGTTACGGTCGCGATCGTCATTAGCCCGTGTACAATGATATGCAATACATCGACAAGAAATACAATTTTCCGGTCTGGAGAAAGAAGAAAACTTACAAATTAAGAAGACATCTAAAGAGAGTGAGTTTTTCTGATTGACATTAGACTAACAAATAAGTTCTATTTGCTCTTAAATCGATCAACAGTATTAGAAGAGAAAGATGACTACAGGTCCACATTCAAGTTTTTCAAACAAGCACCAATTTACCAGCGTTATTCATTTACACAAGTATGATTCGAACTTTCAAGGTAAAGAAAAGGCACAATAGCAACATATAACCCAAAGACAAAATGAAGCCATCAACAGTCAAAGGAGATCCTTTGAAATATGACAGATCAGTCCAACTGCTTCGTCCAGAACTTTCATCACCCTGCTCAACTTTGCCGATGAATATCGACAGTTGCTCCACTTCCGCCCGTAAATTTTCTTGATACCTTCATTGCCCCTTGGCATGAGCTAACATTTTCACGCAAACTTCTCTGTACTACTACCTCCTTTATTTACACTTTCTTCATCGGCAAGACTCCTCTCAGTATCTTTTTTCTATTTTATTTTCATATTGTTTTCCTATTTTCATTTTCCTTGTTGCAATTTTCTCATTGTAAAAATCCTCAGGAAACTAAGCATGCATTAGATAGCTTCTGCCCATTACCTTCTAGATTCATTAGCCATAACCAACATAACACCAACTATCCTTTAGCCAAAAAGGCAAAACTGATACCTGCTCTCTTGACAAAATAAAGCACATTTGGGAGCTCCTTTTTCTCCATGCCTCTCTTGACAATTGAGTAGGTTCTCCAAACATTCCAAACAAAGCAATTGTAGGCAAAACGTCTCCACATAATCACAGTCTCCAAGACAGCACCCACAACTAATACAACGAGCTATGCAGAGTATGCAAGCCCTGCACATCTGAGCCTTCTGATGTTTCCCTTGGCAAGTCTCTGCTGGACAATCATAAACTAAGCTTAATCTCTGGCACCTGGGGCATGCTTCAATGTCGATTGCACAATCATCATCACAAGAGAGATATGATAGCCCACCATGAAAATAACGTGGGTTTGGGGCATTAACCTGAATATGGTTATCTGCACTGAGCAAACATTTTACCTCTTCATATTGCTTGTCTGTTATACCAGACAGACCTCCAATTCTCAAGTGCTTTATACCAGTCTTGCCTGCAGATTTCAAGGTCCTTAAGTTTAACAAGATGCTCTCGACAGTTATTTTTATACATCCTGGAATACTCAACTGCGTAAAAAAAGAAGAGTACAATAACTTCCCTTAGTTAACCACATAAATAAGGTACAAAGAATGCCTACAAATTTCAATATGAAAAAGAGGACAGGGCTAGTGCACTAAGTTTAAACTTTAAGACTAATCACAAAAATCAAAATGAAAAAGGTAGAAGAGTTTGTTTCAAAATGTGCTTTAGATACAATAACTTTAACAAGTTCTATAGTTCCTCGCTTTGATCACAAATAGAGCATGAGATATTGCCTTTGTAATAAGTAGCAGACACACAAGGTTTGCTTAACCATCAAGGTGAAAACAGAATTATGAAGTTAGAAATACTAATATACTAACTTCGTCCTTTGTGGAGCAAGAAACAATTATAGAAGACTTTATACCAAACTCTTCAATAGCTGAAATATTCTCAAACATAAGGGATCAAAATTATTAAGTACTTACTTTTGTCAGCCTTGGATTGTTGTCAAATACGTGATGCAGCCCAGTATCAGTGATCCATGCACAATGAACCAGACTTAAGGTTTGAAGATTACCCTGAGCCCTGCTAGTCAAATTTACAAGAGCATCATCGGTGATCCTCTCATTCAACGGCCAATCAATGTTAACACTCCCCCATAAAAGAGGGTCGCTTTTGACTGCATGATTCAAAGACCTGCAGACCCGTTCAACCGAAAGAAGATCCTGAACACCAACATAAGCCAATGCATAAAACATAGCTTCATGTGGAGCACCTCCTTCACTATCAAAATTATTTATGCTACATTCCGGCCTTTCCATGATTCCAACCGGTAGTTCCTTAGCTCCATAACTAACATTCAAGTTCACCACATGGCCAAAACCCAGAAACTCCTCCATATTGTCGTCCAATAAAAAACCTCCATCATTGATCCCAAACCCATCAAAGCTATCATATGGAATCGATATCCCATCAAACTTCACCTCACCCAGCTCTGGATGAAATATCACAGCACTATTCCAAACCCAATTCAGACCAGCAAACAAACCACCATCATCCACCATCTTCTGCTCATCCACCCCAAACTCATAAGACTCACACCCCTTCTCAAAATCCTCAAGCCAACCACTAATCGCCGTAAAAGTAGACCTCATATCCATCCCAAAAGGATCAACAGGCAACTTCTCACGAATATCATCAACACAAGGCTCACTATAATGGGTACTCATCTTCTTCAAATCCGAATTCGAACTCGAAGCATCACCATCCAAGCTCTTCTCCTTACATTGATCCCGCACATACCCATTAGAGCACCTAACAGCAGAACACAAACTATGCTCTGGGGAAGAGTACTTTGACAAAACGGAGCCACGAGACAGATTCAAAGCCATCCTAAAGCCCTTAACAGAATCAAAAATAAACTAAACCCAGAAACATAAACAACACCTCCCCTCAAATTCTAAGTACCAACACCATAAAAATCCAAACTTTGGGTGAAATTGAATCAAACTCAATGCAGCTCTCAATTTTTCCAAGTACCAACAGCATAAAAATCAAAACTTTGGGGTGGAATTGAATCGATGAATCCCTTAATTTGTTCTGAAGTCTTGAAAAGCATGAAAATCCAAACTTGGGGTGGAATTGAATCAATGCAATAGTGTCCAATACAGAGAACAAATTCTAGTATAAAAAGGATTGAGAGAAATATATACCGAACTTTGCGAGGAAAGCCAAATCAACCAACCAACCAGCGCAATGAGAATTTTGGGAGGTGAAAAAAGAGAGTTCGGGGGTTCTAAAATTAGAGTGAAGGTTGGGAAATAGACGCGTGGAGAGAAAGTCTTCTTCTCAACCCAACAGAGACTCCACCCTTTGGCCCCTTCTTTGGCCTTTACCTTGCAAGAGAAGGGACCTAGTCGGTGTGCTGACCCGACCACGGCTTCGATTTCTCTCACTGTGAAATTTTCACCAACTACAAATTAGGTACACAAATCTTCCACCTTGAGCTCCATATTCTTCTGCTTTGTCTTCCGTTGCCATAGTTGATGAATTAGAAGAGGAGCCATTGATTGCAGTTGGCCTGATAATAGAGGTTCAAGCTCTTTTCCGACTGGGTTTTGTCTGAGAAGGTAAAAGCTCAAAAGGTCTGAGTTTTGCTCACTATTCACACGACAAGGCCACCCACATGTTCATCACCAAGTCCAGACGAATCTACCATCACCGATCGTGCTCGCCGGCGTGGCCGCATTGAAATATGACTATATGCGGTCTGGGATGGCTAAGTACTACTAATGCCACTGAAAACAATGTTTGTGGCGGACGAGTTTGTGAAGTTCAAGTGCATGTCAACAATAGAAGTGAACTTGAGGATAGGTAACCACTCGGATGCCTGAATCCATCGGTCTTGGCATTTTCCGGTGGCTTAAACTTCCCAAGGAACTTGCCACGACAACGTACGTTCGACACGGTTCCACTAGCTTTCCCTTCACCATCAACGAGACAAAGATTACTATATATATGTTATAACGGGGTTTTGTTTTGTTGAATTAGATCACAAGTCCCTGGTTCTTACCATCTGAATTAGATCATAGCAACAGTTGTACTGCTCATGAGATAACGGGTTTTCAAATTGTAAGTGCAGTTTTTCTGGGTTTCTTAAGAAGGCAATCACTAGAAAATGCGCAGTTGTTTAAATGATGATCACCAAGTTCTGTGGTATTATTTAATTCGATGGCGGTTTTTTTGCATTATTATCTTGTGTATGTACAGTATAGTTCTTAATTTGAAAGAAAAAAACAATTAATCCTTTGTGAACCGCAATGTAATTTCCTACGTTCCTTCTGTTAACTCTACTGACAGATCAACACCAGAATGTAGCTGTAAAAGCTTGATTTTATTGATGAACCAGTGCAGGCTTTTATAAAGCCATTTACAACTGAAAAAGAGAAAATTCAGGAGCCAACGTTGTGGCTGAATTACAGAATGAATCAAACATCTAATCTATTCCTAGAGACTAGGATTATTGCAACAGAAAGCTTAACAAACAATCAAATAATACGGAGGACTTGGTATGCAAGCTGTCCAGCAAGTCTTCTTGTACTGAACCGAGTTTGAATGCAGATCGAGTAGAAAACTTGAAGTGCAAGCTATCCAACATTCCTCCCTTAAACTGAGCAGTGTATCAGTGCTCAGTTTATCTCTTCAACACTGCACATACCAAGTTCTTCTCTCAATTTCGAAAACACTTCTAACTTCAATGGTTTGGTCATGATGTCAGCAAGCTGATCCCTTGTGCCACAAAACTTCAATTCAACAGCTCCTTCATTTGCCAACTCTCGAAGAAAATGAAACCGTACATGTATATGCTTACTCTTACCATGTAGAACAGGGTTCTTTGAGAGCCTTATGGTGGAGTTATTATCACAGTGAATGATACACTTGTTTTGCTGAACTCCAAGTTTTCCAAGAACACGCAACATCCACACACTTTGACAAGCACAGGCTGCAGCAGAAATGAATTCAGCTTCTGTGGTGGATAGTGACACCACTGATTGCTTCTTAGAACTCCAAGCAACTATCCCATTATTCACCTTAAAAATGTATCCAGATGTACTCTTTCGATCATCAAGATCCCCTGCATAATCACTATCAGAGAAACCTACCAAATTCTCTTCTCCTCCCCTTCTATAAAAAATTCCCAAACCAGTAGTTCCCTTTAGGTAGCGCAGTACTCTTTTTACTGCTAATTGATGCATTGTTGTTGGAGCTTCCATGAAACGAGCCACCAGACTAACCACATACATAATATCTGGTCTAGTAACAGTCAGGTACATAAGACTACCCACCATTTGCTTGTATGTAGTAGCATCAATTTTTACCCCTTCTGCATCTTTGGTAAGTCTGCTACCTGGAACAATTGGATTCTTTACAGGCTTGCAATCCTGCATTCCAAATCTTTCTAAAATTTCATTGGCATATTTCTTCTGACAAATGAAGATCCCAGCTGAACTTTGTATTACCTCTATTCCCAGAAAATATCTCATGCAGCCTAGGTCAGTCATTTCAAACCTTTCCTTCATTGATTCTTTGAGAGTTTCAAACAGTTTTTCATCATTCCCTGTGAAGATTAGATCATCCACATACAGGCTTACTATGAGAGTACCTCCTTCTTCACTGCACTTTGTGAACAAAGTATGATCACTCAGATCTCTTTCAAACCCTTCATCTAAAAAATAAGCCTCAATTTTGCTGAACCATGCACGAGGGGCTTGCTTGAGTCCATAGAGTGCCTTTTTCAATCTGTACACCTTGCACTCCTCACCCTTCTTCTCATACCCTTTCGGTTGTTCCACAAACACCTCTTCATTAATTTCTCCATGTAAGAAGGCGCTTTTGACATCAAGTTGATAGACTTTCCACTTTCGACTGGCTGCTAGAGCAAGAATTAATCGAATGGTATCCCATCGAGCTACAGGTGCAAAAACTTCAGTATAATCGATTCCTGCTTGTTGAGTGTATCCCTTCGCCACAAGTCGAGCTTTACACTTGTCTACTTCTCCTTTTTCATTTACCTTTGTTTTGAAGATCCATTTGACACCTATCTTCCTTGCTCCTTCTGGAAGTTCAGTTAACTCCCACGTTTCATTATTCACAATGGCTTGCATTTCACAGTCCATTGCTTTTCTCCAAACTGGACTTCTGACTGCTTCTTCATATGAACGTGGATCATTGCTTGCAAACATTGCAAGTTGCTGCATTTCCATAGTAAGCTCTTCAATGCCCTCTTCTTCTTCTCCTTCTTCAGACAAACCTTCTCCAGACACATAATCTCTCATCCACACAGGTTCCCTTCTTCTCCTCCCTTGACTAGGAAAAGGCTCTCTTCTTCTCCTCCCTTGAGTAGGAGATGTTATATCCTCAGTTATACTGACTCCTTCTGTTTCAACTTCTTCTACTGCTTCAGTTTCTTTATTTCCTCCTTCATCACAGAAGAATTCCTTGCTCACAGCAGTTTCTCCTGTCTTTTTCCAATTCCACTTTTCTTTTTCCTCGAATACAACATCTCGGCTTATGACTATCTTTTCTGTTTCTGGATCATACATTCTAAATGCTTTGGATTCCTCACTGACTCCCATGAATACACACCTAAAGCTCTTCTCATCCAACTTCTTCCTCTTGATATCAGAAATGTGGACATGTCCTATACAACCAAAGACTTTAAAATGCTCCACTGATGGTTTAGTTCCACTCCATGCTTCCTCAGGTGTCATGTCTTGTATGGCAGATGTTGGACATCTATTGAGCACATGAGTAGCCCAACTAGCTGCTTCTGGCCAATACTCCCTTGGTACATCTTTTGTTGTGAGCATACACCTTACCATGTTCAATAGAGTTCTATTTCTCCTCTCAGCAACTCCATTCTGTTGAGGGGAATAAGCTGCTGTGAGTTGACGTCCAATCCCATTTAAGCTGCGATAATCATTGAACTCAGTCGAGGTGAATTCCCCACCTCTGTCAGTGCGTAGACAGCTAACAAATGTTCCCATTTCCTTTTCAACCATCATTCTGAATACCTTGAATTTATCTAAAGCTTCTGACTTGGCATGTAGAAAATAAATCCACATTCTTCGACTATAATCATCAATGAAAGTGATAATGTACCTCTTCTGAGACTTTGATTCAGGAGTAATTGGACCACAAATATCTGAATGGACCAGTTGTAATGGCCTTGATGCTCTCCATGTGCTTCTTTTTGGAAATGAATCACGATGCTGCTTTCCCTTCATACAATCACTGCACAGCTTCGAGCTGTTCCTTAGAATAGGCAGTCCTTTAACCATCTTTCTGTAGGCTAAGGTACGTAATCCTTTCATATTGAGATGACCAAATCTCTGGTGCCATAGGTTTGTGGAGTCATCTGTGTCAGTTTTAAAACAAACTGATCCTGTGACATTACTTGGGGTAGAAGCCAACAGTACAAACATACGATTTGCAGACATCACACTTTGCATAATTAGACCTCTTTGATCATGAAAAATACGACAATAACCATGTTGAATGAGAATAGATAAATTTCTTTCCTGAAGCTGTCCAATACTGATTAAATTGTTTTTTAGATCTGGAATGTAGAATACCTCTGTGATGACAATGATTTTACCTTCCACCTCCATTCTGACATTTCCCTTTCCCATGACAGCCAACTTTGAGTTGTTTCCCAGTTTTACACTCTGCCTGAATGTTTGATCAAGATCTGAGAACCATTGTTTGTCTCCACTCATATGATTGCTGCATCCTGAATCCAGAAACCACACTTCCTCTCGCATATTTCCTTGCATACTTACATAAGACATAAGCAACATTTCTTCACCTTCATCTAGCTCAGTGTATTCAGCATAGTGAGCATAATTAGGACATTCAAACTGAAAATGTCCTAGTTTGTGACATCTGTAACACTCAACAGTAGCTTTATTGAATGTTCTTCCTCGACCTCTTCCTCTTCCTCTGAAACCACCACGGCCTCTACCTCGGCCTCCAAACCTTTCTTCTTCTTTCACACCTGATCCTCCTACTCCAGTAACTTTAAGAGCTTGTTCTTCCATATCTCTTTTTTTAAGCTTCTGCTCATGAACTAGCAGTGAGCTCTGCAGCTCATCTACTGACATATTATCAATGTCTTTGGATTCCTCAATTGAGCATACTATGAAATTGTAGTTATCTGACAATGTACGCAGTATTTTTTCTACAATCTGTGCATCCTCCATTTTGTCTCCTGCATTTCTCATATCGTTGGCAACCAGCAAAACTCTAGAGAAATAATCATTCACATACTCACCAGGTTTCATTTCTAGAATTTCGAATTCCCTTCGCAGCCTCTGAAGTTGAGCTCGCTGTACACGAACATTGCCTTGATATTTCCTTTTCATAGAATCCCAGAGAGCTTTTGCAGTTGCTTTGTGTGTAATAGTTTTCAGAATGTTCTTGTCAATTGATTGAAACAAGAAATTCTTGGCTCGTAGGTCTTTCAGCTTCTGTTCTTCTAGTATTCTTCGCTGTGCTCCCGGTAGGGCCTCCAGATTTTCAGGCTCATCATAACCATTTTCAACCAGACTCCAGTATTCTTTTGATCGCAGCAAATTTTCCATTAGCATGGACCAATGATCATAATCCCCATCAAATTTGGGAATACTCAGAAAATTGTTTCCGTCAGCCATCTCACTCTTCTTTTCTTCCAGTGTTTCACTCAATGATCCTCTTTCTATTTGAATCAGGCCCTTTGTGAGGGCTCTGATACCACTGTTAACTCTACTGACAGATCAACACCAGAATGTAGCTGTAAAAGCTTGATTTTATTGATGAACCAGTGCAGGCTTTTATAAAGCCATTTACAACTGAAAAAGAGAAAATTCAGGAGCCAACGTTGTGGCTGAATTACAGAATGAATCAAACATCTAATCTATTCCTAGAGACTAGGATTATTGCAACAGAAAGCTTAACAAACAATCAAATAATACGGAGGACTTGGTATGCAAGCTGTCCAGCAAGTCTTCTTGTACTGAACCGAGTTTGAATGCAGATCGAGTAGAAAACTTGAAGTGCAAGCTATCCAACACCTTCATGTATTTAGACAAAACAATTTTAAAATCGATTTATCTAAGCACATTTAAAATACATAAATCGATTTATCAAATTCAACATACTCTTTATTGATCAAAAAAATATCACATACTCTTTCAGTCTCTTTGTATATACGATATATTGTATTTTGATTTATGGTTCATCATAATTAAGTCGAATTTTGGTCGTTTTGTGAAGCAGACCAAATCTAAACTCCATTTGGAAAGAAAACTGACTAATAGTGAATGACGAATAGCTCTAAGATACACAAGTTGAAATTAAAAAAAATTGATAAATTTTCGAGAATTCATGTAACAGGAGTACCCATATATCTGCATGCATTGCCATAAATTAACCTCTTAGAGTTTATAGTTGACACTCTTCAAAAAGATAAGGAGTACCCATCAATAAAAATTTAATATATCAAAATTAATAAAATTTCATGAAAAGAGTATGACAGACACTAGTAACGGTACAAACCACAGAAACCAAAACCTCCAAAACCTATTTGGCTTTGAAAGGTCTGGTTGGGTTTTGTCCAAAACTAACAGGAATGCATCAATGGCGCGCAGTACTGTAGTAAACCCATAAAGAGTAACATATATACTCCGGCGGGTTTAAGAAGATCGATTAAGAAACGTTCATATATCCTCTAAACCTTCTCCGATATAGCTGGTCGTGGAGTCTCTGACAACGACGGTGGAGTCATGGCCGCCAGTCGTTGATAATTATATGTAGTCGTGGATATTTTAGCCCAAATTAAAGATAATTTTTCTTAAGAATCCCTAAACATACATACGAGGAAATTTATTTCGTTCCATATTCGATTAGGAAACAAATTTCCTAATTGATTGAGTACGTATTTTCCCATTCCTAGAGGGTGTAAGAATATTATCATTATCTAAGGTACCATCTATAAACAGACTTCTCATACACATCTATCCGACATCAAACTTAGAATTACCTGGCGAGCTTTTGGAATCGAGATATATATATATATATATGTCTATCTCAGATTGGGTAGAATTACCAGACGAGCTTTTGGACTCGATCATAGAGAGGTTCGAGTTGGTGTCAGATTACTTGCAATTTAGTCTTGTTTGTTGGTCATGGAATTACGCCGCCAAGAAGCACAGGGATAAGGTTAAGATGATGTTATGTTTTAAACGTCCTCCCATGCTGTTAATCTCGAGTTCTACTGAAAAGGGCGAAAATACGTGGAGTGCATACAACTTCATCAGTGATAAGGTCCTTAATTTGCAATCAGAGATGCCGAATGTGAGATTTTGTGGGTCGTCTAGGGGATGGTTGATATATGTAAACGAGAACTTGGCAGTAACCTTAATAAATCCCTTCTTTAGGGTTAAGGGCACGAAAAAGAAAGAAGATTCGATCATTCACCTTCCTCCGTTGCGCAAAGAAGATGGGAAGAAAGATCTTGAGCATTATGTATACAGGGCTACAATTTCAGCTGATCCAATATTAAAGGCGAATGATTGCATTGTTGTGGTCGTATATTGTTACAAACTCCGATTGGCTGTTATTAGACTCGGTCAGGACCCAAACTGGACTTACATTGATAAAAAATGGGACTTCTTTCATGATGTTGCTATTGTTCAAGAGACGTGCTATGTTCTTCGACGTCTTCATTATAAAAACTATCTTGTGTCGCTTGACGTTGCCACTGAGAACAGCTCTAAACAACAATTGAGAGATAATTTCTGCTCTGATATAGTACGTGTGGGACCGCAAGTTCAACAAGTTCCTCCACATCTAAGCACTATGGAGTATCTCGTGGATTCAATTGAGGGGAATTTTTTGATGGTTAGAAGGTACATTAAACACATACGTGCAGGTCTCGGTTTGGAACGTGTGGAACGTGTAACTAGGAATTTTGAAGTTTATGAATTAGAGTTGCGGCATGAGAAATTCAATAAGTTAACATGGAAAAAGAAAACTAACTTAGGCGATGTTGCAATTTTTTTGGGGGATCACTCTTCGATATCCGTGGTTGCTTCACATTTTCCAGGATGTCAGCCGAACTGCATATATTTCAACCAAGATTTCGTTAACACAACATGTAATGTCAATGAACTTGGGGTTCATGATTTTGGCATCTATAACTTGGAAGATAAAAGGGTTCATGTTGGTGTGTATAATGTTCAAGATAAAATGTCTTCACATCTTTCCACCCTACTAAAGAAGACTAATAGAATACCCATATGGATTGATGTAAGCAAAGTAATATTGAATTAATTTGCTACTTCAAGGCAAAGTAATTTGTGTTCCTACTCGTCTCTCTAAGTTTCTCGCTCTCTCTCTCTCTCTCTAAGTTTCTCGCTCTCTCTATCGAACTGTATATTCCCTAATTTTGGATCCAAGTTCTCTCTATGAACTCTGTGTGAGAAGGTTAGATCTGTATATAGAGTTAGTAGCTTGCTAGCTAGTTCTGCTTAAAGATTGCGTCTTTTTATTTCTATGAACAATAGTTGAATCTTTTTCTGTCCAAGTGTTCTCAGCTTAGATCTCTATATAAATAGTTAGTAGCTAGCTTAATTAGATGAGTTAGATCTATGTAAAGATTGTATTTTTTTTTGATCTAGCATGTGTTCTGCTTTGATGTTATTGGGTTGTTTTTACTAGGTTACATTGGTTGTTGTTTTGCCTTGAACATTAATATTATGAGTTCAGAGTGATATTCAGTGTTTGATTGTTGATGAAAAGTGTAATATACAAGAATGAAGTTTGCTATGAAAATAGTGAATACGGGCCTGTAATTACTTATAAGAGTGGCATTTGAATTATCATTGTTCTGATATTGTGTTAACTTAACCACTTTTAAGTTGTTGGGTTTTAACTACAAAACGTCTCGGTACAATTAGATACAGTCTATCAACTTATAAGTTATATTTTTTTTCTGACGTAGAATCTTTTCTAGGATCTTTCGGTTTCCTAACCAAATATGGAGTTACTAATAGAGCTTTATTTGCCAAAAAACTCTGTTCTTTACATGTTGGAACATGTTCATGATACCGAGAGAGCTTGAAAGTGATAATAAGCTTTACCTGAGATTGTTTTAAGATCGACATAAGTTGCTTTTGTTGAGGTTTTGAGGAGACGTCACTACCTTATTCACCGTTTCATAATTTTTTTAGGAAAAATTATACAAACAATACTTCACTCATAATTAAGGTGTCTCAATTTTGTTAAATAACATATTAGTACATAAACTAATAAATTAGACTTAATTTTTGTACATGCCGTTATAACACCGTTAAAAGTTAATATTTTTTTCTGAGATTTTTTTTTTCTTTTAAAGAGGATATTTTTTCTTCTAGGTGTCAAATCGGTGTCAAAACCACACATTTATTTTTTTTCTTTTAAAGAGGATTTTTTTTTCTAATTAAGGTGTTAACGATCAAATATGTTAATCGATTTGACACCTAGAAGAAAAATTATTTTGGCTACAATTTAACCTCCGTTTTATTGATTGCTACTTACAGGTATATGAGGAAGAAAGAATTCTGGATAGTTGCTTGCTGATAAAAGAACAAGAGAGGTTAATTAGATAATTGGTAAGAGAGATCTCAAGCGCAATTATTACCTATTGGCGAAGTCATATATTTGAGTCACCATGAGGATATGAGTGAAATCCTTTGATCTTCTTTAAAAGAAAAAAAAAATCTAAAAAAAAACAGTAACTTTTAACGATGTTATAACTTCTAATTATATGCAACATGTAATAGAAAACCTCATCCATAAGTAATTATTGGGCAAAAAGCCTCTCACACTCGTGATGAGTGAAGGCGTTCTGTGCTAGGTTTGGAGCTTCGTACTTAACGATGACGCATCAAATGGCAGCATTTGATCACTGAAAAAGGCTGTGTGGGTATTACTAAGAAGACGTGTAATTTCCATTAATTAACGTGAAAATTATTCCATAGGTTACAACAAACTAACAAATCAACTTGGTTCATCCCAGTCACTTTACTCGTGAAAATCTAACAAAATACCGCACTCTTATTTATTCTGCATTGTGAACTTATTACGCTTGCAATTGAAAGAACAACAAATTAATGATACACTGTGTAAAGCCCCAGCTGGGAAGCAAACAGGGCAGCAAAGTTACAAGGTGGGAGGGATCCATATATACCCATGTGTTTGTACATAACCAGCTTTCTCTAGCAGCACATCCGCTGCTGCAGGACCCCGACTGCCTGGTTGGTATGGGAGTGGCTTTAGCTCACCGTTGTCAATTCTGTGCAGAAGAGGTGTGAAGATTTCCCAGGCAGCCTGATGATTACACGACATTAGTCAACACAGACATGGCTACTCTGCCAAGAAAATAAGGGTACGATCAACAATGTGGTTTACCTTCAACTCATCTCTGCGTACAAAATGCTGTTGATCTCCTTTTATTCTGTCAACCAAATTCCCATTTATCAATGAAAAGACAAAATAATTACCACTCAGTTATTTGACCTCTACTTACTGGGTCTATGATTTCAGTGGATTTTGATATTGATACAGCTTTGAAAAGAAAGAAGAAAAAAAAATCAATACTACAATATAAAGGGCAGAGGCCATACGTGTCAAGAATTAGGCGTTCATAAGCTTCTGGGATTGCTAACCCTTGATAACGTTGCCCATATGACAAGTCTAATTCACTTTGGACAGTTGACATCTCAAGTCCAGGCTGCTTAACCTGCATAATAAAAACTGACCAAGTTAACATGAAGATTGGAGACTCTAACTGCAAATCAAATTATGACTGAGTTTTTCTCGAGTGACATGCAACTTAACTGTAAATCAAGCACATATAGTTATAGCACTAGCTATTATATATTCTTCAGTGTGGCAATATGTGCATAAACTAAAAGAAATGGCAAATTCACTACATTATAAGTATGCAGATGTCAAGGTCCTGTGAATTTAAGCATATGATATTGAATTATTGATTCCATTCATACAAGAATGGGAGGCTTCTCCAATTTGGCATACGAATAAGATCTGACAACCCCAATAGAAACATTTTCCAAAACAGGGATAGGTAGACATGAAGTTTCTCTGAAATATGTCCCAAGGATATATACAACTCAAATTTATGAAACAGGAAAGTTTTGCCTCATACTACTACAACTGCTCAACAACAAATGCACATGAACTCGGAGATATCAGCTTAAACATATTATTAACAGACTCAATAGTCAACACGTACTGTAAGTTTCATGTACATAGCTTCTGAAGGTTGCAAGCGTATTACGAACTCATTCCTCCCTTGTTTTTTACCTAAACAATCAGATAATAGTCAAAAACTAACAACAACAGTAAATATAAAATACAAATCATCTTGAAACAATGATCTACAGAGTATTAACTACAGATATCCTTTACGGAAATGATTCATATCAAGCATTAAAGTTTCAAGTAAAGGAAGACCAGCAAGGGTATGAAAATATGAACTTCATTATTTTAAAGACTGTTATATTGATTTTTATGTTATTTTTCAACATGTTAGCATGCAACTGATGGACTAATATGTTGAAACTAAGTTACTCTGAGTTGCAAAGGCCCAGTGCCTTACATCTGAATATGTCACCAGGAACATCCTTAAACTGAACCCTTATTTCTGCCTTTCTTGAATTCAATGCTTTTCCAGCCTTAAGTATGAATGGAACACCTGCAAAAGATGGTCTTGACAATGAGAACAGAGAAAGAATAAAGTTTTAACTTTTTTTTTTCAAGGAACTATACCTTCCCATCTTTCATTATGTATACGGAGAATCACAGTTGAGAAAGTGGGAGTGTTTGATTGGTCAGGAACAGTTGGATCATCTGTATACCCATCATATTGTCCAAGAACAACTTCATCATCGTTAATTGGAAGTACAGATTGAAGAACCTACATTTTGAATTATTAATCATCAAAAAGTACAAGGAAACTTTTGGAACTCACACTACATGATGAAAGAACATCAGTTATATAAAAAGAACACATTTCAGATTAACTATTTCCTTTTGTAAACCAGCTAATAAATAATATGGGAACACATACCTTCACTTTCTCGTCCCGGATATGCTCAGGTTTAAGGGAAACAGGCTTTTCCATGGCAACCAAACAAAGAACCTGCAGAGGGAAATTATATAAATATTTTTGTTAAAAAAATTTCAATTTCCTTTTCCTGGTATGGAGTTTGGTGAAAGATCTTAAGTACCATAATTCGAAGATGTTG
Source organism: Comarum palustre (assembly GCA_951800085.1). Taxonomy (NCBI): domain Eukaryota; kingdom Viridiplantae; phylum Streptophyta; class Magnoliopsida; order Rosales; family Rosaceae; genus Comarum; species Comarum palustre. Next base: position 1,091,024 of record OX637572.1, on the reverse strand, counting down.
CAACAATATAAAACCCTTAACTTAAGCATATGTGAAACCTCAAAAAGATCACAGGTCAAATAATTGGTGCCCAGTCTGATTTTAAATTGGTTTTTCACAAGGAGGACGGTTTATTTTATACTTTTATAATAGATGGCCAAACTATTATCAAGATCTTACCTGCAATAGATGATTTTGGATAATATCGCGGATAATTCTGAGTAGAAATAAAACACAACCAATTAGTCAACACTTCTGGATATATTTCATTAAAAAACAGAAACATTGCAACAGAGGAAATAGTCATCAAGATCCTTCCAGAAGAGCCATCAGGGAATAAAAATTCTTGTAAAACAAATATTGATGAAGCATTATTTAGGAAATGGAGCCATTATTTTTCATTCAGGATTTCAAAGAACAAATTGACACATTGTCATTCATAACGCATTACCCATATTCATCAAAATATCCACCTCGACCTTCAGTTCCAAAATCCTCCCTGAACACAATCTGCGAAAACAATACATTGTCAATGTTTGAAAGTACATTGTCAATGTTCTACCAACACTCAATCATCAACACATAAGGATTCTCACCTGTACATTCTCTATGTTGTCTCGGTTCCAAAGGGGCAAAAAGAATCTATTTGCAAAACGAAGTACCAACTGTAAATTTACAATAGAATCAACTAAGCTGATTTCATGATTATCAATAACCAGAAACTAAGCAGGTAGACAGAGATTATAACATTACCAAATTTTGCACCAATTCCTTTCCCAAATAGTGATCAATACGGTAAATTTGTGATTCATCAAACAATTCTCCAATCTGATTACTGAGTTTCTCTGCAGATTCCAAATCCTTGCCAAAAGGCTTTTCAACAACAATACGAGTCCATCCACCATGATCAGCTGTATGATGTAATCAACAATATTTTAATCTACAGTAATTACATTATGGAACAGTTTAAAGAGAAAAAGATGTATAGAAAGAAAAATAATAATGGAAACAAAAAAAATTATTTTAAATATCGACATTAATACAACATGAGATATCCAAACCAACTAGAATTGGAAAAGGCTTACAGTTATTCATGCAATACTTCTTGATCATCCCACACACAGACGGATATACTGATGGAGGAAGTGCAAGATAAAAGAGCCTGCGAGATGATCCATCTGCACTAATTTTGGAGTCTTCGTGGACAGCAACTTCCTTATCAAGCTGCCGAAAACCGTCCTCACCATCATAAGAACCACTCACGTATTTGATCTACAAACAAAATTATCAAACTAGTTGAATATCTAAATAGGATGGAAGTATACAAGACGCCATCACAAGGCACTAACCAGTTGCAAAAATTTGGTTACTTCTTCCAAGTCCTTGGAGGAAGCTCCTTGGATAAGATATCTGCAGTTAGTACGAATCATCAGTCTATCATTTGATAATACATCTGTAAAATAGAGCAAAAAGAATTTCCAACAGTCAAAGTCACTGAAGCTGATACACTTACAGACACTAATGCACAAAGATAGGCAAGAAACCTCACCCACGTATGCGGCTTCTTAGCTCATCATCAGATATCTTAGTCCTTGCATAGCCGAAAATGTGAACTTCATTTGGATTCAGAAACCCCTAAAGAACAACCGACAAAAAGCAAAGTCACTACCAGTGACAAGCACTAAAATTTTCAAAATTCAAGAACAATGTCCATCATCAATCATACACAAACACAGCAAAAGAACAAGCTCAGTAAAACAAACCTGCTTAAAAAGGTGGAACAGCGCCGGAAAAGTCTTCTTCTTGGCAAGATCACCGGACGCGCCAAGCACGATAATCGACAGAGTCCCATTTTCAAGCACATTCTCCTCTTTCAACAAGTCGCTTCTAAAATCGTCTCTTTTCTCAATCTTCCATGCTCCTGATCCCATCCTTCCTGAGCTGCGGCAACTACGTAGCTCAAATAGCTAAACCTTAGCTCAATCAGAGAGGCCGCACCTTCTGATCTGTAAACACAAAGTCAATTACAATCACTACCTCTACGCAAAAATCTTCCCACACTTTTTTTCTCACCAGCACAACTAAACTGACTAAACCATCACTATTCACCTAAGTTAAATCAATTTCATTTTCATCCTATACTTTATCTACGACAAAACCAACTACCACCAAAAGCCACCAAAATTTCAACAACCACTCCTAACTATATCACCAGAATCAAACAAAACAAATCGAAAATCGAGCGAATTATTCGGGACGGATCGAGAGGAATCGCGTAGCGAAACGCGCGATCGAATCCGAATAAGAATTGCATGAAAAAGGCGAGGAGTTAAAGAGAATAAACGAACCGGATTGAGCAGAGCGGGATCGAAGATGGAATTGTGATGAGGGAGAGAGTGGGGAAGTCAGAAGTAGCTTTGAAAAAATGTGAGAGAGTAATCAGGTGGAGGGGTTTGGTGGAAGTTGGGAACTTGGTTTTTTAAAGCTCAAGTTTTTAGTGAGAGAGAGAGGAAGCCGCCCAATTTTGACGACGACGTTTTGGTGATATTGTATTGCGTCACCGTGTTCGTAATCTGTTGGTGCTCCAAAGGTTTATCTTTATTTTTACTTTTTACCCCCCATTGATTCCTTCAACTTTGATATTTTGGGAATTTGGGTCTGAAGTATGTGTCAATTTTGGTAATTAGGTGTAAATAATTTGATTTTTACCCCGATTGACTTCTTATTCAATTCACAAAATGACTAACGTTATATTATGATCGATTGTTTTTTATTTTCTTTCAATTTCAATATGATCAAAATCTTTACAACCCTTGTGTGTGTATATATATATATATCATTAAATTCTCAATTCATTGCTCAAAAATGAGACATAAACTAAAACTAAGGATAATTTAGAAATAGAATTAAAAAAATGCGTCATGATTTTATCAATTAAAAAAGATTATTATTGACTTTTATGGCAACAAATTAAATGAGAGACTTTCACAAAGAAATTGATTTTTTAATTAAATATGTGGTACAAATTTATTTTGGAAAAAAGAGATGGGTGAGATAAGTAAATTTAGTACTGAAAATTAAGAATTAAGATAGAGGGTAAAATGAGAAAGTATAATAAACAAAAAAGATAGTAAGATGACAATAACCGCACCATGTATAAAAACCGTTACCATTAATCGGATGCAAACACATGAATTTTTACTTATCCCTAATTATTGTTTTACTGTGTTTGAGGCTTTTTGCCTTTTTTCAAGTCTAAATTTTTTTTATCAATAATTAATTATATAGTACTAATTATATGGATTTATTTCCCAGTTTAATGAAAACAGATTTGACATGCTCATTCCAATTAATTTTATTAAGATTACCTCTTTGCTCCTAACCTATTATATCTGTTTCTCTCTCCTCTATCACCAATTTCAAATCGATATTCTCTATCTCTTTTCTCTCTCGTCTCTCTCTCTCTCATCAGTAGCACCATCCTCGCCTCTGTCGCGTTGCAACGTCGTCGGCTGCACCAACGTCGTCGACTGCACCATCCTTGCCTCCGTAACGCTGTGGCACACCAGATTTTCTCTCCTATGATGCCATTGAATCTGTCCTCATCCGCCCACTAGATCGACATCGTCCTCACTTAAAACATCAGATCTCGTTCTGATGGGGACGACATCGACGCCGATAAAATCCTCCTCTCTCTTATCTTTAACGGTGACAACTACGTCTCCTAATGGATCTGGTCCAACCGAGTTTGTAGGTCATCTCTTCAAGTATCTCCGCCTCCACCTTTGGATTCCGACGTCGTCGCTCGAGTTTGTTCATCTACTCGAGTTTACTACCCTAGTAAAAGTTTACTAAGGGTAGTAAACTTTATTTTTCACATCTAATTTGATTTTTCACTATTTTTAATATGTATAATGGGCTTTGGAGATACTGTTTTGCAAGTTTAATACATTTGATAAAAGTTTATTAGGGGTAATAAATTTATGATTTACTACTAATGTCTCGAGTTTATTCATCTGCTCGAGTTTACTACCTCAGTAAAAGTTTACTAGGGGTAGTAAACTTTATTTTTCACATATAAGTTGATTTTTCACTGTTTTAATGTGTATAATAGGTCTTTAAGATATTGTTTTGCAAGTTTATTACCTTTGATAAAAGTTTATTAGAAATAGTAAACTTATGATTTACTACTAATGTCGAAGCAAGCCAACGCTGATCAACACCTCACCGACGACGATGACCCTCTAACGAAGGATCTACAAACCTCTCTCTCTCTAACTGTCACTCATAGATCCTTCGCCTCCATCATCTTCGATGGCTTCATCCTCGCCTCCACCATCTCTGACGACCTCATCCCCCCTTCCACCTAATCTTTGCCTCATCCTCGCCTATCGCTACAACACTGAGACCGAAGAGCAGCGTCAAATCCATATATGGTCATGTCGTCTACACGCTGGCGCTAGGAACGTCGATACTGGGGTTAGTAGACTTGGATTTGATGAAATATTAAGGTTAGTAGACTTGGTTTTATAGTATACTAGGGTTAGTAAACTTGGTTTTGATGTATACAAGAGTTAGTAGACTTGATTTTAGAGTATACTGAGGTTAGTAGATTTGGTTTTGTAGTATACTAGGGTTATTAGATTTAGATTTGGAGTATACTGAGGTTAGTAGATTTGAATTTGATGTAGATGTAGTCCCAATAAACTTTATGTAAATGTTTATTGCCTATAGTAGAAAAAAATCCTGCAAAATTCTGGCTACCAGTAATTTTCTGGCGATCGGTGACCAGAGTCTGACTGTTTGTGATTGGAGACCGGAGTCCGACGACCGGAGATGCTCTGGCAAAATATTTTCTCTCACATTTTCTTTTCTCCAAGTGTGTATAAGAAACACGGGTAAAATTGTTTTAAAAATATTATATTATTTAAATATTTATGTATTTGGGGATTGATAAGTACACCTTATACTAGAGTGAGCGTTTGACTTTTTAATTAATTAGTTTGAGATCTGATTTTTATTTGTGTGTAAATGATCATTTTTTTATTTTTTATTATATAATTATCGGGTCGGTTTTTGGTAACTGGCGGATCAATCCGAGTTTCTATACACCGACTCTCAGTCTCAATTTCAGAATCGATAAACTTGTTAAACCCTAAACCCCCAAATCATTTGGGTTCTCTACGCCCAAAAAAAATCATTTGGGTTCTCAATTTCGCATATCATGGAGAACGGCCAAGTACCCGAAAACGCTAACGAACGTAAGAGTTTTGGGTTTTGTTTGATTTGGGATGTCTTTGATTTTTATTGTTTGTTGTTGAATTTTGAGTTGTGAAAATTTGGGGATGTTTGTTTGTTCAGATTGCCCAGGTCCTCAATCCGAGTCTGCGGGGAAGGCTGATTCCTGTGAAGGATGCCCCAATCAGCAGATTTGCGCTACTGCTCCAAAGGGCCCTGACCCAGGTTTGTTCTTTCTCTTTCTGTGTGTTTTTGCTGCAGCTGCGGTTTTGTTTCGATTGAAGATTGTTGTTTTCTTCATTGATTATTGGAATTTTTTGGGGTTTTGTTTCTTTCTTTGGTGCCTGGTTGTTGTGTATGCTTTTATGTACCTGTTGGGAATTTGTGTTGGTTTTCGAAGTAGCTGTTGTTGAATTTCTTGTTTGTTTAGTTGGTGTTGATCGTGTTGTGGAATGTTGATGATAATTGATAGCATAGTTTTCTCAATTAAGTGTATTTGTATTTCTCAACATTGTATTGAAAGGGTCTGGCATTCTGGCCTTTTCTGATATTTAGTCCTTTGTTTTGAATCTTATTCATGTGAGTATGTGGCTTCTGCCTAGCTACATCTTGTTGTTGCGAAACAGAGAGGAGGCTATAGGGTTTTATTTTTGCAAGCCTTAGTCTTCGCATATCATTTGTTGAACTCTTTGTAGTTCTGAGCTCAATTGATGAGCCTTTTTCTTCGTGTGTATTTGTTGACATTATATTTGTGTTAAAGGGAGGAGTGAGCAACTTTTCCTTGTCGTAAAACCTAATGGTTGACCAAAGTATGGATTCTGATGGTTACATTTACAGATTTACCGGCTAGATTGCAAGTTCAAAGTTTATTTAGGAGAGCATTATTATAATTCTACGTATGGAAGTGCATTAGGATACCAGTAACCATCTAGGATTTTCATCCTTTGTGCAAATTTGATAGTTGTGGTTCGATGCTGGCAAATACTTGTTTTTCATATAATGTGCATTCTCTTCACTATTTGTCTATATGTTCATGGCTCAAGACTGATGCATTTGTCCTCCAACTTTTTGTTTATGTTTTTGTAGACTTGGTTACAATTGCAGAAAGAATGGCTACTGTAAAGCATAAGATACTGGTTCTATCAGGGAAGGGTGGAGTTGGTAAGAGCACATTCTCTGCACAACTTTCATTTGCACTAGCAGCTATGGACTTCCAAGTGGGTCTTCTGGACATCGACATTTGTGGCCCTAGTATCCCAAAGATGCTCGGCCTAGAAGGCCAAGAAATCCATCAGAGCAACCTTGGCTGGTCTCCTGTCTATGTTGAGTCCAACCTTGGGGTTATGTCAATTGGGTTTATGCTTCCAGATCCTGATGATGCAGTTATATGGAGGGGGCCACGCAAGAATGCCCTCATTAAGCAATTCCTCAAGGATGTCGATTGGGGTGAGCTTGATTTTCTTATAGTGGATGCTCCTCCTGGAACCTCAGATGAGCACATTTCTATTGTTCAAGATCTGGGTGCTGCTTCAATAGATGGTGCAATCATTGTCACCACTCCACAACAAGTTTCCCTTATTGATGTGAGGAAAGAAGTAAGCTTCTGCAAGAAGGTTGGAGTCCAGGTACTTGGGGTAGTTGAAAATATGAGTGGTTTGCGCCAGCCGATGTTGGCAGCTTCAAAATTTTTGAGGATGACAGAGGCAGGTGAGGAAAAAGATGTTACAGAATGGGTTAGGGAGTATGTGAAAGAGAAAGCGCCGGAATTGCATGATATAATATCCTTGAATGAAGTATTTGATAGTACTGGTGGTGGAGCTACAAAAATGTGCAAGGAAATGGGAGTACCCTTCCTGGGGAAGGTGCCATTGGATCCCGAGCTTTGTAAGGCTGCTGAAGAAGGCAGGTCTTGCTTTGTTGATCAGAAAAGTGGCACAAGCGCACCTGCACTGAAGAAGATCATTGATACATTGATGGAAATTCAGGGCATATCTAGAATGGTTGTAGACAATGATGCATAGGTGCCAAATTCAAGATTTTGTCTCTGTAGCTATGGTTGTAGACTAATACTTTTCTTAAACCATGGATCCCCAATGAAGGATGTTCTTGCTGTTCCCCTCATGTATCTATCCACACAGTTGTCTTGACCATTGTGTGACTATCTTTTCTGAATTGTTGTGGTTTCGAAATAAGATTCATTTCATTTTCCGATTATAGGATATGTGGTATACCAGTCAGGACAAGAGCATGAAATGAGCTATAAGTTTATTAGACAATGGGGACCGATCTTTTGAGATCCTATAAGAATTTGTTTGTGCTATTTGGGTTGATATACTTTTTTTCTCTATCAAATAATCTTCAGGTGTAGAATAAGCCACTATATTAACACAAAATGTGACATTCTTTACATAAGAAAGGAAAAATATTTAGCAGACATCAAGCTATATCCATTGTTTCACGATCAAAGACATCAAGCCATATCCAATATGTTCCGAAAACATTCCTAACCCTTCTGGTCTCACCTTTTATATATCATTCCTTTACAAACATTCTATTTATTTTCAATAATCAACGTTTATTTGTTTATTTATAGATGCATAGAAGAATTTTTAATATAATTTTTTTCCCTAAGACAGAGCATGTACTTTGTAGTTGTACTACAAAGTCAAAACTCAAAAGAAAAACACGCGTGCAAATATTGCACAACAGCGTTGACTGTTGAGAGTCAACTCCTACTTCTCCCTTTCCCCTTTCGTCTTCTCCCTAACCTCCTCCCAATCATGTACCTCTCCGAAAAGCCCCACCCAATCGATTTCTACAAATCCTCCTCCTCCCCTGACCGCGACATCATGATGGACGTCGTCTCCGCCGCCGCAGCCAACACCAGCAGCGGCGGTGAGGACCTCGAAGTCCGCGCCCCCAAGAAACGCGCCGAGACATGGATCCAAGAAGAGACCCGGAGCCTGATCAGCTTCCGGCGCGAAGTCGACGGACTATTCAACACGTCCAAGTCGAACAAGCACCTCTGGGAGCAGATCTCGGCGAAAATGAAGGACAAAGGTTTCGATCGGAGCCCGAACATGTGTACGGACAAGTGGAGGAACTTGCTTAAGGAGTTCAAGAAGGCAAGACATCAGGCTAAGGTTGGCAGTAGGTCTGCTAAGATGACGTATTACGTGGACCTTCAGGAGCTGCTTAGGGATAGGGCTAGTAGTCATAATAGTAATAGCGGCGCGAATAATGCTGTGTGTAATGGAGCTGGTGGTGGTTATAAGAGGCCGAATTCGCCTCCCAAGCTCGAGTCTTTCATACGTTTCTCTGATAAGAGTGAGTTTTGTTTTCATGTTTCTGAATCCTTCGAATAGATGTGATGATTGTAAGTTGTAACTTTGCTAAATTGCAGGTTTAGAGGATGCAGGCATTCCGTTTGGACCAATGGAAGGTATAAATTCAGTTTGCGTTTTCGATATGTTAAGAGTTAGTTTCAGCAGTTTGTGAGAGTTTTTGTGTGTGTGTGGGGGGGGGGTGATAGCTGCTGAAAGGACAGCAGTGGACTTGGAAAGGCAGTTGGATCATGACGGTGATCCTTTGGCTATTACCGCGGGTGATGCGGTGGCAGGCAATGAGGTTCCACATTGGAATTGGAGAGAGGGCCCTGAGAACGGTGAGCTTTCGTAACTAGAATTGCAATGCCATATAAGTAAGATTAGTAATGGTTTGAGACTTGAGATGGCGTGATGATGCTAGAATTGGTAGTGAAAATGTTTTTAATCTTTTTATTAGTATGTGAATATACACCGTCTTCAATTGGAATTAAGCTGCCTTCACCCGAAAAAACCGTGATGCTGATGTAATTGGTAGTGAAAATGTTTCTATTTCTGTATGCATATCCACTGTCTTCAATTAGAATTAAGCTGCCTTCACCAGCAAAGAAAAGAAAAGAAAAAGAAACAATTTTCACGACCTACACCTTGTTTCATTTGAACTGGTTGCCTTAATAACGACACATACATGTTGCATTCTTGTTTAGTAGTGATACCAAAGAAAAGGTACATTCTTGATATGTTTGTCATCTTTCAAGGAGCTCCACTTTTGTTATTCGTGTACATTTCCCTTTCTACCACTTTAGTAGAGTTTTCTGTCGCTATCAACCACTTGGATGATGGTATTTCCACTTTAAGCTTGATCACAATCTGCCTTTACGTCTTCTTAAAACCAAAATGACAACCAAAACCGATCCACATCTTGTAAAAGTCTGATTTTACAAGTTGTTTGAAGCATGTGATTGCTTAATGGCAGGAGGGGAGGCACACTCGTCTTATTGTGGAAGGATTATAACTGTGAAATTGGGGGAATACAACACCAGAAGAATTGGCATTGATGGAACTGCTGATGCGATTAAGGATGCCATCAAGTCTGCGTTCAGAATAAGAACTAAGCGACCATTTTGGTTGGAGGACGAGTATCAGGTTGTTCGGAGTCTTGATAGGGATATGCCTTTGGGTAATTACACTCCACTTTGATGAAGGTATCTGACACAATTTCATTTCCATTAATTGTGGAACCAAGATTTTAGTTTACTGGATACATTTAGTAGGTATGCTTCTTTTGGCAGGTGTAAATATTAAGCTTTGCCTCTGCGATGAAACAGCTGACCGTATAGTTCGGACTGAAGAAATAACATTCTACACTGAGGATGACTTCCGCAATTTCCTTACCCGTCGTGGCTTGATTGGTTTAAGAGACTTGAGAGAATTAGGTGGCTACAGACGCATTGATACTTTAGATGATCTTCAATGTGGTGCAATGTATCAGGGGGTGAGACTTCTGGGGGACTAGAAGATTTTGTATATTCACATCAACTATGATATAACTCATACAGTTGCTTTTTTCTTCCTCCATTTCTTGGTATACTACTAATCATAAACCACATGTAAGAAGATTGTTGATTCATGTTGTAAAAGCCAAGTGGCAGTCATCTGAGTTAAAATTGTATAAAACAAATGTACATTTCAAGGGATGCCCCATCTTTCTAGGTCTTTTTACTTCTCATTTCCTTTTCTTTTTACCAATTCATCTCTCAAATTAAACTGTGATCGCCACCTTGATCACAAACACATGCCGTCCTCCCTAGTTCACTATCTTTGGGTTTAACAAGCATATACATTGTTACCCATGGCCATGATCAAGATTGGCATCAATGGTATTGGTCTCTCTATTCACTGGTTTGTTGAGTATTTGTATCATATATCATTTTTCTTGAATGTGGATTATGCTGTGAATGAAGGATTCGGAAGGATTGGCCGGAAGGTGGCAAGAGTTGCTCTGCAGAGAGATTGTTAATATATGCCTTGAACCAGCCATCTGAAGGTACCAGCTATCCGAAGGTACCAGCCACGAGGTATGGGTTTGAGGACATGGTGGCTTATGCACTACAGGTTGCTGAAGAGGTGGATCCTCATGAGCCATCCACCTACAAGGAAGCAATTACAGGTACAGAGTCAACTCAATGGCTTGCTGCAATGGGAGATGAGATGGAGTCACTTCAGAGGAATCAGACTTGGGAATTGACCAAACGACCTGATCAGGGGAGAAAGATCATTACTTGTAAATGGGTTTTCAAGAAAAAAGAAGGGTTGTCACCTGCTGAGGGCATTAAGTATAAAGCTAGAGTAGTTGCAAGAGGGTTCCATCAGAAAGAGGGATTAGACTACAATGAGATTTTCTCGCCAGTGGTCAGACATACTTCTATCAGGGTGTTACTAGCCATAGTTGCACATCAGAATCTGGAGCTTGAACAACTAGATGTGAAGACAGCTTTTCTACATGGAGAACTGGAAGAAGAGATATACATGACTCAGCCAGATGGTTTCCAAGTTCTTGGAAAAGAAGACTATGTTTGCAAGTTGAAGAAGTCCTTGTATGGACTAAAGCAGTCTCCTAGACAGTGGTACAAGAGGTTTGATAGCTATATGATAGAGATAGGCTACATCAGGAGTCCGTATGATTGTTGTGTCTACTACAACAAGGTCACAAATGGGTCTCTCATTTATCTGGTCCTGTATGTAGATGATATGTTGATAGCTGCAGAAAACAAGTCAGATATCCAGAAGTTGAAGGGTTTCCTCAGTGCAGAGTTTGAGATGAAGGATTTGGGAGCAGCCCGGAAAATTTTGGGAATGGAGATTTACAGGGATAGAAGTCAGAAGAAGCTTTTCTTATCACAGAAAGGTTTAGGGGTGGGCAAATTCGGACCGGACCGGTTTTGAGCCCAAACCGTATCCGATCCGAATCAATCGGATTTGTAAAGTATGCATCCGAATCCGAAACCGAAATTCGGGTTATCCGAATTTCGGGTCATCCGAAAATCGGATTGGATCGGATCGGTTTCGGATTTCGATCCGGAAGACATCCTCCCGAAATGCAAGCACGCCTTCCACGTCGAGTGCGTCGACAGTGGCACTGCACCCATAATCCGACACGCTTCTCTCCTTTATTACGCCTCTGCCACTGTCACTGCCACTGCACCCATTACTCTCATCCTTAGCTGGAACGGCCCCATTGCCACAGCGCAACGGTACCTCCTCCTCCTCCTGCAGACGTTGACGTGTCGCTCCGTTATCGCTCATGATCATCTCGGAGGTGAGGTAGAGAAGATCCGACGGCTCCACGTCGCTCCAGCGCTGGTGGAAGCCGTTGCCGTTCGTGTTGCTTGATCTCGGGGAGGAGACTATGATTCTGTGCTCGAGCCGGACTTTGTCTTGGGGTAAAAGAAGGCCATCTTTCCTTGGCAACCAGCGCTGGAGGAACCAGGTTGCCGCTCCAAAGCGGAGGAGTGGCGGCCCGACACGCGGCGGAAACCCGGGCGGTCGGTTTCGATGTCGATGACGATGTCAATGACGATGTCGTTTTGGCGTTGGGGAGCCGGAGTCTGGGGCTGGCTGTGTTCGATTAGGAGGATGTCTTCCGGGTCGACCCGGTAGCGGCAGAGCGAGCAAGTGGAGTGGGCGTCGAGCCACGTGTCGACGCACTCGACGTGGAAGGCGTGCTTGCATTTCGGGAGGAGGCGGAGGACCGATCCGATCGAGAGGTGACTGAGTGGACTGACTGAGAAAAAATTTTCAGAGACGAGGCGAGAGAGGCGAGGCGAAAGAGGAGAGACCGAGAGAGGGCCGATTAGACGATTAGGGTTTTTCGGTATATATATATTATATTAAAAAAAATATATATATATATTAAAAAAATTCGGTTTTTTCGGACCGGTTTTTAATCAAAACCGGAACCGACCCGGTTCAAACCGGATCGGATCGGTTTTACCTATAATTTGACCCGCTTTAAACGGATCGGTTATCCGATCCGTTTTTTCGGATGGTTTTTTCGGTTTTCGGTTGAAAATCGGATTTTTGCCCACCCCTAGAAAGGTTACATCCAGAAAATTCTGTCCAGGTTTGGTATGTCTACATCAAAACCTATAGATACTCCAAGTGCTGCAAATATTCATTTGTCTACTACGTTTGCACCTAAATCTGCTGAGGAGAAGGAATACATGTCTCGAGTTCCCTATGCAAGTGCTGTAGGAAGCTTGATGTATGCTATGGTTTGCACTAGGCCTGATCTCGCACATGCTGTTAGTGTTGTCAGCAGATTTATGGGCGATCCCGGAAAGGAGCATTGGCAAGCCGTGAAGAGAATTTTTCGGTACCTCAAAGGTACATCTGATGTTGGTCTCATTTATGGAGGTGATACAAAATGCTTAGTAACAGGCTATTCAGATAGCGATTATGCTGGAGATGTTGACACAAGGAGATCTATGACCGGTTATGTTTTTACTCTTGGTGGCTCTGTTGTTAGTTGGAAAGCTACTCTGCAGCCTACAGTGACTTTGTCTACTACTGAAGCAGAGTACATGGCTTTGACAGCAGCTGCAAAGGAAGGAATATGGTTGAAGGGACTGGTCAGTAGTCTTGGTTTGCATCATGATCAGGCTATAGTATATTGTGACAGTTTGAGTGCAATATGTTTAGCAAAGGATCAGGTTCATCATGAGAGGACTAAGCACATTGATGTCAGGTATCATTTTCTGAGAAGTGAGAGCAGAATTAAGGTGAAGAAAGTGGGTACTGCTGATAATCCCGCTGATATGTTCACCAAGCCGGTTCCGCACAGCAAGTTCCAACATTGTTTGGACTTGCTAAATGTTACAAGCTGTTAGTTGCCTTTTGGGGGCAACATCTGAGGAGCCATCTGGTACATCTGGCACTATTATGGTGCATCTGGTACATCTGTTACAACATCTGAGGCAGAGGAGTTATTTGTACATCTGGCACTATTATGGTGCATCTGGTACATCTGTTATTTGTGAGAGGATTCAAGTCAAGGTGGAGATTTGTTAATATATGCCTTGAACCAGCCATCCGAAGGTACCAGCTATTCGGGGATCTCGCATCAGTCGTTCGCGCGCTCATCAGTCGCTCGCGCGACTGTCGTTCGCGGAGACAGTTTCAGTCGCGGACGTTTAGTATATAAACGTCCTTAACCTAATTGTATTTAGCACTTTCTGCTTAGCGCCGCACTCTGTGTTCTGTATTCAGTGTTCTTCCTCAAGCTATTAAAACAGTTCTCCTTCTGCCGTGGACGTAGCTAACATATCGTTAGTGAACCACGTAAATCTGTGTTCTTTCTTCCATCCGTTACAACAGAGATGATGTTGAACTCGTTGCCATAAACAATCCCTTCATGACTGCCGATCACATGGTATGTGTATGTTAAACCAGTTAAATAAATGAATATAATGTCCGTCTCGTAAGTTTTTGAGACATTTCATCAAACAGTGCCAACCACCGGTGAAGGAATTGCCCACATGGCATCCCGAAATTCTCTACTATTGTGGATCCAGTTGAATTTGTGTATTTGGTAACTTAATTCTCCACAAAGGGCCGGGGTAGGATGTATTAACTAATCTCATATTCTCAGAGCTATCTGTTTAAGTACGACAGTGTTCATGGGCAGTGGAAGCATGGCGAGCTTAATGTCACGAGCTTACTTCTTTCACTTGAGATACTCGTGCGGCCTTAGCACTCCGCTATGCTAAGTCAGCCTTACTCGCACAAATGCTTGAGCTAGAACAACCGAAAGAACACAAGAAGAACTCTTGAAAGCAAGAGAACTTGTATTGAGCTTAGAAAGAAGCTTTACAAGGCTAGAGAGTTGATTTGCTTTCTATGTCTCAAATGAGAGGGGTGCCTCCCTATTTATAGGCAACCTTCCTCCTTAGCCAAGATTCTAGAATATCCTAGCTATTTACAATGTGTAGAATGTTCTAGAGAACACTACACTACTCTAAGTGCTACCTTGAGTGTTCTAGAGAGTTCTTGAGGGTTCTAGGCCTTTGAGCCTCTCCTAGGACTCTAGAGAATTCTAGAGTTGCCTAGAGACTTCCCAACCCTTCTAGATCCTTCCGGAGGCTTCCGAGGCTTTCCATAGTCTTCTAGAAGTTTCTAGAACACTCTAGTGTATTCCAAAGTCTTCCTTGGGCAATGCTGGCTTCAAAAATGCTCAAGGAAACTCCTCGTAATTTAGGCGGGGCGTGACACTCTCCCCCACCTAAGCTCGCGATGCCCTCATCGCGACTCGGTGTTGTAGCGCCGAATTGCATCCTTGAATCGCCACAACGAGTCTTCGAACTCCCAAGTAGCTTCTGTATCGGGTAGGCCTCTCCACTTGATGAGGTACTCCTTGATGCTTGGCGCGCCTTGTCGTCGAGTGACGCGGTCCGCTAGTACTTCATCAACTTCTTTCCCTAAAGAAGTCTTGGCCTTCTTTGTCGCCCGTTGCGAAACTCCTGTTGACAAGTCTTCCTTGACCTCGTGAGAAGGTTTTAACCTACTTGCATGGAAGACCGGATGAATGTCCAACTTGGGCGGAAGATGAAGCTCGTACGAAGCCTTACCCACACGTTTGACAACTTCAAACGGCCCCTCGTACATATGTACCAAGCCCTTATGCATTTTTCTAAAGGACTTGAAGTGCTGCGGCAAGAGCTTCACAAGTACAAGGTCACCCTCCTTGTACTCCACATGGCTTCTCTTCTCGTTCGCCCATGTTGTGCCATTGTGTTTCCAACACATGGACTTTTCATTTGTGCTTGCACCCCCGTGCACATTCTTGGGACCCTTGCTTGACCCCTGTCGGACCTCTCCGACCCCTGTGCCTCCTTGCACTGATTGCAACGCCGACAACAACTTCACGTCCCGCTTGACGCTTCTAGTCGTCGGTACCATGCACGCCCTTTCACCATCCATGATGCACATGCTGTTGGCGAATGGCATAGGAATTGCCTTGACTTGCTCAAAGAATTCCATCCCCAAGACTACTTTGTAGTCGTCCATCGAAACTATCGAGAAGTTTAGACTCCCACACCATGCCCCCACGGTGGTCTTTACTCCTCGCGCTACACCTTGAATGGGTTGAGCCGGTGAATTGACCGCTTTGATGGAGCCCCCTCCATCTTTCCCCTTAAGTCCCAACCTTCGAGCCTCCTCAATTGAGATGAAGTTGTGGTTCGCCCCCGTGTCGAGCATTGCCGACGTTGGCTTCCCATTTATAACGACATCAACAAAGAGCAGACCTTTGGCTTGGACCTTGGGTGTCGATTGAATTGCATTGAGCAATTGCATCGACCCAATGTGTGCACCTTCGTTGCCTCCCTCGGCTTCTTCCTCGCCTTGATGACTTCCCAAGAGGGCGCTTAGAGCTCTCTTTTGTGGACAGTCCCTAGTCCAATGCGAACCACCACAAAGGAAGCATCTATTGTCGTTGGACTTGCTTGAGCTCCAAGTCTCTTTTTGCTTACCCTTGTCCTTGCTCCTTGCAAAGTAATTGATTTGACGAGACTCGTCTTTATGTTGGACTTTGTCTCCCCCGCTTTTGGTATAGCCACTCCTCTTCTCCTTTGGCTCGGTGAACTCCTTTGGACTAATGTAGTCGATTATGCTTTCGGCCGTAGCTATGGCGGTAGCAAGGTCTTGCACCCCACGACGCCTTAACTCGGTCTTGGCCCATGGTTGGAGACCATCCATGAAATTGAAGAGTGCATCCTTGTCGGACATATCGGGAATTTCAAGCACCAAGTTGGTGAAGTCCTTAACATAGTCACGAATAGGCCCAAAGTGCTTGAGTCTTCGCAAACGAGCTCTCGCCTCATCCTCGGCATTCTCAGGGTAAAATTGACGTTTAAGCTCCCTTGTAAAGTCATCAAAGGTAGTTATGGTGCACGTACCTTTCTCAACATCTCCTCGCCTTCTCCTCCACCATAACATGGCGGTGTCGGTGAGATAAAGAGCCGCGGTCCGAATCTTGGCATCCTCCTCGGTGATGCCTACGGCTCCAAAGTATTGGTCTAGCCCCCATAAGAAGTTATCCACTTCACGAGCATTGCGCGAACCCCCAAAACTCTTAGGTTTTGGTACTTCAATGCGCTTGGTTTCCATGGCACCACTAGGGCTGGCTCCCGACGCCAATGCGCGCTTGCAAAGGACTAAGTCCCCATGCATCTCCTCCATGCGTGCAAGCGTGCTATTCAACTCTTTCTCATGGACTTGACGCATTTTGGTGAGTTCTCCCATGAACTCCTCGCGAATCTTGTCCATCTCACCCCGCAAGGACTCCTCTAACTGGAGCAACATCCCCTTAAACGCAGTGTGGATAACGGCATCCTCCGCCTCTAGGCCCTCTACCCTTTGGCCTAGTTCTTCCACCTGGGCACCCATGCCACTCACGCCCTCTTCCATTTGGGATAATCGTGAGTCGAAGGATGAAATGATCTCCTTGGATCGCTCCCTCCTTGGAGCGGTGACGGGCTCGACATGCTCTTCGCGACCTCTTCCTTGCGTCGTCTCTTCGGAAAGGCTTGATCCGGCTGCGCCTCTGCCTGTGCCTGGTTTTACCATCTTTTCGAGCGAGTCTTTGATCGAACTTTCGCTCTGATACCAACTGTCACGAGCTTACTTCTTTCACTTGAGATACTCGTGCGGCCTTAGCACTCCGCTATGCTAAGTCAGCCTTACTCGCACAAATGCTTGAGCTAGAACAACCGAAAGAACACAAGAAGAACTCTTGAAAGCAAGAGAACTTGTATTGAGCTTAGAAAGAAGCTTTACAAGGCTAGAGAGTTGATTTGCTTTCTATGTCTCAAATGAGAGGGGTGCCTCCCTATTTATAGGCAACCTTCCTCCTTAGCCAAGATTCTAGAATATCCTAGCTATTTACAATGTGTAGAATGTTCTAGAGAACACTACACTACTCTAAGTGCTACCTTGAGTGTTCTAGAGAGTTCTTGAGGGTTCTAGGCCTTTGAGCCTCTCCTAGGACTCTAGAGAATTCTAGAGTTGCCTAGAGACTTCCCAACCCTTCTAGATCCTTCCGGAGGCTTCCGAGGCTTTCCATAGTCTTCTAGAAGTTTCTAGAACACTCTAGTGTATTCCAAAGTCTTCCTTGGGCAATGCTGGCTTCAAAAATGCTCAAGGAAACTCCTCGTAATTTAGGCGGGGCGTGACATTAAGGTTAAGAATGAAAGCACACTTCTCTTTGATGATAAGGCCGTTAAGGTTTATGATTCTGATTATGTTTTATTAATTACTATTTAGACTTTAGTCACACTCCCCCTCCTGTGTTGACTTGCTAGTTAACAAGAACAATGAAATTTCACTTTGGCTTGTTTATAGTTGTTACTCTACCTAACCTAATGAAATCCCATGGGAAGATGGTGGTGCTGAATTTGTTGTCGAGTCCAGTGGTGTTAACTCAGATCAGGAGAGAGCATCTCGCCACCCACATGCTTTTGATACATGCTCGTGATGATTTTGTTGCTCATATATACAATGTTTCATTACATATGCTGATGCAAAGAAAGTAATCACATCTGCCCCAAGTGACGAGTTTCCCATGTTTGTGTGGGTGTTAATGAGAAGGACTACACTCCAGATCTTGACATTGTTTCGAATGCAAGCTGCACTACTCACTATCTTGCTCCACTGGCAAAGGTTTCATTTCTTATTATTGTCTTAATCAAATCAATATCAGCTAGTACTTCAATGAACTGGCTAATTTTCTCATGTTTACTGAATCAATGTACATGTCTTGGCAGGTTATCCATGATAAATTTGGTATCTTAGAGGGTCTTATGACCACTGCCCATTCTATTACTGGTGAGAATGTAGTATGCTCATTTGATTCTAAGCAAGCTAGTTAGACTGTAATGAGTGATTGGTTTTTTGATATGTGATGTAGCTACTTGAAGGACTGTTGACATTCCACTAATGAAAGACTGGAGATGTAGTAGAGCTGCTGGCCGTAACATCATTCCCACTAGTACTGGAGCTGCCGAGGTATATATTGGACACCTTGTATTGATAGATGTAACATATATCTTCATAGTTAGTATGATTCTCTAACGCTATCTAAAAGATTTGGGAAATTTTCAGAACTAGTTTTGTTTTGATTTATAGGGTGTTGGTAAAGTGCTGCCTGCGCTAAATGGGAAGTTGACAGGAATGGCCTTCAGGGTTCCCACTGTTGATGTGTGTGTAGTTGACCTCACAGTAAGACTTGAGAAGAAGGCTACATATGATGAGATTAAAAGTGCTATCAAGTAAGGATCAGGCCATCCGCTTTGGTTTCATGTAGAGTTTAATTGCTTGGTTTTATATTTTGGTGATTCTCTATGCCTATTTTTCTGTTTGATGATATAACTTGCTTGTCTTTCAAGATATATGCTCACCCTATCTCCTCAATTATCTGAGTTTCCCTTCGGTTGTGAATTCAGGGAAGAATGTGAGGGTAATCTGAGGGTAACCTAAAGGGAATCCTAGGATACATAGACGATGATTTTGTGTCCACTGACTTCGTGAGTAAGTGAGTAACCACAGGTGAGAATGACAGAATATTGCTGACTCTGACCTGTTGCCTCTATATAACCTGCAGCATTGGTTTGGTAACTGTCCTATTCTTTACTTCAGTTAACTGATTGAGGCTCTGAGGGAGTGCATACATGTTATGCTGCAGGTCGAGCATTTTCGGTCAAGCATTTTCGATGCCAAGGCTGGAATTGCTTTGAATGACAACTTTGTGAAGCTTGTTGCTTGGTATGACAATGAATGGGGTTACAGGTAACACCACAATTTCATCATAGCTTAAGTGTAGATTTCTTTGACATCACAGTTTTCTGATAAATACGGTTTATTGCTGCTCACGAATTATCGACTTGATCTGTCACATGGCCACAGTTTCGTAAGCAATGTCAGTTCCTTAATCACCATTGCATAAGAAAGTTGGATTCTTAGTTTAAGAAAAGGTATAAAAGACAACACTTAGAGGCTGCAACCTAAAGTCTTAAACAGACTCTCGCCTCTCTTTCTCGCGAGTATCCTCCAGTCCTCCTCCGCCCACAAATCAATTGAAATAGTCAATCCCACATATCAATCGAAATCATCAATCCCACAAATCAATCAGATACCCGTTACCAAGTCACACAACCCTCACCAGATTCGTTCTTCTCTCATCTCCAATCTCCAAGAGGTAAGTTTAGCAAGATTTTGACCCTGGTTTAATTCGTATGCTATGGATTTAGTTTATTCGTATGCTATGGATTTATGTTCTTTGGATTTTCATGTTTTCAAGTTTAATTTGTGTGCTAGGTGGTTCTTGATTAACTAGCTAGTCAGAGTCGTGTTCTTTGTTTTAAATTCTTAGTGAATTTTGTTTTTAAGTTTTATAGTTTGTTCATCCAATTTATGAAATCTGACTCCCACACATCTATCCATGTAATTATAGAAGTAGATATAGAAGTACTCTCTATGTTTTATGTATATATGTGTTGGGAGAAGCTGATAGTCAGAGACACTTTTGTAGATCTTAGAATCATGTTTTCATCAGTGGTGGTCTAGTTCTTGTCTTCTTAATATGTGAGTTATATGTATTAATGCTTGATTTTATAATAGACTGGTTAGTGATATGCTTAATCATTTTGTGGGACTTTGTTTCGATTATGATCATCTTCATCATTCACCATCAGCTAAGCACATAGACTTTGTCATTTTACAGGAGGCAAGTTGTTAACATTTCATCCTTTATCCGTGGAGGTGGTTGCCTCACAAGATGAGAAATGAGTACTGAAGCGTCATGAAACTTGTTTTAAGTTTTTGCTATTTTTAATTTTCTTGCTAGTTAATTTCATAGACTTGTATTTTTTTTATTATGGACTTGTAGTGAATGTTTTAATTCGCATTAGAACTCTATTTATTCCTTGAAGTTTGAACATTCTCATATGTTGCTTTAAAAAGTTAGAAACTTGGAAACATTACGGTGTTTTTCATGTAAAAATGTCTCATTCCAAGTTCCAGGCTTTACGGATCCGATCAAAAAACAGAGATCCGATCCGATTGTTTTGGATCCGAATCTGCTTGGATCACGTATTTGAAAATGCAAATCCGATCTGAAATAATTAAACAGATCGGATCACAGATCATATTTTTTAAAAAAGGGTCCGATCTGAATGCAACCCTAGTGTATATACGGTAAGTGATAGTGCAGGACCCATTTCGTTTGCCTAAGGTGTCGTCCATGGTGGTCTTTTACTCATACATAACTACAACTCACTCTCTTTCATAATTTCAAAGCAGTTTTCAGTTTCACTCTTTGCATTTTACTTACATAGTAGCATTCCTTACGGCCAAGATCAAGATTTGCTGTATTTGTTCATTCCCGTTGAGCTATTTGCATGCATAACATCAATCATCTTGATCTGATGTTATGTGGTGAGGGGTTTGGAAGAATTGGTCGCATGGTGACTAGGGTTGCTCTACAAAGAGATGATATCGAGATCGTTGCTATAAACGATCCTAATATCAACGCCAAGTATATGGTATTTACACAATTTCGGAAATGATTAATGTAACATTGTCGGATGAGTTAGTTAGAGTAAAATATGAACCTAACCGGTTAGCTACTCTTGCATCGGTATGTAAATGTATGCATCATGAATGCAATGGCGGACCTAGAGGGGCCAGCGGGTCAATTGTCCCCACTCAACTTTGACGAATACTGAGTCTCTTTTTCCTTCTTAAAAACTTGATTTTTCTTATATTCTTATTTCACTCTACTATAAATACATATATTTTATATTATAAAACTGCATTACTATAATTATAAGGATCCGTTGATCACACCAAAAGCCAAAATTTAGATGTTTAGATAAGGATTGAGTCCAAAATTAAGCAATATTGAGTGATCAATTTCGTATTTTTTTTCTTATGTAGGTTTTCTATGCTGACGGATTTCAATGAAATATTAATAAACTGTAAATTTAAAATCTCTTTATCCTCTATAAAAATAACAATGAGTTAATTTTTAATTGTGTTCATGAATATATTAGATGTCTGATGTAGAAAGCCTGCAATTTTATAGTGTTCGATTAAGATTTTATATGATCAGTGAAAAAAAACTTCAATATTAATTCTATAATAGTATATAGATATTAACAGAAGCTACAAAAGTGAAGATTGGAGATGAAGAGTAAATGAATAGTGAGTTGTTTCTTAAGTTGTTTTTTTAGCCTTAATTTTTTGCCCCCACTAATTTGACTTCCTGCGTCCGCCACTGCATGCATGTCTTGCGTTTGGATTTCTCATCGGATTGTCTTACGCAGACCTACATGTTTAAGTATGATAGTGTTCATGGGAAGTGGAAGCACGACCATGAACTTAAGCTTAAGGAGTAAGGACGACAAGACCATTATCTTCGGTGATCACCCAATTAGAGTTTTTGTAGGTGTAAACGAGGACTACACACCTGACCTTAAAGTTGTTTCCAATGCAAGCTGCGCTATCAACTGTCTTGCTCCATTGGCAAAGGTACCAACTTAGTTTCATATTGGTTTACTTGATTAATTGGTTAACTAACTAAGATACATATTTTGACAGGTTATCCATGAGAAATTCGGTATTGTGGAGGGTCTAATGACGACGGTCCACTCTGGCTGGTCAGCATGTATGTAAAATGCATTCAGCTTAGTTGCAAGCTTAGCCTGTTTTCGATCTTGTTGGAGATTGTAGAATCCCACACTGAGAAATCTGAGGCTTGCATGAGTTAGTGTACATGCATTCATTTCAGCAGAAAGTAAGGTAGCACTGTAATTTTTCGACGCAATGCAGGAGGTGTTTAAAATGTTGTTGATGCACATTGTCAGAAGGACCGGAGAGTCGGAAGAGCTGCCAGACGCAACATCATTCCTAGCTCCAATACTGCTAGGAATGATATCGACCTAGACCTTTCTGTCTGTGCTACTTATCCTGTTTTGTTTCACCGATTTTTTTTCCAGAAATGTTGAGAATCAGAGCTGATTTGATATTTGTAGGCTGTTGGTAAGGTGCTGCCGGGATTAGATGGGAAACTGAAAGGAATGGCCTTCTGCGTTCCCACTGTCGATGTTGCTGTGCTTGACCACACCGTGAGACTTGAGAAGCAGGCAACTTATGATGAGATCAAAGATGCTATCAAGGATCGGGATGTAATGATCTATTTGCTAGATTTTTCTGTTTGATGATCTACTCATCTACATTCTTGTTCTGGTGGAAATTGCAGGACAGAATCTGAGGTAGCCTGAAAGGAATCCCTGGATACACAGATGATGATGTCGTATCCACCGACTTTTTGGGTGACGATAGGTGAGGGTCATGTATACACCTCTTCGGACATTTCCCTTGAACCTTGCTATTACCATAGTGGATAACAATCATAAATGAGGAAGATAGAAGGAAAAACACATAATAATGATAAATGAGTGCGCAAGAAAGGCTCCAATATCTCTACCAAGAGTGGGAACAAACATTCATAAGTTCAGTGATTTAACCAACATTCAGACACCTAAAAGGCTACCACAGTTAGTTTTATCATTATGAAGTTTCCCATAAAATATTTCCGAGAAAAAAAACAGAAGTTCCAAATCCTCTTCTGGCTATTATGATCCGATTGATACTACTCAAGGACCCTGCAAAAGTATTAGCAATATCATACATTAAATTCCAAGATGAACTATGTCAAGTAACAAGGATAAACAACACCAATTTTCATCAACTTTTCTTTTACTAGTGTAAAAGCAAGGAGCCAGAAAATAAGCAACCAAATTCACTTGACTGTTTACAGTATGTCTGAGAGGAAATAATAGAATCTAAAGAAACCAATTCCCAATTAATGTCTAACAAAGTTATGAAAACCTAGTACTGCATTGGCGACTAAGGAACCTGAAAAAGTATTAGCAATATCTGGCTACAAGGGTGAGAAGCACACCACATTGAAACTTCCCCCTCTTCTAGTAAAAAGCAAACGCAACAGAAAAGGATCACATCCAGAAGTTCACAAAAACTATCTAGCAGCTTGAGCCATAAACTTCCCTACCAGATGTATCATGTACCTTAATATTCACAAAAACATGGAAAACCATCCTTCTGAAAAAGCAAGGAAATCAATTTCTGGAGCACTATGAGAAGTAACAAGCGCATGGCTCTCTGCTCTTCACTCGAGGTTCCAATTTGTTTAACCACCATAGATACTTGGTTACATTAATGCTCTATCATATCACAAGCGGTCCAAACTAAACTAGAAATCAGTAATTCAATTCATAGGTCTCATCAGAACAGGTTTGATTTACTTAAATGAACTAAGGTAGTAATTTGACAACATTATTCGGATTAATCAGTTCAGATAGGGTTTTTCTATATTTACCTAAAGATACTGAAACAAAACACAAATGCATACTACTCAATTATCAATTTGTAATGAAAACAGACACTCAGTTATCAATTCGCAATGAAAACAGACAGAACGTAACCAAACTTGGTTCGTAGTTATCCTTCGTTCTTCATTTATTGTTTAACCACCATAGACACTTGTTTACATTATCATAAGCGATCTGAATTAAACTAGAAGTTTGATTCCTGTTAATAGTTCTCATCACGACAGGTTTAATTTACTTAAATCCTTATCGTATCATAACTAATCAAAATGCTGTCCAAACAATTTTGACCACATTACTTCGTGTAGTGTTTCTCTACCTAAACCTACCGATGCAAAACACAATGCATATCATTCAGTTATCAATTCGCAAAGAGATAATGTTGCTCTCTAATCTAATCTAACGCATAGCATTCAGGTATCAATTCACAATACGCAGTAAAAGCAAGCAAAGCATAACATACAAAACAACACGATTTGCAGAGAAACCGAAGGCATTACCTTCAACGGCCACCGAGGCCAAAGAGCACATTGTTCCCCTTAGGCAGGTAGTTCACATTAGGCGACTTGGCCAGAGTTCCAGCAATCTCCCTGCTAGCCTCAATCCTCCTCAGCTCAATCAAATCATTCCCAGCAGTGGCAGTCGCCTCCGAAATCAGCTTGGCAGCCTCACTCTCCCCTTGAGCCCTGATAATCGCAGCCCTCCTCTCCTGCTCCGCCTTCGCCACCACAAACTTAGACCTCTCCGCCTCCTGCTGCGCCACCTGCTTCTGCTCCACGGCGCGCGAGAACTCCGCACCATAAGACAAGTGCGTGATCGCCACGTCATCAAGCTCAATGTTGAAATCCCTAGCGCGGCGGATGAGGCTCTCCCGCACGAGCGCAGACACGTGCGGGCGCTCGGTGAGGAGCTGGTCGGCGTTGAACTGCGCCACGACGGCCTTGAGGACCTCGTTGCCGATGGAAGGGAGGACCTTCTCGTCGTACTCGAGCCCCAGGGTTTTGAAGATCTGAGGGAGACGCTCGACCTGAGGGCGAGAGAGAACCCTGAGGGTGAGATTGACCATCTGGAGATCTTTGGTGCCGGAGACGGAGGAGAAGGTGTGGGGCCGGGTACGGATGTCGAATATGTAGGGCTTCTGGAGCCATGGGACAAGGAAGTGGGTCCCTTCGCCGACGGTGGTGTCGATGACGCCGCGGAAACGGTCGAAGAGGACGGCGCGCTGGCCGCCGTCGACGGTGTAGAGGGCGGAGTTGACGAGGGTGGCGCCGGCGCCGAGGCCGAAGGCGGCGCGGGCGAGGTTGGTGAGGAAGGACACGGCGGCTTGGTTGCTCATCTCTGAAATTGAAATGTGGGGATTTCTGAGGCGACTAGGGTTTATGTCTAGTATTAAAACCCTTTAGACTACTTGGGCAAGAGGGCAATTCGATGTGGACTGGGCATTCGGGTTGCTTCTTCTTCTGACTTTGGGCTTTCGGGTACCGTTTTATCTAGATTGAAATTAGTTTTTACCCTTCGACTATAGGGTTGATATCGTTTTAGCTCTTAAAAAAATAGGGTTGATCTCTTTTTGATACTTGTTAAGTTTTTACATATAGACTATCGTATGATTTTTCTAATGATAGAATTATGTTGCGTAACAACTTTTATTTATGTTTTTTTGTTACAACTTTTATTCATGTTTTCGAAATAAACTAAACCAGGGGTTTTATTTATGAATTATGTTTTCGTAACAACACATTTTTATTACGGAACGTCGAATATGTCATTGAAGGTGTCTAAATTGCAGCAAGCATTATACCTAAATGTAACTCGATCAGGGAGTCATGATGGAGGCACAAGAGTGAATAAATAAAAATACATGTATATAGTTAAACTTCCTAGACTTGTAAAGCTCTTTATGAAGTGAAGTCTAGAGAACAACGATAAGAACTTGTTGCCCTCTCAATGAAACTAGTTTTTGGTAAATTAAACCACATAGTAAATATTTACAATTTAGTGTCTGTTCACTTATATTCTTAGGACTTATATGTAATACATTACATATGCAGACTTGTTTTGTATTTTTTATCTTTATATAAAGAATGCATATGAGATCAATAATAGAATTCACTACATTCTCCTGTTATATTTTATTTCTTAGCAAAATAAGTTATAATGTACAACATTTTTATACTTTAGGGTAAGAGCAAAGAATATGATAAAATTACGGGCAAGCCCTTCTTTGGCTCAAGTGTAAAAAGGGTAGACTACGGTGGAGTTCATTGTCTCAAACATTTTGTCCCTCCAACCCTAATATCAATTTGCCAGTGATCAAAAAAGATTTGGCAAATTAATATCTGTTAGCGTTGGAGAAACAAAATGTAAGGGCAATTTGTTCATAGGAATGATTCCAATGTACTCCTGATCAAATAAGGAATTGATCGAGCTAGATGCATTAACAGGAAAGTACACGTAGCATAGCGGAATATTATGGATCGATGCCGATATCCTAAACCCTAAACCCCTCTTTTCCCTCGTCGCTGTCATCTCTAGTCGAAACCATAAGCACGTATATACTGGGAAAGAAACCCTAGAAACTTAGAAAGATTTCTTCTTTAAGAAATGATCGAGTAGCGGGAACCAATTATTGAGCCTTGTAGTGTTCAGACGCGCCATACTTTGAGAGTTTGAGTGATGACATTTCTGCTAGCATTAGTGGGTTCATGGGTGAGCTTGGGCGCTAGTTTACAGACCATGCATTGTGATCTTGGTGTCAAAAGCCCTAAAGATCAGACGAGTTTGGAAGAGAGGTACCCCGATTGCTGTGATCATGCGCTAGCAAGCAGTAGAGGTACCAATTTTACTATAATTTGTTGTGCTTCTGAATCTTCTGGGATTTCTTTGAATGATTGTGTCTTTTGCATGTGAGGAGAATAATGTGAATATTTGATGGGATACTAAAGAAGAAAAGGCAGAAATGATCTTAGCTCATTTGTGGAGCCTGGAAAATTACACTCATTAACCTCATTACTGTTTTAGCTTATAATGGAGTCTACCTTTTACTCTGTTAGTTAAAAGAAAGGTTCTCTTTCACTATTCCAATGCTTCTATGATCGACTTTCACACAGCAGTTCTAGTTTAGAAAGAAGATATGCTTTATGAAAGGGAAAGGGTATGCCTTGGACTTGCAGCAGCTGAGCCTTTGATTAGTACACTACACACAAATCTCAACCAGTACCTAGCTAAGAATAACTTCACTAGCACTTGCGATTTTTAATAAAAGCGTTGATAACCACCATGGCCACGCGATCGATCAAGACTCTTGCTTCACTTGAGTTCCCCTTTGAACATCAATTAATCTGTATGCATAACTAGTCTTCATACCCTGATACAAATTTTCCTGGTTTTTATCTGTATCGATCTGATATATATATCTGATACAAAGGTGTGCCTAGATATAACATTCTTCTTATATATACCAAGAACACGTTAATCCCAGATATGCATTATAGAATTTGATTACTGTATCATTCAGTTGGGCCCTAAACTTTTGGAGATTGGTTATTGAACATCATATTCATATGTGGTGGAAGGCATCATCCTACTGTCCTACTAATGCCCCCCATTAGGTACTACCCAACTTAAGTTTATAACAAATTGTGGGACGGATTCTGTTTGATCCTATTTCCAATCCAATTCCTACCTCTTGTGATCGATTCACAGAAAGCTACATACTTTTCCGGTTTTCCCTTTCCTTCTATCATTCTCACATCAACTTGGCCATCCATCTATTTGATGCTTAAAATGTTGACGGAGTGTGCTATCATTCCGAGCCGTAGAATGGTTAAGTTTTGGTTTTCCTCATGTAGATTTTTTACGTATGCGGATGATCGAACCAGTGACCTCCTTACTATTAGGAGTACCACTGTAACATTTGCCCAACATAATGAACTCAGTCTCTTTTACTAGACCAAACTCACATGGAGACTTGGTCATCCATCTATTGCCGTCATTCATCAAGGTCCTAACTATTATCACATCTGTGGAGAAGTGCTTCTCTTGTTGTAGAAATACAAGGAACTACATATATGATCTATCACTCTAGCTTATGTATGCTTATACATACTAGGATAAACCCAACATGCTTTTACTTTCTGGATTTTCCATGTGAAGGATTAGGCTTCAATGGATTCTATCAAAGCAAAGAAAGAGACTCATGGAAATTTGACATGTCACATGCAGCATGCATTATTATTGCCAAAGGCTTTGTAAAGTCAGTATTGGGGTAGTAACCCACTATTCCCAATTCAAAGCTTTTGAATCTTGTTCTTCTCCAAAAAGTTAGAAATGCTGGTGCATGCCTCTATCTCACATTTCGTATGGCATCTTTTGCTTTTAGGGAGGGCTAGCTGTAAGTTTCAACAAGAGTACCTCACCTTCCCAACCTTGTAGTTCAGATCCTCTTGGAATGAGTTAACAAACCCAAGTAGGCTATACCATATCTCTTCCTCTAGAACTTGATCTGCTGAAGAGAACAGAAATATAAGAAAGCAGATGATCAAAACCTCTTGAAGGGTTTTCTTTTTGGTCTGATAAACCTCCTGAGTCTTGAATAATACCTATTTATGTCTCATGGTTGGGATTTTTAAGTCTGAACTTTGGAACATTATGTCAAAACTGTGCTGTTGTGGGTATGCACCGACCCAATATTAATTTATGCAGTTGATAATAGATGAACCATTTAGGTTAGCACACAGAAGTTGGTTTGAGTCAGCTACCTATTACCATCTTCCTCTAAATCTAAGTTGGTTTTTAAGTTCTTATAGAATAAAACTTCCTGAAATATATACACCAGATTCTGCAGTCAAAGGCTAATTAAACATCAGTATTATCTTTGGTTGAGTACTTGACTGGAACAACAAAGTGGATGATGACGCAGGTGGAATGTCACTTTAGCCCATTTCTGTCTAAATAGAGTAGCTAACAGTCCAAAGAATAAAGCAAAATTATAATAATTACAAGTGTGGAAACCAAAACTTATACAAATGATTTGTTTAAGGGTCATTAAGAATTTTCTTATGTCCTAAACTCTCTCCCTGAAAAGCTCCACCTCCATTTCTGAAAAGCTCTCTGCCTTCCTTCAGTTCTGCCTCAGTCTTTTTTATCATTCCGACATCTTTGAGCACGGTAATTCTTCCTCTCCTCTAGTCCTCTATGATCATTATCATTACACCAACCAGTAAACTTTAGTCTAATCTATATAATTACTCACACCATCATTTCTGCATCTGTAACTTTCACTGTACAAGAGGAATCTCCTTTCACCTTGAAATATCGTTTTAAATTTTAGTTTTTGTTCCTCAAACCTTTTCTTCATACCAAAAGCACAAAATCATAGCATATAATTCAATTCATATATAGTTTATATGCTATCCACCAGTCCCTTATCTGTCACAACCAAATATTGATCATCTGCCTTTGATATCTTCTGAAATATTTGATATTGATCCTTTTTTATTGCAACATATCTCAAAGGGCCTCTTTCTTTTCCTGCCTTCCATTTGTGTAAGCAATGATGATTTTTTCTCTTCTCATCTCAACTACTTGATATAATTAACTATTCCTCTCTAACCTTGGCCTCAACACTTGAGGCAGTTCTTAATTCCCTTTGCTGCATGTGCTTTCCTTTTTTTAATTCCTCATTTCCATTTTCATATTTCTAAATGAATTGAAACAGCAGGAAGTAGTTCCAACTCCTTAAATTAATACCAAACCAGGGTCCTCTTCTCCTCTCATTGTGTGAGCTTTCATCAAGTCTCACTAACTTTGGTATTCTTAGTAGCATTGCATTATATTTTGCTAAACACATTCTACAGAATGCCTCCTACATATTTTCCTCTAAGGTGGGAGAGCAGCGGAGACCAATGGTGGTATGCTTCTCCGATTGACTATGCAGCTGCCAATGGACAGTATGATTTGGTCCGAGAGCTCCTCCTCATTGACAGCAACCACCTCATTAAGCTCACCTCTCTACGCAGAATTCGCCGCCTTGAGACTGTTTGGGACGATGAAGAACAGTTCCATGATGTAGCCAAGTGCCGTGCACATGTTGCACGAAAGCTGTTTTATGAATGTGAGTCCAAGAAGGGAAAGAACTCCCTCATCAGAGCTGGTTATGGTGGATGGCTCATTTACACAGCTGCCTCAGCTGGCCAGCTTGGTTTTTTGCAAGAAATGCTAGAGAGAAACCCTCTTCTTGTTTTTGGGGAAGGAGAGTTTGGCGTTACTGATATACTGTATGCTGCTGCTAGGAGCAAGAATGGTGAGGTTTTCAGGCTGCTGTTTGACTTTGCAGTTTCGCCGCGATTTTCTGGCAGAGGTGGGGAGTTGGAGGAACACATTGGGGAGATTCCTTGTGTTTATAAGAGGGAGATGGTTAATAGGGCGGTTCATGCTGCTGCTAGGGGAGGAAACTTGTTGGTCTTGAAGGAGCTTCTTTCGGATTGCAATGATGTTCTGACTTATAGAGATGTTCAAGGATCCACTATTCTACATGCAGCTGCTGGCAAAGGACGAATAGAGGTGAGGCTTCTAGGCTTCTAGCTACCAATTATATGCATTTTGAAAAGCTTAACCTTTCTTTGAGGCATCCTTTCTTTCAATGTGTTACAAGCATATATGTAAATTGATTTCCATAGTGTGATTGGCTAATGGTTTGGGGTTGAAATGACTAAAGATGGTAGACTAGCATCTAGTGTCTGCCAAATTGAGGTTATGGTTGATTTGTTGTGGTTGTATATAGAAGCATGAGAGATTAAGGCTAATGACATGATTGATCCAAGTCATGTTACGTACAAGGCATCAAGGCATATGGCGTTGAAATCAACACTTTGTTTAAGCACTGACTGAAACTATAATCATTTGGTATGTACATTTGATAATTGATCTTCGCTATGGATGCAGGTAGTGAAGTACCTTACAGCCACCTATGATATCATAGACTCCAGGGACCATCAAGGAAACACAGCATTGCATGTAGCAGCGTCTAGGGGCCAATTAGCTGCTGTTGAAGCTCTTCTATCTGCATTTCCTTCGTCAATGATTTCTACGAGAAACAACAATGGAGAAACATTTCTCCATAAGGTTATATCCGGTTTCCAAACTCCTGCCTTCCGTAGATTGGACCGGCAGATTCACCTCTTGAAGATATTGGTCTGTGGGAGAGTGTTTGACATTGAACAAGTCATCAATGCCAAGAATAATGAAGGCCAGACTGCCCTTCACACAGCAATCATTGGTAACGTTCACTCTGACTTGGTGCAACTTCTCATGATGTCTCAATCAATTGATGTAAATGTCCGTGATGTGGATGGCATGACGGCACTTGATTACCTCAGGCAATGGCCTCGTTCTGCATCGTCTGATATACTAATCAGGCAGTTGGTTTCGGCTGGTGGGATATTTGGTTGTCAGGACTATTACAATGCAAGAAAGGCCATTGCTTCACACCTAAAAATGCAAGGCGATGGAGGCAGTCCTGGAACATCGTTCAAAATCTCCGACACTGAAATCTTTTTGTACACAGGAATTGAAAATGTGACGGCTGCCAGTGTTGGTCATCAGTATAAGCTCAGTGTAGCAAGCAATGTAGCTTCAACGGAACTCTATCCACACAACACCACTGATGAATACCAGAGCGAAAACCAGAGCTCAATTAATACTAAAAAGCCTTCAGGTTCTGTAAACCATGCAGCACGACTGAAACACGCAATAGGATGGCGTCGGATCAAAGACAAGAAGCCTGAAAGATTCAAGAATAATTCAGTAGATTTTGGCAACACTATTTCAGATGAGGCAGCTCCCACACCACTTCGCCAGAGATTCTCAAAGGCAGCCTCGCCACTTCCCCATAACAAAAGAACACTCGCAGTGAGGAGTAACCAGTCAAGTCCAACCGCCAAGAAGAAGTTCGCTTCAGGTTTAAGGCACGGTGTAATGCAAGCAATCCCACACATAACTGTCCCAGGCCGTTCGCGTTCTAGCTCATTTTCCAAATCATCATCACTCTCTTCACCGAGTTCTCTAGATAAGCAGAAAGGTGTTTGCATCGACACTGATGCAGCTGGACCATCTTCGTCCGATCAAGTAGCTGACGATGACACCCCAAATTTGTGTCACAGAAGGTTGAGGAGGCATTACTTCTGTTTCGGGGCATCAGGCCTATCTGTGAAGCACCCGGTTAGCAGGCAACATCAGAACCAGAGCTTCAAGGCTCCTGTTATTTCAGTTGCTTAAAATACATAGAGGAACATGATCGGTAAGTTCAGCTAGCTGGCGCAAACTATTCCCAAGCACATTTTGTTGTGTATTTTAGCGACTGTAAGATTGTTGATATGTTTTGCTTGTTTGGACCTGTTAGTCAAAACTTAAAACTGTAATTGTGCAAGTTAATGTACTACTCTATTTAAGGTCTATTTTTCATGTGTGCTTTCTTGGAGAATAAACACAGAAGATGAAGGAAGCCATGAAATAATATATTGCCTTGTGAGAATATATGACTGGTTCTGTTACTTGGTACTAAAGGAGTCTATTTTTTTTACAATTTCAAATGAATACAGATGTCAAACGGGATACAAGGTCTCTAATACAAAGTACAAACATCTTGCAAGTTGCAACCCAAAGAAAAGTAACAAGGTAACACAACCAGGAAGATAAATTAATGAAATCCCATCACACACAAGCCAATGTTTCTATATACCAATAATTGTTACGTCCGACTCGTAAGAGACTATCATCAAGACCAAGCATGGGGGCCAAGTCAAAAGATTTGGCAGACTTGCTCTTAAGATTATAAGAGAAGACTTTGCCAGGTATGTGCATCAACAGAGATGAACATTCCTCTCCTTCAACTTCATCTTGAGCTAGAAAGAGAATCTGAAACCAATCCGCTAGACACCTGGGGTAAACGGAAGATATGGGATCAAGGTCAACAAGTTACTTGACAGACCAGCCAGTGTAGTCATTTCCCATTTCCAGAACTTCAAATTGACTAATACAAGGGCGATAAATATCAATAAGTTGCAAATGGTGCTTGTCGACAGACTCCCGAAGATATCTAGATAACCTCTTTTCCCAGCACTTTTCTCTTTCCATATAGCGAGGATGAGAAGGTTCAATACCAATACGCTCTTCATCCACGTGAAAGTCTCCAACTTCGAGTCTCAGACCAATAGATGAGAATGTGGAAATGCTGGCAGCCAATGGTGCGTAGGCAGATGACCTTGTAGTGAGGTGATTTGGAAGGGTCAAAAGCCAAAGCAATGCTGATGATGTATGGAGCCTCTACTTGTTCACTAGCATCGTTAGTAACAGCAGAAGCCGGAGGAATGAGTTCCGAGAACTGGTTGGTTGTGGGATTGAGAATAATAAATGGGGGTTCAACATTTTTGAATCCAAAAGATTGCACAACAAGAGGCCGTTGCAGGACTGGAGAACTTTGATGTGTCGTCATAATGGTGTTGAAAGATATTCAGAGGATTGAAGGGTGAACCGAACTGAAGATGATCATCCAGAGGAATCGGGATGAAACCACATTTGATGGATCTGTAAGGAAAGTCGGCGGAGATGGAGTGTTTGGGTTTTGAAGGATGTGACGGTGACAGAATTTGGGGTCGGAGATCAGAGAGAACCAATGCTGGGAGACACATTTGAAGCGGACCAGAGGTCTAGCCGGAACACGCACAAGGATTTCGGTAAGGAGTTCATCAATGTTGCCTACGGTTTCTGCTAAGCTACTGGTGCTGCAGCGTTTTGGGTGGAATCCATGCTCCATCTTCGATGTTTCTAAAAATCACTCTATGCGAGTTCGGTTTTATACACCATAATCAAAATGGGGATAGAAAGAAAGAATAAAGAGAAGATTCAAGAAGCCTAACAAAGCAAAACATGACAATGGAGATCGAGGCATAAGAAAATCTGGTAATTTCAAGTACACCGGCTCCGATCGAGGTCTTATTCTTCAAGCTCGTTAGCCAGAGATGGAGAACCCAAGCCGCAACGGAGGATGTCGGAGTCGGCGGTTGCTCAACACCTGAACAGGTCAAAGAAAGTCTGAGATAACTGTAAGATGATCTTGGCGGTTGATTTAAAATGGACGACTGAGATAGATTTATTAGGAAATATTAGGAAGCCTCTTATGAGGAGAGGATCCCAGTTCGGGTCTTCAAGATTAGAGGTTTATGTGTTTAAAAACGCCCACGTGGCTCTATGACATGTATGTTTTGTTGCTATTAATTTGCCCAAAATTCGAAAATAAAATAGCAAACATAAGCCCATCATTTTTCTATTCAAAGTAAATAAATAAATAAATATCATTTCTAAAATAGAAAAGCACAAAGACAGATAGAAAGAAAGAAAAAGGAAAATACTTGCATCAATACCGGTATTGACGCGTGCGTGCATACTCTCATTTATTTACATATTTTTATCAATGTAAATCATAATCTTAGCCGTTCAAAAGTTTAATTATCCAATCAAGATCACATATGCAAAAAATCAATTTGGAAAATGATCGTTTACTCAACCAAATGCTTCAATCAAATGGACAGTTATGGTGAAAGTTAGCAGCCTCATGAACTGCCGTCCATTTGATTGATGTATTTGGTTGAGCAAACGATTTTTTTTCAAATTGATTTTTTGGAGAGATGATCTTGATTGGTTAATTAAACTTTTGGAACGGTTAAGATGATAATTTACATTGTTAGAAGTATGTAAATAAATGAGAGTATGCATGCACGCGTCAATACCGGTATTGACACAAGTATTTCCCAAAGAAAAAAGTGTTCTATGTTAAAGATTTACTATTAAAGATTTTGATACTTGAATAAGTTTGCATTCTTATTTAATGAGAAGCGATTACACCAACATATATACAAATAGTTGAAGGATACAAACCCTAACCCTAGCTATATAAGGAAATTATAAACCCTGAAAGTAAGGGATTACAACTGGATTACAATCGTATCAAATATCAAAGTGTTAGGGTAAAGGAACAATATCATTTTCTTTAATGCTCCCCTCAAGTTTGAATGTATATCAATTACACCCAACTTAGAAGGAGTGTGTTGTACTGAACTGATCTGAGTGGCTTTGTGAACAAATCTGTTGGCTGCTCTGTGGTTCCAATGTGCATAGCTTTGAGAAAACCTCTTTGAATCTTCTCACGGACTACATGACAGTTAATCTCGATGTGCTTGGTCTTTTCGTGAAAAACTTGGTTAGTTGCAATGTATAATGCAGCCTAGTTGTCACAGTACATTTTGATTGGATTGAGTTGTCTCACTCTTAAATCATTGAGCAAACTTTTGAACCAAGTCACCTCACAGCTTGTTGTTGCCATGGAACGGTACTTTGTCTCTACGCTAGATCGAGCCATGGTGCTTTGCTACTTAGTCCTTCATGAAATTGGCGCATCTCCTAATAGCACACAATAACCAGTGATGAAACGTCTTGTGTCCTTACAAAGCGGCCAGTCTGCATCACAATAAGCAGTGAGTTCAATGTTTCCTGTAGATGAAAGAAGAATACCCTGATCTGGCGCTTTCTTGATATAACGGAGCACTTGATGAGCTGCTACAAGATGAGGTTCTCGTGGATTTTCCATAAACTAGCTTAGGATGTGCACGGCATAAGTCAAGTCTCGCTGTGTGATGGTTAGATAAATTAACCTTCCTACAAGAAGTCGATATTGAGAGGGATCAATAAGTAGCTCTCCACCCTCTTGAGTCAATGATATGTTTGATCAACTGAAAACAAGGAAGGTCTGGCGCCAAGAAATCCAATGTCCTCTAGTATCTCCAATGCATATTTTCTATAACAAAGTGTTATTTCTCTCCTTGACCAAGCCACTTCTATACCAAGAAAGTGCTTAACCTCTCCAAGGTCTTTAAGCTTAAATTTGGTCGAAAGAAATAGCTTTGTAGCTGTGATTTCATCCAAACTGTTGCCTGTCAGAATCACATCATCAACATACACTAGTAGCACAATGAGTTTTTCGTAGTGAGCCTTAACAAACAGGGAATAGTCGCACCATGACTGAGTGAATCCTGTTGCTTTGAGTGCCATAGAGAGTTTGATGAACCATTGCCTACTAGCTTGCTTCAAACCATAAAGACTCTTGTGCAATCGACAAACTCTAGTCTCCCTCTTCCTTCCAAATCTGGGAGGAAGTTTCATGTATACTTCACCAGTGAGGTCGCCATAAAGGAAAGCGTTGTCCACATCAAGTTGGTGAAGGTACCAACCTTTAAGAGAGGCAAGACCAAGAAGTACACGGATAGTAGTGAGTTTAGCCACCGATGCAAAAGTCTCACTATAATCCACTCCCTCGATCTGACTAAAACCTTTTGCAACGAGTCTCGCCTTGTATCTTTCAACACTGCCATCAGGCTTAAGCTTGATTTTATAGACCCACTTGTAGCCTATAGGTCTTTTATGAGGGGGTAAAGTTACGAGACTCTATGTGTGATTGCTTTGGAGTGTATCAATTTCTTTCTGCATAACATCTCTTCATTCTGGGATTTGAACAACATGTGTGAAAGATGTAGGTTCTTTGTGGACAGACAAGTTAGCAGTAAAGACTCGAAGTGAAGAGGAAAGACGATGGTAAGACAGAACATGAGAAAGGAAGTGAGGAGTACCTTGGTCCATGGAAGTGGATGGAAGAGACCGAGAGGGGAGTGCTGCCTCAACATGAAAATCCTGCAAGTATGTGGGCGTCCGAGTTGGTCGAGAAGAACATCTAGGTGATGGAACAGAATGTGAAACAATCTCTAGGACAGAGGTTTGTCTGTCAAGATTTTGGGAGGTTGGAGTTTGAGGTGGTGAGTCGGGTACAATAAGGTGTGTGTGATCAATGATTGATGTTTGCAGCGGAAGAGCAGGAGGAGTATTAGAGTGGGTCCCTCTCCAGTTACTTCACCATGAGCTCGGGTGTGTTCTTTCAGAGATCATGGCTCTGGTTTGGTTATTTCGGAGTTTGAAGTTGTTTCAGAGTTTGGTTTGGAGTTCTGTCGGAGTTCGAAGTTTGGAGTTTTTTCGGTTAACCATGGGGTCCGAGTTCAGTTTCTTAATCAGTTTCACGTGCAGACCTAAAAGTTAGGTTGCACGTGAGGGTGAGTGTTGGAGAGGAGAGATCTCACTTCAGAAAAGTGACAAGTAAAATATAACATATATATGAGTGAATCATTTTTAATTGTACCGAGACATTTTGTAGATAAAATCCAACACCTTAAAGTTGTTAAGTCGGGACAGTATCGATACAAGGATGATCCACGGAACACGGTTGTCGCTCGTGCTTTGACATACATCATACTCAATATTCAAATATATGAATTAGCACTACTAACTTTCAATGTCAGTAGTTTTTGTTTAACACATTAGGTTCAACAGTTAAACCATAACATCTGGTAACTAGCTCTGACGATCCAAACAAGATTAAAACAAATATATACCAGCAAAATTGAGACAGAAAAAAAATTGTGCCTCTAAAAGTCTAGAGTGAACGTACGAATTATAAGCAGTCTCTAATCCACGAATCCTTTTCCAGATTAGGAAGCCCAATTCTGCAATGGTCGTCTACACAAGTCAATCTTGTTTTGGGTTTCAGATATGGCCCTTGTCTCTTGTTCCCTTGAACTATTTGATAGCCAAGAATTTCAACTCGGCAAGAATTTAAGAAATCAACTCAGCAGAACTTTACGAATTCAATTCATTCTGGCACACACAATATAGATTTTTTAACGAGTGGCTTGCTTTATTGACAGCCCTCTCTGTAATCGGCCAGATCATGCACAAGAAATAGCGTACACAAGATATGGTTGAAATTCCAAAAAACAAACACATGCGCAATGAAGAAGAAAATCGAAAAGCAGTTGATAGCGAGAACCATTAACCTTACATTAGGAACCACCCAAGTCAATGTCAACATTTGTACGCAGTATTGATCTGCAAGCAAGAACTTCTTCACAGAAATTGGTTGCTAGCTATACTATAATACACACAGGTCGTAAGGTGAGACTTCAATTCTTGTTCGAATGACGCCAACAATTCATAATTGTTTCTCCTACAACTACTTCTAATTCTCCCTAATTAAACTCTTTCATCCACTTGTTCTATACATCCCCTGTTGAAAAAGATATGTATGGATGTTAGATCGATATACTATTACATATATCAGGAACGTACGTGTAAAACTGTTACATCTGTTACGTATATACTAGCAACTATTTTTGGTACCACTGCCTTCGAAAATGAGAAATATGCATGTGGCCTGTACCACATCTATCGCTTAAATAGACATTCAATAAGGCAACCAATTCAGTTGTCTACGCCCACAAGCTTGTATCGATTCGTCAGTTTGAAATATAATTAATTATTCCGACCATCCTGCATTTACATATGTTATAACTGGGAATCGAGCAATCATATAATCACAACGTCAAACCCTAGCTAGCTAGGATACTTAATTTCCATGCAACGAATAAAGCTGAGCTCAGCAGCGAAACAAGCTTTAGTAAATCATATGTATCTTCTTTAAAAATATTTTAAAAAATAAATAAACCTTGTTACACAAATAAGACGACTTTTAATAAATACAAATAATTTATTTTCTACATATCATGTGTCATAGTTTAATTTACTAAACTAACCTTATACTAATTACAATAAATATATTTTCAAAAGAGAAAAGATCTTTCATTTAAGATTTTCTGATAAATGAAAATACGAAGTAGTAGCAGGGTTACATCCTAAGAGAAGTAGTAGCAGAATTTAACATTCCAGTAAAAGTAGTAGCATATGTTAACATTCCAATTAAAGTTAGTACCATAAGTTAACATTCCAGTATAAGTAGTAACAAAGGTTAACATTCCAGTATAAGTAGTAACAAATGTTAACATCCTAAAAAAATAATAGCATATGTTAACATCAGTAGTAGTAAAAGTAGTAGCATATGTTAACATTCCAATTAAAGTTAGTACCGTAGGTTAACAACCCAATATAAGTAGTAGCAAATGTTAACGTCCCAAAACAAAACAAAAAAAGTAGTAGTAAAAGATTTACATTCCAAAACAAAAAAAATAGTAGCATAGGTTAACATCAGTAGCAGTAAAAGGTTTACATTCTGGTGAAGTAATAGCATAGATAACAAATTAAATCATATGTGTCACCTCACCCTAACAATGATGAAGCTTACAACCCCACCCAATAATGTCATCACTAAACCCAACGCAATGAAATCAAATTAGATCAAGAATAACCAGTTAAAGAAGACGCGCGCTGCTACTGTCAATACTAATTCTAGCATATTGATACTTTTGATACTACGATTTTGATGCTTTGCTGCTGCTACCAACATTGATGATAACATGTTTCTACTGCCAACACTAATGGTAAATGCGATGTTACTGTCCACTCTCATGCTAGTGCACTACTACTGTCAAAAACTACATTGATTCCAAAACAAATAATTACCATGAAATTGAATTACTAGTCTGCTATTACTATTGTGTATATATTTGTGCTACTGCTAACAAAAAATACTTCATCCACCCGTTTTGTTTTTGTCAACAGATTTTTTTGATATATAGAGAGAGAAAGTGAATGATAGCTGCATTTATCTTCTTTTGTTTATGAAAAAATAGAGAAGCACAATCACAAGATTTTGGGGTAGATCTGATAAACTTTAGAATAGAAAATTGAAGATGAGCTTTTTCTATATATCTGAGACAACTTAACTTGGATTCATATCAGATCTGTGTATCAATTTGGGATGTTTTGCGGCGGAGGATGGAGGCGGTGGGTTGGGTCGTCGTCGTCGAGCATCAGGATCGGCCAAATTTGATCGTCGGCGTCGAGTATATGAACATGGTTATCGAGCTTAGGCGATCTCAGTGGAGACTGGAGAGCGAGAGAGAGAGGTTCAGATAGTGACTATGGCAGTATTCGTAATTTTAATTAGAATTTATGGTATTTTGATCAATTTATGTGAAAATAAGAAGGCTGGTCTAGGGCTGTTAGTTTTGGGCTTTTGACTTATGTCCTTATTTGTTTAAATATTTTTGAAAATAAGTTATGTGTGTTATGCATTCTCTCAACAAGTTTAATCAATAACTAATAACTGCAAATGAAACCTTAACTTCATCGTCTCTTATTTCATTCACATACGTTATGGATTATTACACACTAGAATCGTCACGCTGATGACTCCTCTTAACTCGCATAGATATATCGAGCAGACGAGCACAGACTAAGTTGTACGTACCAAAATAAACTGATTTGAACCACTACTTGGCATGGCACAATCGATCGAAGTTGAATGCACACCATAGCATATTTTAGCTTAATAATCGAGTTGATTAAGATATCAATGCTAGCCACCAAATGAAATTCTTCCATGTAAATATCATCAGGGTGAGTACAAGCACAAGCTTCCGCAACTGTGACAGTCTTTGTTTCTAATTTCTTGACCATTTCGTACTTCATATCTCCCTACTTGCAGAAAATTCCACTTGAACTTATTGCACTCTCTGCTTCATTGTCTATCTGCCCATTCTTGACTGCTGCAATTATATGAATATTAGTCTCCGATTGACGTTAATGTTCCTCATAAATCAATTCCAACTTCTCAAACTTTTCCTGGATAGAGTTGAAATAAACCTCAAGCGGTTTCGATTTGTAACTTTTGTTACGTACATTTAGAAGTCGTCGACTGCTAGTAGCTATCTGTGCCTACAATTGTCGACTTCAGCTCGCTTGTTTGAACGACTTAGGGTTCTCATGGTGGGCTTGGGGTAAGTAGTCATGGATATAGATATCGGCATCGGATACCGGCCAATTGGAAATTGAGGAAACGTGTGGCTAGTTTAAGAAAGGAAAATTTGACATTAGTTGTGCTAGCTAGTCCCATTTGATCATGCCACGATATATAGGAGTTTTGTCCACCTCTGAGTTTCATTATTAATCTTAATATGCAGCAAACCCTAAATTGGTTTAAGCTTTTGTCCGAAAGCATACCTCAAACTTCGCATCTGCAGGTGATCCTGGTTAAACTAAGACAAGCTAAGCTTACGATTAGGGCAACAAACCATGTAAACTTACTCTATCCCCTTACAAGTTAGGTTTCCATTAGAGTGTCTATATTAAATGGAAACCTAACTACTTTGGAAGGTCGAGTTTGGCACTTGGCAGGTTTTTCGAACCCGAAATTGAACAAAATCATAAATTCTTATCGAATTACGTGAAGATTCATGTGGAAGAAAATTCAAGTTCACAAACCCTAAAAAGAAACGTTCCCATGTTGAAGAAAACACTGAATGCAACACGCAATAGCCAATTCAAGCATATATAGGAGCTAATAATCAAACATTCAGCACTTGTAATTATGTCAATTACTGAAAGCAAAATTAAGAAAAATTCTGATGGTCTTACATTGCTGTACGTAGTTAATTATCGACTAGGACTATTCTGCATTCTTGGTTTATTTTTCTTAATTTCTGGGAATTGTAAGATGTTGAGTGAATTAATTATCGGCATCGATCATATTCGTATTCGATCATTGGGGTAAAGTGTTGACTATTACAGTAGTGTTTTTGGGTCAAAGTCTTCTTGTTGTTGTGTGCCTTAGTAGTTTTGCTGAAATTTCCACATTTTTGGCTCCACACTGCTGTTTCATGGTTTGTTCTTCCGATTGGGACAATGTTGATGAAGACCCCATTTTGAATTTTGGTAATTTATGACGAAGATGCTACCAAGTTTCGATTACATTGTGTAACACAATCTAACTAGCTCCATCATTTAGAATCGAATCAATGAATAATAAGAAGTTTGATTGATCAGTTTTTAAAAACTTTAAACAAGAAGTTTGGAAATTTCATCCCATTGACAAATTCACATAAATTATATAATATATAGAGATGAGCATGCACCGGCGAATCTTCCGTTACAAAAATAATCTAATCCTTCTCCGGCCGTAATCATGTAGCTTTTGAAACAATATTCAACTCTGGATCACATCATTTCCGGCACAACTTCACTAAAATATGTATTTGCAGATTCTGATGATAAGCAGGTGTGAGATCGATTGTAAAGGCCGCGCCCGAGAAATCGAATAATGCAGGTCAATGTTTTCATTGAGTTTGCTTCAGAAATCAAACTTGGATTGCTAGCTCAAGCACATAATGATCAATCAAAAAGCATCCAATAAAATGTTGGCTGCTCATCATTTCTTATAGAAAGTAGATCGCGTCGACGCTGTTGGTAATGCCACAGTGAAAAGGCTAACACGAACTCATATTGAAAAGTAAAAACTTAGAAGCTTATTAGGTAGGGTTCTCTCTACGATGCGTCGTGTTGTGTGGTGTGCCAGCAGAGAGAAGACAGAAATATCTGCAACAGTTCATCATCATGTAAAACTTGACCCTAATTTCTTGAAATACTACCTTTTAGGTTTCTTCAACTTTTTCCACAATATTCTAGCTAGATACTGATGAATCTTTATATTTCATCTGATTCTAGTCGATTCCTAGTTCATATATATATGCGATCTATCTTTTTCGCATTGACTTATTCAATTCGTGATTTGGTTCCCCTCGTGATTTATCAAATTTACGATATTGGGTTCGGGATCCCAAAGATACGTACTAACTGGTTAATTTGTAGCTATTAGAATCTTTAGTTATAAGTAATATTCTAAAAGCGCCGCTTAGCTCCGTTTAGGATGTAGGGGGAGCTCGACGGCTCTGATTTTCTTAAAGACGTTTTACTTAGACGGAACATTGTCTGAGGGCCGTCTAGATGGTCAAGGAGGCACCTAGACAGTCAAGGTGGCATCTAGGCGATCATGAAAAAAAAAATTAAACTTTGTTTTATTTGATTATTGAGTTTAGGGTTAGGGGTTTGTTTTTTTGGTTTTGGGCTAGCAATCTTATATTAAACTTTGTTTTATTTGATTATTTTCAAGTAATATATTACATTATATATATTATTTAAATAATTAAATGTAAAAAAGTAAATCGTCTAGACGCCGTCTAGTTTCCGTCTAGACTGTCAAGACGCTAGGCTATGAATCGTCAGCCGTCTAGCACCTTTTAGACCATTGGTTATAAGAAAATAAGAAGAGTTATACACGTATCAGATATCTATTTCCGCATTACTATAATCCATAATGTGTCAAAGACATTTGTTTAGAGC
Source organism: Comarum palustre (assembly GCA_951800085.1). Taxonomy (NCBI): domain Eukaryota; kingdom Viridiplantae; phylum Streptophyta; class Magnoliopsida; order Rosales; family Rosaceae; genus Comarum; species Comarum palustre. Next base: position 1,047,790 of record OX637572.1, on the reverse strand, counting down.
TTGCTTTGTTGTTCATCTTTGCATCACCTTCAACATCTGTCTTTCATTCTATTAAGAAATGAATGTTTGAATAATCTGTTGATTAGGCTTTAATCAATCGTAGCCCCATCATTTTATGTCATGATGTACGTATAATATACATATAATTGGTGTTAATATACAACTATATATCCTTTATCAGAGGAGAAATTGTGTGTGTGTATATACGAACGTACCCAAGGGTGTCTATTGTACTATATTTATGTCGCCATACAATGAAAATTAATCTAAAAAAAATATCTTCGGTTTGAAGAATATCAAATGGCTAAGCAAACGACAGATACAAGTTATGGTTTCATATACGTACACTAGTTGCAACATGTGTTAAGTAATTAGGCTCCACATTTTCTTAATTGATGGAGTCGTGTATGTACGTGCTATTTTGAAGCTACGGTGGTACATGAGCTACCAGCAGCTAGCTAGAGATCGAAGATTGTGTATATATGGACTGGCATATAAATCATATAAACACTTGCCTCTTTATCAATTATTCTGCTAGTAAACCATGGCTGCTAGATAGAACTATACGGTGTTTTAGCTAGGCCCGCGTTAGGTAGTAGTAAGGTTTCTAATTCACTGGTATGGCAATTGCTATATGTTTATGGGTTCCTACTTACTACGAATGTTTATGGTAGTAAGGTTTCTAATTCACTGGTTCGGCGGGATGCTTCGGGTAGTGGGATGTGGACGTCGTTGATCGGCGTCCGAGAAAGGGGGATGTTGCTGCAACTTTGGGCGGAGGATGCAAGCTTCCAAAGACTTTTGGACTCTCTGCTTTAGGGCCTGGATCGCCAGTGGGTGTTGGGACAGGGCTTCTGCTTTTGGCCTAATAGCTTGTTTTATTTGCTGTATTTATTTTTTTAATTGTGGTTTTAGTTTAATAAGAAGAAGGGGGCGTTGTCCTGGTATTGACGCCTTGAGTGCCTTGTTTGACATAGGTAAGTTACGAATTCCTTGCAATGTCAAATGGTCGCAACCTCCTAGTCCCAGGATGAAACTCAGTGTCATTCATTGTCAGTGACAGCATACTTGGAAAACAGCGTTTTATGTGTACTGATGCTTCTTCATCATATAGTTATTTTTCTGATGGTTGTCACATTATTTGTAAAACGATGCGAGTTGTCAATGTTACACTCTCCGTTAAACAGTGCTTGTTAGGATACATATTTATTCTAGGCTCATTGAGTATTATTTTCGAGGTTTTCTTAGACGTGCTTTGTAATCAGGAGTATAGGTCCTATGTCCCTCCCATGTATTTTACAGTTTCATTAATCAAGGCTTAAGAACGACCTTATTGACCCTTTTTCAAAAAAAACTACGCGCCTACGTACTGAATCATCATGATCATCACTGGCATGGGTTCAAGTATACGATATAAGTATAGGCTAACTTTTATCCAAACATGTCGTATTAATTGCAGAAACTTACACTTGTTCAAAAAAATAATAATTGCAGAAACTTACATGAACATATAAATGATATGATCTATCTAGTCTCTCGCTCGTAATATGACATACATTCTACGTAAGAAAATAAGGGTACGTGTAGGCCTCATCATTTGGCCTTTCGATCATATCTCATCATAAAACCCGCCCTACCCTTTAAGGCCGAAGCCCTACCCGGCCCTCCATTAGGGCGAGCCGACCCTAGCTCTTCTCAAGCAGGGTAGGGTAAGGGTTGAACAAATGAAACTCGGCTATACCCTAATGAGCCATTTAGGGCCGAACCCGGCCCGACCCTAAAAGCCCGCCTTTTAGGCCCTAATAATTTCTTGTTTTTTGTATTGTTTTAATATGTTTCTTATTTTAAAATACAATATAACTACTCTTCTCTTTTGTAGTTGATTTGCTAGCTTTGTTCATTTGATTTTCTTTTGTTTTGTTGATTAACGATTGTATTTTGATGATTTAGAGCATTAGTTCATGAGATATATGAGTATAACCACGTAGTTTATAGATAGATATTTTAAATTAAGTATAATATGTATTCATGTATGTTAAATATAACACACAAAATGAGGTTCATTACATATAATTCTAAAGCTAATTTGTGAGAAAAAAATAAAAAGCCCATCTCGGTCTTGTTTAGCCCTATTTAAAGGGCCGGCCCTACCAGACCCTATTAACCCTAACGAAATAGGCCGCTAGGGCGGACTATGGCTTACATATTCAAGCCTCGATCCTATCCTATCCGGCCCTAAATTTTGTTGACTTTGACCGAGCCCTACCCTACCCTAAGCCCTAAAATTTAAGGTCGGGCCGGCCCTAGCCCGGCCCATGATGAGGCCTAGATACGTGGATTTTCATCGAAACTACATATGTGGGTCCAGCCAAAAAAAATAAACCTACATATGTGGAATTATTTGAATAATCTAAAACAAGGATCTGGATAGGCCTCTGGCTCTCCCATATGTCTGTTATTTTTAAGGAAAAAATATCGACAATCATGAAAATTTTGATAGTTTAAAAAATAGACATATCGAGAAATTATCGAATATCGATAGAATTTTTCTAAAATTTATATAAAATTTTTTATATTTGACTAAAAATAGATTAAGTATACAATATCAGAAAGATTAGGGGGGGTGGACACGGGCCGGGCCAGTCTCAAATTTTTAAGGACCGAACCCTAATCCGAACTAATAGGGACGGTTCGGGCTTTTTGAATTCAAAATCCGAGCAAAAAAGGGCTCGGGCTAGGCCAGGTTTCAGGCCATTCGGGTCTAAATATTCAGTTCATGTATTCCATCTATTAAAAAAATGGTAAAAAGTAAGTAGCTTCAGCTGGGGGTGTGATTTTGAATACTGTCTTGTCTTTTGTTATTACGAAATTCAATTTTGAATGTAATTTCTAAAGCAGAGAAGAAAGGAATAAAGAGCACACAGAGAAGTGCTCTGGGAGTCAGAAAAAGGAAAGGAAGGGAGGAATCCAATCACAAATCTATCTTCTCAATTCTTATCTTATTCATCGCAAGCTTGCTGCTCAATTACTTCGTCAAAGATCAAAGTACCTAAGTCAACCGGTTGAAAATTAATCATCATAAATTCATACACATTTACACACAATAATGGAAAAAAGAAAAGAAAAGGAAATATGGGTCGTCCATAGCTGGAGTATCGAGAACTCCAGAAGGCCAGAAATCAGTGAAGAAAAACCCTAAAAAAGAAACCTACCAATCATAGGAACAAATCAAATAACAAATAAGGATGAGGAGAATTACTAATTAATCAATTCCTAATTCAGTTTTGATTACCTTTCTTTGGGTTTCACCAGAAGTATTGCAAGAGCACGGTAGGGGCGGTGGGCGAGCACGGTGGTTGGTGGGCGAGCACGGAAAGGGAATCCAATTTGAAGAGGATAAGAGTAGGTCTCATGGAGATTGAGAAGTGGTGGCTGTCTGACTGAGATGCAAGAAGGTAAGTTAGGGTAAAATCACATGGTAATTAGTAAATAGTAAGTCAGTTTTGGGTAAAATCATTAAAATTGTTAATTAAAATAATAACAGGTCGGGTTTTCGGTTTCTTTAAATTTCAAGTCTGAAGCCGAACTGATTTTTTAGAGAATGAGCCGGGTTTCGGACCGGATTGAGTTTAGGGCTTTTGGTTTTAGCCTGAATCGGGTTTATTCGGGTTTTTTGGGCTGGGTTTCAGTGTTCCGATGCCCACCTTTAGAAAAAATATAAAAATTAATATCGATACTTGTAAACAATGAAAATTTCAAGAAAATATAAAAGATATTTTAGATATTTAAGACGTTGGTTATTTCTATGGTGTATCGTGTATGTACGTAACACGTATTTTATAATAGTTGTAGCTAGACTCGTATAATTGAATACATAGCATATATATTCAAAATTGAAAACATATAACATAAATTAGATAGCAACACACCATGCCACCTTCGAGGTCGTTGCCTTGAAACTTCAGTACTAGAAAAAAACAGGTGCGTGGTTTTCCCTAATCATTTTGGAAAAGTCAAACAAAAAAAAGCGTTCAGGAATTCGAATGCTCCCTCTTCCACACGTTGGAATAGACTGATCGATAAACAAAGTCGAAGATGAGTTTGAAGACTTGAAATCTCAGCTAAGCTATAAGAGAGCTTCTCTCTATTTATATAGCATAGATCACCCCCTTGCTTCAAAAAAAAGCATAGAGCACTCTCCTTGTTTCCTGCTCTATTTATCGGTCTTAACCTATAATCACCTCCTGCATATATCAATCTACTCCACTCTTTCGTCTCAACCCTATCTCCAAAGTCGCCACCATGGGGACTCAAGCTCCGAACGACACTGATAATACTTACAGCCAGACACAGGTTAGTGCCTTTCTCCATCCCTAGCTATCTGAAACTGATGATGCTGATGATCTTGTTTACATTGGGGTGATCTGAGCAAGCTAGGTTGCATATATTTGTTTATTTCATAAAGAATGAGAAAATTTCAAGTCTTGGTTGCCAATTTTGTTTTAGCTTTTACAATCTGTATGTATGCTCGGAATCTGGTCGAGATTTAGACCTCCTGAGTGTCTTCCGGCCGGTTAGGTTGTTCTAATTATCGGCTTACGGCACCCTGGTCTCACATAGAGTTTCAAGCCAACTCTTCCCATCGATGGAATTGACTGATATACTTCAATTTTCTTTTTTCATCGTCATATTTTATTGAAGGAGACAGTTTTGCATTACTAACTTTAGTAACTTAAAACGTTAATCTTATACGAGATAGCATTTTTAGTTTTATACCATGCTGCAATCCTAAAACCAGTAGAACTATTAGAACCGTGCCTGTTCCGTAACGTACGTTTTTTAAAAATATTTTACCTAACTCATTTTCATTTTTAGAAATGAAAATACATGTATGAAAATGTTATCTTTTTTTTTGATCAAATGAAAATGTTATCTTAGTTTTAGTTTTTGTCATTTCTGTTTCCGTATTTGATTACATAAACAAAACCCAAAAGGATATTCTTTTCAAACAAAGACCTTCAAGTCTCTAATGTCGAGCACATTGACTATTCCTACTTGCATGTTAGTATTTCCTACACCAATATACGTGGCTTCGTTGGCAGCGTTTGTATTTTCTTACACTTAGGTCTAGTTGCCACTAGAATTTGAAAACATGTATGGCACGTACTAGCTTCTAATTATCTTCAAATTAGGCCAAAATTGAAGAATCAACGTTCATTAAAAAGTCACAGACAAAAATATTTAGTTCAGACAAACAATGGACATGAAAATGGGCTCCATAAGGTGTCATACTACTGGGGCATTACGAGATATGGGCCCAGAAAGCTACACTACTGACGTATCAAGGAAGCAACCAGCCATCACAAAATTGACAACTGACGACACCATTTGATTATATTCCATTCCCCAATTTTGGGGATACACAGTATCCCAAGATTCACTGAACTCAGCTAGAATTACCAAAAGACCCTCCAAGCAGTACCGTAGTCAGAAACTTTAACTAGGAGGGACAAAATTGAAATAACAGACATTGAAAAAAATATTGTTTGATAACATAATTGCTCATTTATATATCCAACACAAAAATCTTAGTCCATTTTAGTCTTTGATTTTGCATGTTGATAAATTGGTTTAGGTTACAAACAATTCATTGCAGTTTAAGTCGGTGATCGATACTTTTAGTTTTTTATCTTGGCTCATAATTTTGTCATATAGGCTTTTATGACTTTTATCCAAATAATATTTTAACAAGATCACTTAATTTATATACTCATCTCGCGATTTAGAATTTCCATATACTTTTTGGTTATAAGTATGTAATTTCATAAAAGTTATGAGTGACGTATACACGCTTTTATTTCCTAACTTTCATATTAGATTTTGGATTGTCATTTTTGGCTCTCCCGCTTTTTATTTGAATAAAGTTTCACTATTTTTTTTAAAAAGAAAAATAAGATAATAACATAATTGCTCTATGTAAATTGTTCAATTAGTTTGACTTTGAAGTTAGACCAGTGTTCTAAGACATTATGAGATTGATTTATTAGAGAAAACATAAACAATAGAGATAAAAATCAAGTATTTAATTGAACCAATTAAAGGTAAAAAACATTATTATTAATTGTTAACATTGATTAAGAGGGTCAATAGGTGTAATAATATAATTATCATTTAAAAAGTAATTAAGTAAACAATTATGAGAAGGGTCAATTGACCCGACCCCTCTCGCCACCCTCTCCCTACCCCCTGCTCCAAAAGTCCTTTAATTCCATTACTGCCCCCCTAAGTTTCCTACGCCAAAGCTCGGATTCGTAGGAACGTACTTTGGGATAAACTACTAGTGCTTGATTTGTAAATTTTGAAAGTGATCGATTTGGTGAGCTTTTGTTCATGGAAGCATATTCAACTAAATGAATTTATATACTAAATTGTGTTCACTTTTTTTTGTATGATAGCTGGACGAAAAGTTAGCCAAGGAAAAGGCAATTAATGATTGGCTTCCGATTACTTCTTCGAGGAATGCAAAATGGTGGTATTCGGCTTTTCACAATGTCACGGCCATGGTTGGAGCTGGTGTTCTCGGTCTCCCTTATGCCATGGCAGAGCTTGGATGGTATGTCAACTATTCTATATTCTAGTTAAGCAGCAAATTTAACACCAGCTTGTAGTAACTAATGTAACTGGGTTCATCTCATTGTGTAATTCAGGGGTCCTGGTATAACTATTATGGTCCTTTCATGGATCATCACATTGTACACACTATGGCAAATGGTTGAGATGCATGAGATGGTTCCAGGGAAACGTTTTGATCGTTACCACGAATTGGGTCAGCATGCATTTGGTGAAAAGCTTGGTCTTTACATAGTGGTGCCTCAGCAACTCATTGTTGAAGTTGGTGTTTGCATTGTGTACATGGTCACCGGAGGAACATCGCTGCAAAAGGTCCATGACACTGTGTGCACAGACTGCAAAAAAATCAAATTGACTTACTTCATCATGATCTTTGCCTCTGTGCACTTTGTGCTTTCCCACCTTCCCAACTTCAACTCCATCTCCGGCGTGTCTTTGGCCGCAGCTGTCATGTCCTTGACGTGAGATACTTGTGCTAGTCTTCAGCTCCATCAGCTTTCTATTTCCAAGTCATGTTATTGTGTATGTGATTCGATTCATTAACTCTTGGATACTAATTGTGATGCATGTTTGTGCAGTTACTCTACCATAGCATGGACTGCTGCGCTAGACAAGGGTGTGGTAGAAAATGTTGATTATAATTACAAATCCAAGACTACTACTGGGAATTTCTTCAACTTCTTGGCTGCATTGGGTGAAGTGGCTTTTGCATATGCTGGCCATAATGTAGTCCTTGAAATCCAAGCAACAATTCCTTCTACACCTGAGAAGCCTTCCAAGGTACCAATGTGGAAAGGAGTCATTGTTGCCTACATAGTTGTGGCATTGTGCTACTTCCCAGTTGCGATGGTGGGATATTACATCTATGGAAATTCAATTGAGGACAACATCCTCGTCTCACTGGAAAAACCCAAATGGCTAATTGCATCGGCCAACATGTTTGTTGTCATCCATGTTATTGGAAGCTATCAGGTGATTGACCGATCGAGGATCATATTGCCTAGATTTCTAAATTTCATTTTCTGTTCTCAAACATTTAGTCTGACTCTATGATCTCTGCTGCAGATTTATGCAATGCCAGTGTTTGACATGATGGAGACTCTACTGGTAAAGAAGTTGGATTTCAGGCCAACTTTTAAGCTTCGTTTTGTTACACGAACTACATATGTTGGTAAGTTACTGCTGACCTTAATCTCATGAAGTATATGCTATTGCTTCCAGTTCTAGCTGGATATACACTGATGGATTAAAATTGACATTTCCTTCCAGCGGTTACCATGTTTCTTGGAATAACATTCCCATTCTTTAGCGGCCTCCTTGGATTTTTCGGAGGATTTGCTTTTGCCCCAACAACATACTTTGTAAGCTCACAATCTATTCCATTACATTCTAATGAATTGATATTCTAATCTTCTTTTTCACATGTCTAATGAAAATGTTATTCTCTTCAGCTTCCTTGTGTGATGTGGCTTGCCATCTACAAACCAAAGAGGTTCAGCTTATCCTGGTGCTGCAACTATGTATGTTCAGTCTGGCTAATCTATATATTCTTTTTTGATTCTTAAACATGCATTTTAGTTCCTTTTGATTGCAGATGTTTGAGTTAATCTTATTTTTACTTGTTAATTTCAGATCTGCATATTTTTTGGTGTTCTTTTGATGGTTCTATCACCAATTGGAGGGTTGAGATCAATCGTAGTTAAAGCCAAGACTTACAAATTCTACTCATAAGCTATTGATCACCATCCTACCAAGCAACAAGCCTGAAGGGGCTAGTAGTAGTAGTTTTTAGAAGAAAACAAAAAAAAACATCGAGTCGTTTCTCTGATGAAGATGAGGAAGAAATTATGGAGTAAGTACCTTGAGCAGCAAGTAAGCAGCGGACAAAGAAATAAATAAGGTCGTTTATGGAGTCGAGTACTCGTCGCCATGTATCAGGGAAACGAATCTTTCACTGAGATTAATTTCCAAGGGGCTCTCCCTGTTTCCTTTTCTTCATTATGTATCTGGTTGTGCATGTCATCATGTATATGATCTTCCTTGTGTCTGTTTCTGCATTCTTAGGTGGATATGTGTGAATTCTTAATTCCCCAATACTGATTGATCCTACAATACGTCAGATTTTGAGCTAGATATGTCTATTTTCACTTATCAGCATTGTTCATTTAGCTTGAACTCGCCTGGCTAATGCAATCCAGGTGAATCACTTGGTTTCATAGAAAGGGAATTTTGTGCTGTAATTTTGCTTATGTACCATGTTGTCAATGAACTAGTTTGTTGTGCTTTTTCGTTTGCTAGATTATATGAATTAAGACTGGCTGGTAGTGAAGAGATGTGTTTTTCATTCCACAAACCACTGTATCAGCTTCAAACTCAATAGCTGAGTTAAGAATCCCAAACAGGCAAGTTTCAGCAACACAAGAACCCTGATGGTTACGGATGACCAAACCAATGCCACTCCGCTTACTCTTAATGTTTCAGGCACCATCCACATTAACCTTTGAGACCAAAAGGGAGGAAGGTGCCAGTTCCTCAATCCGAGTGAGGAGGGGTGTGACATGTTGGAGAGAAGAGATCTCACATCAGAAAAGTGACAAATAAAATACAACATATATGTAGGTGAATCATTCATGTACTGAGACCTTTTATGATTAAAACCCAACACCTTAAAGGTGGTTAAGTTGGAATAGTATCGGTACAATGGTGATCCACGGGCCATGCTTGTCCCAGTTCAAGTTGGTATCAGAGCGAGTTCATCTTCAATTACTTCTCTCAGCATAACGGGGGAAAGTCTCCCAACATATTGAGCCTAAATTTGGGTTCATCGAATTGAATTGCCGTCGGAAAAATTCTGATTGGCCCATACCAAGTGCCTATAGTGGGCCTTGGACTGCATACCCCAATTTTCGAAATGGAAATTGGACCGAATGAATGTACCGATTTCTGATGTGAGAATTGGACTGAACGAATTACACGTGCAGACCTAAAAAGATTAGGCCTTTAACTTCTTCTGTATTTGATTGATTAGTAATTTAGCTCAAACATGATTAAACTTGTTGAATGTAAACTAACATAAAATGTGGAGTTGAATATCACAGTGATGTTATCTGCCAGATGATTGTTTTATAGAAACAATGAGAAAATGACTGTTGCTTCTATTTCCAACCACAAATGGAAACAGAATCAGAATTGAGTTGAGTTGTAATTGAAGCCAAGGGTCAGTAATAGAGGGTTGTAGGTACGTTTCATAAGAACAAAACATATCAGAAGAAGGCAAATTGTGTATCTTATATGGTTTCTGATTGCACTTGGTGCTGAGATACAGGAGCTTTTGGTCATAGTTTAGCGAGGTGATGCCCCTTTTGAAGATTGAAATCTTAGTAGTTAGTACTCAGACTTTGAAGCAGGGTGTGTGAAAAATTCATAGCTATGTGTTTAACTCTACCATGATTACGCACGATACGTTTGCGTTGGATTCATATACAGCAACATTCATATCCTGCTGTATACTCCAAAATCCAAATATAACTACAGGTTTGGGTTGGAAATAGCATACATGGAGTTCCAGATTGGGATTTAATGTTTTCCTTTGTCCATCAGGAGTGGTTGATAGGTTCACTAGCTTTATAAAGCTGAGGTTGTTTATGGTATTGTGATATATATACCATACATTTATTTATCATTAATTGAACAAAAATAAGTAGTTAAATGAGTAAAATTTACAATATTCAAACAAAATTTATAACATTCACAACAAAATTACTACATTTATTTTATACATTTACATATAATTGAACCAAGTTACTACAATGACAACAAATTGTATATAAACTTATAAATTGTCTTATGTTGAGTAATTACCTCTAATAGAACAAATATTATATAAATAATGACTACATTTACCAAAATGACAACAAATTTGTTGTTATATCGATAAATGTAGGTGCCACAAATAAGTAGGTACTCTAGAAAATTCCTATAAAGCCTTGAAAGACCAAACCTCTCCTGGTTTTGAATTTAGATGGAGCACAGATTCTAAACGCTGCACCAGTAGCTTGGCAGAAACCGTAGCCAACATCGATGAACTCCTTACCGAAATCCTTTTGCGTGTGCCTGCTAGACCTCTGGTCCGCTTCAAATGTGTCTCCAAGTACTGGCTCTCTCATATCTCCGATCTTAGATTCTGTCGCCTCCACACCCTTCAAAACCCTAAACCTCCCACCTCAGCCGTCTTCTCTGACACTACCCTCCAACCCTTCGGTTTCATTCGTCTTGATCGCATACGTGGAACTAGCAGCAATACTAGTAACCATGAAAACCAAAACCCATCTCCCTCTGGCTCAACCCCTTTCAACTCTCTTAAGTTTTCTCAAAACCAATATCATGGTGACATCAGAATCATCCAATCCTGCAATGGTCTCTTCCTTTGTTGTCTTAGTAATATTCATTCTAAAAAAGTCGACCTCCCTTGTCTTATTCTCAATCCTACAACCAATCAGTTCTCTACAATTATCCCTCCTCCTCCAGCTACTGTTACTACTACTGATTATGAACAAATAGAACCTTATATCATCTCTGTTGCTTTGGCCTTTGATCCTTCCAAATCACCTCATTACAAGGTCGTTTGCCTACGCACTGTTGACGGAACCAAAAATTGAAAATTCTTTCACATACTGATATATTCATCTGAGACTCAAATTTGGAGGATTCTCGATTCTACCTTTTACTAAGTATATAGCATCCCTTACGGACATATGCTATACTGGAATGGAGCAATTTACTGGGTAGGGCGGTATGGTGAGGTAGAATACTTTCACGTAGATAAAGAACGTGACGGTTTTGTTGGTATACCTCCTTTCCTTTACGAGAAGATGATGTGCATAAGGGAATATAGATACTTCCGGGAGTCTGGTGAGGGGCGCCATCTGCATCTTATTGATATTTATCAGACTTGCCTTACTAGATTTGAAGTGTTGGAGATGGGAAGAGACTACTCGGGCTGGTTTGTCAAGTATAATGTTGATCTTGAGCCCTTTTTGTCTGCTTTCCCTCGCCTCGTTTATGGACGATTTGTTGTTCTCTTTCTTGATCTGGACGAAAATGAAGAGGAAATTCTTCTCTATTGCTGCATACTTTTGGTAAACTCATTTCTTACAATCATAAGAGCAAGACCTCCCGAGTTCTTGAGTTAACACCCAAGGCCGAAGTTGATGATCCTCTCCTTCTAGTTCAAGCATCTAATTTTCCATATGTGGAGACTTTGGGCTGTGTGTAATATAGTTTATTTCCTCTTGCTGCTGCGGTTGTGGTTGTTGCATCTGGTTATAAGATCCTTGTATTAGAAAAACTGCTAACTATATTATGTGTTCGTTTGACACTTGACATCATCATTTTAAGTTCTTAAAGGTGTTATTCCATTGTTTCTTTTACCTTGGATAAGTCATTAGTTTTAAGCAGCCTACCAAGGCTACAGATGATTGGCAATTCTATTGATAGCTATCATGTGTTTAACTTCGCATGACTGAACATGATAGATACATGATTCTGTGTAACTTCAGTTTTGAGTTGGACACAGCATTCTTGATTCCGTTTATGATCTTTACATTGAGTTGAGTCGAAATTGAAGCCAAGGGTCGGTAATAGAGGGTTGTAGGTGCACAAAACGTATTAGAAGAACGCAAAGTATGTTTGTTAAATGGTCGTACATAATCGCAACAAAACCTCCAACCTTGCATATTTTTCTTCCTTCTCACAACCTTGCATAGTTTTCTTGATTTTCTTGCCTCGGAAATACTGTCTTTCTTGCCTAGGACCTTTAATTTTCTCAAACAAATGTGTATCAAATTTATTTTGATACCATAAAGTAAGGTGTACACACACATATATCAGTATTGCATAGAATTTTTGTTTGGATTGAAGCTTCACATGGAACTTAATTAGGACAAAAGCGTCACAGGCAGATCATGGAAAATTGTAAATGCATGCATGGATTTCATGCAATTATCATTTGGCATGACGTGGTGATTAACTCGTGGTTAATCCCATCTCGCTGGGGAGTGAAAGACAGTAGCTGCAGTACCATGTAATCTAGTTCTCTACATAATTAATCTACAGCTAGCCAAGTGTTGGATAGCTAATCAAACTCATCTAATCTGCATGATACTGTAGCGATCATATTGAGTAGTCCTTTTGTCGATCTAATCCTGTTAAAGATACATGTGAATCTGGCCAAGTATTTCGACCTAGCTCGCTTAGCTTATCGAACTTGTTGATGCATGGGTGTGTCATTTGGTGAGGGCACACAGCCACACCTCTCTTGTTATGAATCAATTACTCTGTCGGCAATATTATGCAATGATAGTGATATATAGACATGATCAAGGTAGACATGTATATATGATGTACCTGGCCAATTTGTAAGCTTTGATTTGATGCATGTTCTATGTTTTGTACATAATAACACAAAGTTTTGTTACCAGTCCAGTGTATCAGATACCGCCGGCCAAAAAGACATGCATTCTCTCCTATGTGATGATCGAATATATCTTTGCTTCACACATTACTTCTCAAAGGGTTATATATAGTTTAACTCTCCGATCGATTCCAGATACACAATGATCGTCAAGCAATATGAACATGGTGCTGACCATTAAGCTTAAACCGACGAGCTTTGTATGAACTTGCTGTAATGTAAATGCAGATCGATCAGAACCTCCGATCCAATGTATAGCTGGGATGAGTATAAAATTAAGTTAGATTAGGCCAATGATTAGTGGCTAATGATTTGGAAGGTTCAATACTTATTTTCTGATGATAGTCATGATATACATATATAAAAGAAGACGATTAATTACGAGATGCGATTAACGTAATGATGTTGTCTTACAGAGGCTAATTAATTAATCTCAGTTGTTTAGCAAGTGCTAGTAGTGTAGCAGCAGTACACTATATAAACTAGCTAATTCAACATGTTGAATAATTAGTCTAAACATATTGACATGTACAGCGAAGTCCAGGGTATAGAGCTAATCAAACTCACATGGAACTTGTAGTGCTAGTGTGGCTACCAAGCTTAACATAGTGAGCTTAATCCATGTGATTCTGCCTAGACAAAACTAAGATACGCATTTTGTGCCATATGATATGCCCATCCCTTGCTCTTGTATCTCTATCATAATTAATTTACCATGCATAATTACCTGCATGATTGGTAAATATTAATCGTTTTAACAGTTCAACCTCAGCTTGCTGGGTTGTGAAACTGATCATGGAGTTATATATTCCTCCAGAGAGAGCCTGCGCTAGTTTTAACTCACATAGAAACCACTAAAAACCATGACATACCCACATTGCTATTGATTCAATTATTATTATACCGGGTTCTTGAACATGTATGAATATGTAATTAGCTAGCTACATACTTTGTGTTGCTTGAAATATATAAAAGAAAAATAGAAGGGTCTAACTTGGACGTTTATATATGAGCAATAAAGCTAATCAAAACTCGAGGCTATGTTGAAGTCCTGCATTTGTCGTCCCCATGTTATACTACTGCGAGTGAAAGTCAAATGTCAACGTGGCTTACATGGTTTTCTTTCACAATCATCATATCATGCATCAGAGTTAGGATCGGTGTACGTTGTAGTTGTATATATAATCTTCCTTGTCTTCCAAGAGATCCCAGATTTATGTTCATGGCGTCTTTTCTTACATAGCATATTCCATCATTTTGCTTCTTTCTTTTGTTGGTTATGGCTCCAAACAACTTCGTTGCAGTCACAATTCAGAAGCCAGACAACTCTTTATCAAAGGCCAAGTCGTTGGACTCGTCTGTGTTCTTTGAGAAGCAGAAAGTAGCCAGCCCCAAGCAATTTACATGGGTTCTTCTTCTCAAAGTCAACAGAATCTTTGCTTGTCTCTCATGGCTTCCAATGGCATTCAGGAAACGCATCGCTCTATCGGATATGAGTGATGAGGAGCCGAGAAATCGAGGGAAGTTGTACACATTCATCAAGGCTTTTCTTATGTTGTCAATTGTGGCTTTGGGAGTTGAGGTTGTTGCTCATTACAAGAACTGGAACTTAAATCTAGTTCATCAACATTGGGAGGTTCAGGGTCTGGTGCATTGGTCCTATATGGCTTGGTTGTCTTTCAGAGTTGACTATATTGCACCAGTGGCCATCTTCCTCTCTAAATTCTGCATTGTTCTGTTTCTGATTCAGTCTCTTGATAGATTGGTTTTGTGTCTTGGATGTTTCTGGATCAAGTTCAAGAAGGTAAAGCCTACCATTGTGCCAGATGCTTATGATGTTGAAGACCCTTCTAGCTTCCCAATGGTCCTTCTGCAGATTCCAATGTGCAATGAGAGAGAGGTAATAGAAAACAAACTAGATGCACTTTCTGTTACGACTAACTTTCAAGTCCTTTTATGTTGGATTCTCATGTTGATTCCAATATGTTTATTGCTTCAGGTCTACGAACAATCCATTTCGGCAGCCTGCCAGATGGATTGGCCTAGAGACAGACTTTTGATTCAAGTTTTGGATGACTCGAACGACATTGTTCTACAGAATTTAATCCAAGATGAAATCTCAGCATGGAGTCAGAAAGGTAACAACATAATCTACAGGCATAGATTGATCAGAACTGGCTACAAAGCTGGGAATCTTAACTCGGCCATGGGATGTGAGTATGTCAAAGACTACGAGTTTGTGGCCATTTTTGATGCTGATTTCACACCCAATCCTGATTTCCTTAAACTCACTGTTCCTCACTTCAAGGTTATTGATTGACTAGTGTTATTATAACATGTTCTCAGTAAAATAGATGCAGTGTTTTCTAAGTACCACTAACAATCTTGTAACTTTTCACAGGGAAATCCAGAACTAGGACTAGTCCAGGCAAGGTGGTCATTTGTGAACAAGGATGAGAATTTACTTACAAGGCTGCAAAACATCAACTTGTGCTTCCATTTTGAAGTAGAGCAGCAGGTGAATGGCATCTTTCTCAATTTCTTCGGATTCAATGGAACCGCAGGAGTTTGGAGGATTAAGGCCTTGGAAGAATCAGGAGGTTGGCTAGAGAGAACAACAGTTGAAGACATGGACATTGCAGTCCGAGCACACTTGAATGGATGGAAATTCATCTTCCTCAATGATGTAGAAGCCCTATGTGAATTACCGGAGTCTTATGAAACTTATAAGAAGCAGCAGCATCGATGGCATTCGGGTCCAATGCAACTCTTCAGATTATGCCTTCCTGGTATCTTAACTTCCAAGGTTGGTTTTTTTTCACTTTTCAATTTTCATATTGAATTTTTGTTTACTTCCAAAATCTGCTTATTTCTATGAATTTTTGTAACCATTTTTAAATTCTTACTTATTGTGCAGATATCTATATTCAAGAAGGCCAACTTGATATTTCTATTCTTTCTTCTGAGGAAGCTAATTCTTCCCTTTTACTCATTCACATTGTTCTGTATCATACTTCCATTGACCATGTTTATACCGGAGGCTGAATTACCTCTTTGGGTAATTTGCTATGTACCTATTTTCATGTCCTTCCTCAACATTCTGCCATCCCCAAAATCTTTCCCTTTCCTTGTCCCATACCTACTCTTTGAAAACACAATGTCTGTCACAAAATTCAATGCCATGGTCTCCGGCCTATTTCAGCTGGGAAGTTCTTATGAGTGGGTGGTGACAAAGAAGACCGGAAGATCATCCGAGTCAGATTTGTTCGCTCTAGCTGAAAAGGAATCGTCAAATGATGAGAAGATCCTTAGAAGGAACTCTGAGTCTGGCTTAGAACTGTTGAGTAAACTCAAGGAACAAGTAGCAGCACCTCCCAAGAAGAAGAAAAATGGTATTTATAGGAAGGAACTTGCTCTTGCTTTTTTGCTACTCACAGCATCAGCAAGAAGTTTCCTATCAGCACATGGAGTTCACTTCTATTTCCTGCTTTTCCAAGGCTTGTCATTTCTTGTTGTAGGTTTGGACTTGATAGGTGAACAGATTAGCTAAAAAGCTTCAAAGTTATATTTTTTTGACAGATATATGTTGAACTTTAAGAGTCATATATTTGCAGCTCTTTGGTGTTCAAAGTTGGATTCAATTACATGTACACACATTTGAGTTAACTTTATACACAAATATATTGCGTTAGGTCTGAGGGCATGTTCAATAACTATGATGGTTATATTACAAATTTGTTACTCGTGGTATCTTAATGGCTTACACACTACTAAAATGAAATTTGAGACATTTGAATGTCTTGGAAAATAATTGTATTGTCACTATTGTGGATGATTTTCATGTATCTAGTAATCTTGTATGGATACAATTTCTGTTTCTTTTAGTATGCATTCTGAGATATTGGAGAAAACAACTTAGTTTTTAAATTTGAACCTTCAAAAAATGTATTGGCTAAGCTAGAATATCGTAGTTGAGACAGTCAGATATTTATACGATTCACGGGTAATGTTAACTGTTGAGACATACGAAAAGATAGATTTGTCACTCCCACATTAGCGGTAGGAGAGCAACATTTGCTTGTGTATATTTTGACAATGTAAACATTGGGTGCTCTCGATGCACTTCTATTTAATGTAGTTTATTTCTATCAACAAAAAAAGGGCATTTGCTTGTGTGTGAGAATCTAAGAGATAAAAAGAGATAACATCATAAACTGGATGATCAAAAAAAACCTGATGATCAATAAAGTATCTGGAAATAGATGATCAAATCTATTATCAAGCTTATTTGAATCATTTTGTTATGTGATTAAACTCTAAGAAATAATGTTTTCCTGAAAATCACATAACAAAATGAT
Organism: Comarum palustre; assembly: GCA_951800085.1. Classification (NCBI taxonomy): domain Eukaryota; kingdom Viridiplantae; phylum Streptophyta; class Magnoliopsida; order Rosales; family Rosaceae; genus Comarum; species Comarum palustre. Next base: position 1,030,330 of record OX637572.1, on the reverse strand, counting down.
TCAGTTTTGTTAAGAAATAATGTGAGTCAGAAAACAAAATCTCTAAATATTCTCGACTCAGATAACTCACATTTCATGGGAGGAATAGGAGGAGGAGGATAATAAATATCTGTGACTCACTCATCATCTATGTACGTGATCTCATCATCTTGTAATGAGACGATTTGGAAGGGTCGAAAGCCAAACCGCAACCAAGGAGGATACATGGTGAACCTGAAGTAGCAGCATTAGCAGCATCTGGAATAATGAGTGTGGAGAACTGATTGGTTGTGGGATTGAGAACATAGAATGTAGTGGCACTCATAGTGAGGGTAGAGCATAAGACGAGGCCATTACAGGACTGGATGACCCTGATATCATCTAGGTGAGGAATAAAGTTACGAGGATTGCAATTGGGTGAACCAGAGCCTGCGGTGTCTGATAGAATTTGGTCAGCATGGTTAGCATTACGATAATGATCGAGAGGGATGACAGAAAAGTCTCCAGTGGATAGATGAGGAAAGACAGCGGAGATGGAGGAGCTACGGTTTTGAAAATAGAAGGGAAATGCAAATAAACAAAGGGAAACAAATTATAAAAATAGAAGAGAAACGCAAATCTTTTTAGGTAATATGTTATGAATCAATGAAAAAAGTAACAGATTGATTGATAATGGAGTGGAGAGAGTGTCAATAGATATCAACAGAGACAAAAACGCTTCCTTCGTCTACCTCCTCGGTTTTTGAGGACAGATTTTGGTCGGTTGTGGATTCAAAAGAGCAGTGGAACAGCGGCGATGGGGGCAAGTGAACCATTTAAGGCTTTGTATCAATCTGAGAGGGGTAACACAGGGAAAACAGAACCGGAGTTGTAACACATTACTGTATTTGATAAAAAAAAATTTGGTGATATTTAATAAGCAAGTAGGTACGTCACTTTCTTTTCTAACCCAAACAACATCAAAACAGCTTAAAGAATAGATACTTTATTCATTCAGCATTTGGAGACAGACTTTGCCGGCGGGATTGAGTATTTGATAGTGAAGACAGAAGGCTAGCAAACAAATGAACTTGGAAGTTGCCAGCAACTTTTATTAGGGCGGAGTATTCGTTAGCTTTACATTCTGTCAATTTCGGCACATTCATAGCTCAGCCTACCAGTACATTATATGTTTCATCTCTCCGTTCATTTTGATGTTCCATGTTCTAATATTTCCTCACAAGAGTTGAAGAAGCCTAATCGGTGCATCAATGGGAACTCAAGCTCCACCCGACTATAGTTCTTCTGCTCCAAGCAATGTAAGCTCTTTCTCTCTACAAGTAGACATGCATGACTTACTGTATGTTTCCTTCAGCCTTTCCTTCTTTGAACTTTGAACCTTACTGTATGTTTCTTAACTTAGTTATGGCATCAAGCGCACAAAGATTTTCTCATCAACACGAAAAAAAAATTTAATACTTTTAGGTGTGGGAAGATGAATTTGTGTTGTGATTTTGTTTGAGTGTGGATTCTAAGTTGCATATTTAATGACATACAGATGGATGAGCAACCGGAGAAGCAAGCAAAGATAGACGAAAAACTACAGAGGCAGAAGGAAATAGATGACTGGCTTCCTATTACTTCCTCAAGAAATGCAAAATGGTGGTACTCAGCTTTCCACAATGTCACTGCCATGGTTGGAGCTGGTGTCCTAAGTCTTCCCTTTGCCATGTCTAATCTTGGATGGTATGTTGAACACAAAATAACCAATGAACTTGATTGTTACTCACATTAAAATTTGTAGACCGATCGAGTTGTTAACGCTTTGTTTGTTATTCAGGGGTCCTGGTATAGTTATTCTGATATTATCCTGGGTGATCACTCTATTCACATTATGGCAAATGGTTGAGATGCATGAAATGGTGCCAGGAAAGCGGTTTGATAGGTATCATGAACTGGGTCAGCATGCCTTTGGTGAAAAACTTGGCCTTTGGATTGTGGTGCCCCAACAACTGATCTGTGAAGTTGGCGTGGACATTGTGTACATGGTCACAGGAGGAAAATCACTGCAGAAGGTCCATAAAATAGTTCGTAAAGACGAAAAGGACTCGATCAAACTCAGTTACTTCATCATGATATTTGCCTCTGCTCATTTTGTACTTGCTCATCTCCCCAACTTTAACTCCATCTCCGGCGTCTCTTTGGCAGCAGCAGTCATGTCACTAAGGTACACTTCACTCTTACTAGCTAATGTTTGCTTGATGAAACTGTTAGCTTCTTCACTAATACCTTAATCTTCTCAATGATAATGATGCACCATAAGGTTAAACTCATTTGAATTGTAATGTTGCAGTTACTCTACTATTGCATGGACGGCTTCAGTTCATAAGGGTGTTCAGGCAGATGTAGATTACGGTTATTTATCCCACAGCACATCAGGAACAGTCTTTAATTTCTTCAGTGCATTGGGAGACGTTGCCTTTGCCTACGCAGGCCACAATGTGGTTCTGGAGATCCAAGCAACAATCCCTTCCACACCCGAAAATCCATCGAAGAAACCTATGTGGAGGGGAGTTGTGATAGCCTACATAGTTGTGGCCTTATGCTACTTTCCGGTGGCTCTTATTGGATACTACACCTTCGGTAACAAAGTTGAGGACAACATCTTAATCTCCTTGGAGAAACCTGAATGGCTCATCATAATGGCAAACATGTTTGTTGTTGTCCATGTTATTGGGAGTTATCAGGTTTGTTTTATTTTTTTCCTATCTACTTATATAAATTAGAACTAAATCTATGATATTAGTTGATTTCTGATCAAATCTTGAGGGTCTTTTTCTTTGTTCTGCTGCAGCTATATGCAATGCCAGTGTTTGACATGATAGAAACTGTCCTGGTAAAGAAACTAAATTTCAGACCAACTACAACTCTTCGCTTCATTTCCCGCAATTTATATGTTGGTAAGTACAAATAACTAGAGGCAGTGTGGTCGCTAGGCTGGGGATGGATCTGTGTGTGATTTACATCGAGTACTCATATGTCACATTTTACTGCAGCATTCACAATGTTCGTCGGTATTACATTTCCCTTCTTTGGTGGACTTCTGGGATTCTTTGGCGGATTTGCCTTCTCCCCAACAACATACTTTGTAAGTCCACCTAGACAAAACTCTGAAGTTGATGTCAGTTAGATTTTTGTGAAGTTTTTTATGACACCAAGCCTCAACTCATGGTCATCCTTCAGCTCCCTTGCATCATGTGGCTTGCCATCAAGAAACCGCGAAGGTTTAGCTTATCTTGGATCGTTAACTGGGTATGTATACATTCATTGGTATCGTTATCTTCTTTAAAACTGAACCAGATCCATTTATAAATGATGGCTTCTTCAATGTCAGATTTGCATTACATTGGGACTCATGCTCATGATCCTTTCACCTATTGGAGGGTTAAGGAGTATCATACTTCAAGCCAAGAACTACAAGTTCTACAATTGATATTGCTTAACACAAGGACAGATTGGTAACCTTCAAATCCAATGCAGATATAAAGATGCAAAGTATATGTGACGAATAAGACAACGAAGACATGCACAAATAGGTCTCCTTCTGGCTAGTCTGAACTGAACAAGGAACAGCAGAAGAGACATCTCTAGGCCTCTTCTGGAGTTGTAGATTTTTTAAATTTTTGTGTTGTATGGTGTGCTTCATACATTACAAACCTTTCTGTTATCATGTACTTTCAGCAGCAATGAAATAGTATTTGTGGACTACTAGTTCTTCATGGCCAACAAAATAAAACTTCATGGTCTCACTGAAGTGCAGCAGAACAGCAAAATATCCCCAAATGATAACCTAAGCAGCTGGGAAATTTGAACAAGAATAATGGTGCAGAAAAAACTAAACTAAACTTAGTCATTGGCCTGCACTGAATATCTGTATCGGTCAATCGCATGACTGGGTAAACAGAAGTGATGATGAAGATGAATTGATGATTGAATCCTAGCTCTGACCACCACTTGTGAGTCAATTGATGGAATCCTGCAAGTATACAGGGTGGATGTAGTTTAGAAAACGGAAGAAGAAAGGGTTGTCGATCCCATGAGGATATTAGTTCAATCTAAATTATGAAATATCTAATCTAACTACTCTGAAACATACAAGAACAAGAAGCAAAATGCAACGAACACGGAAACAGTGACTCAAGACTAAATGAACTTGTGATTTATGAGATTTGAGAAAGAGTTTTATGAAACTGAAGAGTAACTCGTAAATAAAAATAATAAGAGGGAACAATTGAATTCGAAAAGAGTATGAATATGATGATGATGATGATGAATCTAGGGTGTCGGAATCTACCACAAACAATCCTATCTACGGTTTGACACAACTAATGGATTATTATGTTCCTCCAGATAACAGTTCTCGTATCTAAGTTCAGTTACGACACTTAGACCTTAGTTCTCCTTAATCGTATGAATCTCTCCAGGTACGGCAGAGCTCGTATATCCTAATATGCAGTCTATCCAGTTACGGCATAAATTTAACACTTATGACTCATGATGCTTTAGAAAAAAGAGAACCATGCAAACAACCATTCCAGTTACGGCAACAGTATAATTCACAATTCCTAATCTCAAGAAGCTAAATAGAATTCTATTGCAGTTACGCCTCAAATTCTACTTCTGATAGCTAGATGCAAAGCCTAATGGTCGCGAATCAATAGAACTTTATCACAAGCAACAAATCAAGCAGAGATTAAGAATTTATCTAAAAAGAAACTAACAATCCATCAATTGAATATCAAAACATGTAGACAGTCATGTTAGGGCTTCATCCTAGCTCTAGAAAAGAGTTTAGCTACTCATGCTTAAAGAAAACATAAAGAATCTAGTTGAATGAAGATGGAACATGGAACCGGTGGAGGACAGCAGCTTCTGGAATGGAATTATGGTTTTGAATGATCCGGCTCTCCCCTTGTGCTTCACAAAATCTCTATTTATATGGTGCCCTTTTCCTTCTTGCTTCAGGCTTGGGTTTTCTCTTTAATTGCATAGCCCAAAAGGAGACTTCTAAATGTCCAAGGAAAACACGTATTGGACTCTCAAAAGGTCCATAATGCTGAATTAACTCTCCTGGAATTTTGCCAAGTCATTCTAGTCTTGCAAACTCGAGATCTTCAAATACATTGTAAATTCATCCTTTCTGAACAGTCTGTACTTAAACGGCTATATCTTCCTCTCGGAATATCGAAATCACGAACCGTAAAATTCTATAGAAAATAGACATCCAGGCCTTTCGTGCATACAAGGCTCACTCTCTGATTCTTCCTGGAACAGCACAGTTAAATCCTCGAAGTTGGCTGTTCTGTCACGACTGCTTCAGCTGTCAGGATTGCAAACTCCTTTCAATCCTTCTTTATCCTGTTTTTGCTTCTTTTCCTCATCTTTGCTCTTCAAACCTACAAACACACTATTTTAAGTAAATAGGCTAAAAACAAGGAAAACGTATACAAATATCAAGATTAAAGGACATAGAAATATAGAAAAACACAAGCACATCATCAATTGAGCGAAAGCACCGAAGTTTGTTAAACTAATTCGTCAAAAAAAGTAGAACAAATAAACATAAGAATACAAGATTGATGCATGTTTCTTGCAGATTGTTACATAGACGGTATCCCACCAAACTAAAATATTCATTTTGGAACAAAGGTTGAGAAAAAGGTTATAAGTTTTCAACATTACCTCAATCAAATTTATTTATAGAGATTTTTAGTACTTCTTAAGGACACTATCTTATCCAGTCAACATGAAAACAAATATAACGATTAATTTCTATATTACTATTTGTTGATATCTGAAAAATCATACATTTTTCTACTTTATGATTTGTTATGCAATTCATGCAAAAATCCGTAGTTTTAAAAATAATCCTTGGTTTTGACCCGTCAAACACACATGCTCATTGATGTGGACTCAAGCCACATCCACGCATCCTTGAGCTTGTAAATGTGGGTATGGTGTGGTTGGTCACGGAGGCACATAACACTCATTTATCGGTCTAATGTCGTTAAATAGTTCTGGTCTTGGGTCCGAAACTCAAGCCTAACGAATTAAGTCGGTGACGAATTGGTGAAAATAAAAAAATTGGGCTACATCACCCTTCAAACCCAAATCTCAACACTTCTTTTTCCTTTACAAGCCCAAACCCATCTTTACTTTTCTCAGGCCCAAGAAAAGCCCAATCCTCATCCACTTATCCATCAATAAACAAAACCAGTCTCTGCTCCACTTCTCTTTTTCCCCGCAGCAGCTTTGCACACAACAAGAAACAATCTTCATCTTGGATCTGAGGAAGGAAGAAGCTTGTGACTGACCTAAAAGCAGCACCTTCATCCTCGAATGAGGAAATTGAGGCGTGCAAGCTGTTTGGACCGCCTCGTTTCGGGTTCTCCGCCTCTGCAGTCGCCCAGAAACATTCCTCGTCAAAGTCTGCCTCTCTTTTCTGGATTTTCAGGTTGAAGTCATGCGTATGAAACGTGAAATTCTACTACCCAGCAGCTCACACATCATGACCCATCATAAAAACTCATCAATTAAGCCCTATAAAAGGAGGGCTTAGAGCTGCAGAGTGGGGAGGATGGAGCAACCCAGAAAAACTCCTCAAGCACTCATGCCTTCATCCGATCAAACTACAACTCAGAAATCCCCTAAACACTCATGTCGTCATCCTTCAAGCAATAGACCCTAAGTCTCTAAACACTCAAGCTCTTATGCCTTAGCCATTCCCCCAATTCTTGTTCTAAAACTCGGCTTCTTTTCCAGAAAACCCAACTTTTTTCTTTGTTCACCAATCCTCAAAACTAGTCTAATTCTCTCTTCACTGCATTGTGTCTTTAGCTCCTATATCATATTCAAGCTACAAGCCTCGTCATTGTTTGAATCATGAACGAATTTCTCTCATTAATTGGATTATTGGGTTGAATTCGGTATAGTCATGCTTAATTCAAAAATGACCCTCATATTTTGGCGATCATGATGGGACTAGGTTGTGATTCAGTCAATTGGGCATCATGCTTCTTTAATTCAAGAATGCTTGTTTTGTTCACTTTCTTATTTGATGGAGGTAGCAAAGGGACTTACTTTTTTCGATATGATAGACTCAATATGTTCTTTGCCGTTGAAGTCTCAAATGTGTGCTTCCACCTTAAGTTCCTTAATTTCTTCCTTGTTGTAACATGTGTGATGCTCAAACCTGCCTTGTCTGTAAATATGACAAGTTTTTCTTGTGAAGTCTTTATTTCAAGTTACAACGTTCTCAAGAACAGTTGAGTTTTTCACTACAATAGTCAAGAGTTATTATTGCTCAAAAAAAAAATTTCACTGTAATAGTCAAAAGTTATCATTGTACAGAAGTCAGAATTTTCACTGATTTCATTCATTCCTTCGAGTATAAGAACTTTGCTGGATAGAAAAATTTTTGATTCCTGATTTAGAAATCTGATTTCAACACACTTAACACTTCTAATGTTTCCTGAAGTCTTCAGTGTATTCTCAATAAGCTAATGTCTATGCTTTCCTCGTACCAAACTCTTGATTATACCTGCCACAACCAAATCACCTCGTGTCAAGAAAAATCTATATAAAGAATTCAAACTCATAGCTTAACTCTTATATAAAATTTTGTTATCATCTATACTGTTATAACAAATTCCAGTTCTCTTATGATAAAATCCCTTCTTTATTATCGTATATGTCATGGTAACGATAGAATACTGGCATACTGCTATGAAATCCAGTCACGCTCCACTCCACAACTGCTTTGTTCTATAGTTCAACAAAGTGTTACCTCTCCTCATCACTCTACTCAAATTCTGAACCAAGAGAAAAAAGAGTAAAAAGTGGCACACCCAGGTCCTTTTGCTTGAATAACTTTATTACCATTCAACTTGAGTCTTATTATGTCAAAAGCTTTACCTTTCTTTTTCATGTTGGAGATCGTTAAATCTTTGCTACTGTTAGTAGAATATTGATTATTGATAATTACTACGGAGATTAGAAAAAAGATTTTTTTTGCAACTCAGAGCAAGATAATTTAAATATCATGCACTTCAAAGCCTTATACACACCAAGCAATCATGTATAACAAGCTCTGTTCTTGCTGCTCACATGCAAAAGAAAATGTCACTGTTAGATAAAAGGTACAAGCACACATTTTACACAATGTTCAAATACCTTTTTTACACAGTGATCATATGTGTGATTTCAAAAGGTCACCAATGAAGTGGTGAAAAGCAATTGTTCAGCCATCATATCATACTAAGCTCTATTGTCCTAACATAGGATAAAACAAAAATTTTAGCCAAACACAAATTTCACCACCATATATTGACTCAACTTTCAATTGTGTATCCATACTCATATATTTACCAAGTTTATCCATTCAAGCTTTCCAGCTAAAACAAAGAAAATCACAAATGCAGGAAACTGATTAAACATTTCATACCCTTTCAAAACCATTATAGTATGCAAACCATATACATTCAAGCAGCAAGAAATACTCAAACGAGTATATATCATTGCAAAAAGTAATCAATGCTCAATCATGCAGCAAGCACTTCTCAATCAAGCTAAAGCTATCAAAGAAAGTATATAACACAAATCAAGCCAATTTCAAGCAAGAAGCGCGCAATCTCCATCACCGGTCTCTCTAATAATATTATAAAATACTGGAGGCTAAGTGATGACGGTCTTATTTAGGATTATTGTTGGTTGCTGTCACTAACATATTCATGTGATCATCCCATATTGTAGTTCAAACACACTTGCATCAAACTACAAAACCAAGCTTGTAAAAACACTATCAGTAAGTCAAACTACATGTTATTTTATAATTCCTACATGCACTTAAAATAAACATGTCATATAAAGCTCAAATACATACACAACAAGCAGCAATGCCGAGCAAATCAAGCCAAGCTAAGACATGTCATACTACAACCCACCTCATCATAATTAATATGTTATCAATATTTCACTCCAACCATAGTCAATAATGGACAAACAGTTAACACGTAACAATACCAAGCAAATCAAGCCAAACTAAGCCGATGTGTGATATATATATATATATATATATATATATATATAACAATTAAAACAAGTAATAACGTCAAGCAAGTCAAGTCATGTCAGGCCAGACCAAGCTAAGCCAGGGTATAACACGTTCACTGCCAAGCACAAACACTGTTATTCAAATACAAAAGGAAACCACATGCTGAATCAATCAAAATACATGCCCATGCAAGGTTGTCACAAGCTGAATCTCACTTAATACCAAGCAATTGCAATATGCATATTCATTTAAATGCAAAATCAACCAAATACAAATGTGTGAAAGCTTTATATACCGCATGCAACTACTCTACTGCAAGTATATGCCCATGAGGTCATGAAAAAAAATCAAGTTCAGATAAACTATCATCCACTTGGAAAAGGATTATGAACACGACAATTTCAAGAACTCTAATGCATATTCTAGAACATATGCCAACATGGTAGTCATTGAGGAGCTCATGCACTTCAGGGATGCATGTCTATTTTGAGTTACAAAGATAGTTAAGCAAATTGATGGCATCAGTCGTTATCACCTATTGCCGACTACATAAAGTTTTTCATGCATATTGCCTCATGCCTACGCTACATGCCAATTCACTCTTTCAAATTTCATATCAGTCAAACAAAGGCAATCCTTCTAAACAAAACCAAACCATACTAAACCTGTGCAGCTAAGCCGAATCAACGTTTCTCCATTATAAACAAACACACATGACCTCCCTTGTGGCTGCAAATTCCCTCACTAGACGTCCCTTCATTCTTAGCTTACGCTTAATTACTAGATCCCTTCACCATATTCCATTGATAGCAATTAAATTCCAGCCCATTTGACCTCAGTTCACTAGTTGTATACACTTGTTCTTATTATTTCCTATAGCCTTATGCCCAACGCTTAACTTTAACACTCACATTCTTATGCCATTTAGGCAAACTCTAACAGACAAGCGATACATAACTCTCTGTATCAATGCATGAACAGGCCAAGCAAAACAAACTATGTCCAGCATTACCAAGCCACATGCAATCTCTTCCTATAGGTTGGTCCATCTGTTAGGTTGGTCCATCTGTTTTTACCTGCCAAGCACACATGCTCATTGATGTGGACCCAAGCCACATCCACGCATCCTTGGGGCTTGTAGATGCGGGTATGGTGTGGTTGGTCATGGAGGCACATAACACTCGTTTACCGGTCTAATGTCGTTAAATAGTTTCGGTCTTTGACCCAAAACTCAAGCCTAACGACTTAAGTCGGTGACGAATTGATAAAAATAAAAAAATTGGACTATATCACTCTTCAAATCTAAATCCTCACTTCTTTTTCCTTTATAAGCTCAAAACCATCTTTACTTTTCTCATGCCCAAACCCTTAAGAAAAGCTCAATCCTCATCCACTTACCCATCAATAAACAAAACCAGTCCCTGCTCCACTTCTCTTTTTCCCTGCAGCAGCTTTGCACACAACAAGAAACAATCTTTATCTTGGATCTAAGGAAGAAAGAAGCTTGTGACTGACCTAAAAGCAGCACCTTCATCCTCGAATGACGAAATTGAGGCGTGCAAGCTGTTTGGGCTACCTCGTTTAGAGGTCTCCGCCTCTGCAGTCGCCCAACAACATTCCCCGTCAAAGTCCACCTCTTTTTTCTTGATTTTCAGGTTGAAGTCATTCGTATGAGAAGTGAAATTCTACTACCCAGCAGCTTAAACACTATGACCCATCATAAAAACTCATCGATTGAGTCCTATAAAAGAAGGAGCTTAGAGCTACAGAGTGGGGAGGATGGAGCAACCCAGAAAAACCCTTCAAGCACTAATGTCTTCATCCGATCAAGCTACAACTCAGAAAACCCCTAAACACTCATGTCTTCATCCTTTAAGCAACAGACCCTACGTCTCTCTAAACACTCAAGCTTTTATGCCTTAGCCATTTCCTCAATTCTTGTTCTAAAACTCGGCCTCTTTTCCAGAAAACCCAACTTTGTTCTTCGTTCCCCAATCCTCAAAACCAGTCCAATTCTCTCTTCACTGCAGTGTGTCTTTAGCTCCCACACCATGCTCAAGCTACAAGCCTCGTTCATTGTCTGAATCAAGAACAAATTTCTCTCATTAATTGGATTATTGAGTTGAATGACTCTCACACTATTATTCAGCACTAATTTGTAGACATTTTGCTGGCGGAATTACAACTCTCCCACAGAATAGCAGCAAACAAATATGTCAACTTCAAGAGTGTTATAAGTTCCAACTCTCCTAGCCACTTATTCTACACGATTCATAACTTCTTAAGCCTACACTGCGCACTATGGGAACTCACGCTTCAATCCACGGAAAATTCTTCCATTCCCAGCAATAGAAGCTTCTGTTTTACATGCCAAGTTTGACTAGATTTTGATTCTTTTTTATGAACCATATAATCCACATAACCACTATGCTCACATTCATAAGCTTCTGGTGCTACTGGTGTGCATTTACCTTATGATCGTTTGTTCAACTGTGGAACACACAGATGGAGGAGCAACCACAGATGGAGGAGCAATCACAGATGGATGAAAAGCAAGAGAGGCAGAAGCAAATTGATGATTGGCTTCCAATTACTTCCTCAAGGAATGCAACCTGGTGGCACTCAGCTTTCCATAATGTTAACTCCATGGTTGGAGTTGGCGTCCTAAGTCTTCCTTACGCCATGTCGAATCTAGGATGGTATGTTTAACACTAAAGCTTGAGACACCTTTTCACTTCCATTTACAAGTTTGAATTCCTTATTGAATTGTAGGGGTCCTGGTGTAGTCATTCTAGTACTATCATGGGTGATCACTTTATTCACACTATGGCAAATGGTTGAGATGCATGAAATGGTACCTGGAAAGCGATTCGATAGGTATCATGAACTGGGTCAGCATGCCTTCGGTGAAAAGCTTGGTCTTTGGATTGTGGTGCCCCAACAGCTAGTTTGCGAAGTTGGTGTCAACATTGTGTATATGGTGTCAGGAGGAAAAACACTCCAGAAGGTGCATAGCATAGTTCGCAAAGGCCAGAACCCGATCAAACTCACCTACTTCATCATGATCTATGCCTCGGCTCAGTTTGTTCTCGCACATCTCCCCAGCTTTGGCTCAATTACTGGCGTGTCTTTGACTGCAGCAGTCATGTGTTTAAGGTACAACAGTTAGTTTTTCTCAAACAATAACAATGAAGACAGATAAGGTGAAATGAAGTAATGAACTATGAATATATGATGCAGTTACTCTACTATTGCATGGACATCTTCCATACATAAGGGAGTTCAGGCAGATGTAGAATACGGGTATACAGCTCATACCGCATCAGGGACAGCTTTCAACTTCTTCACTGCCTTGGGAGACGTCGCGTTTGCCTATGCAGGCCATAACGTGGTTTTGGAGATCCAAGCAACACTCCCTTCTTCACCTGACAAGCCATCCAAGAAGCTTATGTGGAGAGGGGTGCTCATTGCCTATACAGTCGTTGCTTTGTGCTATTTCCCGGTAGCCCTCATCGGATATTATACTTTTGGCAATACAGTCGAGGACAACATCCTAATCTCCTTGGAGAAGCCTACATGGCTCATCATAACAGCCAACATGTTTGTGGTTGTTCATATTATTGGAGGTTATCAGGTTTGTTCTGCTTCTTCCCTATATCAATCAATGTCGAATACATGGTTCAGTGGATTCTGATCATATCTTGGGTTTCCTTACATCATTTTACAGTTATTTGCAATGCCAGTATTTGACATGATAGAAATTGTCCTCGTAAAGAAACTGCATTTTAGGCCTACACAAACTCTGCGCTTCATTACGAGGAACGTATACGTTGGTAAGTAAGAGACTAACAGTTATGTTGTTACAAAAATTATTCGGTGCACCGGTGACATGTTTATCTCACACCGTCCGATTATGTTCTCACAGTTAAATATATGCACCGCTCACTTTTGTTTTTTTTTCTTTTTTTTATCCGGTGCACTGAATACTCTCTTGCTCAGTTGCTTAAGACAGAGTGAAAACTCAAACGTGGTATTTGACTGCAGCATTCACAATGTTCGTGGGCATTAGTTTCCCCTTCTTTGGTGGACTTCTGGGATTTTTCGGAGGATTTGCTTTCTCGCCAACAACCTACTTCGTAAGTCATCCTAGTCTATCACTCTATCACATCAAATTTAGTCATGGTCTTAACTTGATTTCACTCTTCAGCTCCCTTGCATAATCTGGCTAGCCATAAAGAAACCGCGGAAGTTTAGCTTATCTTGGTTCATTAACTGGGTATGTAATATATAAGCCATGTTCAGAGTTATAGTTAAACTAGACAGCTTTAATTCTAAACTGCTTCAATTTCAGATTTGCATTACACTGGGTGTCCTGCTCATGGTCCTATCACCTATAGGAGGGTTAAGGCATATAATACTTCAAGCGAAAGACTACGATTTCTACAATTAATGATACATGGTACAAGCACAGATCATCAATCTGTAAGTCCAATCCATAGACAGGCAACCATGTGTGATAAATAACATAAAAGAGGCACAAACAAGTCTCTGACTGTCTCTTGTCACAGGACTACTCATTGTATTGTTAGTTACTGCTAGAATATAAGTCACAGAGAGTGATCGAATAGTCTAATACTGGAAATGTTCAGAGCAAAGCACTTCATAGATGAAGTAGCTTTGATTTTAGTAACAGAGAAAGCACTATTGTCAGTGGTTCAATCACAATAGAGATACAAGAAAAATAATATCTTTGAGATTAACATATCCTTTTAAAACCTCTCAATTAAACTAATGAATGCAAAAACTCATCCACTTCAATTTCAGGTTAAGGTAATAGAAACAAGATCATGATCATGTGACAGTACAGGCTACCAACCAAACTCACCAAAGCTGAATGTCTCACCAAAAACCCAACATGACAGCAAGAAGACACTAATTTAAATGATAATCTAAGTAGCTGGAAAAGTGAGGAACATTATATTGCAGAAAAAGAAGGAACTTAACCACCGAAATGAGGGATTTCAATGCTTTAACCTATACAAACAAGTCAACAACTTTATAAGAAAAATAACAAAACCCTTTGCGTAGGTGGCCTAGTTTCAACATCAAATTTTTCATTTCCATCCTCATAATAGAGATATCCTTCTGATCATCAAACCTAACCAGCATTTTGAAATAGCTACGAAATTGGAAGTTTAACAGCAGAGATAAACATGGCAATGAAAAAACCACACATTCAAAAACTGCATTGTATCTATTCTGCAATCATGATAAGAAATGCTTGTACTAGTTTAGCACCAAATCTACAACATCATCTAAAACATAAATAGACAAAAGAGCTACGTTGTTACAGTAAATCAAGCCACATTGTTATTAAGCTTGAGAAAATCATACACCAAGTTTCCCTGTTAAATTCAACATCTTTCTTTCAAATGGGACTAAAAAACCCTCCTATCTAGTTTTCTTTTCCAATTTGCCACTCCTATCTCTAATCAACTCCACCCAAAGATTCGAAATCCACATAATGCTAACAGAAATAGCAGCCACAACCACAACAATCCACGAAAGCCACACCCACCTGGGGATCAACCCCTCGGCAGCGCCGCTAACATGAAAAGCAGTCATCCTATACACGAAATAAGGGCCCACAAAGCCCCTCACAATCGAATACAGCACATAAAAAGGAGGAGACGATAAATCATACACCTTAGCGGCGAACTCCACCTCCCTCCGCCGCGCGTTTGCTAACGTCCACACGTTCTGGCAGAGACTCGCGACCTCAGCAAGGATTAGGAGCTCCAGGACGGCCAACGCGCCTCGTGAGGAAGACGAAGAGGGTGGTGAGGTGGTGGCCGATGAAGAAGAAGGAGAAGAGGATTGGAAGGGGTGGGAGAATTAGGCTCTGCATTTCCATTTGAAACACTAGACTCACTCTCTCTGACTCTGTTTGAATTCACTATTTCTACATATAATTTTCAGGTGCTACAGTATCACTGTCTTGACGGTAAGATTTTTTTCGTAGAATAATGTTCACCAGATAAATAAACTTTTTATTTTAGAATTAATGTTCTAAGAGATAGAAACAAATCAACTCTACTTATAAAAAAGTCAGAAAGATGACAAACAGAAACTTTCCACAGCTACTGAGGTTTACCATTAGACTAACAAAATTGCAGACATTTGTATCCTGAGGTTTTACCATTACACTACCAAAATTGCAAACATTTGTGTTGTTTTCTTAACCAAGAAAAAATCTATGTTTTACTTCCTGAGCTGTAGTTCATAAGTACAAAGGCAGCAGTTGGGTAAAAAAAGTGCATTTACTTAATCGATTTCTCCCTCCTCTATATCATCTACAGGTTTTGGAGCAACGAGATCAGCAGATTCTTCTTCTTCGTCATCCTGATCCTTTTTCATAAACAGACCGAGTTGTTCCAAGGGGTTACTGCCGTCAAACTTAAAACCACCTAAACCGTCCTCGGAATGATCTGGGCTTGTAGTTTCATCGACTTTGATTGGTAACTGCTCCAAGGGGGCTGTAAGCATTCGCATTTCCAAGTCTTCAAGGAACCGAGAGTCATTGATTTCAACAGTCTTCTCCATCTGTACACATGCCATAAGATGCTCAAATAACAATTTGCATAAATTGAGTAGGACTTCAGCAACGGGATGTGAAGAATTACCTGCACCAATGCCTGTCTAGCTGCTTCCCTCTCTAGCTCCCTCTTCCTTCTAGCCTCAGCTAGAGCTTCTGCTTCTTTTTTTCTTCTTGCCTCCTCGGCAGCTTTAGCTTCTGCTTGCAAACGAGCCTTTTCTGCACATATTTTGCAAAAGAAAGTAAAAAATAAGCCAGCTCTGTTGATATACATTATTAATTCAGTAGAGGTTTTGGGTGTATAAGAAAATGAATTGATGACAACCATACACGAAAAATGAAGTTTATATTAAATGCAAAGGCCACTAACCTTTCCTCTGTTGCAGTTCAAGTTCCTCCCTCTGTCTCCGCAATTTCTCTGAATCCCCTCTGTCACCCTGATCTCAGCCAGATAAAATAATCACATCCACAATAAAATGTATATATGAAACACCATGAAACAAGCCAAACTTCATATAATCCACCTGATCAAAGGTTTTCGCTTGAGCTCTTAAAATGGTATCAGCAAAACGATGCTTCAACAGAGCGGCTCTATGCTGCTTGTCAGGGGAAACTGGCCTCTCTGTGGGAGCACTGTCCCCTAAATGTTTTTTTAAGATCAGCAATGAGATGCTACCACATAAATAACAGCCTAATTGTCTTGCCTTTTTAATTGTTAACCCTTCCACTTACCATCCTGACGGCTATCTGATTCAACAGAACTTGGCTTTGGCTGGCAAGTTTCCTCAACTTGATCCAACCCACTATCAGACTCTGTAAGCATGGATTATCAAATCAGTTTTTTAATGAGAAATAATGAAGAATATCTTTTCAGCAAGGTAGTTGACTAAATAATCCTGGCAATCTCCAATCATTAAGCTAAATATGTAAAATTTTACTAATTTATTACTAGCTAGAGCTTTATACTTTTAAGCTGTATTTCTATAGACATGAGAGGCGCACTCATACAGATTTGACACAATTAACTTCGTTTTCTTCTGATCCTATATCCTTTCTGAATCCACAAGTTACAATAATACTTGCTCTTGATGTTCTCTATCAAAAGAGGTTTTATTTGTTTTCTTACAAAGAACTGGATCAATTGAAGGGCTATTGATAACGAAAAATTGTGAAAGTTAATTTCAGATGATGAAGTAATGTCATATGTCGAATGAGATCCTTCAAAGCGATTGAGAGCAAGAGGATGAACAACCCTACTCAATCACTCAGTACAATCACATCTATCGTGATATTGAAACTGATTTTACCATAAATGGTGTGTTTTAAGGCCTCTATATGTCACTTGAGGGAAATCAGAAGGCCAAGTATATTGCAGAACAAGTTTACCCTCCCCACAGCAGCTTCAAAGGATTCACACTAGTGTGTCATATTTAGATACAGTATTCTAGCCAACCCGTTAACAAGTCAAGTATAATGCAGAACAAGTGTACCCAGCCTACAACAGTTTCGAATGATTCACTCTAGTGTGCTATACTTAAGTACAGCATTATAGCCAACCCTGTGTTTCTATTTCACAAAAACCAAGCATCAAAAAAATTTTGACGTCACACCAAGAGATCAAAGGTGGAACACTCACGAGTTCCTTCAAGCGGATGTCCAATTGTTGTCTTTTCATCTGCTTGAGCTTCAGCACGGAAGGGCTTTACTACCTGAAGAAGATTTTAAAGGATAATGCCAGTCAAACTACCAACCATACAGCACTGTACCACAAAAACTTTATAACAGGGCACTATAATTTATCCATCCCCAAAGCCCATAAGTAAATAATAGTAATTAACAAGAAAATTATCAGGCTTTAGCACTTACTGGACTAGAGGCCTTAGTATCATCATCACTGTCACTCTCAGAACTGCTAGAATCCGACTCTGTAAAGCATACGGAATGCAGAAAACTATTCAGTATTCTAACATTATCTTCAGATTACTCTTTACAAGCATAAATCACTCTCCTGTTCTTACCAATGTCATTTGAGGTACACATAATCAGAAATAAAAAGTTTCTCCTAGAAGCCCTACTCCAGCTAAAGCAGTGCAGTTGAGTACCAAAACTAAGAAACTCCAAGAGAAAGAACAATACAACAGGACAAATTCAATTACCATTGGAGCTGGTTGGGCTTATGTTCTTACTGCTTCTGTGAAATGTATCCCTTTCTATCTCAACAGGAGGATAGCTTGAGACAGGGGGCTCATTTCCACCAATATCAACATCCTCCTCATCAAGGTCATTCCCTACAGATGCACACATGTGAGGAGGGGAAAAAAGAACATCTCATATAAGCTAAAGTTAGAATTTCAATTACACAAGCAACTGAAGAAGTATCTGACCTTCACATGGCTGCATGGACGAATTGCTCAATCCAGAGTCATTCAAAAGCTGCAAGAAATAATTGAAAACAAGTTGCCTATTAACTATTATTCATATATCAATCTACTTTGAATCCGTGAATAAAGTGAGGCCAAAGTAATACCTCCATTGAACAAGGCTCAGCCATGACATGGTTCTTTTGCTTCTCTTGTGCATGCTCATCCAAGAGTTTCCGGAGCGTAAGCAAGGTATCATCACTCAAGTCATCAATGCTAATCTCAATCACACCTTCTGGATTGTCTTCTTCTCCTTTAGAACTATGTTCCCTCAAGAAATTGATGATACTTGAAGGAATATCTTCTGGAAGCAATGACTCCAAATCTCTCACCAGATTTTGCCTGTCCTTCACCGACATTACCCGCTTAGCAGGCTCAGACTTTACTTCACGTTGCATTGAAGAGATTGGCCTCTTTCTCGAGGGTAGGATTGGCTTGGGAGTTTCCATGTCTTCATGAGCAGTTGTTTTAGCTGGTGGTTCTGCCTTTTGGAGTTTCTTCTCAATGGTTTTCCACCAGAGTTCAAACTTCTTACTAAGCTCATCAGCCCATACATGTACAAGGTTGTCTTGTGGATTGTAGGTCAAAGCATTGGTAAAAGTAAGCTTGATGTCAGCAGCAAACTCCAACGGGCTTGAATAAATTCCTGAAGTTAGCTTTTTCTGTATTGTACCCAAATCCATTGGATGTTTGATAATAGTGAAGTAATCTGGAATCTTTAATGCCACTATATCAACAGGTTTAAGAAAAGGATGTGCACATTTTTGGTTCATTAACCGTTGCAATAACATCTTGCATTGTTTCATCAATGTCACATTTGCAGTGCTAGGTGTTGACACCTGACTGACAGACTTGAACCTACCGAAATTGCCACGATTCAATTCATTCGCTTTCTGAGCCACATGATACTGCGGTTTTCCCTGTCCAGAAGATAAAGCTGCTGATGAATTTGGCAAATTTTCCACATGCAGCCCATTGCTACAGCTGAGGATATCACTAGAAGATGACACTGTAACACCATTGCTCCTATGCATTTCAACTCTCTTCTTAAGCAGTTGAATCTGTTCAAGCTCCATCCTCAACTTACTTATCAAATCCTTCCTTTCTGATGACAACATGCTTGACACCGGCAGAACTTTCTTGTGCACCCCGAAACTGTCACTATAACCGGATATCAAACTAATAAACTTCCTTTTCGGAGCATTTGAACCCTCAGAGACCGATACTTCTGTGTCCATTCTTCCTGAGCTACCTGAGCACTCATACTCACCGGCTGGCTCAAAAACACCGCCATAATACCCTCCCCCTCCAGGATACCTATTATTCTTGGCCATTGTCATTATCTATGCAAACCTCCTATAGCTTCTCTTCACAATATTGACTTGCAATGTGCAAATTATCAGCAACTTCTGATCAAATTACAAAATGGAATTAGTCGAAATTCAAAACGGCTAAAACATTTATCTAAAAAACAATTGAATGAACAAGTTAGCTCAAGAACAGTAATATCAACTCCAAGGTAACTTCAAAAGCTCATTATTTCCAATCCTACTTAAAAAACAATTGAATGAACAAGTTAGCTCAAGAACAGTAATATCAACTCCAAGGTAACTTCAAAAGCTCATTATTTCCAATCCTACTCCAAAATCCCCAAAAATCGAATCAAAACCCTAGCTTTTTGAGCGCCAACCCCAAACTCTTCAAAATTGAACACAAAACCCTAAATTCACCGAAATTGAACACACAGAACCCTAAATTCTCCGAAATTGAAACCGACTCAAAACCCTAAACCACATACCACCGCGATCAAACCTCGCCTTTCTTCTCCGTCTCGAGCTCCAGAACTTCAGACAAAACGAAAGCGGCGAAGCAAGATTGGAGGAGTAGAAAAAGTGACGCAAGCAATAGAGAGAGTCCGGTAGAGTAACCGGATCACGACCCGAACCGGCTGAAATCGGAAGATGGCGAAATGGAGCAAAGCCCAAGCCTTTGGCTCTCTCTCTTCTCTTTTTTTGAAAAGGAAAAATTAAAACTGGCGAGGAAATAAAAATAAATTGACGCGTGGATACTCTGCTATATATAGAGAGGTTGAATGGATATCAGCCGTTAGATAACCGACTAAGAGATGGCTGTCAGCCGATGGATCTGGATTAATTTAGTGCCGTATGTGATTAATGTGTAAACCCAACCGATTATTAAATGGGTCAAGTCCACAGTAATATTTGTTCATATATGTAAAACTTGGGCGATGTAGTTATGGTTTTGTGGAGAAAAATTAAAAATGAACAACGATACAGACTCATACTTGAATAGAGTATCAAGAGCTAATGGGCTTAGGACCTCGAAACTTTAAAGGCCCAAAATTTTATTTTCAAAAAATAGAGTAAAAAACAAGCATTATATTGCAATCATTAGTTATTATTTTTAAAAAAAAATAGAGTAGTGTAAGTAAGTATAAAAAAATTCTATTATTTTATGTCGTTAGATTTTGAGTTTATAACTTTATTTCATAAATTTTTTGAAAAGAGAAAATAAAGTTAAATGAATACTATAGATTAAGAACCCAATTTTAAAAATTCGACTCAGTTCTAAAAATATCAGGTCCGGCCTGACGATTGGTAATGGTTTATATGAGTGAGTTGTGAAATTGGAGGATGAATATAGAGATTTGGCAAGAATGAGGTGAGTGGTAAGAGGGATTGATAGGTTTTGACGAGCAGGGGTGAGTGGATGTGGAGCAACTAGATGAATCGGCTATAAAGTACGAAGAAAGGTAGAATTATGCGTGAATTTGAGAAACACATGAAAACTTGTGAGGAAACAAACGATTAACATTAATTACGTAATGACTACAAAAAATTAGTAAGTGTTTTACAAACAAATAATAAATAACCTATGGGCTCATTGGCTTATGTAATTGCCCAAGAGACTCATTTTTCTATATAAAGATGCATCATTCTATCAATAAGATAAGGATAATTCATTCCCTCAATATTATTCTACAACACATTATCAGACACTGAGCTCTAAAACCTAAAAAGAGCAAGTAGGTTACCGGAAAAAAATAGTTGTGTAAAGAGTATATCAGATTGTAGCATTAGCATCAGCAGCGGCCTGGACTTGAGCTGCATGCTGGTTCCGAAGCACAGCTTCAAAAGAGGGACGAGTTGATACTTCTGGAGATATACATTTCTTTGTGATCGATACCACAATGGATAATGAATCTTCTGAGCAAGTTGTCAACACAATTGGATCCAAATTTCTTCTTAGACCATCTTGGCTCCCAAACGATGCCTGCAGTTCGTTCATGAGTACACGCCACGCATCAACAAGTATGATATTACACAGAGTTGTGATATTGAATTAAACAAAATCATAAATGATTGCAACATAACCCTTGATATGCTTACCATTTCGTAATGCTTACCCTTGATCATCCCACAATCCTCCACATATACCGCAGCTACACCCAAGCATGGGATGAGGCTGAATACTCAACAATGCCTATATGTGAACCGTTTCGTCAGCCAGCATTTCGCTCCCCAGCCCATCCCCTTGTGTTCTTTAAAGTGTATGCTGGTGGTTATTGCCGGATCTTAGAATACAACCTAGTGGATAATAGCCTGTGCTACATTGTCACGAGCACTAGCTTTTTTGGTGTACCGGATGGGGATGATAATCTGTTACATCACATCAAATTTGGATTGAGATGTGACGGGGAGATAATAGGCTGTCGGTTGAAGAGTCGGAGGGGGCTTCCGGGCAACTTTTATGTGCGGTTGTTTCGACTGGTCAGACTCAATGCCATCGACAGGTGGAGGATATTCAGATATTCAGAGTTCACCCTCACTCTGCCGCCATTTACCAGCCAGCTGATCCCTCTAGTTGGTTTGAGCATAAATCCCCACCTGCAACGCCTATTCTTTCTTCAAGAGCAGGAGAAAATCATCTCCGTCATCTTTGGCTTTGATGGAATGACGTGGGAGCCAGTTAGAAGGTTTAATCTGGATGGACTTACTCCGAGCTTCACAGCACTTGCTTTAGGCCCGAGGATCATCCCTATGGACAACCAAGGTAAATGTCCTTTCTATGATATAATGTAATAAAGCTTCTAACTGGCTCCCACGCCATTCCATAGTGTATTTCCATTTTTCTTTGTGATCGATACCACAATGGATAATGAATCTTCTGAGCAAGTTGTCAACACAATTGGATCCACATTTCTTCTTAGACCATCTTGGCTCCCAAACGATGCCTGCAGTTCGTTCATGAGTACACGCCACGCATCAACAAGTATGTTATTACACAGAGTTGTGATATTGAATTAAACAAAATCATAAATGATTGCAACATAACCCTTGATATGCTTACCATTTCGTTCAGCACAAAGGCCTTGCCCTTTCCACTTATTCTAGGACCAGCAAGTGATTCAAGTAGTATAAATCCAAAGTTGTAAACATCACCCTCCAAATCATTTTTACAGCTGCAAGCAAAACCCAACAGTTAACTTTTGGTATAAGAATAGCAGCATTCAAGAAATATGATAAAAAAATTAAATAAAAAAAAACATTTCAACTAAACTACATACCAGGATTTTGGGCCTTCTCCTTTTGCCTGCAAAACAATATAATAACGCATCAGAACAGCCCTTTGGAATACATTACATTGTCAACAAAGTAAACATAAGAAAAAACATGCCTCAAGTCTTTCAATTTCTTCTGTGAGGATGGACATCCCATAGTCGCTCAGCTTTGGAATCTTATGCTCGTCTATCAAGATGTTATTTGTTTTCAATCGATTATTGAAAGAACCTGGAATAACCCCAGTGTGTAGAAAATGGACAGCTTCTGCAACTCCTATTAAGATTGCCAATCTATCAGGCCACTTGAGAACCTTCTCTGGATAGTTTTCTACATATACACATGGTAGACTTGGTTAGGTTGAAATCCTTGAAGACAAAGCTATGATTTGAAGAATTGATGTGCATTCTGCCAGTACGTTTCAGAAACAAAGTGAAAGACATGACCTACTGTTATTAACTACTTCCAGCAGAGAGCGTAATTTCAGTCTTCTGTAAGGAATACGGACCTGAAAGATAGCTATGGTAGTTTCCACCAGAGATGTATTCATATACGAGAAATAATCTGTTGCCACCAGAATCATCATGTCTGCTACAGTCAATGCAGTGACCCAATTGGACAACCAAGTGAGGATGGTGAAGCTTTGAGAGTAAATCCGGCTGAAATTTAAGGTTTTGATTTGAACATTTCTTAGATATAGCCAGAGATCTGATTGCAACTGATGTCCCATTTTCCAACTTTCCCTTGTAAATCTGAAAGCACAAAACAGGAAATAGTTTTAAACCATCAACCATAATTAGACCAGAGATGAAGTATAGCCTGTTCTCATCGATAGGCATAAGAATTGAAGTAAACAATTGATGCACTTCTGTTAATATAAATGAAACTATGTTTGGGGCACTCGCAAAAGATTGAATAATTTGGAGAGCTCAAGTGATCATGAAAAAATTCCAATGTTGACTCGCTTTATCTTTGCTCATCCGAGTTAGTCATGAATTTGGGAATGTGTGACCAGAATTGAATGTTTGAAGAAAAATAGCGTATATTTCTGAATCATATTTAAGTCTGCTGGTTACCTTTCCCATAGAGTCTTCACCCAAACACATCGTTGCTGCCTTAAAATCTTTGAGAGAAAACAATCAACATGCTGGGGCACCGTGTGTCTCTAATTTGGCTGCTTGAGATATAGATCCTTCAAACAAGAAATAAGAATGTCAGGTACTAAAACACAATAGAGCCTGTCTACGTAAATTTTAAAAATGGTCATTTTAAAACACAAAGTTGAAATACCATTAGGTGCTTGTCCATTGTAAGAACTTCCCTTCCTCAAAGAGCTCCCAGCCTTCTGGTAAGTGGATTTTTCTTGGGTCTTCGAAGAGCCTACACAAACAGAACACTGTCAATACGATATGCAGATTCAATAAGCCTTACAAATTCTACCACAGATTATCATATGGTATGCAATTTCAATAAGCCCTAAATTACTCTAAAAGGCTAGAAAGGTGCTCCCATTCACATCTCTACCAACTCACTTTTTGCGTTTTTTTGCTTTAATTTGAAAAACAATCTGTCTCTTTATACTTTCCTGTAGCGGCTTAGAAGCATAAAGATAATATATCAAGGCCCAACAAACACATAGAGTCATAGTTAGCTAGGTATAAGGAGGAATGAGCGTACACTGCCCAAAACAATTTCAAAGTACCCTAGTGCCGCATGATTAGGTACAGCATTGTAGCCAACCCATTAGAAGGTTCAAAAGGATTCACACTATGTGCCACATTCAATCCTGTGATTATAATTTAAAAGAACTAACTACCAAAAAACACTTTTGACATGACACTCGAGATCAATAGAACACTCACAAGAAGGGGGTTCCTCAAGTGTTGTCTTATCATCTTCTTCAGAACCGACTGAATGTGGTGCCTGCAATAAAAAAATGTCAGTCAAAATACCAACACTGTAGTACAAAACTTAAAATGATACACCTCCTAATTGTCAGACTTACTGGATCAAGACTGTCACCCTCGGGACTGCTTGAACCTGCCTCTGCTGCAAGACATGGGCACAGAACGTACATGAATAATCAGTATTTCCAAATTCATGGCCAGAATACAAACATTATAACATAGAAAGGACATTTACCTTGGTTGTCCATAGGGATGATCCTTGGGCCTAGAGGAAGTGCTGTGAAGCTCGGAGTAAGTCCATACAGATTAAACCTTCTAACTGGCTCCCACGTCATTCCATCGAAGCCAAAGATGACGGAGATGATTTTCTCCTGCTCTTGAAGAAAGAATAGGCGTTGCATGTGGGGATTTATGCTCAAACCAACTAGAAGGATCAGCCAGCTGGTAAATGGCGGCAGAGTGAGGGTGAACTCCGAATATCTGAATATCCTCCACCTGTCGATGGCATTGAGTCTGACCAGTCGAAACAACCGCACATAAAAGTTGCCCGGAAGCCCCCTCCGACTCTTCAACCGACAGCCTATATCTCCCCGTCACATCCCAATCCAAATTTGATGTGATGTAACAGATTATCATCCCCATCCGGTACACCAAAAAAGCTAGTGCTCGTGACAATGTAGCGCACGCTATTATCCACTAGGTTGTATGCTAAGATCCGGCAATAACCATCAGCATACACTTTAAACAAGGGGATGGGCTGGGGAGCGAAATGCTGGCTGACAAAACGGTTCGCATATAGGCATTGTTGGGTATTCAGCCTCAACCCATGCTTGGGTGTAGCTGCGGTATATGTGGAGGATTGTGGGATGATCTGCTGGAATCTCTTCCGTCTGATACAAACCAGACGTCTTTAAGGTCCAGAAGAGGATAGGGGAATCGAACGATCTTGTAACCCCGGGAGTTGTGGCCGAAGCCATAGGTTGCCTGGCCCCAAAAGCCAGGGCGATCATCAAATCTCTCCGGGACCTCCGCCACGATTCTATCGGCACCAACATCCACAATATAGAAAAGATTTGCAAAATTGTCAACAAGACAAAAGAGACCCTGAGACTCACCCACTAAAGATAATGGATTGGGAAGATCTTGTAGGCATCTGATAAGTTCAAACCGGCTGTGCCCTGCAGCGGCGGCGTCCATCGCCGGGTGGAGATACAGGCAGCGGCGGATCTCTGAGGTAATGGTGGACGTAGATTCTTTCATGAATCGATACAAAACTCCCATCGTCTCTCTCTTGGAAAGAATCTTCGAAAGCCCGTCTCTCCGCCGCCGTGAGAGGCAGCCCATCGCGGCGGCCTCCGCTTGTTGAAGTCGATGCCATCGCGGCCGAAGAGAGATGATCGCGGCGGCCTCGGCTTGTTGAGGATGATGCCATAGCAGCCGAAGAAAGATCGAGATTGCGATTGAATCGGGTTAGGGTTAGGGTTTTGGCAAATTTAGGGATTTTGCGAAAGAAAGAAAGCAGCGGGTTGAGGACGACGAGAGGTTATTCCACACGATTTGGATCAAGGATCGAGAAGAGGTTGGGTTAGGGTTTCGCGTGGCTTGAGGATCGAGGAGAGGGCTGGGGTTAGGGTTTCGGGGGGCTTGAGATTTCGGAGATGGAGGTTTTCGATTTGATCGGAAATGAGGGAACTCGATGGGAATGAGAGAGGAGCGTCAGGTTTCGATCGGAGAGAGTTTATGGGAATGAGAGAGTTTCGTTTGGGTTGGGGTCTTCGATTTTATCGCAATTCGCAAAATGGAAATGAAGAGTGAGAGGGTTTTTTCTTTTCTTTTTGCTTTTCCTGTTTTGGCGGATCAAGGCACCCGTTCAAATATCCATGTGCAAAGTTAATTAGAAAGTATGGAGGATTATCAATATAATCAATCACATTGTTCATCACTTCATCTATGTGAAAGTATATATGCTGCCTCACAGTTTTGATTTCTTATGTAACGAAGTAAAATAAGAAATCAAAACTGAAAATGCATTCCCAATCCAAATAGGAGAATTATGAAAAATAGGCCCCTTTTTCAGTTTTTGTCCTTTTTGACAACTTACCACTTAGCTAGTTGCCCCTCAACTCATGTCAATAATAGAAATGATATACATATTCATTGGTTTCGAACAATTTATAAATTCATGTCAAGAATAGCCATGGAATTGAGGATATTAATTAAATGGAATCTAACCTCCTCTTGTCCAATGCATATTCCAAGTTCATTTCCAACCTTGATTATCCAGACCTTGCATAAATGAAACTCATGCTGATGACAGTCAGAAATGGGGCTATTCCCTTGTTTCTTTACAAAATTACTGACAAGGGGCTCCAGGTTCTCCTTGCTGATGACAATTTTAGGAGATATCAGCGCTTCTTGTGTATCTTTTTATATACAGAACAAAATGTATCTTTTTTTTGGGTAAACACAGAAGGGACTAAACTATGGTCCTCACTTTTTCACAAAAATTTATTAATATAAAAATGATACAAGAAGTTGGATGACTAGACCAATGTCAACCATACAGTACAAATAACCTCTAATAAAAACAAAACAAACGAATTAACGAATCCAAAATATTAGACACAAGCCAACGTCTCCTTATACATAAAATTACGATGATCAACATGCAAACGCTGGTCATCAGTAGTCAGCTCAAAAGATTTACAGGTCTCACTCTTAAGATTACAAGAGATGACATTACCAGGAGAGTGTAGCAACAGAGACAAACTGTCGTCTTCTTCATTTTCCTCTCGATCAAGAAAGAGAACAACAAATTCTCCAAAACTTAAGTGCGGAAAAACAGTGCACAAAGGATCAAGATCAACATTGTACTTGACAGACCAGCCAGAATAGTCTCTTCCCATTTCCAACACTTCAAAGTTGGTAAAACAGGATGTATAAATATCAATGAGATGTAAATGACCGCCACTGGACTCCTTAAAATATCTGCACTCCCTTTCCTCCCAGTTCTTCTGGTAACAGTGTCGAGTACTCTTAACAAACTCAACACGCTCTTCATCGATGTGAAAGTATGACATCTCAGAATGTAGGCCTACCCAATGAATTGCACCGTTGCAGTAGACCCCCCGTTGGTAGTAGATTTGATTTTTCCTATGGAAAGAAGAATTGAGATGCCTCCAACTTCGAGTCTCAGACGAATATATCTGTATTTGGTAACACCTACGTAAGTCGAACCCATCAATGGTTTCAAGGCAGATAACCTTGTAATGAGGTGACCAAGAGGGGTCAAAGGCCAAAAAACAACCAAGTATATGGGTTTCAACCGGCTGACATGGAGGAATTGCGAGTGTTAAGAATTGGTTAGTTGTGGGATTGAGTACAAAATACGGGGACCTCATCGTACTTGGTGCACTAAGGGGACGACACAACAAGAGGCCATTGCAAGAGTGGATAATCGCGATGGAGCCATATTGGTTTGCAATGACTTTAAGAGGATTCCAACGAGCTGAAATGTGGTTATGATCAGAAGGAAAAGGGATGAAAGAAAAATCGATGGACCTGTCAGGAAAGACAGCGGAGACGGGGGAGTTCGGGTTTTGTAAGGTGTGGCGATGACGAAATTTGGGGTTGGAGATAACAGAGAGCCAATGTTTTGAGACACATTTGAAGCGAACCAGAGATCGAGCTGGCACGCGCACTAAGATTTCAGTGAGCAGATCTTCGATGCTGGCTACGGTCTCTGCTAACCTGTTGCGACAACGTTTGGTGTGAAGTTTCTGTTCCATTTTTTATCTCTTTAAACTTTAGAGCGAGCCGGTTTGAGCTATATGTATACTGAATGAAGAACCAATCCTAGTAAAATAAGGAAGCCATCCCAATCCTGAATGAAGAAGGAAACCAAAACAATCTCAATTAGAAGGAAACCATAAACAATCCCACATTCCCAATCCTCAACGAAGTGGTTATATTTTAGTCATTGGTGATTCACCGACTCCTAATTAACAAACTAATGAACCCATAAAACCAAAAGACCCAATTCCTAAGAACATCAAACGATTGACCTCTTATGGGGATTACCGATAAAAATGAGAACTAAAGCAATAACACGATATATGAATTAGTGAAGAACTTACTCGGAGCAAGTAGAAGGGGCGATTCGATGGTCGGCGGCTGTCCTCTCTGGAGCGGATCGATCGACTCTATAAATATTCGGCGGGCGGTTATTGGAAGGCGGAGGCAAGTTATCTTCCTGGCTTTCACGATGCGGTCCGGAAGTTGAAGAAGCTAGGAGGCTTCTATGAGCTGCTTCTTATTTGGGTCGTCACTCCATTAGGATTGGGACGCAGCCCAAGGATAAAGAAAACGAAAAAAAAAGACGAAGTAATCATGACAAGTGAGATGTTGAGAGAAAGCCCAAACCTTAGGCCCTGTTGACTTCCTCTCGACAAGAATATATTGATGCACTGATATTTGTGGCCCAATTAAGCAGTGGAAAGAGGTCGATCATTTGATGCTTAGAAACTAGCCTTCAACATTGATACGGCTAATTTGGTTTGTACTGTCATTCTTGCAGTATAGTTTTAATGGGTGAGTTGCGTAACATGGATGATGTTTTTGTTTGGCCTGATGCAGATCATAGATGCGTGTTCAACCATGGAGGTCGTTGCGAAACAGTTGCAGGAGATAGTGTTGACATGCCAAGAAGTGATAGAATTCTTTTTTAACTGTGTTCTAATCAATATTTTCATCTCTGAGTATTTGAAGTGAGTGATTGACTACTTAGTGATGATTATAGATGATAAAAAAACAAAAAAACATGCAACCTTTGTTATATATTGATATTCCTCCCTACCATATTTCTCATCAATGTCACACCTCTGTCACCTCATAACTATCTCCCTTATAACTATCTACCTTATAATAGCATTGGGAAAAAGAATCCCCTTGTAATCTCATCGAAGAAAAATAAATAAATAAACTATCTCCACCATCTGTTTCCGACTCTTGTACACACTTAAATAATGCCGTATAACTACTGCTCCATAAGTAACAAAACATTACATGCAATCTTTATCCTAATGCACATTTTTACTCCAAAACTTGTTTTGCTTTAAGTGTTGTTTGAAAAACGTTTCTCTTTTGAGTTTTGCCACAATTATTTATCTCAAACATGAACCATTTCCATGTAAATTATTTGTTCCATGTATTTGGAATGTAGCTAGTTGCTTCAAAAGAGTTATTTTTTATTTTTTATTTTTTATAATAGAATAACCATAAGGAGTTTATTTTTATTTTGAATGAAATATACTTCAGTTTCTTCGATCAGTTACCCGCGACCCGGCTTTAAACTAGTTGATGATGCATCTCTATCTCTAGACAAATTATCCACCCAGATGCTATCGATGGCCCCAAAGTAAAAGATGCCATGTAAGGCAGGGAGCACTGTAAAAAAAACTAATGGGGTCACATTACTGACATGACTTAGGCTGAGTTTGGTGCAGCTAGACTTATAAGATATAAACTGATTTTTAACTTATAAGCAGAATGTGGGTGTTTGCAGCTTCTCCTTTTTCCCTCAAAACATTTTATACTTTTTAAAAAAGTAGCTTATTTTTAAACTTACCAAACACCAAAACTTTTAATGCTTAAAAGCAAAGGAGCTTATAAACTCTATGCACTTTTATCATTTTACCTTACCTGTCACCAAAAAAAGAAGAAGAGGGCATCAGATCTAGCAGCTAGACAAATCATATAAGCCTAAGATGGGAGACACATCAAATCTGAGACCATTCTTATTTCTTAAATAACACTATATGGATTTAAAATCCTACCTACCTAAGAGTTTATCATATATATGTTTTAATTTAAAAGCAAGATTTGATTCGTGAATAGAATATATCAAATTAAACCCAGCCTTAAAGCAAAGATTTGATTTGTGATTAGAAGCCTCTAGAATCTGTGTTTAAGTTTGTAATCAGCATAAACCTTTGTGATTAGAATAAGCTAGCTAGCATTATATACCTGATAATCCAGTCGACCTATGATTTTTTCAGCTCTTTTTAGACATGTAGTGGAGCTGCATCGACGGCCAGAGTGAGCGCCGCTTTAACGTCGAGCCTCCATGCAAACCCTCCGCCGTCCATTCTCCACAAATCACAAGGCACCATTTGCGAGTAGCAGTACTTCTCCTTCGGATTCGCCTTGTTTCCCACACTAGTGTATCTCAGCTTCACTTGGCATGTAAACGCCGAGTGTGTATACGGCAGCTCCTCCCTCATCGCTAACCACACGGCTATCTCCGGCAACTGCCACGTCATCGACACCATCCTCCTGAAGGCTCCGTTCAGCCACAACACCCTGTTCCAACCGTCGGAAACAAATCCGGGACACGAGTCAACCTCTACGCTCCTCACTCTCTCCTCGTCCGTACTGAGATTCCCAAACCCTTGAGGAGGCGCGGCCTTCATGCATGTGCCTGTCACACACTCCACCGTCACCCACGCCTCCACTCCTCCCGTCACCGCCGTCGGATCCGCCGCCGGATCAGCTCTCATGTAACTCTCTCTTCCGATCTTACTAAGGCTCAACCATTCATGACTACAAATATTGGTACCCTTGGTCGAATCAAACTCACACCAACTAGATCCGCCGTCCGTCGATTGGTCACCGTCTTCACCGCTCTTCTCGATCTCCGGCAACAGCTGCAGTGTCACCACCCTCTTATTCTCCTCCACCTTTTCTTTTCCAGTTTCCTCTCTCTTCTTAACCCTAACGTACTTTCTCTTCGTTCTCCTCCTCGAAGCGATCACGTTAATCTTACCTTCCGGTGGCTGACCCGAACAACCTGACCCTGCGGAGACCGGCTTCGGCGCAATCGGCCGGAATCTCAGCATTATCTGATTCAATACACCCTTATCCTGTACACCACCGCCGCATCTTATCATCCGCCACCCTTCTCCGCCTTCCATGGTTCCGATCCGCTGCTAGCTACACCTCCTCAACCACCTTCTCTCTCTCTCCTCTTTAACTTTAAATTTCAATCGGCGATTTACAACTACGGCGCAGTACTAGTTAGAGAGAGATGAAAGAGAGAAAGAGAGAAAGAGAGACAGAGACAGAGCGTGAAGAAACATACACGTACAATTCCCACCTGGCTAGGGCTACAACTGTGCAATCTTATTGGCCAGTTTCAAGAGGAGTGGGCCCGCCGTGAAAGTAGCATATCCGGGGCGTAATTGAGTCTATGGTCCCACTTATCGTCCAATCACGTCGCAAGAGGTGTCAGGCACTGGCCGAAAGGAAAGCTACACGTGTGGTAGCCTTGGGCTTAGTGTTAGTGATATTGGGGCCCTTTAGGTAAGATTTCCAGAAAACCCAATACGTGGTCGTTTTTGATTAGAAAAGAACATCAAAATTCTTGTCGAGGAACAAGGACTCGTAATAGGCTCCACGCGAACGGTGACGCGTGACGCACACTCTTTGAGAGAAGGGGACTGGTTTTGAGAAAACGTGAGAGGTGTGCGAGTGGGGAAGTGTTAGCTGTGGTTGTGATAGGTCACTATGGATTAGGACGCGTGGTTGGTTCGATGGGGTTGTGAATCTTTGGGTAAGATTTTGATGTCATTCGAGGTAAACCGACAAAAGTTTCTGTTCATTATTATTTTTCTATAAAAGGAATTGAAAATTTTCCATTATAAGGTAAACTTTAATCTACTGCTTACGACCACGAAAGACGAATATGTATACCTGTATGTCTGCGTCACTACAACAGTTTCTACCAATTATTGACCGGTTATAGAAAAAACAATGTTTATTAATGAATACTATTACTATCACTTTACTACCGGTAACTTTTAAGTGCATAAGTAAATATTTAGTTATTTACCCCACAAAAAGTTTTATGAAGTGTCTATATCTCTTAAATTTATGATCCCAAACTCAACTTCCCTCCATTCTCATAAGAAATTAGTTAGCCTAAGCTTGGGACATAAACCTCGATCTTCATATGTATGTCACGAGTGTTAACTACTATTCCTATATCCTTTTTATTTGTTAGTTAAGCAATAAAAATTGAACTTGGGAAGTGTTCAACTTATTATTACATTATCTCTTCTCTCTTGCTAAATTTAGCTATAGATCTCGGTAGCAAACACCACCTAACTAAGATGTTCTAAATTTTATTTAAATACAATTAATTAGATTTTAAGTTTGTAGTAAACTAAGGGTGATGGCCTTAAAGGACAAGAAACCAATTAGAAGTATCTATTTTCAAATATATATTTTTGGTCAAGTGTCTATTTTCAAATTGAAAGATGAATATCACTGCATTCCAAGCTTGCTAGTCAATATAAACAGTTGACGATGTATAACTAAGCAATGACTTTTTCAAATTTAGACAAGTTCCTAGCTAGGGGTATAAGGATACCAAGATATATATATATATATATATATATATATATATATATATATATATATATAAAGAGAGAGTGAAAATACAGTAAGCTAGGGATCTTTTTTTTTCTTTGGGTCAATATGAGGGATACTTCATATATATAGGAAGCACCGACACAGTACCAACAGAGACAATGGAATTTGTGTTTATTCTTGTACATTACCCCCTTTCTGTGATTTAAGCTAGTTCTTTCCTGGGTTAACTACTATTGTAGCAAATACTTTTACCTACTCCCACAAGAAAAGACAATAAAGGACACCGGCTACCTTACTGGTGACATATATAACTTCTGGTTTGAATCTTAATACTCTTATGAGCGTGATCTATTGGTTAACTACAATACCTTTTAATTGCCTAACCTTTCATCCCTGGCCGGCTTTCTGTGTGGTTGTCTATTACAGAGATCAAAGAATAGATTACAGAAACAAACTAGAATAATATGTACGTATTATACCTGATAATAATATAGCACCAGCAGCAGCCGGTCTTCGATTTTAAAGACCCAAACTGAGCGCAGCCTTCATGTCCAGCCTCCAAGCTAACCCACCACCCTCCTGCATCCTCCACACATCACACGGCACCATTTTCGACCACTTCTCATTCTGCAGCCTCACCCTGCAACCAAACGCCGGCTGCCCATTTTCCGGCAACTCCGCCTTCGTCACCAGCAAAACCCTCACCTCCGACGACTGCACTTGCCCTACCATCTTCTTATAAGCCTCGTTCACCCAGTCAACTCTGTTAAAACCGTCTGATAAAAACCCCGGACACGTGTCCATCTCCAAACTCCTCACTTTCTCCTCGTCCGTACAACCTAACCCTCGCACATCCATGCACGTGTCCGTCACGCTTTCCACCGTCACCCACGACTCCACCACCGGCGCCGCTGCCACCTCCCTGCTCCGGTCAGATCCCGCCACCGCTTCTGTCATCCCACCCCAGCCGTTGAGAGACCGCCAAGAACAAGTTAGGTGGTCCCGAATATCTGGTAGCTTAGGGTCAAGACTCAACCAACAAGATCTAGTACCTGATACGTCGGCGCCGGAGCCTGTTTCTCCGGGCAAGAGCTGGAGAGTGACAGCTGCGGTCGAGTCTACGATAGGGTCTTGTGGATCTCCGGTACAAGATCTGTTACTTTTCTTGTTACGTGTGTATCTCCTCTTGACTCTCTTGCTCGGCGAGTACAAGCTTCTGTTCTTACTCTCCGGGAGATTCCCGCCTGAATAGGAAGCTCCGGGGACCGGTTTGGGCGCGATTGGACGGAATCTGAGCATTATCCGGTTGATTATCGGTTTGTCTTGCGCAGCTCCACCGCCGGCCGCCACGTGCCATCCATCTCCGCCGTCCATCACTTCCTCTTCCGACGATCTCTCTGATCTAACAGCTCTATTTATCTCTCTCTATCTCGCTGCCGTTCTCTCTCTCCGGTTGCTAAAGCGATAATCATAGCAGAGGGAGCACCACGTGTCTAGGGTACCTCCCCAAACAGTGCTGACATGTAATTGGCTGATTCCGTTCCGGTGCGGGGTCCATCCAATGGTGAAATCGAGTTTCAGTGACGTTGGGCCCCGCAAGAGGGCCAATGAGGTGCGGGTGGGTGTGGAGCACTCGGGGGCGAAAAAGTAGGGACACGTGGGCTGTGGATTAGGCGGAAGAGAGTATCATTTTCATTCCGACCGAAGTGGAAACGAGTTTTTTAAAACGGAAATGGTCGAGAATGAGCACACGTGGTTTGACGAGATTAGCCTAATGGAGTAAATCTCGTTTTTCCGAACAGTGGAGGCGCCTGGATTATAGGACGGGTTGATTGGAGGGGCGGAGCGTGGTCCACTTTAGCTTTTCCTTAGGTTAATGAAACGGTGACGCGTGCTTGGTCTCCCAGCTCAAACTTAGCAAGGTCGATGCAGTTCTAGTTCGATTCGTGTTTTGATCAGCTTCGAATTTGAATCAAAAACTGATAGCAGTAAAGAACTTAGGATCGTTGTGTCAAGACGTATGATTCTTGGAATTTGTCGTCCACTAATTTTCGATACGACTTGTTACGCGCATCTAACAACCATCATTGCATACCAATTTGTTGGTGGAGAAAGTGGAAAGACGTCGATTGTGATGTTCATGGTAGACTAGTAACATGAAATGTGGGAACCTTTAACTTACCCAACATGGAACTATGACACATTTAGGATTTGCCCTTTTTAAGCTGTGAAGCCACCAAACTAAATCATGCCTTTTCAGTTGCCTCTAACTCAAACTCAGATTGATTGGGATTTATATTAGCAACATGCCAGCAGGAGCGGGAAGATGTGAGCTCATTCTGAGGTAACTGTGGAAAGTTACACTAGAACACTTTGCTGTGCTTGGAGGTGTTACAAGCTGCCTAGTACAGCTATTGATCTAGAATTCAAAATAAGCGAAACAAGATCCTGTCCATCATGCTGATGGAGATGAAGCTAATGAAATTTACAGAGTATCACAAGCTGCCTAGTCATAGTTCTTCTGTTTGTTCGTTCATACTGCCCAAACCACCAAAAGAATCATGAACTTTGCATTGAAATAGAGTCATCTTCAAGGAAAGTTGCAAAAGGTTAGTGTTATATTTCAACTGCCATACATAGCACCCTACTGGAAATGGTAATCCAATCATGAAGATCTGGCACTTGATTGAAATTTAACCAAAACTCACAATGCCCAAGATAAAAAATATAAACATTCCAGGTGTATGTATGAAGTAGCTTATTCCATCTCTTTAAAATGATACTCCTATGGTCACTCCATTACGAATTTACTGTTTTGAGCCAATTTGACATGGAAACAAAACTTTTGATTACAAAGTGAAAAAAATTATTTCCAGACTGACTTCACAGAAGCGAAACATTGAACTAAACCAAAGCGGAGGCTAGTTCACAACATCCAGAACCAGCTTGCGGGACTTCAGAACTGACCACTTCAGTCGTCGGTAATAAGCAGCTTGAAGTAGTGCTAATGAGAGAACAAAAATCCATTTGAATCCCATCTGCATTTTAGGTCACCAAATGTTAGAATCTACATATTTGAGATCATGTGTCAATCTGCAAAAACGGCTTAAATGCATACATACCAGTTTCCTCTCTTCCATTTCTGGTTCTGCAGCCCATGACAAGAATGACACGATATCTTTTCCCATCTGCAACATATTAACAACTAGTTTCAGCCACCATTCAGATATAGCAAGCTTACACATAGTATATACAGAGGGATATACGAACCTGAGCCTCAGTAGCAGGGGTACCATCTTCATACTCAACAGCACCATCATTAAGCATTTTAGGCATGGCAATTGCACCCCCCGGAAAGTAAGGGTTGTAGTGAAGACCGTCTCTGATCTACAACAGCAGTTAATTCCTTTTCAGATAACAAGAAATATAGCGCATAAACTCACTGGGTAAACACAAGCAACTTGAACATGAGAACCAATTCCAAATTTGTTTTGCGTTTCCTTTTAGTAATGCACAGAGACTATTTGTCAATATGTTGGTTGTATTTCACTATTAAAAAATGTTGCATTAGCCCACACTTCAAAAAGCACATCTAGGCAGTAGAATATCATATGTTGTTGCAGTCCTTGGTCAATCATACTTTGCAACATTTCATAAAAGGATGCCTAGATATTGTGTGGCAGGGTGCCTTGTGTGAAATCATGACGTGCACTTGTATATATATCTTTCGTTGTTTCATTTTGATTACTTTCACGGATCAAATAACGATAGATACCTGAACACCAGCTGGAGGGTCACGGTATCCTGTGAGAAGGGCGAATACATAGTTCTGACCATTATGACGAGCCTGAAAAAAACATGGGTGAGATAATGCCAGAGGTACCCAAAATGTGAATCATTAAGCATTCATTAGCTGTTGACTGGAAGTACCTTTGTGATAAGACTTAGATCTGGAGGATAGGCCCCGCCATTGGCAAACCTAGCTGCCTGCTCATTGGCATATGGCTGAGGGAATCGATCACTGAGTTTACCAGGGCGAGTGAACATCTCACCTTCATCATTAGGGCCATCAGTAACCTCAATCTCAGCAGCCATAGCCTTTGTCTCCTCTTCGGTATATGCAACACCTACCAAGTCACGGTAAGATATTAAAGACATTGAATGGCAGGATGCACAGACTTGGGTGTAAACCTGATGACCACGGCGAATCCTGCTCAAGTAAAATAGAACTTATATCAGCAACCGGTCGCATCATAAATAACATTTCAGTCACAAAATGTATCCTGAAATCTGGTTTTAGGGGGCACCATGGGGATAAAAAGGAAAAATTTGAAGCTTAAAGATGGAAGTCATGTGACCCGAATCACTTGAACTAAAAACTTGCAAGAGCAATACTTTTAATAAATGAATAGGTTCACAATGAACTTACGAAGCATGATCGTATGAGCTAAGGATTCCTTGGTGAGGCCACGGGTAGTTTGGGCACTCCAATCCATGCTCAGCCTCATCAGCAGATGCTACAGTTGCAAAACCTAGTAGTCCGGAAACACCAGCTCCAAGCAGTGCAAATGCTCTGAGGGACTTTGTCCCAGCAGACCCAGCATCATCTTTCTTAGACACTAGGGATGACAAAAAGGAAGGGGCCTGCATTTTAATAAGCAACAATCATGATTATGGCACAGCACAGAACACAATCTAGGACGGTACTACAAAGAAACAAGTAAAGGAACTAATGCTAGTCTGAAATCAAACTTCTAATTTCTTATCACAAAGGATCAGTGCCTGTATCCACTCTCACCAATCAATCAAATCACACCTACTCCGAGAAGTAAACACTTATTAAGCCCAAATTCTTTGTTACTTTATCAGTTTAACTCAACACAACATATAAGATTCTTAATATCTTACCGTAGATTGAAACTGAAGTTTCCTCCTCAATAACTGGTGGATCGGTCCTCCAGCCATTTCAGTCGATTTTCTCCTATCAATTCATCAAAATCACTTATCAGCAATCAAGTTCCAACTAAAACACCAATAATCAATTTCCTTCTAACATTCTACTCAAATTCACATTCTTTAAGCATCTTAATCTAAAAATAGCAGCAAAATATATATACTTGCACAGAAATATAAACACATATATCGAAAAGGCATCACTCTAATTGATTACAATACTGCAAAACCACAACCCATCAGAGAATCACTAATTTCAATCAAATACGAAATTTAAACTAACGCAATTGATAAGTAAAGCAGAGATTAGACACAGATACGAAACCCTAAGGTGAAAGTAGAGCACAGATCTGATTAAGGTTGCGGAAAATGAGAGCGAGAAAGATAGGGAGAGAGAGAAAGGACTCACAGTCGGACGGCGGCGAGGCTCTGGTATCGGAGAGGAGCTGCCGGAGCTCGGAGATCCAAACGACGACGAAGGAGGAGGAGGAGAGGTCTGAGAGGACCAGAACAGTTGGTTGTATGCGAGAGAGAAGGGGGAGCTACGCCTTACTCTAATCCTTTCGTGCAGGTTTTGGGCTGCATTGGTGGGCTTTGATTTGGGCTTGGGTTTTGGGGTTAGTGTGAGGTTAGTACTAAGCCACGCTTTACTAATCACATATTTGAGATTTTGAGGTGAGGTCCTTTTCGAATTCATCTAATCACATAAATGGTTGATGTGATTTTCTTTTGGATATAGTCATTGGCCAAGTGAGCTACCATTTTGGAACCGAGCGCAATGTAGATTCAACCTGGAAAATGGACGGATTGAGTGGTTAGTGGGCGAATTTTAGCAGTTAGCGGGTTCAGCAGGTTCAACTCGTTATAACCCGCTAAGTTAATGGGTTATAACCGGTTGAACCCTTTGGGTTCGCGGGTTACTCGTTGGGACCCGTTAAGACCCGCTGAGAATTTTTTTCATCCTTTCATATATATATTTTTTTAATCAAATATAAAAAATCTTTTAGCGGTTGAAAGTTCCAACAATTTAGATGAAATAAAGTTAAAAAAAAAAGAAAAAGAAAAAGAAGAAGATGGATTAGTAAGGTTTTCTCCTTTTTATTATTATTTTTTATTTCTTAACGGATATTAACGGGTTAAATGAGTTCCAACGGACAACCCGTTTCCGTCCGCTAACTGACGGTTTGTAACGAGTTGACAACCCATTAACCCGTTATGTAATCGGACGGTTAGCGGACGAGTTTTTAACAGACGATTAGCGAACGGTTAACGGATAGCGGGTTGAATTGCCAGGTTTAGTGTAGATATGACCTCTTTCCAAGACATGTTTTTCTAAAGCTAGGTTTCGATTTATATATTTTGTATCATTGGATCATCCTACTAGCAGCCTAGCACGTTTCCATTAACTAAGCTAAGATTCTTGTTTTCCTTCGCAAAAAAAAATTCTTGTTTTCTAATACATATATGTCTAATTTGTTTTTGTGTAATTCTGCCATCATCAATGATATTGTTTCTCTTTATCTCTGATCCGAAACGAATCTAAATCTACCTAGGTCTAAATCCAATCTTTTTTGAGTATCTTTGGTCGTAACAAACTTGATACGAATGTATATTTGGATGTCGTGAAAGATATAGAACTTTATAGAACTAACATAACTATCGACCAAATCAAGTTCAAATTTATAAACTCAACATAAATATATTGATATTTTTTTATCAGAATCACATCGTATCCTTAAAAACTTCAGATATCTTATCTGAACGCCTTGTCCAAACTTGCTCTCAAACCCGAACACATTTGTTTCGAGTAATATCTTTTCAAGTGCTCATCAATGGAATCCATTAGCGCAACGCGGGTTCACCAAAACGGCAGCCGTCGGTATCCCAAAGAAAACGTCACTGGAAATAAGCAAAACAATTTTTTTTAATTATTTTTTAAGTCAAAAGGCCAAGGCACATGTAAAAGCATCAAATCAAAACCATTGGCGCCCAACTCATTTTGGCTCCTCAGAATTCCTGCTCAACAATTCTTGCTGTCTCTATTTATGGGTGTGTCTCTGATGATGGGTTTTGTGATGAAATATGGCCAGGCTTACCCAAAACCAAACCACCTTTTCTTCTTCTTCATCAAATCTGAAATGGGTGTTTCTGACATGTTGCGCGGCTCTACTTGGAGCGGTTCTGATTCTAGATTTCTTCTGGGCTTCATCTTCTTATTCTTCCTCTGCTTATTCCATTATTGGGTCTAACTTGGCCCTTCAGAAAACTTCGACACTAGTCGTACCAAATGTTACAGCCAACAATGCTGGCGAGGTGAGACATCTTTTCATCAAATCCCCATTTTAGATTCTTGTGTTTTGTCTATGTTACAGCAATTTTAGAGGGAAAAGGTTGAATTTTTACTGTTAGGTTGTTAGAATATTAACGTTGGACTCGGTTAATCAATACCCATTTGGACTTATCTGTTGTTGTAATATGAACTGAGGTAGAATTTTGGAGGAAAGGTTGTTAGAAGCTGTACTGTTTTTTTAGGACATTAGGGAGATTGTAAATGGAGATTCTTTGTTTCTGAGCCTGAAATGTTGGAATTGGTGATTCAGATTTCTGATGCATTTGGACTTTCTTGTTTGCCATATTAATGGAAGTTTGTTATTTTGCATTATGATCTTTTTTTGGTTTCTTGTACAAGATTGAATCTGAGTTGAGTATTTCGCAGGAATTTTAGTGGGAAAAATAGAAACTATTGTTATTTGTACTTCTTTCTTGTTTCTCAGCCCAAAGTGTTTGAAATAGATGCATTTGGACTTTGTTGTTTGCCATGTAAATGGGATTTTGTTTGTTTGGGATTTGGATGATCTGGTTGGTAAGGAAGTTTGTTTTTTTTTTGAAAATTGGAAGTTTGTTTGTGTATGTGTAGAAAAAAGTTTTGGGAGACAAAAGTGAACGTGCTGATGAGAGATTATTATCTGGGACACTTGCTGATATAGCTGCACCGGAGCTACCATGGGAGGAGATGCCACCAGCACCAGTGCCCCGTCTCGATGGAGCTGCAGTACAGATTAAGAATCTATTTTACGTGTTTGCAGGATACGGCACTCTTGACTATGTGAGGATCTCATCTCTCTTATTTACTGTTTCTGATATTTATCTTTGACACTAGATCCTGTTAAGATGTTGGATTCTGATAGAAGTAAACCAGATTATTAGTGTATGGTTCTTGATGTTCTTTGTGTTACAGGTTCATTCTCACGTTGATATATTCAATTTCTCTGACAATACATGGGGAGGAAGGTTTGATATGCCAAAAGAGATGGGAAATTCACATTTAGGAGTCGCCTCTGATGGGAGATACATATATGTGATATCAGGACAGTATGGTCCCCAATGCAGAGGGCCTACAGCTCGTTCATTTGTGCTGGATACCGAGACAAAGAAATGGAGTAGTATACCCCCGTTACCTTCTCCTAGGTATGTAATTTGGTCGGCTTTGCATTGATGCTATGCTGAGTTTTTAGAAGTACAATTTGGCTGTTGCTTCATGTTCTTTTCATTTGGTCTGCTGTGATAATCTTGACACTTGTTCTTAACTTCATTTTCTGAGGAAGAAGAATCTTCTTTTATGTGTTATCCATATTCCAAGATGAAAAAACTTTTCATAGCATTAAGATCCAGATATGGGAACTTATTGATGCTGCTTTTTATTATGTCTATTCTTAGTATGAACAGTTGGAAAGGAAAATTCTTATCCTTTACATTGGCTTACAAGAGTTAGAGCAGATGCACTGCTAAGAACGCTGGTTTTCATCTGAGACTTGAAACTGCTGATATAAAATGAAGCTTTATTGCCATTAGACTTCTTTGAACAGATAAACCTTTCACAGCATAAATCATCTAGTTGATACCAAAAATGATAACTTTTGGCAGGTACGCTCCAGCGACTCAATTATGGAGAGGCAGGCTACATGTGATGGGTGGTAGCAAAGAAAACCGCCATACGCCCGGTGTGGAGCACTGGAGTATTGCTGTAAAAGATGGTGAAGCATTGGAGGAAAAATGGAGACCCGAAGTACCTATTCCACGTGGGGGGCCACATAGGTTTGTGAACTTTCATTAAAGCCATCCTTATCATTCATTTCTTAATTTTCCTTGAAGTTTCTGTAATATTTTCTGATCAAAGGTGTCACTGTCTAACAGGGCTGCTGTTGTGATCAATGATCACCTCTTTGTCATTGGTGGTCAAGAAGGTGATTTTATGGCCAAACCTGGTTCACCAATTTTCAAGTGCTCGCGCAGGCATGAGGTACTGTGTTGTTCTAATTAGATATTGTCCTTGGATTAGGTTCATATTGTTTCTTGACTTGTGCTACTTCTCTATTGTACTTTATCTAATGGTTCCTGTAGTTGTTTTAACATGGTGCATTGAAAGTCAGCATTTAATCAGTTGATGTCTTTGGACTCAAACATCTTTGCTCAATGTATCAGGTGGTCTATGCTGATGTTTTTATGCTTGATGATGAAATGAAATGGAAAGTGTTACCTCCTATGCCGAAACCAAACTCTCATGTAGAGTGTGCTTGGGTAATTCTCAACGATTCAATAATCATCACTGGTGGTACAACAGAAAAGAACCCGATCACCAAAAGGATGGTCCTCGTTGGGGAGGTCTTCCAGTTTCACTTGGACTCCATGGTATTAATCTTCTCCTATCATCAGTACAACCACAAACCAGCATATATGCATTAATGTTGATAATGAATTTTTCCTACATTATATTTTCCATCCTTTTATCTTGTGGTACAAACTCGAATGTTTATGATTGCTCCTTTGTTACAGACATGGTCAGTGATCGGGAGGCTTCCTTACCGAGTAAAAACCACATTAACTGCTTTCTGGGATGGTTACTTGTATTTTACATCTGGGCAGAGGGATAGAGGACCAGATAATCCACAGCCAAGACAGGTTGTTAAAGACATGTTTAGAACCAAATTGAGCTTGTAGCCTGATTGCCCTCATCGACTGATTTTAACAGCATATGATGTTCATCTTCTTATTTAAGAAGGGTCAATTTTGTTGATTCGTTTTACCTTTACCTAATGATTGCTACGAACTAGGGTTTTTAGTGTCTAATTGCAGTATTGAGAGAGAAAGATGAAGAAAAGACTGTATTAATCGCAAATCAAAATCTACCAATTACACAGTAGAGGTCCTATTTATACAACGGTAATCTGCTAACCAATTCAAACCAACGATTGGCACTTCTCCACGTGTCCAACAATGGACGGTGAGATGCTGCTATTTAAATTAACAGTAATTAACTAAACGACGTCGTTTCTGCATTCGAACGTCTAATTAATCGAATTGCCGCCATAATCCTCCATGACTGGTACTGCAGCAATTCCACCCTCCTTAAACTGAATACCTGTAATCTTCTGTAACTCCGGTGTTGCTTCCCATTGAAAATCAGGGTACCTGGTCCTGATATCTTCAGCGATCTCCCAGGTGGCATCCTCCTCCGGTGACCCCAGCCACTGTATCAACCATCGTACCTGAGGCCTGTTCCTCACTTTAACCAGAGTTCTGGCCAATATCTTTCCCGGGTACCAACGAGGATTAGTAGGATCAACCACTGGAGGAAGGTGTGATTGAGGCTCTATGGTCCTTCCCAGCTTCTTCTTTAGCAAGGAAACATGAAACACAGGGTGTATTTTAGAAGAAGCTGGTAAATTTAGTCTATAAGCCACTGTTCCCACCCTTTCCATCACTTCGTATGGTCCATAGTACCTGGTAGACAACTTCTGTGAGCTTCTGTTTTCAACACTCTGCTGCCTGTATGGTTGCAGTCGCAAATAAACCCATTCTCCTACATTGAACTGCCTCTCAGTCCTATGCTTGTCTTCATAAGTCTTCATCCTATTCTGAGCCAATAGCAAGTTTTGCTTCAGTTGCTGTAGCAGTTCATCCCTGCCTCTCAAAGCTTCATCAACTGTTCTCACAGCAGTGGAATTTGGTATGTAAGCTTGCACCTTTGGGGGAGAGTAACCATATAGGGCCTCAAATGGACTCATCTTAATGGCTGAATGATAGGAAGTGTTGTACCAGTATTCTGCCCATGGCAGCAAGGGTACCCAATTTGGCTTGCCATTTTCACATATCATGCATC
This sequence comes from Comarum palustre, assembly GCA_951800085.1. NCBI lineage: Eukaryota > Viridiplantae > Streptophyta > Magnoliopsida > Rosales > Rosaceae > Comarum > Comarum palustre. Next base: position 986,215 of record OX637572.1, on the reverse strand, counting down.
TTAAGTACTGTTCTAGTACTTTGTTAAGACATTCAGTCTGTCCATCACTTTGTGGATGATAGGCAGTGCTTTTACAAAGCTGAGTGCCCTGTAATTTCCAGAAATGTTCCCAAAACAAGCTTAGAAAGACTGCATCCCTGTCACTGACAATCCTTTGAGGAGCTCCATGTAGTTTGTAGACATGTTGCAGAAACGTTTCAGCCACTGACATAGCTGTGTATGGGTGCTTTAGTGCCATAAAGTGCGCAAATTTGGTGAACCTGTCTATTACAACAAATATCACAGACTTGCCTTCTCTGAGTGGTAATCCCTCTATGAAATCCATGGATATATCAGTCCAAGCACCAGAAGGTATAGGCAGAGGTTGTAGCAATCCAGGAGGTTTAATGGCTTCATATTGCGTCCTCTGGCAGACTACACATTCTGCTACAAATCTCTTTATCTCCTTCTTCATTCCTGGCCACTGAAAACTCCTTGCCATTCTCTTATAACTCCTTAAAAAACCAGCATGTCCACCTTCTGCTCCTCCATGGAATTCATCCAAAATCCTTTGCCTCCAATCCTTGCATTTTGGGACAAATAGTCTCTTCTTGTACTGTAAGGCGCCATTTTTGATTTCAAATCCTTTCTTAGTACAATTTCCTGCCCTCACAGCCTCCATGATGTTTCTGACCTCCTCGTCTGATTCACAGTCCTTTTGTATTTCTTGCACAAATGTATTAATGGGGACTGATATGGCTTGAACAGTACACTGCAAGGTGCTCAATTCCAATTTTCTAGACAATGCATCCGGAACTGTGTTATTCACTCCTGCTCTGTAGTGAACTGAATAATCATAACCAATCAACTTAATGAGCCACTTATGCTGCAATGGTGTAGTGATTCTCTGGTTTAAGAAATACTGGATGGTTTTGTGATCAGTGACTATAGTAAAGTGATTGCCTAACAAATAAGGTCTCCAATTCTGCACTGCATACACTACTGCAATCATTTCTTGATCATATACAGAATAAGCCCTGTGCCTTGGGGAAAGGACTTTGCTCAGATAAGAGATGGGATGTCCATTTTGTGACAGCACTGCTCCAATTCCCTGTCCAGAAGCATCTGTCTCCACCACAAATTCTTTGGTAAAATCAGGAAGGGCTAAAACTGGAGTAGTAGTGAGAGCCTCCTTCAGTTTAATGAATGCTTCCTCAGATTCAGGTGTCCATTTAAAGTTATCCTTCTTCAACATGTCAGTTAATGGCCTGGCAATGATGCTGAACCCCTTCACAAATTTTCTATAGTATCCAGCTAACCCTAGGAAACCTCTTAACCCTTTAAGGGTTTTAGGCATCTCCCAATCCACAATGCACTGGATTTTGCTCGGATCTACTGCCACACCTTGTTGAGAAATTACATGCCCTAGGTATTCCACAGTAGGGGTTCCAAAGCTACATTTACTCTCTTTAATCTTCAGCTGATGCTGCTGTAATTTGATAAACACGAGGTTGAGATGTTGTACATGCTCCTTCACAGACTGGCTATACACCAATATATCATCAAAGAAAACTAATACAAACTTCCTTAAGTATTCTTTGAACACCTCATTCATGAGCGACTGAAAGGTGGAGGGGGCATTGGTGAGGCCAAAAGGCATGACCATGAACTCATAATGCCCCTCATGAGTCCTAAACGCTGTCTTCTCAATATCCTCTTCCCTCATCCTAATCTGATGATATCCTGACCTTAAATCAAGTTTAGAGAAGATGACTGCCCCACTTAATTCATCCAATAACTCATCAATTACTGGAATAGGGAACTTATCTTTAACTGTGGCTTTATTCAATTCTCTGTAATCAGTGCACATCCTCCAGGTGCCATCTTTTTTCTTCACTAATAAAACTGGTGAACTATAGGGGCTAGTACTAGGCCTGATAAACCCCTCCTTCAGTAGTTCTTGTACTATTTTTTCTATCTCCTCTTTCTGGTAGTGAGCATACCTATAAGGCCTCACATTGATAGGTGCAGTTCCTGGAGCAAGCACTATCTTGTGGTCATGAGCTCTCTTAGGAGGTAACTGTGTTGGAGATTCAAAAACTGCAGCATGGTCAGCTAGCACCCCAACAATTTCTGCTCTCACTTGCTCTTGTTGATGCACATTCTTGGTATCTGAAATCTGTACCAAGAAGGCTTCACTCTCTTCTTGGATATCTTTCACTATGGCACTGCAGGACACTGACTTCACTGAATTAGTTAAACACCCTTGTAGCTTGAATTTCACATCTCCCACACTGAACTCCATAGTCTTCTCCACATAATCCCATAGTACCTTTCCCAAGGTTTTCAGCCATTGAACTCCATAAATCACATCACTCCCAGTTATAGGCAATATTAAAAAGTCAGTCACAAAAGCATATCCTTGTATACTAGCACTCACCTGAAGAGTACTACCCAAAGTCTTCAATTTACTGCCATTTGCTAAACTGACATTCCATTGATCCTTAGAATTGGTCATTAGTTGGCACCTCTTAACCACTCTAGGATGCACAAAATTGTGAGTAGCTCCTGAATCAATTAAAGCATGTAACAGTCTCTTGCTGCCAGCTATTGCTGTCTTGACTTGCATAGTTTCTGGAGTGTCACTACCATCCATAGCATTTAACTGGATGAGTGGTTGCTCCTCCGGACCCTCCAACAACATCTGGTTCACCTGCACTGCTCCTTCTTCCTCCTCTTGATCCTCTTCTTGGTTATAACCTTCCAAGAACATCAGTTTCACCTTCTTGCAGCTGTGTCCCGGTCCAAATGGCCCTCTGCAAGCATAACACAGATGGTTTTTCTTGCAAAACTCAAACTCAGCTTCAGATAACTTGGGCCAAGAAGTTTTTTGATTATTGCCTCTAGGACTGATTTTTGAAGAAGATGTATGCTCTATAGATTTGCCCATTCCTGTATTGGTTGTCACACTAACAGTTTGATTAGGTTTCGAGTAAGGAACTCTTGCAGCATTCCTATGTCCCAAGTACTTAGATTCAAATGTCACTGCCAATTCAAAAGCCTCAAACAAGTCTCTAGGCTTGAGTGACTTAACATCAACCTTAATATCCTCCTTTAGCCCTGATATGAAACAAGCTAAGAGGGCATCATCATCAAATCCTGTGGCTCTGCAGCTCAATTTTGTGAACTGCGATCTGTACTCCATCACACTGCCATTCTGGGTTAGTTTAGCCAATGCAGATTGATAATCGATTTGACTTGTAGCCCCAAAGTGTCTTAACATAAATCTGGTAAAATTCTCCCACGTTCTAGGCAATACCTCCTCCCTAACTCTTCTCTTATACAACCTCCATGCATCTGCTGCATCATCCCTCAAATGCAACACTGCAACAGTGACCTTCCTCTCCTCATGTATCTGATACATCTCAAATATTTGCTCAGCATGATTGAGCCATTCAGTGGGATCACCCCCAGAAAAGGTTTGGAATTCCAATCTCATCTGCTTCATGGTAGGCAAATCCGCGTCATGGTTTAAATGGTTGTTTTGGCCATATTGTTGTACTGGATTGAGAGGAACATAGTTGGGCTGAAAGTGAGGTCTGGGATTGTTTTGATACTGGTGGTGGGTAGGAGTCTGTGTATGGTAGACTGGGGGAGTCCTATACTGTGGTGACTGTAATGGTCTGCTAGTATTTGGGACAAACGGGGAGGCTTGAGGTCTAAGTGGTGAAGAACACATTGCCATATCCATGGGCTGTGATTGCATAACGATACCATTTTCAAACCCTGGGTTATACCCCATGATAACATCATTAGGAGCTAATCTAGATCTCACTGGTTCATTCTGAAAATTTAATCCACTTATACTTCCATCCATATTCATTGATCCAGACATGTATTGTGAGTATAGGGGTAAGGCAGCCATACCGAGCGCGTGTCCAGGAAACGAACTACCAAAACCAGGTGGAGAAATCTGAATCGGAGTAGATCTGGTATTCGATGACTCTCCTCTAACCCCCTTACCACCTTGTTGAGAGACACCGTCCTGCGCCATCGTCTTCTGCAGACGGATCTGTTTCAGCTCATCCAGGACCATCGTCATCGATTCTTGGAGCTCACGAAAGCGTTCCCTGGTATCCTCCTTGTGTAACTGGAGATCCAGCTGTAGAGGATTTTGGTCCTTCCTGGGTCGGTTTTCCGACGGCGACTGAGGGTCGTTCATGGTCCAGAACCTAGGCTCTGATACCAATTGCTACGAACTAGGGTTTTTAGTGTCTAATTGCAGTATTGAGAGAGAAAGATGAAGAAAAGACTGTATTAATCGCAAATCAAAATCTACCAATTACACAGTAGAGGTCCTATTTATACAACGGTAATCTGCTAACCAATTCAAACCAACGATTGGCACTTCTCCACGTGTCCAACAATGGACGGTGAGATGCTGCTATTTAAATTAACAGTAATTAACTAAACGACGTCGTTTCTGCATTCGAACGTCTAATTAATCGAATTGCCGCCATAATCCTCCATGACTGGTACTGCAGCAATGAACCATTTAGGAAGGGTCAGCAGATATACTGACACATATGTGGTATTCAAAATCTATCTCTCACGGAAGTCATTTGGCCAGTAGCTGTTTACTATTATACTCCACGATAACGTTACTCAGATTGTTCACTTTTCCAGTTTCACTTTTGTGTTTGAGCAGCTGTTTGTTTCTGGTGTGTTTCGCCCCCAAGTAACTTTCTTCCATCTTCGTGTACATATGCCACGGATACTGCTCATGTGTCCAGACTCGTTCAACTCTTTCAGACCACCTACAGTTTGTGATTCTGCCATTATAACAACATAACAAACTATCTGAAACAGTGAAACTACCTTGACTGCAACTACCTTATTACTTTGCTAGAGTTTCACTTCTCACAAGGGTCTAAAAGGCTCTAATTTGAAGCCCAGGAGGAGAAGCAGGTTATGGGGATGTACTCTAGGCTCCAGTTAACAGTAAGCTAGGAACATAATCTAACTAAGCAATCAATTAGTTCTTGATCAGGGCAATTGAAATAAAATAAAACTGGGGAACGCAAAGTGCCGATAAGATATGAACAACGATGACATAAATGTCACTAAAAAACAGTTTAGAATTTATAGTCAATTGTAACCAATCATGTCACTGAAACAAAATTTGGAAGGACAGACTGACAGACTGCCAACTACATACCTAGTACATGACAAGCAAACAGCCTCTAAAGTAAACACTGAAGTGTATGAATTCCATATCTAGCTAATACCAGCTGGAGCATTTAAATGGAATAGCATTTCAACGTCCAACTTTCTTCATTCACATACTAGACAAACAGCTAAAGAGTGCAATCTCTTAGTATGCATTCTCATACAACACCAACTACATACCTAGTACATGTTACTGATTTAGGCATCTAAAGACTCGAAGAATCAAATAATCCCACCAATGCATTAAAAAGAACAATATATATTTGTAACGTACTGTAATAACCACAGAATGCATATTAAGTTTGTGTTCGTATGCTAATAGTGAACCTAGGAGATGTTCATAATAAAATCAATATAACTAGTACAAAGATGAGGAGCAGTTACCTTACTAGCTAGTTAAATTTCTTCCACCTGCATTAGTTGTCACCACAAATTCTTCTCCATCCTTAAGCAATACACAGTTGAGGATTCGATCTATCCTCCCTGGGAAGAATAGGAGTGGGACAAAGGCACGCCTCTCCCTTGGAAAACTGCTCAGATTCAGAAATGTAACCGGCTCCCATACTCCTCCCCTCAGTGACCAAACACACAGCTGCCCTAATGGACTGAAAGCAAAGATAGATGCTGAGAGCTCTCCTCCCAGGCCATGCCCCAGGACCAGATCGTCAAGCAATTCCTTCACCTTCTCATCTAGCACCCTCTGGACCACTCTCCTGCCGCGCACGCTTCAAACGCACAGCTGAAGATTCTCTGTGTCGTTGAAACAAACCTCATCAGACTCGTAGAGATGGCCTATTAGCTTCAGCCTTCCGGTTGCTTCACTCCCTGATGGACAAGTTGTCCTCTCTTCAGGGCAAGAACCATCGTCCCTCAGGTGGAGGACCGGGTCGAACCCATCCTCATTGAGGGGATTCTGATCGGAGAGAGCTGTGAACGGAGAGTATGGAGAAACTGAGGGCATAGAAGAGAGCAACTGGTTTTTCTTTCTTTTTACTCGACTATTTTGGTTTGAAATTGAAGAGCGTCAGGGTTTTCTATGTTTTCGAGTATGGCTGACGTCAGCGTGGCACGCCCCCTCGCCAAACGGTCATACAATCTCGACCGTTGATTAAGAACAAAATTGAATTCGACAGCGTACGATTAAAGAGTTAGGAAGTTACGAGGTTTTGTTTAGAAAGAGATGAAAGATAATGGATCCATTCACCCGTCAAGTCTTATATTTCATCCAAAATATTAGGGAATAATATGAATATTGTTCATTTTTATGGATCACCATATAATCGAACCATACAAAATTACTTAGCAGAAACAAAACAATTTATATGCTACGAATCATAAAAAAATAACCACTAAAGTAACACAGAAGGGGTCTCCCTAAACGAAAACACATTAACCTAAGCCTCCGCAGGTAAGTTACTCACCTGATCCTCCACATCACCAGCCAGAATGACATATGTCAAAAAACCAAGGTGACCAGCCACGAAATCATCCACAGTAACCTTAAAGCCACTCGATCAGCCCAAGCCCATAAGAGACACCAGCCCGTATTGCTCAGGGCACCCGAAAACTTGGGCCCCCAACCACTGATCCATCACCCATGTTGCCGTCGACAGCCACCCCTGTCGTTGGTCATTGTTAAGGTGTCGCAGAGGTCGCCATCAACTGACCCAACAATCACTATTCAAGATGGAGACCAGTCATTCACTGCCGCCCCGAGCGTCATCAAAGAAAGGCCAGATTGAGGCCCCTCTCATGCTTCTAGCAACATCAAAGCCCACAACAGACTAGATCCAAGCCACCACGCTCACGTAGATCCAAACCGAAAGAGATGTGTGAAGCCGATCACGATTTGCCTTCTTCGAACCCACCCTCACAAGACCTTCCAATCCTGTCTCTTGGGAACACCAAGTATGAGAGAAAAAAGAATGAGAAAGCACCGACAATGATCGAAACCACCACCGCCACCACCTTCCTTTTGGTCATAAAAGTAGGAGAAACCAACTCCTCCAACCAGATGCGCAAGCTTGTCGCCGAAGGACAATAACCGCCGTCCCTTATGCAAAGAGAGAAGCATAGGGTTTTTTACACAGAGATTAAAAAAATAGAGAAAAAGAAAATGATTCAAACAATATCTCACATTTTTGAAAAGCAAATCTTTTGTATCTCACGTTTAGAAAACTTCAAAACAGTATCTTAAGTTCTTATCTCGACTCAACTTTGATATCTAGAACCGTTAGCTCCGTTAAAACAACCGTTAAGTAAAGGCTACATTTGTCTTTTAATATTTTATTTTGTTTGATTTTTTTTTTCATCTCTCTATTGAACACCAACATACCAATAAGCAACCAACTATGATTAATCTCTACAATTATAAAGAAACAAAAAATCATCTCAACTATTGTTGATTTGGCCAGGTTTTGACTTTTCATATTATGACCACGGCCAACCTTCCTCAAATCGCAATTGGCCAAACTCATCCTCATCATCGACTCTGCTCTTTGCCATCACGGGTTCGCTGAAACTAAAAAGAATTTAAAAGTAATAGATTTTTTTTATTGTTTTATTATTTGAATAGAACAAAGAAACTATAAATTCAAGGGTAAATTGGTAATTTAATGAATAAAAATGGTCACCTTTATCATTTTTAACGGAGTTAACGGTTCTAGATATCAAAGTTGGGTCGAGATAAAAACGTGAAATATTGTTTTGAAGTTTTCCGAATGTGGGATACCAAAGTTTTACTTCTAAAAAAAATAGGATACATTTTGGATCATTTTTCCAAAAAATAATGTAATCTTTGATGGATCGACCCCATGCCTGGCCCATCAGCAAAACTCGACCCGACTTAAAACCTTAAATTTGAATTAGGGTTTTCCGCCTTTGTCGGGGTTCTTTCTGTGGCACCGCCATGGTGCCAGGGTTTCCTGCGTTTTGTGGATCCCCCAATCTCAGACACCATCGCTTTGGCCTCCCGTGTCCCTTCCAACACTAATTGAGCTGCCACTTTTGCCAACGACGTCACCACCGCATCGAGATCCTCATTTCAGCCATCGTTGTGAGAGAACAAGCCACATGCATGACATAGTCCCCTACACCTCTTTATATGTAAATCAAGTTCCACAGCCACATTTGGAGAAAACGAAAGGGTCTGTCGCTCCAAGAATTGCCATTGCACGTCGCAGACAATACAAATCTTCTACACAAGAGCCTTCCGTTGCAACTTTTTGGCTCCGCCCTTATGAACGTGCCCAAAATACATCCTAGCTAATTAAGTCAAAACCTTATCAGTCCGCAATTCGAAACGGAGTCCACGCACCGAAACCCGAGCCCCCATCAAATTCAAAGGATAATACTAGAAATCATTCAACCTGTCAAACTTAGCTCGGAGAAGGGTTGTTCTGTTCTAGTGCCAAAGTCCGTCATAGAGAACATGTTTATTCTTTTCTTGATCAGTAAACCAGAAAACAAAGATTTGTTGTCTTCCTTGAAGACATCGACCTTCCCTTTAAGCGTCTGTGTCGGGATGAAAATGGATTTTCTTCGAACAACTAGTCTTGAGGCGTGTCAGTACCTATGGGTCAGGTACAACCTTGATCTTGATGCTTGTTCGCCTTCTGACTTCTTCTCAAACAACTGTCGTACGGGCGCCTTATGACTTCTTCTCAAACAACTGTCGTACGAGCGCTGGTCAGGCCGACACTTAGGTTCTTCTTAGACCTAGCTGAAGAGCAACTAGGATTTTTCTCCTCTCCTCGCAAAGCGGACGTATCTTACTCGGACCGGAGTGGTTGAGCAGAGCTATAAACCAGGATTGTAGGTCGTTCGCCAAAGGGTTCATTGACAAACCGGAGATATTTGCTAAGGTTATTCACCCTAACAATGGTTTTGCAGATATTCCCCAACGGATCAGTCTTTATGAAGCGATGGTGGACTGTTCGCTCACGGATGAGGCTTGGTGAGTAGAAACGGGAACTGCCTACGGATAGGACTTTGGTGAGGTAGAAGCGGGTAATGCCGACGGGTCAGGCTTTGATGAGTAGCAGCAGGGAATGCCTACGGATAGGGCTTTGGTGGACAAAAAGACTTGAGGAATATATTTGGTAGAAGTGCTCCGGAGAAGCTTGTTTTGCAGTGTGCAAAAGTTGTATTGAATCGTTGAGATGTGTCCTTGTCTCTGTATCTTGACCCCTTTATATAGTGAACACTAGGGTTTGTTCTTTCTTGCGGATCAAGGCATATCAAATCCCCTTGGATCTTCGGAGGATTCCTTAAGCAACCACAAATCCTTGTCAATCATGACTTCAAACTGAAAGGAAACACATTAATAATAACGTAGACCGCAAGAATCGGTCTAATGGGCTCTCATGCAAAGCATTCGCCGAAAGATAATATTTTGGCTCAAACATAGCCCCCAGGTCTTGAAGGAGAAGCCATGCGTCTTGACTGAAAAGACCTATAGTTCTCATGCATCGTTCACACCGCCCAACCGACCACCAAACTCATATGTAGGTCTTAACTCTTGAAGTTTTAATGACAAAGAGCAGTAGCTAGGTAGCCCATATAGCAGCACAATTAATCTCCAACATGATAATTATTTAATCAACTTGAATAGGTGAACTGATCTGATAAGAAAATGGTCTTATCAGATCAGTTTTAAACTGATATTCAAACTACATCAGTTTTAATAGATCAGATTAGGGTTGAAAAAACTCCATTACTAAAAACTGCTACAAGAAAAACTACAAGTCGCATATTAAAAACTGCTACAAGAGAAAACTACAGGTCGCATAACAATAGCGACAGTGGCGCGCCTCATCCAAACATGAAAAAAAGACCATCTCTCTCAGATTTTTAGTCAAATCCCACCAACCACAGTACCACACCTTCCATTTCTTCTCAACCCAACACTCACTCTTCTTCATTCTTCAACCTCAAGCAAAATCCAAACCCTAATTTCCACATCCATGGAGGTCAGGTCTCTCCACCACATCTGCACCTGGCTCCCGATTCGCCCCCGCGCCGCCGCTTCGATTTCGCCGCGGCGGATTCCTAGGGTTTCGACTCGCCGGAGAAATCTGTGCTTGGCGTCGTCCAGCTCCTCCGAGACCTTGATCGGGTCGCGCAAGGAGGATGGGAAGCGTTGTCGCAAGGCCGTGAACGTGAGAGACGAGGCGGATGACTTGAAAGAGTGGATGCACAAGAACGGGCTGCCGCCGTGTAAGGTTGTGCTCAAGGAACGACCGCCGTATGATGACAAGCACAGCGCGATTCATTACGTGGCTGCCAGCCATGATCTCGAGGTGAAACTTCTGGAGATATTGTCACTGTAATAATTTGATTCATTTTGAGTTTGATTTGACATTGATTTCAGTTTGTTTTTGTTGAATTTCAAGGTTGGTGACGTGGCGTTTTCGGTGCCGAATACGCTGGTTGTGACACTGAAGAGAGTGTTGGGGAACGAAACTATTGGTGAGGTGCTTACTGTTTCTTTGCTTATGCTCCTGAAATGTGTTAGTAATCCATGACTGTTAGTGTTGTTGAGCATGTAGGACTAGCTCAGTAATTTGTATTTGGTGGTTGATTATTTGTGCAGCGGAATTGTTAACTACGAACAAGTTATCCGAATTGGCATGCTTGGCACTCTATTTAATGTATGAGAAGAAACAGGGGAAGAAGTCGTTTTGGTATCCATACATAAGAGAACTTGATCGTCAGGCAGGAAGAGGTCAGTTAGCGGTGGAGTCTCCCCTTTTATGGTCGGAATCTGAACTGGCTTATCTTACCGGCAGCCCCACAAAGGTATCTTTTGTTGGTTTTGCGTTAGCCTTTGTGAAATGTCGTCTTGCTGCAATATGTACTCACGTTCTGTGAAGTGAGTTTGTGGAATACTTTGTAATTCAATGTATTTTAGCCCAACATTATGGTTGTGATGAATCAGGCTGAAGTTCATGAAAGGGCCAAAGGAATTAAAAGGGAATATAGTGAGCTTGACACTGTCTGGTTTATGGCTGGGTCACTATTTCAGGTCCGTCTCAAGTATATTTGGTGTTGAATTAGAATTGTAGCCAATAAGATGACCTAATATTGTTTTGTTTATTCACACTGCAGCAATACCCATATGATATACCTACTGAAGCCTTCCCGTTTGAGATATTCAAACAAGCTTTTGTTGCAGTTCAGTCTTGTGTAGTGCATTTGCAGGCAAGTTTTCTTTCAATCCTATGACGTACTTTCTTGTTACATATAATGTCTCCTAGATTGTAAAGAATTGTGAAACAATGTTGTAAGGCCTCAGCACCCATGCAATCTTCTATGTAGACAATATTACCCAATTTTTTCTTCCTTTGGTTGCAGAAAGTTAGCTTGGCTCAGAGGTTTGCTTTGGTACCTCTTGGACCCCCATTGTTAGCTTATGGAAGCAAATGCAAGGCAATGTTAACAGCTCATGATGATGCTGTTCAACTAGTGATTGATCGGCCATATAAGGCGGGGGAATCTATTGCTGTTTGGTATATTGATTACATATAACAAGATCATATAGCTAATTTATTACAATTCTGTCTTGTTAGTATTCCCGTTTCATGTTACCTGTCCAGAAATAATATGTATCGTAAAATGACTGTCATATACTACAGGTGTGGACCACAGCCTAATTCAAAATTGCTTATAAACTACGGGTTTGTTGACGAAGATAATCCTTATGACCGTTTGATGGTTGAGGTAAAATTTGGATATTTTCTCATACAAGCTTGCACTTTCTGGTTATGTCAAGTGCATTTAATATGCCACATTTTCTATGTGTTCCAGGCAGCTTTGAATACTGAGGATCCACAATATCAAGATAAACGAATGGTTGCTCAGAGAAATGGAAAATTATCAGTACAAGCTTTTCAGGTGAGCATTTCAAACTGTTTCAGTGTCGGAAGTTATAACGTGATGGTTGGCTTTAGTTTCTCATGTCATCCCCCTCCCCTGTTTAGGTTAACGTCGGGAAGGAAAAGGAAACTGTGTCAGATATGCTTCCTTATCTGCGATTAGGTTATGTTTCAGATCCTTCAGAGATGCAGTCTGTTATCTCCTCTCAAGGTCCAATTTGTCCAGTAAGTTCAGCTTTTTAGTTAAGAAAACGTGCTTTTCATTAAAATAAGTTGATGACACTACTATGGAAGTTTATCAGCCAAAATATCCATGCCCACTATTGGATGTTGTAGGTTAGTCCCTGCTTGGAAAGTGCCGTATTGGACCAACTTGCTCAGTATTTCAGAACTCGGCTGGCCAGCTATCCTACTACATTGAGTGAAGATGAGTCTCTGGTAAGTCCTAGTTGTAATTTTCACTTTCTCCAACTATGATCGATTATGTTCTACTGCTGACTGAGTTTCGTTTAATTTTTACATAGCTGGAAGATCCTAATTTGAATCCAAAGAAGCGAGTTGCTACACAGCTTGTTAGGTCAGAAAAGAAAATACTACATGCATGCCTGCAAGTGACTCTAGATTTTATAAATAAGTTACCCGATCTCAGTGTAACTCCATGCCCAGCCCCTTACGCCCCTTTATTGCGATGAAAGGTATCTCCTCTCTCCCTCATACAATCATATTTGTGATCTTCCCTCATGTGCGGTACATTTGAAAAATGATACTGGTTATGCAATCATAACAGAAGGGGTTATAAAAATATTAGATTTGAATATGGAACTATGGAACTGCCATTTCTTGGAATTTTGAAGATAGTTCATTTTTGGTAATCAAAAACTTCTTGGTGGCCGAGATATTTACTCAATTGGATACCTGTTGCCAAAGGCTATCCATTCTTTTCATTTCATTTCATTATGATTGTTTGAAAAACAATGCAATTCTCTTTTAATCTTTTCATTCCTGGCTTGCTATATTTGTACATCAGAACATTCACCGGTTTAGTTTAAAAAGATCAAATCTGTGTATTGAAGTACAACGGAGATAATTCAGATACAGGTTTATATGTGATGTCTAAAAAGTTATCATTGCAGGTAGCTCTAAGAACTGGAAGGTCCTTGAGGATTACCGAAGATGTGTCACTGGCTCTAGTTGCATTAGAGAGTACAATGTGCGTAACCTATGAGTCCCTTTCTACTGGTTCATCAGCATGTCTTTTTCTCCGTTTGTGCTGATGTGTGGCTCTGTTTAATGGGGTGCCTTTAGTAGTTAGTTTTGTATAGTTCAAAAGAGGGGATAATCTGTATGAAGAATTTTGATAGACGATGGAATCTTGGTCTTTGTAAATGAAAATTAGAATGGCCATTCTAGGTTCTAGATTCACCGCCAGTACTCTACTTGAAACATTTTCATGGATTTAAACTTTTAGGCTAGTAGTTGATGGATTTTGGTAGTCTAAAATCTGTTTGTTTCTGGATATGAAATTTGGGGTCAGAATTCATTTTTATGAAATAAATCGTGATTCACTTCCCCGTTTTCAACTTGTAAAGTAACCACTTTTTAAACAGTGGTTACCATCATTGACTCCCGCTAAGCTCTTCCCTCTTCTCGACTGTTTCCGTAAGTTGAAAACTTTAAAACTTGAAGCAGCGTATAGTCGAGGCATGATGAAAAACTGAAAAGTAAAGCTAATTCTCAGAAACACGAGTGACATGCAAATTACCGATTGGGGTAAACAATAGAGACATCACGTTGCAACTTAAACGTTTTGGAGTAATGTTAAACCTTGGTAACCTTGAACACCTTTTGTTTCATTTTCCTCATCATTGCATATCCTATCCATAACAAAATGGCAACAGTAACTACAATATATGAGCAAACCAAGTTCCATAACTAGACAATTTTGGAGGAAGGTGCTCTCAATGAATAATTTTGGAGGAAGGTGCCCATCTCTGCCCATCTTTGTCCTAACCACTCCCAGTGCCGACAGGAAAGGTTAAAATGATTGATATCATATATTAAACCTCTGAGGAACAGGATCAAAATCATCAAAGTCAAACCGTTGCCGCTCTCTCCCAACCTGAAAACAAGCAGCAAGTTGTGTAAGCAATCATCAATGGTATTTAAACTTGTTCATCCAGAAATTTGAATTATAGTGTACCTTTCCTAGGTACATAGGATCACATGAGATGTTCTCATTCATAGTAGTCAGCTTCCTTGAAAGCACCATTATCCTGAGACAAGGAAAATATTTCATCAACCGTAATTATCCTGCTGATAATGTATCTCAATGAAGAAATGCAGACATTAACAATCGAAGACAGAACATAATATGGCAGCAGCAGCTGAAGCCATATCATTATCGATATTGTAACTACCCTGCCACTGATGAACTGTAGGCAATAACATTCACAAACAAGCATTTTTCTATGGAAATGATATGGCAGTAACGACTGCAGCGAGACATTAACAATAAGATGGCATATTGTACAACTGCATCACTGGTACCCAACAATTTACCTTTGTATTGATGAGTCAATATGTTCAATCATCCCACAGGATTTATACTGTTCAGGGTCCTCAAGAAAGCTAACCATTCCATCCTTCTGGTTAATTGTTGCAAATATCTCACCATCTTGAATCTATAGGTCAACAGAAACAAAACAAATATTAAACTAGGGTGCAGTTTAAACAATTTGTGGCAGCAATAATCCATATCGCAAGAATATCAATTTACCATCTGTAGCACATGCATTTCAGCTTCCTTAGCACTGTTTAATTGAACACTGTTGGCTATATCTTGGAGGGAGAGGGTTAAGTATGTCTGAGTAAGTCTCTGAATGTTGCGCTTATACATGGAAGAAATAGCCTGCTTCACCAGTCCAAGATTGTTGTCCTACGAAAAAAAGCACAATTCCAAAGCCTCATTAAAAAGGGTTTTCAATGAAAGACTAGTAAGCTACACGGGAAATCCATTTGTTTAAGGAAACATCCAAAGCTTTGATCGAGAGAGCACAACATATGAAGTCTTAAAAGTTAAAAAGAACAGGATGATGCATAGGACTCACATTCTCAAACTTCTCCCGGTGTTTCTGGGCAACTGTCTCAAAATCAGCAATCTTACCAGTGGTATAGCTATTTGCCAATTCTATGTAGGGCTGCTCAAAAAATAAAGTTCACAACAAATTAGTAAACAAAAACTAGTATAACAACATCAAGTAAAGCAAGTTTTACATGCAATATGAGGAGTTTCCAGCTGTTTCTACATCCTTTGAAGTCTTGGAAACAAAGAATTACAAAGATGAGTAGAGCAAGTTAGACAGAGGCATTACTATCCATTAGTGTTCTCAGGGGTGGGTTTTAGTTTTTAAAAAACATACCCAGGCCAATGGGTAACCAAGAAACAAAGCAAAAATAAAGAAATCAAGTGGACAGATCACTTGGAAATGTAAGCCTTTCAGCAGACCAACTCCCCCGGAGGTGCGCCTCAGTAACACCTCAAACACTGCTTTTGATAGCTTAATTTCTACTAATGGTTCAACCAGACAGATTTCAATAGTTCTATGAAATGTTCAACCAAACATTAACTAGTGGAAATAATCAACAAAGTAGGACTTCTGAACGCAGATTTAACATAACAACATAAACTTGTAAACAAAATGCACTGTAAAATTTGGTCCTACCTGACAAATGTTCTTCAGATTCCTCTGAGCTACAGATGAGGTGTATTTAGGGAGACTGATAGAGAACTATAAGAATAATAAAAAAATATCAGATTCAGAGTATCCTAAAGTAAATTGATAGCATAAACATATAAAATTATCAAGTCAACACTATATATACATACACTACATTGAATTTACAATTAATTAATCAAACCAGTTCAGGAACCAAGTAGGTTTTAACATCTACAGATTATATATATGTATATTAACTAGCCAAAATTAAGTCTGTCAAACTGTAGTCCCTGTTGTTGTTTGACTTGTCACATTTATTACATAACTTCTCCCATCTTTCAGTGTTGAAGTAAATTTCGCAGGTAGATGAATATATCAGCAGATAATGCATACCTGTCCATTGTGAATGAGTGAAGCCAGTATATACTTTTTGTATGCTTCAACAGCTATTGCAGTCATGACAGACATTGGAGCTGTTACAACCTGGAAAATATGACGCATGAGTGGCAAGACTACAATCAATAGATAAAGTTTGTAACTTGGTAAGGATGAGGATGCTAGCTGAATAAATGACGTACATTGTGGAAAAGCTCCAATGCTTTTCGAAAACGCTTTTGTCCAATACAAATCATCCCCCTACAATCATGTCAAAAGTGAACTTTGTCAGCAAATTTCCTTTAAAGCCGTATCAAGATTAAGGACATGACACAATAAAAAATAGTAAGAGTAAGTAATGTCAAAGCAAGCAAGAAACACAACCTTGATGCAAAAGTTTACATACTAACATTGATGAATAGCTAACTAAAAGTATGTAAAACTGTAACCAACATCAAATAACAATGACTAGTGATACTGCCATGAATAACTCACCCGTAATAGCAATACAGAAAAAGATCTTTTGGCTGATCAACCTCAAAGATGTCTTCATCCAAAATGGACAATCCAGCTTTATAGCATTTTGACAACAAACAGAGTACAAGAAACTCTGGATGCAAGGAAGTCAAATGTTCCGAGGATCTCCGAATTTTCTGAATTGCTGCCAACATTGGTGCCACTCCTCTCATAGGGGCTTCAAGCTGCATAACATAGTCTTTGAACCTCTTGCAAACACTTATAACTGCATACCAACCAAAAAGAAAAATGGAATGAGAAAACTCCATTCAGCAATGCTATAATATAGCCCCACAATTTAAGCAACATTTAAACAAGTCAACAAAGAAAGAGAAAAAACTAATACATTTCTCCGGTGCCATCTGAATTTGCTCCTTACTGCACGAATTCATAAACCTGGCAGCGGGCAACACCACTGCACTAGCTTGCTCCTTCGACAACGCAGATGAAGTGCATGCTTCCCTGTCAACATTTACACACACCCACTGTAAGTAGCTAAATCCATCCCCCAATTTTCCAAAACCAGCAACCAGACACTACATACACCATTAACAACCAATACACTGACCGCAAAAGCAATTTTGACACATTCCGAAACCTCTTACATAACCTAATTCATAATCTAATAAAAAAACTAATCATAATGCCAAGGTTTGCGATTAATCAACTGTTGAATCTATCGAAAAAGCACATAAGGATTCAAACAAAGCGTAACCGAAAGCACAATTTCAGCTAATCAAACCCTAACACATTGTATACAGAGCCATCCAACAAAACCCTAGCAAATCAAAACCATACGAAAACAAATCACAAAGCTAGGAGAGAGTGAAGAAGAGGCTCACAAGATGTAAAGATAACCGAGCGAGTGCAGAAAGGGATCGAGCATGTCGAGAAGAGGAATCAGCCGAATCGAATCGGCGTGAAGCGAGTCGTCCGCTTGCTTCAGAATGTTGTGGAGGTTGGGTAGGTCTCCAGGGTTCGCCGAGAGCCGCTGTATGTTCATAACGAGAACTTCCATCGCAATTTAGGGTTTCGATTCTTCGAATTCTCTGAAGCAGAGAGAGAAGAAGAAGAATTGGTTTTCTGGGTCTCAGGTTAATAAATTAAATATAACTCCGGGTTTTGGGCTTCGTTTTCCGTTTGGGCTTTAAAAGCTAAAATGTTTGGGCCTTTAAATAATACTCATACAGTGTACTGTGATTTCACGTTCATATATTCGAAGTCATTTTCATGATTGTCATAAATCTTAATTATCTGTAAATGTCGTGCACGTACACGCCGTCGTCCAGAAAAGACTATAATCTTAGAGATCCCATTGTTTCCTTCCTTCCCTTCAACATTGTTGGCCAATGAGTCAAATATATCACTGTCAGACAATTCTCATGTGGCGGGTATATATTGTGATTTTACTGTACATATATTAAAATTAGTCATTTTCATAAATCTTAATTATCTGCAAATGTCGTGCATTTACACGCCGTCGTACACAAAAGACTATAGTCTTGGAGATTCCATTGTTTCCTTCCCTTTTAACAGTGTTGGCCATTGAGTCAAATATATCAGCTGTTTTATTTTGTTTGGAACCGATTGGAATTACCATCTTATGCATATTGTGTTTGACTAATTTGATATAAAATATTACTAAACGCAAATTGTATTGGAAAAATACACAATAACGTTGACCAGTGGGAGCTGCCAAACAAGGAAATACCATAAGTTTGGGAAATGGATTTAGATAAAATCTATGACATATAGGTGGATCTATTGGCTAATTGGGTTGGAGTTGGTATGATGATTCGGTGTTCCCGTTCATTTGGTTCATTTGGTTTAAACGTAGCTAGCTACCCTTGATCACTCTATATATACGTCATCGTTCATCGATCACTCTATATATACATCATCATTCATCTTTCTGGTTCATTCATCGATCTTTCAGGTTTAATTCGAGGGAGCTCCATTTTGCACTATGGAACGCTGTTGGTTTTGTGTTTTATTCGGGCTAGGCACCAGAGAGTACTTACCCTTATATAATTCTCTCAGAGATTTGAACAAATGCAGCAGCAAAACACAGGCTTCTGTGCAGACCGTTAGGGGTTGCTGGTTCTGCAGATTTTATATGATACTGTCTTGTTTAAAAGCAAGAACAATCGAGGCTTGTTTCCGGGTGAGCAGTACTACTCACATCATTTCTCGCTGTTTTTGGTTCAGTATTTCCATCGATCATAGATTGTTTCCTTCCATTTCATCCCCCTTTACCTGAATTCTACAGAAGTCTGCATTAGCTCAATTGTCAATGTCACTGCTAGTTTAATTATTTATTTATTTATTTATTTATTTATGATAAGAATGTTGCTTGTTTAATTGTATAAGCAAAGTCGTTGGGATGTCTGTATCGAAAAAAAAAGTAGTTGGAATCCTTTTGTTTGGGAAAAATGGCATGGTGATGGAAGACTTAAGTTTTAAGTTTTGAGGTTTCTTGAAGCAGGCCTCGCTCCATCGATCGGCTTCGAGTTGTTTACGTACTTATTTTCCAAGTGCAGCATGGTATTATTACATATATATAGTTATGTTAAACAGAATTGTCTACCATGATATTTATTGACAATAATATTAATTATATAATATACATTGTCACAATAAATATTATTCAGGATATGAAATAAAATCTTAAGCTAGATGTTTGTGCAGAGAAATAAGATTTAAGATTTCTTAACCTTATTTTTTGATTTTTTTTTTCTAGATATGCTGCCTCCTCTTTGAGCCTGTGGGTACGTAACAACTTTTCAACATAGACACCATATTTGTAATTTATTAAGTATTTTTCAGCTTAATACCTGATGTTAATTAATCTTAATTAGGCCAATTTTCACCCGCGGGTACAGGAGCCCTGGATGGTAACGCAAAACTTGCTACTCCCAGTAAGGCTCAGTCTAGTACTGGAAACAAAACTATTAGCAGGAGTGACTTTCCCGCTGATTTCAAATTTGGTTGCGCCACTTCTGCTTTGCAGGTTGAGATATATATCATCGTAATATCATTATCTTCTGGCTTCTTGGTTGATAAATATGACATGAAAAAAAGTTTTGTTTACGAATATTGTAGACAGAAGGATCCGGAACTGAAGGAGAGAGAGGACCAGCGACATGGGATTGTTACATACAAGATAACACTCCAGGCATCAAAATTGCAGTTGATTCGTATCACCGATATAAGGTCTGTATGCGTGTGCGAAGAGACTAGTCTTTAATCCCCTTTAATTTTATACACTACGTACGTATATATCAGATTAACGATGCTCATGTACACGCTATAGCCTTGATCTTCGTTGTGTCTTTTACCAGGAGGACGTGCAACTGCTCAAGGACATGGGAGTGGATACTTACAGATTCTCCATGTCTTGGTCGAGAATTCTCCCAGGTATATATACATGAGCAACATTCATGTATACTAAATTTCTAACTACTACTGAAACATGAAAGAATGAAAATATTATATCACTCTACTTTGAGCTCATTGCAAGTCAAGTTATATCAAATTACCATCTTTGTGCTGGGATCAATCTGCAGGGGGAACCATAGACGGGGGAATAAACCAGGAGGGTATCGATTTCTATAACAACTTCATCAACGAACTAATTGCGAATGGTATGGACATGCATATGAACTACTACATCTATATGCATGCATGGGATTTATCAATTTTCAGGCTCGTACGTAGTTCTTCATTTACTTCCTTAATTTCGTATATATATGATGTACGTACGGACGTGCAGGGATAACTCCATTTGTGACACTGTTCCACTTCGACATGCCCACAGCACTGGACACCAAGTACAACGGTTTCTTAAGCATTGACATCGTGTAAGTGTCAATTTTCTTAGTAATACATATAGTAAACTAGTTAATAAATGTAAGAAATTATGAAGTTCTAATTCATCAGTTAATTGGTTGATCGATCATGAACTAATTATCAGGGATGATTTTAAAGCGTATGCGGATTTATGTTTCAAAACTTTTGGTGATCGAGTGAAGCACTGGGCTACGATCAATGAACCACAAGTATGGGGTCAATACGGCTTCATTGACCCAAAGCGAAACTCAAACGCTGCCACCGATCCTTTCACCTCTACTCATCATGTCTTATTGGCTCACGCTGCTGCTGCCAAACTCTACAAAAACACATACCAGGTGATCATATGCATGCATGCACTCATTACCTAAAACTAATTAAGATTATGAAATAAGTTGCCCTAGCTAGCTACCATGCATACAGAAACAAACATGTCGTCAAGCAAATTGAACCTGAATCATTTTCATTCCTTGCACCAAACAGAGCACCAGTAGTTTTTCGATTTTTTAATTAAACTCTTGCAAATTAACCTTACTACTTGTCTTTGCTTGTAATGATCCATTTGCTTAATTTGGATGCGTAGGCATTACAAGGAGGAGAGATTGGAATTCCATTGGTTGTTGAATGGTTTGAGCCATTTGAAGACACCATGAGGGACAAAGCTGCGGCTCGTAGAGCATTTGATTTCTTAGTCGGATGGTACATTACACAGCAGCATTACTATTAGCTGATATGATCAGAGAGTTTATTGTCATGTTTTATTGATTTAAACACTCACAAACAAATGCAAAACGACTTAATTGCTTCGAGTGCACAAATTTGTCCTAATTATCTTTGATATATCCCCTTCCAACTAGGTCTTATGATTTTGATTTCTTCGGTAGGTTTATGGAGCCACTAGTACATGGTGATTACCCGTTCATTATGAAAGCTCTAGTCAAGGATGGACTTCCAACTTTCACAGACGAGCAGAAGGAGCTGGTAAAAGGGTCATACGATTATATTGGTGTGAACTACTATACTTCCCGATTCGCGGCTTCGATACCAATAGTCGAGGGTGAAGTAATTACCGACTCTGATCAGTACCAGCATGTTAACATCACAGGTACCTAATACACAAGTAGGTTATTATGAAACAAGGTTACGATCAAGATAATCAAACTGATGAACTAAACGGATCTTGGTTTGCTTAATTTTTACAGTGGATGGACCAGACGGGCAACCCATAGGCACTCCAGTAAGAACAATCAGATTATTTCGTTCTAATTAATTCATTACTTTCTTAACCAAATTTATCTAATCATTTGTTAATCATACACATACCAGACACCAGGGAGCAGTGAGATCTATATTTACCCACAAGGGCTGAAAAAGGCACTGATTTTCCTGAAGGAATACGGCAATCCCAAATTTTACATTACCGAGAATGGTTAGTCGTCACACACACGCATATATCTGAACATAATTCAAGTAGATTTTTTTTTCATTATTTCTCAAACTCAAAAAATAAAGAACTTCTACCATGTTTTCGAGTATCACACGTATATAAGATATAAGATATAGTTTTCGTTTGATTAACATTAATCGATAAAAAGGGTTGTTTCGAAAAAAAACAAGTTGAAAAGAAAATTATTTTCATCAATCTTCTCATTAGAATCGTCTTCGAACCAATAATTGATCATTTGCACTTGCATAATGCAACAGGGTATCCCGACAAACGAGATGACACCATTCCAATTTCAATTGCTTTGATCGACGATGCTCGAATTCATCATATAAAGGACCATCTTACCGCCATTAAAGAGGCCATGAAGTAAACCTTACGAATTTGACTGGTTAATTAGTTATAAACTTATGAAATTGTTATATGTGTATGATTGTGTGTTGTAATTGTGAGTGCAGCACCGGAACAAATGTGAAGGGTTACCTGATGTGGGCAATGTTGGACTGCGTCGAGATGGGATCCGGCTATCAAGTTCGATATGGTCTCCATTTTACAAATTACCTTGACAACTTGAATCGAACTGCCAAAAAGTCCGCCGGCTGGCTCAAAACTTTCTTGACTTCCAAGGACTGACTGATGAAGCTCTATTTGAGCATACGTCTGTATACTATGAAGTTTACTTCAATGTAATTGATGACTAGTTTGGACATATGGTATTGCATATGAACTTGCAAGTATGTCATACACTGCAGCAACTGTTGCTTCTAAGTTACACCATACTCGACTTCTGCCATGCAAAACCAAATCAATTCAACAGAAAGTGGAGAAATTTTCACTTCTGATAGAGAATTGAGGTCTTGGGGGCATTGCTATGAATTCAGCGACATTGGAGCATAGAAGACATAATTATGTACAAGAAAGATATTGAATTTCCATTTGGAATATAGCAATTCAATCTTAATTTTGAAGCACCACTGAATGTAAGTAATTCATGATTTTATTGCTGGAAACCATGCCAGCTTAACCCAACATTTTCGACAATACAGTTGCATTTTCAACAGTTCAAAGCAAAATTTCAAACATTGACAAGGCAATCGATATCATCTAACAGTGGCACAGTATGTAACCCTCCACATAAATGATGAATCTAGTTCCATTCAAGGTAATCCTTCATACATTCACTTCGACTCTATCCTTCTTCCTGCCCTTTCGTGAATCTTTAACATCCTGGCTATCAGCCTTTACCTGAGCTCTGACCAAGGCTCGTCTAGTACGGGGTCGCATTTCCCTTACTTTTCGTGGGGGCATCAGATATGGTTCAAGGGGCTTATCACCAAATGGGTGTTCACCGCCAGCAAAAATCCTCAGCTTTCTATCTCTATCCTGCATCCATTGAAGCAACATTGCAAGATAATTTAGTCTAAAGGAAAAGCATTTTGTGTAAAACAAAAAAGATGAGTAAAGCTGCAAAGATATACTCACATCACGCAATTTGTTCTTAGGAAGCATACGCAACACAGCTTTTCGAATGACTTCTGTGGGGTCCTTCGCCATCTGATCCTTCAAAGTCCTTTCCCTGAGGTGCCCAACATACCTGCATGCCATATATGGTTCAACATCAAGACCAAAGGGATTCACAATAAACACTTGATAAAGGGTACTTCAAAACCTCAGCAATCAACTGATTCAACTCTATTCATTCATTTACTTCATTGATAGAAAAAATGAATAAATTTGATGATTCTCAAATCTCTATTAAAAAAACTATATTGTCCATTTCAGTATCTCATGTGGGTAGGTCTACAACCAAAACCAAAAGCAAACTACAACAGTCAACTACTAGCATCTGAATGATTCGACATCCATTAACTGCATCACTACTGCAGCAATGAACACCTTTTGTAGTAAGATACTGAAACTTACCCAGTATGCCAATGATAAACTTTATCAGTTAGTTTTCGCCCTGTGACACATATATCCTTCGCGTTCAGCACAATGCACATGTCTCCATCATCTCGATTTGGAGCATAAGTCGGTTTATCCTTGCCTTGAATCACAGTAGATATTTGAGATGCTAGCCTTCCAAGAACCTAAAAGTGAGGTAACATTTTAATCAGTACTTCAAAAAATCCATACCCTGACAACTGAAATACTACCACCCCAACAAGTTCAAAACAATGCTAGTTTCTTCAGCAAACACATTTTTTGGAATCTTAATTCTACTTTCGAAATTCAAACAATACATGAACTGACTAATTAAACACCGAACCAAAATGGCCTCGAATCCAAATCAATTCAATACTATTTATAAAAGCTGTAAACTATAACCTGGCCTTTAGCATCAAACACTTTCCACCGCAGCCCATCAAGATTAATCCGTCTCAAACCCGCAACAGCTTTCTGCATCAACACATCAAAACCACTGATTCAGTCACTAACAAGCAACCAAACCACAATTTATCCATTTCGCAAACCCGCCAAACATTACAACACAGCTCTCAAATCAGTCAAAAAAATCATCTATTGCAATGTGAAAACTCCCACGAATAGTTAACAGCATATCAATTTCTGTTGGGCCTTTTCACAAACACCTGGTGTTCATTTCTTAACATATTAAGTTCTTATCGAAAACCCAAAAATGGGTGACCTCTGTGAGAATTGGGATTGATATATGCAATGAAATCAAACATTACAGACTGAAAACTCGAATAATAAAAGGAATCAGAGAAAAAAAATTAACCTTCATGTTGCCTTTAAAAGTTGCAGCTGCTTGGCTTGCCATGGTTTTCTGTCTGACTTCAACTTTCTGAGAAAACCCAAATCGGAGATCAGGCAGAGAGACACAGCTGGGTTAGAATTCTCTGTAAAACCCTGAAGGAGTAGCTAGTAGGGTTTGGACATGAACCAAATTGAAAGATTTGGGGGTTTTGTTGGAGTGGTTGGGCCGTGTGGGCCTAATAAACAATTTAGAGTTTTTTACGTGTTCTTTTCTGTATGCGCATTATAATTGACTCGGTTCCTCGTAATATTACCTATTAAGATAACTTCGACTATCTAATATTAATTGATGGTCAAAAAGATAGTCAGAATGTTATTAGTTTGATTTGCAGATGTGTCTCTTAATTACTCGGATCCTTATGAGATTTACGACACAAATGCCCAACTGAAATAGGGTCAACCGAACAAAACATTCGATGTCTAGACTTACACTGCAGACTAACAAGTTTCTAACTTGTTTTTTTCGTTCTTTCAAAAACAAGTTTCTAACTATAAAGACAAGAAGTTTGATCCGTTCCACATGCAAATCCTTTTTACCCATATGTGATTATGTTTATCACAAGTTTTAAGTAGGTGCGACAAGAAAACTAAGTAAAATATTTGCCAATTTAGTTTTGTTATGAGTTTTACGCCTTTTATTTGAAAATTCAAATATATGAAACAAAGTAAAATAAAACATCTTCATTCAGGGATTAGGATTGTTTTTTTGGTTTCATTCTGGATTGTTATGGTTTCCTTATTTTACTAAGAGTGGTTCCTCATTCATGTTCTATTATATGGCTCAAACATGTTTCCTATGAAAGCTAGCCCTAGCAACTGAGTGGCCGTGATCTTTAATCACAATCTCAATCTCACTGCTCAAATGTGAAGCATTTCAAGCTTTCATCGACTTTCATGACAGAAGGAGGGGTGCCAAAGATGAGAATTTATGACTGATGGTTCGATATGGTGGGACATATACCTGCAATCTCAATCTCTAGTTTCGGGACATATACCTGTGATCTCAACCTCTGGTTCCTGATTACTCACTGTATGCCATTCGGTGAAGCTCCTGTTAATCTTCTCAATAGTTGTATAGCGGGATTTGGTTTTGCATTCCTCAACACAATTTCACATATTTGCGCTTTCAAATTTCGCAAAGATGAAAGCAGAATAGTTGAAAAATGTCAATAAGGCTGTTAGAATGCTTTGCTGCCTTTCTTTGCATAGCAAGTAACCACTTCTGAAGAGTTGTGATTTGTTGTAGGTCTGGGACATAACTCATCAAGCCACCAAACCAAACAGCTTTGGTCCAAGAGCAGAGGAGCAGACAATGTTCAATGGTTTCAGCGTGCTCACCACAAATTTGACACGTAAGACTCAGACCAATTAATCTTTCTCTTGAAGAGGTTCCATGAAGTAGTAATAGCATCAACCAAGGCTCTCCATAGAAAATTTGAAATTTGTGGAATATTCTCCAGCTGCCAAACCAAATTCTAAATTTTCTTATTTATAAGTTGCCAAAAAAAATTCTTATTTATATGATGGGAAGTGAAAGCTTTGTTGCTCACATTGTCTATCTTTGTAGCTTTTTGTAGCCACTTCTCACATAATACTCCCTCCTTTCGTGAGTGACCAAACTAAACGATCAACTTTAACACTGATAACCAAAATCAGTAAAGAATCTCGAAAAGAAAGAAATTTCGTCACATTTAGAAGAATGATTTGAATATTGAAAATTGGTATTGCCAATTGAAATTGCTTTAATTGCTCTAAATTCCTCCTCCAAAAAAGGTTCCAGATGTGCAATATCCCAACATCTACTCTCGTATATGATTTCAAAAACACACAATGGAGTGAATCTGTTAGAGGTAATGGTAGGTTTAATATGTCCACTCTAAAGCTGTGAGTCGTGCAGGTTTCGTTGTTTGTAATCAACATTATCGTTCGTGTATCAACCCTCAGCCAGAAATAGGTAAGCACATTCCTTGTTTTAAGTTTTTTTGCTCGATTGATAGGGGTCTTTGATGGGTTTTGGATGAAGTACATGGATATGGGTTGATTTTTTCTATGTTGGGGTGATTTTATGGGTGACAGGGCTTGTTTTAACTTTGGCAGAATAAGGTTTGAGGTGATGAGAGTCTGACTTTGATTGGGGAGTAGGATATGTCGGATCCGGTGCGAGTGTCGAGCGAGAAAGTCATTGAGATATCCAGTACTGATTCTGACACCTCGTGTCGGACGGACAAGGAATTGGAATTGATGATGGCCGAAATAGGAATTGACTTAGGAAGTAGGTGTCCTCCAGAGGACGTGAGTTCTCACGTATCCTCGTTTGACTTGCTATTGCAGGAAGTTGAGGACTTTCCGATGATGAAGTCGAGGCGATTTTTGACTCCCTGGAGATAGTTTGACAGCTAAGGAGCTTGTGGCTATGCAGAAGAACTGGGGAATCCCATAAAATGTATTGTTGCGACCTCTTGGGGGTATGTAGATTTACGGAACCCACCGAAGGGCTTTACTATAGCATATGAATATCAGTTGAGGTGTGGGTTGACATTCCCGTTACCACCATTTGTATATTATACACTAGCATGTTTATATGTAGTGATGGGGCAATGCATTCCGAATATGTTAAAACAAATTCTAGGTACCTGGGTGTTGGACCGGTTATTAGGTTTAGAGTTCCCCTGTGATGATGATTTCAATGCATTGTGGCATATGGGTACTATAACAAGGCGGGGAGTCTAGGTTGCATGACACTGAAGTCTAGTGGAAATTTTAAGGTGATGGTGGATGACCTGCCCTCGTCTACGTACGTATGATGACTGGAGGAGGAAGTCCTTCCTTGTAGGTGGGCAGTGGCAGGAGTTGACAGGACAGCCGTTCCAAGTCCCTGGTACCTTCTAGGAAATAGGTACCTAGACCCCGTGACCTTGTTTATTTTATCAGTTTTTTGTATTTGCTGGTGTGCTGACCCCGTAGCTTTCTGTAGTGCAACAAGAGTACAAACTAACTGAACTGATGGAGCACCGCATTAGCGTGTCCTATAGGCGTTCGAGTGTAGGAGTTCATACCTTATATGCCGGCTGAGGATTTACAACCGGTTTAATTTGGCTCGGGTTCCTGGTGTGTTTTTTCTTTTAGGTTGCGAAGTCTTCTCCTTTTCTTGTTGTGTTGTATATGCTTGATACTCGGGAACAACGGGAAGTAACTGTGTTTTACTTTTGCAGAAGTCATGCCTCGAAGGGAGGTTCCAGAAAGGAAGGACAGTACGACAAGGTCCTGGATAAGGATGTGTGGGATGGGTTACATGCGGAGGCTGCCCATGCCAAGCAGCACGACATTGATCCCACGATGGGGGAGGAGCTGGATGACTTTGCGAAGTTCCAGCTGGGTGGCGAGGAGTATACATATCTGCCACCCTAGGTGGTCGACCCTTTGAGCTTCGAGAGCCCGGTCCCGGAGGGGAGGAAGAGATCTAGTGGGAAGAAGTGACAAGTCTAAAATAGACTTATAAACAAACCTTACGATCATAATTAAGTCATCGATGATAGTATAAGAAAGTAGAGGTCTCCCACAGAGAATTGTATCTAAATCACCAATCTATGACTCAATCTAAACTTAAAAACATAATCTGTGCAGTCAGAAATAATTAATCGACAAACGACTCTAAACTACTTTAAAATGACGAAAATTTACAGACAAGAACTAGACTCGATAAACTAACCATTGACAAAGTTTCACGATTTTTGGGGTTGAATTGCTATACTAAATAAATTCGACAAAACATATGACAGAAAACCTACGAAAATAAGTATGTTTTTGGGTTTTGAAATAGATAAGAAAAACAATAGCTAGGAACAACCATTCACCACTAGAACATATTTCACCAAATATTTGTCAACCAATATGTTCATATTCAATCGGATGTCTTTACTCAAGCTAAGTCAATGATGTGTTGAACTTAACCTATCAACCTTTCACACTTGGTATGTCAAGAGAATGATGTAAATCTAGGGCGACTAACAACCAAACCCTAAAACCTAAGGATTGAACGAAAACCAAATCCAAAACAAACTATTAAAAATAAATATCCGAAAATAGTAAATTTGTCTTTAGTAGCTCTATACGGACTCATATGGCCTTAAAAGGCCATAGGTCGTGACGAAGCGACACATTTGGTTCGTTACGCTGTTCCGCTTCTGAAAAGGTACGTATTATAATAATCAATCAGACACCGAACGCCAAATCTAGAACTTACTGGGTTTGGACTTGTCACGATCAATCTGTTCTTCAATCTCCCTTGCCATCTATTCTACATCACTTGGGCGGCCGCCTTTCCAGTGGCGCGTCTACTTCTACCCATGTAGGGTGTTTCTCGCTCGTCTCGCACCAAAGAGGGTCTCAACGTCGCCTTTGAAAACATTGATATTTATAAACCATGTCTTACTAAATTTGATGTAATATTGGAAATGGAAAAGGCTACTCTGGCTGGTTTTTCAGAAAATATATTTGTTGTAAATTTTGGCAATACCGAAAATCGAAATACCGAATTTGGTAAGATTTATCTTATACCGAAAAAGTTGGTTGGTTTTTGGTAGTCATAACAATCACGCACTTTGTGTGGCATTTATAGGTGCTCCAAATTACCTTCTATTTATTTTATGTGTGACATTTTTTCTCATACCCCACTAATACCTTAATTAGCCATACATGAAATCATGTACTTGTTTATGTGAAGGGCATGCATATTCGACAATCACTTGTTATCTAGTATCGAACAAACGATGATCGTCATCAATGTTAATACGTGGGTTGTTAATTTCATTAAATTTGGTGCAGAAGGCCGGACCTCATTGCCGACTTGTGATTGATTCGAAGCGTTTTCAATTTCCCAGTGCCGGATTGTCCACCCACCTCAGATTAACCTGTATCAAGTTGATCTTGATCGTAATCCATGCACACGTACTCCTGTTGTAGAAACCTCGGGACTTCAATTAATGAGCTACCACAGTCTCCGGGTCCCCAATATCTCAGCTTACAGGGAGGCCCCAAAATTGGGGGGGGGGACTCTCGTAGCTCTTCGCTGCAAAAGAAAACCATGCATTCTAGAAGACTTGTCCGTACTCCTCTCACTCTATAGCACTCTCGTTGTGAGTCTCACTCGTCAACTCTCTCACCTCACCCTGATTTCAGGTTCTGTCTCTCTCCTCTCCCTCTCTTTCTTCCGCCCTCTCTCACTCTCGTCTTCAACCTGCTCTTTCTTAATTTTTTTTCTTGATCTGGTATAGGTAAAAATAGATCGAAAACTTGACAATTGTTTATGGGTTGTGTTTATTTGATTGATTGATTAATGATTCTTGGTCTGGGTTACTTGATTTGATATGAATTCATGAATTTCATTTAACTGTGATTTCCAATATGTAACTTGTTAGAGATTAATCATGTTGGTCTTTCCCTCGGTTTTCTTTATATGTTCATATAAGCTAATGTCATATTTGACTTCTGGGATGAAATGTAATGCACAACTGTGTTAAAGTTATGGTTTTTAGTTTTTGTCCTAGCATTGATTGTTTGGATTTGTAGAAATATCCATGCTTTGGTTAGTCTTTGTTTCCCTCGAATTTGATTTTATGTTGTTCAGTTTCTGCACTACGTGCATTTGCTTGTAAATTGTTCCTACTAGATATTTTTTTGAGAGATTCGATTGTCTCATGCATATGGTTTTGTTATACTCATTTGCATGCTTGTTCCTATTGACTTGAAAATATAGAAAAAATAATATCCTTTGATAAGAATGGTGCCAAGGATAAGAGATAGTGGAGTTAGTGAATATTGTGTTGTTTAATTTGTTGCATCATCTTGTTGTTGCCTTTACACATGTTGGACAAACCACCATTTGCTAGATGAACTCATTTTGTACTACTAGATTAGCATTGATGTCTTCATACTTTCTTGGCATGTAAAATGCTAATTGAGAATTCAGTTTTCATTGTACGTGGTATTAATTGGTGGACTTGTTTGTGTTAACCATTACTCTTATTTTGTAATCTATGAAGTTGTGGCTTACTATTTCATCTTCATTGTTATTGTTTGAAATTTGGATGAGAAAAGAAGGATTTTCTTCCTCAAGTCCTTTACTGTTATTATTGGGTTTTAAAATTTAATTCGGCGCATCATCAAACATGGGATTAATATTAGATGATTATGACTATTCTGTTCTTTAGTCTGAAGCAGTACGTACTAAACATGGGTTATGGATTACTGCAGTACAATCCCAAGCTTGCATAGTGTAGAACTGTTATAAAAAATACTTACTTAGACAGTCGTAAGTAACAAACGTGTCATATATGATAAAAATAAACATCAGGACCATGTGACACATGAAATTAATAAAGATAACCACTACCTTAATACATATTATATATATTTGCTCACGCATGTCCTGACATATATAATCTAATTAAACATATTGTATCTAACGAGCACGGTCACGATCTCCTTATATTTAATGCAATATGTTCAAATAAGAATTGATATGCAATATGTTCAGAAAGGGCATCTTCCTAGCTGCAGCTTTGAAATTAAGGCAGATTAATGAGAGAGAGAGAGAGAGTTGCTAAATCCTTT
The DNA here is from genome assembly GCA_951800085.1 of Comarum palustre. Classification (NCBI taxonomy): domain Eukaryota; kingdom Viridiplantae; phylum Streptophyta; class Magnoliopsida; order Rosales; family Rosaceae; genus Comarum; species Comarum palustre. Next base: position 954,842 of record OX637572.1, on the reverse strand, counting down.
TGTCGTTCCTCTCTTCGTGATTTGGCTGTCATGCATATTCTCCTAATTAATCTGCAAAAAGTAATAATATTAATACAATGATTTTGATAATTGAATCATAGATAGATAGCCGAGGCCAGGGCCGATCCAGCCCGGTCTTCACATAAAAAATACCACACTATATATGTAATATGTTTATGTAAAATGAAAATCAAGCCATAGTTGAGGGGATTCTAACCTTGGTTGCCACAACAGTCTCACCTCTCCTCCATCAAACCCTACTCTGGGGACATGCAAGCACTAGGGGAAATATTTTGCTATCTCACCTCTCCTCCAACAAACCCTGCTAAGGGGACATGCAAGCATTAGGGGAAATATTTTGCTATATAACCGTATATATTTCACATGATTTTGTCAATTCTATTCATAATTTCTTGATATTTTTTTTCGAAATATCCTAATTAATGGCTAACCGTATATTATTCATATTATTTTCATTCTGCATCACCAAAAAAAATATTATTTTCATTCTGGGGATCGGGTAATGACGTGACTGACTTCCAATAACTCTATAAATACTAACGCTTTCTGTGAAGCATTCTCATCCTGCTCGATCAACTCTCTTGCTAGCTCCCTTTCTAAGTAGCTTCTCATTCTCACTCAGAAATCACCATGGCTCTCTCTCTAAGCTTTTCACTGCCAAAGTCGGCAACAAGAGCGCCGGTGAGATCCTTCAAGAGACTACTGAGCCGTATTCCTACGGTGAAAGCCCTAGGAGTGTTCCCATCTAAGGGAATACATCATGAGAGGGCCATCAGAATCAGACCATGCTCTTCATTGTTATATCTTACTTCATCACTCACAAGTGCACTTACTTCTACTGCCGCCGTAGCTGTTGACACCGCGGCCGCTGTTGTTGATACCACAACCACAACTACAACCACGACCGAAAACGCAGAAGTAACCAGAGCTGATTTCCCTGCTGATTTCAAGTTTGGTTGCGCCACTTCTGCTTTCCAGGTTTGAGATATATCCATGTTTCTAGTTTTTACTTTAACCAATAAAGTAAACTTTGCAATTTTAGTTCACGTATTTGCATAATACAGACAGAAGGATCTGGAACTGAAGGAGGGAGAGGACCGGCCACATGGGATAGTTACATACAAGATGCCACAGTAGATGGCACAGAAATAGCAGTTGATTCTTACCACCGCTACAAGGTAATATATACGTGCGTGTGCTAAGAAGCTAGTATATCTATGTCGCTCGGTGACCAAATATTAATGTCACATACCTTTGTATTGTATCCCTTAGGACGATGTGCAACTGCTGAAGAATATGGGAGTGGATACATACAGATTCTCCATGTCCTGGTCAAGACTATTGCCTGGTATACTTCATTTCCTGGCATAGTACTATTACTAGCTAGTCAGATTTATAGTTCTCTAGATTTATGTGTTTCCGGGATCAATTTTCAGAGGGAACCATAGAAGGTGGAATAAACCAGGAGGGTATCGATTTCTACAACAACTTCATCGACGAACTGATCGCAAATGGTATGTCTGAACTATGAAGCTTTAAGCAATAAGTTGATTAAGTTCACGTGATATAGCTCGAAGTGGTGATTTATTTGTACATATAAATGTGCAGGGATAACTCCATTTGTGACACTGTTCCACTTCGACTTGCCCACAACACTGAACACCAAGTACAACGGTTTCTTGAGCATTGACATTGTGTAGGTGTCACGTTTCTTAGTATTCTAACAATCAGCTAATTATGTATAAATTTGTGAGTACTAATTCACTATGATTAACAGGGAGGATTTCAAAGCATATGCTGATTTGTGTTTCAAAACTTTTGGCGATCGAGTGAAGTACTGGGCTACTATCAATGAGCCGCAAGTATGGGGGCAACACGGCTTCACTAACCCTGCCGAGGATGCAAACGCTGCCACTGATCCTTATGTCTCATCGCATAATGTCATATTAGCCCATGCTACAGCTGCCAAGCTCTACAAGAACACATACCAGGTGAAACGAAACAATTTCCTTTCCGCGAACCAAACGAGCCTCATTTTACAGTTTCCTCGATTTTATTCTTCATACAGTTACCATGCATTTACCTACCTTAATTTATGAATGTGTAGCCAACACAAGGAGGAGAGATCGGAATCCCCATGGTGGTCGAATGGTTTGAGCCATTCGAGGACACCCCGCAAAATGTCTTTGCAGCCAAAAGAGCATTCGACTTCTTGACAGGATGGTTAGCTACTCAACTTAAGCTGAATACTTACCATGACTTGATCCAATTTGCTACATTATATCGATCTGTCTCACTAGTCATCGTGCAGCTCTATTTCTGTTGTTTCCCTACTAAGATAAACCACTACTTGCTAGGTTTCTGGAGCCCCTAGTGTATGGTGATTACCCATTCGTTATGAAGGCTTTGGTGAGGGATGGCCTTCCTGAATTCACAGATGAACAGAAAGACTTGGTAAAGGGCTCATGCGATTACATTGGGGTGAACTACTACACTTCCAGATTCGCCACGTCTGTACCAATAACTAGCAACGATGTCTACACAACTATGGATCAGTACCAGCATGCTACCATCACAGGTACTAAACTCATTTAGTTACTCATCCCTAGCCCTAGTACCGCTATCTCAAGAAAGAAAAGATCCAGATAATTTACCAGTAGTGAAAACTCATAATCGACGATTCTTATTTGTGTGTCACAGTGGACGGATCAGACGGGGAGCCCATAGGCGATGCAGTAAGATCATAACAGACGCTTTAGTACAATAACTAGAACCCCAAAAATGCTTTACTTAATGTAGTTTTATTTGGTATCCAGACACCAGGGAGCAGTTCGATCTACGTCTATCCAGTAGGATTAAGGAAGGCATTGACGTTACTGAAGGAATACAACAATCCCAAAATCTACATTACTGAGAATGGTAAATAGTCATTTTATTACTACCAAAGAAAAATGTAGCACTACAATAGTAGAATTACTTAGTATTGGAATCTTAGTTACCTTGCACTTTCAAAAGGATATCCGGACGCACGAGATGACACCCTTTCAGTGGAAGAAGCTTCGGTTGATGATGCTCGAATTCAGCACATCAAGGATCATCTCACCGCAGTCAAAGCCGCCAGAGAGTAATTGCATTACATTACATCTTGCAAATTGAATATCAAGATTATTAATCTGCTAATTATTTTAACAAGTATGCACGGGAACCTGGACTAATGAACGTGATACTTCACATTGCAACTGCAGTGCTGGAGCAGATGTGCAGGGTTACCTGATGTGGGCACTGATGGACTGCATGGAGATGGGATCTGGCTACGCAGTTCGGTTTGGCCTCAACTACACTGATTATCTCAATGACTTGGTCCGAACTCCAAAGAAATCCGCCGCCTGGCTCAAAGATTTCTTGGCATCAACCACTTCCACTTGATGTGAGCAGCTTTGGATTCCAATAACAAGGCTCACAGGCATAAGCTCTGAACTACCTTTCCTGTTAAAAAGAGGAATAAACAGTAGCTACAAGTGCGAGTACTCGCATACATGAAACACCATTCATGTGATGCCTTGCCTTGCAACTTTGAATGCATAAATTTGTCGATTTCCAGCAGGACTTCTTTCTATTTCAGGATTTCTATATCTTCAAATGAATAAAGCAATTATTGGAAATTTCACATGACATGGCCTACATATTGTCATTTTCATTCATGTAATAAAATACCAGTTCTGGAAACATGAACAAAGCTATAGCAGTACCACTTCTCAGAGCCAACCATGGTCTCTCATCATCTTTCTTACACATCCTATACTAAAACTAGAACTGTCATTCCTAAACCGAAAGCTACTAAACTCGGATGGCATCATTGCATACAAAAAGTATACAGGGGATTCCTGTCTAGCTATGCAGAAGATTCCATAAGTTAGAAGCCGTCTCAATTGAGTGTATTGTCTCCCCATGATCGATCCCATTTGTCCAGTTTCCGGAGCAGAATGTCACCAAAGGATTCATCTTGTTTCACATCCACATACACATTAGTTTTCAACACCTGAGAAATATAAACAAAGGATACGATTAAATGTCTCAAAACACAACTGTCAAGACACCTATTATGCTTTAGGTTATATACCATACTTTGGGGGGGGAGAAACAATGCCTAGGTAAGTCTCCAGTATATACTAAAATAACTAAGAGGCAGCTTGTGCATATTATGCATAAGAAGCTCCATCTAAACTATGAAGAAAAGAAGTCGAATATACAAAAAAGATTCGTTCACATATATCATACCAATGTCTCATAGAACAACCTTGCACTTTCTTTCTTCGTTTTTCCTTCTGAAACTTGCAACAAGCTCACTTCTTCCTTTCCTTGATTTTTACAATTTTTGAATTGTCTATGCAAGTACCTTGCAACCACTCTGTAAAGAAATGTAAATATAAAATGTTTGGAAGAAAAAATTAACCGTGAAGAGAACCGAATGATTTCGAGTGGCTCGTTTGAAGCTAACGCCCTGTCACAGAAGCCGATCTACTATACCTGGTTCTCTTTGACAACCCATCTACAACATAGAAAACTTTCTTAGTCGGGCATGAAAGCCACATTAATATGATAAACAAGACAAACAAAAGTAAGCTCAAAAATCAGTTTAGATTTTTACCGAGTTCATGGTTAACTTCCTCGCATAAATTAGGCTCCTGAAAGCAATATAACAACAAATAATAAACAAATTAATAAAGTAGAATAAAGAATAAATTAAGAATTCCAGAGGCAGAAGAGAAACAGCATGGTGTCATCAGCATGTCTATCAGTAATTAGTACCGAAAGAAGCATTGTCTCTTTCATTCTTTCCTTTACAGAGAAACTCCAAAGTAATCAGTACTCACCTCATTCAATAAATTGAAATCATTCTCTAGATCCCTATGCACAGATGGCACTTCTAAACTTTCAGATGGGTAAGCTTGTTCATTTCCCATAAATGGCTCTTCCTCTATCCTTCCAGATGGCTCAGGTATATCCATATCAGGAGCTTCGGGGCTCTTTGGACTACTGAATGATTTCATTGATGTTGAGTGAAGGACAGGGGTTCCTGGTGCAATTTCTATTTTATCAAGGACAAGTGTTCCAGGCTCAATTTCCATATTCTCAAGGACAGGTGGCCCAAGTGCAATTTCTACTTGCTCTGGTCTTCCAGCACTTGGAGGTTCAAACACATCTGGCTTTACTGGAGGTTCAGCACTTTCAGCAGAATCTATTCCATTTCTGCGGAAGAGGGACCAAATCTCCTCCGAAACACCTGATGAAAATATAGTGAGAAATAGCTTCAAAACTAACTAAGAGTAGATAATGACAGTAAACTTACTTGGCATAAATGGTTCCAAAAAAGTCTGGGATAGGTTTCTAATCTGACAGGTTCTCCAGACATCAAGGGCAGTTTCAGGAACCTTTCTTCTTTTTGAAACCAAGTCATTCGCATCATTTATGCTTTGCTTGATTACCCTGTAACATTTTTAAGTGTGGTATCACATCAATGTATAGTACATTATGCGATCATTATAATCCAACATTCCCCTAGAACTATAATGATGTATCATTGATTCATTAAAACTATTCGAAAAAAAAGGAAATTAAAAAAATACTATCCTATACATAAGTAAAACAGGAAGTCTTCAAGTTAACATAAAGGGGAGTAAACCATGACGTACGCAGTAGGCAGCACTGTGATTTCATCAAAGCGACATCTCATTTTCCTTTTCCTTGTGATTCGAGCATCCTTCCTAATAGCTTGTGTGGGAATAAACCTCCTTAACTTTGGTGTAGTAACACCTGCACATCAGGAGAAACTATTTAGAATAAAATTTTCTTACAAGTGAATGTTTTAGTTCAGATTTATATTAAAAGCATATGAAAAACACAAAGAGTGTGACCAAGCAGAAAATAGTAACAACTCTGAATTTTAGTGCTAGAAACCCCATGGGTTGAACAACTACTGGCTGAATAAGTAAAATCATATAAGGAATAAGTTTTTCTTACCTAGAGCCTCTGAATCTTTTCTCGCATTAATTTGACATTTCATATTATCAGGTGGCATTATGTCCTGTAGCTTTTCCGGCTCTCCATCCTTACGATTCTCTTCACCAGATAAAAAAGCAGGTTCTTCAGGTTTCTTGAAGTCACAAGACTTACCAAGGTCCATGTTCTCTTCTTGGGCAGATGTACAACTTTTCAAGTTTCCCCTGTCAGCTTTGAAGTTGCTTAGATTGCCATCTTCAGTCGTAAGTGGACATATTTGATTTTCGGACTGCATATTACCTTCCTCCTGATTAGTTTGGTGATCTTCAGCAGATGATGTAACATGACAGGAAGGTTTCAGGCTTGCTTCTTCTTGAATTCCAGCAACTGACTGTGATATAGCAGGAGCCTTTATTTGCTCCATATTAGTTACTTGATCTTCACCAAATGGTTCGAGTTGGTTTAGGGGTTCTTCAATGCCACAAAATGATTCATGGTTCAGACCTTTTTCCTCAGACCTAACGTCTGGAAGCTTTTCTGTCCTTGCTTCAATGCCACAAAATGATTTATGGTTCAGACCTTTTTCCTCAGACCTAACATCTGGAAGCCTTACTGGCGTTGCTTCTCCTTCAGTCCCATCTTCAGCCAATGACATATCTGGAATCTTTATCTGATCTCCATTAGTTTCTTCTTGAAAGAACCTACTATCTTGTGGATTCTCCATGTTTACATCTGGGTTAGCATCATTACTTGACGTCCTTATCTCCATATCCAATTCCATCCCGTCAAATGGAAGTACACTGAAGAGAATAAATTGTGTTGTTAAGTTACATAATTGGAAAATAAAGAAATACTGAAAAAGAAGATAGATGTATTGAATTTATAAGCTTTCCACTGAAACATACTCTTTGTCTGGAATATAATTGGCAGAAAAGATACCATGGCAGGCACCAAATTCCTCATAATCATACTGCAGGTACACAAGTTGACATATCAGGGGAATATTTAATAGAACTACAATCAAGCCAATAAGGAACTTGAAAATCATTAAAACTGTTTGGAACAAGAAAATGCACGACTTGAAAATACATGCTGCTTAATGACTGAGAAGGAGAAGAGAGTCCCTCGTGACAAGATGAAAAGGGCAAAAAGGAAGATGACAAAATAGTCAATATAAGAATGAGCCTTGGACTTACCATATCTGAAGGAAATTGTCCTGCATTTCCCTTTGGACAATCTGTATCATATCATGATGAATTGTTAAGATTATATTCAAATACAATAATAGAAAAGAATATTCAAGACCACTAATCCAATACCTTTAAGCGTGATAGCTTCATAGGATACTACATTTCCTCTGGAACGCAAGCGAAGAGTACAAGTTAGTTATGATGATGAGACAAAAAAAATCACTGATAACATGGTTTATTGCTATATAACTTACCCACTGACATCTTCAAGTATCCCCAAATCAAATGCATCAAGTTCAAACCTCTCTGGTAGGGTAACAGATTCATAAAGCGCACGAAGAGTATCTGTATCTTCCTTCTCTTTTGTGCTAACAACAAACTTGTTTATTTCAGTTAGCACGTCATGGCAGTCATCAAAAAGGTATTCAACTTTTTTTGAGTATATTCGAACAACACCAAGAAGAAGGTAGGCCAGTACCCTATATGCGATGACATCCCAATCATCTTTCAAAATTTTATCTGTACAACAGAATATGAATGAAGGATGCTTAACAGTAGCCAGTACTAAATAGCATGAAGCGTTACTCTCCAAATTAAAGCAGATACAAACAAAGTAAATATCATCAGCCAAAACTATCTGACGTCACGTTTAAGATACAAACACCATTAATGACAGCATTCCAAAAGTATCACTGTAAGATAGTCTTCGAAGATTCTTTCTTTTTTCCCACTTTCCTACTTCCCAGTTTCCTAATTCCCAATGAAGTAGGAGCATATGCAAGCTAAACAATTTGGATTTTCTAACTCCAATAAGTGAAGCTCTTTTTCAGTATAAGTGAAAATATTAATTGGTCATAGTCCAAAAGTTCTAAGAATCCAAAAAAATCTCTATAAGCACCAAAAGAACACCATTTCCCCGCGATTTCTATCATCTTCCTAAATCTTCATGTGAAAGATATGTTAACGAAAATAACTACACACCTCTAGATTCTGCAAACAACCAATTCCTCACACCAATCTTTCCTAGTTTACCATTCAAATAACTCCTAAAATATCAGCCGAATGAGTGATCACAGTACCAAATGGCATACCCAGAAACAAGGTGACGAAAATAAGAGTAATTCAAATGAAATATTAACTGATCAAGGCACCAAATTTGGAATACATATAAGCATATTCCCACATCATGATTCATAAAAATAGAAAACGAAACAGACAGAACAGATTAGGGAAAAGAATCTTAAGCATAAAGTAGGCACTCAAATAAGCCAACGAGAAAACCCAAGTCAAAAATCCATGCTTTCTTTGAAAGAAAAGATGAAAAAAGGTTTCAACTTTGAGAGAGAAAACGAACCAACAGAGGCAGAAACGTCAGTTTCAGCCACCTGGGCCTTCTTGAGCTTTTTGAAACAATAAGCAGCTACCCAAATGGAGCGTAAATGCCCTTTGCTTGACAACAACCACTGTGAGTGAAACATGGTTTGGTTTTTCTTACTCTAAACCTTTCAAAGTTTCAATCTTTGAGTCTGTTTGCGCTTCATAGAAAGCAAAATGCAAAGATGGAGAAATTGCAGGAAATTAAATTGGGGAAGAGAAAAGAAACGGTCGAGTGAGTTTAGTGTGGTGTACCCTGGAAGTCTCTCACTACCCCATATGAAGTACCCCAAATACACAAAACCCAACAGAGCAGTTTTCATTTTTTGGGAATGTGGATTTAAAATTCAAATTTCAACTTTCATATAGTAATCCATCCCTTCTTCCCTTCTAAATATTGAAGTATTACCGTGATCATGATTTGTAGCATAACTTATTTACATATCTTGGTTAATTGTTTTTCTTATATGATCGACAAATTTGGTAGCAATCATCGATCACAATAAGGAGTTATCCTAAATAATTAGAGTTAATCACAAGGTCGGTTTGTGCTTGTTGTGTTACTATTCGACCAAACACTACTACTATAGTCTATAGTACCGAAGCGAATTGTAATTCCTTTGATAACTCTAGTTCAAGTTTTATAGCATTGAAAATATAGTGTAACTTCACACAGAGCCATTTTAGTATATCTGTGGGTTTTCTTGCACTGTTGGCAGATTTTTTTTCTTCAAGGGCCATAAATGCAAATCAATTATGCAAAAGAAGGAAATGGGAAAGTATTTGAATTTGAACGACCATTATTTTTTTGGACTAAAGAATTTGAATTTCCAATTAACCGGTTAATCATCATGGACACGTGTACAGACCACATACGTCGCGCAATCCTATAATGAGATCTAGTCCACTAGTGGCATATCAGTCGCGCAATCCTAATTCTAGCTGTGGACAAAGTAACATGGTTTCAGAAGTACTGGCTTTATTGACTGTATTGTCTCCCCACATTTGCTCCCATTTGGGGAGTTTCCATATCAGAATGTCGCCGTAGGGGTCATCTTGCTTCACATCCACAAACCCTCTAGTTTTCAACACCTGCAAACCGGAATAAAAAATATATATATTTGAAGACACTCAAAACTTAGCAATTAATTGTTGGGAAAAATTCACCATCAGTGCCTGAACTATAGTGGCAAGGCCAATGTGATACCCACACTCTTAAATGTACCAATGTGATGCCTGAACTAACATTTCACTACCAATGAGATGCCAGAAGCCATATTTCGTTAAAGTGCCGTCAATTTGATGATGTCATGCTGACGTGGGCTGACAGAAAAGAAGAAATTACTGAAATAACTGACATATAACATATCTGAAACAAATAGCTCTCAATACCTGGCAATGGCAGCGTGTACATTCGGTTACAGAGATAGTCTCGAACCCCGGCGTGTTCATGCTTGTACAGGTAGCTCACTGCGATCCACTCACAGAAGAAAGCCGAGTCGAAGAAGCGAATCAGCCAGCCGTTCTCGCCGGAATCACTTGAAAGAGCCGTCGGCGTCCTGGAGGTAATCTCACGTGGCGACTCGTCCGATTCGCCGCGAATCAGTCTGAGTATCCTCACCATTTTGTCTCAATCGTCCATCATATAAACCCTAGCCCAGGCACCGCCCTCCGCAATCCAAAGCTGACAGTCCAATCAGAGCCGAAGTCATCGAAACCAGAACCCTGCAAATCGCTAAAACCTTCCTCGAAAACCCTAGCTCAAACCAAGCTTCAGCTTCTTATGCAATCCGGAAATTCGAATAATAAAATGAAGCCAGTAGTGAAGCCCCCCGGAAATTGACCGCCGGAGAATCGTGACGACTTTGCTCCGGTTAGACGATCAAGCTGGAGTTTAGAGGCGAAGTGAAATCGCAGAGTCCGATCGGGGAATTTGGCGGAGAAATGCGAAGAGAGTTTAGGGAAGAAAGAGAGATCGAATTTGGGCTTTTAGGGAAACAAGAAGGTGATGCTTCCTTCTTTTACTGAAATAACCGATTTCCCTCCAATAGTGACCGAACCATCCTCGTTCCAACAAAGCATAAGGTTATTTCAGTAATTTCTTCTTTTCTGTCAGCCACGTCAGCATGACATCATCAAATTGACGGCACTTTAACGAAATATGGCTTCTGGCATCTCATTGGTAGTGAAATGTTAGTTCAGGCATCACATTGGTACATTTGAGAGTGTGGGTATCACATTGGCCTTGCCACTATAGTTCAGGCACTGATGGTGAATTTTTCCCTTAATTGTTTGAAATGTAATGCTTTCTTTCTAAGCAGAAGGAACAAAGAGATTCATAAATCATACCAGTGTCTCACAGAATAGCCTTGCACTTTCCTTCTTGGTTCTTTGTTCAGCAACCTCCAACAAGTTCACTTCTTTTTCTCCGCGACTTTTGCAAATTGTAAAGTGGCTGTGCAAGTACCTCACCACCTTTCTGTATGCACAAAAGTTAACAAGATAAAGATAACACTTTCAAGAAAATAATGTACACAGCCGAAGAATCTCAGGAGGCAAATCCACTGTCCCTGGTTCTCACTGAGCACCCATCTACTACAAAGAAAAGTTCCAGGGTTCACACATTAGTGCCGTGTAACAAGTACAAAAATCAAACAAAAGTCAGCTAATAAAGACCTTGATTTCTTACCGGGTTCAGGATTAATTCCTTCACAAATTTCAGCCTCCAGAAACGTATTAAAAAGAAAAGAGTCAATAATTGGATTCCATAAGTAAATGTGCCTTAAGCAGTATAACATATAGCAGAATAGATATGAATCATATCAGCACACCCTCACATGGACACCAATAAGCAGTAGCAAAGTCATCTTAGTTTTCATTTGAAGTAAGTCAAGTAACTCTATTCTCCACTTTACATACTTTACCTCAGTCAACAAATTGAAGTCATGTTCTTGATCTCTATCCAGAGATGGTACTTCTACATTTACAGAAGGGATTTCTTGGTCTTCTCCCATAGATGGCTCTTTTTCTGTTCTCCCAGATGTCTCGGGTCTTACTAGATCAATATCAGGAACTTCAGGACTCTTTGGACTATGAAATGATTTGATTGATTTTGGGCGAAGAACAGGTGTCTGGTGCAATTTCAGCTTGCTCTAATCTAACAGTACATGGACATTCCAACACATATGAGTCTTCTGGAGGTTCAACAGTTCCCGTTTCTACAACCTCTATTTGCTCTGATATACCAGTCCTTTGACAGTCCAACAAATCTAACTTCTCTGGAGTAATCCTTAATTTCCCAAGTTTCCCTTTGCATAGAATGGACCTAAACTCTTGCGAAATGTCTGATAGAATCACAAAATAGGCTTTATAAATCCTAACCTCCTAATTCTAACACACAAAGGATAATGGGAAACAAAAACCAACCAGAACAACTTAATTTACCAGACGGGATAAGGTGACCTGGGAACGCAAAAGGAAAAAAAACAACCACAACCCAAGTCGGGTGAAGAGTAGGACATCAAAGATTGATCAATCGATCAATCAACTTCATAATGAGTGAAGAACTACATTATTTACAAAAAGAATCCAGATAGGATTAGGTGACCTGGGAATGGATGGTGCTCTCGCAGGTCGAACAAGAAGTTTCTGTCGGCTTTGTTCTGTCAGGGATTCAATCAACTGCCAAACAACTGTATCAGAAATTTCCAAATCAGAGTTAGGTCTTCAATCAACTGTCAACCATCTGTATCAGAAAGTTCCACCTATGTTCCATTCCTTTATTAGAGTTAGGATGTCTATCACCATCGCTAAACTCATATAGCCCTTCAAGCAAAAAGGATGAACATAAAACCAAAAAACCACAAGCCATACAATATCAACCCCACAACTACCTAAAATAGTGTTTCAAAGTAGAGCAGCTACACGGCAAAACAATACCCCTTTAACTCAGGAAAAATAGGGTAAACATGAAATGGTGGAAATCTGGAAACGATTCCACTTGGTAAAAATCTAAATGAAAAAAAGGCAATACTTCTTATATAGCACTATGAGAAAACAAAAACAAAAGCTACAAAATAAAAACTTCAGTGCAAAGAAAGAAACATATTCACAAAACTTATACTGAATTCCGTATTCAATTTGTATATTATGCAGGTTTACCATATGTTTTGGCAAAACGATTTGTTCAAGCATGTTACAGAAAACTTTGAGAATACAGAAGTCCCCAAAAAGCTTCATATCCCAAAGTATTCATTCTAGACTCCCATAGAACTAAATGCATTTTAGAATAAAAGAAATATGCTTGAAGGCTTGAAGCATCCAATATAAGCAGTTAAAGTAAAGCAACTTTTTCAGAATATAGAAGTCGACAGAAGTACCTTACTTATAGAAGTCTGAGAGAGAAATATGAGATTCCAGATTACCGGTGACCTCGTGAAGGATGTTATCAGTGACCTGAGAGAAAAGCAATAAATTACACTACCTAGAAAGCAAAGTGGCATATTTGAATTCATAGGAAAAGAGGTACTGAGACTTTACTACTCCCTCACCTTATAAAACCAGAAAAACCATGAGTGATGATAAGCCAATCGAATATTGTAAAGTACAAACCTTTGACATGTGATTAGTCTTGCATGTAGGAACAACTTTACAATCATCAAAAAGAAGCCAGAAGTCTATTTCTATAAATTTGCCTCCCCTGCACTTTTCACAATCTAGCCAAAATGATGAACACCAGAGAGCAAATAATATGACCTCCTTCAAAGATCCTTTTCTTTATATCCCCAAATCAAAACCTGCAAACTAACATCCAATACAAATAACCATTTACAAAGCAACTTGAAATAAAAATGAAAAAAAGGTAGATTTTCAAACGATCCCTTTCTTCAAACCCCCAAAACACAACCGGCAAACAAAAATCAAATACAAATACAGAAGTCTAAGATCCAAAATGTTCACAATAACAACTTTTTCATCTTTTAATTCACCGACAATCTGGTATCAAGAAATGACTAATCGATGGAGTCTTATGTGTTGAGAGGTGAAAGAGCATAAATTTGAAGAAATTTATCACAGAAACATGACGAGATATCTTCTTTGTGAAATTCATCAGTTTTCTTACATGATCAGACAAAGTAAAAAGTACTAAGATGAATATTTTTTCTAGTTAAAGAAACAAAACAGAAATTTTGAATATGTGAACACTGAATTCAAATGGAGGAAACAAATTACATAGACTCGCAATGTGAGTACATATTTGGGAATCGAATTAGTAACAAAAGTTTACCTAATCCATACTCAAAGACAAGTGGAAAATCAGAACATATGTGTGCAACTTGAATCGAGGAATCATGAAATTAGATAAGAATGAGCTGTGAGAACAAAAAATACGATGATAGATAGCTTTTTCAGTTGTTAAGCAGGTTCCAATATTGAGATTTATAGTTAGAAAGACGGAGATGGATGATTAAACATAAATCTTACCAAGGGACTGAAAAGATAACCAATACTCAAATCAGAACTACTGACTGTCGTCCTCCTCACCACAATTGCAATAGCTGAACTGTTACAACCATATGAAAAAGATATCCAAAACTCAAATCAGAACTGTTACAACCATATGAAAAAGGTTAACAACATGAAAACCCAGAATGAAAAATATCACAACCTATGAAACCTTAAAATACATAATCCAAAATTTGACATATCTAGATGCACAAACCTAAGAAGAAACATAACACCTTTTGCACTCAATATGCCAAAAATAAAATTGAAAGAGATAAGTGTCCATACTAGGGCTTCCTAAACTCACAATTCCTAACACCTTGTCATGGTAAGTCTGTAGAATTGCAGAGACTTCAAGACCGAAAGCGTCCGGGCACTGTTGTTTTGGAACAGGAAAACCACTGTAGGTAGTGAATAGCAACCGCACAAGTCATCCTTTAGTATATAGTAAAGTAAATGAGGACAACATTTTAGGTTCAGCTTCATTTTTCTTTCCTTTGTTTCTTGAATCAAGAGAAATAAAATAGACAGTCTAGTACATATACATTTCCTATGCCAGATACACAGTTCTTGATTTCACAAAACAGAAAATTGATCCATAGCGAAGGAAGTAATGAAAATCAATGAAATTTGAAAGTGTTGAGGTATGAGAGCCGTTGTCAAATACACACACAATGGCTCTCTATTTTAACTAGCTAAATATGTACACATTCACAACAGGGTAACCGGCCAGGTAAGGTAATATATAAAACTTATCATTGATCCATACTGAACGAGGCAATGAAATTAATAATTCTGGAGGTTACACAAGCTGTTGTCAACATAAATACATAATCCAACAGATATAACCTTATTACTGCCAAACTAACAGTTGTTGATTTTACAACCAAAGAAATGAAAACAGGAATTCCCATTACACAACAGCCAAACTCTCAACATAATGATAATTCTTCCAATCAATTCGACAAAAAGAATCATCATCGCCGGCCTTGGGAGTTAAGTCAGTAGATTTAAAGGTGTTATTCCTAAGATTAAAATAGATCACTTTACCAGCAACATGCAGCAACAGAGATGAACTTTCCTCGTCTTTTTCATTTTCATCAGGAGCAAGAGAGAGAATAACGAAAAGATTCTGCCGGAAGTGCAGGTAAGTGGTGCACAAGGGATCAAGATCAACATTGTACTTGACAGACCAGCCAGAGTAGTCTTTCCCCATCTCCAGGACTTGAAATTTAGTAAGACATTTTCTCTGAAGATCAATAAGATGCAGATGGCCACCACCATGAGACTCCCTAAAATATCTAGATAGCACCAAACCGTAATACCTCCCGTGACTATTAGGGAAACCATCAACGAGTCCAACACGCTCTTCATCCATGTGATAGTATGACATCTCACAATCAGCACCTACCCAATGAACTGCCCCATTGCAGTATACGCCCTGTTTGTACTGGACTTGAGGTTGAGTACCGAAACAAGTATCAAGAAGCCTCCAACTTCGAGTCTCAGATGAATAAATCTCTATGTGATAGTACTGGCACCAGCAGCCAGCAACGGGTTCATTGACAAACCAAAGGAAGACCACTTTGTAATGAGGTGATTTGGAAGGGTCAAAAGCCAAAGCGTAGCCAAAAATTCGGGGATGATCAGTAGTGGCGGCAGCAGCAGCTGGAGGAGTGACTGTGCAAAACTTGTTGGTTGTGGGATTGAGAACATAATAAACAAGTCTACTAGCCGTAGTTGGGTAAGAGTCCTCTGGAGGTTGCAGGCGGCACAAGAAGAGGCCATTGCAGGACTGGACAATCTCAATGCCGTATAGGGTATCAACAAAATTGAGAGGATTGCAAGTTGTAATACTAGTGGGATGATGATCAAGGTCGAGAGGGACGAAGCTGAACTCGCTGGATTTCTCAGTAAAGAAGGCGGAGATGGGCGAGCGTGGATTCTTAAGGGTGTGGCGGTGACAGAACTTGGGGTCCGAAATAAGAGAGAGCCAATGCTTGGAGACGCATTTGAAGCGGACTAGAGGTCGAGCTGGAACACGCACAAGGATTTCGGTAAGGATATCTTCATAGTCTACTATGGTTTCTGCTAAGCTCCTGCCGCTGCAGCGTTTTAGTGTCTGCATTCTGTTTAATTTCACTCTCCAATTACTAGGCTTTATAAAAACTAGCCACTCCCAGTTCTAATTCACAAAGGATAGCAAAACAATCCGAATCCGAATCCAAATGGGAAACAAAAACCAACCACAACTCAACTTAATTGACCTGGGAATCCAAAAGAGAAAGGAAAACAAAAACAACCACAAGACAAGTCAGGTGAAGAGTAGGAAATCGAAAATCGATCAACCAGGCAAATCAATCAACTTTCATTATGGGAGAAGAACTACGTTACTTACGAAAAGAATCCGGATCGGATTAGGTGACCTGGGAATGGATGGGGGTCGAACAAGAGGTCTCTGTCGGCTTTGGTCTGTCAGGGCTTTCTTCAATCTTATAAGATGCGGAGTACATTAGATGGGACTTGTCTTTGTATTGGGTCTGCTTTATTTCTATTTTTTTAAGGGAACTTTCCTTTATTTATAAAATCAAAATATTTTTCCTATATTGACAAAAAAATGATTTTCCGATGTCAATGAGGTTTGGCTCAGTTGGTAAAGACGGGCTTATGGTGAAGACCCCATTCGAGTTTGATCCCCGCTACAAACAGGCCTTGTTGGTTCGCGATCTGAAAATTTCTTGTGGAAATCCATACCTAGAGGCTGGTGTGATAGGTGCGTGTCCTCTGTTACATGTTTGTCCTCACGATGATAGTGTAGCGTAACCAAGCTCTCACCAAAACTTTTTTCTATCTAAAAAACAAAACAAAAATTTGATGAAGTTTAACTTTTAAAGTTGCCTCATATAAGTGATATAACATTCACTAGAGGAGCCCAATTTTGAAAACGTCAGTACATCTCTCTCATACCGTGTTAAGATCAAACTCATTACCTAGGCCCATTAGTTGTTATTAGCCCACTAAGTGGATAGCTATCATCTCTGTCCTCTTTTGAACTCGTGGTGGTGCTACGCCACCTGTCTTTTCTTAATGTAGTGGTTGAGACTTGTATATTCTTATATCAGTTCTCACCTAGTCATAAATCAAAATATAAACCTCTTTTAATTTCTTTTCTTTCCTTTAAACCTCTTTTAATTTCTTTTCGGGAAATACTTGCGTCAATACTGGTATTGACACGTGCGTGCATACTCTTCTTTATTTACATATTTCTAACAATGTAAATTATAATCTTAACCGTTTCAAAAGTTTAATTAACCAATCAAGATCATCTCTGTAAAAAATCAATTTGATAAAAGATCGTTTGCTCAACCAAATGCATCAATCAAATGGAGGGCAGTTCATGGGTCTGCTAACTTTCATCATAACTGTCCATTTGATTGAAGCATTTGATTAAGTAAACGATCATTTTCTAAATTGATTTTTTGCATATGTGATCTTGATTGGTTAATTAAATATTTGAACGACTAAGATTATGATTTACATTGATAAAAATATGTAAATAAAGGTTAGTATGCACGCACGCATCAATACCGGTATTAACGCTAAGTATTTTCCTTTCTTTTCTTTCCTTTAATCTCCGGGTTGTATGGATTACGATCTTATTATCTGGTATAAGAGACCTTCGATCCATCTGGGCGAGGGGGCTCTTGCTGATTATCCCACCGCCGCCGCCGCCGAGCGAGGTGCGTGTTGCTTTTGATGATCCCTCCCTCCCACCACCATGGAAAGGGGTAGTCGATGGTAGTACTGGGCAAGTCTACTACTGGAATCTGAAAGACCAGTTTCGTGGGTTTCATCTTCTTCTCACTGCCAATCGTTCTCTTCGTACCCATTTCATCCCCACTACCAAAACCTTTATCCCAATCAAGCAGCGACTGTGTCTGTCCCCAATGGGTACTCATTTCCACCACAATCCCCTTCTTGCCTTCGATTCCACTATTTCAGTCACCGGCAGTCCCTGTTTTCATTCCCAACCCTGCAACAGTGCAAATTTGCGATGCTTTTGCTGTTTGTCAGCAAGGAATTGCTCAAAGTTTCAAAGACTTGAGGGCGAATATGCAGAAGATTCAGGAAAGCCTTTAGCAGAGTCGCCGTCTGCTTGGGGAACTTCGCACTATGGTTCCGACTGCTTCAGCTCCTTCATACAGCGGTCCAAAATATGCTCCCGAGGCTTCCCAGTCCATGTGAAGTTGCTCATTCTCCACCGATGACTCTCAACTCCTCAAATTCCCACCCTACTCAACCCATTTATCTCTACCGCAAGAAGCTTCGAGTTCTCCGCCGTCGAGTCTCTGTGGCAGCAACACGGCGACTTTTCAAAGCCACCCGAAAGCCATGTGTGCTCTCTACTGTGGGTACATACTCGAGGACCCAGGTGCACCTCAAAAAAGATATTAGGGTCATCAAGGCACAAACCGGCTGTCTTCTCTGAGATTATGAAGAAAATTTGTAACCTTTGTGTGGGTCCAAAGGAGCATTTGGCAATACTATAACCAGTCTTGAGTTCAGTTCAATGATGCACAATACCAGTTCAGCTAACATGTTCTCACTTGCTGCAATGGAGGCATACGATGATTTTGCAGTCTCGGCCGAACAAGAACGCAGTAGAGTGTGTCTGCAGCTCCTTTTGCTTCAATTTCTTAGTCAGACTCAATCTCTTTTTGTCTGGTCCCCTCTTCAATCATACGTTACCCCCATTGTTCTTCTATTGGACGCATATGTGGACTATAAATATCCAGAGAAGCTTGCTTCAAAGGGCAACATTGTGTGTGCTGATATCAGTAAAGTCTCTTAAAACGTGAATGATAGTCTGCCCGAAGGTTTGTTTCGGCGTCTGGAGGAACTTCTTGTGCAGTATATCTCCGGCTACGCAGCTCAGATAGTCGTTGTGTTAATAAAGTTGACTTATGGAGCCTGGCTTCCATCTTCTGATGCCTCAGAAGCATTTCGTGTAGAATTTAACAAGTATGTCAGGGCATTGCTTCTGCATTTCTTTCCATGCTAGGGCAAGTCCTGCACCTGTGCTCATATCCTTGAACCTGTTCTTGAGAGTCTTGTTTCAGCCGGCAGGGCTATGGTGGCAAATGACACAGAAGCGGACTTTCTGTTGACAGCACCAATGGCGACACATACTGGTTTGGGTACAATGAGACAGGTTTTGCTTATCCTAAAGCCCTTACTATGCGAATGATCTTGGAATCCTTCCCGCAGAATTGGCAATAGGACTGAACGATATGGCAGCTACCTCGATTGCGCTCAAGCAGGCAGTAAGATTGTTCCAGAAGACGTTAACACTACCAATTGACGGCCCTGATCAGCAAGTTCCCAAATTCAAACAGAAAGATTGTTTTTGATCTTTTTTAATTCCTTAAATCTCCTTAGTTTAGGGTTCTATGGATTACGATCCTATTATACCGATTGACAGAGTGTTTAACAACGCATGTTTAGATTCAAAATATGTTATCTCACCCGCCACAAACAATGCGTGTGCGAAATAGCATATGGATTTGTTGTCCAACTTTTTTTGAAGAAAACGAGATGTTCACAAATACATAGCTCTAGTTAAGCATTATGAGATGATGAAAACGTATGACATGCAAAAAAGATAATTATAAAAAGCCGAACCCCGTTGTATATCATCGTTGTTTGAGTAATGACGATTTTCCACCTGTTTATATCATGGGCTTTAACTTACTCTTAAAAAGAAGAGGGGAGTTGTTTTAGACGCATATACTCTTCGCATGGACTCAAGTTATGAGTATTTGTTAGGTAACGTGACCATAGCCACGATCGTTATTATTGTTGGATACTAGGTCAGGTGCCCGCGCCAGCGCGGGTTAAAATGTTGTGACGATAGTTATCGATAACTAAAGTAATGAGTACATATAAGAGGATATTAAAACACAAATAATAAACCTAAGCCACAACATGTTTTGAAGTAGAGTTTATATTCACATGTGTCGATATCGAAAAGAAATTAGAAGTAGAGTTTATATACGCATGTGTTGATATCGAAAAGAAATTAGAACTATAGTTTACCTGTCTTTTGAGAAAACACTTGCGACTAATTTGTTTTTTTTCACAAATATGACCTTCATCTAATTGAGTGTTTCTCTACCTGCAGGGTAACAATACAATAATCAAAATTGGGAAAGACATAAAGCAAGAACAAACAGTTAGAACTGCCCCCGAGCAATCACAGACACAGAGAGTGAGAAGAAAAGTTGAGTGAAACAATTAAGTAAATGTTATTACGGTGTAGCTTAACCTGAGCTAGAAAATGCTACAATCTTAAATGGTGGACAGTAACAGTAGCCAAGCTACTGATTGCAACTAATGGAGAAAGCATCCTGACGCTTCTGAAGTACTGCAATGATATATATGCTGATTTGGATGTTTTAGTGAATGGGTTCATAAAGCTTAGACCTAGTTACATGCTCTTAACCAACAGATCTTATAATTCTAATATTTTGTTATTTTCTTGGTCAAAAGAGGCTCTATACAGTATATACGTACTTCCAGATTGTAGAATATGCATGCATACAGAACCAAAAGCAAAACATATGAAAAATGTATCACTAAGTTTTAACTTAATGACCAATTCAGTTCAACTCCCTCTCATAGATAGCAGGAGCAAAGTTATGGACAGATTATTTCCCATTACACTTGGTAGCAGCTTAGTCATTGGCCCTATAAAAAAATGCACATCTATTTTCACTCTAATCTTCAACTAATTGTTTCTCTTCTGCACTGAAAGGTCCATAGCTCATAACTAAACCATTATTGTATATTCACAAAACTTCAAAACTCACAGACACAAATGCAAGTAACACTATTAGAGATTACTGATTCTTTAGGATTACAGAAACAAAAACTATCACAATCAGAGATTAAAGTAGTTTACTGTGAACCAAAAAGCAAATACAAAAGAATCAAAGTGTTTGTCAAACAAATGCAAGTTTTATTCAAAAGAAAATCAAACTTATTAAATATTAGCAGCAGATGATCTCAGCTGCATAAAACCATTTGCATGTTTTGGGTAAATATGCATGCAAATTAGAAAACAAAACATACCCCGCCAATCTGTCCAGTAGCTGTAACAAATTTGTCCTTAACTTTCATCAAGTGTTATCGGCCTCGACACCTGAAATCAATCAAACAATCAACAGTAAAATAATCAATATTCCGCTACAGAGCATCAATATCTTCTTCTCAACTTTTCAAAACATACCAACTCTTCGTCTCGGCGCCTTATCTCGAGAAACAGAGCCAGCTCTTCGTCTCTATCATTAAAACAAATGCACGTTGTAGACCTATCTTCTGCACAGCACATCATAAATGATTAAACCAAAAAATAAATACAACCCACCAAATAATTTTGATAAGTGCTTGACAAAAACTCCAACTTGTAGATAAAATGCTATAACATAAAAAAACAGTTGGTATCACATTTGGTATCAATGCTTCAAACCTCTAAAAGAAGTTAGGCGTACAAAAGTATGGTTTAGGGTTCACATCAGTATGGTCACTAAAAAATGAGATACGGGAAACTTATCAATTATAACGAATGGTTCTATCAACATTTAAACAACGGTAAAAATTTTGATGCGTGTTTCACAGGCAGAAACAATAAATACAAAAATCAGTTATATCATAAACAGATTTCAAACCGACAGATAAGAAAATCACACCTAGTTGACAACAGACCGAAATTATCCAAGCCAACAAACAGAGAGATAGCAGGATAACATAATAGTACACTTGAGCAATCTTTGCATAGAACCTGCAAAAGTAGGAGCAAAATCAAAACCTCTGTATTACTGTAAGATTGACCACATTCAGTTGTCAATATAAAAAGAACATTAAGTGAAAGCACTTTTTGAACATCAAAACAATATAGAGAACCAAACTGCCTCTTACAGAAAACAATATAGATAACTGATTGAAGATCAACAAAAAAAAGAGCAGTTATATGACTTATATCTTCTACTATATGAAGAAATATAACATTTGCAACTGTGATCAAGAGCATGAGTGAAGCAGGGAAACAATAAAGATAAAAAAACTTGGATATGCATATAGCTTCAAAGAACTACCTGGAACAAAAATTCAGTCTTGCCTCATGACCTGCAGCAAATAGGCAATAATAATGAACCAGCAAATCTTCCAACTGAAAGAAACTCATATCATACCACGTAAGCATAAACCCCAAATTTCATTTTATAGAAATGGAAAAACAATTACACTCACACCTCAAACTCTTTTGTGAAAGCACATAATTGTCAACCTTTGACTATATAATTGAGCACATAGTTCATAACACAATTGTGAATAAAGGGATTGGTGCTGAATCATTTTCAAAATTAATTAATTGGACTGATGGTCTGTCCACGACTATCAAACTGATCAACTAAATTAAATAAATTATACTTGTTAAGAGGAAACATATACATTTATCTATCCATAGCTGTCAATCAAAATATAAAAAAACAACAATACCAAATCAGAAATGGTTATTAGTCATGCCATCGTGATGCTACACATTTCAACTGTTTTGCGACAAAATTATATGAAATGATAGAAAAATTTCTGCTATTACTACTCTTCTCTGACAAATTAGATCAAATAAAGTACACCTTTCCCATTATCAATTTGAAAGCTTGACAATATGTGAAGGAATCGTCTTACACACAATTGCTTCTGAATTATTATTCATCGTCACTTCTCCTACCCCAGCTCGATCTTATTGTTCTTGACACGGTAAACCCAGAAACCAATCACCTTTTCGAAAGAGAAAACCAAACAAAAGAGAAACCCAAATTATATCCCCTAGAAACCAAAAATTCCCCCAAATCAAACCCAAAATCACAAACCCATACCTTTGAGGCCGATCTCTGCAGGATGGGAGCGCCATTTCCAAGAGCTCGACGGGGGATTCAGAGAGAGCAGCTTCGAGATGGATCGGTATTGCAGCTTCGAGATGGATCGGTATAGTGGGTTGCAGAGGAATGGAGAAAGTAGACATGAGGGGAGAAGGATAGAAGATTACATACATATCAAAACCCAGAAAAGAATCAAATCGAGATCGAATCAAATTGTCTCAAAAGAATCAGATAGCCTTACCGATCAACTTTTGTGATCCATGTCTCACTGCTCTATCTGACTATCTCACCGTTTCTCTGTCGAGAAAATAATCGAAGCCGAAGCTGCATGTGGAAGACTCCATAAATCAAAAAGCATTGGGTGGATCGGTGGAGGCTAGTCGCTTGGTGGCCGCCGACCGTCCAGAGGCGGTCTGATGCAGTAAGAAGGCGGCGGGCCGAGCGTCGGCGTCGCTGCCCTCTTCTCTTTTTCACGAACTCTCTTCCTCTCGCTCTCGATAGAATGAAGAGTAGGGTTTTTAGCTTGGAGATGGATCGGTATTGGTGGGTGGTGATAAAGAGAGAGCAGCTTCGAGATGGATCGGTATTGCAGCTTCGAGATGGATCGGTATAGTGGGTTGCAGAGGAATAGAGAAAGCAGACATGGGGGTATGGGGGTATGGTGAGTTGGTGAAGAAGTGTGAGATATTGGCCGAGAGAGAGTAGAAGGCACAATGGTCTTTTCAAATATCATGGCTCAGCTTGAGCCGAGGAACGTTTGTTGCGGCTTATGAACAGTGGTAGCACGAATGTATTATAGGAAATATCAATGAATTGAAAATATACTTGTCATATATATATATATATTACAAAGATAACAGATGTAGAAATAAAGGAATTGAAATTGCAAGTTTACTGACTTGTGATTCGATAGAGGCTTGCAGATTGTCAATATCCTTTAGACAGAATTTCACCCCTACTCAGTGCTTGTACGTAGTTCGTTAGGCTTCTGACTACCAGGATACAACTATCGATAATCCAAGAGCCTAGCATCAGACCTTAGATTCTAGCGAACGTACTCAGTGTTTTTCTCTCTGAATGGAAAGGGAAGGATAAAAGAAAATCTGTTTTTTTTTCTGTGTTTGAGAAGAATACTTTAAGCACCCTTTCAGTTTTAGTTTGAAGAGGTAAAATGATTAAATATATCCTTTCAGAAATCTGTTCGTCCAAATCCAAAAGGTAAGTTGATCAGACTTGTCCTTTTGATTTCAAAATTACAGAAACAGTAAAATTCAATTCAAAACTCTAACAATTATTCCAGACTCATTATATACTCGAGAATCCTACAACATCTATCAAAATTATGGCCTAATTTGGGAAACATTCCCGAGTTGCTTTTTGGGGGGTTGTTTCTGATTTTGGTCGTCAAAGCTAGTGTTTAGTAGACGATTTGGAGGTATTTCACTACTTTTTGGACTCAGATAAATATATAAAAAAGGAAAGTTCAAAATACAATTTTAAAGATATTCCTTTTTTTCGTTTTTGAGGACTTTCTTTTCTTCGGTTGAATATTTTATTAGAGGCCACGAATCCCACGACAGCTCTTATATTAATCCTTCTCATCTTCTTTTACAGTTTCCAACGGCTACCATATTTGAAACTGAAAACCCACATTCTCTGCGTCCCCAAATTTCTGAAGAACCCTAGAAAAAGCTCGATTTGATTTCCCAGAAAACCCCCAATTCCTCAGATAAAGAAACCCTAATATCCATTTCGCTTAAAACCCCATTCTCCCGGACCGCGAAACCCCCCAATCTCATCTTCAAGAAAATCCCGGATCTCCAAGACCCACCCCCAATTCGGTCTGTAAAAACCTTCAATTCCAATTCCCAGACCACCCAATTCAATTTCCCGAAATCCCCAATCTCCCAGAAAACCCTAAACCCATCCCCAATCTCTTACCTTCTTTTCTTGACCGAGGCAATGGATACGATGCCAAGGGAGAGACGGGTCTACGTTTTCCCATCTGTTCGGAATTTCGCGGCGCACAGGATCAGCGTCAGGGACGACGGGACTTACAGAGTGGAGGCTGCCTCGTCTCCTCCATCAGTCGATCGTCTCACTCTCGTCGGGACCTCCGGCAACTGCATCTTGAACCGGTGGTGCCACAAATCCGACGGCATAAGTATTGACATTAAAGGTCATGATCTGACGTTGCAGTACCACATTGCCAAACCAATACATGGTGTCGTCGACAAACCTTGCTGGCTGATGTGGATCTGGACGGAAGGCAAGGTTCTGCACTGGACTAATCCACTGGGTCCATGAATAATCCTCATGAAAAGCACCACCAGCTACTAAGGCGCCACCTACAATGACACCTGCTTCCGGACCAGAACTATGAAGTTTGAGGCGAAAAGAGAGACCCGCCAAAACAACACGCACAATCTTCACGTGCCCTATGGAAGAAAGAAGGATTCTTTTTGATCCTAGTGATACTTTTGTGCTTGATTCTGTGAGTTCTTTTGGCCATGATGATCTGGGGCACGTGAAGATTGTGCTTGTTGTTTTGGCGGGTCTCTCTTTTCGCCTCAAACTTCATAGTTCTGGTCCGGAAGCAGGTGTCATTGTAGGTGGCGCCTTAGTAGCTGGTGGTGCTTTTCATGAGGATTATTCATGGACCCAGTGGATTAGTCCAGTGCAGAACCTTGCCTTCCATCCAGATCCACATCAGCCAGCAAGGTTTGTCGACGACACCATGTATTGGTTTGGCAATGTGGTACTGCAACGTCAGATCATGACCTTTAATGTCAATACTTATGCCGTCGGATTTGTGGCACCACCGGTTCAAGATGCAGTTGCCCTTGGATATGGTTTCTCAGGTGGGTTGGCAGCCACCCTCTTTCTCCCTTGTCCCACAGGGAGGCATAGCGTGAGTAGTTGGGGCCTTTTGCATGACCAATGGCAGCAAGTTCTAAACTTGCGCTTGACATCAGTCCCTCCACCCCTTACTACCTACCCGTATGTGCCAGTGTGTTTCTTTTTCGGTAGGGTTGATGGTATGATGCTGCATATGGTGTTTTTGGTCGGGGGAGATAGTATTATCAGGCTGAGGTTGGTGGAAGATGCAGATGGGAGCTTGACAAGTGAGCTTGAAGATGTCCATTTATCTGAAACACCGGTTGTTACTTCAATTTTGCCGTCTCGCTACTATCTGTATGTCAACACCTCACTATTCAACCGTTCCTTCGGAAGCAATGCTCCTGATTAGGTATAAATTTTGCTGACTCTTGGTTTTGATTTATATTAGAAAGGCACCGGTTTATCATAGTGTGATTATGTGTACTTATTATTGGGTATGTTATAATAACGGCTGATGCTATGCAAGGTTAGAAGGTACTGTAGGTTTTGAACTTACTAATAAGTATATTACTGTAAAAGTTTTCTGTTGGCTTGGTTTTAGATATGTTACTCAATATACTCAATAGTAAGTGCAAAACCATCCTTTTAGAAGCAATGCTCCTGAATAGGTATAACTGATAACTTGGATATAATAGGATATGAAATACCTATCCATTTCAGTTGCATAATATCACAAGAGGATGCTTAAATCTTCATGTTTGCCTACGAGTTGGAATATTTTGTTAACTTGAAGTTGAATTCTCTCTTAAATGAAGTTCTCTGTTGTGAATATCACTCTGTAGTCTGTACTGATGCATGTGCTCCATAAGTTGTGAATATCACTCTGTAATGATGCAATCTTTGTAGTAGAATTATTTTTGATAGAGGATCAATTTAAGGTCTCATAGGTTGCAGACCTGTTGGACTTGCTAGATCCGGAATTTAGTGCTTTTTGTTGCTGTTGTTTTACTGTTCATTAATGTTATCTCTTGCATAGGTTGTTGTACTTTAATTAGCCAATTAGGTTCTGAGTTTTTCTTGTAGTCAAACCACTTCTGTTCTCAAGAATGGGAAATTGAATTTATATGATAAGGAAGTGAAAGATTAATTCTTTTGATAAGGTAGTCAAAATCAGGTTCTAATACCTTAAATTTTGCTGTCATATTGCAGATACCCAACGGCCGGTAGAAGTGATAGTTATCAGCTTCAAGAAGGAAACTGTGGAAAGCCAGGAAAATGGCATAAACAATGCATTTGAACATGTAATTCTTTTTTGGATCATATTCACATTTGAAATTCCTATTCACAGTAGAGTGAAGGTTTATAGGCCTTGAAGTTACCTTATTGCCTATATTCCACATTTAGACTTCCTATTCACAGTAGAGTGAAGGTTTATAGGCATTGAAGATACCTTATTGCCTATATTCACATTTGTATATTTTCTTCATTTTCATATTCGAACTTCAATGGATTTTAGCCTCTCCTTCCCGGACATCAAATTAGCATTATTGATACTTCGTTTGGTGATTTACTTTAAAATGCTGCATACCATAAACTAGTTCATGTATATGTAGTTACGGAAAGGGTGAACTAACTTCAATATAAGCAAATCGGGGCTACTGCAGACTGCAATGTTAAAGTGTCATCCATCTCCTTAGATGGAAAGTTGAGGCAATGCAAAGGATACGCAATGAACAAACAAGGCATAGCTTGTTAAACATGTACACATTCACAACAGGATAACCAGGCAGGTAAGGCGACATATAAAAACGATAATTGATCTATACCGAAAGAAGCAATGAAATACAATGAAATGTGTACTTATTGAGGTTACACAAGCTGTTGTCAAATTAAATACATACTCCAATAACTGTAACCTTAGTGCAGACTAGCAGTTCACAAGAAGAATTTCAATTACACAACAGCCAAACTCGCAACATATCGCTGAGTCTGCTTATCAAATCGACAAAATGAATCATCAAAACCGGCCTTCGGAGTTAAGTCGGTTGATTTAAAGGTGACATTTTTAAGATTATAAGAGATCACTTTACCAGGAACATGCAGCAACAGAGATAAACTTTCCTCATCTTTTTCATTTTCCTCAGGAGCAAGGGAGAGAACAACGAAAAAATTCTGCAGGAAGCGCGGGTAAGCCGTGCATAAGGGGTCAAGATCAACATTGTACTTGACAGACCAGCCAGAGTAGTCTTTCCCCATCTCCAAGACTAGAAATTTAGTACATTTTCCATAAATATCAATAAGATGCAAATAGCCACCACCATGAGACTCCCTAAAATATCTACACTATCGAAAACACATTCCTCCCCTGACTATCAGTGAAACCATCAACGAATCCCATACGCTCTTCATCTATGTGATAGTATGACAGATCACCATCATGGCCCACCCAATGAACTGCGTCATTGCAGTATACGCCGACTTTGTAGAAGACTTTAGGGTGACTATTGAAAGAAGTATCAAGAAGCCTCCAACTGAAAGTATATAAAGCTCCATACCTTGAAAGCATTGTCCCAATTTCTTCCATAGTATATCCCCTCTCAATGAAAAAATCTGTCACAGGCTTCAAGTTGGCCTCTATACTAAGGCCAAAAACTGTGGGAGATCGATGCAGAAGAACACCAACATCCACCCCTAGTGAGCGAAAGTACTCAGCTGTGGGACGTAACTTGTCCTCAACACTGTTACTAATTATGTTCGGGCACCTTGTTAAGACCTTACCTATGATCTCTTCTGAAAGGCCCATTTCATAGAGGAAATCTACTGTTGTTTTCACCTTCTGCCTGCTATATGTGAGAAGGGCCGGAAAGTGGTATATCACTTTTGCCCACTGTTTCTTGTCCACACCTAGGTTTTCTAAGAATCTCATGGTCGGCATAATATTCTCATAAAGACTGATCCCACACAGCTGAGGCCTCTTAAAGAGGATTGTAGGAATATCAGATTTTGGGACCCCAAGATCAAGGAGAAACTCAACAGTTGGTTTTATCTTCCCCTCCAAACTGTAGTAGGCAAAAGATGGAAATCTGCGTGCAATACCCTTTATTTGATCGAGATCCATTCCAAGCTCTAAAAGGTATTGGATATGAGGTGGAAGCTTCCCAGCTGGGCCTATCACTCACTCTAGATATGGCTTTCAACTTCTTCAAGTCAACAGATGACTGAGATTTAATAACCGGTGCAACTGGCTTTGCTTTAACTGGTGCATCTGGAAAGCTTTCCACCACATCTACCATATAAATACCATGCTCCTCTAGAAGGGATTCAAGGTAAGGGATTAGAGCCTCCCTGATCTCAAGAGTGGTTAGCTCACGTCCTGCAAAAGAATTTGACTAATCACTCACAAGAATTACAATAGATGGATTCATTAAGAAGCAGTAACATGAACCTACTAGATACCGGGATTTATGAACAGAATGAAGCCTATCGACCAGGTGATCAATGAAAAGTTCCGACTTGTTTATGGTTCTTGCGGCAAGTGTATGGCTGAGACCTTGTTTCTTCAAGAACAACATCAGGACAGCTTTAGCTTCTTCTTTCTCAGCTGCTAAAAGAGCTGGAGATACCAGTTTTAAGTTAAATGTTCCTTCTATCCCAGAGTCCGCTGCACATATGGTAAAACATATTGGTTGAGTTTTCACGAAATTTGATACATTGTGTTCAAAACTGGTTATATATATAGATGTTAGCATTTGAAGTTCAAAATTCGTACAACAGGAAGAATGTGTAACTAACTGCTTACCAAACCTTGCTTGACAGATGAAGAGCTTCTGAGAGAAAGCAAGTCTTGTCCTGGAGAAGAACAATCCAAATCAGTTACGATCGTGAAGTATAAAAGGGAAAACATAAATAGTCATGCAGTGCTCCGTCTCAGAATGTTTCGGAATTTGGCAGAGTGTAGCTAACAAATAACCACCACAGCTCAGAATAACACCACAGCTCCACCCCTATCAAAATCTAATTTCTCTAACAGATAACCACGTCATTCAGCCTATTAAAATCTACTTGATCACTTCGGACAGTTCAAGCTTGCCATTCCAAATCCCAAAACCCACAACAATGAAACAATTCTGCTCCCTATTCTCCATCCCACCACTAACAAATCACTCCACCAAAACCACAATTACCTTCATTATACGACCACCATATCAATCATTTCTTCTTCTAAACCCAGCTAGTACATATATTTCAACTATAATCACTACTATCACAATCCCAAATCTACAATCCACTTCAAAAAAATTCACCAAATGCAAAAAACCACTTAACATGTGAACTACAAAGAAAGTTTAAGGCTTTAACCTCACAAACCTCAGTGGGTAATGACACGTCAGCTTGAAGCTTGAATCATTCACATTGCAACACCTACAAATCCCAAAAACAACAATGTAAAATCCCAACTATATATCCTCCCCCAAATTAGAGCCACAATCACAAACCCAGTTAAGAGAAATGAGAGAGTACTACCTTCCAGTGCTGAACAAAACTTGCAGAGGAGAAGCAAAGTCACATAAAGCTTCCATCTTTCAGCTCAGAATCACGCTCCCAGCTGAAATGAAGTAGAAAGAAGAAGTAAAGCAAGCTTCTTTGGACTATTAGGGTTTTGGATATCTTGTTTTTCCCCAAATATCTAAATCCTAATTTCAATTAAGCCAAACGTCGTCGTTTCTTCTATTAAATTGGGCCGGGTTTAAAAGACCCGAACCCGCTTGGGTTTATCAAATACCTAAAACCCTAGTGAGAGCTTTTGCTTTTGCTTTTGCTTCACTTCCCCCCAGCCATGGCGATCTTTCTGAGACGAGGATTCTCACTCCGAAACGTGCTTCTCCGGCGAGTCCCTGCTCTCTGCAGCACCGTGGCGCCGCCGCAGAGGATCTCTCTCACTACTCCTCCTCCGGCAGCTCGTGAATTTGTGAGAGAAAGTCGCAGGGGCTTCGCCAAAGGCCGTAACAAGTCAAGTACTAATTTTTTCGCTCTATTTCGCTTAAAGATTTGATTTTGAGATATGGGTTTGAGGATTTGGTTGATTTTATGAGATGGGTTTTGTTGTAGGGGTTGTAGAAGATGAAGATTCTCATGAAGAGGAGAAGGTTCTGCCGGATATGGGGCCCACCATCAAGGCCAATGCGACCACTCATATGGAGGCTGCGATTACAGCGTTGTTGGGAGAACTGAGCAAGCTACGAACAGGGAGAGCATCTCCAGGTGGCTGAATTTTTGTGTTTTTTCGGGTTGATTTAGCGAAATTCTGACTGATTTTGATGACTGATTGTGTGGGTTTTTGGGAATGTGTGTGTGTGCAGGAATGCTGGACCACATTCTTGTGGAAACCAGTGGGTTGAAGCTGCCGTTGAGTCAGATAGCGGTTGTTTCAGTCATGGATTTGAAGACGTTGTCCATCAATCCATTCGATCCCAATGTAAGGAAATCCTGCTATTTTCTTTTAAGTTTCTGTTGGTCTTTGTTTCCTATGCCATCAGCATGTGATTGTTAGTTCACACTATGTTGATCAGATATGTTTCCTTAAACATGAAAATGCATCGAGCCATAGTCTTGTGCTTGTGCTGTGTAAACTAGATTAAGACTTTTCAGTTTGGACTAGTACAGCCCGTAAATGTTCTTACTTATGAAATGGTTCAAATTTGTTCTGCCCAAAGTATATCAATAACCTCACTATTGTAGCAATGTTGCAGAGTTTGAAGAATATAGAGACTGCCATTATTGAGTGTCCCTTGGGTTTAAATCCCAAAACTGATGGGGATCGATTAATTGCAGCTATTCCTCCGTAAGTATTCATCTGTTGCAACTCGTGCTCTCCTTTAATACTAACACATTTTCTTGTAATCGGTGGTGTAAACCTTCAAAAACAGAATAGATTCCATGTTTTAGTGTTAACAATTATTGAACGTCTTAGATAGTTACTTGGAAGTATTCATTTGCTTAATATTAACTGTTCTATGTGTCTACTTGCTTGTCTAATATACTTCTCCTGTTTTGTAATTGCCAGATTGACCAAAGAGCATGTTCAGGTGAGTAACTACCTTCCTCTATTTTTTGGGTTGTACACTTTTACCATCTGATAACCTATTTCTTATCTTTAGGCTATCTGTAAAGTGGCGAACAAATCTTGTGAAGATGGCAGACTAAGCATTAGAAGAGGTCGCCAAAAGGTAGCAGATACCAATTATTTTTCTGCTTATTATATTTGCTAAAAAGTTATGACCTTTGTCAGAAGTTATAGTTACAGTAATATTAGACAATGAGTTGAATCTGGCCTGCTAGAAGTGGCTGCTCTCATGCAGAATAGTGCCTCCGCTTGTATTCAAGATCAGACCACTTTTGGGTTGTAAAAGGATCATCCATGAAATGTTGTTCAGGTCTTATTTTGAATCTGCATCTGAATTGGTTTTGTTGGTTTCTGTTACAGGCTATGGATGCGATCAAAAAGTTATATTCAATGTACCCTAAGGATGACTTAAAAAGATTGGAGAAAGAGGTGAGTAACTACTTGCAAACTAATGGCTCTTTACAACAAATATGGCGATGAAGTTTTCTGCTGCTCATTTGTTTTCTGAATGGTTACAAATTCCAGGTTGAGGAGCTAACTAAAAAGTATATCAAGAAAGCAGAGGACTTGTGCAAAGCAAAGGAGAAGGAGATTGC
This sequence comes from Comarum palustre, assembly GCA_951800085.1. Lineage (NCBI taxonomy): Eukaryota > Viridiplantae > Streptophyta > Magnoliopsida > Rosales > Rosaceae > Comarum > Comarum palustre. The sequence continues at coordinate 922,252 of OX637572.1, read as the reverse complement.
TGCTGGAGGTTAAAAGGTGGCAGTTTTCTTATGTGTCTTGATTGCTGGAAGACCAGCTCGTTTTTTGAAGGTCCCTTGGTTACAGAAGAGTCCCTTGGTTAGTTTCATCATTATTTGTTATAACCTAGTTATTCCCTCCAAAGATGATACATGCAATGCTGAAGTTTCATTGTATAATAAAGCAAGCTCTTTTGAAAAATGATAGGCTGGATTTCCAGTGTAGAAGTAGTGATGCATAACACTCGGGAGTTGCAGAAGGGGGTGCTTTGAAGAAAATCTTTGAAATCTTCAATCACACACAAGCCAAACTCTCCATATATGGATGATTGAATCTGTGAACTCTGATACGAAAATCATCACCACCGGATTCAGGAGGTAGCTTAAAATATTTGAGGGTATTGCTCCTAAGAACATAAGAGATGTCTTTACCAGGAATATGCAGCAACAAAGACGAACTGTCCTCTCCGGTTTCTTCTCGAGCAAGAAACAGAAAAATAACACAATATAGTGAGAGGTGGGGGTAAGCAGTGAATAAGGGATTCAGATCAACACGGTACTTGACAACCCAATCAGAGCAGTCTTTCCCCATCTCTAACACTTCAAATGGAATATCAAGTCGATTTATATCAATAAGATGCAAATGGCCGCCGCCATGAGACTCCCAAAAATACCTTGAAGATCGCCACCTACATCTTCCCTCGGAAGGCATGACGAATCCAACACGCTCTTCATCAATGTGATAGTATAACATCTCCCTATCAGTGCCTACCCAATGAACTGCGCCATTGCAGCATACCCCTTTACGATAGTTGACATTAGGTTCCCTAACGAAAGAGGAATCGAGAAGCCTCCAACTTTGAGTCTCAGAAGAGTATATCTCTATGTGAAAAAGACGGCAATAGCCATCGACTGGTTCATTGACGCTCCAAAGGAAGACCGCCTTGTAATGAGGTGATTTGGAAGGGTCAAAAGCCAAAGCGTAACCGAATATACGGGGCTCATGTGTAGTAGCAGCAGCAGCAGCTGGAGGAACAAGTGAGGAAAATTGGTTGGTTGTGGGATTGAGAACATAATATGGATGTTTGATTATCGGAGGGCCACCTATTGAAGGGTCGGGAAGGCAGAATAAGAGGCCATTACATGACTGAACTATGCAGGTTCCATATAGGTGTGGAACAAAGTTAAGAGGATTGCGGGCTGCAGACAGGTATCCTTTGGTCTCCAGGATTAGTACTACTGTCGCATTGTTCAAGATGATCGATGTGATAAAAGTTGGTGCATGCGTTAGTGAAGATGGCGGAGATGGAGGGATGGGGGTTCCTAAGGGTGTAGCGATGACAGAATTTGGGGTCGGACATAAGAGAGAGCCAACTCTCCTAGGTGCTGCCGTAACTGCAGCGTTTTAAGCAAAGTGCCTGCTCCATACTACTGCTTCAAGTATAATCACTTGTATGCTTTTGAAGCTACTTATATTTCTTAGAAACCTAGAAAACTATTCCAGATCCTGATAGGAACCCGAAACCAAATCCTAATCCAAGGTGGACTATCGGAAATCCAAATTAATCTTTCTTAATTTTCATTGTCTCTTACGATCATAAGACATTTACAGCTGCAGGATCAAAAACAAAGAATCGAATCTATGTTCCATACTACTGCTCCAAGTACTAATGTTTTTGAAGCTACTTATATTACTTGGAAAACTATCCCAGACCCAAGTAGGAACCCAAAACCAAATACTTATCAAAGGTGGACTAACTCAAGTCCTCGGTAATCCAAATTAAAGTTGCTTAATATTGTCTCTTACGATCATAAGAGATTTACAGCTGCAGGATCAAAACCCTTACAGTACAAAGAACCGAATCTAAATACTTCAAGACGAAGTATTCCTGAAACCATCTATACACCCTACTTCACTAGCAGTCTAGCACTAGTCTCACTAATCCTTACCATTGATGACTCTTTGCATTACAGGAAAACGCCGGCCTCTTTGGTCACAAGCAATATACCTCTCACCCAAAGCTCAGCCATTTCAACCCCACCTTCGCACACAAAATGCACCTCCTTGTTCTTGATAGTCACAACCCTAAACACTCCGGCTTCATTAACATCACTCTTGCTCCGCCTGTTCCTGATAAAAGCTGGGCTAGCACTCACCTCAGCCTCTAGGCATATCACATTTCTCTGATTAGACTTGCCCCATCGAAGCATCCCTGAACTCCCCACCATTCTCAGATCTTTCTCATGAGGGCTTCCTTCCCCGCCCTTTGTGTGCTTGAGAACCCGAGCCCCACGTAACACCAGCTTGCGAGCAAGTTCATCTAGTATAACACACTCAGCATCATTTTTCAGACCTCCCTTTTTCCTCGCAAGCGAGAGTGGCGTTTCGCCTTTAGCATTCATGACCTCTAGCTTGGCCCCATGAGAGATCAAGAGTTCACACATGGAACCATAGCCTTCCCTGGCAGCTAACATGAGAGGTGTGTAACCATCTCCATCAGGGACATTTACATCGTAACCCCTACTTGTTAACATCTTGGCTGCATCCATGTCCCCACGACGTGCAGCACAATGTAGAGCATAGAAACCTCCAGCGTATTGATTGCCCTTTTCAAGTGCAAATTCAAGCATCACCTTCTCAAATAGGTCACGGTTTTGGCTCAGTGCTGATAGAGTAATTGCTGTTTCACCAGATCTGTTGGACAACTTAACATCAGCTCCTGCATAAACCAGCAACCGGAATGCTTCCACATGACCCTCCAAAGCAGTGATCATAACTGGACTAAAACCTTTATCATCCTGATAATCAATCTCAAATTCTCCAGAATCAACTATAGCTTTTAAGGCCTCAATATCACCAGCTTGAGCGACAAACATTAAGGGAGAGAAAACAGAAAAGTTGCTGGATTTAGGTATCTTGCCAGTTCTTATTATACCTATCAATACCTCCTGGAAACCAAGGGACCACCGATTTGTGACAGTAATTGAACTGACAGACTGAGCAGCCACATTGACCAAGCCAAAATCAGCACCAGCCATGACCAATACTCTGATACACTCTTGCTGTTTATATTTTGCACAGATCATTACAGCTGTCTCACCAGAGTCTGTCTTGGAGTTTATATCACAACCAGAGTCGATCAAACATTGAAGGACTGTTGACAAGCCAAGGCGGGCAGCCATGTGTATTGGATTAAACATTGTCTTCCCAGTTGTTCTGACGGGGGATTCTACATTGGCACCACAATGTAGGAGAGCACGCACAGCTCCTACATTGCCACATAGGATGGCATGGTGCAGGAGAGTTCTTCCACAGTAAGGGGTATTAGGAGAAAGATTTTGGAGGAGCAAATGCAAGATTGAGCCACTAGCTTCAAAGTATTCCACTGCACACCAAGTAATTGGATAAGGTTCAGCCAGTCCTGCACCAACACGCAACTCTTCCCCTGTAGCAATGTCCCATGACCATGCTCCCAGACTCACTTCGATATCTGTCCTTGCACCAGCCTATTCATTTTGGAACAAAAACGAAGGTTGGTTAGTCATGTGGAGTGAAAAAGAAAACAACAAAGCGGAGTAATTTCGAAGATGAAGCAAGAACAATTCTACTGTTGCATCAGAAACATAGAATCTAAATCATTTATGAGATCTCACTGCAACAATCCAAACTTGTACCGTTGTATTACTATTGGAAGGTACAAATCCAGCTGCCACAGTTTTTGCATTATTATCACACAGTGGACGGAGGGGCCTGCCTACTCATATTGGATTCTCAAATGATTTTTAATTTTTGTTTTACTATTCCTGATATAGAGCTTTCAGACATATATCTGATGATTTCTGTGTCAATCGATTGTACATTGACAGAACCCAATTGTGAAACTTATGGCATACTTATCCAAAATGTAGGCTCAAGAGTGCAGGGAAATTAACAGCGAAGCAACTGGAACTTATCTCTATGAGCACCACCACTACTTCATATAAATAAACTGAAAATGATGAGCAAATCACCTTTAGTAGCAAACGGACAGTAGCAACCTGCCTGCTAACAACTGCAGCTATGAGTGCACTACAGTCAACATTGGTGTGCAGAGAAGGCTTAGATGACTGAAGCAGTATCCTATCGACTGCACTTGCATCCACACCACACTGCAATTATAAGAAAGAAGAAAAATGTGAGCCCATTAACCAGGTTAATAAAGAGATCCTAATAGGTTATGCTCTGAACAACCTACTCATCTGGAGCATTTCAGACATTGTTCAGTCTTAATATATGATTCATTCAGCAACTAATAAATCAGTCTTATGATCATTAAGATACAAATGTGCATGTCCACAACTACGAGGAGCATTTTTATGATTGCTCGTATACAGGATATCTTTTCACTGATGTTCAACATCAATCCAGTATAAAGTACTGTCTGTTTTATCACAGTTATGTAAAAAAATAGCGATGAACAACAGTTATGTAATTTTCACTGGTGGCGTTTAAAAGATAGCAATGAACAACAGTTATGTAATATTCACTGAGGATGATAGTCTACCTTCATGAGAGTGCCCACCACATCCACAAACCCTCTGCAGCATGCTATGACAATAGCATGCACAGCAAGATGGGGCCGGATTAAATCAGAGGACATAAGCAGCTCCACGAATTTAGCATTTCCATGACAACTTGCCTCCAACAAAGCTTCCTCACAAGCTGGTTGAGATGCTCCAGCTTTAAGAAGGATCTTGAGAATCTCAAGATGGCCCTCTCTCACTGCTGCTGTTGTCGCAAATCCCCGGAAGAGCTTCTGATTTACATCAGCTCCAATCATCTGTCAGTTAAGAAAACAAGCCAATCCTTAGTACATGGCAAAGCTAGAAATAATACTCCAAAAACAGATATTTTACAGTTTCATCCATCTAATCTCTTCTTCCCATGAATGGCCTCAACATGTTTACAAAAGGTCAAGCAGAAGAGATAAGAAAAAACTACTACATTCATAGGTATCTTGGTTTCTTCATCGAGTACAAAAAAGTGATGGCCACATACAGACAAATTGGGGGAACAAAATATGATATGATGTGCAAGGAAGCATGGAATTGTCAACAAGGAGATCATTAATACGAGGGCAAGGGAGATGCATAATACCTCAGGCTTGGTATAATCAGTTTGAGACAGCTAGGTACGGGCACGTAAGAACCATACCATATACTATTTTAGCAGCTCCAGCATTTTAAGAATATGCACAAACTAAACCCCAACATCCAACTAAGCACGATACAGAACAGTAATAGTAATTAGTAAATCATGCATTTTTGCTCCAAAATAATTAGATTAACATCCACAAAACACAGATTTAAACTCAATAGAATACACAGATTAAATAACTAAGATCCTTAGAAGCTTAACTTCTATAATCTATGAATAATTCATGAACCAAATTTAGAAAAGTTTACATTTAGTCACTGAATTTTTGAATTTTCACTTTTCAAGTGATTAACCATATCCGAAAACAGAAATCCGTCAAGTTATTGCTACAATGCACATAGAAACAGTTTCAATTCACCGAAAACTCTCCAATGCTGGATCATGAACTACTTCGAAAACGCTTCTCAAGAGTCCAATTTTTCAATAAATTCCCAAATGCTTGCAAATCAACATACTAATTATCTTAAAACTGAAACAATTAGTAAAACAACATACTAATCCTCAAACAAATATGCAGTCAAAATAGTCAACAAACGCAGTCAAAAAATTCAAATTCAAAAAATTACTCATCTTCAACCTCACTGATCTAGTAAAAAAAACTTAACAACACACTCCAAAGAGTCACCACATTACCAGCAATCTCTTCACCAGCTCCACATGTCCACCGTGAACCGCCACAAAAAGCGCCGTGACGTCAGTTTTGAACTCCTCGTAACCAACTCGGACCTCGCTCGCCGCCTCGTCCCTTAGCACCACCTCAGTCCTCCTCGATCTCAAGCTCACGGCGCCGACGAAGTTGACGTCGACGAAAGGATCGGCGGCGAGGTCCGTCGCGGACTTCAGATCTCCGGCGAGGGAGGCTTCGAGAAAGCGCTGCGAGACCTCGGCCTCGCAGTCCACCGGGAAGACCTGTTTGCCGGAGAAAACGGTCATTTTCCGGCGGGGTTTTGAAAATTTGGGAGGTGGGAGCAAATAGTAGTGATCGGAAGTGAGGTGAGAGCTCGCATGCGGTTTAATTATAACGACGCGAGGCTCGAGAGAGAGAGCAACTTGAAATAAATGAGCGCTAAGAATGAGGGGAGAAGTGTGGCCCTTTTAACGCGTGGGTTTTACGACGGTTAAAGAATGATTTGACTGGGGGTTAAAATATTGGAGTGGCCTTGGGGTGGGGTCCACTATGTTGGACCTGCTGCTTTTTTTTTACAGTGGCACTCGGCTCGGTTTCATTTTTTTTAGGAAAAATAGTAATCCGGCCAACGCAAGAACATTACGAATTTACGATCCGTTTATGAGTGCACTAGTACTGTTGCCCTGTTGCGGAGCTTTTTTTTAGGGTGAAAGGAAAGATGCTTAAACCCAAAGATTGTCAACACATTTCCCTCTTTAATTAACATATGCTTTTATTTATTTTTCGATCCAATTGTAATTGTCATGCCATGATCATATTCAATTATTGTAGTTGTTGGCTTATGGATACATGAAACCTCAACATTATGATCATATAACATTCAATGGATCGTGTATATATAAATAGTGTAAACAAATGATTGAAAAAAATTGCTACCTGGTATGAATATGAGTATCCAATGCCAACTGAAACATAAAGTTATTGGAACTTGTCCCACATTGAAGAAATATTAAATGCACTAGACATTTATAAGGAAATACCCATGTGAGGTATTAAATGGATTAAATGTCTTGTGTGGGCTTGGTGGGCTTTTCTATTGGGTTTTTCAATAGAAAATAAATAAATAAATAAATATATATATATATATATATATATTATTTAAAAGTCAAAGATGGGCATCGGGCCTTGGGGCTCTAGTGAAATAAAATTTGTTTTAAAATTTTGAAATAATAATAATATTATTATTTAAATTTTAAATTCGAATAAAAGGTTATAACTGTTCGGAACAGTTACAACTGTTCGAACGGTTATGCCTGTCCAGTTTGACTTTTATTTAAGAACGACTTTTTGGTCGTTGTATCCCATCAAACCTTCTGCACTTCTTCTTCCACCCCAAAACAAATTTCTGAGAAGCACAAAGTAAATTCGTCAGGTTCAAGTTCTTGTGCAAAAATTTGAACAAGATAGTTGTATCCTCTTGATAGACGTCCGAAACTGCAGCACGAGCGGGGACGAATTTCTGTCTTAGGTCACTGCATAGCAGGCCTCTATCTAATCAAGTTAGTGAATCTAATTTCAATTTCGTTGTTGTTCTTTGTTTTCAATTCAATTGCTGTTATATATTTATTGTTTGTGAAGAAGATTATAGATTGGTTCTAACAAAAGTACACTCGAGGATTCAATGCAAGCAGACTATAAAAACAACACAGAGCACAAGTTATGTTGTTGAATAGTGAGACAAGCACACACTGAGTCCATTAGCGATCACCACCTCTATAACTGGGGACACATATTGGAGGCATCCATATGCATATATGCAGAACTGCTCCATAGATCTTTAGCAGTGAAACAGTCCATGCAGTGATGCAGTAGTCCTCACTCATGGCTGGACAAAGGGACCTCATCCAATAAAATAGTAGATGAACAAAGAGGTCAGAGATCTTCAGGATCTTAAATATATCTTTACGTACGTATCTAAAACTTAAAGAGATGAAGCTACCAATGGAAAGTAAAAGCTGCTGGTGTTATATCTGTATGACTGTCTATGTATAATAAGTTAGGGCAGAATAAAGTTACTGCATGCATGTCTTCCCGGCCAGACATGCCCAGTGAATCAAATCGATAGCAGTCAATATGAGTAATGAAGAAGCCACCAATATTCAGTCTTTGAACATTAATTCTTTCACTTTGTTAGTCAACCCTTCCCTCGATCAGATAGCTTTATTACCTGCAGGCTTTACTACTATCTATCTAAGTAATAAATCAATGCCTTGTTAAGTAAATGATTTAGCACATCTAAGATTGTGAGTTCCCAATTCTTATTATCAATGATACAATGAAACATCCTTACGAAAGAAATTTTACTTTCATAATAGAGACTGACTCTTCATAATCGACAATTATAAACTATGTTATGGATCGATACATTCATGTACCGTAGTCTGTAGAAAAATATTTCGATATTATAACATAGACAAACCGTTCGATCTCTATTTTGTTTTAGATCGATTTTATATTAGTCATATTGATCGATGATCATGTAGTACTCCTGGCTAGTTCACCTGCGGTGAGACATTCGTGGGTTCTCTTGAGGTTCTTGGCTAAGCTTGCTTTGCAATCTGAGTGAAGCCTCTGATACACCCGTGCGACGTCGTTCAATGCCTTCGCGCTTACACAACCGCGCAAAAGAGGCAAATGCTTAAACTGACAACCATGGCATACAAATACTGTGAAAGCTTCATCGGGAAACAGACACGTCTGCTTTACATGGAGAAAGAGTCATCACCACGTGGCTTGTAGACATGCCCGGACGCAGGCAGTTACCATTTACCAAAACCCAGTTTGGCCAGAAAACAAAACTCTTCTGCTTACTTAATTCTATAAGATCTGGGATTTAGTTTACAGAGGAGATTCTCTTAGGTAGTTGATTAGTATATATTTAGGGTTTATGGGTAAAGACAAAGAGAGATGCTTCCAGGAATGAATCCAAACCATGTTCTTGCTCCTTGGTATCGATGACAGAGTACAGTTTATTTAGTTTATTTAGGACACACCGCAAATCTTTAACCTTTTCTTTTTGGTCAGAAATGGAAGATTACGGGTCGCGCGCATAGGCGCAATTCTCGCAGCAACAACACCGAAGCCCACGCACGACATTGCGTTTGCTGCGTTCTAGCTAGGGTTTGATCTGTCTGTTTTTCCGATATATTGGACAAAGATTAAACTACGAACTAAAACCACGACTACAACGACACACCGACGGAAGGCGGTGCTTGATGATAAGGAAGCTAAAGCAGATGAGACTAGAAGGAGAAGGATGGGGAAGCTAGAGCGGCATGGATTGGATAGCCGGTACTGTTCCTGTATACGTTTGCTTCTTCTTATTGAATGCAAGACATGGGTGAATACGGATGACCCATACTCATGATGAGAGAGACGAGTTGGACGACGGTAGGTACCGATTGACGGAGTAAATGGGTGTACCCGAATGTGCAGACAATTCAGCCGCACGTTTCGATCGATCTACGTATTAACTTCTTCAAGAAGATGTGAAAGCATTGAATCCTGGTCGGTCTAGGGATAGCCATACATCTTATTTAATCGACGTATGCTTGAATAAGAATTAAGCCAAACATGCACAATACACACGTACGTGGTGGGAATGAAGGTGGTAGTTTCTTCTGCTCTCTAAATAGATCGAGCTTGGTTTTGATTCATTTGTTTAGCGTATTTATAACATCGATCGATGCTAATTGGCTTCATGGTTCAGTTATTGAAAATTTAGGTATTGATCAGCAACTTGCCAAGCTTTAGAATGCTAGAGTTTCAGATTTCATCAAGGATGACACATGGTTCTGCCCTTCTAATTTGATCACAAATCTTGCTACTCTATGGTCAAAAGTTTTATCTATAAGACTTCCTTATTCAGATGTGGAGGATAAGCTAGTGTGGTTAGATTCTTCTGATGGCTCATTATCTTTATCTATGGCTTATGAGTCTAAAAGAAGCAAGCAGACAAGTGTTCCTTGGGACAGGTGGGTTTGGCGTCAATGTTTTCACCCCCGAAATTCTCTTACTTTATGGAAATTTCTTCATGGCAAGCTTTTAACGGATGACATCTTGGTTCATCGGGGCTTTCAATTGGCTTCCAAGTGCTCTCTTTTCCATGCCTCAACTGAGACAACCCACCACCTTTTCTTTGAATGCCCTTTCTCTGTAAAGGTGTGGTGTGAAATTCTTTCTTGGTTTAGAGTCGGTACTTATTTTCTAGATATTTTTGTTTTCTTCTCTTACCCTCTTCAGCATGGTTTTGGTACTCAATTGCAATTACTTTGGTGGGGAATGATGGGAGCTGACTTTTATTCTCTTTGGCATGCTAGAAACTCTATTCGGTATGATGAGCATTGTTTAACGCCAGATTATTTGATTCACTCTATCAAGCTGCAAATTCATGAGATTGATTCTTAGGGTTTAGGAACTATGCGCAACTCTGTGGACGAGCTTTGCACTCTCCGTGCTCTTGGAATCAGCGGTAGAGCCTCAAAACCTCATCAAATTCGTGAGGTAAACTGGCATGCTCCTAACGCTTTTGAATTCAAGGTCAACAATGATGGTGCTGCTTGTGGAACTCCAGGACCGGCTGGCTATGGTGGTATCTTCCGGGACCATTTGGACAATTGCATGGGTTGTTTTGCTGGTTCCATAGGTGATGCTACTGCCTTAGAAGCTGAGCTTCAAGCCATTGTTCATGCGGTATCTATGGCATCGAGGAGGGGATGACACTCTCTTTGGATTGAAAGTGACTCAGCAATTGCAATTCATTTTCTTGCTAATGACAAATGCTCAGTCCCTTGTCGTCTACGAGCTGATTGGATCAATTGTCGTGTCATTCTTTCTACCATGCAGGTTCGTTTTTCTCATATTCTTTGAAAAGGAAATCAAGTGGTTGATTGTTTAGCTAATTTTGGGGTGGAGCATGAGGGGCGGTATTGGTGGGACTCCTGCCCTCCTTGTGCTTCAGCTGCTTTTGTTCATAATTTGCAGGGCTTACCTAATTTTCGCATTGGCTAAAAAAAATCTATCTCCTCTAGGTGCTTTAGTTCATGATATCAGAAGTCTAGAGAATAGTATTCAGGATTGTAAAGTGGTTTATGCTCCAAGACAAGCCAATAGAGTAGCTCATAGACTTGTTAGTTTCAGCTATGAAGACAATGTAACTAGAGACTGGTTTGTTCAGGCTCCTGAATTCATTCAGGATGGCCTCATGTACGATATTCGTACTCGTTAATAAAAGTTTTTTTAAAGAATATTTGTGAGATGTGATTTTATTGTTTTCATAATCTATGATTCCTGAGATGATAGCGAGTGCAGAAACAATGTTAGAAGGTTGGAAAAGTCATGAAGGAAAAGAGATTGAGGTGTTCGAGTTGTTTAGGTTTTTCACTTCAGAAGTAATTTCTAGGACCGCCTTTGGCAGCAGCTACTTAGAAGGAGAGAATATTTTTCAGAATATTATGAAGCTATCAGTTTTCTTGGTCAAGAATTCCTTCACCGTAAGATTTCCTGGCTTAAGCAAGTTTGTCAAAACGAACGACGAAAATGAGTCAGAAAAGATTGAGAAAGGAATACGCGACTCCATGCTAGAGATTATAAAGAAAAGAGAAGAGAAGGTACTAATGAGTAGAGAAGATGAGAGCTTTGGGAGTGATTTTCTTGGACTACTTTTAGGGGCTCATCATGGTACCAATGACAAGAGAGGATTTCAGTGGGTGGTTTAATTGATGAGTGCAAGACTTTCTACTTTGCAGGACAAGAAACCACTAATAGTATGCTTGCTTGGACTGTCTTTCTTCTGGCACATTATACATATTGGCAAGAGAAAGCAAGAAAAGAGGTCATGCATATATTTGGCAAACAAACTCCGGACGGCCTTACCAAGCTGAAAACAATAAGTATGATCATGAATGAGTCACTAAGATTATATCCTCCTGTTCTGTCCATTGAAAGGAAAGTCAATTGGGATGTTAAACTAGGAAGGTTCACCATTCCTGCTAATATTGATGTGCACATTCCCACTCTAGCACTGCACCATGAACCTCTATTTTGGGGTCAAGATGCGTACCTTTTCAAGCCAGAACGATTCTCTGAGGGGGTTGCTAAAGCTACTAACAACAATGTAGGTGCCTTCTTGCCCTTTGGAATGGAGCCTAGAATTTGTGCATTTTTCAACTTTGCAACCATTGAAGCAAAGATTGTTTTGTCGATGATTCTACAGCGCTACAGCTTCACCCTTTCCCCGGGTTATGTGCACTATCCCCATCAATTTCACACTATCCGCCCACAACATGGGGTTCAAGTGTTGCTTTATCCACTGTGAACTATGAAAAGAACCAGACAGACGCTACATAGCTACATAAATTTCCTCTTGAATAAATTAGTGCAGTACAACCGCTGTTATTATGTGTTACAGTGCAATATCATCCTGTGGTTTGATTTAAAAAAAACATCGATCGATCGATCTCTCTGCATATATGCAACTTCATGTGATTCTCTTTAATGGCCATCTCGATTCTCACAGTGATGAAGTTGAAGTGGAAACTTCAGTACTAGCTTCGACTCGATCCCTAGCAGTATAATAGTGACCAGTACGTGAGCTAGATCACTCTGAAATTTCCAGGAAGGCACGTACGATTAGGAACCGCGAGGATGTTATAATAAAGTTGGTTAGATTTTTTCCATTAATAAACGTGTACTAATTTGGAGTGGACTATATCTCAAATTTTAACTTTTTAAACTAAAATTCAGCTATAAATGAATGAGTTTTTAAAATTCGAGGTGAGCTACAGCCTGTGTGTAGCTACGTCATTCATACCATCCATACAGGCCTGCAGCCACTTCTATAATATAGCATATATATACACAGAGGATCTAAATAGCTGTCCTTACATTAAGTTTCCAAGCCCTACTGGATCCAACAGCACCAGCTACGAACATAAAGCGCGCCCTAGAAAGAATCGGATACTAAATCGATCACATCACCTATATATGGTAAGTAAGATATACAAAGGAAAAATTCTAGGATGAGCCAATCAACTTTGTTGTAAAATTGTAAAATGAGTAGTTAAAGTTGTAATATTTGTCCTTAAAGTTGTAAATTTATAGTTACACCATTAATGTTCATATGTCCTTAAAGTGGTAATTAAGTTGTTAAAGTTGTAAAATAGAGTGTTTATCTCATTTAAGACTCATTTTACAACTTTAACAACTTATTTACCACTTTAAGAACACATTACCACAAATGTTGTATTTACAACCTTAATAACTAACATTACTACTTTAACGATTCATTTTATAACTTGATGCATGCTATGCATCAACTCACCTAGTCTTCCCCTATACAAAGATCGACTATGTTGGGTTAGAAGCTATGGTGAAATTCGGACTTGGATTATATGTTAGTACCTAGGTTAACTTCCAGAGTCAAACTATTCCAAAGCTCATCAATTTACCGTTAACCCATATGAAATATGAAGTAAAATATCAAATTCCCTCGGTTGCTTAATAAACCGACGAGACATACGAGTGTGAGAATTTAGAGTGTAGACCATCGCCAATTATAAGATGATCGAGTAGTGTATTTATCAAGCTAGCTTTATGATATCATCATTCATTTTGCCCCAAGGTTTCAAATTTTCAGTGTAGCTCCTACATTTGAATGCTTTTCTGGGCCCTCTTATGCCACTGAAGTTGGTGGTGGAGATCATGAATTCATGATCATTCTAATTGTCTTCCACAAATGGGACAACATAGTCACTATCTTAATATACCTTTGCTTCTTTACCAATTCGTATAGCTCGTCCCTTTTTAATCATTGTGTAACTGTTGATACTTAACAGCATGAAATCAATCTAAATCGGAATCAGCATATATAACTAACTACCGCAATCATGAGGTTAGGATTTTAAATAACATCGGCGCCAAAGTTTGTTTCGCAACCAAGGGAGGTTAATTTTGTGGACCTCGTATCAATTTCAAATAACTTTCCTCTGCTTTTGCTAACTACGCCTTTGATTAGCGACTAAATGGCGCAATCCAATTCAAACACGAACGACAAAGAACCCGTAAAGCTAGAGTTGTTTGGAAATGCGATGTCTGCTTCAACAATTCCAATTATATTCAAGTACGTACGTTGCTTGCGGTTCAAATTAAGCAATTGTCGAAATTAAGGATCCATCTTTGTGTATGCTTTTATATGGGGTTGGTTTGTGTAGAGGATTATCGTTATAAACTAATCATCATCATTCAAATAAAGCTTAGTATCAAGAGACAACGGTCCTTAATTTCGTGTTGCACGCATCCATTTCCCACACTCAACCTGCAGGTAATGATCGAATATGTTCTGCTACTACAAGTTTAGTTTCAAATTTTCAACTAAAACGATAACAATGATGAATCGATGATGGTGGGGAAATTTTTAAGGGTGACCACTGTAAAACTTGTATTAAACGTACTGTTCAATTATAGGGTACGTAGCAATATTTCTTTGAATACTTGAGTAACTGATTTGGTACAACAATCTTTGTGAATCTTCTCTCTCTCTCTCAATTCGTCTTGATTACAGATCAAATTTAGTTGTAAAAGCAATGTTTTATGTAAAAATTTATCAAAAAGAAAAACTCTAAACCCTTGTAAATACAAAGGATTCTCGCAGATCCTTTGTATTTATAACTATTCATAATATCAAAACCATGGCCGCCACCGTCCAAATCAGCTGCTATATTCTTATCAAAGATCACTACCCTCTCTTCGACAACCGACGAATCTTCAGTAACAACAATCCTAATTCTTCAATCTCTTTTAGCTATTCCAAAACCTTAAACTGAGCTGCTTTATCCTTCGTGCCAATACCCATTTTCAAAAGGAAGGCTTGATGTTTTGTTTTCCGGCGGCCGAGGTGGCGACTAGAGCCATGGATATGAGGATGAAAAGTTGAAACCCTCGACTTTTTTGTTTAGTTCCTCAAAATAGGCTGGCTTTTTTGGAAGACGATTGAAGGTCAGGCATTCAATCAGTGGTGTTGGTAAACGTTGTGTTGATGTATGTAGGACAATGTTCTAAAAAAATGTTAGGCGCTAATCGGGCCGACAACCGGAGATTAGCGCCTAGGCGGGTTTATTAGACGATTAATTGAGGATTAGTCAGTTTTCTAGCTCACTAGGCGGAAACGGTAAAACACAGTCTAGCGTCTAGACATGGATTAATAGACTCTAGACGGAGATTTTTAGAACATTGATGTAGGGTATGTGAGTTATTCTTAAAAAAAGAGTAATAAAACTAGAAAAAGAAGAAATAGAGGCAAGATGTTAAAGAACTTCAACCTATGGCCAAGCACCTGGACAACCGGCTTGTGCAAATAGAGGCAAGCTGTCGCTCGTAGAGGCAACAAGGAAAAGCATTCAAAAATTTCGGACATTGATGAGTGCATGACGAGATTTGAAATCAAATGGTTTTCTTAGGATTGTGCATCTTCGGTTCGCCCGATTTATGGTCAAGCCAAAACCATCCGAACTATTCAGTTTTACATTTTGTCCAACCGAAACCGAATCCGAATCCGAATCCCTACAAACTTTATGAAAGAGACCCAAAAAAAATAACATCGACCCAGTTGTTTTGGTTCGGTTCGGCTCGGTTTAATTTGTTTGGTCCATTTGTGTTGGGCTTTGGACAATAGCCAAATCCTCAACTGGCCCAGTCAAGTTAACATTTTGATATCAAAACCACTCCAGTCCCAAGTTTTCCAACTTCAATCCGGTGGATGCTGACTCTCTCAGTCTCAGCTCACAGCTCACCGCCAATGGCCTCCCCTAACCAACCACACAACCACCGTAATCTCTCTCTCTCTCTCTCTCTCCAACGCATTTCTTTACGACCTCGCCGATGTGAAATGACGATTCTGTCTCCGATTTTGCAGGCTCCGTGAAAAAAGTCGCCGTCGTCGGCGCTGGTGTTAGGTAACGCTTGCTCTCAATCTCTACATTAATCGATTGTTAACTAATAGCTTTACATGTAATCGAAATTCTAGTCGAAATTTGCGAAAATTTGGCTGTGTGATTTTACTTAATTTATGCGATTGGAGTTTGATGCAGTGGACTTGCTGCTGCTTACAAGCTGAAGTCACATGGTTTCGATGTTACGGTACTCGAAGCTGAGGGAAGATCTGGAGGGAAGCTGAGGAGTGTGTCGTATAATGGTTTGATTTGGGATGAGGGAGAAAACACAATGGTGAGTTTGTTGATTTTGTTGTTGTAGTGGTGAGTGTGAGTGTGAGTGTTTTGGAGTAATGAGTGTTGCCTACATTGCGCAGACCGAGGCTGAGGCCGAGGTGCAGAGTTTGATTGACAGTCTGGGTCTTCGAGACAAGCAACAATATGTAAGGACCTCTGCCTTTGTTTACCTCGTGTATGTATGAGTGTTGAATTGTAGTTTGTCATGAGGCAAATTGGTAATGTGAATGCTTGTTGACTGCTAGATCTTTGAACTGCTAAGTAACTCGGTTAGTTTGTTATGATGGTGGGAGATGTTTGTATCGGTTTACTGATTAGACTGATTGTTGTGTACTATTGCAGCCGATTTCGCAGAACAAACGGTATGTTGCACGGAATGGAACACCTGTGCTGGTATGCTTCCTTATTGCATCTATATTATTAAATGAGTTTGCATCATGTGGTGTTATCTAGAAGACATATAGGAGATGTTTCAGACTTCATTCATGTCATTTTGCTGACTTTTTCACATCAGCTGCCTACCAATCCAATTGAGCTGATCAAGAGCAACTTTCTTTCTACAAAATCAAAGGTTTGTCTCTATTATATCTAGCATGTCTAGTAAACTTGTTTACTACTTTTTCAATCACATTCAGTTCCATTGAATGATGACCAGAAATGATGTGAAATACAATGTTTTTGCAACATCAGGGATTCTTTGAAGCCTGTAATATCAATTTCATAAGCATCAAACTGAATATGCTTTTCTGTATTGCAGTTTCAGATTCTTCTGGAGCCATATTTGTGGAAGAAGAAAAAAGTGTCTGATGATCACACCCAAGAAAGGTGTTAGTCTTCTCTGTTTCATCAAAAATCTTTGCACTTTCATTGCTTCTCACCTTACTTTGTTGAGTCTTATCATTAGTCTTTTTCTAATATTCTAGTTTTTGACTTGTTTGGCTGCAGTGTGGCTGGGTTCTTTCAGCGTCATTTTGGGAAAGAGGTATACGCATAATGTTTTCAAAATGTTTGTACCTGTTCTTAAATTCTTATGCCTTTTATTGTTTCTATCTTTTGCTTGTAAAGGTCGTGGATTATCTTGTTGATCCCTTTGTGGCCGGTACAAGTGCTGGAGATCCTGAATCTCTTTCGGTGAGTCATGTTTCAGTCTTTGGGTGTGTATATCTTGCATCTGTTTCTCAAATCAATTAATTGTTACTTGATACCACAAGATATATAAGCTGTATTTCGGCTTTTTCCATGCATCCATTTAACATTTAATGAATATGGTCATTATTGAGACAAGCGATACCAAACTTTGCCCTCACACAACAGCTTTATTATTATTATTATTATTATTATTATTATTATTATCCTGTGATCATGATCTTACATCTTAAAGAGTCGTTTTGTGTTCTTCTAAACAGATGCCACATTCCTTTCCGGAATTATGGAACATAGAAAAGAGGTATGTTATATGAACTGTTCCTTCTACTTTTGTCTTTCTTTTAGGGAAAAAAAGGGAGAAGGGTGGAATGGTAATGAAGTTCTCTTCTGTGAAGAAATCCTACTTCACTAGGCTGTTGGAAAAATTGCCAGATTAATGTTCTATAGAATGGAAGGCATCATATTGTAACAAATTATGAAATCACATCTTGTAATAAAATAAATGCCATGCTACATTTCCTTGGTTCTATCTGTGAAAGATTAATAAGAAAATAAGCCCCAACTCACTTGGCCTTCTTTTGGTTCTCACAATCTAATCTTAGTCTACTGTAAATCACATGTTGTAACAAAATCATGGGGGATAGACGTAGCATCTATTCGAGTTCAAACTTCAAAAGAAATGAGCTGCTCATATAGTTACTAAACAATATGCTGTGGTTGATGCTTGTATGCATGATATATGATTGTTGCTGAGCAAAAGTGTTCTCTACTCTATCAGGTATGGTTCGGTCATAACTGGGGCAATTCGGTCAAAAGTAACTTCCAGGAAAGAAAAAAGTGGAGATACAAAAGGTTCTGTAGAGAAAGGAAAGCGTCAGCGTGGATCTTTTTCCTTTCAAGGTGGCATGCAGGTATCACTTCAGTGGCATACTTTTCTTTGTAACAAGTCATGACAACTTATGTGAATTCTGTGTTTTTGATGGTGATACCCTGTGGGGCTTTGAGGAATGTTGATCTTATAAGTCTTATCTGTGACTTTCATTTGCAAGAGCTTTTCATCTTTTGATCTTTCTTACCCTTCTCTATTTTAAAATATTCTGTTTTCTGTGTAGTGCAGACACTCACCGATACATTGTGCAAACAGCTTGGTAAACATGAGCTTAAACTGAATTCAAAGGTCTTGTCATTATCTTACAGTCATGATGGGAACAGTACATCAGAAAATTGGTCGCTTTCTTGTCTTGCTAATGATGGCATGCATTCACAAAGTTCATCTGTTGATGCTATAATCCTGACGGTTAGTTACTATGTTCACGTTATTTGTATCATTTACTTTCTCACTGGGACCTGTTGGTTCCTATGTCTTCATGCTTTATAAGTCATGCATTATAAGGTCTGACTCATGCATCCAGCTTGGTACTCTGAATACAAAATGTGGTTGTACTGCTTCATTGCAGCCACAAGATACTTCCACAGATGCCGTGACCAAGTTGTACCCACAGAATTTCAGACCAAAAAAAAAGTTGTACACACAGAATACAAATTTTTCACAGGGCACACAATTAGGAGTCTTTTCCTCTAGGCACTTCAATTTGTCTTTTTTTTTACTCTTCATGCATCTTTTCATCTCTATTCTAGCATTTTCATTAATATACGCCAGACTGCCATTGCTTCTTTTTAAAAACTGTTATATGCATGCAGGTACCTTCCCTTCTATTCTTTAGGAAACCGTTACTTTTATTGAATGACCAAGTATTAACAGGAAATTTTCTTCTTTGTAGGCTCCATTGTGTAGTATCAAAGAAATGAAGATCACAAGAAGAGGAACCATCTTCCCTCTTGATTTTCTTCCAGAGGTATATATGGCATTTAATTTAACATATATGCAGCAGCTTGTATTACTTCCTCTACAGTACCTGATTGGAAATTTGGAACAACGATAAGCCGGAAAAAATAGATTTTCAACAAAGCCTCTGTCTTGGCAATTCCTTATTCTTTTACTGTCTATATTGCAGGTGAATTATATGCCACTATCAGTTTTAATAACTAGCTTCAAGAAGGAAAACGTTAAAAGGCCTCTTGAGGGATTTGGAGTTCTTGTTCCCTCCAAAGAGCAGGAAAATGGCCTTAAAACACTTGGTAAAAATGCTCAGCTTTGGCCTTGAAACATGGAATAACTATTAACTTCCCCTAATATGGTCATTACATTTTCTTTACAGGTACACTATTTTCTTCCATGATGTTTCCAGATCGTGCACCTAGTGACCAATATCTTTACACTACCTTTGTTGGGGGAAGTCGAAACAAGGTACTGGCAAAAGCTTCAAAGTATGGGAAAGTTTTTGATGTTTTAGCAAAACCATGTTTTCTGTCGTTTATGTTGTGCAATGAATTCTATTTGCATGCGTAATATATCTTCTTTTCCCTATTGCTCTAGGGATGAGTTGAAGCAAATTGTTACCTCTGATATAAGGCAACTTTTGGGAGCGGAAGGCGAGCCGACATTTGTGAAGTATATTCACTCTCTCTTTTTGTCGTTTGGCAGTTAAAAACTTGAATAACAAAATAAAGTAAATGTTGAAGGATCCTATGAATTTCCTTTGCCTTTTTCTCATACTTGTTAGTACAATTGATGACTTACTGGCAGCCATTACTATTGGAGGAAAGCATTTCCATTGTATGGGCATAACTACGATTCAGTCATAGAAGCAATCGAGAAGATGGAGAAAAACCTACCTGGTTTATTCTATGCAGGTAATTTCTCCCGAAAATTCTGTTTTGGATGTTCTAACTTGTGATCTGTGGCCTCGTAGTCTTTTTCTGATGCGACATGCAAATAACAAGTATACATACTGCTTCAGGTAACCATAGGGGTGGACTAGTGCATCATAGATCGCCACACTCGCCCATCTCCTCCTTCTCTCAATTTACAAGCAAGTTTAGTTTCGTTCGTCATCACCTTGATCATGATCCAACTAGTACTTGCAACTTAACTGAGTCTCCACCCAACTGCAATCCTCTTAATTTTCTTCACAACCAAGACGGTGTTCACATTGCTCAGTCATGCAATGGCCTCTTCTTGTGCCTTCCCCAACCTCCAAAACACTGTTACCCATCTCTCGCTAGTACACTTGTTTTTTATGTTCTCAATCCACAAGTTCACTACACTTACTCCTCCAGCTGCTGCTGCTGCCACTACCAGTGATCCTCGAATCTTTGGCTTTTGACCCTTCCAAATCACCTCATTACAAAGTGGTCTTCCTTTGGTGTGTCAACGAACCAATTGCAGGCTGCTGGTGCCCGTACCATCACATAGAGATATATTCGTCTGAGACTCGAAGTTGGAGGCTTCTCGATTCTTGTTTCAACACTCAACCTCAAGGAGATGGCGTACTATCACATAGATGAAGAGCGTACTATCACATAGATGAAGAGCGTGTCCCTAGGGATGACGGCAGGAAAAGTTTCTTTACGAGGCTGTCAAGATATTTTAGGGAGTCTCATGGTGGTGGCCGTTTGCATCTTATTGATATACAATCTCATACTAGATTTCAAGTCCTGGAGATGGGGAAAGACTACTCTGGCTGGTTTGTCAAATACATCTTGATCCCTTATGCACCGCTTACCCACAGAGTCGTTTTGTTATTCTGTCGCTTGCTCCGGAGGAAAATGAACAAGATGAGGAAACTTGGTCTGTGTTGCTCCTGGTAAAGTCATCTCTTTTAATCTTAGGGATAACACCTTCAAATCTATTGGTCTAAACCCCAAAGTCGGTGTTGATGATTCCTTTTGCCGAGTTGGTATGTTGAGAGTTTGGCTGTTGTGTGATGGGAATTCTTTTTTTCGTTTCTTTAGTTTTGAAATCAACAACTGTTAGTTTGGCAGTAAGAAGGTTGTATCTAGGGAGAACAACAAACTCATGGCAGTCAGCTAGCACTCTCACTCAACCCGCGCTCTCCCTCTTGATTCAAGACCTCAGGCTCAACTCCCACAGCTGATTACGTAATTGGCCGCCACCAGCCTTTTCCAATATTTCAAGGACCCGGCAATCATGAGAGCCATATATAAAACTCGATTTGGTGCTTTCGAGTTTCAATTCTCCAAAACCCATTTCGAGGGAGTGGTTCAAAAGACCCCAGAATCAATCAAACCCAACATCAAGCTTTTCTCGAGATTTGTGTTTCCTAGATTCTGAAATTGCTGATATTACATATGAAGATGAACGGGTCGGCCAAGTACTGGCCGGAGATGATGGGAGAGTGGCGGCAGGTATGGCGAAAAGAGGCGGTGGGTGATGAAAGAGAGAGCTAGGGATGGGTGTAGAGAACGGGTTCCAGTTTCTTTTTTTCTTCGATGTTCAACAATGGGCTTGACCATCTTAGTTTCAAAACAGAATAACTTAATCAAGTATCAAAACGAGACTGACGGCAGACTACCCAGCAATGGAGGAAGGGTAATATGGGAATTCAAATGAGAGCAAGAGATGAAATAATATTAAAAAATTGAATGGGAGTGTAGAATATAAAGGGCGGAGTGTAAATTTCAGTTGCCTATATTTATTCAAGTATGTATTTCAGTATTTGAGCTAGTGTATCCTCAATCTTCTTTATAAATTTCATTTTTCTTTATAATTCAAGTGTTTATAAAGAAAGCGAATTGGGGGTTTCGGATTGGGTGCGTTTATTGTCATCCTACAAATTATTTTGTTCACCTCACATCATGTTGATTTATTAAAAGACCAAATTATCCTAATATAAAATTACTGTAAGGGACAATAAGTTGTTACAAATTATAATTTTTTTATTTTGCTAAATACTTGTTTCATAAACCCTAACCCAGCTATTCAAAAAAAAACTCAGAAAAAAGAAAACGATGGAAGGGAGACGAAGATGACGTGCTAATATATATTTTGTTCTTATTAGTCTATGGTTAGCCATCTTTTATTTATTGATATTGTGTATATTGCAAATGAATGAATATAAATTTAAAATTAAATCTAAAATTGAATAGAATGTTGGGTGAACAAGGCAAATTAAATATGAAATTGTAAAAAAAATATGTAGGATGTGAAAAAAAAATGTTGGTTGAACAAAGTAAAAATGAAATAAACAAAAAAATTGAGGATGAATAAAATAGACTTGAGAAAAGGGTATTTTAGGTGTTGTAAAGGGGTGCACAAAGTAGACTAACAATAAATAATTTACAAATAGGGTGTGCAGAAAATATGGGGTGAACAAAATAGATTGTGAGGTGGCAATAGACGGCACCCTTTGGATTTTAGGGTTTTCGGGAGCAGATTTTGCTTTTTTTTTTGGCGAGAGAGGATTTTAGTTGAGAGCAGAGAGGGGTTTCTATTTTGTGTCGTTTCGCTTTTATAGATTGAGGTTCTCATTGGGCATATCTAGATTGGGCCCTATGACAGTGTACTCTTGGGTAGGCCTGTTTTTGCCTTCTCAGCCTTCCATGTGTCAGACACGGCAAAATTTAACATGGTGATTCAATTGTTCGAACGTTAAAGGTCTTATTTTGATATCTTCCTATCGATTTGGGATCGTTTTATCATTGCAAAAAGGCAAAAGGATTCAAAATAAGGATGTCTGAACCATGATCTCACCATCGTGGATGCAAAAACACCCTGTCATGTTTTGGTGGATTTATCTCTAACACGCATAAAGGTCCTTCTCAAGTTTGTTATGTTTCCACCGTAAAAAAAACAATGATATTTTGGAGATCTATTCGTGTTGTTATTTTCTCGAATCATACGCAGTATTGCTCTACATGAAGCTGTTTGGGTGGATGTATATAAGGTTGACATCCATTATTTATCATCTAAGGGACAAGTGGTGTAAGCTCTACCCCTGTCAAACCTACTTATATTCATGAAGATAATGATGCTTGCATTTTTTTGTTTTTGAATCAAAGATAATCATTTTATTGAGATACTTGTATCAATCGAGCATAGCTGTGAAATATATGAAACAAGATAAAACGAATCTTGGGGTTTTTTTGGATTGAAATAGTTCAAACGAATTTTGTGTTAATCAAATGGTTAACGTTCTCCATTATGACTAATGCTAATTGGAAAATAGAATTATTGGTAAAATAAAACAATTAAAAATAAAATAGTTTAATTAAAGAAGAAAACATAAGAAAATGAGAAGGGAAAAGAACTTGTGAAGTTATTATTATTATTATTATTATTATTATTATTATTATTATTATTATAAAAAGAACATGTGAAGTAAAAGAGAAATGTAGGTTTATCAAGCTCGAACCCCTAACTAGATAAGAGAATGCCAATCGAAACAAAGCAACTTTGTTCATTACTGGGTATTCATTCTGCATATATGAATAATTTTGTACATAGACGGCCCTTCATTTTTGTTCTTTAGCCTTTGATCTGGGTCACAGATGCATATGCTTGCGGATATGTAACCTCTAGTAGTATGATACAAATAAATGATTTGTGTTTCTTTGTCATATAAATCCAGGGCTTCTTAGTAGTGTTGTACTGTAGTAGTACGTAGAAATTAAACACTTTATCTTGTCAGAGTAGAACAATTTTATTGAAGCATTGTACCAAAGATTTGATCAGTACTAGACTGCTAGTAAGATGATCGAGGTCTGAGAAGATCGATGGTGCCATGCAAACAGCTGTGGCTCAACTAGAAAGCCTTGTCCTTTTCTTTCTAGCTGTTTGAACCCATCGTCTTCCCCATTCCTCATCTAATTTCATGAATTTGGGATTTTGGGGTCTTCCCTACATAATTGTTGCTGCCTTCCATGCGGTGGATACTGGCTTTACATGAAAATATGAGTTTGTTCCTTTGTGATTGTTTTTGTCTGATTTGTGCCCACAATGGCATCAATCTGTTTTTCTTTGACTGTGTTTAGATTCTTTGTGGACTTTAGGGTTAAGTGACAAATTGACAATCATTAGTTGAAAGGAGTTGGTCATAATCCAAGACTGTTGTCATTTTAGATTCCAAAAAAAAAGACTACTGAAGCATCAGCTCCTCTCCCAGTCACTGATTATTGTCTACCTTTAGTTTATGTGCATCAATCATTTGATTTCATGATTTAGATTTTAGACCAAGGTAATAAACAACAACCCTGAAGAAACTACTTTAGTTCGTCTTGGATTAAATAAAACTGGTCAAAAGCTCCAAAGTTGATGTTGGTTCTAAAATCTAAAGAGATGGATGCACAGTCCCTTGCTACTTTGCTTTTCCATACACCACTGCTTTTTATGCATCAAAGTTCCAATGTGCTTTCATAAGAATGTCCATATGAAGAAAGAACTCTTCCGACTATCACTAGAATGCCACGTACATGATGCGATATCGTGAATTTTGAGATTACGTGACGAGAAAGATAAATACATAAAATGAATCCTCATTTTAGTAGAATGTTATAAATTTTGAGAAAAGATAGTAAACGAGTCGATCCAAATAAACTTAATCAGATGCCAAATCCAAATGCTAATAGGGAAGAATTTTACTAAAACCAACATGCCTCTGCCTCATTGTCTGGGATGTGGAACAAACAAACAAGCATACTAAAACACTAAAAAGCTCTTCCATCCAATAATATGTTCCCACTTCCATGCACCTTTTAAGGCGCCTGACTTGGGACCTGGAATAGAAAGCCCACCATTACCAAACCGATTTGGAGTCTGTTGGCTTTGTTGAATATGCAATGCCCATTAGGTCTAAGGTTCGACTGGCATAGAGAGAGAGGCTTCGTTTCTGAAGAAACCGTAAACAAAAAGGTGCAAAGCTCTAAGCTGCCATGGGAGTGAGGGAAAGCTGAAGTGTTGCTATTATTATATGATCTTTCTCTAATCACAGTTGACAGTTCTATTGAGCTCTAATTTTATAGCTTTGCATCAACGTGGTTCTGCATTTGAACAGGCTGGTGTTTGTGTAACGGGCAACAATTATTTCCCAACATGCCCTTTCCTCTGTCTTGCAGAAAGTAAACAAAATATTATGTCAAATTTACTTCTTAAACTAAACCGTGACATTCGAAGATTATAAGTTTTCATATCAAACATTTTGTTTAGAAGAATGCAATGTTCATGAATCTTTCTCTTTCAAGTGTCATTTCTATAACACTCTATCATTTTCTCCGGTCAACATCGCATCTCTAAAATGTATTAAAGCCTTTACCAAACACTCTGATCTAATCGGATAATGACGTACGAAACTTTCAACTTCCCCGCAACCTGTACTTACCATTTTTCTCACTAGTGTCATTTTCCTGAATCATTCTCTTTGAAGCACTTCTCCTATTTCCTCCATTCACCTTTCCATGATTTCCATCACTGAAACTTCCCATAGAATTAAATCTTCACCCAACACTCTGATATCCACACCATTAATACCCACCAACACCTCAATCCTGAAACAGACAACACACTGGTACAAACTTACACCACAATGACCATATCACAGTGACAAATAGTAGAAGACAAGGTCGTTCTGGTCTTTCCCCACTCGTCTATATCAAACCCAAAGAGAGGGAAAGAAATTAAAACCCCTCAACATGTGTCATGTGAGCTCAGAATATTAAGCAGCGCAATGTTAGGGACTCTCTCATCTTCACCTTCTTCAATCCTCACACACACAAAGGCAAAGTCTATCTTTTCTTGTTCTTAAGAATTAAAGAGAGTGAAAGACCCGACCCGTTGACCCAGAACCCATCAATTGGTCTTGTCAGAGAAAAAAGAAAACCAGAGCAGTAAATGCCTTGAGAGACAGTTAAACCTCTCTGTCCCTAAATTTCAGTGAAGAAGACGAAGAACAATACCCCCTCTTCTTCTTTATTGGGTTTTTGTTTTGCTCTGCTTTCTATATAGGTTTGTCTCCTACCCTTAACTTATCTGCATCTCTATTGCAATGTCAGTACTTGTTGGTCTCTGTTTTCGTATCAGAATTGGTAGAGATGCTTCCTTTACTTGGTTTTTAGCTTGGTTATTATGCCAGTTACTTTCTTTTGTTTCTGGGTTTTTGAGAGTTCAACGTTAGTAATGGAACTTACCCAGTTGGTTGTAGATTTTGGTTCTTGGGATTTGTTCATATTTAGTGAAAATTGGAGTTAACTTGCAATGGGGCAGTTTTGCATGTTGAATTTTGATTCTTTGATGGGTTTTTGTCTATTGTTCTATCTTATCTGCACTATTGTTCTAATTTCTGTGCTTGGTTTTATCTGTTTTGCCTTAGAATTGCTGAAAGGTACTTGCTTTGTGTGGCTGGTTTAGATTTGTTAGTGTGAAATTTCTGTTGTGGGCTGAAACCAACTTGTTTAAGCTGTTGAATATTACACAGGAAACTTGCCCAGTTCATTCTGAAATGAGGAGGAATCTCTGAATTTGAGCTTCTAAGGAAAGATTTGGCCTTGGGGTTTTGTCCTAATTCACTGCAAATTACAGGAAATGGGGCGTTTTTACTTGCTATTTTCAGTGGTTGTGTCATGTGTTTTGTTCCTTCCGAGTACCCATGAGTTGCAAACATCTCAGAGCCAAGTGTTATTGCAGCTGAGGAAACAGTTAGAGTTCCCTTCCCCATTAGGAGTTTTTGAGAATTACACTGGAGACCTCTGTAACTTGTCTTCCTCTGCACAGATGAGCATTGTATGCCAGGACAATTCCATCATTGAGCTCAAGGTTATGGGAGATAAGCTCTTTAATGTCACAGAGTTCAATGGATTTGCAATTCCCAATAAGACACTTTCTGGGAAGTTCTCCCTGGATTCATTTGTGACCACATTGTCAAGGTTGCCTAGCTTGAGGGTTCTTAGCTTAGTGTCTTTGGGGATTTGGGGTCCACTGCCTGATAAGATTCATAGGTTATCCTCGCTTGAAGTCTTGGACTTGAGCTCAAATTTCATATATGGTTCAATTCCCCCTAAGATATCCACAATGGTCAAACTTCACACTTTAAGCTTGGAGGCCAATTATTTCAATGAGACTGTTCCTGATTGGTTGGACTCGTTATCAAACCTCAGCATTTTGTGCTTAAAGAACAATCAGCTCAAGGGTCGGTTTCCTTCTTCAATATGCAAAATTAAGACACTCACTGGCGTTGCCCTGTCTCATAATGAGCTTTCTGGAAAATTACCTGACATGAGTGCTTTAACTAGCCTGCATGTATTGGATTTGAGAGAAAATCAGTTAGATTCTGAACTACCAGTGATGCCGAAAGGATTGGTAACAGTACTTCTTAGCAAGAACTCATTCTCAGGAAAGATTCCGCTGCAATTTGGCGATTTGAGTCAGCTTCAGCACCTTGATCTGTCATTCAATTATCTCAGTGGTGTAGCACCCTCTAACTTGTTCTCTTTGCCAAAAATCAGTTATCTGAATCTAGCATCCAATATGCTGAGTGGAGATTTTCCAAACGGTCTAAATTGTGGTAGCCAACTTGGTTTTGTTGATATTTCTAATAACAAGTTAGCTGGGGATATTCCTTCTTGCCTGGGTAGCACCTCAGATGACAGAGTTGTTGAACTCAGTGGAAATTGTTTAACAAATGCTTCCCAACACCAGCATGACCTTTCATATTGTAAAAAGGATCTTGCAAGGAGAAAACAATTTAGTGTGAGAGAGATTGTGGTGCTAGTTGCTATTGTCATTGGAGCTCTTCTTGTTTTAGTACTTTTGGTACTTGCAGTTCTTTTCTTGTGTAGAAGATACCGTTCAAGGAAGTCTGAGCAAAACATATTTGCAAAAGCTGTGCCAGATAATTCACCAAATGATTTTTGCTCTGACCTCGTTACAAATGCTAGTAAGTTGTATTAGTCTGGTTTTGAAATTATTTATCTTGCTCCAGGTCTCAGAATCTTTTATCACAATGCAGAACTTGAAATTTGTGTTTTAAATTGGGCCTTTTAAAATCTACAAATACAGAATGTATTGTGTTTTAGTACCTGACATTCTTTTTTGTTGTTTGTAGGATATATAACTCAAGCAGCCAAATTAGAGACACATGGCGCCCCAGCATGTCGATCATTTTCTCTTGAAGAGTTGAAGGAAGCAACAAAGGACTTTGATTTCTCAATGCTTTTGGGTGAAGGTTCTATGGGAAAGGTAACTAGCAGACTCAAATATGATTCAGAAATATACAATATTTTGCCTGAAACATTCAATTCTGATGCGCATTTCAAAATTCATGACTAACTTGTGGAGCTAGAGTTTGATGAGAAATGATAAAGGGAGTCGACATTGGAATTCTTTCATGATCACTTAAGCTCTCCAAATTATTTCTCATCTGTTATTTATCAGTTCCCTTTATCTCAGTCTTCAATCTTTTGCAAGTAATGCCAGGAGTTTTAATTATAATAACAAGAGTGTATCAATTGTTTACTTCATTTCTTATGCCTATCAATGAGAACAGGCTATAACGCAGTTATCTGGTCTAATTATAGTGGACGGATTTTAAAGACTATTTCCTGTTTGTGCTTTCAGATTTACAAAGGAAAGTTGGAAAATGGGACATCAGTTGCAATTAGATCTCTGGCTATATCAAAAAAATGTTCAACTCAAAACCTTAAAGCTCAGCTGGATTCACTCTCAAAGCTTCACCATCCTCACTTGGTTGTCCTGTTGGGTCACTGCATTGACTGTAGCGGACAAGATGATTCTGGTGGCAACAGACTTTTCCTTGTATATGAATACATCTCTAGTGGGAACTACCGTACCTATCTTTCAGGTCCGTATTCATTATCAGAAGCTTGAAATTACACTCTATAATGGAAGTAGTTAATAACAGTACAATGTGTCTTTCACTTTGTCTCTAAAATGTACTAGCAGAATGCACATCAATTCTTCACATCATAGCTTTATGTACTTCGAATTTCAACCTCTAACCAAGTCTATGATGTGCATATGTAGAAAACTATCCAGAGAAGGTTCTCAAGTGGTCTGACAGATTGGCAATCTTAATAGGAGTTGCAAAAGCTGTCCATTTTCTACACACTGGGGTTATTCCAGGTTCTTTCAACAATCGGTTGAAAACAAACAACATATTGCTAGACGAGCATAGGATTCCAAAGCTGAGTGACTATGGGATGTCCATCATAACAGAAGAAATTGAAAAACTTGAGGCATGTTTTTCTTATGTTTACTTTGTTGACAATGCATTGTATTCCAAGGGCTATTCTGATACATTATTATATTGTTTTGCAGGCAAAGGGAGAAGGCCCAAAATCCTGGTATGTTGTATAAGTTGAAATAATTTCTGTCATATTCTCTTGATTGCTGCTATTCTATTTTCAAATGTTAACTGTTAGTTTTTGCTTGCAGCCATAAAAAGGATCTGGAGGGTGATGTTTACAACTTTGGATTTATACTGCTTGAATCACTCGTCGGTCCTATAGTAAGTGGCAAAGGGGAAACCTTTCTGCTAAATGAAATGGTATGCATATTAAGGCTTGCGTTGCGAAGAATTATGATTTTGTTAATTCAACATTTCACCTCTGTGTAGCATACTTATGTTGATGCGTGGTGTGAACCATGTGCTGAACCAACTGCAGGCATCGTTTGGGAGCCAAGATGGTCGAAGAAGAATTGTGGATCCAATTGTGTTGACAACTTGCTCACAAGAGTCATTATCCATTGTGGTATCAATCACAAAGAAATGCATATCTCCAGAAGTATCAACTCGTCCCTCTTTCGAAGATGTGCTTTGGAACTTGCAGTATGCAGCTCAAGTCCAGGCCACAGCTGATGCTGATCAAAAATCAGATACTACAATCTGATATACTCTTACACTGCTACTGTCTTGCTTGTTATGTATGGCAAGGAAGGCCTGTAAAAAGAAAAATAGACTACTTGGTGTGAGCTTGTAAATGCATGCTAGTTGCTGAGGAATGATAATTGTACATTGTAATTGAATCATTTGTGCTGAGGAATTATAGAAGAAAAATTGTGAATGAGGAAAGGACTAATGGTACAATTAGAGGAACAAATCTCTAGTGCAGTAGTGCTCACCTTTTTTTTTGAATTCTTTCATAAAGTAAAGCTGTTGCAGACATGTGTGAAGAGGCCAAGAGGAGCGGTTACTAGTTAAGAAAAAAAACTGAAATAAAATGCTGAACGAAAATTCTCCCCCTCTGTTTTTTTTTTCTTTTCGTCGACGGATTCCCTCTTTAGAGTACAGACTCGTATTTCACCGAGCTCCCTCTTGGATTTTGTTAGAGCTTGAACCAATTCTATGTGTAACTGGCATTTTACAGTTGGTTATGTTCATTGCAGGTGTGATGAATATGAATATGTATAACACTATAACCTGATAATTGAGAGGCTTAGACCTCTTGTGGGTTTGAATGGCTGAGATTATTATCTTCTGTGGAAGTTGAGTGAAGACCAAATGTAAAACAGGAACTGTTTAACTGCTAGTTAAACTTCAGTCTAGTCATTAACATGTTCCGATCCTTTCATCTTTTTGTTTTACACTTAAAGGTTTTAGGTTCTAGTTCATTGAGTGGATTGGTGGTTGTTGTTCTGGGATTGATGAGAACACACAGAATGGTGGACAAGAACTTCTGTTTCCAGTTTATCAAGTTGTTCAGTGCAGGGATACAATGCAGCATTCAAGAACTAGTTCTTGTGATAAAAATATCATTCATACTAATAATATCAAATTCATATCTTAAATGTACATATTTGTCTAACTATTTTCTTTCCAGGTCTTTGAGGACCAGCATGTCATTGATTTCATCACAGCACAATGCAACATTTGGCGCAAGCAAGACACCCTGTTCAGTGCAAGCAACACATGTAGTACAAACACCCCTGTACTTTCTCCATCAATGGCATCACTGGATCCTCATGATGTGAATTCACATGAGAACTCTCTGGATCAGCCATTAGAAAAAATGGAGCAACAATGTACTCTGGATGATCAGAATTCAATAGAACAGACCATTCAGCTTCTGATTGTAGTGATCAACTATGTTTAAATGATCAGCTTCCCAGAGCCTAATCAGATCCGTCACATTCTCAGGTACAGATGGTACTCTCTCCGCAACATGTGGATGTGCATTTTGCTGAAGAAAAGAAATTATCTGTTCCGCAGTGATGCCATTCTCAAAAGCGCCATACAAACTTTCTTTTGTGATTGCTCCTACTATAAGGTTTGGAAGTTGATATTCCACCCTTGCAAAAAGGCCCAAAATTTCACACTGCAATCTAGATGAGGAGTAGGCGTACAGCCTAAAGTTTGTTTCCACAACCACAAATCCATGTTTCCTCGATGAAACGTCTGTCAAGCTCACCAAAAGATTGGTAGCTAGTTTAGTAGGTATAAACCAACTCTCCTTCCTGCCCTGCTCAAGCTTGACCAATCCCAAATCTGCCAAGTCCTTGATCGTATTCTTCTCAACCTCCGTCATTGTCTTCATGTTATATGCCTCGCCTGTAGCATGAAAGCTCAGCTCTAGCAGGAACGCAATCAAATCCGCTGAGTCTATCCCTCGCTCTCGCTCTGAGCTAGTGATGTATTCTCTTATGACGTACCACAGCTGTGCGTTTGTGTCCATCAGCAGGAAGTGAAAACCACTCTGCGTTAGCCTCGGAGCTTCTCCGTCTCTTTGAGTCACAAGGCCCCGCTGGAAAGTTCTCATCATAGAAGAACTCATGTTCGACGCCCTGCTGTCAGTTTGAGATGAGGAGTTGATAAGTCGCAGCAAGAAACACTCCCATTGTTCTAGCGCAAAAGCCTCAAGCTCCTCTGAACTTGGGAGTCTCACTGTAGGCATTGGTTGTCTTGGCAAAGACACACCGTAGACCAGAAGCTTCTTGAGATTGGTCTGAAATATCGGATTCAGTGTACATGTAACATCCTCCTTGTTCCCGGTCTCATTGAATATTCTCAATTGAACCAATCGATCAACAGCCACTCGATGCATGGAGGCCCAATCCGGCAGCACCCGCTCCTCCATTGGCTCGGAATTGACCGGAAATAGCATTTGCAACACGTATTTCTTGGCCAGTGGCGGCAGAGACCTGAGAATGGCTTCGCAGATGAAGGCGTTATGGTAGAGCTTATCGAGCTTCATGGCGGGCAAGGCGGCCACCATGTCCACCAAGTTGTTCGCTATCATTCTCACCTGAGGCATTTTTTCTGGGTTGATTCTAGGCAGAGAGAGGTCTCAAAACTACTTCAATTCTAGTGGCGAAAAATGAGTTGCTAACAATTGTGGGTAGTGGGAGTGACTTGCTAGTCTTTATATAGAGGAAAACAATCCCACCTGAAAAGGGATTGTAGAATCCGAATTGGAAAAGGAAACGAAAAGGGTATTACTGTAATTTTTGCTGTAGTGTCGGCGAGTTCAGCTATCTCACGTGCACCCCACTCGGCGCGTGCAACACACGCCCCCACGGTTCAATCAAACGACGCCGTTTGCTCTTTTTAATTTAATTTCAATTTTTTTTCCAGAATGAAATCATCATAATTCCTATTTTAATTTCACTTCTGAAAATGAAGCCCGAAATGATTCACTTGCATTTTCCGACGACTCTTTTCACCAGCCAGTGAGTTTCACTTTTACTTTTCTTTGCAATTCAGCTTCGAGGGTTCTGAGTTTGTTTCTGCATATATGCGAATTTGATTTCTATGCATTGTGATAAATCCGAGCTCGGTTAAGTTTGAGATTTATGTGGGACTTGATTAGTTCTTCCTTTTAGGTGCTGCATACAATGTTAATAACACATCAGTATTTCAGCTCATGTGGTCTTACAATCCATTCTGGTAATGTAAGGGTAAATTAGCTTGAGTCAATTACCTTCTGTAATGTTATGAATAAACGTTGCTCCCGAGCTAAACTCTAATGAAGCGGTAAACCCCAGCACCCCAAAAAAAAATTAAAAAAAATGAAAGAAGGTATTTGTTTGGTCAATAGCATGGTCAGTCAGGCCATATACAACAGCTATAAACAATAACAGAAGAACAAAAGGAAAACCCCATTTGTTTCCCATGAGAGAAAGATAAAGAGGTGTACTAGTACCAAAAGTAAGTCTATTGCACGAAAGATCTGCTTGTAACGGGGATTTATATGCATATGTCAGTTTTACAATTTCATAGAGTTTCTAGTCACTTGCATCCAAGAATTTCACATACAAGGGGTAGATTATACTCAGTAGGCAAATTGATTCAAGTGTTTAAGAACCAAGACAGCAAGTTTCTGACTGGACCTCTGAAAGCAAGGTGTTTCTTTGATACCACATACCCATGAAAGCAAGGTGACAAGACTTCTGAGAGTAAGATATTCTTTGATAGGACAGACAAATCCTCAGGACCTCACCTGCAACATAAAAAACTCCTCTTTCAACACACAAACCGAAACCTAATTTGATGTAATCAATTCAAATCAATAGCCAATGTGAATTTTAATTTTAACAACATCCAGCCCTTACATGAATCACAGACTTTATCTAAAGTCACACTGCAAATTCAGTGGAATAATAAACAAAACAAAAAACAACAGCTATTATTCACAAGTGAAGCTGCAAATTTAAAGCTCCAGAACTTAGAACCAAGCATGTCTTACATACTTACATAGGCATAGGCAGGGAAGTACGTATGTATTAGGTCATATCTCAAAAGCAATTCATTCAGAACATAAACTTGAGCATCTAGTAATAAAACTTAGCTTAAAAGAACGAAACCCCGAAACGTAATCCAATTCAATCAATTCAGAATGTGAAATTTAAAGTCAATGCTATATGTGAAGGCACCAGAAAACTCCTAATGGAGAAGGGAACTCGAAATGTTCCTCAGATACTGAAAATAAAAAGTCAAAATGCCCTGTTTGCTCCAATTTGCGGTGATTTTGTGACAATCCCAAGACTAGATCTTTCTACAGCGCTATTCAGAAAACTTGTGGAAACAAAGTCTTATATGTCTACTTTAAAGTCCAATTTAATCAACACAGATCCAACGTCAGAAACTTTAAACCTACCTAAAACAGAGCAGAGCCTAAACATTATGTCTACTTGTCATAATTCTGATCACTAACTGACACACTTAATCATCTTCCCGTATTTATAAATAAAAGGAGGTATTCTATAGACTTGCACGCACACAGAGCAGCATTTAGCAGTTAAAATGTCTCAGATTCCTGCTCGAGTTTAGATTCATCACTCAAACCTAAATCACTCCAACTTTTCCTACATCCCGACTGAACTAACTCATTAGAGTTGGGAAAGCTAAAGATGCAAGTACTATTTAAGAGGCACAGTTTCATCGTACTACCTCATAGGGGGCCTTATTAAGAGGCACAGTTTCTTCATGCTCCTTCTCGATTTCACTAAAGCCTCTACTAACAGCAGAAGTCACAGTTTCTAGTTCCTTTTCTGCAGTCGAATGACCATAGCAGCTTGAAGCAATGTTGGAATTTTGTTCTTCAAAAGTGTCATCACCATCACTTGAAGAACTTCCTACGTCCATGTCATCACCATCACTTGAAGAACTTCCTACGTCAGAAAAAGAGTCCCCTT
This sequence comes from Comarum palustre, assembly GCA_951800085.1. Classification (NCBI taxonomy): domain Eukaryota; kingdom Viridiplantae; phylum Streptophyta; class Magnoliopsida; order Rosales; family Rosaceae; genus Comarum; species Comarum palustre. The sequence goes on along the minus strand of OX637572.1, from coordinate 887,501 downwards.
GTTCAAAAGAACCATCCTCTTCTTCTTCGTCCATAGTACTACTAGCAATCTACAAACCACAAAATTTCTTCCTCAGCCACTTAAAACACCTCCACAGACAATAATTCTATATACAAGCAGACATTCACTCAACATTACATGTCTTTCAGCAATTTACAAAACACAGAGTTTCCTCCTTCAACTCTCCTCAGAACAAATTATATAAATGAATGATAAGCTAACACAGACTCAACACCAAAAGTCATAATGGGGAAGGGGATATACCTGATACTGAGTTGTTGGCAGCAGAGATACTGTCAATGTAGCGCTATCCCAATAGATTTCCTCTGCAGGCTCAGATGCCCATTGGCCCTCCTCGTCTTCCACTGACCGTATTATAGTAAGAGTGTCCTCATCCACCAAAAACACCCTCAAAAGCCTGTGAGGTCCAAAAAAGAAGAAGAGGGGCACATAGGGATATGTTGCAGGGTTCAGTGCGACTGAGGCCAACTCTATATGTATAACATGTTCCCAGTGCTGATTTACCCTGCCCCAAATCGTGACAGTGTTGCCCTGGAAGAGAGAGGCCGTTAAGACTCCGGTGAAACCATACCCCAGTGCTATAGCTTCATGATTAACAGGTGGTATTATAGTCGCCACCTCTTCGGTATTGACATTGAGTGTGATGATTCGGTAGAGTCGTCCAGCCTTCCCGAACCAATAGATGGAGGGACCAACAAGTCTGGCCGGCTGATGCTGGTCTGGTAGGAATGTAGCCATGCCCTGCTCTATATCAGCCCAATGAGCCCAAGTCTGATCCTCTTGGAATTTGCTGTTGGGCAAAGTGCTGCCACCGGTAATGGCACCGTCTCCGACGCCGGAAGAGTTGATCTTGATCCTGCAGCGCATACCAATCCGACCAAGACCGACGATCTTGATAACTCCTTGGTCATTATGACCCAAGCCACAGCAACAGGTAGTAGAATCAGTGAGATGAGTATCACGAGGGTCGAAGAGGACTCTCCTAACCTCCGTAGAAGTATCGACGTCCCAGAGGATGAAGGCACTGGCGTCGCGATCAAGAAATCCGGCAATGGTGGCAGAGGTGCCGATGAAGGTGAGTCGAGACTGTGAGGGTGGAATTGAGGCAGTCTCGGTGAAGCAAATCCCATTGTCGCGCACCCTGATCCTCCTGGCGGCCGAGACAAGCCCATTACACACGTACAACTGTTTCTCCATCGCTCTCAATTGTATTGGGATCTAGGGTTTTGAATTGAATTGGGATCTAGGGTTTCGATTTCCGAATTGGGTTTTCTGGGAATCGATTGGGTTTTCTATGAATTGAATAGTGGGAATTGGAATTGGAATTGGAGAGACGGGGATGGGTTTAGGGTTTCGTTTGGGAATTGAATTGAATTGAATTGAATTGGAATGGAAGATAAGGGGATGGGTTTCCGATCTGGGTACATTTCTGAATTGGGGCTTACGGAAATCTTTTGGTTTTCTGGGAATCAAGAATCGGAGCTTTCTAGGGTTTTCTGGGGATGTTGAGCAGAATGCGGGTTTTTTCAGTTTCAAATTGTGTAGCCGTAAAAGAAGATAAGGTGACTATTGGCCAAAAAAAAAGAAGATAAGGTGACTGTCTACCTTTTTTTGGACTCTACCCTTAACTTAAGCTTGTAATTTTTTATTATTTTTTTAAAAAGGCAATTTTGGACTCCAAATCGGGAGAGGAAAAAAAGAAAAAAAAAAGAGTTAATCCATGACACACCGTTATAGCGATATTTATCCATTATACATTGTCCGTCTATCTCATGACTCACCCATCAGTGAAAAGTCGAATCTCATCACAACTCCATCTCATACATCGTACAATAACAACTCGACGCAAACAATGCCGTAAAATAATATATGCGTTTTTTCCAACTTTTGTCTAAAAGGAGCTAGAACTCCGTTTTGGGTTGGCTTAGAGTGTCGATGGTGAAATTGTCTTAAGAACAGGTATGAAAGATGTTTACCTTCACTTGAACTCCGTTTTGGGTTGGCTTAGAGTGTCGATGGTGAGGTTGGGGGCAGCGTGTGGAATCCACACGCAGCCGCTGTAATGGCACGTGGCGGAGTGTCTGAGCAATGTGGGTGGTTTAGCTACTTTGTTAACTAGTTTGTGTTTTTGTGAGCTTTGTTATGCGCTGTAGTTGAGTGTTAGGGCTAATTGGTGGTTAAGTAAAATATATGAAGTATCTTGTTAACATGGATTTATAAGAGTTTATGAATCTTATGATTACGAGTTTAGATGTCAGGACCCACTCTGGATTAACCCTTTTAACCCGAAGTAAATCTTACGGGGTCCATCTCAAAAGAAGGTTACACTGAAAATTCAGCATAACCTTCCCTGAAAGAGGACAACCCTAACTGCAAGTACTTATATGGCAATACAACCAACCTCAACTTTTGGAGCCATCCTGCTCCCAAATAAAACAAAACATCCGCCTCAAATCAACTAAATCTCTTAATAATCATTTTTCACAAATAAAACCACCAACAACAATTTGAGTATCATTTCTCAAGAAAATAAGTTGGGGTTCTAAGCCCCTAGCACACAACTGAATATAATACAATACCCCCGAGGTTATCAGAGCTCTAACATATAAGGAAGTGGAAAAATTACACATATAGGTTAATCCGGTAACCTACTAGTGAAAAGAGGTGGAGTGGTAACTATGTCTTGCCTCCTGGCTATTGCCGAGCCGATCATTACAGACTGAGCGTTTAAAACAAAGGGCCCAGGGGAGAAACATTTTAAAAATGTTAGCGGGAGTGGACAAAAAATAATAATAGTCAAGTATAACAAAAATAATAGCAATGTTCTCCCACATTTCATTTCCATAAATATTTATGCATGTCATAAGAGAACCCATAAAAATTACCAATTCGAAGAATATCAAGCCGAGCCAATCTTATTGGCTCAAATATAAACAATGGGCAAAAGGGGAAGGAGCTTCATGTAATAATAAACCACCAATTCACCTTCAGGTGAGGGCCACAATAATCAAGAGCGTCTAACGCTTGCGTCCACTCGTCGTCGTCATATGAGGGACGCCATACTGGCTAGCTAGCAACAACATGTACAAACTACCCTTTTTATAGCAACAATAATAACACAGAACAAATCAAGCCAATATCTTCCCCACTTTTGATATCTCCACAATTTCCCACAATAAAAAAATACAAATCCTTTATCACAAAAATCATACGAGCTCACGAGAGAAGTATCTCGGCCCACTAACTAGAGCTCAAGAGAGAATCATCCCGGCTCACTAGATAGAGCCCACGAGAAATATATCTCGACCCACTAGATCGAGCTCACGAGAGAGATATCCCGGCCCACTTGCCTATAAATTTTTACAATTAACTTAAATCCACGCTTGATAAAAGCGTAATAAAAATCATATGGCCAATTTCTTCCAAAAACATATTTTTGTAAACATAGTTTATAAGGAAATGATTCATTTCCGACATTTAAAAATTCCTTGAAAATAACATCATAACCCTTAATAAAAATCATGGCATGCATTTAATTCAAAACAAAAGTCCACTCACCTTATACGGCTACGTCTGTCGTCGATCGGTAGACCCCTCAGCACGAGTCTCCTCTCGTCATGTTTCAATGAGATATAACTCGAGTTCCCAACTCCAACATAAACATAATCAAATATATATGCCGAAATTAATTTCGAGCGTACAACTGGCTCCCTCTCGCCTAACTCCCCACTTTTCACATAACCTCAATCCCCTGCCTTCACACTAGCTTTGGAATACCCAAATCAACCTCCTACAACACTACCGACAATTAAACCGAAGGCCAATCGATTATTTAAATCTCCGTTCTAAACATTATTTCTTTAAAATCAGAAACCGAGCCAAAACTCCTCCAAAAATTATCAATGTACCTCCAATGGACTCCTCCTAATTTCTACAATTCAAATTACACGAAAAACCGCCCAAAAAAGGACAGCTCCACCGTCGGTGGCGGCCGACCGGAGCCCAGAAGTCCGGCCACCTCCGGTCACCACCAAATTTTACCAAAATCTTCCTCTCGACATTTTGAACAACTTTGTATAAGGAGTCGAAGGCCAATTTCATCTCTAACTTAGGCAATCGAACCAAAACACAAAAAATCCCAATTTCAAACCCTAAAATCCCAAAATCTTAGATTCTTCCTTCACACTCCAAATCGAGCTACCAAGCTTTAGGGGAATGTATAACTCATCAAATACTACCTAACCATATAAAGAACTCACCGGATGGCAGCCTGAGGAGGGAGAATTCCGACAAAACACTGTTAATGTGCAACTGGTGTTCTCACCGTGATTGCAGCCGAACGGCGGCGACTCTTGGCCCAAAACTTGTCCAGAAAGGAAGTAGACACAGCGGCGCAGATTTTGGGATTGGTTTGGCAGCCTCTGGTGGCGCGACGGGGGAGAAGAAATTGGAGGGCGAAACCGGGTCGCGGGAGGCTCGGGTAAAATTTCTGATATTTTACTTTCTAGTTCAGGTATGTTTCCTATTATAGACCTTTACCGAAACTGTAATTTTACATTTTTGATCATAACTTTCACATACGGACTCCGATTTAAGGGTGTCACGTGTCCACGAACTTATATTAACGCCCTCTACAACTTCCGAGAAGGAAGTTTTCCGAAATAACAATTCTAGGAAAAAGTCAACTCTATGACCCTTTATAGTAAAACGGTTACTAATTATGGTAAAAAACTAGAATAACGTAAAATTAAGCGTTAGTAAAAATAATCCCAAAACCAGGATGTGACATTAGAGGCTAGGTTTAGATTGATCCATGTGTTACTAGGTTCTATGATCAAAGGTAGATTATGAGAGGTTTTGAGTGTAGGATAGTAGAGATAGCATGAAGGGTTGTTAAGTTTGATGAACTTGGGAGGTCTCGGGGGAAGATTGTCCTTCTTTGGCCAATCTTCGATTTGAGAGTTAGTTTAAGGGTGAATTGTTATCATATTGTCCGAATAATATTAAGTTTAATAATTATAATGTTTAAGTGACTGTGGAGTGTGGCATTGAGCTTTGCACGTGTGTTGTGAAAACGCAGTTGGAATTTTAAGGTGAATAAATCTCACCAACGGTCACATTGGAGCCAATTTTATTTATGGTTATTTTGATGATGTTGATTATTCAAAAGAAAATGTTTCTTGTTTTATAATATGAGCTTGATCGTCGACGGCTCATAGGTAAGTTAAAAACACGTTTTCATATTTTAAATGAATCTTTTAAGGTTCTAGTGACCTTAACATTTGTTGGTTCTTAGTATACTATGCACGTGAGAATACTTATGTAAGTGCATATATATCTAAGTGATGCTATATTGTGTTTGGGTTGTTGTTGATGATGTTATATCATATTGTGAAATGTTGTTTAGTCTCTCTGACACTATTTGTCGTGGGAGGTACTTTGTTGGTATATGGGACTCACGGATACATGTGTCGTTGTTGTTTGCCATGAGGGGTACCTTGTTAGGTATATAGGACCCACAGATACATGCATTGTTGTTGTATGCTAGGGGAGGCACCTTGAGAGGTCCCTGGAACTCACAGATACATATTCTGTGTTTTGAAATGTGTTGGTAACTCCTGAGAAATTATCTTTATACCCTTTTCTTACATGATATAAATGAGTTGATTTATATAAATATGATTTACTCATACATGCTTTTTAGCTTACCGGGTTTGTTGTTTACAATCCCGATGCACCAATTCATGGTGTAAGGGTTAGACCTTCAGATGATGATCAACAGACTTGAGTTGGAGACACTTGGGATTTTTATTTAGTTTTCGAACTCTGTTATTATGTTTTAGTCGGGTTGTACTAAGCTCCTAGTGAGCGCTTTCTTTTACTTGACATTTCAAGTTGATGTAAACGAAGAGATGTAATCTTTGACTCTCTGTATTGAGCTTATATATTATTTCATGCTTTTGGATTTTGAGATTGTTGATTTAGAGTGATTGGTAGGGGTTGGGCTATTTTAGGAATTATCATGTCAATTTTTCTTAAAAAAAATTTATTCTTCGAAAATTGGGGTGTGACAGGATAGAGATTGTATATATGTATATATATACACACACACACACATGGCTCTTCCACTAAGGTTTGTGACTTATATGAGAGATTGGGTATTAAACCAACTTTTTCATCACCAAATCACATCTCCACCATTCATTTTCTAGGTTTATATGAGTAGATCACTCTTACAAAATTTCAGAAATTTTGGTGATCATTAAGGTCTCAAACTAGCTTAAATCAATGAACGGATCAAATATGTCGAACCTGAACCGTTCATGCAAAATACAGTTTTAAGCACCTTAATGATCACCAATTTAGATGAAATTTTCCAGAAATGATCTACTCATATAGACCTATAATGTGAACAGTGAAGATGAGAAAATGAGAAAATGTGATAAAAAAGTTGGTGTAAAGTCTCGTCCTTCATATATGTCATAATAAATGATCCCTTAGTGGAAGGGCCCTATATATATATATATAGCTGGAGTAAATATGCACAATTTTAGCTTCGGAGTTATCAATCAAGTTCATGATAAATATTTTGTACGCAAAGGCATCTCCTTAGATATGTTTCAGTTTTACACAAATCACTCAGAAAGCAAATTGCTCTGCTCGTGATTGGATATGCCAACCCTACTCGAGTTTGCGAAGCGACCAAGAAGATCTTTTGCACGGTTCAACAGTGAGAATACATGAATCATTCTGGAATTTGTGGCGTTGATTTCATTTGGGTAACCTTGATTTTCAACGTTCTCTATGCTTTGGCCTCTTCACTGTCAGTTTCTGTTCCCTCAACATTTGCTCACTACACCAACTCTCCCCGCCCGTCATCGACGTCTCCGATGCTGGAAACAACATCTCCAAAATCAAAATATTCGGCAAATGCCTCGCCGAAATCCTCCCTATCTCCGACACCCATGGCGGTCGATGGAAAGTCTACAACGTCGCTCGCCATGACCAAGCCCTTGATCGACATCCCCACCTCTTTACGTCACGACCAACTGATCCACCAAGGCCGGGTTTAAAAGAAAAATAAATATTATGAAGTTAAAAGACAAATATATCTTCAGGTGACAGTCATTTTAACAGAGTAAACGGTCTAGATACTAAACTTGGCTCGTGGTAAAACTTGAGATACTGTTTAAATTTTTTTAAATATGTGATACCAAATGTTAACTTTTATAAAAATGTGAGACACTATTTCAATATTTTTTCTTGTTAAATATAACAATTTTCTAAGTTGATCGTTGTTGGAGAAATTTTATCATTAAAAAAATTGTAATTCTATAAATAAAGGAGAAGTCACGCTACACACGTGTCACGTGTTTATGAAACCTGGGGGATATGAAGACAAGGTATGCATCTATAAGATTATAACTATAAGAATGGATTCCTGACAGACAAAGCCGACAGAAACCTCTTGCTCGACCTGCGAGAGCACCGTCCATTCCCATGTCACCTTATCCGATCCGGATTTATTTTGTAAGTAACTTAGTCCTTGGCTCATGATTTAGTTGATTCGTTGGGATTGATTTTCGATTTCTTATTCCTCACCTGTCGTGGGTTGTGATTGTTCGTATTTTCATTCCCAGGTCAATTAAGTTATTGTGGTTGGTGTTTGTTTCCCATTTGGATTCGGATTGTTAGTTATCCTCTGTGAATTAGAATTAGGATTTATAAAAGCGTAGTTTTGGAATCAAACAATTGCTTTTGAATGAGAAATCAAAAATGATGCAGACATTAAGGCACTGCAGCAGCAGGAGCTTAGCCGTAGTAGACTATGAAGATATCCTCACCGAAATCCTTTTGCGTGTGCCAGCTCGACATCTGGTCCGCTTCAAATGCGTCTCCAAGCGCTGGCTCTTTCTTATTTCCGACCCCAACTTCTGTCACCGCCACACCCTTAAGAATCCACACCCGCCCATCTCCGCCGTATTTGCTGAGAAGTCCAGCAAGTTCGGTTTCGTCCGTCTCGACCTCGATCATGATCCGACTAGTATTAGAAATCGCGGAAACCAAAGCCTAATTGAGTCTGCAAGGTCCTGCAATCCTCTTAACTTTGTTGATAGCCAATACGGCATTGAGATTGTCCAGTCCTGCAACGGCCTATTCTTGTGCCGTCTCCAACCTCCTCGATACTCTTACCCAACTACAGCCAGTCAACTTGTTTATTATGTCCTCAATCCCACAACCAACAAGTTCTCCACACTTACTCCTCCAGCTGCTGCTGCCGCCACTACTGAACATCCCCGAATCTGTGGCTACGCTCTGGCTTTTGACCCTTCCAAATCACCTCATTACAAAGTGGTTTTCCTTTGGTTTGTCAATGAACCAACTCTTGCAGGCGCCTGGTGCCCTTACTATCACATAGAGATATTTTCGTCTGAGACTCGAAATTGGAGGCTTCTCGATTCTTCTTTCGACACTCACCCTGACATCTCCTACGATGTCGGCGTATACTGCAATGGCGCAGTTCATTGGGTGAGCCACGATGGTGATTTGTCATACTATCACATAGATGAAGAGTGTGTGGGAGTCGTTGATGGTTTCACTGATAGTCATGGGTGGAATGTCGGTTCGATACTGTATAGATATTTTAGGGAGTCTCATGGTGGTGGCCATTTGCATCTTATTGATATTCATAGAAAAAAATCTCTTACGAAATTTCAAGTCTTGGAGATGGGAAAAGACTACTCTGGCTGGTTTGTCAAGTACAATGTTGACCTTGATCCCTTATGCACCTCTTACCAACACATCCTGCAGAATTGTTTCGTTATTCTCTCCCTTGCTCCTGAGGAAAATGAAAAAGATGAGGAAAGTTCATCTCTGTTGCTGCATGTTCCTGGTAAAGTGATCTCTTATAATCTTAGGAATAGCACCTTTGAATCAACCGACTTAACTCCGAAGGCCGGTTTTGATGATTCATTTTGTCGATTTGATAAGAAGACTCAGCGATATGTTGCGAGTTTGGCTGTTGTGTAATTGAAATTCTTCTTTTCATTTCCTTGGATGTGAAATCAAGAAAACTGTTAGTTTGCAGTAATGTTATGGTACTGGAGTATGTATTTAATTTGACAACAGCTTGTGTAATGGATCAATGCCTTTCCTGGCTGGCTAGAATGTTGAGAATGTCTACATGTTTAGCTAGTTATGCCTTGGTTGTTCATTTCATTCCCACAAGCCCAAGTCTCCATATATGGTACTCATACTTTCCAACTTATAGAAACAAAAGATTCAAAGGACTTGATCTTAAAATTACAAGTCCTGTATATGACAGGTGCTGCATTATGGAGAAAAGTGGAACCATTCTTTCATGGTATGGAGCCTTTTATATTTTCAGCTTGACAGAGAATTACTTGATCCCGAAATGGGAGTTTTTTTCTTGTTATCCCTATCGATCAGCTGCTAATGTTTTGCTTTGATAAGGCTCTTAAAAAGAATATGGAGAAAGTGGCTGCTGCTAACGCCAACGATCCCAACACAGATGTTAGAACAGTGAAACCTGTGCGCAAGTACTAGAACTATCCAAGTACCCATGAGTTGCCAACAATGAAACCTGTTTGCAAGTGATTGCATATGGGTTTTGTTCCTCCAAGGACCCAGGAGTTGCAAACATCTCAGAGTCAAGTGTTGTGCATCTGAGGAAACAACAGCAGGCATCGTTTGGGAGCCAAGATGGTCGAAGAAGAATTGTGGATCCAATTGTCTTGACAGGTTGCTCACAAGAGTTATTATCCTTTATGGTATCGATCACAAAGAGATGCATATCTCCAAAAGTATCAACTCGTCCCTCTTTCGAAGATGTGCTTTGGAACCTGCAGTATGCAGCTCAAGTCCAGGCCACCCCTGATGCTGATCAGAAATCGGATGCTACAATCTGATATACACTTAACGCTGCTACTACTCTTGCTTGTAATACAATTATACATGGCAAGGAAGGCCCTTAAAAAAACAGTAGACTACTGAATCTTAAAATATAAGGAAATGAAGTGTTCATGTAAGTCATAGTCTAGCTCCTACCTGAAATATAAATAAGGAATCCCAGATAAACCAATGACTATAGCAAAATATTTATTTTGAGAATCTGACCAAAGTTTGGTCGTGGGTGCAAGCGCCCCCTAAACCCAAGATTATAAATTTGTAAAGATTACATTAATATTCATAACCAACACTATCCGATACTCTTGTCATTACCTTCAGTTGCCTTGGTTCAATAGAAAAAAGGGACATCTCAACCTACCTTCTCTTGAAGCTATATGCTATGTTGCTGTAACATCCATGCTTGAATTTTAAGCTCAAAAATATTTTTTGGCAGTTTGGTAAAAGGTCCAGTTTCAGCTCCAGTTCTATGATCCCAAACTCTAGTCATTGTCTGAGGTAGATTTAGCACACTTAATTACATTTTACGCAAGTGTTTAACGCACTCTAACTACTCGAAAACGTATTTTACTAAACGTGCATTATAACTCAAGATCTTTTTTCTGCTGATATATCAAGACGAATAAACACTGTAAGCTGAAGCAGTTCATATAAGAACTAATCCAACATAAATATTCAGGTAAGAACTAAGAACACCTCGGATTCACACTTAAGGTCAATGGGTCTTTTGGGCTTAACCCGATGGGATTAACGTCGCCCCGATTAGGCCCAAAAATCGGAAAACGTAACGGCTATGGGTGACGGTGAGTCGTGGGCTCTACTATCCTGGGGTCCGTGTTGTTTGACTGATAAGTGTCTGAAAGCATCACCATACTGTCGGCGAGTACAGCTATCCAAAGCAACCCCCAGCCACCTTCCCACTCCCACCACTCCTCACGTGCACCCCACTCGCATCGACTTTCCCTCTTCCCACTCGGCGCGTGCAACACACGCCCCACGAACCTCAACCTCCCCCATGATTCGGTGAGGGCATTTCCGTCGAGGCGTCCCCAACGGCCAACGTCAAGAAACGACATCCATCAAAAAATCACCGAACCCAATTCCACCACAACGACGCCGTTTCTAATTTTTTTTTTTTTTTAATTTTCTATAGAACTGGGATAGTGTCAGCTTCATAAATAATCATTCCAATTTTAATTTCAGTTCTGAAAAAGAAGAAGCCTACTGTCCTCCACCGAAACGATTCGTTTCGCTTTTCTCACTTGCATTTTCCGGCGACTCTTTTCACCGGCCGGTAAGTTTCACTTTCACCTCTACTTTTTCTTCGCTATTCAGCTTCGAGTTTCCGAATTTGTTATCGCATATATGCGAATTTGATTTCATGCATTGCGGTAAATCCGAGCTCGGTTGAGTTTGAGTATCTGGATCTGAAGCTTCGGTTGAAATCTCTCTGATTTTTTACAGTCGGTGATAGCTTCCGCATTGCGTTTCGTTTTGCTTTGATGAGCTGAAACTGCAGCTCTGGTTTTTAGTTTTTTACTGTTTTGGTGATGATTGCATGTTAATTATTTCTATTTTTTACTGATGATTCTGTAGGTTTTGGTTTCTGAAGTGTGAATGTGAGTGAAAATTTGATCGTATTTAGAGTAGTTGAAAAATGGTGATAGGATTAAAGGCGAAGAATCACAGAGGTCCTACTGTTCAGATTGATTATCTGGTCAACATACTTGAGATTAAGCCTTGGCCGCCGTCTCAGTCGCTTAAATCGCTGCGGTCGGTGTTGATTCAATGGGAGAATGGAGACCGCAGCTCCGGGATGACCAATGCGGTTATCCCGTCGATTGGTGGAGAGGGGAGAATCGAGTTCAATGAGTCTATTAAGCTGCCTGTGACTTTGTTGAGGGATGTGGCTTTGAAAGGCGGTAAGGGAGGCGGTGAAGGTGATGCATTTCTCAAGAATTGCTTGGAGTTGAATTTGTATGAGCCGAGGAGGGATAAGACTGCGAAAGGGCAGCTGTTGGCAACTGCAGTTGTGGATTTAGCCGAGTATGGTGTTGTGAGGGAGTGTGTGAGTGTGAGTGCTGCAATGAATAGTAAGAGGATCTTTAAGAACACGGATAAGCTGATTTTGTATATGAAGATTCAGCCGTTTAAGAAGGGTCGCACCAGCTCCTCGTCTAGGGACAGCTTGTCAAGAGGGGTGTCACTGGACAAGGCGGATAGTGAATCTGTTTCGGCATTGATGGATGAAGAGTATGCTGATGAAGCGGAAGTTGGATCTTTTACAGATGATGATGTTTCCTCCCACTCATCTCAGACAGTATCTACTTCTCTAGAAACAAGTCGTGGGCTTCCTCCTCCGAAAGAAGAGGTAATCATTCATTCCTTACTTTTTCATTGAGAGTTTTGCTCTGTTGATTATGTGCTGGTGTGGTTTTCTCCTTGAAATAATTTGTACAGTAGCAAGAAGTATTTACTATGATATTTTGGCACTTAATCCCAGACTGGACAAGCCAATATGCCTCATAGCAATGAAGGAGATAATGCAAAGAATTCCTTAGCCTCAAACTTAGGTACTGGAAAATCAATACCTCAGAGTGCACCACAAGAATATCTGAAGGGAAGTTCGTCATGCTCATCATCAGTTGACTTGTCTTCTGACCCTGGAAGCCCAGTAAATGGTCATGCTTCTGTAGCTTACTCTCACAGCTCTAGTTCCACAACAGTCTCAAAAACTGGTGGTTCCCTGATTGTCTCTTCTTCCTCATCAGCCTCATTGAATGAAAATGCGGAGGAGTCCAACATCAGCATGCGAAGCAATGGCCATGCACATGCCGAGGAGGAAAATTATAAGGTTGTTAATGGAACAATTAAAGTAACTACTGATATTCAAGAGAGTAGCAAGGATGATGAGAAAGCTCAGCAAATTAGCAGAGATTCCATGGAGGCTGCTGCTGCTGATGATAAATACGATTATAAGGATAGAGAAAGACAGAAAGAAGAAGAAAATAGTGATGAGGAGAACCATTCAAGGGAAGGTGAACCATACATTGCAGGTTATGCTATTGGAAAAGATGTTCCGCTAGGAATGAATGAAATTATTGTAAGCAATGACAAACTGAAGCCTGTCAAGTCTGTTAGGTCAATTGCTGACTTAAGTAAGAATATATCATCTAGGAATGATCAGTATGTAGAAGTTCAGGGAGATGCACAGAAGAGTGCAGGTGTTTCAGGAAACCTCAGAGTTAAGGAAAGGAAAGAGGCTAAGGTGTATCCCAAGGATACAAGAAGTGTCATTTTAGAAAGCAAGGTTAATCAGTTGGAACACAAAATAAAGATGCTTGAGGGAGAGCTAAGAGAAGCTGCAGCTGTTGAGTCTGCTCTTTATTCAGTAGTTGCTGAGCATGGAAGTTCCATGAGTAAGGTTCATGCTCCAGCTCGGCGCCTTTCTAGGTTATATCTTCATGCTTGTGGAGAAACTTCCCGTTCTAGTATAGCCAGTGCAGCTAGAAGTGTCGTTTCAGGACTAGTTTTGGTTGCAAAAGCTTGTGGTAATGATGTTCCAAGGTATATTTAATGGCTTTTGTTTTGTGTATTTTGACTATTTTATTTTTACTTCTCTTTGTAAAAATATGTACAGTTGATTGATTTTAAAATCAGGGGAGCTTACCAACAAATCATCTTGGCCTCTGCATGACCTTCTATTCCAGGGTCTGCAAGTCTTCTGAAAAGTAGTATTATAGTCATTTTGTTATGACCATAATCATCATATCATAAAGTTCCCTGAGTGGATAAACTTGATCACTGCTTGGCATACCAAAGAAGTGATTGTAACCGGTGGGAATAGGTCTTGCTGCCATCTTACTGCATCTGATGCATGTCCCTGCATCCTAAATAAGTTGTAGATATATTTTTTATAATTGTTTTAATTGAATCTTCTATTCTGTGATTACAGGCTAACATTTTGGCTCTCAAACTTCATTTCGGCGCCTTTCTAGGTTGTATCTTCATGCTTGTGGAGAAACTTCCCGTTCTAGGAGAGCCAGTGCAGCTAGAAGTGTTGTTTCAGGACTAGTTTTGGTTGCAAAGGCTTGTGGGAATGATGTTCCAAGGTATATTTAATGGCTTTTGTTTTGTGTATTTTGACTATATTCTTTTTACGTCTCTTTGTGACTATGTCGCATGTATGTTGATGCCTATAGTGTGAATTTTCTGAAAGGAATTTAGGTAGACAATAACAAGTACAGTTGACTGATTTTAAAATCAGGGGAGCTTACCAATACATCATCTTGGCCTCTGCATGACCTTCTATTCCAGGGTCTGCAAGTCTTCCAAAATGTAGTATTATAGTCATTTTGTTATGACCATAATAAAGTTCCCATAGTGGATAAACTGGATCACTGCTTGGCGTACCAAAGAAGTGATTGTAACCGGTGGGAATAGGTCTCGCTGCTCATCTTACTGCATCTGATGCATGTCATAGGACTGCATCCATAATAAGTTGTAGAGATATTTTTTATAATTGTTTTGATTGAATCTTATATTCTCTGATTACAGGCTAACATTTTGGCTCTCAAACTTGATTGTCTTGAGAACAATTATAAGCCAGGCTACTGGGGACCCTGCACTTCCCAAGTCTGCCAGGTCTTCTATTGACAGAAATGGTGCTGAAAAAGTTAAATATAAGGCTTCATCTCCATTAAAATGGGAGGCTCCATCCTCTGGGAAAAACAAGGGATGAAACTATTGAATGGAAGTTTTGGCGACTGGGAGAACCCAAATACATTTATGTCCACACTAGAGAAAATTGAATCATGGATCTTCTCCCGAATAGTTGATTCTATCTGGTGGCAGGTGACTGACTTTCCTCTTTCTCTGATTTTCCTGTAGATCTAGTAAGTACCTTGGTGCAATTAATTAATCTTGTTCTGATACATTTCACTGTCATATTATCAGACTTTGACACCATATATGCAATCTGTCACTGCAAAGGCAACTGATGAAGTATCTGGAAAGAATTATAGAAGGACATCTAGTTCAGTTGATCAAGAGCAAAGTGACTTTTCATTAGACCTTTGGAAGAAGGCTTTCAGGGATGCTTTTGAAAGACTTTGTCCAGTAAGAGCTGGTGGGCATGAATGTGGCTGCTTGCCTTTGTTATCTAGATTGGTATGTCCATCTACTCAGATATTTTCATTAATATATGAACTTGTGAATTATCTTAAAATCTTCAATATTGTTCTGTTCCGTATTTTGTATTATTGGATATTTATCAATCTTTAGTATTATTCACAATGATCCGTGTCATGTATCTAGGTCATGGAGCAATCGGTGGCTAGATTAGATGTGGCAATGTTCAATGCCATTCTACGGGAATCTTCTGATGAGATCCCCAGCGATCCTGTCTCCGACCCCATCAGTGATTTGAAGGTCCTTCCAATTCCAGCTGGGAAATCTAGTTTTGGGGCAGGTGCACAGCTGAAGAGTGTGGTAAGTCATTCTTCCAATAATAAATTTTATTTATTTTGTTTGTCTTGTTACAATTATTTGTTGCGAACTTGTGATTGATTATAGCTCTGTGGTTAGAACACCTTCCACACCTTCTCTTTCCTGGTTAAAATTAAACATTATGTAATACTGTTGATTCCTGCTACATGTCCTTGAGTTCTTCTCTACAGGATAGTACCCTAGCGGACTTATTGTATAATTCCAATTATGTCCCTTACAAACCAGATAGTCATGTGCCATGATTCAATGACTAATGCATCAAAACACTTCTGAGTGACATCTAATCCCCATCTTGGTTAGGATGACGCGCATTTGTAATATTACTCAAAAGTGTATAATGCCTGTGAATGTAGCTCAAGAGCATGACCGAAGTTTTATATCTTACTCTTCTATGAACAAAAGTTGGAATGAATTAATTTGAAGTTCTCTCTATTTGTGTTTTATGGTTATCAGATTGGGAACTGGTCCAGATGGCTAACTGACCTATTTGGTATCGATAATGATGACTCATTTGAAGATGTAAATGGAGATGATGATAATGATGAAGGACATGATACATCCTTCAAGTCCTTTCATTTGCTTAATGCATTGAGTGATCTCATGATGCTTCCAAAGGACATGCTCCTAAGTAAATCCATCAGAAAAGAGGTTCGGTCCTTGAACTCACACATGTCTTAGTTTTCTACTCCATCGACAGTATATTGTAGTCCTTACTCATGGTGCCTGGTTCTTGTCTTGAAGGTATGCCCTACATTTGCTGCACCACTGATCAAAAGGATTCTTGACAAATTTGTCCCCGATGAATTTTGCACTGACCCAATTCCAGACATTGTGCTTGAAAACCTGGAGTCTGAGGTGAATTCTATATCCCGGTCTTTTGTTTCTACACTTAATATACGTCTATATTTCAAAAGGTTGTATTTTGAATAGAACAGCCACATGGTTTCTGGCAAGTTTGAGATATGTGTACGTCTATAGTCATAGCAAGTGTTTTCTGGACTAAACTTGAAGAATCTCTAACATGAATTTTAGTGGCGCCCCTTATTAAAACATGTTAGTCACTGTAGGATGATAATTAATTTCTGTATCCCTTTTCTTATGAAGGACACACTTGAGATTGGGGAGGAGGCTCTCAGTAACATACCATGCAGTGGACCTGGTACAGTCTATTTGCCACCCTCAGCAACTTTGGTTGCAAGTATAATTGATGGTGGAGGGCAATCACAGCTGAGAAGAAGCGGGTCTTCAGTGGTCAGGAAATCATACACCAGCGATGATGAGCTTGATGAACTGAATTCACCCTTGGCCTCAATTTTCATAGGTTCTTCTGGGTCTTCACCAGTTGCATCGAAGCTCAACTGGGTTCCGAAGGGAAACCTTAACCAAAATGCTGTCAGATATGAACTCCTTCGGGATGTTTGGATGAATAGTGAGTAGTGACCCAAAGGAAATCAGAGAATATATAGATAAATAAATAATTTGTTTCTCTGTTCCCTTTTGGAGCTGTAAATCTGTACATTTTTGCCTGGTCACTGTTCTGATGTTGATGATGTACAAAAAAGGTAGGGTCTTGTAGTGTATCCAGATGATTGATATGTGATATGTTTCATAATGGAGTGCCTATCTTATCGACTTCCGATGTGGAAATATGGTAAATTAGTTCCTAATGGAATGAAGAACTTGTTCATGTATTTCTCAAAGGATATAAACTAATAAGACCCTTGATTTGACTCGAAAAATACCACCTTGTAGGATGACATAAGTTAAATGAGATCATACTAGACCAGAAATGCTTTCTTTATGTCATACAATCGATTTCAGCAGGCCAGAAACAGACCAGTTCTTTCTCTCCGTTTCATCTTTCACTACATTACAAACTTGCAACATGTCGCACGGCGTACACTAAATCATTACTCACGAGTCCAAAAAATTTCAAAGCTGAGATGGAAGATTCAACACTTGAACTTCACAACAGCTCTCTACATCTCAATCACATAACATATATACTATATCGCCGGAATACTAGAGAATCATGAGGTCAAAAAAGAGCCAGATGCAACCAAATCATGCAGTTAGCTTCTGGGAAGAACTGACAGCATTTACATGCTGAAGATGCAATGCGGCCAGCAGCCCCTTCCACGTTTCTCCGGGGGCACCTTTGATGTGAAAATCGAAGAGTTTGTTCTGTTTTCTGTAGTTATCCTCCAACGACTTGCTCTGAAAATAGAGACAATGATGTTAGGAAATTAATCCTCCCGCCATGGTAGTACAGATGGAAAGAAGAAATAAATAACCAAGCTAAAAAGCCAACAAGACTTTAACGAGATTTGGCCAATTTCCTTGCCTACGTCCTTGGAGAGTACCATCTTCACTACTGAGAGAAAACACAAGCACAAGATTACACCGCTCAAGTTTATATCTAACCCAACCCTTGTCTAATAGACAACCCTTGTACACTCTCTCTCAACCTAGAAGATTACTCTAGCCCAAGAGCTATACACACTCTTGAACAATGAACACAACTCCTTAGAGCTAGATACACTCAAGAGCTATACACGTCCTTGAATACAACCCCCTATCTTCTACATCTTGAAGACTTTGGAGTTGATATCTCTCTCTATAGTTGCTCTCTGTCTCTCTCAGTGTCTACATCTCTCCTGCTCTCTCGGTGGAGTTCTCCTCTATCTCTTCCTAAGAGATCCCATTTGCCTTCCTACCGATTGCATATATATAGAAGAACAACAGCCAAAAACAAACAACTTTTCTTTTCCGCCGGGTATGCAGATCCTTGTTTGGTGGCTGCCCTTTGCTTTTCCTCTTTCTTTTTCTTTTGCTTTTGCTTTTCCTTTCTTTTGCTTTATGCTTTCGGTTTGGAACCTTACAAATGATCCATTAGCCAGTCTTACATAAACACAAAAAAGTGGAAATCATCAAGCAACTATAACAGAATACATCGCCATACCTGCTCAGCTTTTGCGGATTTTCAATTGTTCTTCCTGCAGATTTACATCATGCATAGCGTTACTCATCCTCAGATAATCTTGACCAAGAGCCAAGCTTCCAGTTCCAAGATTCTTGTTCACCAAGTTATCATTAGCGGATTTGAGATTCACTACTAGAGTACTAGATCAATTTCCGCAATTTGGTCAACCAACTGTTGTAAGAAACAAAATCAAATCCATACGTTTAGAGAACCTCAAATCACTCACAAACATCCAATACTCACACAAAAGATTGAAAAGACACAATCTTCAACAGTTTTAACCTAATTTGTTTTTAGGGTTAAAACAATGGAACCACCTTGCACGATATCCCACCAAACAAACTAGTTGCCATTTCTCGGCTCAGATACTTCATAAAAAAAATTAAAAAAAAAATAAAAAACCAATACCATAAATTTTTGTTTGTGTCACCAATACCATAGATATGTCATGAAAATGCATCTACATTTACAAGTCGCATTAAAATCGATACATCGAAAAACAAACAAACAACTGAGTTTAGGACGAACGCTCAAATCATAAAATGATACGGCAATCCCATTTATTTAAGCGAGGTATCAAATTCCCTCTAACACATTTAGTAAAAAGGAGGACGTTCAAGTTCACATTTTCCGACACTACTACTATAGATGCAGCGAGTTTGTGTTGGATGAATGGTTAAGCTAGCCAGGGTTCACATTTCTCAGTATATATACCCTGTTTTGGCGACTCGCAGCCGAGATGTATAGGGAAATCTACTGTACGTTTTGGCATTCAGGGTTTTCCTAATTGAAATCAATGGTTCTTGTATCGTATTTGGTAGGCAATAGATATATATACTTCTAAATCAGTAGAAACCGATGCTTAATCTGAGCAGACTGAAGATCTCAAATTAAGTTGTATTGTAATCTTTCCATAAAATAAAACTTGATATTAATCAAGTCGGATAATTAATTAGCTAGCAAGCTTTTCTCTATTTGAGCGGAATAATTAATTAAGCATCACTGCCATGGCTGAATGCCTAAATCATGGATCCACTGGCTTCGATCATCACTGTCTATTCACATTATCATTACGCTTTGATTTGGCATTTTATAATATCACATACTGTTAAAAGTTCAAAATTAGCTGTGTATAACTGTATATATTAATTCCATAATTCCCAAACTTGCGAAATCAAATACCAAAAATATTGTAGCGTATTAATGTTACAGTGGGAGTGAAAGTATATTATAGTGTGGAGATCGAACCTTATTGGATCTGAGTCTCAGCGAAGATTATCACATAGTAGCAAGTATGATCAGAATAACACTAGTAGTGATAGTTTTGGTGCTCATATTGCTGAAGCATTATAATCATGGAGCAAAAGCAGCAGCAGAAATCGATCTAAATCAATCCGAATTAGTCAAGCCAGGCTGCTCAGCCTCGTGTGGATCTCTTGTCGTCCCGTATCCTTTCGTCTTGACCCCGGGTTGTCACTATTACGACAACTTTTCTATATCTTGTAACAATACAATTACAGGTGGTATTGGTGGTGGCGGAAATCCGAAAGCTTTCTTCATAGGGAGAAGCGACTTCGTTATCCTCAACATATATATCGTTGGATAGTCAAGAAATGAGAGTATCACGTTCCATGAGCAAATCTTGCCTTGTAGTTGACGAGGATGGCAATGAGATTTCATATTCCAATAAAGAGGAGAACACGCAAGATGTAGAGTCCCCCAACGAAGTCTTTCCTATCTCAAGTCGGCGGAACAAGTTCACCACGCTTGGTTGCAACTTAATAGGGATTGTTACCACTACAGATCAAAACCCTAGCATCAGTACCACAAGCGCACAGAGGAACACAATGGAGGAGACACAGACGTCGACGCTGAATGGTACCCGTATCAACTTGTAGCCAAGGAATCAGAAACGCGAAAAGTGGAACCTGTCATTCATTCATACGGGGGCTGCTGCCAAGTTCCTATGACAATTGACGATGTGAAACATTATACCACATATTTTAGCAGCATATCGGCAGGTTATCATTAAGCATGTGGTTATGCTTTTTTTGTCACAGAAGCAGACAAGTTCCAGTTTTCATCCTTAGATCTGATTCCAGACGTTGATAATCAAAAGGCAGCACCTTTGGTTCTCGAATGGGCTATTAGGAATCACCTCTCTTGTGCAGAAGCTCGAAATCAGAAGGCTTATGCATGTAAGGCAAAGTACAGCGACTGTCTCAATTCGACAAATGGACCTAGCTACATTTGCGAATGCCGCAAAGGTTACCAAGGCAATCCTTACCTCCTCCATGGTTGCCAAGGTAGATATTGTACTTGCAAAATTCATTTACGTACATTTTGCCAAGATATTGGGTTTTAACTTGTTGGTGCCGATTTTTAGCACTAACGGGTCAACGGGAGTTCCGTTGACGTCCAACGTGTAAAGTGGTAGGGTTGTTCTCATGTAGTGGATCTATCTTCCGCTACGGTTGGTTTGCCCACAAGCGTGGTCTTGGTCATTTATCTCTGATCACTAGTAGTACTCCTCGACGGTCTAGGATCGCGTCTTGGTGGTCCATCGCATGTGACTAGAGGAATGACCTTGATGATCTTGTGCATCTGACTTTCTTGAATGAGATTGGGCTTTTGATCATGGACATCAGCTCTCTTGTTGAGAAGGGGTGATCGATCATGTGGTCTTCGACATCCTTCACACTATGGCGAGCTTTCTGCACTCGATAGTGAGCTTCATTTACTCGATGGTGAGTTTCATGCACTCATTTGGTTGATGGACTTTCCTCTTCATTGGGGGCTTCCTTCATTGGATGATGAGCCTTCACACTCCTTTGTTGGGTAGAACTAATACTCTTCTCTTGAACTTCGTCCACTCGGCTTGAGCTTACTCCATTGGGTGATGGACTTTCTACACGTGAGAGTGGTGTCCTTCCTCCTTTGTTGGATGAACCCGATGCTCTCCTCTTGAACTTCCTCCACTGAACGTTGAGCTTTCTCCACTTGATGATGAGCTTACACCATAGTGATGATCTACAAAAGTGAGAGAAGAAAGGTCATCGGATGACCAGCCTAAGGCCGGCCAAACACTCTCCGACGTCCAAATCAGTAGAGTGTTTGAGCAATGAATAAAGATATGAGAAGTGTATGATGCTTTGACATTGTGCTGAAGCATCCTTGACATGCCAAAGAAGAATGAGAAAGAGAGAGAGAGCTTATGCACTTTGGCATCATTTAGGGAGATAAGAGAAGAAGTAGAAGTTTCCTTTCAGCCTTGAAAAGATTTGGTATTTATAGGGCATGAGTTTGCTGGCATGAAAAGTGAAGGCATGAGTTACTCACCAACTTACCCTGACACACTGAGGATCTGACAAGGAATGGGTCTGATTGATCAAGTGGGTGGGCTGATAGGGTAGTTGGCTGACCTAAGATGAGGTTGTCAAGCATGTGCTTGATTGAGTGGCTGACTGACACCATCATGTGGTTGATTGAGACCATGACATCACATTTTGGTCATGCACTTAGACAATAGCCATCATTAGTGAGCAACACGTATCCTGATGAGTGCGAGTTGGCCCTTGGATCACTATTCATATGTCAGAGGCCCATAACTGATGCTAGAGCTTGACACGTGGAAGAGTTGGTGAGAGTATATCAGCTTATTATTGCATGTCTACGTGTGACATGAGGATCTAGGCCTTAGCCTTGGAGGTTGTGGTCATGACAACTAAGGACCGAGGCTTGAAGCCTTAAAGGTCGAACTCTTGATCTTGGAGGTCGAAGTATCTACCTTGAAAGTTGAGGCTCTAGACTCGTGTTAGATTAACTAAGGTTAAGTCACGATATGCTTTAATTAGCCTTGTCATGTGAGATGATCAGTCTTGACATGTCAATGGTCATCACTTGGTGATTGCCGAAGACACTTAGTGGTCGTCCAAGGTTGAAGATTTGAAATGCTAAGTTAGACACCTTAAAGGTAAGTGCGTTGAAAAGTCAGAGTCATACGTGACTCTTTGACATTTCAACGCGTCCTACGTGGAATGGGTTGAAAAGTCAAGATTTGTTGTCGAACCAAATTATGACATCAATATAACTATAAAACCTTAGCTACTAATTCATTTGCCAATGATAATATTCTAGCTTTTATTAATAGGGTACGAATACTATATATCGACGAGTGTGCGAGCGAGAAGTTAAATCCTTGCTCAAGCTCGGTGACATGCATTAACTACCCTGGAGGTGTCGGCGACGGAAAGGAACCCGGAACTGGTTGTTACGTTCGCTCAGTCGGCAACTAAAAACTTCTTATCACTGCATTGGCATGGGTAAGTAATCAACATGCAATATATTGAATATAATATTCTTAATTATATTGCTATTGTTATTCCCAGATTTAAGAAGATTACTGGGTACTTAATTCATAACTTCAAAAAGATCTTTATTTGCTTCTAAGCAAATCTGGTATTTATCAATTTATACTGGTATTAGTATAAATTGTATAATCCCCTTTTTACTGTACTATCGTAATTAGCTAGTGACGTATGGGTATGCATGACATACACATCTGTATAATAGAATTTTTCGTATATATTACTTGGTCATTGATCGAGCAGGGCACATGGATTTTGGTGCTAGTAACAATAGGTTTATGGATTTGTTTGGTTATGAAGAGGAGAGCACTCATCAAACTCGAACGGAGGCTCTTTGAGCAAAACGGTGGAATTTTGTTACAACAACACTTAAATTTATATGTCGTTGTCTTTCCATTTAATCTAAGTGGAAAATAAAAGAAATCTATTGTACGAAATATATCTAAAAGCAAGCAATCTATAGGCTATAGCTGAGGGATACGAAAATAAGGGGGGCTAGCTTTCCGGTTGCTTTAGTAGGTCTCCCATATGATGATGTTGATGAACACTTCATATATATGCACCTCAATCTCAAAATTTAGGAACCCTAACCCTAATAAGGAACGCATTATATATGGATACAGACGCACACCAAACGTCTAGCTTTTCTAGAAACCGCAAGCCACACTTGACGCTCTACTGCTCTCGATCAACACGCACGTACCCTAGCTTACACGTTTAGCTCCTCTATGTTCTTTAAACTGTGACTTCCTGCTTCACAGTATTATAAGTCTCCTTGCAAGTGTACTTCATCTAATAACGTACTCTCTCTCTTTATCGAATTGTAGAATTTTCTCTTCTCTGTTATGCCAAAGATATTTAGTACATCACCAGTTTACCATATCATGGGACTTATACTAATCTCTTCCACACTTAACATTTGAACAAATAAACGAACCAATATATTCGAAATCGAAAGAGTTGGATCTATTCAATTAAGCCATGCAATGAGTAACATGATTCACGTGCCGAACATAATTTATTAATCATTTGAAGGTTGGAATTGTTCTGATGACCACGTATAATTCGTGGGCTTACCCTTTTTTCTTTTACATATATTCTCATTCATCAAAAGTTGGAATTTTTCTTTGCGTCTGGAATGAGAAAAGAAATATGTTATGGGGTTTGCTTCTGCAAATAAAATTTCCATTATTCTTAGTGCAACTTCCTGTGTGTTTGAAGATTATATATCTTAGAGAAGTTCTGCTGTCTTTAAATAGCTCTATAGAGTGCATAATCACATTCACACCAAGAAGGCGCGCGGTTCGTATTCTTTTATAGTTTTCTTCGTCCATTACGGCAGGCCGGTTTTTCTTGCTGAATGTTCCTGCAACTATTGTTTGAATTTCAGGTACATATGTTTATCTTTGCATTGTATTTCAACTTTCAAGTTTCTCTATCTATGTTATGTTGTACAGATGATTGATTTTAAATTTAATAATTAGGTAGTTTAATTAAGGTGCATCACCTTACTCTTAATGGACAAGTTCATTGCATATTAAGGTGCTTCTTAAAATTATGAGTTCCGTATTCATCGAACATATTTGGGAAATATTAGAATGTAGGGCTTTAATTTTTAGATTTTTAAGATATATAACTTTGGTCACAAACAACTACCAGTATTTAAGCATGGAAATGCTTAGAGCATCTCTAACAGTATTGCTAAATCAATTTTTTTTTGAAATTTGTCAACTTTTTGGATAAATAAGAGCTAGCTCCAATAGAATGCCTAAAATATTGCTAAATCCTAAAATTGATAAACAGAATTGATAGATCTATCAACCCTGTCAAGAATTGCTAGTGAGAAACCTAAGTTTTCCCTCCTTTTTTATCCACGTGTTAGTTTATTATTAGTTAAAAATATCTATCAACTTACATATATACAATAATTGTTGGAGCCAAATACTTATATCAATTGTTAAATCTTATAACAATTGATAAATTTAACAATAGTTCTACTTATACTGCTAGAGATGCTCTTACTGCTTAATTTTTGAAATTGTTTATTGATATCATTAGCCTCAGATCAATAACCAATTTGTATGCTTAATTACCTTATTCTCAAGTAGGATTATACATTTCAGTCCACTGTGGAAAGTAGCTAGTTTGTCATTTAATTACCTAATTAATGTTCAGAACCTTTTACATATGGTCGCTTTAGGTATGTTGGCTTCATCGTTGATCCATTGGTATTGTCTTGATTGTTGAAGTTTGTTACGGGGTGATTCTCATGGGGGAGAATCATACCGAACACACACGGGGAGAAGCTCATCTTCTAGGCTCATACCTGCAAATCATAAGCAAGAGATATTAGGGAGAAGACCGGGTTTGCCGGCTTTCGACCCTCTGATGTCTAAGTCAGCCATGATAGCATAGATAATGTGAGAACAAAGTGGAGATGGAAGCTTACCAAAAATGAGCCCTTAAGAGGGATATTTATAGAGATAGAGTGGGTCTACCCTAAAAGTACTGTTTTGCCCTTACATGAGATCGAGCCTATTACCAAAATGCTCTTAGGGAAGTGTGTATGTTCATTGTCTAATAAGAACCTCTTTAGCCTAAGATGTCTTCCAGCGACCGGGTAATATGCCTGTTTTCCGGCACAAGAGGAGGGTTTGCACCCTGTGTACGTGTTAACAAAGTTAATTAATAATTTATTATATTTGTATATTTGTGAAGTGTCTATATATGATGAAATTTAATTAGCAAAAATAAGAAAATTGTTTTGCTGTGTTCTTATTTTCAATTTTTTCCGTACATAGAGGCATGGCAAGTGAGAGTGATATAGAACAGGGTCAAGCGGATGGAACAGGGTTAAGAGAGATATCATCAGAGGATGTAGACCCCGAAGAAAGAACTGTTGAACTACTACTGGAGACGTTAAAAACAATGCTTTGGAAGGCCGACTCACCTTCGCCTTCTACATGTTGCATCTTCAGAGTCCCCGAGGTTCTACGACGGCAAAAGGTTCAAGCATACGAACCTGACATAGTCTCAATCGGACCCCTTCACCGTGGTGCTGATACAAAATTCACATTTGTGGACAACGTGAAAGAATGGTATCTAAGTTGCCTTCTCAAGCGTATGCCATCAATAACCTTGCGTAGCTTGATCGAAATCATGAAGGAATGTGATCTAAAAGCCCGAGATTGTTATTCAGACCCATGCAACCATCTCGACCGAAACGGCTTCATAAATATGCTCATCCTTGACGGTTGTTTCTTGATAGAGTTGTTCCGGAAGGCATCTGATTTAAAAAAACAAGACGAGAACGACCCCATTTTCAACAGGTCTTGTATGCTCGAATATCTATATCATGATCTTCTGTTGCTAGAGAATCAGCTTCCGTGGTTTGTGCTTGAGTATTTCTACAACCTAATCGAGAGAGATAGTCATGAACCCCTCCGTACGCTGGTGATCAACTTCTTCAGAGGTTCAGTGGCTGATCCTAGCATTTTCAGCTACCTCAATCCCTACTCTAATCTCAAGATTCTTCACATTGTTGATATAATTAGAACTTCTCTAGTTCAGGAACACATAGACGAACCTGAAGACCAAACGGCTTCCCCCACAAAGTTGACAAACCACTTGCCACAGAGGATACCTAGCGCTGCAACTCTTTCAGAAGCAGGCGTTAAATTCAGAATTCCGAAAGAATCTGAAGCAGGTTGCATACTGGACATAACGTTCAAAGACGGCGTCTTCACGATTCCTCGTTTGGCTATAGACGAGAGGACAGATCTTTTGTTCAGGAACCTCATGGCATACGAGCAGTGTTACCACAGTTGCAGACACATGATAACATCCTACGCCGTTTTGATGGATAATCTCATCGATACGGCAAAGGACGTGGATCTTCTATGTGAGAAAGGGATAGTAGCCAAATGGTTGAGTTCTGAGGTTATTGCCTCCAGGTTCTTCAACGATCTATACAATGACACTACAGTCATCGAGTTTGTGTACAAGAAACTCTGCTCCAAGGTGCATGACTATCAAGTTCGACATCGGAAGAGCTTAATATGGATCAAGTGGAGAAACAAATTGAGACGTGATTACTGTGATACACCATGGTCTGCTATCTCTGTCTTTGCAGCTTTTGTGCTCCTGGTCCTCACCTTCTTGCAAACCACATACACAATCCAGCAGTATCTTCATCCTCCTAGCTAAATAATGTTGGATGCATGTCACCTATTTACCTACACTACAACAATTATTGTCATTTTCGAGGGTGACATTTGGTCGAAAAAAAAAACAATTTGCCGTCCGAAAAGGTTTTTTTCTGACGAATTCTGTCCGTCGCTAGTCGTCGAAAAAAACCTGATTAGAAAAAGTCTATTTCCGACCAACCCTCGGAAAAAGCACTATTTTCGACAAAAACCCCTGGTCGCAAATATGTTTTCAGTAGTCGGAAATTGTGTCGATGCCGACCCATGTTGCCCTCGGAAAAAAATATTGTAGAAAGTGATTATATTAATTCTCCCAAAAATATGAATTTATTTTTATTAATTATTTGTTTCTTCATTTTATTTTTAGGGGCTTTTTATTTCTGTTTTTGTTGTTCTCAATCCAAACCCACCAGACGCCGCCGCCACCAAAAACGGTACGCCGCCACCGCCACCAAAACCAAAGCTCACCCCACATACCAAAATTCCAGATCTAACCCAAACCTCACCAGAAAATGATTCAACCCAAGCCTCCACCGTCGTCATCATCGACTAACCTCCACCAACACTCATCACAACTACCACAACACAAACAACAACGAAAGCAACACCACCGCCAACAACAACGATAAGAAGAAGATATGTTACCAGATCGATCGAGAGACGATTTCTGCGAAAAATTTACAGTTCAACAAACACTAAGGCTGTCTCAACCTCTCGATCATGAATCTCAGCTCCGGATCCGAATCAAAACTCGATTCAACATTCTTAGCTTCCGAATCAGAGTTGCAATCAGGGATTTGGAGTTGAGATCAGATCTAAATAGATTTCGAATTAGATGAAATCCATGGGCAAAAGCGAAGAATTGAAAAAGAAAAAAGAAATAAATCGGAAATGGGGGAGTGGAGGACCCAGATCTGAGGAGTAGGAAGAGGGATGAGAGGGAGATGAGGAATTTTGAGAAAGAGAGAAGGATGAGTGGGTTTGTTCCGGTGGGGAAGAGAAAGAAAAAGTTAACAGGTGATCGAAGTTCTTGGTGAGACAGAAGATAAGAAGAAGATGAGGTATGTTTGAGGAAGAGGGGGAGTAAGATAACGAGAGAGAGAGAGAGAGGGGGAGCTAAAAATTTAAAAGGAAATTTGTTTGAAATTTTCCGAAATTGTTGGCGGAAACTAGTTATCTTACAAAATTTTCAGGATTAGGCAAAATTTCGGGACTGACGACGACGAAAGTACATTTCTTCACCTAATTGGCATGCCATACGAATGGCATCTTAATTTATTGTCTATTTTATAATTTAATGGTTGACCATTAAATTCAGGACAATTAATGATGAAATAAATTTAAATCTTTTATTAATAAGTTTAATTATAAATAAAAATCATTAATCATAATAAAAAAAGAGCATAATTTAGAGGAGTAATTTCCTCTCAAAGTTAGAAACACCGAAAGTTCTTCCAATTTGATTGTCATCCTTCCTTTGTTTTGAAATCAAAGTCTATCATGTTTCATCGGTTTGTCACTAAAATATTCTTTCCACTTGAATGAATATAGAATCAAGTTTTGCAATAATCCGATCACGACACATGATGGCTAGCTTTGTTTTTCTTTTGAAGGTAAAAAGTTGGGAATGATCCGGGAGCCGTAATATTAGTCACTTAGATATCGGTTATACTATGGAGAGAGAGCATTGAACTTCCTCTGGATGTTGCCTTCGATATTCAAAACAAAGGATGACGATCAAATTGGAATAACTTATTTCAGCGTTCCTAACTTTGAGGAAAGAGGAAATTACTCTCTAAATGCTGTTTTTTTTAATTTTATTATGATTAATGTTTTTTTATTTGTGATTAAACTGATTAGTTAAAAACAAAAAGAAATGAAGGATTTAAATTTATTTCATCCATTGATTGCCTTTTGATCTCATGGTCAACAATTGGAGTATAAAGTGGATTATAAATTAGAATATCACGACCCTTCCATAATTATTCACATTATGGAAATATGTATCTTTCAATATTTGATTAGTATCAAACTTCCTTAATGGAATGTACCTTTCAATATTCTCATACAAAGCGAATCTTTTATATTAATACAAATTAATATTGATTTGCGAATCTTAATGGAATGTAATAATTAAGAACTCCAAAGTAATACAAGGTTGTTAAACGTTATTGATTAATATCTATATGATTTAATGACAATATACCTTCAATGTTTTAAATAGAAATGAAAATAAATTACTTAATTTTCCTCTTTCACTTGATTTTTTTATAAAAAAATAATAGAAATATTTCCAAGGGCATCTTGTTGTCGGAAATTATTGTTTATTTCCGACAAAAACATATTTCTCTTGAAAATACTATATCTTTTCCGATTAGGTAAAATGTCGTCGGAAATAACATAGCACCAAAATATCCCGCCAATATTTTGGTTTTTTTCCGATGAAATTTGAACTTTTTTCCGACAAATGTTTGTTCGTCGGAAATAAATTACATTTCAATATAGCATTTCCGACGACCAAATGTTTTGGTCGAAAATAGAGTCCTTTTGCGAGGGCCCTCAAAAATGTTGGTCGGAAATGAGGTTTTTTGTTGTAGTGCTATTACATACATTTCGTGAGTTTGCCTTTCATTTTATTTCAAGGCTACAACTTACAAATTAAATAAGGCTAGCTAGCTTTGCCATTGCATATATGTTATATCCATCGCTTTTGATGTACGTAGATACAGATCTTTGTACCCAAAGAGCTAGACTCTGAATATTAATTGTTTGAACATGTATTATTGTCAACCGTGGCTAATTTCGAAGTTAATCCCAAACGTTTCTCTTAATGATTCAACAATTTTCATGATCAAGTTTACCATGCAGAGTGCATACATAGCAGACCAATTAATTAGTGTTGATATTCTATGATTTCTATCAATGTTTAATTGAATTCAAAATGTCGGTCGGCGAACTTCAGAATTCAATGAGGTCGGATTTCCCACCGGTGATCACTTGGGGTCGGTTGTCAACGATGGAGTTCAAGTCATATAGTGATATAGATACTCTCTTGGATAATCCAATGTGCTCTGATATATGTCTGTCGTTCACTTTGGAGTTCAAGTCATATAGATACTCTCTCTTAGATAATCCAATGTTTATGCTCTGGTTTTTGGAAAATTAATTTTGATGGTGCTTATCAACAAGCTACAAGAAATGGAGGGTCAGGTTTTCTCACACTGTCTTAGTTTTCTACTCCATCGACAGTATATCGTAGTCCTTACTCATGGTGCCTGGTTCTTGTCTTGAAGGTATGCCCTACATTTGCTGGACCACTGATCAAAAGGATTCTTGACAACTTTGTCCCTCAAGAATTTTGCACTGAAAACCTGGAGTCTGAGGATCGTCAGTTCTATATGCCTGTCTTTTGTTTCTACACTTAATATACTCGTCTATATTTCAAAAGGTTGTATTTTGAACGGGTTCTGGCAAGTTTGAGATATTTGTACGTCTATAGTCATGGCAAGTGTTTTCTGGACTAAGCTTGAAGAATCTCTAACATGAATTTTAGTGGCGCCCCTTATTAAAACATGTTAGTCACTGTAGGATGATAACTAATGTTTCTGTTTCCCTTTTTCTTATATAAAGGTCACACTTGAGATTGGGGAGGAGGCTCTCAGAAACATACCATGCAGTGGACCTGGTACAGTCTATTTGCCACCCTCAACAACTTTGGTTGCAAGTATAATTGATGGTGGAGGGCAATCACAGCTGAGAAGAAGCGGGTCTTCAGTGGTCAGGAAATCATACACCAGCGATGATGGGCTTGATGAACTGAATTCACCCTTGGCCTCAATCTTCATAGGTTCTTCTGGGTCTTCACCAGTTGCATCAAAGCTCAACTGGGTTCTGAATGTTGGGAATGCAGTAGCCGTTGAGTAACTTGCGGATCAAGTTAAGTCGAGTTTGCAGCAGCAGATGGATAACCTCTGGACCAAGTCTTCCGCTGCGTTTCGTTTTGAATAATTCCTAGTCTCTAGGAGTAGATTAGTTGTTGTTTTTACTCTTTGAATCAGCCATATCATGGCTCCATATTTTTCTCGTTTCCAGTTGTAATGGCTGTATAAAAGCCAAGTTTCGATCTTAAATGAATAAGCTTTCACAGCTAAAACTCGTCTGCATTTTATCTAATAGCAGCTCTATCAGTGGTATCAGAGCCCTTATCAAGGGCCTGATTTTGGAGAGATTGAGAAAGAAGGAGAGACAGAGAGGTTGAGTGAAACACTGAGAGAACACAAACAAGAGATCAGTGAGATGGCAGATGGAAACAGTTTTCTGAGTATTCCTAAATTCGATGGAGACTATGATCATTGGTCTATGCTCATGGAAAACTTACTGCGTTCCAAAGAGTACTGGTGCATGGTGGAGAATGGATACGAAGAGACAGAAAATCTAGAAACCCTTTCAGCAGCACAGCGCAGAATTCTGGAAGAACAGAAACTGAAAGACTTACGAGCCAAGAATTATTTGTTCCAGTCAATTGACAAGAACATTCTGAAGACAATAACTCAAAAGGGTACTTCAAAGGCTCTGTGGGACTCGATGAAGAGAAAGTATCAGGGAAACATTCGAGTGCAAAGAGCTCAACTGCAGAGATTAAGAAGAGACTTTGAGATCCTGGAGATGAATCCTGGTGAGTGTGTGAATGACTATTTCTCAAGAGTCATGATGGTGGCCAATGAAATGAGAGGTACAGGAGAAGAAATGGAGGATGCAAAGATTGTTGAAAAAATACTTCGTACGCTGTCAGAAAAATATAACTATATTGTGTGCTCAATAGAAGAATCTAAGGACATCAACAATATGTCAGTAGATGAACTACAAAGCTCTTTGTTAGTTCATGAGCAGAAGCTCAAACGAAAAGATGTAGAAGAACAGGCCTTGAAGGTTACAGGAGGAGATGGACGTGAAGGAGAGAGATTCGGTGGAAGAGGACGAGGTCGCAGTGGATTTTTTAGAGGGCTCAGAGGAAGAGGAAGAGATAGAGGAAGAGTTTTTAATAAAGCTGTAGTTGAATGTTATCGATGCCACAAACTTGGACATTTTCAGTGGGAATGTCCAAGTTTTGCTCACTATGCTGAACATACAGAGTTAGATGAAGGGGAAGAGATGCTACTCATGTCTTATGTGATTAAGGAAGAAATTACACGAGAAGAAGTGTGGTTCTTGGATTCTGGATGCAGTAATCACATGAGTGGAGATAAAAGATGGTTTTCAGAGCTTGATCAATCTTTCAGACAGAGTGTCAAGCTTGGAAATAACTCAGAGCTGGCTGTGATGGGGAAAGGTAAAGTGAGGATGAAAATAGGAGGAAAACTTATGGTCATTACTGAGGTATTCTTCATCCCTGATCTTAAAAATAATCTGATTAGCATTGGACAGCTTCAAGAGAAAAATCTAGCTATTCTGATTCAGCAAGGCAGCATACACATTTATCATAATGAAAAAGGTTTACTTATTCAAAGTAATATGACTGCCAATCGCATGTTTGTCATCTTAGCCTCTCTAGCTGCAAATTCAGCAGAATCCACTTGTTTTCAAACAAGCATTGATAACACTACAAGTCTATGGCATCAGAGGTTTGGTCATCTCAATATGAAAGGACTGTGAACCTTGGTCTATAGAAAGATGGTGAAAGGATTGCCTATGCTGAAGAACAGTCTAAAGCTGTGCAGTGATTGTGCAATAGGAAAGCAGCATCGAGACCCCTTTCCTAAGAAAAGTACATGGAGAGCATCTAGACCTTTACAGCTGGTTCATTCAGATATATGTGGACCAATCACTCCTGAATCCATTTCCCACAAGAGGTATCTCATTACTTTTGTTGATGATTACAGTAGGAAAATGTGGATTTACTTCTTGCATGCTAAGTCAGAAGCTCTAGAGGTATTCAAAAAATTCAAAACTCTGGTAGAAAAGGAGATAGAAGGCAGTATTAGTTGTCTACGAACTGACAGGGGTGGAGAGTACACCTCTTCTGAATTCAATAATTTTTGTAGCTCGAATGGGATCAGACGCCAGCTTACTGCAGCTTACTCTCCTCAACAGAATGGAGTTGCAGAGAGAAGAAACCGAACTTTGATGAATATGGTGAGATCTATGCTTGCAGCTAGAGACGTACCTAAAGAATTCTGGCCAGAAGCAGCTAATTGGGCCACTCATGTGATCAATCGATGCCCCACATCTGCTATACCAGACAAGACACCCGAAGAAACATGGAGTAAGTTGAAACCATCAGTAGATTATTTCAAAGTCTTTGGCTGTATAGGCCATGTTCATATTCCTGATGTTAAGAGAAAAAAATTGGATGACAAGAGTCTTAGATGTGTTTTCATGGGAGTTAGTGAGGAGTCCAAAGCATTTCGAATGTATGATCCAGTGAATGAAAAGATCATCATCAGTCGAGATGTAGTTTTTGAAGAAGGTGACAAATGGACTTGGGAACAGGCAGAAGGTACACTTACCAACAAAGAGCTACTGTGGAATGAGGGGAAGGATGAAGAAGGTATCTCAGCTGAAGCAGATGAAGAAGAAGAGAATAGAGAAAACAATGTGACTGAAGGTGCAGTAGAAGCAGTGTCTCTAGTTCAAGGGAGAAGAAGACGAAAAGAACCAGTATGGATGAAAGACTATGTTTCAGGAGAACATTTATCTGAGGAAGAAGAAGAAATTGAGGAGCTCACTGTGGAAATGCAGGGACTTGCTATGTTTATGAGCAATGAACCTACCACTTTTGAGGAAGCAGTTAGGAGTTCAGTTTGGAGGGAGGCCATGAATCGTGAAATTGAAGCAATTGAAGCTGCAGGGACTTGGGAGTTGACAGAATTACCAAAAGGAGCAAAGAAGATAGGTGTAAAATGGATTTACAAAACAAAGATGAATGAAAATGGAGAAGTAGAGAAGTTCAAGGCTCGACTAGTAGCTAAAGGATATACACAACAAGCTGGAATAGACTACACTGAAGTTTTTGCGCCTGTGGCACGCTGGGACACCGTTCGTTTAACCCTTGCAATTGCAGCCAGTCGAGGATGGAAAGTGTATCAACTCGATGTCAAAAGTGCTTTTCTGCATGGTGGGATTCAGGAGGAGGTATTTGTGGAGCAACCAAGAGGCTATGAGGTAAAAGGGGAGGGAAGTAAAGTCTATAAACTTAAGAAAGCACTCTATGGACTTAAACAGGCGCCTCGAGCATGGTTCAGCAAAATTGAATCTTATTTTGTAGAGGAAGGTTTCGAGAAGAATCTCAGTGATCATACTTTGTTTGTGAAGGAAAATAAAGGTGGAGGAGTCCTTATAGTAAATCTGTATGTAGATGATCTGCTGTTCACAGGAAACAATGAGGAAATGTTTCATGAGTTCAAAAGCTCGATGAAGGAGAATTTTGAAATGACTGATTTGGGATGCATGAAATTTTTTCTTGGGGTGGAAGTAACACAGAGTTCAGAAGGGATATTTATTTGTCAGAAGAAGTTTGCCAATGAAGTATTGGAAAGGTTTGGTATGCAGCATTGCAAACCAGTAAAAAATCCTGTTGTTCCAGGAACAAGATTATCCAAAGATACAGAAGGAGAGAAGGTAGATGCTACTGCTTACAAACAGATGGTGGGAAGCCTCATGTACTTAACTGTTACTAGACCTGATCTTATGTTCGTAGTAAGTTTGATAGCTCGATTTATGGAAGCTCCTACAGAAGTGCATAGGCAAGCAGTAAAAAGAGTACTGCGTTATTTGAAGGGTACCACAGATTTGGGTGTGTTTTACAAAAGGGGAGGGAGAGAAAATCTGCAGGCGTTTTCTGACAGTGATTACGCAGGAGATGTTGATGATCGCAAGAGTACATCTGGCTACATTTTCAAGCTGAATGATGGAGTGGTTGCGTGGAGTTCTAAGAAGCAATCAGTAGTTTCACTTTCCACTACAGAAGCTGAATTCATAGCAGCTGCAGCATGCGCCTGCCAAAGCATATGGATGATGCGAATTCTTGAAAGACTTGGAGCTCAGCAAAGCAAGTGTATTATTCATTGTGACAACAGTTCCACTATAAAGCTCTCAAAAAATCCAGTCTTACATGGCAAAAGCAAGCATATACACATTCGTTTTCATTTTCTTCGGGAGCTGGTAAATGAAGGAACAGTTGAGCTAGAGTATTGTGGCACAAAGGATCAATTAGCAGACATCATGACTAAACCTTTAAAATTGGAGGTGTTCTTGAAGTTGAGGGATGAGCTTGGCGTGTGTAACTACAAGACAGTAAACTGAGAGTATCTGATACAGCTCAGTTTAAGGGGAAGATTGTTGGGAATGCAGTAGCCGTTGAGTAACTTGCGGATCAAGTTAAGTCGAGTTTGCAGCAGCAGATGGATAACCTCTGGACCAAGTCTTCCGCTGCGTTTCGTTTTGAATAATTCCTAGTCTCTAGGAGTAGATTAGTTGTTGTTTTTACTCTTTGAATCAGCCATATCATGGCTCCATATTTTTCTCGTTTCCAGTTGTAATGGCTGTATAAAAGCCAAGTTTCGATCTTGAATGAATAAGCTTTCACAGCTAAAACTCGTCTGCATTTTATCTAATAGCAGCTCTATCACTGAAGGGAAACCTTAACCAAAATGCTGTCAGGTATGAACTCCTTCGGGATGTTTGGATGAATAGTGAATAGTAACCAAAGGAAACCGGAGAATATATAGATAAATAATTTGTCTCTGTTCCCCTTTTGGAGCTGTAAATCTGTACTCCATATTTGCCTGGTCACCGTTCTGATGTTGTGTCCAGATGATTGAAATATTTCATAACGGAGTGCCTATTTGAACGACTTCCGATGTGGAAATATGGTAATTAGTATGATTTACAAGATCTTTAATTTTGCCGAGCAAAATACCACTTTAGTTTTTAGGATGACAGAAGTTTGCTTCTTTCAGGATGACACTAGACCCTGAATCAGCTTAACTTGCACCATTTGCGACATCAATTTTTTCACATGAGATCATACTAGGCCAGAACCAGAAATGCCTTCTTTATGTAATACAATCGATTTCAACAGGCCAGAAACAGACCAGTTCCTTATCTCAGTTTCATCTTTCACTACATTACAAACTTGCAACATGTCGCAAGGCGTACACTAAAACATTACTCACAAGTCCAAAAAATTTTAAAGCTGAGATGGAAGATTCCAACACTTGAACTTCACAACAGCTCTCTAAATCTCACTAGCATAACATATATACTATATCGCTGGAATACTAAAGAATAAGAGGTCAAAAAAGAGCCAGAGGCAACCAAATCATGCAGTTAGCTTCTGGGAAGAACTGACAACATTTATATGCTGAAGATGCAATGCGGCCAGCAGGCCCTTCCAGGTTTCTCCGGGGGCACCTTTGATGTGAAAATCAATTAGTTTGTTCTGTTTTCTGTAGTAATCCTCCACCAACTTACTCTGAAAGTAGAGACAATGATCCATTAGCCAGAATCTTACGCAAACACAAAAAAGTGAAAATCATCAAGCAACTATAACAGAGTACATCGCCATACCTGCTCAGCTTTTGCGGATTTCAATTGTTCTTCCTGCAGATTTACATCATGCATAGCGTTACTCATCCTCAGATACTCTTGATCAAGAGCCAAGCTTCCAGTTCCAAGATTCTTGTTCACCAAGTTATCATCAGTGGATTTAAGATTCACTACTAGATCAATTTCCGCAATTTGATCAACCAACTCCTGTATGAAACAAAATCATATCCATACATTAAGAAAACCTCAAATCACTTAGAACATCCAAAACTCACACGCAAGACACAATCTTCAACAGTTTTAAGCCTAATTTACGAACACGAACAATCAAATTAACATTCTTTCAACACTTACAGCTTGCATTCTAGTTCGAGGAATCCCATCAAGAATGAATCCATTTTCACCTTTGTAGTATCCTTCCTCAAGACTCTTAGACAACAATGCGAAAATCACTTCATCCTCAACAAGCTTCCCTCCATTCACAGCTTTCGCAATCTAAAAACTCCCCACATTAAATCAAACCAACGCTCTTTTTTCCATTAAAATTGAACACATTTAGGCAAAAACAGAGCACATTCAATTCAATCAAAACCCTAAACCCAAAATTCAACAGAAACAAAAGAAAAGGCCACCTGCTTGTAGAGAGCAGACCGAGGATTGATCTCCTGGCGGACTAGAGAGCCCATAGAGATGCGCGGAACTTCCAGAAGCTTCGAGAGCCTCTCGGCGTACAAGTGCTTCCTCGCGCTCCGATCTCCGATCAAACACCAATGTATACCTCTCCGCGGGACCCACCCGGCGGAGTCAACCGCCGACGTCCGATCCTGATACTGCTCTGAATCTTCGTCTTCGGAGTAGTAGTAGTAGTCCAGCTGAGCAGCGGCGCGGCGCGAGGAGGTTGAGACTGCATCGTTTTAGAAGCGACGCTGCGGCCAGTTCGAGGCGGCTGAGTCCGGCATGGTGGCGGCGGCGAGAGGTGGCTGGGATTTGATTTAGGGTTTTTAGGGAAAAGTGAAGAGTGAGAGACTTTGGTTTGGTTTGGTTTGGTTTTAGAGCGAGAGTTTGTTGGGCAGTGTAATTACGTAACTTTAAGCATTGCGCTCCGGCTGTTTTGTGCAATAGTAAGACGGGTAAGGACACGTGCCGGAATGTTACTGGGGAATCTAGTTCTGGGGCTCGTGCAGTCCACACTCCACAGATAGTGGAGCTTCGAGTGGTCAATGCTTCGCGCCAACTAAAACTGCTGCGCTCCCGCCACGTTGCACGGTTGCCCACCACACAAACTAACGATGTACAGTAGAATCTCGTTAAATTAATACTCGATTAATTAATAATCTCGTTAAAATAATATTTTTTATCGATTTGGAAACAACGTGTTAAATTAATAATTCACTAAATTTATAAGATAATACAAATTCGACAATATACATAGACCCCAACGAATATATAAATTAATAATTCCTTAATACATCGAACTAATTAGGGCTAATGACCATTAATATTTGCATAAAAAATTAAAGTCAAACCTCATTCCAATGAAAATAAGACTTTGAAACCCAATTGAATGAAAGATACATTTATTTGTGCCCAAATACACAAATATTCATTAAAACTATATTAAAATAATATTTTCAAGACATTTTTACTCTTGACTCTAGTACATACTTAGACCATCTCCAAGAGCTTCCCCATAATTTCTCTATAATGGGGAAGCAAAAGGCAATGCTTCAAGCAATTTTTCTTCTCCAACTCCAACAGATTCTCTATTTTGGAGATTTTATGTTCATTCCCCAAATCCTTCCTTCAAATTTTAGAGTTTGCTGCAAATATAGGGAATTTGGTTTTCTCTCTCCTCACATTCCCCATTTTGGAGAAAATTATAGAGAATCTGTTGGGTAAAAACACCCAAAATCTTTCCCAAATTTGAGAAAACCAAGAATTTGAGGAAGCTGTTGGAGATGGTCTTAGAGAAATAAAATGGAAGAGAGAGAAGACTTTGCCAGACTCCGATCACTGATTGTCAGAATTTCTCCGATCGCCTGATTCCGGTCAACGGTAATTAGGTTACTGACCCCAGTAACTCAATTATTGACCCTAAATAACCACCGGTACCTCAGTTACTGACACCTAGTAACTCAGGATTTCTCCAGTTGCCGGATTTCGGTCACCGGTAAATCGGTTACTGACCCCCAGTAACTCAGTTATTGATCCCCAATAACCACCGGTACCTCAATTACTGACTCCCAATAACTCGAGATTTCTCTGAACACCGGATTCCAGTCACCGGTAATTCAGTTACTGACCATCAGTAACTCGGATTTTCTCGGTTACTAACCACCAGTAACTCAGATTTTCTTGGTTACTGATCACCAGTAACTTGGATTTTCTCCCATCACCGGATTTCGGTCACCGGTAACTCAGCTACTGATCCTTAATAAGTAGGTAATGACCCCTAATGATTGGTTACTGACCGTTAATAATTGTGTTGTTGATCCCAAAATAATCAGCCATGAAAATCACAACTTCACATTTCAAACCAAAACAAGCTTAATCATACAATTATATATACAAAATGAACAAAAGACGAAGCAATAATCAAGTTAGTAAATCCCAGTAATCAAGTTAGTAACTCTGATAATCGACTTATTACCCAAACAAAGGTTAATAACAGTAAAAAAAAAGAAAAAAGGAGGTGAGAATTGTATCGAGCTCGAGCCTTTCAATGAGAGCCTTAATCTCCCCAGCCTTATTGCTCCTAACAACACCACCATCAAATGCCTCCAAAATCACAAACCGCAACTGCAATCCCATCACAAGCCGCCACCACCTTCGAATCCTTAACCACCTCTTCCCCAACCAAATCAACCTTGAAGCTTCAACTCGGAAGAAAACTCGACCTAGTCTGTTCTCAGATCACCAGATCTGCTTTCATTTTCAAAAGTCGTCGAGGACACGACATGAAACAATCACAGCCACATCTAGTTGACGCCGTTGAGAAGGTTGTCGGCGAGCGGCGCAGCTTCTGCTTCAAAAGGACTTCTAGATCTGGAAAACCTGAAGAAGCTAGAGGCTCCAGCACGGTTGTTCTAGAGGCGACAGCTCCTCCGTGTCGATCATCTTCCTAACGCAGGACTGGCGGTGGAATTGAAGAGACAGTGCCGATGTTGACTTCACGACGAACCAGATCTGATGCAGATGTTGACTTCAGGATGAACCAGATCGAGCCAGAGGTGAAGGATTTGACCAGCGTGGTGATGAAGCTTAACCAAATTAACAACCGAAGGCGGATCATTAAGGCAGCGCCAACGTCAAATGGTGCAGATCTTGAATGACAGCGGCGACGATGACGAGCTTACTGGACTTGATCGACATGGACGTCGTCGATGAGAATGATGAGCTCGGTGCCTCAGGTCTTGGTGGAATAGGGTGAGAATCATTGGAATATGATCGAGCTCCGATTGAGAGAGAGAGAGAGAGATTGATTTGGAATGGGTGGTGGATGAGAGAAGAGTAGATAGATTAGGTTAGGGTAAAAAGGTAATTTTAATAAGATTAATTGGAATGAGCAATGAAAAAAGTTTTTTTATTGGAATGGGCAATCAGACCCAAAAATTAGTACCAAATGGGAATTTGCTCAATTAATTATTCATTTATGAGGATTTCATAAAGAATGAGTCGATTATGACTTGTTTCTTCTTGAAAATCGAGGTTATGTTGAACACTTGATCCATTTACTATCATCCGTTGATACAATTGCAAGTTGAACTTTTCTAAAATCCGTTGTTGCAAATGCTTTTGAGTGCTACATGGATTTTTATGTTGTATTCGCACAATGTATTATTCATTATATTTCATCTGTCAATGTCTATTTTTTACTCCTTTGAAATGAGAAGCTATTATTGTGTTTCTGATGTGGTATTTAACTATTATTTTGTATATTAAATTGAATTTTGTTTATTTATGGTTCAAAAATTTGTCAATATAGACATTGAAAGTGTATAAGAATATTATTTATGTCAACAAATAAAAAAATAATATTTAAGAAATTAAAAAATATTTGATAAATTAATAAGGTATTAAATTATCGATAAATTAATGAGGAATTCTTAGATGGGGCAAACACACCGCGTCACATATGCGACTACCCACTAACAAGACGACACGTGTGCATATTTTTATCCACCTCAACTTGATCGAAGAGAGAACAAAAATGAAATCGGGAAATTGAAATGTTCATATCTGATTCCGATCAACCCAGAACCAAACCTAGGTAGTCCTCTCCTTGATTGAAACCACACACAATCCCAAAACCATGTGTTGAGATATAATCTCACTTCAAGAAAATGAGAGATTGTATGTGGGTTTATAAGGGTTTGGGCTACTCTCTCTATTACCAATTGATTTTGGAGTTGAACCCCATACTGCTTTATCATGGTATCAAAGCGGGTTACTCATATCCACGTGTGTTAGCGTTACCGGTCACACGCACTCCACGTCATCCCCAAATGTTGTCCACGTGTTAGGCTTAAAGATTCGCCACACGTGCGGGAGTGTGTTGAGATATAATCCTATATCGGGAAAATGAGACCTTGCATGTGGGTTTATAAGGGTTTAAGCTACTCCCTCTATTGTCAATTGATTTTGAATTTAAACCCTATACTACGCAATAATTATCATCATTAGGTGAACAACTTGAAAACCAATTGAAAGCATTAGCACCATATATGAATTGAAAATGGCTGAGATTATTTACTAGAACGATCTTTTGAATTGATACAAAATTCAATCGAAAGCTTGATTTACTGCAGCAAATAAGAATTAAAGAAGGAACCCACTTAGTGTAATGGAAGAAATCCAGATCCAATAGAAATATGGGAATCTGCAACAGCAACAAGAAGAAACAAGTTCATGATTTCAATGGGTGGGGGGGGGGCGTCGGAGAGGGGAGTGGGATGGGATCGGATGGTGGCGGAGATGCAGACGGGTCGGCGGAGCTTGGGGGTGCAATTGAGGTAGAGGATGGGAGAGGATCTGAGTTTGGTTTTGGCTTGATCAGAGTTCATCTTTTCCGATTCCTTCATTTTTGTTCTCTCTTCAATCAAGTTATGGTGGCTAAAAATATGCACACATGTCGTCTTGTTAGTGGGTAGTGGCATAGGTGACGTGGTGTGTTTGTCTCATCTATTTTTTTTTAAATTAATAATTTATTAATTTATCGATTAATTAATATCTCTTTAAGACGTTATTAATATATAAAAATTTAACTGTATATGTTTTGTTTTTTTAATATTTTATTTTATAAATGAGCGTTAACTATGAATATGTTAATAACAAAAAATTGGATTACAATATGAACATAAAACACTTTTATGAATATCTTATATTCGTATATTTAGATGTCACAACATAATCACTTACGTCAGAAAAACAAACAAATAAGTGAGTTTATCATGAAGTTTCAAATCAAATATGATTAGTCGATTACCTTTTTTATTTTAGTTATGACATCATTGATTACCTTTTTTATTTTAGTTATGACATCATTCACGACAAATCTACCTCTCTAGGTCTAGATCGAATTTGAAAAAGATTGAGTGTTCTCTACCTTTTGGGATCTTAAAATGCCTCGAGTATTCCACCATGAGCAGAAGGTGAAGAAAGAGAATGACCAGATATTTGATATCAATAACGATTATGTATAATAGTACAACCATATTATTTAGTCGCTTTATTAATTAGTACATATATAACGATCAACAATGCAACATCAAAATAATGGATTACATAACAAATGGCTAAGCCTTATTTTGAAAGCTTGAAACAAAACGAAAGACAAACACACGAAATATATATTAACATTATTTAGGTGTGGGAGGGTCGCCGGGAGGGTGATAGTACTGCTGGATTGTGTATACGGTCTGCAAGAAAGTGAGGACCAGGAGGACAAAAGCAGTAGCAACAGCGATAACAGACCACGGTGTATCAAAATAATCACGTCTTGCTTTCTCCTTCCACCTGTTCCATGGTTTTTTGTGATAGTCATTCACCTTGGAGCAGAGTCCCTTGTACACAAAGTCGATGACTGTAGTGTCATTGTATAGATCGTTGAAGAACCAGGAAGCATCCTCAGAACTCAACCAGTTGGCTACTATTCCTTTCTCACATAGAAGATCCACGTCCTTTGCGGTATCGATGAGATTATCCATCAAAACGGCGTAGGATGTTATCTTCTGGTTGCAACTGTGGTAACACTGCTCGTATGCCATGAGGTTCCTGAACAAAGGATCTGTCCTCTCATCGATGGCCAGAGGAGGAATCGTGAAAACTCCGTCTTTGAACGTTATGTTCAGTATGCAACCTGGCAAACCTGCTTTGGATTCTTTCGGTATTCTAAATTTAACGCCTGCTTCTGAAAGAGTAGCAGCACTAGGTATCCTCTGTGGCAAGTGGCTTGTCAACTTTGATGATGGGGGAGCCTCTAGGTCTTCAGGTTCGTCTATGTGTTCATGAACTAATGAAGTTCTAATTAGATCAACAATGTGAAGATTTTTAAGAGTAGAGTCGGGATTGCGGTAGCTGAAAATGCTAGGATCAGCCACTGAATCTCTGAAGAAGTTGATCACCAGCGTACTGAGGGGTTCATGACTATCTCTCTCGATTAGGTTATAGAAAAACTCAAGCACAAACTGTTAGATCCAAAAGTAAATGACGAAAGCCCATTTATGAAAACATAAGTGGACCGATACATGCGGTCAGAAATGTCAAATAATGCTCGGAAAGTCAAACACGCTCGCGGGAGGAAAAGCCCAACACACTAGCGAAACACGCTCGCGAGGGAAGATAGTTTGCTCGCAGGAG
This sequence comes from Comarum palustre, assembly GCA_951800085.1. Classification (NCBI taxonomy): domain Eukaryota; kingdom Viridiplantae; phylum Streptophyta; class Magnoliopsida; order Rosales; family Rosaceae; genus Comarum; species Comarum palustre. The sequence goes on along the minus strand of OX637572.1, from coordinate 844,086 downwards.
GAGACGCGCTTGCGGAAGAGGCTGTGTATCATGGAAACACGCTCGCAGGAGGAAGAGCGTTCGCGAGGGTATCAGAAGAAAGAAAACACGTGGCCACAAGAGATTGAGTTACAAACAGAAAAGTATTGGGCTTAGAGGATTGGCTTTAAGAGGTTGTCTTGCATTACAAGGAGAATTCCTAAACCCTAGCAGTATGGTGTCATGCCTTGATTCACAAGTAAGGAAAAACCTTAGTGTTCACTATATAAAGGGGTCAAGATACAAGAACGAAAACACAACTACATCTATCAACAAACAGACAACAACTTCGCCACGTGAACGTCTTCAAGCCTCTCCGGAGCAACCAAGCCTGATCCGTCAGCAACCGTAGCCTGATCCGTCAGCTGCATAAGGGACTTAGGCTGGGTTTGGGAGAGCTTATAAGCTCCTTTGCTTTTAAACACTAAAGATTTTGGTGTTTGGTAAGTCCAAAAATAAGCTACCTTTTAAAAAAGTATAAAGTGTTTTGTGGGAAAAAAGAGAAGCTGCAAACACCCACCTTCTGCTTATAAGCTAAAAGTCAGCTTATATCTTATAAGTCCAGCTGCACCAAACCCAGCCTTAATCCGTTAAGTCTGACAGGTTTCAATCCGTTGAAATCTTACTATTCCCCTGTTCAATCCGTTGAGCAGTTTTACTCCCGCAACCAGTTCTGGAGAATCCGTTCACCAGTCCATATCCTGCATATCTTGATGCCCGCTGCTTAGTATTCTTGCATACTAAGTAAGATTCGGCCATCCGCAAGGGGTGGAGAAAAATCCTAGAGGGACTTTTCCATTGTAGGTCTAAGAAGAGAACCCAGCACAGAGGAAGAAGATCGGCGTCTGTCACGATCGCTGTGAGAAGAAGTCAGAAGAGGGGCGCAAGCAGCATCCAACTTCAAGGTTGTACCTGACCCAAAGGTACTGGCACGCCTAACACAATATACAAGCCGGTTGTTTGAAGGACTGCAAATTTCATACCAAACATCTGGCACGCCCAGTGGGACAGTGTCACGATTGCAGGCTTCGGCGAGTACCAAAAGGAATACCCTTCTTTTTCCAAACCGGAACACGTAACCGCAAAGCCGCACAACTCGGCTCATTGTAGGAAGCTATCTACAGAAAAAGCAATTACCAAGTTTGGTGCCATGTCTAAAGAAGGTCAATCACAAAACCTTGCTGAGCAAGTAGGAGCATTGAACTTATCATTGGAAAATCTGACAAAAGGTTTTCAAGAGGTCCGGGATCGAGCCCGACAACAGGCCAGAAAAGCCGAGGCACAAGATCTGAGGTACAAGGACTTAGCAACTAAGATGGACGAAAATCAGCAGGCGCTGAACAGGAGGATGGATATGTTCATGGAGGCTTTGAATGCTATGAGAACTGAACAGCTTATCAATCAACATCCTCCAGAAGAAGAGTTGCTAGAAGAAGTAGATCACCAGGTGGACAGAAGGACTGTGCACCGAGAGGGATTTGGCCCACTTCGTGTGGGTGATGACCAGTTGGCGGTGCACAATAACCAGAACCCTGGAGGAGCTAGAGGGAGACAGAGGGCTCCAAGGCAGCAACCACGTCGTTCGCCTACGCCTGTTCAGAGGAGACCTCAGCTGGATTGGGATGCAGTTCAGAACATGATACAAGAAGCGATAAGGACAACCCCCATTGTTGCTGCTGTGAACACTGCATATGCGCATCCATATCCAGAATGGGTGGCTGAAAGTCCATGGCTAGAGCATTATCGTCAGATAAGGTTCACCCCATTCTCAGGAGAGGGGTCTAAAGATGCAGCTACCTTCATTGCAAGGTTCACAGGTGAGTGTGGACCGTATGGAGCAGATACTGTTTTCAAGCTGCGCACATTTGGGGCTTCATTATCGGGGTCAGCACTGACATGGTACACCAAGTTGATACTAAGGTTAGTTCCTGACTGGAACACGATGGAGACCATGTTTAGAACCACATTTAGAACTGTGGAGCCAGAGGTTGATTTGTCTTCTTTGACTGCTATGTATCAACAACCTATGGAATTATCAGTAGAGTTCCTCAAGAGGTTAAAAGTACAGCAAGCTAAGTGCAAGACTCAAATCCCAGAGCCTGACTTGATCAAGATTGCAATCAGAGGGTTGGAGAAGAGGCAGAGAGCAAAACACCATGATGGAGTGTTCTCTAGCATGGCTGACCTGATGAACAGGGTTGACAGCTACCAATATTTCCTGAATGAGCTTGATGAGGATGCAAATAATTCTAGGAACAATTTGGCCCTCATCCTAGGAACGCTAAAGCCTAGAATGCCTCCAGCAAGGCATAGGACAGTGGGGGCGATCTATTCCCACATGGATCCTTACTACTCAGCTTCGCAAGCTATGCCTTATGCAGATCCGTACATGATGGGATACGAGGAAGAAGTGGCAGCAGTGGAGTTAGCGGGGAGACAGCCAATCAAGTCTCAGGTGCTTCAGATGTCCAAGGAGCCAGTGAAGATTTCGTTCGCCGCTTTTGCCAAACCGGAGTACGAATCCTACACCTATAATGCACACAAGACACCAGAGATTTTGGAAGACTTGACAGCATTGAGGAAGGTTAGGAACGATTTTGGACCCCCTACCCCTGAACAGCTCAAAGGAAAGAAGTATTGTAGGTTCCACAATTTTTGGAACCATAGTACATCAGAATGCATTCGCCTGAAAGACGTTATCCAGACGTGGATCAATGAGGGAAGACTTGGTGCGAATGAGGAAAAAACTGCAGCTTGGGTGGACATTGATCATTTTCTCACAATCAATATGGTTGACTTAGTGCCATGTGATGGGAAGAAGGAAAAGCCATTGCCAGTGAAGCCAAAGTTCAAGGAGTACATCTATGATGCTAGTAGGGCTCATATTATTCTGGATAAGCTGATTGCAGCCAATGAAGTGGCTATCCCATAGGGAGTCTATCCCCGGGAAGAAGCAATAGCTGGTAAAACATACTGTAAATATCATAACTTGTGGACTCACAATACCTCTCAGTGTGTGCAGCTCAAGGATCAAATACAACAGTGGGTCAATGAGGGGTCCATCACCTTTTGTGATCCATCAGTAGCAGATATTGCCGTAGTTGATCTGGTACGGGGCAACAGAAAGCTGACTCTTGACTTGAGTACTGGAAAAGGAGACGAAGAAGTTCCTAAGCAGAAAGAGTCTGGAGAAGTTGCATCAACAGTTGTGTTGTGTGTCAGATGCAAAACTGAGTGTGGCATTGCTGAAGAGCCACGGCAGGAGAAGAGGAGTGCTGTGATTACACCCCCTGAAGCATATCAACCGTACAGCCAGAAACGGGTGGTAAGACCAACAAGTCCTAATCAGAGGGATTCCAACCTATACCTTCGCTTGCGCCAGGCAAGAATGGAGGAAAAGAAGCCAATGGTCAACCCACAGGAGGTCGTGACCAAACCTTACATACCACCAGCTTCTAGGAATATACTTAAAGACAACGTCTGGATGGTTAGAGAAATGAAAGGTGGTAGAAGCTACTCCTACTCAGACTAGGAATGTGCAGAGGAGGTATGGCAAGACCAAGAGACTGTTGGAAGCTTTGGATAGGGGTTTGGTCAGGCCAGACCAAATCAAAGAGACTCCAGAGCAGTTGAAACGAAGGCTGGATTTGTTGTCAGCCAGACCTTATTGCCCTATCAAGAATGTTAGCAATGTTCCCAAGACTGTTAACACGGAACGTAGTGGACAGAAAAGAGTCTCGCGAGAAGAACATAGTGGCGAGCGAAAATCTGTGTGGTCAAGGGTAGGCGTTGACAACAGTCAACACGCACGTGAGTCAGTTTGGGCTCGTGTAGGTCAGAAGGTAGTGGATAAAACATCCACTTCCACTTCTAATGAGACACCTGAGGCATCCCCAGCAAAAAGGGTTAGGATCTCAGAAGGTCCTAAAAAAGAAGATAAGAGGGAGGTGTCAAAGACAAGGTTTGAGTGGAGACCAAAAGCAACTCAGAGTCAAGAGCAGGGTCTCGTAAAACAAGTGACGCTGAACCTATACCTGAGTTTGTGCAGCAGAAACCTTCTCCAGAGGTTTCATTTGTAGAGCAAATGGCTAAAGCGTTTGCCTGTGCAGAAGAGGACTCAGAAATTGGTGCACTTCATGTTACAGAAGAAGATATGGAGGAAGATGAGGAAGAAATTGGGGGCATGGACATAAATTTGCCATACAACATGCTTTACGTAGAGAATGAGCATGGCGAGATGGTCACAAACCAATCAGGGTCTGCCCAGGTTTACGTGACAACTGAAGCTACAATGCCAACCCTAGAGAAAGAAGCCTATTGCAATATGGTGTATGTCTTACCTTCTATGTACGCATTAGACGAGCCAATTTCATCTGAGGTTTTCCTTAACATGTCAGAGGAGGAGAATGGAGTGGAATCATCTGCTCGCGGGGAAGAGCTTGCCGCGAGTGAAGACAAGGTAGACGTGGACTCTGAGCTTAAAAAGAAATATGTCTTGTTCTCTAAGCCTACCTTCGTCATGAAGCAGCATTTACGACCATTGTACGTGTCTGCTGACATGATGGGCAAAAGAGTTAGCAAGATATTGGTGGATACAGGAGCTGCTATAAGTGTGATCACCGTGCAGACTATGAACTATCTCCAGATCCTTTAGGAAAAGATTCTGGAGAGCAAGATGAAGGTGAAAAGTTTTACTGGTAACATAGCTCAGACATTAGGAGTGGTGATATTGAAGATCAAGGTTGATCCATCAGAGATGTATTAGACCTTCTTTGTGGCTGAATGCACAGCTCCCTATACTATGATTCTGGGTAGAGATTGGCTTCATCAGGCCGGTTGTGTTCCATCTTCTCTTCATCAAGAACTTGCTATCTGGAACCCAGAGACCGACGAGTCCGAGATACTAAAGGCTGACCCTGACCATTCTCAGTAGCAGCTTGCTTTGTTGAGGCAAGTTATTACTATAGGGACATGAGGCCTTTGAAAGTCAGTGGTGTTACAAAGAAAGGACATCCACATGGGGTGACCTCCACTGAACTTACACAATGGGGATTGGCGCAGCTCCAAGCAGACGCCAGTAGACCAATCTCCATGGTTCTACCCCAAAACAATCAATGAAGCCACAACTCAGCAAGGAGAAATTGGAAGCCTACGCTTCCCTACACCAGAGATTGTCTATTTTTACGCAGGAGCAAGAGGCTTACCAACATGTGGCAGCAGTAGAGTGCGTTAAGGATGATGTTTTGGAGTACGATGAAGAGGAGGAGGAGATTATCCAACCACCTCCGGCTGCCTTGGATGATACTCCATCTAAGGTTAAGGATCCAGTAGAAAAAGTCAACCTAGGGACCCCAGAGGAACCAATGGAGGTTGGGATAAGTGCGTACCTGGAGCCTGAACAAAAGCAAAGGCTCATTGAGCTGCTACACGAATACAAGGATTGCTTCACGGAGAAGTACGAAGACATGCCTGGACTGGCACCGGAGTTGGTTTGTCATAAACTGCCAATTATGGACTGTTATAGGCCAGTCAGGCAGGAACCTAGGCGAATGCATGCCGACACAGCAGCTTCAATGAAAGAAGAGGTAGAAAAGATGCTCAAATCTGGAATCATACGACCTGCAAAGTATACCAAATGGTTTTCCAACATAGTGCCAGTCAGAAAGAAGAATGGTAAGATGAGGGTTTGTGTGGACTACAGAAACTTGAACACAGCCACACCCAAGGACGTGTATCCTATGCTAATGGCGGACATGTTGGTTGATGCAGTAGCTGGGCATGAGCTGTTATCATTCATGGATGGAACCGCAGGGTATCACCAGATCCCTGTGGAGGAAGAAGACAAGCACAAGACAACTTTTAGGTGTCCAGGCTTTACAGGAGCATTTAAGTATCAAGTCATGCCTTTTGGGCTTAAGAATGCTGGCACCACGTATCAAAGGGCAATGAATCTTATCTTCCATGACATACTGGGGAAGATATTAGAGGTTTACATTGATGATGTGGTAGTCAAGTCCAAGGTTAAGGCAGACCATATAGAGGATCTGAGAAAGGTCTTCATGAGGATGAGAAAACATAAACTCAGGATGAATCCAGCTAAGTGTGTGTTTGGGGTTCAGTCAGGAGATTTCCTCGGGTTTTTGGTTCATCAACGTGGCATTGATATTCCAGCTGACAAAGTCAAGTCAGTGGTGGAAGCTCCAGCTCCAACTAACAAGAAGGAATTGCAGCAGTTATTGGGAAAGATTAACTTCTTGCGCAGGTTTATCTCAAACTCAGCAGGAAAGATTCAACTCTTTACACCATTGTTAAAGTTAAGAGCAGAGACAGAATTTCATTGGGAAGCGAGTCATCAGGAGGCGTTTGATAAGATAAAGCAGTATTTAACTTCACCTCAAGTCCTGATGCCTCCAAGGCCTGATTACCCTTTGAAACTCTACATTTCAGCGTGTGAGACATCAATTGCTGCACTCTTAGCACAAGATGAGCGTCAAGATGCTGGTAAGGTGGTCGAGCATGCTGTATATTACCTTAGCAGGACATTGATCGATGCAGAAACCAGATACAGTGACATTGAGCGGTTGTGTCTTGCGTTGTATTTTGCTGGCTGCAAGTTACGTCATTATATGTTGTCTTTCACAACAGTAGTGGTGGCACAAACAGACTTGGTGAAATACATGCTAACCAGACCTATTCTCAGGGGTCGTATTGGCAAATGGGTGTTGGCATTGTCTGAGTTCTCACTGCAATATACACCTTTGAAGGCGCAGACTGGGCAGGCTGTTTCAGATTTCTTTCTTCATCATCCCGTGGAACAGGAATTGCAGTACAGAGAGTTAGACGTAGTGGCTATTTTGATGCAACCTTGGGAGTTGTACTTTGATGGGAGCAGCACTGAAAGTTTGTCTGGCGCTGGAATATCTCTTGTGAGCCCTCTGGGGGTTCGTCACGCTTACTCTTTCCAACTAGAATGGAAATTTACCAACAATCAGGCTGAGTACGAGGCATTAATAATTGGCTTGGAAATGTTGCTCACAATGGGGGCAACAGTGGTAAGTGTGTTTGGAGATTCTTTGTTGGTGATCAACTAGCTTAAGGGCTTATACAAGTGTACAACATTCACCTTGGTACAGTTTTGGGAAAGGGCTACAGAGCTTCTGGAACAGTTCAGTGATGTAACCTTGGACTTCATCCCAAGGGCACACAACTTTGCAGCAAATGAGTTGGCACAAATTGCCACTGGCATAACATTAACTGATGGAGTCTGTGAGCGGATTTTGAAGATCGAAAGGAGAACGTTACCTTCCTTTATGGCTCATAGGGTAGACGCGGATGAATGGTATGTTGCTACAGTGGAGCATTTCTTCATCCAGGTAGTAACAAAACTCCATATGAACTATGGAAAGGTAAGAAACCCAATGTAAGTTACTTTCGTACTTTTGGAAGCCCTTGCTACATTTACAGAGATAGAGAGTATCTTGCTAAATTTGACTCCAGAAGTGACAAAGGCATTTTCCTAGGCTATTCCCTGAACAGTAAAGTTTATAGAGTGTATAATAAAAGAACCATGTCTGTTATGGAATCCTATAATGTATCTATTGATGATTCTTTCATAAGAACAAGAAATGTCATTGAAGAAGAAGATGGATCCTCAAAAAGGAAGATGACTGTGGAAGTAAATGAAGAAGTTGACGAAGTTACTGATCCCATTTTTGATACTCAATCCAATGTAAGAACTGGGTTCAAGCAAGTTCAAAAAGATCATTCATCTCAAGATATCATTGGCAATATGGATGATGGAATCAGGACGCGGAGACAAGCCACAAGTGAGGTAAGTAGAAATTCTGTTCTTGCATGTTTTTTGGATGATAACAAAGAAGATGTAAACGTCATTAGTCATTTTGGTTTTGTTTCTCTTATTGAACCAAAAAATGTGAAAGAAGCTTTACTTGATGATGATTGGATTAATGCTATGCAAGATGAACTAAATCAGTTCACTAGAAATGATGTCTGGTATCTTGTGCCTAGGCCTAGTAATTGAAATGTGATAGGTACTAAATGGATTTTTCGAAACAAAAATGATGAATTCGGTAATATCACTAGAAACAAAGCTAGGCTTGTGGCGCAGGGATATACTCAAGTCGAAGGAATTGATTTTGATGAAACTTTTGCACCTGTAGCTAGACTTGAATCTGTTAGACTTTTACTTGCTATTGCCTGTCATCTTCATTTTAAATTGTATCAAATGGATGTGAAAAGTGCCTTTTTAAATGGAGTCTTGCAAGAAGAAGTGTAAGTTGAACAGCCACTGGGATTTCAAGACCCTCGCAATCCCAGTCATGTCTACAGACTCAAAAAGGCTTTGTATGGGCTTAAACAAGCTCCAAGAGCTTGGTATGAACATCTATCCAACTTCCTGGTAAGCAAAGGGTATGTTAGAGGTTCTATTGACAAAACATTGTTTGTAAAAAAGGATCAAACACATGTCATGATTGCTCAAGTTTATGTAGATGACATCGTGTTTGGTTCAACTTCTGAATCTTATGTTACTGAATTCACTAGCATCATGGAAAGTGAATTTGAAATGAGCATGTGTGGGGAATTAAATTACTTTCTTGGGCTTCAAGTTCGTCAACTAACTGATGGTATGTTTTTATCTCAAACTAAATATGCTGAAAATCTTGTTAAAAAATTTGGTCTTGATTCTCTAAAACTCGTGACAAATCCCATGAGTACAACCACCAAGCTCAGCGAGGATCTTGATGGTAAGTCTGTTGATCAAAAGCTTTACAGAAGTATGATTGGAAGTCTCTTGTATCTTACTGCCAGTAGACCGGATATCTCCTATAGTGTAGGTGTGTGTGCTCGATTTCAGGCAAATCCCAAGGAATCACATCAAGAGGCTGTGAAGCGCATAATTCGATATGTTTCATGTACATCTGCTTGTGGTATCTTCTTCACATTTGATACAAATGTTGAAATTGCAGGTTATTCAGACGCTGATTGGGGAGGAAATATGAAAGATAGACGAAGCACATCCGGTGGCTGCTTCTTTGTGGGAAATAACTTGGTGGCCTGGCATAGTAAGAAGCAAAATTGCATATCCTTGTCAACTGCAGAGGCTGAATATGTAGCTGCCGGTAGTTGCTGCACTCAGATGCTTTGGATGAAACAAATGCTACAGGATTATGGATTCACTCAAGGTAAGTTAAGTATTTTCTGTGATAACACAAGTGCGATAAATATTTCAAAAAATCTTGTTCAACACTCACGTACAAAACATATTGATCTAAGATATCACTTTATACGTGATTTAGTTGAAAAAAATATTTTAGAAGTATCCTTTGTACCTACTGAACATCAATTGGCTGATATCTTTACAAAACCACTGGATACTGAAAGATTTGAGACTCTTAGAAATGCAATTGGTATATGTCTCAAGCGCTGAAATTAAGAGCACACACTGCACCACTTGCATTCATTCTGTGTTATTTCATAGTAGCTTTGTAACTTTATTTTTCTCTCCGGATCAAGTGTTTTCAGGTTTACTGGGATTGCATACAGGTTAAGTATCTCACACTACTCTATAGAAATCAGTTGAACTTAGATTGACTAAGATGAATCTCTTAATCTCTTCAGTGTGCGTATTACAAGTTGTTTGGTCATTAAAAGTGTGTGCTCTGTCAATCTCTCTGAGGAATAGTCATGAATCTCTCACATTGTACTCACTTACACATTGCACTCTCTTTTGGAAGATTCATGTAGGGTAAGCACAATCTTAATGTCTCAAGTATTGAATATTTTATTTTCTTGGCTTCAGTTTTAAAATAAATATATTTTAGAGCTTGTTCAAACTATTTTGAAAGTAACTACGCCCTGGTCGTGATGAACGATATAGAGATTAGGCAGAAACGGGAATGGTTTGATGGTCAGACTATTCCCAAAGTAACTAGGCCCTGGTCGTGATGAACGATATAGGGATTAGGCAGAAAAGAGAATGGTTTGATGGCCAGGCTATTCCTAAAGTAATCAGGCCTTGGTCGTGATGAACGATATAAGGATTGAGCAGAAAAGGGAATGGTTTGGTCACCCCGGTGATAGTTGATTAAGTATTTTTTGACAAAAGTCAAGAGTTCGAATAAAAAAAATAATACAAATATGGAGATATAAGGAGAATTATTACAAATATAAGGAGATATAAGGAGAATTTGTTACAAATATACTGTTACTTGGGACTTATTGGTTGTTGTGTGTCCCACTGTCTCTGACAAATCACTCTCATCACTCACCCATTGAGATGACTGAAAATTCCTCCTTGTTGAATTGTTGAGCACATGACTCTTGGTGAACTTATACCTTGTCTTGCTCACATGATGTGTTATGGTTATTCTTTGTCTAAAAGCTTTGTCTCTGTTCTCAGATATACGTGTGGGTACTTCTCTTAGTATTGTGTGGTTACATATTTGATTTGTTATTCATAAGCATACACAATCTTACTCTTTTTCAGCTCTTGGATTTTATAATGTTGCATTTTAGGAGTGGTTTAAAAAAAATCTAGCGTCTTGTCTGTTTCTTTGTTTTCTCTTGCTCTTCGTCTTTCTGTGGTTCTTTCTGTTTTCTTTTCTCAGATTCAGATCCGATTTCATCGATCATGGCTCCCAAAATGCGCAACTCCGGACTCAAGGTTACTCCGCCGCGTCGATCTGGTCGCCTTCGTCGTCTCGGACCTCCATCCGGTCCTCCCACCTCTGCTGCGGCTCCTCAAGTCCTTGAAGACTCTCCTTCCGCTGCCACTTCAGCTGCTGATGGTTCTCCTGTCAACTCGTCCACTCATAGTAGACCTTCGTCTACTCATAGTGGACCTTCATCTCTGCCACCCCTCACTGCTGGTGCCACACCTTCTTCTCCTATGGAGTCTCCATTGGAAGCTGCTCTCAATCAGGCATATCGCAGTCGCACTCTCCATCAGGTTTTCCAAGCTCGCGCTTCTGCCTCTTCCTCGTCAGCAGATTCTGATGCCACTCAAAGCTCTGCTGTTGGGCTCTCTCAAAAGCGCAAGACTTCATCGAAGCCTTCGAAGCCTCCTGCCAAGCGGCTCAAGCCTTCAATTGGTTCACGAAAACTCCCTTCCGTCAAGAAGCAGTCCAAATCGACAGTTTGTAAGCGTGCTCCTCCCTTGACTTGCTTTGTCAATTCTACTGCCCGTACCTTATACATGAACACTACGTGCAATCGTCCTTATATGTTTGAGCGGTCGTTTGATTTCTCTTCACTGCCTCAATTATTCGTCACCTTAGTTGCACGCTTGGGATGGCAGGAGGGTCTGCAATCCCTACCTCAGCCAAATCTATCTATTGTGCATGAATTTTATGCTAACTTTCCAAGATCATAGCCTGAGACTATGGACTTATTTACTTCCTCTGGTGGGGTGTTTGTTCGGGGTTCTTACATTCTAGTTTTCCCTACTGTGATTCGTCATATACTGCATCTTCCTTTATCTTCTGAAGGCGCAGTTGCTGAAGCCACTCGGTTTCTTTCTGCCTGTGTTCTGTCTCTGTTGTTGGACAAGATGTATGCCAACATTCCTCGAATTCCTCCGGCATTTCTCTCCAGTGGACACATGGATGAATGGTTTCGGCTGTTGGGCTTTCTGATTCGATCTCTTCTGCATCCCACTTCACAGACCAGCAAGATTACAAGGGAGATTGGTGCAAAGATTTATGCTATTCATAGTCACAAGGGTCCTTATCTTCCTCCTGAGTTCTTTATTTATACTGCCATTCGTTATGCTGCCATTGTTGACCAGCATAATTCTCAAGGTGCTTTAGTGTTTCCATCCATTATCACCTTGCTATGCAGTTCCTTTGGTGTTGATTACCAGGATGGTGATGTACTTGGCCCTCCTCTCAATCCAGTTACTCCCTCCACTCTTGTTCGAGGATCAAGTCAGACACTAGATGGTGGTGTGTCTGTTGAGACTACTATGTTGATGAAATGGATGGAAGACAAGTTTGATACTCTACATGCAGACTTGGAATCTCGGATTACTGGCCTTGAAGGTTTGCTCAACACCTACATTGCATCTTCTGCTCCAACTTCCTCCACTTGGGTTCCTGCTGCTACATCTCCTACTGTGGTGTCTCCACCTTGTCCTACTACTGCTCCTGCTACTCCTGATGATGAGTCTCCCTCCCATCTTCATATCAAGCCTTTCTGCGTGGATGTTGGCTATGGATATAGGTGTTTCCCTTCTGGGATACTACTTGCCTATTTGGACTGACACTTTGTCATTCCTAGACAAAAAGGGGGAGAGTCCAGTCTTCTTATGTTTCTTATGTGACTCTATGTCTGTTTTGGGGTTATGACGTTGTACTTTATTTAAGAACTAATCTTATGCGTACCTGTGTTCTCATTTGGAAATTTTTGACTTGTGTTTTTTGTAGGAATGCCAAAGGGGGAGATTGTTAGTATCTTGGCATTCCTACATAAAAGGGTATCATATCTTTCGGATCCTAATTGACAAATCTTTTAATTAAGATGTTTCCTAGCAGGAAGTCAATTAGGGTTAGGATTCTAAAGTGAGGGGGAGTGTTTACTCTCTATTTAAGAGCTGCCGTGCACAAGACTTTGGTATGCCTTGACAATCAAGAAAAAAAGATTAGTTGTATATCTCTAACGTGAGCATGTCGAGTTCTTGTTCTTTCACTGTTCCATGTTTGAGTGAATAGAATTAGGGTTTGATTTGTGTAGTTCAATCCTTCAAGAAAGTGATTCCTGTGAGAGAAGATTAGTGAGTGATTGATAGACTAGACGAGTCTGCAAGTGTAATCATACGATTGTAATCTTCTCATAGTGGATTGAAGTTCTTCTGGGCTTGTGCCTCGCAGTGATGTTTTCTCATGTTTGAGGTTTACACTGCGTAAACAATTTACTGTGTTCTTATAAGTTTCTGCTTTCAGCATCATTGGGATTGTTAGCGTTTAATCAATCCCTGACACACGTTTCAGTATTTTCAGTATGCTTGAACCTTTTGCCGTCGTAGCACCTCGGGGACTCTGAAGATGCAACATGTAGAAGGCAAAGGTGAGTCGGCCTTCCAAAGCTTTGTTTTTAACGTCATCTTCAATTGTTCAACAGTTCTTCCTCCGCGTTCTACATCAACTGATGAATCGCTTCCATCCGCTTGACCCTGTTAGATACTTTACTAAGCAAAGGCTGTTATCAAATACACTAAACTATCAACTTCAACAAGAAAATAACAAAGATGAAGCTAACGAAGTTCACCGGAGGTCGCCTTAATTGGCCCCTACAAAATTTTAAAAATTATGACTTGGTCTTATGTAATTGTCGAGTCAAACACTGTACTAATGCCCTCCCAAATATAGCTTTGTAGTTCCGCCATCTCCAATTGCAAGCATACAAAATGATAATTGGTAAGGATATCAATAATCAATTTCAAAAATTAAGCAGAAAGCATTTCCATGCATAAGTTGAGTAATTGTTTGTGACTAGCTAGAGTTATATATCCAAAAATCAAAGCCTTTCATATATATAAGGTTCTGATGATATTTTCCACATACGTTCGATGATGACCTGATACCAAACTCATAGTTTTAACACGTACGCACCTTAAAGCATTATACATCTATTTGCCCATTAAGGTTTAGATCAAGCAAGCCTTTATGCACGTACTTTAAATTACAGAAATTTATCATCTTTGTATCATAACATAGACAGACCAATTGCCAGGCTTAAAAGTTGAAATTAACTAGATTAAGAAGATAAACATGTACCTGAAATTCAACCAATATAGTTGCAGGAACATTCAGCAAGAAAAGGGGACTGCCGTGAATGGGACGAAGAAAACGTACTGCTCTTTTGGTGTGAATGTGATTATAAATATACTCTATATAGAGAGAGAGCTATTTATAGAGATAGCAAAAACTTCGATCTCTAGCATGCATATGTAATCTTCAAACACACATGAAGCTGCGTTAAGAATATTTGAAATTTAAATTGCAGAAGCAAACCCCATAACACATTTCTTTTCTCATTCCAGACGCAAAGAAAATTCCAACTTTTTTGAATGAGAATATGTGTAAAAGCAAAAAAAGTGCAGCCCACGAATTGTACGTGGTCAGAACATTTCCAACTTCAAATGGATTTGATCTATAGTCATGCTTAACGATGACGACGATGAAAAGTTGAGGCGAACCGGCAAGAGGCCTGCAGGGTGGTGGTCGGAGGGTTTGCGGGATATGACGTCAATGGCTTACTTAAGAGATCCATTGACGTCAAGGGCTCGAGATCGAGTGCACTAGAGCGTGAAAAGTAGCCTTTGGGGTTAACTGGTTAACTGGTGCGCGTCTGTGTTCCTTATTAGGGTTGGGGTTTACTTGTTCTGGGGTAAAGAATGGACTACCTGACCATGTGAATTAGGGTTTAGTACAAAACCTGGTTCCTGACTACCAATAGCCCCTAGGACATACGATGGTTCCTAAATTAGGTACGACATACGTGGAACATACGTTCAACTGTGAGGTTTATCATTTCGCTTGGCATGAATGTCATCTTTGTTAGGACCAACCAATATCTCGAACAAAAACAAGATATATATAACATAACAGTATAATCGAATCGAAACCAACAACAAACAAAAACAACAATGAAATCGAGATTGAAAACACTAACTTGATTCAGATAGAGGCCTGCTTTTGCAGTGACCTAAGACAGAAATTCGTCCCCACTTGTGCTGTAGTTTCGGACGTCGATCTTGAGGATACAACTATCTGGTACAAGTTCTTGCACAAGAACTTGTCCCTGGCGAATTTACTTTGTGTTTCAGAGAAGTCGATTTTGGGGAGGAAGAAGAAGAGACGAATTTGCGATGGAAAACAACGACCACAGTGTCGTCTTTATATAAGGTCAAAATCGAACAGGTAAAACTGTTCAAAAGGTTGTAACTGTTACCAACAGTTATTACCTTTGGTTTTATCCGAAAATAATAAAAATTAATAAAATTATTAATTCAAAAATTATAATCAGATTTAATTTTTCAGAGCCCAAAAATTATAATCAGATTTAATTTTTCAGAGCCCAAGGCCCATCTATGACTTTATATAAATATATATTTAGATATATATCATTTTCTATTGGATTTCCAATAGAAAGCCCATCAAGCCCACTCTAGGCTATTCCACCCATTCACTTGCTCACATGGGTGTTTGTCTATAAACAACCAAGCAAGTAACTCTTCTTCAATGTGGGATAGAATCCCACACTAAGTTCCAACAATCTTTGCATTGTTACGTACTCTTGAATGGGATCAAGTCGAAGAAACAAAAACATCACACATTTCATTAGTTACAAATTAAACGTTAAAATCCTCAACCAGCTGAGTTTCGTATAAAGGAGCTTCATGTAAATGATGAAATTGTAGTACTCCTGATCAATAATATGGCATATTGGACCATACATCGGGCTCTGCTGCAACTTCATCGTAGGACGTTCCTCCCTTTTCGTCCTCAAACACATAACCGCAACGCCAGCCAGTTGCTTTACCACCTCAAAGACTTCATCATCCATGGCCAATTGACGGTCGAGAATTTTATGCAAGCATTCCTCTAGCTTCCACACAGGAAACAAAGTACACAGCTAAGTTTACTGATGATTTCGACCCTCATCGAATATCAGTGCCGTCTTTCCCGTTATTAGTTCCGCTAGGATAACTCCAAATGCTGTAAACGTCACTTTATCTGTCAACTCGCTACTGTACAGGAATTCTGGATCTAAATACCCAATTGTTCCTTGCAATAGAGTAGTCAATTGGGTTTGACCAAGAGGAATAAGCCTTGAAGCTCCAAAATCGGCAACCTTGGCTGTGAAATTCTCGCCTAATAGTATGTTAGAAGTCTTGACATCTCTGTGTATGATTGGCATACAAGTTTCAGAGAGCAAGTATGCAAGCGCACCGATAATCTCAGCTGCGATTTTGAGACGCATCTGCCATGTCAATGTCATCGACAACGGTTGATTAAGGCTTCGATTAGCATGAAGGTGGCTTACAAGAGTTCCATAATTGTGATGAACTCGTAAACAAGCACCGGAACTTCAGTCTCCAAACAACAACCCAATAGTTTAACCACATTGCGGTGATTGACTTGAGAGAGCACAATTCCGTCGTTGATGAATACTCCAATTTGGCTTCTGTCACAATTCTTGGACCTTTTAATGGCTACAATTTTGTTTCTTCCAATAATTCCTTTGTAAACTGTTCCATACAACACCATCATTTACGTCGAAAAACAAACAAAATAAGTGAGTTTATGACGAAGTCTCAAATCAAAATTTAACGAAAAGCCGATCACCCCTTTTTTTAGTCATGACATCATTGAAACAAAATGAAAGACAAAAACATGAAATATATATTAACATTATTTAGGTAGGAGGGTCCGCAGGGTGATAATACTGCTGCATTGTGTATACGGTCTGCAAGAAGATGAGGACTAGGAGGACAAAAACAGTAACAACATAATCACGTCTTGCTTTCTCGATCCACCTGTTCCACGGAGCTTTGTGATAGTGATTCACCTTTGTGCAGAGTCTCTTGTACACGAAGTCGATGACTGTAGTATCATTGTATAGATCGTTGAAGAACCTGGAGGCATCCTGAGAACTCAACCAGTTGGCTACTATTCCTTTCTCACATAGAAGATCCACGTCCTTTGCCGTATCTATGAGATTATCCATCAAAACGGCGTAGGATGTTATCTTGTGTTTGCAACTGTGGTAACATTGCTCGTATGCCATGAGGTTCCTGAACAAAGGTTCTGTCCTCTCGTCTATAGCCAGACGAGGAATCGTGAAGACGCCGCCTTTGAACGTTATGTTCAGTATGCAACCTGCTTCGGATTCTTTCGGAATTCTGAATTTAACGCCTCGTTCTGAAAGAGTGGCAGCACTAGGTATCCTCTGTGGCAAGTAGTTTGTCAACTTTGTGGGGGAAGCCGGGTGTTCAGGTTCGTCTATGTGTTCCTGAACTAGAGAAGTTCTAATTAGATCAACAATGTGAAGAATCTTGAGATTAGAGTCGGGATTGCGGTAGCTGAAAATGCTAGGATCAGCCACTGAATCTCTGAAGAAGTTGATCACCAGCGTACTGAGGGGTTCATGACTATCTCTCTCGATTAGGTTATAGAAAAACTCAAGCACAAACCACGGAAGCTGATTCTCTAGCAACAGAAGATCATGATATAGATATTCGAGCATACAAGACACGTTGAAAATGGGGTCGTTCTCGTCTTGTTTTTTTTCATCAGATGCATTCCGAAACAACTCTATCAAGAAACAACCGTCGAGTATGAGCATCTCTATGAAGTCGTTTTGGTCAAGATGGTTGCATGGGTCTGAATAACAACCTCGGGCTTCTTTCTCAAGTTCCTTCATGCTTACGATCAAGCTACGCGAGGTTATTGATGGAATACGCGAGAGAAGGCATTTTAGATACCATTCTTTCACATTTTCCACAAGTTTGAATTTTGCATCAGCACCACGGTGAAGGGGTCCGATTGAGACTATGTCAGGTTCGTATGCTTGAACCTTATGCCGTCGTAGCACCTCGGGGACTCTGAAGATGCAACATGTAGAAGGCAAAGGTGAGTCGGCCTTCCAAAGCTTTGTGTTTAAGGTCATCTCCAGTTGTTCAACAGTTCTGCCTCCACGTTCTACATTAACATCCTCTTGACCCTTTTCTATATCACTCTCACTTGCCATGCCTCTATGTACGAAAAAAGAGTTTTGAAAATAAGAACACAAAAAAAAACAATTTTCTTATTTCTGGTAATTAAATATACTTCACTATGCAAAGACTGTTTACAAATATACTAAATTATTAATTAACTTCAACAAGCCAATACAAATGGATCAACGATGAAGCCAACATACCTAAAGCGACCCATATGTAAAAGGTTCTGAAAATTATTACTTGCTTCTAAAATTTGAAATGACAAACTAGCTACTTTCCACACTGGACTGAAATGTATAATCCTACTTGAGAATAAGGTAATTAAGCATACAAATTGGTTATTGATCTGGGGCTAATGATATCAATAAACAATTTCAAAAATTAAGCAGTAAGCATTTCTATGCATAAGTACTGGGTAGTTGTTTGTGACCAGAGTTATATATCTTAAAAATCTAAAAATTAAAGCCCTACATTCTGTTATTTTCCAAATATGTTCGATGAATACGGAACTCATAATTTTAAGAAGCACCTTAAAGCATCCTCCATATGCAATGAACTTGCACCTTATAAGGTGATGCACCTTAATTAAACTACCTAATTATTAAATTTAAATCAATCATCTGTACAACATAACATAGATAGAGAAATTGCCAGACTTGAAAGCTGAAATACAATGCAAAGATAAACATATGTACCTGAAGTTCAAACAATAGTTGCAGGAACATTCAGCAAGAAAAACCGGCCTGCCGTAATGGACGAAGAAAACTATAAAAGAAAACGAACCGCGCGCTTTCTTGGTGTGAATGTGATTATGCACTCTATAGAGCTATTTAAAGACAGCAGAACTTCTCTAAGATATATACTCTTCAAAAACACACTGGAAGCTTCACTAAGAATAATGGAAATTTTATTTGCAGAAGCAAACCCCATAACATATTTCTTTCTCATTCCAGACGCAAAGAAAAATTCCAACTTTTTTGAACGATCGAGAATATATGTGCAAAAGCAAAAAAGGTGCAGCCCACGAATTGTACGTGGCCAGAACATTTCCAACTTCAAATGGATTTGTTCTATACTCATGCTTAACGATGACGACGATGAAAAGTCGAGGCGAACCGGCAAGATGCCTTCAGGGTGGTGGTCAGTGTTAGATCCAATAGTAAAAAGCCCATTTGTGAAAGAACAGGTGGACCGATACCTGCGGTCAGGAAGGTCAGAGAATGCTCAGAAAGTCAAATGTGCTCGCAAGAGGTGCTCACCAGATTCCTGTGGAGGAAGAAGACAAGCACAAGACAACTTTTAGATGTCCAGACTTTACAGGGGAGTTTGAGTATCAAGTCATGCCTTTTGGACTTAAGAATGCTGGCACCACATATCAAAGGGCAATGAATCTTATCTTCCATGACATACTGGGGAAGATATTGGAGGTTTACATTGATGATGTGGTAGTCAAGTCCAAGATTAAGGCAGACCATATAGAGGATCTGAGAAAGGTCTTCATGAGAATGCGGAAACATAAACTCAGGATGAATCCAGCCAAGTGTGTCTTTGGGGTTCAGTCAGGCGATTTCCTAGGGTTTGTGGTTCATCTGCGTGGCATCGAAATTCCAGCGGACAAAGTCAAGTCAGTAGTAGAAGCTCCAGCTCCAACTAACAAGAAGGAATTGCAGCAGTTATTGAGAAAGATTAACTTCTTGCGCAGATTTATCTCAAACTCAGCAAGAAAGATTCAACCCTTTACAACACTGTTAAAGTTGAGAGCAGATACGGAATTCTGTTAGGAAGCGAGTCATCAGGAAGCGTTTGATAGCATAAAGCAGTATTTAGCTTCGTCACCAGTTCTGATGCCTCCACGGCCTGGTCATCCTTTGAACTCTACATTTCAGCGTGTGAGACATCAATTGCTGCACTCTTAGCACAAGATGAACGTCAAGATGATGGTAAGGTGGTTGAGCATGCTGTATATTACCTTAGCAGGACACTGATCGATGCAGAAACCAGATATAGCGACATGGAACGTTTGTGTCTTGCGTTGTATTTTACTGGCTGCAAGTTACGTCATTATATGTTGTCTTTCACAACAGTAGTAGTGGCACAAACAGACTTGGTGAAATACATGCTAACAAGACCTATTCTCAGGGGTCGTATTGGCAAATGGGTATTGGCATTGTCTGAGTTTTCACTCCAATATACACCTTTGAAGGCGCAGACTGGGCAGGCTATTTCAGATTTCTTGCTTCATCATCCCGTGGATCAGGACTTGCAGTACAGAGAGTTGGACGTAGTGGCTATTTTAATGCAGCCTTGGGAGTTATACTTTGATGGGAGCAGCACTGAAAGTTTGTCTGGCGCTGGAATATCTCTTGTGGGCCCTCTGGGGGTTCGTCACGCTTACTCTTTCCAACTGGAATGGAAATGTACCAACAATCAGGCTGAGTATGAAGCGCTGATAATTGGCTTGGAAATGTTGCTCGCAATGGGGGCAACAGTGGTAAGTGTGTTTGGAGATTCTTTATTGGTAATCAACCAGCTTAAGGGCTTAGACAAGTGTACAACATTCACTTTGGTACCATTTTGGGAAAGGGCTACAGAGCTACTGGAAAAATTCAGTGATGTAACTTTGGACTTCATTCCAAGGGCACACAACTTCGCAGCAAATGAGTTGGCACAAATTGCCACTGGCATAACGTTAACTGATGGAGTCTGCGAGCGGATTTTGAAGGTTGAAAGGCGAACGTTACCTTCCTTCACACTACCAGGATAAGCATCTTAGCCGACGAAATTTTTTCGTCGGCCTGTTCACCATATTCGTCGGCTAAGGTTATAGCCGACGACACGTCGTCGGCTATAATTCGTCGGTTAAACTTATAGCCGACGAAATAAAATCCGTCGTCGGCTATAATCCAACACTTAGCCGACAAAATAATATAGAAAATTTTTCGGCTATAATCCAACACTTAGCCGACGAAATATCAATATTTCGTTGGCTTATACGTATGACTTTAGCCGACGAAATATTAATATTTCGTCGGCTAAAGTTTTTTTAAAAATTAAAAATGAAATAGAGAAAAGCCGACAAAATATAGTTAATTCGTCGGGTAAAGTATTTTAAAAATTAAATAGATAAAAGCCGACGAAATTTACAATATTTCGTCGGCTATAAGATTATAGCCGATGAAATTTACCAAATTTCGTCCGCTAAAGGTTGTTGGAAAAAAAAACTAGAATAGCCGACGAAATATGGTAAATTTCGTCGGCTATAGTACTTTTTATACTAGAAACCCAAACAAAATTTATACATTACCATCCAAGCAAGCTGCAAATTACAGAAATAATTTCATAACCAACAACAACACACCATCAAAAGTAACATAAACATTTTGCATTAAATTTTCAATTCATAAATTGTTCATAAACCTAAAAAGTAAATAAATATTTGTTCATAAACCTAAAAAACTAAATAAATAATTGTTCATAAACTTAAAAAACTAAATGAAGTCGATATCGTCTAAATCAATATCTGCGCCAGGATGAGGTTGTTGGGGAGGTTGCGGCGGCTGAGGTAAGAGAATAGGCGTGGGCATGGGCGGAAGCGGAAGTCCCTGAAGCTGTGCAGCTGAAAAATCTTGCATGTACTGGAACATCTGTTGCTGCTGTGCCTGCTGGGCGGCATAGACTGCTGCATTGTACTCTTGTAGAGCGACAGTATATGTTGTCTGGGCGGCCTCTCTTGCGGCAGTATATGCTGCTTGGGCGGCTTGCTGTTCCTGTAACATCTGAACTTCCGCCTCAAGCTGAGTCGTTCTGCTGCTGGTCGAGGCTCCTTTTTTCTGAAACCCAGGAGTGGTCTTCAGTACCCCCTCGCCCTTCTTTCCCAGACCCCGACAGTAGAAGTTATTTCCTCGCGGTGGGAAGGCTGTGCCCATGATCATGGCCCCAACGCTGAGATCCGAACTGTCGATCCGGGACATGTCTTCCTCTTGCATGTCAGGCCATGTCTCCCTGACTATAGCACTAGCCTGCCTCACCCTCGCCTAATTTGATAGGAAAAAAAAAATTAATTAACATTTTAAAATATATATATATACATATAATTTACTAAATTTTAAAACGTAAAACGCTTACAATATCCTCATGGGCGTCAGGATATGCCTTCTCGTACGTATAGACGTACCGGTTGACCTCTGGATGTTCCCTGGCCGCCTCCTCCATCAACGATGCGAACGGTCTAGAACCGGCATGATGGTTCCTTATGTTGCGTTGCCGGTTTTGAGCGTTCACCCGGGAAACGGCCTACAAAGGAATCAAATTAGTAAAATATTTTAAAACGTATTAAATATAATTCAATATAATAAATAATTATTTTTAATTACCTGTTTATGTGGGTTGTTGAATTCCGATATCAAAAGCCAACGCCACTCGTACTCCCTGAACTGGAACTCAAGGGGGGGTGCCAGAACGTTCGTTCCCATGCGTAGTCCAGTGGGTCCGTAACTCGTTCTTCCACTCCTTGTACCTGTAATACGCAAAAAAAATATAAATATTATTAATTATACATAATTTTCTTTTGTCCTTAACTTTGCAACGTACCTTCTCCCGTGCACAACGTCCGCCCAGGTGTTCCTCAGGTACTGAGGAACGTCAAACCACACCTGCATTTAAACATTTATTAGTTTAGACGTTCATAAATCTATAATGTAATAAATAATGTTAAATATGAATTTTGTTATACTTACCGACATGGCGTTGTGGACCATGTCCTTAACCTCCTGTGGGACCTCGCCCCAGTCTGACCACAACATAGGGACTCTATCCCTAATAAGCGCTCCCACGCGGCCAGAGTACATCCTCGTCTTGCCGCCCGATACTACGTTCCCATCCCCGTCAGTATCAATGACGATCCTTCCCGAGGTACTCACTATCTTCTCGAGAGCTTTCCCCGTGACCGGACCTCTCTTCTTCCTTGTCGGCTTGGCTCTGACGGTGCCTATCATAAATTGATGATTAGTAAATTAATTTTATTATAACATTATAACATAACAAATTACTTATATAATCATTACAGGACTCCGACTCTGTCGCCGACGATAATACCCTCGCAGAAATTAACTCTTTAGCAAACGGCACGAACAGATACACCGCTGATGGGGTCACCTGCGGGGGTAGTGGATAAATCGGCGCCCCTGAGTCATCGACTGCAGGTATTACCGGTATGAAGCGCGGAAGGAAGAGAAGAGGCGGCGGCATCTGTACCCCGGAAGACCCACCCTCCGATGCAGTAGGGCCCGGTGCTGGTGCCCTATGTATCTCAGGCATACGTGGTGCAGACACCTCCGCCTGAGTCGGAGGCCATAGCTGCCTCGAGGAGTGAGGGACGCTGGGCTGCCTGGAGGAGCGAGGTACGCTAGGCTGTTGGAGGAGCGAGGGGCGTCCAACTGGCCGGAGGAGCGAGGGGCGCTAGGCTGCCTGGAGGCGGGAGGGGCATCTGGCTGCCTGGAGGAATGTGTCGGCTCCAGAAGAGACGCCCGTCGGACCGTCATTGGGCCCTGAAACGAACCCCGAGGGTTGCTAGACGTTCCCTCAGACGATTCACCCCTTTGGCCCTTCGAACTCTTTGATTTACTGAATAATCCTTCATCCTAAATAATATAATTAATATTTTGTTAAATGTATAAAATTATAAAAAACAAACAACATTAACAAAAATTTATTTTTATATACCAATTAATATTGTAATATACGCAAATATATTAAATATACCATTCAATATTTTAATATACCCAACCATATTAAAAATTTCCAATTTACTTAATACACCCAATTTCCAAATATATTAAAAATCACCAAATACACCCAAATACACCTAAATACACCCAAATACACCTAAATACACCCAAATACACCCAAATTCACCCTATACACCCAAATTCACCCAAATACTCCCAAATACACCCAAATTCACCAAATACACCCCAATACACCCAAATTCACCCAAATACACCCAAATTCACCCAAATATACACCCAAATTCAGTAAATACACCCAATATAATTAAACATTATCACAACATAATACAATTCAACATTATCATAATACAATTCAACATTATCACAATATAATTCAACACAATTCAATATAATGCAATATATTGAAAAAACAAATGAAATTTGTTCTATAATACAATATAAACATGAAATTTCATACCTAATTTGTTTGGGAGATGAGGGAGACGGAGTGGAGGCCGGAAACCGTCGAAAATGGTGAAAGAAAATCGAGAGGAGAGTGAGAAATTCGCCGGCGGAGTGGAGAAAGTGGAGAAGTGGGGTTCTGTCTCGCTGGGTTAGAATTTATAGGAAGAACTATAGCCGACGAAATAAAAAATTCGTCGGCTATAGTCCCACTTTAGCCGACGAAATAAAAAATTCGTCAGCTATAGTCCCACTTTAGCCGACGACAAAACCCTAATTTCGTCGGCTAAAGTCCAACTATAGCCGACGAAATTTTTTAGTAATGTCGTCGGCTATAGTCCCACTTTTACCCGACGAAATTACTACGAATGTTTAGTAATTTCGTCGGCTAAAGTACATTTTATAATTATTTAGTAAGTTCATGCACAATTTATATGTTTTATCTTGTGAAACGAAAAACCGACCGTCAGATATCATCATTATGTTGAAACATGTGTGAGGGTAAAATTTTAGCATCATCGGACACACGTAAGGGCTCGATCCGCACGGTCAATCCCGTTGGTCAAACCCCTAAACACAAACAAACGGTGATTTCGCCACCTAAATTACGTATTCTGTCCGGACCTTCAACTATAAATAGTTTCATATCGAGGAGACGCAACTAGCGGTATAAAATTTATAAGAAAAATAACCGTCGGAGATAGGGCGTCCTCTATGGTGAACGAATAGAAAAAATGCAATGACCGCAAGTATTGGCACCGAAACTTATCGGAATTACGTAAAATTTCAACCGTAGACATATTTCATCGTTCCGGTCATATCTTATCTCACGACTTTTTTTTGTTTGAAGCATCTACGTATAGTTTGTTTTTAAAACGGAACATTTACTTAACACAGTAAATTGGTTATACAACATTAGTAGGCATATTTTGATTGTGACAATCCATCTTGTGAAATGAAAAACCGACCGTCAGATATCATCATTATGTTGAAACATGTGTGAGGGTAAAATTTCAGCATCATCGGACACACGTAAGGGCTCGATCCGCACGGTCAATCCCGTTGGTCACCCCTAAACACAAACAAACGGTGATTTGGCCACCTAAATTACGTATTCTGTCCGGACATTCAACTACAAATAGTTTCATATCGAGGAGACGCAACTAGCGGTATAAAATTTTATTTTATTCATTTAATTTTAGCTGACGAAATATTAGGGTATTCGTCGGCTATACTTTAGGGTTTAGGGTTTAGCCGACGGAAAATTAGGGTATTCGTCGGCTAAGACAGTTTTAGCCGACGAAATTTGGTGTATTTCGTCGGCTAAAACTGTCAAATAGATAAAAAAAACAGTTGGTTTAACCGTACCCATAACAATTTCCTGCATATATAACCAACATTAAGATACATTATGAATTGTAGAGCTTGTACCATATAAAACACATCAAATTGTATTACAAATTCAAATAACTAAGAAGGCTCGTAATCAGAATCATCCGATGAGTCTTCTTCGGTGTCAGAATTAGTTTCCGGTAATCTATGCATTTCTACATCACAAGAGTCGTCGTCTTTTTCTTGATTTGGATCCACATCAATAAGGCGAGCGTCTAAATCACGAATTCAAACCGAACGACCCGGTTTAAAATTATTAAGGCGAATTGTAGAGGAGTCAGGAATACCTATTGCACTGTGCTCTTGATACGCAACATTTTCTTCCTCGTCTTCGGCCTCTCCAAGTGTAGCCGCCCGGTAAATGTTTCGAGGGTCCACAAGATTGACTACTTTCCACGCGTCACCTTTAACAAGGTCATCAAGATAAAACACTTGTTTCACCGATGTCGCAAAAACAAACGGGTCATCTTCGTAACAGCTTGTACCAGTGTTCACCGATAAAATCCCGTACTGATCAATCTTCATGCTCTGCGAGCTTCTAGTATCAAACCATCTACACTTGAACAGGTGCACGGTCATGCCTTGCCCATAAACGAGTTCCACCACTGAATCAAGAACACCATAATAATCAACTCCATTCCGGCCACCATGCGCCATAACCCCAGAATTCTGTGTTCTTCGTCTGTTGTCTCTCATTTCACATATAAATTGCACGCCATTGACCTTGCACATCGGGTAAACTCTTGACATTATCGGCTTCATAGCTAGAAGTCTTAGTTCGTGAGACCAATTTGGGTGACCATCAAATTGAATATGGTTCATCTGCAACCAAATATTCAATGTATTGTAAATATGAATAATTATGCAATCAATGAGCCATGAACAGAATTAAAGAATTACATACCCAATTGCCAAAATAGTTCGCGAACTCCTTGTTGTGGTAGTCGAGATCACCTTGAATGTCTGGACAGTGAAGATGGATGTCTTTCCAGTATTCAACTTCTTGACAGTTAATCAATACCCACCAATGGGCTATGACGAGCTCATGGGGTTGCAACTTGTAGGACTCTGGTATAATTCCATAAACTTCAACATCATTTGAGACTATGGAAAGGTTAAACTTCGATTCATCAACCGGTATGGTTTGTGGAGTTTCCTTCAATGCTCCTAGATACAACTTCATGTAGGTGACGCACTCGTGCGCAATATATGCTTCTGCTATACATCCTTCAGGCGCGGATTTGTTAGCCACATAAGCTTTGTAGTCTCCAAGTTGTCTGTAAATAAATAAATTTGTTGTCATATGCTACGATTATACAATGAACATGTACAATAAAAACATTAGGTGTAAAAAACATACCTTTCCATAGGATACATCCAAGTATAGTGTACAGGACCGGTAAGCAACAATTGCTCGGGAAGATGGATCATCAGGTGCGGCATGATGTCAAAAAAATTTGGAGGAAATATTCTCTCAAATTTACACATGATATAAATAATGTCCTGTTGCATTTCCCGGAGATCAGATTTTGTCACTTCCCTTGTGCATAACTTCTGAAAGAATCTTGACAACGCTACTAACGGCTCCACCACCTGACGGGGAAGGAAGGGTCGAATGAAAATAGGGAAGAGACGTTGTAGCAGAATATGACAGTCATGACTCTTTAACCCGTACATTTTATTGTCCCGAATGTTTACACACCGGGCTATATTTCCTGCGTAGCCTGAAGGATACTGCACAGAACTCAACCACCTGAAAATTACGTTCTTCTGTTCAGGCTTCACGGTGTACGGAGCTTGAGGCATTTTTTTCTTCCCTTCTTTCAACCACAAATGTCTTCGTATCTCCATTTTTTTAAGATCAATGCGTGCCTTCAGACCGTCTTTCGTCTTTCCCTCCAAGTTCAGCACGGTTCCCACCACACTGTCACACACATTCTTTTCTATGTGCATCACATCTAGGTAGTGCCTAATCAACAACTTACTCCAGTATGGGAGTTCCCAGAATATGCTCTTATGTGTCCAAAATTTATACCTGTCGGGTCTGTTAGGTATTGCCGCCACTATATTGGGATGATTGCTGAGCTGCCCAAAATCATACTCATTAAGCACTGCTAAAATTTCTTCCCCTGTCCATCTTCTAGGAGGCACACCAAGTTCTACAGTCCCATCAAATGCCTTGTCATCGAACCGCCATTCGTGATCATACGGAAGGAGAGTACGGTGACCCAATCTACATATCTTGTTGCAATGACTACTGCTCCCCTCATCGCTTAGGCACTCTGGACAAACCTTGTATCCCCTAACAACGTTGCCCGACAACATCCCACGAGCAGGAAAATCACTAATGGTACCAACAACCATAGCATGTATCTGGAACATCTCGTGCATGAACTTATCATAAGTGGGATGACCAACGTCCCAAAAAAACTTAAGCTCTTCAATCAAGGGTCTCAAATACACATCGAGACACTTCCCTGGATAACCGGGTCCCGGAATCAACAAACTCAACATATTGTATTCCTTCTTCATGCACATCCATGGAGGAAGATTGTATGGTACCAAAATCACCGGCCATACACTGTATTGAAGACTCATGTTGCCAAAAGGATTGAACCCGTCGGATGAGAGCCCGAGCCTCACATTTCGGACCTCAGACGCAAAATGAGGAAACTCTCTGTCTATATGCTTTCATGCCTCCCCGTCAGCAGGGTGTATAAGGGTATCTTCGCCTTGCAATTCCCTATCAGCGTGCCATCTCATAGATTTTGCCGTGTGTGATGACATGTACAACCGTTCCAGCCTATCCCTCAACGGGAAATACCGAAGTACCTTCATAGGTTTCCTATTGCCTGCAGGAGTCAACTTATACCTGTCACTCTGACATACTGGACATGTGTCAAGGTCACCAAGGTCATTCCCTTCTGGATCTTTACCCCAGAAGAGAACACAATCATATCTGCATGCATGGATCTTGATGTAGGAAAGCCCAAGATCTTTCAGTATACATCGGACCTTATGATGAGTGGTAGGAAGACGATGACCGTGGGGCAGCATCGAAGCAGTGTACTGTAGATACTCATCAACAACCTTCATAGTCGATTTTGTCTCAACTTTAATCTTCATAACGTCCATCACACTTTCAAGAACCGTTTTCTGACAACCGGGGTACACAGGGGTCTGTTGGAAAGCAAGTAGTTTGTTGTACCTGTCAATACTAGCAGTGTTGACAACTCTAGGGAAGGGCTGCACCGGCTCAGACATATACGGTCCTTCAGAGCATACACCCCTCTCATAAGGAAACATATCGTTGATGAAGGCCGTTGTTGGATCGTTGGATGTACTGTCCGTCTCAGAAAATTTCCCATGATCATGCGGACCCCTTGATGATGTTTCACCGTGATATATCCAACATGTGTACTTCTCCCAAAACTCATTACTTTTAAGGTGCTGCCAAACCTTGTCAATTGGAAATCGATACATATCGCTGCGACACTGACATTTAGTGCACGGACAATAGAAAATTGTATTCCCTTTAGCATTATTCATCACATATTCAATAAAACTAACAACTCCTTTAGCATATCTTTTGTCCCATTTTGGAAGCGAAATCCAACTCTTATCCATATCCTAAGAAAATAACATAATATATATGTATAAACGCTAATTAATTAAATTTACGAATCATTCAATTTATATTATATCTGCAGTTAACGTACAATTAATATATATACATGCATATATATAATAATTACTAATTAATATAATCAAATTAATATATATAACAACAACTTCATATATATTATCAAACCCAAATCGATCAACTCAATCACACTCAAAACACAATATAATCAACTCTAATTAAAACTCAAAATCAATGTGCATAACGAAAATAAAACTCTTAAATCAACTCAAAAACAAGATATATACATATACGTATCTATATATAGCGCCACAAACTAATTTCGGACAGATTTCGACAACACCCAACAATTTCGCCAACCCCAAAACTTTTTCTCCCGTTTTTTCTTTCAAATCAGCTACTGTCTAGATCTAGAAATATAAAGCATTTTAGCCGATGAAATTATATATATCGTCGGCTAAAGTTTTAAAATTTCGTCGGCTATAGATCACAGACTATAGCCGACGAAAAAAACTATTTTAGCCGACGACACAACATTTCGTCGGCTAAAGTGGACTTTTAGCCGACGAAAATTTCACTTAGGCGACGAAAGTTTTTTTTGTCGGCTAAAATAGACTTTAGCCGACGAAAAAAAATTTCGTCGGCCTGTTAATTTTTTTTTCGTCGGCTATGATACTTATTCTGGTAGTGTCATGGCTCGTCGGGTAGACGCGGATGAATGGTATGTTGCTACGGTGGAGGCTATTGATACAGATCGGCGTCAGCCACTCATTGATTACTTAGATAATCCATCTGCTCCAGTGGATAGGCAAGTCAGACATTTTGCCACTAAGTACGTGTTACGAGGTGGCGAACTCCTACGAAGAGGAGAGGATGGAGTTGATCTTAGATGTATCTTTGGAAAAGAAGCTAAGCGAGTAATAAGGGAGGTACATTTAGGAGTTTGTGGTTCACACCAGGCTGGACCAAAAATGAGGTGGCTTATCCGTCGTTATGGTTACTTTTGGCCTTCAATCTTAAAGGATTGCATTACGTTTGCTCAAGGATGTCAGGAGTGCCAAGCGCACGGACCAGTGCGGCATGTTCCAGATGTGCCCATGCAGCCCATTATTAAACCTTGGCCAGCAAGAGGATGGGCGTTGGATTTCATAGGAATTATTCATCCAGCTTCGTCTCAACAGCATAAGTTCATCTTGTTGGCAACAGATTACTTCACAAAGTGGGTGGAGGCTGTACCTGTTTATAGGTGGAACCTAATATTTCACCTTTACCGGGTTACAATTCAAGAAAGAACCTCTAAATGTCTAGTTAATTATTAAATATGCATTATTAATTGTGCTTGAATTATTGTTTATAGGGTGAAAACCCAGTTAAATGTGAGAAGCCACTCTGGGTCCTTTGTCAGGGCCCAGTTCGCCGTAAAGCTAAGGAAAAGCAAGGGAAACTATTCCCACATTGGAAAAGGACAAGGCATGCTGCCTTTAATGCTACTATAAATACCAGCGCGGGCCTCCCGGTAGGGGGACGCGCAACTTCTTGACTATTCTTGAGTTTTCTGCTTAATTGACAGTGTCTGACTTAAGCATCGGCGTGGCTTCCCTCGGTAAACCTGGGGACGCCTCTTTGACGTATTTGTTCTTTACACAGGAAAACTCGGAGTACAGGGAAGTTCGCTATTTCTGGAGCCGTGTGACCCGCTAAAGGGACCACGAGTTTACCGGAAACATTACCCTTAAAAGATGCATCTGCTCGTACAGTTTGCAACTTCATCTTCAGCAATATCATTAGTAGATATGGCATTCCAGAGTGTTTAGTGGCAGACAGGGGGCAGCATTCCTAGCAAAGGAAACTGAAGACTTCATTGCAGACTATGGGATTAAGTTTCTACACTCCACACCGTATTACTCTCAGGCGAATGGCCAGACTGAGGCAAGCAACAAAGTAATAATCAATATCTTACGAAAGATGTTGATTGATAATCCTAAAGATTAGCACAATGAGCTTGATCATACCCTGTGGGCGTACCGGACATCTAAGCGGTCACCTACAGAAACTACACCCTATGCCTTGATGTTTGGGCATGATGCAGTTCTACCCATGAAGATAAATGTCAATTCCTTAAGGGTTCGCGAACAACATCAGTTAGTAGGGGAAGATTATGTTCTGGCCATGTATCAAGAGCACGAACAGTTGGACACTATACGTTTGGAAGCCTTAGATCATATTATGGTTGAGAAGCAACGAGTTGCTCGTGCTTATGATGCCAGGACACGTGGCAGGAGTTTTGGCGTTGGAGATTTGGTTTGGAAAGCAGTACTTCCCTTTGGCGAGCATGTTCGCGGCAGGGGTAAGTGGTCTCCCACGTGACAAGGTCCTTTTGTGATTGATCAGATCGTGAGTAAAGGTGCTTACTATTTACGAGAGTTGGATGGAGAAGTCCATAATAACCCTATTAATGGAAGACATCTGAAACAGTATTTCCCAAGTGTTTGGGCTTATGACGATCCTTTGCCTCCACAGAATACAGAACAGCCTGTTTCCCAGGAAGGGGGGGCAGAGTTTAGGGCCTTAGGGTTCGTTCGTTTGACTTATAGCAGCACTGGGGGTCTTGTCAGTTTCATTCATGTTGCTCAACGCTTAACCTGTTCGAGGTTTTGCTTTTTGTGCACCCGATAAAACTGGGGGGCACCATAGTTATACATGAACCAATTAATGTGGTTTTTTGAAACAGAGGTCGATGGAGTCGGCAATTCCAACGGCTTGCCATCGTGCGAGATCTTTGTTGCGGCGGTGGTGGTACCATTGAGTTTCGGCATCGTTGGTGTTTGGCCATTGCCCAATCTTGGTTTGGGCGTCTGATTTTTGTCAATCGGCGAAGGAAGTTTCATCCTTGCGAAAGACCAAAGGAGGAACCCGGGAGGCATGTTGGAGGTAAGGCAATTGATATTGGTCAGGAAAAAGGTCGACCCAAGGGCCCAGGGAACAGGAATTGTCAGGTTCAACTTTCAACCAGGAGTGTTCTGGCCTTTGGGCAGGTTGGAAATTGGCCATGACTTGCACAAAGTCTCTAGCTTCATGCTCAGAGGGGGTTTTGGGTGAGGTTTTCACAGCGGAGAAAGTGTGTTTGGGAGCCATTGAATTGAAAACAGTAGAGGAAAGCAAAAGCGGCTGCGGTTTGTTTCAGAGGGGTTTGAAAAGAGTTGCAGAGGGAAATGATGGTTGAGTGTCTTGAGGAGTCTGATAACGAAAGGACGTTTGCTTTTGTTTAAATCCACGCCTAGGTATAACTCTTTTCGATTTCCGCAAATGGGCTTAATCTCAAGAGCTGGGGGGCAATGTTAGATCCAATAGTAAAAAGCTCATTTGTGAAAGAACAGGTGGACCGATACCTGCGGTCAGGAAGGTCAGAGAATGCTCAGAAAGTCAAATGTGCTCGCAAGAGGAGCATACTAGCGAAACACGCTCGCGAGGGAAGATAGTTTGCTCGCAGGAGGAGACGCGCTTGCGGAAGGGGCTATGTATTAAGGAAACACGCTCGCGGGAGGAAAAGCATTCGCGAGAGTATCAGAAGAGAGAAAACACGTGGCCACAAGAGGTTGAGTTACAAACAGAAAAGTATTGGGCTTAGAGGATTGGGCTTTAAAAGGTTGTTTTGCATTACAAGGAGGATTCTTAAACCCTAGCAGTATGGTGCTGTGCCTTGATTCACAAGTAAACATTTACCCTAGTGTTCACTATATAAAGGGGTTAAGATACAAGAAGAAGAACACAACTACATCTATCAACAAACAGACAACAACTTCGCCACGCGAACGTCTTCAAGCCTCTACGGAGCATTCAAGCCTGATCCGTCAGCAACCGTAGCCTGATCCGTCAGCTGCACAAGGGACTTAATCCGTTAAGTCTGAAAGGTTTCAATCCGTTGAAATCTCACTATTCCCCTGTTCAATCCGTTGAGCAGTTTTACTCCCGCAACCAGTTCTGGAGAATCCGTTCACCAGTCCATATCCTGCATATCTTGATACCCGCTGCTTAGTTTCATTGCATACTAAGTATAATTCGGCCATCCGCAAAGGTTGGAGAAAAATCCTAGAGGGACTTTTCCCTTGTAGGTCTGAAAAGAGAACCCAGCACAGAGGAAGAAGATCGGCGTCTGTCACGATCGCTATGAGAAGAAGTCAGAAGAGGGACGCGAGCAGCATCCAACTTCAAGGTTGTTTGAAGGACTGCAAATTCTACACCAAACAGTCGGAGGGTTTGCGGGATATGACGTCAATGGCTTGCTTAAGAGATCCGTTGACGTCGAGGGTGCGTACGTGTTAATTTGATCGAGATCGAGTGCATTAGAGCGTGAAGTGTAGCCTTTGGACACAAGCTAGCCTTGCCATTTTCTGGAAAAGCTAGCTGGTTAACTGGTGCGCGTCTGTGTTCCTCATAGGGTTAGGGTTTACTTGTTCTGGGGTGCATAATGGACTATTTGACCATGTGAATTAGGGTTTAGTACAAAACCTTGTTCTTGACTACCAATAGCCCCTAGGATATACGATGGTTCCTAAATTAGGTACGTGGAACATACGTTCAACTGTGAGGTTTATTATTTCGCTTGTCATCTTTGCATTGTTACGTACTCAATCATGAATGGGATCAAGTCGAAGAAACAAAAACATCACATATTTCATTAGTTATTCGCCAAATCTGCAACTTCATTCGCAACATCATTCGTGACACCTGCAGATTCTTCTTGAAGCGGTGAGGAGTCATAGGTGAGGCGGTATGCATCCTTTAGGATAGTCTTGTTAAAATCAGCGACAGTCTGATCCTCATGGAACACCACATCTCTGCTTCTGAATAACTTCTTAGTTATCAGATTCCATAGCTAGTAGCATATTTCTTCATTACCATACCCAAGGAAGATACATGGTATGACCTTGTCATCTAGCTTCGATTTGTCATTCTTTGGCACATGTGCAAATGCTTTGCACCCAAACACTCTCAAGTAAGAGTATGAAGCGCTCCTACCGGTCCAAACACTCTCTGGGGTCTCCAAGCCTAGAGGTACACATGGTGTTCGGTTGATGAGGTAACACGCGGTTGTTACTGCTCCACCCCAAAATTTCTTCACAAGGTTCGTCGTCTTCAGCATGCTTCTCACTTTCTCCAAAATGGTGTTGTTCATCCTTTCTGCTATACCATTATGTTGTGGGGTGTCAGGTACTGTCTTTATGTGTCTAATGCAATGCTTCGAATAATAACCTCTGAACTCGTTCGAAGTATACTCTCCACCATTATCACTGTGGAGACACTTAAGGGTTCGCCCTGTTTCTCTCTCTACCATGGCATGGTACTTCTTGAAGGTTTGGAACACCTGGTCTTTTGATTTCAACAAATACACCCAAACCTTCCGTGAAACATCATCAATAAAAGTAACAAAATACTTGTTATGACGTAGTGAGTCAACTTCCATGGGGCCACATACATCATTATGTACTAGGTCTAAAATATTCTCCTTCCTGGCTAATGTATTAGAAAAGCTGACCTTATACTGCGTACAAAACAAACAGTGATCACAAGAGTCAAGAGATGTACTTTTGGCAAAAGGAATAAAAGACTTCTTTGCCAGAACTTGCAATCCCTTCTCGCTCACGTGGCCCAGCCGCTTGTGTCATAGGTTTGGGGAAGAGTCTTCTCCAACGTTCAACCCCCTTTATATATTTTGTCGTATGTCTTGTAGAGGGTACAACACAGCTTCCCTCTAGCCACCACAAGTGATTCTCTGGTAAGCTTCCACTTTTGGTCTCCTCCTTGATGATGATATCCTTCCCGATCAAGCACACCGGTTGACATCAAATTGAGACGTAAGCCGAGAACATGTCGAACATCTTTCAACATAAGCTTGTTTCCCAAATCAGTCTCAAAGCAAACATCTCCAACTCCTGCAATCTTGGAGTAGCCTTCGTTGCCCATCTTTACAATCCTAAATTCTCCACCTCTATATGTAGAGAATAACTCATTATTTGGAGTGGCATGGAAATATGCTCCGGAATCAACGACCCATAGAACACCGGGACTATCGTCATGAACATGTAGGCATTCTCTTTCAAGGAAAAAGAACTCATATACATCATTGCACACGGTAGCGGTTGTGTTCCCTGTGTCATCCTTTGGTTGAGAACTGCCTTATTGCACCTCCCTTGGATCCTTTTTCAACTTGTGGTAATTTTTCGTCATATGCCCAAAAATGCCACAATGATGGTACTTTCCATTGAACCTTGCTCTGGATCGGCTTACTCTCCTTCCATGACATGTGGGTCCTCTGCTCTTAATCCTTCCTCTGTTCTCCGCTACAAGGACTTGGCTACTGTCGGAGCTTGAGGTTTTTCTTCTTGTCTCTTCATTTAACAAGTTACTTTTGACATTATCCATAGTCAATTTACCATCAAGAGCAGAATTACTTACAGTGATGACAAAAGTCTCTCAATTGTCCGGCAACGACCTCAACAACAGCAGTGTTTGTAATTCATCATCGATCGCCATCCCCGTAGTCGTCAATTTATTGATCGTACTTTGGAAGCTGTTTAGATGCTCGGTGACCCTTACACCATCACTATACTTCATATTGACAAGCTCTGTGATTAGAAAGGCTTTCTTAGCGGCGTTTTTCTTCTCGAATAAGGACTCCAATTTCGTCCATAACTCGTGCGCATCGGTCTTGTTGCGACATGGTGAAACACACTATCGTCCACCCACTCCCGAATGTGCCCAATCGTCTTACGGTTCATATTCTTCCAATTAGCATCCGAAGTCCCTTTCAGCTTTGTCTCGACTCCTTCGATGGGCTCATGCAAATCTTTTCAATAGAGGATGTCCTCCATTCGCGGCTTCCATGTAATCCAACTTGAGTCGTTGAGTCGCACCATGGTACTCCTTGAACCTTCCATTGTAACACCCACGCCCTACGAACCAAGGGCTCTGATACCACTATTGGAAAAAAATAGAGATAATGGAAGTATAAACTCAAACACAAAAAGTATGAGTAAACAAGGAAGCAAGAGAGAAGGAAAGTGAACACCGGATGTAACGTGGTTCGGCAATTTGCCTACGTCCACGGGGTAACAACAACATGAACTTTCACTATGAAATGGTGGGTACACAATAGATACACTACTTCAAAAACACACTTGAAGGAAACACTCTCTCACACTTGTTTTGCTACCTACAACTCTACTCTCTCTGCTTGGAGTAGACACTCTTCTCTGCTTAGAAGATGATGGCTTCTTGCTTGATTGGATGGATAAGTGGCCTCTCCTTTTATAGGCCATATAGGAACTCTCTAGACTCCTTCAACAACTTGCACTATCATGAACCTTCCACATTTTTCTTGGTTCATAGAACTTCATTAAGTTTCCATACTCTTCTTGGTACAAGAGCCTTCACCATTAGTCTAGAAGCATCCATTTTTTCTAGCAACATGAAGCTTCATCCAGGTTCTAGAAACTCCTCACAATTTTTACATAGGAAAAATCCAAAATAACATTATCAACATTATTTGGTCAAGAATTTCTAACAGGGTTTACTTGTTCTGGGGTGAAGAATAGACTATCTGACCATGTGAATTAGGGTTTAGTACAAAACCTGGTTCTTGACTACCAATAGCCCACAGGCAGAGATGGAGCACATAGGGGCCTACTGGCTCCTGTGATCCAGTAATTTTTTGTATAAATATCAATTAGTTAATCATTTTAGCACCGAATCTTCTACAACATAGGGTGAAGGCTTTTGGTTGTCCAATTCATGGTCAAGGGTTCGACCCTTGCAGGCAGCAAATCTTTTTGTTTGAACTGTTTTTCCATGGTCAAACTCATATGACAACACTAATCACACTTTTAAACTAAAATTATTTCTATCTTATAATATTTATGTTCTAGCTATCAAATTTTTTATTGTAATTTGAATTATAACTAAGCTTCATTTCCATATTACAATATAAAATATACATATTACTTAATTATAAATTCACAATTTTTGTTGTTGTTGTTTCCGTATTTCAACATCGTTTAGGTTTTGATGTTTTTTTTAATACTAATCAACTCTAAGAAAACATGAGAGCCCTACTCTCTCTCTTCCGACAGCGAGAAACCCTAAACTTAGGGTTTTGCTCGTCGCGCATCTTGGCGCCCGATTTGATCCCTTCTCCTTGTGTAGCCTCTTTGTCGGCCTCCTTAAGGTCGTCTCCTTCCCTTGCTCGATGTGTGGGGAGCGGAGTTGAACCAGTCTTGGCCTACCGGTCTACTGTTGGTCTGCGCAGGGAGACTGGATGGAAGATAGGTGATTCAAGAGGAAGGCAGAAGCTGGTCTCCCCGAAGTTCTAGGGTCGGATCCGTCTCTGGGATCCAGGTTCTTTGCCGAATTTCTTCATCGCTGAGATTTGGTCGCTTTCTACTCTAGATCTATCCTTGCGATGGCGGTCGGCAGTGTCACAGCGGATCGATCCTTCTAGCGGCACAAGTTTCCCACTCGGTCATGGAGTGGAGGTGAGGTTGCTTGGCCCTGGACGACAAGGTATGGTGGTTGTAGTATCGGGTGCCCATACAATTTTGTCTTGGGCCTGGACAGTTTTGGGCCTGGACTTCGATCGGCGGTGGTTGTCGCTACCCATTCCAAATCTCTTATGGCGACTTCGATCAGCTGTCGATGCTCAACCGTGGCGGTGGAGGAAGATGGTGACAAGATCGGGCGCCCAAAGAAGTCTGGCTTGGGCCTGGGATGCCTTGGGCTCAGACTGTGTGGGTTGGGCTGATCTAAAGCCCACACTCTTTTGGGTCCAAATCTAGGATCCAGGTGGTTGGGTATGACTACTTTGGGCTCTGATTTACACATGGATTAGAGGCCCATCATCATGGTTCTTGCTCTTCCGAGCATGGCAGCTTGCGTCTTGGTTACTTTGCGGATTCCATTCTAGGGTTTGCAACATTGAGATTGCTTATATTTTTCTTAGGTAGTTTAGTATGGTTTGATTATCCCGTGGCCTGTGAGGGTGGACTATATTTATGTTGTACTCCTACATTTCATTATTAATATAAGGCTTGACGTCCCTTGATAAAAAAAAATATGTTTTGATGTTTTTTTACTTTTCATGCCCTAGTAGGGTGAAGTTTCTGGCTACGCCACTGCTCCTAAGACATACGACGGTTCCTAAATTAGGTATGTGGAACCTACGTTCAACTGTGAGGTTTATCATTTCGCTTGTCATCTTTGCATTGTTACAAACTCTTGAATGGGATCAAGTCGAAGAAATAAAAACATCATACATTTCATTAGTTACAAATTAAATGTTAAAATCCTCAACCAGCTGAGTTTCGTATAAAGGAGCTTCATGTAAATGATGAAATTTAGTACTCCTGATCAATAATATGGCATATTAGACAATACATCTAGCTCTGCTGCAACTTCCTTCATCGTAGAACGTTCCTCCCTTTTTGTCCTCAGACACATAACCGCAACGCCAGCCACTTGCTTTACCACCTCAAAGACTTCATCATCCATGGCCATTTGACGGTCGAGAATTTTATGCAAGCATTCCTCTTCCACACAGGAAACAAAGTACAAGGATAAGTTTACTGATGATTTTCGACCCTCATCAAATATCAGTGCCGTCTTTCCTGTTATTAGCTCCGCTAGAATAACTCCAAAGCTATAAACGTCACTTTTATCTGTCAATTCGCTACTGTACAGGAATTCTGGATCTAAATATCCAATTGTTCCTTGCAATAGAGTAGTCAATTGGGTTTGACTAAGAGGAATAAGCCTTGAAGCTCCAAAATCCGCAACCTTGGCTGTGAAATTCTCGTCTAATAGTATGTTAGAAGTCTTGACATCTCTGTGTATGATTGGCATGCAAATTTCAAAGTGCAAGTATGCAAGCGCACCGGCAATCTCAGCTGCTATTTTTAGACGCATCTGACATGTCAATGTCATCGACAACGGTTGACTAAGGCTTCGATTAGCATGAAGGTGGCTTGCAAGAGTTCCGTTTGTGATGAACTCGTAAACAAGAACCGGAACTTCTGTCTCCAAACAACAACCCAATAGTTTAACCACATTGCGGTGATTGACTTGGGAAAGTACAGTGCCCTCGTTGATGAATTCTGTTGTAACGGATGGAAGAAAGAACACAGATTTACGTGGTTCACTAACGATATGTTAGCTACGTCCACGACCAGACGAGAACAGTTTTATTATCTTGAGGAAACACAACCACCGAGTACTCCGAGAGTACTGAATACAATTAGGTTTAGGTCGTTTATATACTAAACCCTATATACTAAACCCAATAGGAAACCCTAACCCAGCATAACAGGGACTCTAAACCCTATATACTAAGCCCAATAGGAAACCATAACCCAGCATAACAGGGACTCTTGGGCCTTGGGGGCGTTGCCCTTCGATGACACTGGTTGAACAATCTTGCTCGCGTGTCTGTTGCTCGCGAGACTCTCGCTCGCGCGACTTTCGTTCGCGCGCGCATCAGTCGTTCGCGTGCATCAGCCGTTCGCGCGCATCAGCCGTTCGCACGCTCATCAGTCGCTCGCGCAACTTTCGCTCGCGGGAATAATTCCGCTCGCGCCCCCGAACCCCCAATCCAGGGCGCGTTGCCCCTGGACCCCAAATCGCTGACCGGACAGCGAGATCCCAGAATAGCTGGTACCTCCAGATGGCTGATTCAAGGCATACATTAACAAATCTCCACCTTGACTTGAATCCTCCCCGAATGGCTGGTTCTTCCAGATGGCTGATTCAAGGCATATATTAACAAATCTCCACCTTGACTTGAATCCTCTCACAGATAACAGATGTACCAGATGCATCACCCCGAATAGCTGGTACCCCCAGATGGATGGTTCAAGGCATCTATTAACAAATCTCCACCTTGACTTGAATCCTCCCACAAATAACAGATGTACCAGATGCATCACAGTAATGCCAGATGTACAAATAACTTCTCTACCAGATAACAGATATACCAGATGTACACCTCTGCCTCAGATGTTATAACAGATGTACCAGATGTACTCCTCTGCCTCAGATGTAACACGGATGTACCAGATGCACTCCAATAGTGCCAGATGAACCAGATGCACCATAATAGTGCCAGATGTACCAGATGGCTCCTCTGCCTCAGATGTACTAACAGATGTACCAGATGCACCACAACAGTGCTAGATGTACCAGATGCACCACAGTAGTGCCAGATGTACCAGATGACTCCTCTGCCTCAGATGTACTAACAGATGTACCAAATGCACCACAACAGTGCCAGATGTACCAGATGCACCACAGTAGTGCCAGATGTACCAGATGGCTCCTCTGCCTCAGATGTACTAACAGATGTACCAAATGCACCACAACAGTGCCAGATGTACCAGATGGCTCCTCTGCCTCAGATGTACTAACAGATGAACCAGATGCACCACAACAGTGCCAGATGTACCAGATGGCTCCTCTGCCTCAGATGTACTAACAGATGTACCAGATGCACCACAACAGTGCCAGATGTACCAGATGGCTCCTCTGCCTCAGATGTACTAACAGATGTACCAGATGCACCACAACAGTGCCAGATGTACCAGATGGCTCCTCTGCCTCAGATGTACTAACAGATGTACCAAATGCACCACAACAGTGCCAGATGTACCAGATGGCTCCTCTGCCTCAGATGTACTAACAGATGTACCAGATGCACCATGATAGGAGCATTTTACGCTACGTTCTTAACATGTTTTTACCCTCATTTATGCTTTGTTTATCCATTATTTGATTAGTATTAGTAGTTATTTAGCATAAGGGGTTAATTGTAGAACATTGGCTAAAACATGTGTAAAATAGGTAAAGTATGTGCAATATCGTTAAAAGCTGAACTTGGAAGTGTTCTTGATTTTCTTAAGTTTCTGTAAACCAATACATTGTCACTACTTGATTATATCTTTTGAATGTGTAGGTGACATGTATGTGGACATAACAAAACAAGAATCGTGAGGATCGGACTTATGGAAGGTAGCAAAAGAAGCATGGAAAGACAAGAGGCCAAAAGCATGAATTCGGAACAAAAACAGAGGATTTCCAGAAACCATAACTCAACTTCAAAGATTTCCCTAGGACGATCCAGGAGGAACCAGGGAACGTGCCATATATGGATAGAAAGCTGTGGATGTCTAGTTTCTAAATCTTTTGGAATCGCAGCAATCCAAGGTCTGAGGAAGGAGTTATGCCGGAAACAATGGCCGGAGGTCAGTCTGCTGGAAACAGGACAGAATTTGCTGAAGTTGTCTACCGAGTTCGTGAGTGTGTTTCTTCACCAAATCCTTCCCAAGCATGCCAAATGATTAATGAAGAGCTTAATGATGATATGGGAAGTTGTTTAGAAGAAGAAGAATCGAAGAAATCACCAAGGAGAAGCCGAAAATAACAACTACGAAAGTTATCCCGGTCAAAACAGGATAACTCGGTCTACCGAGATTATGGAACCTTTTCGGCTGTCCTAGGAGTCCATGAGCATAAAAGAGAGTCCAATGCCGACCCACACACATGAAGAAGAGTCCATGAAATCAGAAAAAGAAGTTTTTAAAGTATTTTCCAAGTCAGCAAATTAAAGAGAAGGAAGACAATTCCAACAAGGAAAGAAGAGAAACCTACCCGGTTTGGAACACAAGGGGCTGCCGAATTTTCATTAGGTTTTCTTAGGGTTTTGTCTCTATAAATACACATGTAATACAGTAGAAAAAGTGTCTTTCAATTGCTCAAGCCTTAGTATAGCCAAGCTCTACCAAAAACCCTAAACACACAAGCTGCTGCCGCCGCCGCCGCACCAACCAATTGCTTCCATCCGCCGCCGATTTCCCCTTCTTCCCTAGCCGATCTATATAGGTAGCCTAGGTATGAAGTTCATCAAGGTTGTGTGTAAAAATCTACTGTGGTTTATCAAGTTTTATTATAGATTATTCTATGGTTTTCGGTTTTATACATTGCATGTGTTCTTGAGTTCTTCTTTGTGATTTTCTTGAAACTATGTGTGATGTATAACGTTCTAAGTATATTTTAGTTTCATGATTTAGATTAAGTTGCTGTATGTTCTTGTGTGTAGTATGTTCTAATTGATTAATCATCACCTGATCACGTAATCGAACCCTAGGTTAATTTGAATGGTACCCAAGTTAACTATTAGGAGGGAGTTTAATCTGCCGTAGTAATCTAGGATCAAGTTAGGCATATTTGATAGTTTGATTCTAGTTGCTGCAAAGGGTTGCTAGGGTGAGTGATTTGCATGTTGAATAGGATGAGTGACGCCATACCTAGGACCATGTCTTCAACCGACTCTAGTTCGTAAGTGTATCTTGTTTAGGTTAGGCATATTTGATAGTTTAAACAAGGTGACACATATGTTTTAGGTTCAGGCATATTTGAAGTTCCTAAAAACACATGAGAAGTCTTAAAAGGTTGAAATCAATGAAAACATATGATAGTGCGAGCATCACTATTTAATCTTGCATGAAATTGTTATATGCTTATTGCGGTGTTTGTTATGTTGTGTACTTGAGTATTGATTGACCATTGTATGTAAATAATTCTGTTTTCTTTTCTTTATGTTTCGAACCACCTTATAAATCCCCCATTTAAAATCGTAAATATGTTAATACTTTTGCATTTGTGTATACTTGTATATTATGTGACAGATAATTGTATATGCTATGTATTTGTGTATTTTTGTATAAAGTGTGTGAATATTACTAACGATTTGTTTTGCAGACATAATCCTTCCCTAGTGTCCCCGGCTAGAACGATCCCTACTTACAGTTACTACACGATAGGGTTTTAAATTGCAGGTTGTTGAATAACGGCCTCGTCAGTTTTTGGCGCCGTTGCCGGGGATGCTAAAAAGGATTTTTGTGTTGTATATGTTTGTGAATTAACCTTGTTTTCTTTTGTAGGTGCCGAATTATGTGTGTGCCAAAACACATATGTTTCGAATGTATTTGTGTGTATTGTCGATTTGTACATTATATTTTTTTTTTGTGTATGTGCCGAATTCTTTTGTGTGAAGGTTGTATATTTTGTGCCATAATTTTTGACTAACAATTTATTTCTTATATTTTTGTGTAGGTGCCGAATTTATATGTGTATATTTTCGTGTCACATTTGTTGTAACTTAGTAAATATTTAGGAGGTTGATTGTTTCATATGTGTTGGAGTTTATTGTGGTTTTTAAAGTGTAACATGTAGGGAGAAGCCGCATTTGTTAATCTTAGCCTAAACCCTTCATGTTATTTGCGGATTTCATGAGGTTGAGGGCGGCTTTGATTAACACTTGTCGAGTGGTCTAGTGACCCGAGTTTGTTCCTAGCTGAGTAAGGGGCCGTTCTGTCATAGATATGGAATTCAGGTTTGTTCAATTGGATCTCAAGATCATGACTGACCACTCTTCTCGGTGAAGGGGTCGATAGGGGTCCGCCTCCTTGATCACAAACGAGTCCTGCCTGGTTCTTGTAGGGGGTTCGCCCCCCGTGACATTGACACTTGCCTTCTGAAACCACGGAATCCGCTCGAACTAGCCAAATGCTTGGGCCGAAGCATCACCACACTTTAAACGCTAGAATTTACTTAGACATGTATGACGCCATGAACTTCAAATTAATTTGGCTCTAATTTTTATGGTATATCGGACAAAGCAAAACACTACCTTGGGCTGTATCAGTCCATTGCACAGTGGTCTTCCCTGCTCCACGTACCTTGAAAATTAGAGAGTTAATAAAATCAGCTAGCAACTTTACTAGGTTGCCGACACTTTTGTGCTTACATGTCATTGAATTCGAAACTTATGCCATGACATGATGTTGCCGAAATTTTTATGCTAAGTTTCGAATTCTATCTAAGTTTTTGACAATGCTCACTTGATCTTTGTTCAATTGTGCCAGATTGGTTTTGCAGGTTCCCATAAATGACCAGTTCTGACGAGAAATTGTTTGGTGACGTTGGACGCAAGGAAGCCAAACATGGTCATAATATCGTGCACATTGCTAAACAAAGTGAAGTAGAGCACGTTTTAAGAAAAAAAAAATGAGCTCAGCCAAGCAAGGAAGACTTGGAAGCACTGAGAAAGATTGAGCAAGGGCCGGATTTGACAAGAATGGAGATGGGATGAGGAGGCGCAGCAGAGTCTGGAGCTGTCCATACTAGCAGTGGTTGATAAGCTTGAAACACGATCCTACACTCAGAGGTATGAATCTCCTTTGTCAATTCCAATTATTACTAACAAAATGTGGTCATCTTTGGAACAGGGCCCTAAGTTAGAATTTA
Source organism: Comarum palustre (assembly GCA_951800085.1). Taxonomy (NCBI): domain Eukaryota; kingdom Viridiplantae; phylum Streptophyta; class Magnoliopsida; order Rosales; family Rosaceae; genus Comarum; species Comarum palustre. The sequence goes on along the minus strand of OX637572.1, from coordinate 799,754 downwards.
AAGATCTCCCCGCGCATTTGAAGTACGTTTTTCTTGGAGAAGATGACACTCTACCAGTTATTGTGTCATCAACGTTGAATGAGCAACAAGAGCACAAATGTTGTAAAGCACAATGTGGGAGAGCCATGGCAACAAAGGATGGCGCCATTGAAGCAAGAAGAGAAGAGTCTAGGCTAATAGACTATAAACATTAAGCGCTGCATGAGAGGCAACTCATTTCAACCGTAGCAGTGGAGGAGCCGTCTACGAGAGTTTGAATTTTCTTAACCCTTCACTTTTATGGTTGACTTATTTATGTGTTTATTATGTGACTTAGACACATGCTTAGGAAATTATGACATTATTTTGGTTTTACATTGAGGACAATGTAATTTTCTAAGTGTGGGGTAGAGGTTACATAGTAACATAACATATTTTTATTTGTATTTTGTTTTTCAAACTTTCCGAAAATTTTTAAATTTTTTGTCGAAATTTTTACATTTTTCCGTAATTTTTTGTTTTTAGTTATTTTTGAGTCTTAGGATATACCCTTAAAAGTTTATGATGAACTATATCTTTGAATGCATGATTGACGGTTTAACATTTATCTTAAGAAATTACAAGTTTCATGGATATTGTGAATTAGTATGAATATTTGAGATTTGATTGATAATGAAGTATGCATGTTTGATTAGATTGTTCCAAAATAACCTATGTGAGCTTTTGAGCCTAAAAACTTTCTTTCTTGAGTGAATTCTGTGCCGATTTTTGTCTAAATTTTTTTTGAAATTTTCACTACTTTCTCACTATCTTTTGAAACCTCATTATTCTTTGCATATTCAACGACTATGTGCTATAGCTTTTTAATGGACTCTAGAATTTACTAGAACTTACTTATGTGATTTTCAAAGCTTTATAATCATAACATGTCTTGATTTTGAATATGATTGAATTAAATCTCATTAGGATCACCACCATAGCCAAATAAAGCATATGCCTATTTTGTGCCCGTCGTGGGACTCCTTAGTCTTAACCCCTTTGAGCTTACATTGAGCCTTTTATTTCATCACCTTTAAACAGAATTCTTTTGCTTAGAATAGCTAAACCTTTACCTTGTTATCAAGACTTGGCAAAGTACTTTTAATGGAGCTGTATTGCGTGATGCTGTGAAGCAAGTGTGGGGTGGACAAGGTAATAAAGAGCAAGTGTGGGGTTAAACACCGATGTTTTGTATTGTATATGTGCCAAAATGTGTATATCCGAAAGAAAAAAAAATTATGAAAAAAAAAATTTCCGAAAAAAAAAAAAAAAAAAAAGAAATCGGAAAATAAAAGAATTTCGGATCAAAAGTAAAAGGCACAAAGTTTTGGTGTTTTTTGTAATGTTTTGTGAATTTGGAGTTAGTAATTATTTGAAGGTCTAAAAGTGTATATATGACCTTTGTCCTGTTCACAATATGGGGAGAAGTCAAGAATGACGTATGGGTCCAACATGAAGAAATTCGACCCTTGAAGTGAAGACATGAGGAGGAGCGAGATTTGCTAAGTCTTGGTGATGCCTTATAGTACCACTTATCTAAAAATTCCTACCTTATGAAACCAAGCCCCATTACAACCATATTATTGAGATCAATTCATGATTCTTAAGAGAGCTAAATTTGATTTGTGGAGATTTTCTCATAAGTTAAGCATATGGTTTTGGTCCATTATTGCACATAGTTGTTATATGAGGTTTTTTCATGAATTTCTATTCACAAAGTGCTTTTATTTGTTGAAATATGCAAGTTATTTGTTATCTTATCATCTTTTCTCTTGCATATACTATTGAGTGAATACCATGGATGAGTGAAAAGAAGAAAGTATGCCATTGTGAGGTGGAACGGTTATCATACATGTTTGTGTTATATGATCTCATATCTTACTTGTTCATGCTATGATACATGCTTATGAAGCTTTGCAATTACGCTTTTCATTCAAATGTTCAAACTTGAAAGTTATGCATGCTAAAGAATCTGAGACAAATCATTTAAGGGTATTAGTTGTTTAAGTGTTAGTTGTTTTTGTGTCGTTAGTGTTAGTAGAGTCTTATATTTAGTTTGCTAGGGACTAGCAAAGGGTAAGTGTGGGGTAGTTGATAGGAGCATTTTACGCTACGTTCTTAACATGTTTTTACCCTCATTTATGCTTTGTTTATCCATTATTTGATTAGTATTAGTAGTTATTTATCATAAGGGGTTAATTGTAGAACATTGGCTAAAACATGTGTAAAATAGGTAAAGTATGTGCAATATCGTTAAAAGCTGAACTTGGAAGTGTTCTTGATTTTCTTAAGTTTCTGTAAACCAATACATTGTCACTACTTGATTATATCTTTTGAATGTGTAGGTGACATGTATGTGGACATAACAAAACAAGAATCGTGAGGATCGGACTTATGGAAGGTAGCAAAAGAAGCATGGAAAGACAAGAGGCCAAAAGCATGAATTCGGAACAAAAACAGAGGATTTCCAGAAACCATAACTCAACTTCAAAGATTTCCCTAGGACGATCCAGGAGGAACCAGGGAACGTGCCATATATGGATAGAAAGCTGTGGATGTCTAGTTTCTAAATCTTTTGGAATCGCAGCAATCCAAGGTCTGAGGAAGGAGTTATGCCGGAAACAATGGCCGGAGGTCAGTCTGCTGGAAACAGGACAGAATTTGCTGAAGTTGTCTACCGAGTTCGTGAGTGTGTTTCTTCACCAAATCCTTCCCAAGCATGCCAAATGATTAATGAAGAGCTTAATGATGATATGGGAAGTTGTTTAGAAGAAGAAGAATCGAAGAAATCACCAAGGAGAAGCCGAAAATAACAACTACGAAAGTTATCCCGGTCAAAACAGGATAACTCGGTCTACCGAGATTATGGAACCTTTTCGGCTGTCCTAGGAGTCCATGAGCATAAAAGAGAGTCCAATGCCGACCCACACACATGAAGAAGAGTCCATGAAATCAGAAAAAGAAGTTTTTAAAGTATTTTCCAAGTCAGCAAATTAAAGAGAAGGAAGACAATTCCAACAAGGAAAGAAGAGAAACCTACCCGGTTTGGAACACAAGGGGCTGCCGAATTTTCATTAGGTTTTCTTAGGGTTTTGTCTCTATAAATACACATGTAATACAGTAGAAAAAGTGTCTTTCAATTGCTCAAGCCTTAGTATAGCCAAGCTCTACCAAAAACCCTAAACACACAAGCTGCTGCCGCCGCCGCCGCACCAACCAATTGCTTCCATCCGCCGCCGATTTCCCCTTCTTCCCTAGCCGATCTATATAGGTAGCCTAGGTATGAAGTTCATCAAGGTTGTGTGTAAAAATCTACTGTGGTTTATCAAGTTTTATTATAGATTATTCTATGGTTTTCGGTTTTATACATTGCATGTGTTCTTGAGTTCTTCTTTGTGATTTTCTTGAAACTATGTGTGATGTATAACGTTCTAAGTATATTTTAGTTTCATGATTTAGATTAAGTTGCTGTATGTTCTTGTGTGTAGTATGTTCTAATTGATTAATCATCACCTGATCACGTAATCGAACCCTAGGTTAATTTGAATGGTACCCAAGTTAACTATTAGGAGGGAGTTTAATCTGCCGTAGTAATCTAGGATCAAGTTAGGCATATTTGATAGTTTGATTCTAGTTGCTGCAAAGGGTTGCTAGGGTGAGTGATTTGCATGTTGAATAGGATGAGTGACGCCATACCTAGGACCATGTCTTCAACCGACTCTAGTTCGTAAGTGTATCTTGTTTAGGTTAGGCATATTTGATAGTTTAAACAAGGTGACACATATGTTTTAGGTTCAGGCATATTTGAAGTTCCTAAAAACACATGAGAAGTCTTAAAAGGTTGAAATCAATGAAAACATATGATAGTGCGAGCATCACTATTTAATCTTGCATGAAATTGTTATATGCTTATTGCGGTGTTTGTTATGTTGTGTACTTGAGTATTGATTGACCATTGTATGTAAATAATTCTGTTTTCTTTTCTTTATGTTTCGAACCACCTTATAAATCCCCCATTTAAAATCGTAAATATGTTAATACTTTTGCATTTGTGTATACTTGTATATTATGTGACAGATAATTGTATATGCTATGTATTTGTGTATTTTTGTATAAAGTGTGTGAATATTACTAACGATTTGTTTTGCAGACATAATCCTTCCCTAGTGTCCCCGGCTAGAACGATCCCTACTTACAGTTACTACACGATAGGGTTTTAAATTGCAGGTTGTTGAATAACGGCCTCGTCACACCACAACAGTGCCAGATGTACCAGATACACCACAGTAGTGCCAGATGTACCAGATGGCTCCACTGCCTCAGATGTACCAGATGCACCATAATAGTGCCAGATGCACCAGATGACTCTACTGCCTCAGATGTAGCACGGATGTACCAGATGCACCACAATGGTGCCAGATGTACCAGATGGCTCCACTGCCTCAGATGTACCAGATGCACCATAATAGTGCCAGATGTACCAGATGACTCAAACCTGTAGAGGAGCTCCCGGATGGCAGAGTGCTCTCGGTGGTTATAGCATCTGCAAGACACAACAAAATTGTCGAGTGTGCCTTCTCCTCCAGACTGGCCATCTCAGCGATTTCTGGATCCCCCTGTTTCTGCACAAGCGGCACCCACATCCCTTGTTGTTTTAACAAGGCTCGCATCTTGATCTGCCATAAACTAAAACTGTTTCTCCCCGTGAATTTATCGATCTTCACGGTCAAACCAGACATCTTTCTTCCCAGAATTCGAACCCCTCCTGGGCTCTGATACCAGTTTGTTGTAACGGATGGAAGAAAGAACACAGATTTACGTGGTTCACTAACGATATGTTAGCTACGTCCACGACCAGACGAGAACAGTTTTATTATCTTGAGGAAACACAACCACCGAGTACTCCGAGAGTACTGAATACAATTAGGTTTAGGTCGTTTATATACTAAACCCTAAACCCTATATACTAAACTCAATAGGAAACCCTAACCCAGCATAACAGGGACTCTAAACCCTATATACTAAGCCCAATAGGAAACCATAACCCAGCATAACAGGGACTCTTGGTCCTTGGGGGCGTTGCCCTTCGATGACACTGGTTGAACAATCTTGCTCGCGTGTCTGTTGCTCGCGAGACTCTCGCTCACGCGACTTTCGTTCGCGCGCGCATCAGTCGTTCGCGTGCATCAGCCGTTCGCGCGCATCAGCCGTTCACGCGCTCATCAGTCGCTCGCGCGACTTTCGCTCGTGGGAATAATTCCGCTCGCGCCCCCGAACCCCCAATCCAGGGCGCGTTGCCCCTGGACCCCAAATCGCTGACCGGACAGCGAGATCCCAGAATAGCTGGTACCTCCAGATGGCTAATTCAAGGCATACATTAACAAATCTCCACCTTGACTTGAATCCTTCCCGAATGGTTGGTTCCTCCAGATGGCTGATTCAAGGCATATATTAACAAATTCTCCAATTTGGCTTCTGTCACAATTCTTGGACTTTTTAATGGCTACAATTGTGTTTCTTCCAAAAACTCCTTTGTAAACTGTTCCATTAGCTCCTTGATTGGCCAAGAATGTTACTCTCGTCGTAGTTGTTCGTCGCCTTTTTGAGCTCTTCTGAACTGTATATTTTCATCATCTCAATGGATGGTTTACGACGAGACAAGTTGAGGTGTTGTTGTAACAAAATTCCACCGTTTTGCTCGAAGAACCTCCGTTTGAGTTTGATGAGTGTCCTCCTCTTTATAACCAAATAAATCCAGAAACCTATTGTTACTAGCACCAAAATGACCGTGCAAGTACCTGTCCCATCAATGACCAAGTAAAATATATACGTCACATATTATGGTAGTACAGTAAAAAGGCCAGGGTTTATCCTAATAACCGTAACCATATTGATAAATACCAGATTAATTTGCTTATAAACAAATATAATATCTTTTCAATTAATGAATTAAGTGCCCAGTAAAACTTCTTGAATCAGTGAATAAGAGTATGCAGCAATATAATTAATTAATAAGATTATATTGGACTTCGTTACTCACTACAACAAATATTGGTATTTATTGAAGACATGAAAGGAAGTAATCCTAAGTAATTAGGATTGGTATCACCGTCCTAGTCCTAGTACAGCTAGAATTAGAGGAAATCTAGTTCTTCCCTTATTTAGTTCTAGTATAGCTAGAATTGTGGATCAAAACAGGTTGGTAGACCTGTATATATATGTGTACAAACTGTTGAAATAGATATCAAGAAATATTTGTTCATCACCAATATCATCCTTCTTTATGGTATCAGAGTCATCGTGCTCTTGAGTATTCCAAAACACAAAACCCTAACCACAAAAACCTTGTCGATTCAATGACAGGAGAAGAATCAAAACCCCAGACGGATTCATCTTCATCACAGAAGGGTCCGGCATGGGAGAATTCGAATCACCCTCTCTACATCCACCACTCGGATCAACCGGGAGCAGTTCTAGTTCCACAATCTCTGGTAGAAGACAATTTCAATGCTTGGATCGAAAGCATGAACATGGCACTTCAAATCAAGAACAAAATAGGATTGGTTAACAGAACCCTACCTAAACCTTTGAAGAACCCAGATGAGCAGAACCAATGGAATCGATGCAATATTCTAGTCAAAACTTGGCTACTTGCATCGATGTTCAAGGAAATTTCGAAAAGCTTTTCTCATTGCAAGGATGCAAGGACAGTTTGGCTTGAGTTATATGAAAGGTTTGGACAAACTAACACCGTTCAACTCTTTCACATTGAGAATTCCATTCATGATTGTATGCAGGGCTCTTCATCGGTTACAACCTTCTTCACTCAACTCAAAAGTCTTTGGGATGAGAAGGAAGCCCTATGTAACTTTCCTACTTGTGTCTGTGATGCGGCAGAAGAGTTGAAATCATATGTAGAAACTCAGAAAATCATGAAGTTTTTGATGGGATTAACTGACGAATTTGCTACTGTCAGAAGCAACATCATTGGCATGGATCCATTGCCAACGTTGAACAAAGTATATTCAATCTGCCTCAGACATGAAAAGCAGGCAGCAGTGTCGGCAAGCAAGTCCATTATGCAGCCTTCGGATTCAACTGTTTTCTGTGTGCAGCAACAAGACCATACCATGCGCAGCAGCGAGCTCATGACCGAGCCCTTTGCTGGGCATGTGCGCAGGCAGCAACGCAACGCTGGCAGCAACACTGGCAGCCACGCAGCACTGGCAGCAACGCAACACTGGCAGCAGTGATGGTAGGCCGCGCTGTGAGAAGTGTGATAAGACAAACCACACCACCGAAAACTGTCGAGCTCATCTCCGCTGCATAACATGTAGTTACCGAGGACACACAGCCGAAACCTGCAGAGCACATCTTCGATGTTCTTTTTGTAATTTTAAAGGCCATACTTATGAAGAATGTAGAAAGAGGAAGCATATGCAGTCTGGAGAGGGCGCAAGTCGAGTGAATCACATATCGGCTCATTGTGACAAGTCTGCTTCTTTTCCACTTTCTCAAGAAGAAGAATGTGCAAAACTTATGGATCTCTTGAGCAAACATCAATCCTCAAACCAAGCTGGTAATATTCAAAACTATGAAGAACTATCTGGTAAGGCTGCCTCCCTAGCCAATAATTGTTGTCACACACCAACATGGCTCATAGATAGTGGTGCAAGTGATCATATTGTCTGTGATGATAAGCTTCTTACTTCGAAACAAATTGTCATGAATTATACTGTGAGACTTCCATCTGGTTCATCTGCCCATGTTACGCATATTGGCACTGTCATATTTTCATCTCAATTAAAGCTTGAAAATGTGCTATGCGTTCCCTCATTTTACCTGAACCTGATATCAGTTAGCAAGTTGGCTCGTGATTCATTCTATGTAACCTTGTTTATAAGACAACTTTGTATTGTGCAGGACTTACGATCGGGGAAGATGATTGGGATGGGCACTGAGAGGGAGGGAGTGTACTGCCTCGACAATCACAAGAAAGGAACATGCAATGTGGCTCAAGTTCAGACGTCAAACCTTTGGCATCAAAGATTAGGTCACCCATCACAACGAGTATTATCGTTACTTCCTTTTTCCAAGAACGATTATGCATCAAATAATTGCTTTATTTGTCCTTTGGCTAAGCAAACTAGACAACCATTTTCTTTAAGTGCTACTTTCAGCAAAGATTGTTTTGAACTAATTCATGTTGACATCTGGGGTGGTTATCATGTTCCTTCACTCACTGGTGCACAATATTTCTTAACCATTGTTGATGATTATTCATGGGGTACTTGGGTTTATCTCATGCAACACAAATCTGAAACCCGCTCTCTTCTTGTCAGTTTTGTCAATCTGGTTCATAATCAATTCGATAAAAATGTTAAGGTCATTAGAAGTGATAATGGTCCTGAATTTGCCATGCATGACTTTTATGCGTCCAAAGGTATTGAACACCACACAACATGTGTTAATAATCCCCAACAAAATGGTGTTGCCGAAAGAAAGCATCGTCACCTCTTAAATGTGGCTCGTGCTCTTCTTTTTCAAGCTAATCTTCCAAAACGTTTTTGGGGGGAAGCCATTTTAACTGCTAGTTATCTTATTAACAGAACACCAACTCCACTTTTGGATGGCAAAACTCCCTTCGAAAAACTCTTCTCAAAGGCACCAATGTATGATCATCTTCGTGTTTTTGGTTGCCGTTGTTTCGTGCCCACACATCCTTCCAAGCCCAGTAAATTCGATCCCAGGTCAGTCGAATGTATCTTTTTAGGTTATTCTCATGGTAAAAAGGGTTATAGGGTTTATGATTTAAAAGGAAAGAAAATATTGTTTTCTAGGGATGTTATCTTTTTCGAATCAGATTATCCTTATCAAAACATACCCTCAACTCCATCTGATTCTTCTCAAAGATCACAACTTGACTCTTCCGGTTTTGACTTTGGTCATCCAGTCCGCTTCCCTAGCGAAACAGAAAGAGCCAGTCAATCTCATACCAATCCTAATCCTCCTGTTATAACTAGGAATTCTTCTTCCAATTCTCAAGAGATAAACACCGATCCCACCATCTCTATTCCTCCTCATCTCATCGATACTTTCTCATCTCCATCCACTTCCGCTGCCAACAATATTGATCCAGAACCTTCTCTTTCCGTTCCACCTACACTTCCTCCAAACACACATCTTCCTGTGTCCGACACCTCCACTCCAATTCCATTTGCTCCTCGACGATCTACTCGGCCTACAAAGACGTCTAGCCTATTGCAAGACTTTCATATTGAGGTAGCTCTCCCCTCACGTGTTGTTCCACCATCTTCATCGACCGAGGTCTCAGGTACGGCTCATTCCTTATCCACTGTGTTGTCTTATAATAGAATATCTCCTACACATCGAGCCTTTATTGCTGCCCTAACTATGCATCGCGAGCCTACATCTTTTTCACAGGCAGTTCTTGATCCTAAATGGTGCACTGCCATGCAAGATGAAATCCGTGCACTACAAGCTAATCGTACTTGGAGTCTTGTGTCACTACCGGCAAACAAACGTCTTATTGGCTGCAAATGGGTATACAAAATCAAGTACAATCCTGATGGTAGTATTGAACGGTATAAGGCTCGTCTTGTTGCTAAAGGTTACAGTCAGATTGAAGGCATTGACTATAGAGAAACATTTGCACCGGTTGCCAAGCTCACTACTGTTCGCATTCTACTCAGCTTATCATCTCTGCAAGGTTGGCATCTTCACCAACTTGATATTAGCAATGCCTTCTTAAATGGAGATCTATTTGAGGATGTTTACATGCAGCTTCCTCCTGGATTCGGAGGAAAGGGGGAGACAAGAGCCTGCAAGCTTCACAAGTCTTTATATGGCCTCAAACAGGCATCAAGGCAATGGTTTATCAAGCTGTCTAATGCTCTCAAAGAGGCTGGTTTTCAACAATCCTGGTCAGATTATTCCTTATTTACTAGGAATTATAAAGGCCACTTTACGGTCTTGTTGGTATATGTTGATGACATAATTTTAGCAGGCAGTCACCTTGATGATATATTTAATGTGAAGAAATATTTGTCTGACAAGTTCAAGCTAAGAGATATGGGAGTGTTAAAGTACTTTCTTGGCATAGAGGTTGCTCGTTCTAAACAAGGCATTGTTCTCAGCCAGCGAAAGTATGCGCTGGAAATATTAGAAGATTCTGGCTTCCTTGGAGCGAAACCCACAACCTTCCCAGTAGAGTATAACGTAACTCTAATGCAAGGGGAAGGGAAATTATTATCTGATCCAGCACAGTATCGAAGATTGGTAGGCAGATTAATCTACCTTACAATTACAAGGCCAGATATTGTTTATGCAGTGCACATCCTTAGCCAGTTCATGGACAAACCAAGAGAGCCACACTTAGAAGCTGCGCATAAAGTGTTGCGATATCTGAAGCAGACACCAGGACAAGGTTTACTTCTACCTTCTACTGGTACCTTACAATTAAAAGCTTATTGTGATGCAGATTGGGCAAGGTGTAAAGACACAAGAAGGTCAGTAACTGGTTATTGTATTTTCCTTGGTAATGCACCTGTATCTTGGAAACACAAAGAAACAAGGAACAGTGTCAAGATCCAGTGCTGAAGCTGAATAACGATCTATGGCATCTACATGTTGTGAAATAACTTGGCTGCAATACATCTTGAGAGATTTGAATGTGAAAGGTACACGTCCAGCTTTACTCTTTTGTGATAACCAGGCTGCTCTCTACATTGCTTCTAATCCCGTCTTTCATGAACGAACGAAACATATTGAGATTGATTGTCATGTTGTTCGTGAAAAGATACAAAAAGGACTTGTCAAAACAGCTCATATTCGAACAGCAGAACAACCTGCTGATTTGTTCACCAAGCCACTAAGTTCAAAGCAGTTCAATGATCTACTGATCAAGTTGGGTGTTATTAACATACACTCCAACTTGAAGGGGAGTATTGAAGACATGAAAGGAAGTAATCCTAAGTAATTAGGATTGGTATCACCGTCCTAGTCCTAGTACAGCTAGAATTAGAGAAAATCTAGTTCTTCCCTTATTTAGTTCTAGTATAGCTAGAATTGTGGATCAAAACAGGTTGGTAGACCTGTATATATACGTGTACAAACTGTTGAAATAGATAACAAGAAATATTCGTTCATCACCAATATCATCCTTCTTTATTTGGTCACTATTAAGATGCATCTAGTGATCAAGATTGGTTAGTGATCATTAAAATAATATTAATGACCAAAGTTATCCAGCGGTCACTAACTGAATCTAATTAGTGGCTAATATTATCCAACGGTCACTGACCGAGTTCAAGTAGTGACGAACTCTGACATATTATTCGGTGGTCACTAACATTAACCAAGCAAAAAAAACTTTTTTTAAATGAAATTCTTATATCATCGCCGTGTTCCCAAATCCCAACTCTCACTCTCTCTTCTTCAAAAACAAAAGTCTCACTCTCTCTCCCTCTCTCTATCACCGCCTCCGCTGCCATCTGTCACGACGCAGAGGCCGACGCCGGTGGTTTCAGTTGGAAAATTGTGGTCGTCGACGTCGCCGTCAAACGGAGCTCGTCCTCTTTCACTTGGTGTACATGAACATGGTGGACCTGAGGTAGCTCTCTCTCGCTTTCTCTCTCTCTCTAAAATTAGGGTTTGTTCAATTGTTCAATTCCACAATTGTTCAGTTCCTTGGGAAATTACAGCGTATAGCTCAGCTCCGGTGATTGTTTCAGTTCAAATAAAGCGGTTCGCCATTGAATTGGAGTTGCTCTTGTGGCTTTTGCGGTGGCGCCTAGCTAGAGGAAATGAGCTAGCAAATCTGTTCAGGCCGCCGCAGCTAGTGGAAGGTCTCCGTTCCTGGCTTGGCCTGCTACGATAAGTGTTGAACTAGTGCAATTTGAGATTTTTTTTCTTTGAAATTTGGAAGATGATTGAAGTTGATTTAATTCGGTGGATGATTTTGATAGATGAAGTAGTGTACTGTATCGAGATCATTGTTTCGAGCTCATACACTAGTAAATTGAGTATTCTATGTAGTTAGGTGCACACTGTTTGGATTAGCAAAATGCAGTGTGATGATCACTACATCGAATTCAACCATAGCTAAGTAGGTGCTAATGCTTTGAATAGTTTCTTAATAATAAGTTAAAGTACACTTTACATGGCTTCTCTGTTTTGGTTAAGTAACTGCTCAGTTGCTCTAAATTGAAACTTGACTTTGGTTTGGAAGGATACTATTGTAAGGTGTTGTTTTGGTTCCCTCCCTCACAATTGGATTTGATAGATACAAGTATGTGTCTTAGTAGATGTTGTGTGAATGCTTTGCTATGATTCTATGGATTTGATAAATCTTAATTCCCTCTTTAAGATTTTGATATATTCTACATGAGGTGAGGCAAGTTAAAGAACAAACATGGACAAGTTAACAATAGCACATTGTGCAGGGACAAAAGCATTCAGCCGCCTTAGAACTGCAAATGTGTTTTATGTGCATAGTTGTTGTTCTGTTCTTAGTCATTGTGTTTGATTGTGTGAAGGGGGTCCGAAGTTGAGGAAATGGTATGGGGCACCTGAACTTTTACCTATGGATGGGTCTGTTGCTGAAGATGAGGGTGAATTATCAGGTGGGTTGTTTTGGCCTGTGTAGAACCTTGTGTATGGTTATTTAACTATGTTCATGATGCATTCGCTTTTGAAACAGTTGTGACATGTTCTTACGCAGAAGGAGATGAGATCAAGAATGCTGTTTTGATAACTGACAGAGACAGCGGATGGGCCAGGTGATTTTCTGGGATTATTTTGTTTTTTTATTATATATATATGTTTTTATGTGCATTGATCACTATCTACTTACATGCTAAACAAGTAAACAGAAAAAAGAGGTTTTATTAGTCTGTAACATATCATATAGAATATACCGATGTACATAATACTGGTGGTACTTACAGTAGTCTTGATTTGGGTCATAGTATATGGATTCTGAGCCTTGCTATATCTAGCCAATGTATTAAAGCATCTATTAAAGCATGCTCCACACATTCATAAATCCCAGTTCGCCATATTTTATCACTCTTATCTTTCAAAGTCTAAGACCGTAATCTAGCTATGAGCATAACAATAATCTCTGTCTACTGTTGCATATCTATATTGAGTTTCTTAGTTGTTGCGATCTTCGGTGACATGATGCCTCTTTTAAAACTGAAACCATGTATTTTAATTTTTTTTCATTGTCAGGAAGGTTTCTTATCCACTATTGGGAGCTGAAAGGGGTAAACTATGTCATTCTCTTATCTCGGGTCTCTCTCTCTCTCAATGTTAGAAGCATCACCATTATAAGAAAAGGAAATGGTTTTTACTGTGATTAATAAGGTAGCAGTAGTCTGTTTACAAAGGTGGTGGTGGCATTCAAGCTCTCATGAAAAGCAATGCAATAGCCGAAGAAGATGAGTCAATATTGATATCCTTGGGAATCCCTTACACCATCATCAGGGCTGGCTTGTTACAAAATTATCCAGGAGGAACTCAGGGCTTTAGCTTTGAAAGGGTTAGTTGATGCCAAATGTTTCCTTTCTTTTCATGGAGCCATTTTTGGAACTAACCAAACATATGTCAGTCAGTTATGCATAATTTCCTCATGTCCTTTGCTAACCAAACAAGTTTTTGCAAGTTGTGGATATGTTAGTGTGTTTGTAATAGTTGTGGATATGTTGAAACTGGAGATCATTGTGTTTCTAATTCCTGGGGTTATGTAATACAACTGTTGGTATTACAAGTATCATCCTCTGTGTTGTTTACGAAGTACGATAATATCGTTCCTTCACTTGTCGTCAAATTAGTTGCTGGAATCTTTTGATGCAGGTTATTCAGCATGGGGCATGCCTAGGTCTTGGCTTATCAACTTTAGGAACTGTCGAAAAGAAGATTTATGACGACATGAAAAATGTGATTCATATGCTGAGAGTGCCGTTGCTGGTGAACCTGTTGGTCTTAGTATGGGTCTACTCTTTGTTGGAACCGGGAGTGAGAAGGCTAGTGAGATGCTTGCTTATGCACATCAAACAAAGCACGAAAATATAGTCAGGTATCGATGGTTACCTGACCTAATTGGATTCTTCCCTCTAGGTGTATTAATATGTTATACATCAAGTAAAGCTGGAGTAACACTTAGCTATAATTTTTTAACTGTGCATTCTATGTTACAGGGGAATGACATTGGGGATTGCCCTAACGGTATATGTCTGGGGGATTAAAGAGCAAATCCACTAATTAAACAGATGACTGGAGATAGAGATCAAATACTTAGCTATGGTGGTATGTATGCCATTAGCATTAACCTATAGAGGGACATCAAGCAACAAAGTCGTCTCAACGCTACTACATTTCGCTGCGTCTGATGTGAGTGACGATGTTAAGAGAATTGTTGTTCTAGCTCTTGGGTTATTTGTATTGTACTCTGAGCCAGATAAGGTCAGTTTCTAGCATCGTCTCCCAATGAATGTGACATTTCTTCTGCCCTTCTTCTCTAGTGGTTGGTCTTACTACTGCCTTGTATCTCTAATATGTTCTTGTTGTACTGCAGATGCCTCAAATTGTCTCCCTGTTCCTACAACCCGCATGTTCGATACGGTTCTTTGGATGATAACATTAATCAACTGTTGGAGCACAGTGGATGGTACCAACTGTTGGAGCTTTTGCTGGCATCATGGTAGAGATAGATCGAGTAGTATTCATTATTCTTGTATTATGTTGATAGGTTGAGTAGAATATTATGGAGTTCTGTTTATATCTTAAATGAAATTGGACCTTGTATCTTTCGCAAAGTTTCTCACCATTATGGTATTTCATTGGTCATTCTTCTTGTTCCATGAATATCTACTATTCTTGTTGGGTGATTTGTAGCAAAATCTAGTGTTTGAATATGTAGGTCAGTGACCACAAGTGTGGTCACTAAAGTCATGTTAAGTTAGTGACCAAAAATGTGTGGTCACTAAAAACATTTGGATTTAGTGACCATAAGCATGTGGTCACTGAAGATATTGTTAATTAGTGACCAACATATGTTTTAGGTCATTAAATAGAATCAGTGAGGGACCTACCGTGACCACCTAGTGACCATCCATATTTGGTCACTAACCATATTTAGTGACCAGATTCCCTAGTTTTAGTGACCAACGTTGTGGTCACTAAAACTCATATTTCTAGTAGTGACTTACCCAGTGCAATGATAAGAAGTTTTAGCTGCGGACTGAGTGAACGGTGGCAACCGGTTCCGGCTTCCTTTCCGTCTCCCATGAATCCTTCAGAGCAATTGCAACTGACACCTCTAGGGTAATTGATGCACGTCGCCGAGCTTGAGCAAGGATTTAACTTCTCGCTTGCACACTCGTCGATATCTGCATTTTACATTAATATTCGAATATTAATTCCTAGCAAATTAAAAAAATCTAGAGTATTACATTAACAAATGTAAATTTAGAATGATTGTTTATAGTTAAAGGTAGCATATATATGGTTCAAGAAAAGAAAATGCAAAAGAAATTTGCAAGCAAGTGTTTATGGGGAAGGCTAGGGTGAGTTGATGCATACTATGCATCAACTATTTAAAAATAATATATAAAAATAAATAACCTGTTGTACAGGTAAACAAGTCGTCCAGTAATATTATGACACGTGTTAAAAAATTATCACTTTAACGACTGTTTAATTTGGTTATACATGAATTGTTTAAAAACATGTAATGAGGGTAGTAAATGTTGTAATTACTTTGTTTAATAATGTAATTACCACTAAATACATTACATGTGGAATTTGTAGTAAAGATATCATAAATGGTGTAATTTACTTAGAAAATAACCGTAATTACAATAAAAAGAACTATTTTACAAGATTAACGACTTCAGATGTTTTAGGTATGATTATTAATATTTACAATATTTGTTGTCATTAGAGGTAAATTTATTATTATTTTCGTAAAAAGGATTGTATTCCAAGTAATATTAAGAATACAACCATATTTGCTAGTTATACCTTAGTTGTTAGAATTTATAGTAAAAGACATTGTATTATAGGTAATTATCTCAATTACAATAAAATTTATATAAAGTACGATATAATTACTAGATAAATGATTTTATTACACAAAGAGCTTATTTACTATATATACATCCGTTTTACCATTATTACGACAATTTGTTGTTAGATTGGTAAAATAGTTCTCGAACTTGTAATTGAGAAAATTACTACAAATACAAGTTTTATTACTGGTTTTTCAACAATTTATTGAGTTATGAATCAAATGGTTTTCATACAAAGAATTACTATGAAAATGACATTAATTACTACATTCACCTCAGTTATTGATATACTTTGTAAAAACGTCGTTACTTTACTAAAAACTTCTTAAACAACATGATTTACAACATAAAGCCCACATACATAGCATGGACCAAGGCACACATACATGTCCAATTATCCTTGAACAATTACAACATTTTTAAAAATTCATCGACTTATGAATCAAATGGTTCGCATATAAGGAATTACCATGGAATCGACATTAATTACTAATTTTAATCAATTGTAGATAAACTATGTAAAAACTTTGTCACACAAATCAAATACTTCTTAAAGGACATGATTTACAAACTAAAGATCCTTATTACATTATAAAGGGTCTCAATAATAATTTACTCATATTAATAAACAATTTACTTGTATAACAACACATCCATTGTTGTATCGGTATACATATATGTCTAACTTGTACGATAAAAGACTTTATATTTTCTTTATTATTATTATTATTATTATTATTATTTATTTAAGAAAGTCAGTTTGAATTGTCATCCTCGATGCCTTCTCTCTATGCAACTCATATTCCCAGTTCTATCGAAAAAAAACTCATCGCTCGATTTGCCCCAGTTTACTTCATTTCCCATATGCGTTAAAGCTTCAATTTTGACCTCTCCAAAAGTCTCTAGTGGAGTTTCTGTTTTAATGTTTGGAGACGAAATAACATTGCACATCCATTGTAGACCTAAACGCCGGTGCCCTGCCTCCCAGATGTATTACCTCTCATCTCTCTTTGTGTTTCCTCTTTCAATTTGCAAACTCGAAACCTAGCTACCATTACTATAATCTTTCTTCACGCTCCATGCCTCTTAAAATAGTAAAGGAATAAATCAAAAATATCATCATTAACTCATTCCTGCACAAGATTGCACAACACCACACCGCTTTTATACTTGGCCGGGGACCTCAATTTCTCAGAAGAACTCACGCAAAAGAACTCACATTCACAATTTTACAATTACAAAATTTTTAAACAATTGGTCAAACTACTCTCCAGAACAAATATGTAAATCCAGACAAATTGAGATGCTTAAGCCTCCCACAACTCTATCCAATCTCAATAGGAATATCCATTCAATCTCGGAAGGGGAGTCCGCGCTGAGCCAATTGCACGATAAGTATAGTGATGAATGTACCCTTATGAACCAAGAATTTCAACCCGATATGCTCAAATCGACATGCTTAGACAAATCGATATGCTCAACCCTTATGAACCAAGAATTTCACAGATAAATCGGGATGCTTAAGCTAGCCCTCCACTACTCTCTCAAATCTTACCAAATTGAAGTGAATGAAATCGAAAATAGAACGATGTTTTTCTCTGTTCTTCACTTTCTTAGAATTTAGGGTTTTCAAAATTCAGTTCTTTCATATGTGATTTCAGAAAAAAAAAATTATACATGCTACCTGGTAAACAAGTTATCATTATTAAATAATCTAGACCGTTAGATATATTCATAATTTTATTATATCAAACGGTTAAAAATATTTAAAAAGGTTGATGCATATTATGCATCAACACATTCTAGAATTTTCCAGTGTTTATACCTTGGCAGCCATGGAGGAGGTAAGGGTTTCCTTGGTAACCTTCGCGGCATTTGCAAATGTAGCCAGGTCCATTTGTCGAATTGACACAGTCGCTATACTTTGCCTTGCAAGCATACTCGCTGCGATTCCGGCTAGCTTCTTCACAAGTGAGGTGATAGTCACAAGAAACAGAGACTATGAATTGTGTGTTGTGTATTAAACTCCTCCAACAATGGGGTATTTATACAAGATACATATATTCCTAATAGGAAACTAATTAGTAGAGAATATTACAATAATCCTAATAATATTCACAATCCTAATAACACATAGAGTGACTCATTCCAACACTCCCCCTCAAGTTGGTGCATACAGATCAGAAATGCCCAACTTGCTAAGTGAGTCATGAAAAGCTTTACTTAAGAGAGCTTTTGTAAGGATATCAGCCAACTGCTCCTCAGTAGGGACAAAGGGAAAGTAAATAATCTGACCATCCAACTTCTCTTTAATGAAATGCCGATCTACTTCAACGTGCTTCGTGCGATCATGTTGAACAGAATTATGAGTATTCTCAATGGCAGCCTTATTATCACAATAAAGCGACATAACCTTCTTTTGCCGAAACCCCAAATCCCTCAACAGGTGTCTCAACCATAACATTTCACAAAGTCCTCGAGCCATGCCTCTATACTCTGCTTCTGCGCTAGACCGAGCAACCACATTCTGCTTTTTACTTTTCCAAGTGACTAAGTTACTACCGACAAAAGTGAAGTAACCTGAAGTAGACCTGCGGTCTGTAATATTACCAGCCCAGTCTGCATCTGTGTATCCGGAAACATCTAAATGCCAATGTCTAGAGAAAACCAATCCCTTACCAGGAGCCGACTTCAAATATCGTAGAATACGAAACACAGCTTCCATATGAGCTTCACTGGGATTAGGCATAAATTGACTCACCACACTAACTGCATATGCCAAATCAGGTCTAGTGTGTGACAAATAAATTAACCGCCCAACCAACCTTTGATATCTCGCTTTATTCGTGGGTACCTGATCCAAATACTCCGCCAACCGATGATTTTGCTCAATAGGAGTATCAGCAGGTTTACAATCAAGCATACCTGTTTCTGCTAACAAGTCTAAAACATACTTTCTTTGACTTAACACAATACAATCTTTCCCACGAGCAACTTCGATTCCCAAAAAATATTTCAAGCTACCCAAATCTTTCATCTCAAATTCAGAAGACAACTGACCTTGCAACCTTTTAATCTCCTCAAGGTCATCACCTGTCACAACCATGTCATCTACATAAATGATCAAAGCAGTCACCTTGCCACACCGATGTTTCAGAAACAAAGTATGATCAGAATTACTCTGCCGGTAACCAATTTCCTTCATAAACTTGGTGAATCGACCAAACCACGCTCTCGGAGACTGTTTCAAGCCGTAAAGACTCTTCTTCAATTTACAGACCACCTGCTCTCCTGTAGATGTTACATATCCTGGAGGCAAATCCATATAAACTTCTTCATTCAAATCACCATGCAAGAATGCATTCTTAACATCAAATTGTTGCAAAGGCCAATCAAGGTTAGCGGCTAACGAAAGAAGTACCCGAATGGTGTTAATCTTGGCTACCGGCGCAAACGTCTCATCATAATCCACCCCATACTTCTGAGTGTAGCCTTTAGCTACTAACCTTGCTTTATACCTGTCTACTGACCCATCCAAGTTATGTTTCACAGTGTACACCCATCTACAACCAACTGTTTTCTTTCCAAACGGTAACGGTACCAGCTCCCATGTACAATTTTTCTCGAGTGCATCCATCTCAACTTTCATTGCGTGCGTCCACCTCTCATCGCGCATTGCATCCTGTACTTTACTAGGAACTGATACAGAAGATAATTGATTCACAAATGCAGCATATGGTTTAGACAATCTATGAGTGGACACATAATTAGCAACAGGATACTTGGCTTTTGCATTTAGTGTAGGTTCATAATGTTTGGGAGGCTGACCACGAGTTGTACGAGTGGGTAACTGTTTAGTAGATACAGGACTAGACAACGAAGAAGATTCAGAAATTACCTTGGGTAATTCACGAGCTGGAGAGACCTGTGAGGGAGTGGGGAAACTGTTCACAATGTGTCCTTGATCAAACAACGGTCGATCTGGATGGAAGCTCTGGGAATTGCCCAACAGATCAACCTCAAACTGTTCTTGACTAGAAACCGGATTTATGCTCTCACCAGTGACTCCCCGTGCTCTACCTTCACCAGAATGAGATAAATCAGGGCCCAGTTCTCTACCTTCACCAGAATCCGTGCTCTCTGACCGGTCGCTGTGGGTCGAACAGTTGCCGAGACGAGGGCGTCCGGTCGCCTGAGTTTCTGCCCGATCCAATTGCTTGGCCGTGCGTCTATGGGTCGCCAGAATCTCTGCCCGATCTAGCTGCTCAGCCGCGGGTCTATGGGTCAGTCGTCTCGGGTCAAGATCCAACTGCGCAGCTACGGGTCTGCTGCTTTCTCTCGGGTCGCCGGACGTCGGTGCATCGATGGACGCGTCATCGGAAGGGGATCGGCCTGTCTGTCGTGGAAACAGAGGCTATGAATTGTGTGTTGTGTATTAAACTCCTCCAACAATGGGGTATTTATACAAGATACGTATATTCCTAATAGGAAACTAATTAGTAGAGAATATTACAATAATCCTAATAATATTCACAATCCTAATAACACATAGAGTGACTCATTCCAACAGTGATTCCTAATAGCCCATTCGAGAATCAGAGGTGCCGTCTTTCGATTATCAACATCTGGATTTAGATCTAAGGAGGAAAACTTGAACTCTTCTGCTTCTGTGACAAAAGCATAACCACATGCTCGATAATCTTTCGTTATGCTGTCTAAATGTGTAGAATAATGTTTTACGTCGTCAATTGCAATAGGAATTTGGCAGCAGCCATCATTTTGATGACAGGTTCCATTTTCCGCATTTTGGATTCCTTTGCTACAAGTTGTTACACATGCATCAATATATCCACGGGTACCACTCACCGTCGATGTGTCCAGTAATGATCTCTTGTTTGTGCTGATGTTGCTGCTGCTGCTGCTACGCCTTTCATCTGCAGTGACGTCAACCCCAATTAAGTTGCAACCAATCGTGGTGGGCTTGTTCCGCCGACTTGAGATACGATAGACGTTGTCGGGGGGCTTGACATCTTGCTCTCCTCTTCATTAGAATACGAAACCACATTGCCGTTCTTGTCAACTACAAGGCAAGATTTGCTCATGGAACGTGATACTCTCATTTCTTGACGATCCAACGATATGCTTAGGATAATGAAATCACTTCTGTCTTTGAAAAAAGCTTTTGGTTCTCCGCCACCGCCACCTGTGATTGTATTGTTACAAGATATTAAAAAGTCCTCGTGAAAGTAACAACCCGGGGCCATGCCGAAAGGATATGGGACGACAAGAGATCCACACGCGGCTGAGCAGCCTGGCTTGACCAATTCCGATTGATTTAGATAGGTTTCTGCTGCTGCTTTGGCAACCACCACAGCTAGCACTTGTTTTCTTCTGATGATCATTCTAGCTACTATGTGATAATCTTCTCTAAGACTCAGATCCAATGTAAGGTTTGATCTCCACACTAAAATATATACTTCCACTCCCATTGAAACATTACTACCACACGATACAATATTTTTGGGATGTGATTTCACAAGTTTGGAAATTATGGAATTAATATACAGCTATTCTTGAACTTTTAACAGTAAGTGATATTATGAAATGCCAAATAAAAGCGTAATGATAAAATGAATGGTGATGATCCACAGCCAGCGATCCATGATCCAGGCGTTTAACCATTACAGTGAGTGATGCTTGACTTGCTAGCTTATCCGATTAAATATCAATTTTTTATTATGGAAAAATTACTAGAATAACAACTTTATTACTGTAATCAGTTAGAATTTGGGCTAGATCTTCAATTTGCTCATCAGATTAAGCATCATTTATGCTGTAGTGATTTCAATTAGGAAACCCATGAATGCCAAAACAGTGGATTTTCCTATACAGTACATATACAACACATATATAGTGGCCAAAACAGAAGCCGTAGCCAAAGCAAATTGGCACAGGGTGTACTGAAATATGTGAACCCTAAGCCCCGTTTGGTTGGTGGGAAAACATAATATGGAATGAGAATTAGTTTCATTTCCATTAAATTGTTGTGTTCGGTTATGTCATCAGTCTGGAATGGAAAGTAAACTAAATAAGTTGACCGGAGTCTAATTTCATAAAAGGGGTGGAATTGAAATATCATCTAGGAGGGTGGTATTTCATTTCTTTCACTAAATGGAATTGAAAGTTTACTTATATTGTCCTTTGTCAATTCTAGTCAATTATTACTTTACTTAAACATATTATTTTAAATTTTCATATTTAATTTATTTTTGGTATTACTGAAAAGTCATTAATAAATTAATTGTTTTAAAATTTTCCTAATCTCAAGTTCTGAATTCTTTCAAACATCACAAATAAAAATGCTAAATCAATTTCATTCCATCTTTAAAAGGAAAATAACTACAATTAAGCCTAACCATTCATCAAACAGAAACCCTGTACTGTCCCGTCTTCTAGAAAGACGCATGTCTCATACAATCCATACGTTTACATAGGAAAAATAGGACATGAGTTTTTCTTTCCTATAGTCTTTGTTTTATATTTCGCCGATTTTTCATAGAGTCCATATAAACCATTAAAGTTAAAAATAAATATTCAACGGTCTATTCCCGCGCATTTACGAAATACGATGCAATTGCTTAGCAAGTTAGTCTGGTCAACCACGACACGCGGCATCGTTTCATATATTACGAGTCGAAGCTCATCCTGCAACATCGATCATCAGCTTCTGCTTTAGTTTGAGTCTTTCAGAGGATTTCAATGGACAAACTAGCACAATACAAGCGTGTTTTCGATCAATTCGATGGCAACGGAGACGGGGAGATATCACCTATGGAGCTCCAACAATGTGTGGAGGCAATCGGTGGTGAGCTTTCGTCATCGGAGGCCGAGGCTGCGGTGGAGTACCTAGACTCCGACAGAGAGGGGCTGCTCGGTTTCAACGACTTCGTTAAGTTCGTTGAAGGAGGAGATGAGGAAGAGAAGATGAATGATTTGAGGGAGGCGTTTAAGATGTACGACATGGATGGATGTGGCTGCATTACTCCCAAGAGTTTGAAGAGGATGCTGAGTAGACTTGGTGAGCCCAGGAGTGTAGATGAGTGCAAGGTTATGATTGCTAGGTTTGATCTCGATGGTGATGGTGTCCTCAATTTTGATGAGTTTAAGATCATGATGTTTTGATTTTCTTGTTCCTTCTGTACATTAGTGCTGGTTCACTTGTTTGTTTATTCTTTTTTGCTAGCTTCATTCTTAAAAAAAACATATATACAACGTCTAATATCAAGTGAGTACAGTTTTCCTATCAACTGACGGGCCATCTAATTTTTGGAAAGTAGGGTTTTCCTACAACTAATGGGTCGTCTATGATACCTACATGTATCATATACCTTTATTTACCATTTTTTGAAACAAATTATCATTTATTTGAATCAGATTTACAACATTGACAACCATGTGTTTTACACATTTACATATAATTGAACCAAATTACCATTTTCATAACAATTTATTCATAAACTTGTAAAAGTCATAGATTGAGTAATTACCACTAATAGAACCAAATTACAATTTCCACAACAATTTATTTATAAACTTGTAAAAAGTTATAGATTAAGTAATTACCACTAATATAACCAAATTTACATTACTGACAACAAAATTATTCTAATATCAACAAATATGGGTATCACATACATGTAGGTATTATAGAAAATTCCCAACTAATAGACTATCAGATTTAAGAGAGAGCATGGTTTTCCTATCAACAGAAGGAATCTAATTTTTGGAAAGAGAGTTTTCCTACAAGTCATGGACTATCTGATTTTAGAGAGTAGAGTTTTCCTATCAACAGAAGGAGTGTGTTTTCACCCTACTACTTTCCAATAGGCTCTAGAAAACCCAAAGGATTTGAAAATCCTTTGTTAATCTTTCCAAATTCCTCACCATAACATGAATGCAAATGCACCCTCTATAAATAAGCACCATTATGCACACCAAACTAATCCATCACAAACAAGCACAAATCTGATTCTTAATCAATGGCATTCAAGCAGAAAACAATATCTCCGATCGAGTAGTTTCCCCTTCCCTGAAGCCCCATCCACAGCTCTCCCCGATCCTTTACCATTCTTTGCCTCAAATCTCCTCTCAACCCCTCTTCCCACAAACTCCTTCTTCCAAAACTTCGTCCTCAGCAATGGCGACCAGCCTGAATACTTCCACCCTTACCAAATCAAATCCACCGGCTCCTCCTTAACTCTCTCTTACCCTAACCGCATCCCACCCGCTAATTCCATAGTCCAGAACTTCACTGATGACATCACCATCTCCGCTACAAAATATTATGGTGACCACCAACAATAATGCCATATGGTGTCTTCCTTTAAAGATCTAAGAGTCACACTGTTGGAGTCTGTTTGAATTTGATTTTTGGCGCCAAAGTCCGGTCCAATGCTGTTGCATTCCGGTCCAAGTCTGTTGCGTTTCTTCTGCCCAGTTTTCGGTCAATAAATCCTATCAGTTAGGATTCATTTCTTATCTTTCTGATTCATTCAAAGTAGTTAGTTTCCTATTCTTAGGGATCAAGTTCATGAGCTGATTACTAGCTCTTTTCAGTTGTAATTGGCTTATTTAAAGCTTCGAAGGTTGATTAATAAAAACAAGCTCAAGAGCTCCCAATTCTGTGTGTGAAATTCATTGAGTGTGCTTCTGTAGCACAACAAGTGGTATCAGAGCCCCATCACAGGGGCCTGATCAGAGTGAGGAAAGAAAAATGACGAGTGAAATAGATGGTATGCTTACAATTTCCAAATTCGATGGGGACTATGAGCACTGGGCAATGCTGATGGAGAACTTGCTCAGATCAAAGGAGTGGTGGAACCTGGTTGTTGATGGATACCAAGAGCCAGCCAGAGGAGTGGTTCTGAATGGAGCGCAAAGAGCAGAAATTGCAGATCTAAAACTGAAAGATTTAAAGGTAAAGAATTACCTTTTTGCATCAATTGAGAAGTCCATTCTCAAAACCATCCTTCAGAAAAATACTGCAAAATAATTATGGGATTCGATGAAGGCAAAATATCAAGGAAATGAGAGAGTAAAGAACTCTCAGATGAACAGGTTGCACAGAAAATTTGAAGTTCTGGAGATGAGATCTGGAGAAAATGTCAGCGAGTACTTCTCCAGAGTGATGGTTGTTGCAAATGACATGAGAAATCTGGGAGAAGACATGTCAGATTCAAAGGTAGTGCAGAAGATTATGCGCACTCTGTTAGACAAGTACAACTATGTAGTATGTGCCATTGAGGAATCGAAAGATGTCAACACTCTTTCAATTGATGCACTTCAGAGCTCACTGCTCTGTCAAGAACAGAAGATGAAGAAAAGCAGCAATGGGGAAGAACAAGTGTTGAAAGTAACTGAAGGAGGGTTCAGAGGAAGAGGAAGGGGCTCACCAAGGGGCAGCTTCAGAGGTAGAGGTGGTGGACGTAGCAGAGGATCTTTCAACAAAGCAATTGTTGAGTGCTTCAAGTGTCACAAGTTGGGACATTTTCAATATGAATGTCCTGACTGGGAGAAGGGAGCTAATTATGTCGAACTGGATGAAAGCGAAGAGCTGCTCCTCATGGCACATGTGGAAAAACACAAGGCTAAAAGAGAAGAGGTATGGTTTATTGATTCAGGCTGCTCTAATCATATGACTGGAAATAAGCTATGGTTCACTAGTCTAGATGAGAATTATAAGTCAACTGTTAAGCTTGGAAACAACAATAGAATGAGTGTTGTGGGAGAAGGAAGTGTTAGAATCCAAGTTGGGGGAGTCACTCAGACCATTATGCATGTTTACTATGTCCCTGAGCTCAGGAACAGCTTGCTAAGTGTAGGTCAGCTACAAGAAAAGGGATTAGCAGTATTGATGCAGGATAATATGTGTAGTCTGTGACCCTTCTAAAGATCTGATAATGCAGACTGGTATGGCAACCAATAGGATGTTCGTTCTCTTAGCTGAAATGCATCCTCACAACTCACTATGTACTAGCTCTCCTGAAGCAAACTGTTACATCCCGGACCATCTCCGCCGTAGCACGATATTGTCCGCTTTGGGCCCACCGGCCCTCACGGTTTTGTTTCCAGGAGCTCTCAGAGCAACTTCCCAGTGGGTCACCCATCATGGAATTGCTCTAAACTCAGCAAGCTTAACTTTGGAGTTCTCATCCCCTCCGAAGCCACTGAGCTCCCAAAAGGCCTCATGCTAGATGAGTGTCACCGATGTACATATATGGTACATCACCCTCTCCGTTGGTCGATGTGGGATGTTACATTCATCCCCTTAGGGGCCCGACGTCCTCGTCGACACACTCGCACCCCTCGGCAGAGTGGCTCTGATACCAATCTGTTACACCCCTGGACCATCTCCGTCGTAGCACGATATTGTCCGCTTTAGGCCCACCGGCCCTCACGGTTTTGTTTCCAAGAGCTCTTGGAGCAACTTTCCAGTGGGTCACCCATCATAAGATTGCTCTAAGCTTAGCAAGCTTAACTTCAGAGTTCTCATCCCCTCCAAAGCCACTGAGCTCCCAAAATGCCTCGTGCTAGATGGGTGTCACCAATGTACATATATGGTACATCACTCTCTCCGTTGGTCGATGTGGGATGTTACATCCACCCCCTTAAGGGCCCGACGTCCTCGTCGGCACACTCGCACCCCTCGGCAGAGTGGCTCTGATACCAATCTGTTACATCCCGGACCATCTCCGCCGTAGCACGATATTGTCCGCTTTGGGCGTACCGGCCCCCACGGTTTTGTTTCCAGGAGCTCTCATGATGGTTGCTATGCTAGTTCCAGCAGGTTCAGTTTCGTCCCTCTCGACCTCGATCATGATCCGACTAGTATTAGAAATCGCGGAAACCAAAGCCTAATTGGGTCTGCAAGGTCCTGCTATCCTCTTAATTTTGTTGACAGCCAATACGGCATTGAGATTGTCCAGTCCTGCAATGGCCTATTCTTGTGCCGTCTCCAACGTCCTCGATACTCTTACCCAACTACAGCTTGTAAACTTGCTTATTATGTTCTCAATCCCACAACCAACAAGTTCTCCACATCCCCGAATCTTTGGCTACGCTCTGGCTTTTGACCCTTCCAAATCACCTCATTACAAAATGGTTTTCCTTTGGTTTGTCAATGAACCAACTGCTGCAGGCGCCTGGTGCCCTTCCTATCACATAGAGATATTTTCGTGTGAGACTCGAAGTTGGAGACTTCTCGAATCTTCTCGATGTCGGTGTATACTGCAATGGCGCAGTTCATTGGGTGGGCCATGATGGTGATATGTCATTCTATCACATAGATGAAGAGCGTGTGGGAGTAGATGATGGTTTCACTGATAGTCAAGGGTGGAATGTCGGTTCGATACTGTATAGATATTTTAGGGAGTCCCATGGTGGTGGCCATTTGCATCTTATTGATATTCATAGAAAAAATTCTCTTACGAAATTTCAAGTCTTGGAGATGGGAAAAGACTACTCTGGCTGGTTTGTCAAGTACAATGTTGATCTTGATCCCTTATGCACCACTTACCAACAGATCCTGCAGAATCGTTTCGTTATTCTCTCCCTTGCTCCTGAGGAAAATGAAAAAGATGAGGAAAGTTCATCTCTGTTGCTGCATGTTCCTGGTAAAGTGATCTCTTATAATCTTAGGAATAGCACCTTTAAATCAACCGACTTAACTGCGGAGGCCGGTTTTGATGATTCATTTTGTCTATTTGATAAGAAGACTCAGCGATATGTTGCGAGTTTGGCTGTTGTGTAATTGAAATTTTTCTTTTCATTTTCTTGGATGTGAATTCAAGAAAACTGTTAGTTTGCAGTAATGTTATAGTACTGGAGTATGTATTTAATTTGACAACAGCTTGTGTAATGGATCAATTATCTGTTTTATATACTGCCTTTCCGGGCTGGCTAGAATGTTGTGAATGTCTACATGTTTAGCTAGTTATGCCTTGGTTGTTCATTTCAATCCCACAAGCCCAAGTCTCGATATATGGTACTCGTACTTTCCAACTTATAAAACTCAAAAGATTCAAAGGACTTGATCTTAAAACTACAAGTCCTGTATATAAAAGGTGATACATTATGGAGAAAAGTGGAACCATTCTTTCTACAAGTCCTGTATATGAAAGGTGATACATTATGGAGAAGAGTGGAACCATTCTTTCAAGGTATGGAGTCTTTTATACTTTCAGCTTGACAGAGAATTTACTTGATCCCGAAATGGGAGTTTTCTCTTGTTATCCCTATCGATCATCAGCTAATGTTTAGCCTTGATAAGGATCTTAAAAAGAACAATGAATGAATGAAACCTGTGTACAAGTAACTATCCAAGTACCCATGAGTTGCCAACAATGAAACCTGTGTGCAAGTGATTGTATATGGGTTTTGTTCCTCCGAAGGACCCATGAGTTGCAAATATCTCAGAGTCGTGTTAGTGCAGCTGAGGAAACAACAGCAGGCATCGTTTGGGAGCCAAGATGGTCGAAGAAGAATTGTGGATCCAATTGTGTTAACAAGTTGCTCACAAGAGTCATTATCCATTATGGTATCGATCACAAAGAGATGCATATCTCCAAAAGTATCAACTCGTCCCTCTTTCGGATGCTACAATCTGATATACACTTAACGCTGCTACTACTCTTGCTTGTAACACAATTATACATGGCAAGGAAGGCCTGTAAAAAAAGTAGACTACTTGGTGTGAACTTGTAACTGCATGCTTAGTTGCTGAAGAGGCCAAGAGAGTGGTTACATAATTAGGGTCATACTGAATTTTAAAATAGAAGGAAATGATGTGTTCATGTAAGTCATAGTCTAGCTCCTACCTCAAATATAAATAAGGAATCCCAGATAAACCAATGACTATAGCAAAATATTTAATTTGAGAATCTGACCAAAGTTTGGTCGTGGGTGCAAGAGCCCCCTAAACCTAAGATTATAAATTTGTAAGATTACATTAATATTCACAACCAACACTATCCGAGACTCTTGTCATTGCCTTCAGTTGCCTTGGTTCAATAGAAAAAATGGACATCTCAACCTACCTTCTCTTGAAGCTATATGCTATGTTGCCGTAACATCCGTGCTTGAATTTTAAGCACAAAAATATGTTATGGCAGTTTGGTAAAAGGTCCAGTTTCAGCTCCAGTTCTATGATCCCAAACTCTAGTCATTGTCTGAGGTAGATTTAGCACACTTAGATTACATTTTACGCAAGTGTTTATCGCACTCTTACTACTCGAAGCCGCATATTACTAAACGTGCATTATAATTCTGCTGATATATCAATCCGAATGAACACAGTAAGCTGAAGCAGTTCATATAAGAACTAATCCAGCATAAATATTCAGGTAAGAATTAAGAGCACCTCATAAACAATCATTAAAACAAATTCACACTTTAGGTCAGTGGGCCTTGTGGGCTCAACCCGATGGGATTAACGTCGCCCCGATTAGGCCCGAAATCGGAAAACGTAACGGCTATGGGTGAAGGTGAGTCGTGGGCTCCACTATCCCGGGGTCCGTGCTGTTTGACTGAAGTGTCTGAAAGCAACACCATACTGTCGGTGAGTACAGCTATCCAAAGCAACCCCAGCCACCTTCCCACTCCCACCACTCCTCACGTGCAGCCCACTCACATCGACTTTCCCTCTTCCCATCGGAGCGTGCAACACACGCTCAACGAACCTCAACCTCCCCCGAGTAGGGCATTTCCGTCGAGGCGTCCCCACAACGGCCAACGTCAAGAAACGACGTCCATCAAAAAATCACCGAACCCAATTCCACCACAACGACGCCGTTTTGGTTTTTAAATTTAATTTTAAATAGAAAATCTGAAGTCCGATAGTGTCAGCTTCATAAACAATCATTCCTATTTTAATTTCACTTCTGAAAAAGAAGAGGCCTACTGTCCTCCACCGAAACGATTCGTTTCGCTTTTCTCACTTGCATTTTCCGGCGACTCTTTTCACCGCACGGTGAGTTTCGCTATTCAGCTCTGAGTTTGTTATCGCATATAATGAGATTGATTTCTATGCATTGCGGTAAATCCGAGCTCGGTTGAGTTTGAGTGTCTGGATCTGAAGCTTCGGTTGAAATCTCTGTGATTTTTTACAGTCGGTGATAGCTTCGCGTTGCGTTTTGTTTTGCTTTGATGAGCTGAAATTGCAGCTCTGGTTTTTAATTTTTACTATTTCGGTGAATGAAATGCATGTTAATTTGTTTCTGTTTTTTACTGATGGATTTCTGTAGGCTTTGGTTTCGTGAATGTGAGTGAAAATTTGATTGTATTTAGAGTAGTTGAAAAATGGTGATAGGATTAAAGGCGAAGAATCACAGAGGCCCTACTGTTCAGATTGATTATCTAGTCCATTTACTTGAGATTAAGCCTTGGCGGCCGTCTCAGTCGCTTAAATCGCTGCGGTCGGTGTTGATTCAATGGGAGAATGGAGACCGCAGCTCCGGGATGACCAATGCG
The DNA here is from genome assembly GCA_951800085.1 of Comarum palustre. NCBI lineage: Eukaryota > Viridiplantae > Streptophyta > Magnoliopsida > Rosales > Rosaceae > Comarum > Comarum palustre. Next base: position 769,116 of record OX637572.1, on the reverse strand, counting down.
GTTATCCCGTCCATTGGTGGAGAGGGGAGAATCGAGTTCAATGAGTCTTTTAAGCTGCCTGTGACTTTGTTGAGGGATGTGGCTGTGAAAGGCGGTAAGGGAGGCGGTGAAGGTGATGCATTTCTCAAGAATTGCTTGGAGTTGAATTTGTATGAGCCGAGGAGGGATAAGACTGCGAAAGGGCAGCTGTTGGCTACTGCGGTTGTGGATTTAGCCGAGTATGGTGTTGTGAGGGAGTGTGTGGGTGTGAGTGCTGCGATGAATAGTAAGAGGATCTTTAAGAACACAGATAAACCGATTTTGTATATGAAGATTCAGCCGTTTAAGAAGGGTCGCACCAGCTCCTCGTCTAGGGATGGCTTGTCAAGAGGCGTGTCACTGGACAAGGCGGGTAGTGAATCTGTTTCGGCATTGATGGATGAAGAGTATGCTGACCAAGCGGAAGTTGCCTCTTTTACAGATGATGATGTTTCCTCCCACTCATCTCAGACAGTATCTTCTTCTCTAGAAACAAGTCATGGGCTTTCTCCTCCAAAAGAAGAGGTAATCATTCATTCCTTACATTTTCATTGAGAGTTTTACTCTGTTGATTATGTGCATGGTATGGTTTTCTCCTTGAAATAATTTGTACAGTAGTAAGTAGTATTTATTATGCTATTTTGGCACTTAATTGCAGATTGGACAAGCCAATATGCCTCATGGCAATGAAGGAGATAATGCAAAGCATTCCTTAGCCTCAAATCTAGGTACTGAAAAATCAAGATCAATACATCGGAGTGCACCACAAGAATATCTGAAGGGAAGTTCATCATGCTCATCATCAGTTGATTTGTCTTCTGACCCTGGAAGCCCAGTACATGGTCATGCATCTGTAGCTTACTCTCGCAGCTCTAGTTCCACAACAATCTCAAAAACTGGTGGTTCCCTGATTGTCTCTTCTTCTTCATCATCCTCATTGAATGAAAATGTGGAGGAGTCCAACATCAGCATGCGAAGCAATGGCCATGCACATGCCGAAGAAGTAAATGAAAGGGTTGTTAACGGAACAATTAAAGTTACTGATGATATTCAAGAGAGTAGCAAGGATGATGAGAAAGCCCAGCAAATTAGCATAGATTCCATGGAGGCTGCTGCTGTTGATGATAGATACGATAATAAGGATAAAGACAGACAGAAAGAAGAAGAAAATAGTGATGAAAGACAAAATTGTGATGAGGAGAACCATTCAAGGGAAGGTGAACCATACATCGCAGGTCATGCTAATGGAAAAGATGTTCCGCTAGGAATGAATGAAATTATTGTAAGCAATGACAAACTGAAGCCTGTCAAGTCTGTTAGGTCAATTGCTGACTTAAGTAAGAATACATCATCTAGGAATGATCAGTATGTAGAAGTTCAGGGAGATGCACAGAAGAGTGCAGGTGTTTCAGGAAACCTCAGAGTTAAGGAAAGGAAAGAGGCTAAGGTGTATCCCAAGGATACAAGAAGTGTCATTTTAGAAAGCAAGGTTAATCAGTTGGAACACAAAATAAAGATGCTTGAGGGAGAGCTAAGAGAAGCTGCAGCTGTTGAGTCTGCTCTTTATTCAGTAGTTGCTGAGCATGGAAGTTCCATGAGTAAGGTTCATGCTCCAGCTCGGCGCCTTTCTAGGTTATATCTTCATGCTTGTGGAGAAACTTCCCGTTCTAGTATAGCCAGTGCAGCTAGAAGTGTCGTTTCAGGACTAGTTTTGGTTGCAAAAGCTTGTGGTAATGATGTTCCAAGGTATATCTAATGGCTTTTGTTTTGTGTATTTTGACTATTTTATTTTTACTTCTCTTTGTGATTCTGTCGCATGTATGTTGATGTCTTTAGTGTGAATTTTCTGAAAGGAATTTGGGTAGACAATAATATGTACAGTTGATTGATTTTAAAATCAGGGGAGCTTACCAACAAATCATCTTGGCCTCTGTATGACCTTCTATTCCAGGGTCTGCAAGTCTTCTGAAAAGTAGTATTATAGTCATTTTGTTATGACCATAATCATCATATCATAAAGTTCCCTGAGTGGATAAACTTGATCACTGCTTGGCATACCAAAGAAGTGATTGTAACCGGTGGGAATAGGTCTTGCTGCCATCTTACTGCATCTGATGCATGTCCCTGCATCCTAAATAAGTTGTAGATATATTTTTTATAATTGTTTTAATTGAATCTTCTATTCTGTGATTACAGGCTAACATTTTGGCTCTCAAACTCGATTGTCTTGAGAACAATTATAAGCCAGGCTACTGGGGACCCAGCACTTCCCAAGTCTGCCAGGTCTTCTACTGACAGAAATGATGCTGAAAAAGTTAAACATAAGGCTTCATCTCCATTAAAATGGGCTCCATCCTCTGGGAAAAAACAAGGGATGAAACTATTGAATGGAAGTTTTGGCGACTGGCAGAACCCAAGTACTTTTATGTCCACACTAGAGAAAATTGAATCATGGATCTTCTCCCGAATAGTTGAATCTATCTGGTGGCAGGTGACTGACTACCCGCTTTCTCTGATTTTCCTTGTAGATCTAGTAAGTACTATGGTGCAATTAATTAATCTTGTTCTGATTCATTTCACTGTCATATTTTCAGACTTTGACACCACATATGCATTCTGTCACTGCAAAGTCAGCTGATGAAGGGTTACAAAAGAATTATAGAAGGACATCTAGTTCAGTTGATCAAGAGCAAAGTGACTTTTCATTAGACCTTTGGAAGAAGGCTTTCAGGGAGGCTTGTGAAAGACTTTGTCCGGTAAGAGCTGGTGGGCATGAATGTGGCTGCTTGCCTTTGTTATCTAGATTGGTATGTCCATCTACTCAGATATTCTCATTAATATATGAACTTGTGAATTATCTCAAAATCTTCAATATATTGTTCTGTTCCATATTTTGTATTATTGGATATTTATTAATCTGTAGTATAATTCACAATGATCCGTGTCATGTGTCTAGGTCATGGAGCAATCGGTGGCTAGATTAGATGTGGCAATGTTCAATGCCATTCTGCGGGAATCTTCTGATGAGATCCCCAGCGATCCCGTCTCCGACCCCATCAGTGATTTGAAGGTCCTTCCAATTCCAGCTGGGAAATCTAGTTTTGGGGCAGGTGCACAGCTGAAGAGTGTGGTAAGTCATTCGAAGTGTTTCTTCCAATAATGAATTTTATTTAATTTGTTTGTCTTTTAACAATTATTTGTTGCGAACTTGTGATTGATTATAGCTTTGAGGTTAGAACAGCTTCCACACCTCTTTCCTGGGTAAAATTAAACATCATGTAACACTGTTGTTTCCTGCTACGTGTCCTTGAGTTCTTTTCTACAGGAGAGTTCTCTTGAGGACTTTCTGTATAATTCCAATTATGTCCCATACAAGTCAGATAGTCATGTGCCATGACTTAATGACTCATGCAGCAAAACACTTCTGAGTCGCATCTAATCTCCATCTTGATTAGGATGATGGATCCTTGTAATATTTCTCAAAAGTGTATAATGCCTTTGAATGTAGCTCAAGAGCATGACCCACTGGATTATCACATGATAACGCAAAGTTAAGTTTTGCATCTTACTCTTCTATGAACAAAATTTGGGATGAATTAATTTGAAGTTCTCTGTTTGGGTTTTATGGTTATCAGATTGGGAACTGGTCCAGATGGTTAACTGACCTATTCGGTATCGATGATGATGACTCATTTGATGATGTGAATGGATATGATGATAATGATGAAAGACATGATACATCCTTCAAATCCTTTCATTTGCTTAATGCATTGAGTGATCTCATGATGCTTCCAAAGGACATGCTCTTAAGTAAATCCGTCAGAAAAGAGGTTCGATCCTTGAACTCACACATGTCTTAGTTTTCTACTCCATAGTCAGTATTTTGAGTCCTTACTCATGGTGCCTGGTTCTTGTCTTGAAGGTATGCCCTACATTTGCTGCACCACTGATCAAAGGGATTCTTGACAACTTTGCCCCCGACGAATTTTGCACTGACCCAATTCCAGACATTGTGCTTGAAAACCTGGAGTCTGAGGTTAGTCAGTCCTGTCTTTTGTTTCTACACTCAATATACTTGGCTATATTTCAAAAGTTGTCTTTTGAATAGACCGGCCATATGATTTCGGGCAAGTTTGAAATATTTGTAGCAAGTGCTTTCTGGACTAAGCTCTAAGAATTTCTGACATGAATTCTACTATTCTAGTAGTGCCTCTAATTAAATATAAAATGCAAGTCTGTGGGATGATAATCAGTTTTCCTTTTCCCCTTTTCTTATAAAGGACACTCATGAGATTGGGGAGGAGACTCTCAGAAACATACCATGCAGTGGGCCTGGTACTGTCTATTTGCCACCCTCAACGGCTTTGGTTTCAAATATAATTGGAGATAGTGGAGGCCAATCACAGCTGAGAAGAAGTGGGTCGTCAGTGGTCAGGAAATCGTACAGCAGTGATGATGAGCTTGATGAACTGAATTCACCCTTGGCTTCAATCTTCATAGGTTCTTCTGGGTCTTCTTCACCAGTTGCACCAAAGCTCTGGGTTCCGAAGGGAAACCTTAACCAAAATGCTGTCAGATATGAACTCCTTCGGGATGTTTGGATGAATAGTGAGTAGTGACCAAAGGAAATCAGAGAATATATAGATAAATAATTTGGTTCTCTGTTTCCTTTTGGAGTAGTAAATCTGTCCTCCATTTTTGCCTGGTCACTGTTCTGATGATGTACAAAAAAGGTAGGGTTGTAATGTATCCAGCTGATTGGAATATTTCATAAGGGAGGGCCTCTTTTATCGGAAATATGGTAAATAGTTATGGTAAATTAGTTCCCAATGGAATGAAGAACTTGGTCGTGTAAATCTCCATTTGATTTTGCGCACAAAATACCACTGTTTAGGATGACATAAGTCCGCTACTTTCACATTTTAGGATGACACTGGTACTCTGAATGTAGCTTAACTTGCACTTGACATCAATTTTCAAATGAGATCATATTAGTCCAGCAACAGACCAGAAATGCTTTCTTTATGTAATACACTTGATTTCAACAGGCCAGAACAGACCAGTTCCTTCTCTCAGTTTCATCTTTCACTTCATTACAAACTTGCAACATGTCTGCAAGGCATACACTAAAACATCACTCACAAGTCCAAAAATTCCAAAGCTAAGATGGAAGATTCAACACTTGAACTTCAAAACAGCTCTCTAAATCTCACTCACATATAAAATATATACTATGTCGACGGAATACTAGAGAATAATGAGGTCAAAAAAGAGCCAGATGCAACCATATCATGCAGTTAGCTTCTGGGAAGAACTGGCAGCATTTATATGCTGAAGATGCAATGCGGCAAGCAGCCCCTTCCAGGTTTCTCCGGGGGTACCTTTGATGTGAAAATCGATGAGTTTGTTCTGTTTTCTGTAGTAATCCTCCACCGACTTACTCTGAAAGTAGAGACAATGATCCATTAACCAGTCTTATGTAAACATAAAATAGGAGGAATCATCATGCAAGTATAACGGAGAATATCGACATACCAGCTCAGCTTTTGTGGATTTCAACTGTTCATCCTGCAGATTTACATCATGCATAGAGTTACTCATCCTCAGATACTCTTGACCAAGAGCCAAGCTTCCAGTTCCAAGATTCTTGTTCACCAAGTTATCATCAGCGGATTTGAGATTCACTACTAGATCAATTTCTGCAATTTGGTCAACCAACTCCTGTAAGAAACAAAATCAAATCAAAACATTTAGAGAACCTCAAATCACTAAAAACATCAAAAACTCACTGAAAATACACAATCTTCAACAGTTTCAAGCCTAATTTACGAACACAAACAATCAAATTAACATTCTCTCAACTTACAGCTTGCATTCTAGTTCGAGGAATCCCATCAAGAATGAATCCATTTTCACCTCTGTAGTATCCTTCCTCCAGCCTCTTCGACAACAACGCGAAAACCATTTCATCCTCAACAAGCTTCCCTCCATTCACTGCTTTCGCAATCTAAAAATCCACACATTAATCAATTCAACACTTCTTTCTATTAAAATTCAACACATTTAGGCAAAAACAGAGCACATTCAATTCAATCAAAACCCTAAACCCTAAATTTCAACACACACAAAAGAAAAGGCCACCTGCTTGTAGAGAGCAGGGCGACGATTGAGCTCCTGGCGGACGAGGGAGCCCATAGAGACGCGCGGAACTTCCAGAAGCTTCGAGAGCCTCTCGGCGTACAAGTGCTTCCTGGCACTCCGATCTCCGATCAAACACCAATGTATCCCTCTCCGCGGGACCCACCCGTCGGATTCCACCACCGCCTCCGTGTAGTGATCTGACTCTTCGTCGGAGGAGTAACAGTCCAGCTGAGCCGCGGCGGCGGATCCGAAGGCGCGGCGCGGCGCGAGGAGGTTGAGTCTGCTTCGTTTTATCAGCGACGCGGCGGCTAGTTCGAGAAGGGTGAGTCCGGCCATGGCGGCGGCGGCTGGGATTTGATTTAAGGTTTTCGGGGAAAAGTGAAGTGAGAGGCTGCTTTGGTTTAAGAGTTTGTTGGGTTGTGTAATTACGTTACTGCCACTCCCAAGTATTTGATTGGTGGATGATCGTCTGCGTTGGGGTGTACTTCAACCATTGTGATCTGGGTGTTGTGTGCAATAGTATGACAGGCAATAACACGTGCCGGATTGTTATTGGGGATCTAGTTCTGGGCTCGTGCAGCCCACACTCCACTGATAGTGGAGCTTCCAGTGGTCAATGCTTCGCGCCAACTAGAAGTGCTGTACTCCCGCCACGTTGCACGATTGCCCACCAAACAAACTAGTTGCCTAAAGCTAAAAACGCTACCTCACCAACGATGTATATATGCTTTTTATTTTTAATAAATGAGCGTTAATTATGAACATGTTATAATAAAAAATCGGATTACAACATCAATACAGTATATCTGTACATTTAGATGTCATAACATCAACATTTATATAGAACAACAAACCGAATAAGTGAGTTTATAATAAGGTGAGATTCTAATTTACCGAACACAAACATGTATTGGTCATAATGACCAACCAATTAGAGAAAGAAGGTGAAGAAAATAGAAAAAGAGAATAAGGTTTAAAAAATTATATTTGAATAACATGACAACATTTAATTAGTTGATTATTATAACCAACATATGTTGGTGGCCGACAAATTTGACTCTAATGAGGTGTCAGATCAAAATTTTACAATTAGTCGATTACCCTTTTTTTAGTTATAACATCGATCAATCACGACAAATATACCTCTCCAGGTCTAGATCTAATTTGGAAAGGATCGAGTGTATTCTACCTTTTGGGATCTAAAATGACTCGTCTTCCACCATGAGCAGAATGTGAAGAAAGAGAATGACCAGATGTTTGATATCAATAACGATTATGTATAATTAGCACAACATTTTATTTAGTCTCTTTATTAATTAGTACATACATAATGATCAACAATGCAACATGCAGCAAAAAAATGGATTACATAACAAATGGCCAAGCCTTATTTTGTATGCTTGAAACAAAATGAAAGACAAACACACGAAATATATATTAACATTATGAAGGTGGAGGGTGATGGTACTGATGCATTGTGTATACGGTCTGCAAGAAGGTGAGGACTAGGAGGACAAAAGCAGTAACAACAGCGATAACAGACCACGGTGTATCAAAATAATCACGTCTTGCTTTCTCCTTCCACCTGTTCCATGGTTTTTTGTAATAGTCATTCACCTTGGAGCAGAGTCCCTTGTACACAAAGTCGAAGACTGTAGTGTCATTGTATAGATCGTTGAAGAACCTGGAGGCATCCTCAGAACTCAACCAGTTGGCTACTATCCCTTTCTCACATAGAAGATCCACGTCCTTTGCCGTATCGATGAGATTATCCATCAAAACGGCGTAGGATGTTATCTTGTGTTTGCAACTGTGGTAACACTGCTCGTATGCCATGAGGTTCCTGAACAAAGGACCTGTCCTCTCGTCTATAGCCAAACGAGGAATCGTGAAGACGCCGCCTTTGAACGTTATGTTCAGTATGCAACCTGCTTCGGATTCTTTCGGAATTCTGAATTTAACGCCTGCTTCTGAAAGAGTTGCAGCGCTAGGTATCCTCTGTGGCAAGTGGTTTGCCAACTTTGTGGAGGAAGCCGTTGGGTCTTCAGATTCGTCTTGGTGTTCCTGAACTAGAGAAGTTCTAATTATATCAACAATGTGAAGAATCTTGAGACTAGATTTGGGGTTTCGGTAGCTGAAAAGGCTAGGATCAGCCACTGAATCTTTGAAGAAGTTGATCACCAGCGTACTGAGGGGTTCATGATTATCTATCTCGATTAGGTTGTAGAAAAACTCAAGCACAAACCACGGAAGCTGATTCTCTAGCAACAGAAGATCATGATATAGATATTCGAGCATACAAGACACGTTGAAAATGGGGTCGTTCTCGTCTTGTTTTTTTTCATCAGATGCCTTCCGGAACAACTCTATCAAGAAACAACCGTCAAGGATGAGCATCTCTATGAAGCCGTTTTGGTCGAGATGGTTGCATGGGTCTGAATAACAACCTCGGGCTTCTTTTTCCCGTTCCTTGATGCTTTCAATTAAGCTGTCCAAGGTTATTGATGGCATACGCCAGAGAAGACATTTTAGATACCATTCTTTCACGTTTTCCACAACTTTGAATTTTGGATCAGCATTACGGTGAAGGGGTCCGATTGAGACTATGTCAGGTTCGTATGCTTGAACCTTTTGCCGTCGTAGCACCTCGGGGACTCTGAAGATGCAACATGTAGAAGGCAAAGGTGAGTCGGCCTTCCAAAGCTTTGTTTTTAACGTCATCTTCAATTGTTCAACAGTTCTTCCTCCGCGTTCTACATCAACTGATGAATCGTTTCCATCCGCTTGACCCTGTTCTATATTACTCCCATTTTCCATGCCTTTACAAAAAAGACAAAGCTTTGCAAATAAGAACACAATTAAAAAACAATCTTTTATTTTTTTATTTCATTTGATAAATTTAATCATATATAGATACTTTACTAAGCAAAGGCTGTTATCAAATACACTAAACTATCAACTTCAACAAGAAAATAACAAAGATGAAGCCAACGAAGTTCACCGGAGGTCGCCTTAATTGGCCCCTACAAAATTTTAAAAATTATGACTTGTGCTTATGTAATTGTCGAGTCAAACACTGTGTACTAATGCCCTCCCAAATATAGCTTTGTAGTTCCGCCATCTCCAATTGCAAGCATACAAAATGATAATTGGTAAGGATATCAATAATCAATTTCAAAAATTAAGCAGAAAGCATTTCCATGCATAAGTTGAGTAATTGTTTGTGACTAGCTAGAGTTATATGTCCAAAAATCAAAGCCTTTCATATATATAAGGTTCTGATGATATTTTCCACATACGTTCGATGATGACCTGATACCAAACTCATAGTTTTAACACGTACGCACCTTAAAGCATTATACATCTATTTGCCCATTAAGGTTTAGATCAAGCAAGCCTTTATGCACGTACTTTAAATTACAGAAATTTGTCATCTTTGTCAATTTTCATCATAGCATAGACAGACCAATTGCCAGGCTTAAAAGTTGAAATTAACTAGATTAAGAAGATAAACATGTACCTGAAATTCAACCAATATAGTTGCAGGAACATTCAGCAAGAAAAGTGGACTGCCGTGAATGGGACGAAGAAAACGTACTGCTCTTTTGGTGTGAATGTGATTATAAATATACTCTATATAGAGAGAGCTATTTATAGAGATAGCAAAAACTTCGATCTCTAGCATGCATATGTGATCTTCAAACACACATGAAGCTGCGTTAAGAATATTTGAAATTTAAATTGCAGAAGCAAACCCCATAACACATTTCTTTTCTCATTCCAGACGCAAAGAAAATTCCAACTTTTTTGAATGAGAATATGTGTAAAAGCAAAAAAAGTGCAGCCCACGAATTGTACGTGGTCAGAACATTTCCAACTTCAAATGGATTTGATCTATAGTCATGCTTAACAATGACGACGATGAAAAGTTGAGTGGGTGTTCTATGATTGATCAAGTTATAAATTATGGTTGGTAAAATGTCATTGATTTTGGCATGCAAGCATAAATGAAATGGTCCCTTAGTTTTGATGATCGGAGTTGTCACACCGGTTTAAATGAAATGGTCCCTTAGTTTTGATAATATAACAGTTTGCTAGATCCTGTAGTTGAAAGAAAAGGAGGGAAGTAGCTGGGAGATATACACATTTTTACTTTTTCAAATCTGTGTCACAATCTTTGTTCAATGTGGAATTCGTATTAGTTATTTTCGTGCAAGCATAAATGAAATGGTCCCTTAGTTGCAAGCATAAATGAAATGGTCCCTTAGTTTTGATAATATAACAGTTTGCTAGATCCTGTAGTTGAAAGAAAAGGAGGGAAGTAGCTGGGAGATATACACATTTTTACTTTTTCAAATCTGTGTCACAATCTTTGTTCAATGTGGAATTCGTATTAGTTATTTTCGTGCTTTGCCAATTGCATTCGACTATCAGATGATGATCTGAAAAAATTGTGGATAGGTGTCAAAATGCACAAGTAGAATCGGTAGTTTTTGGCCAAAATAGAAGTTGTTACGAGATGGGCGTTTTCAGATGAATATATGAAATCTGTTGAGAGATAGAATGTAGTCATGGAGGTCATCAAGGATTAGGACATTCAGGGATGCATGATCACTGGAGGAAAAGAATCTGTACATGTATATATGTTTATATGAGATAAGAGTTGAAGTACTGCAGCGTTTGAATCTGTACTGGTATTATGCATCTATGAGAATTGACTGAGCAGGTTCATTAAGTTTGTGTTAGCACATTCTGAGAAACAAGTTTATCGTTATGATTTCTAGTCATGATTAACTCATGAGTCGCATTTTTTGGGTGGTTCTAAGGGCGATGAAAACTAATCATAATGTATTAGATGAAATCTCTCATCATATTCTCATTCTCCTTAATCCCATATTTTTCTCTCATCATATTTTTCTCTCATCATCGTCGTCATGAGTCGCACTACGTAAGACCTTGGAGGATCAGAAGCTGAAGGATCTGAGGGCGAAGAACTATCTGTTCCAATCAATCGACAAATCCATTCTGAAAACCATCATTCAGAAGGATACATCCAAACAGCTATGGGAATCCATGAAAAGGAAGTATCAAGGGAGTGCTCGAGTTCAAAGGGCCCAACTTCAGACACTTCGAAGAGAATTTGAGATCCTAGAGATGAAAGCTAGAGAGTCAGTAAGTGAATATTTTTCAAGGGTAATGCTGGTAGCGAACGACATGAGGAATGCAGGCGAAGACATGCAGGATGTGAAGATAGTTGAGAAAATCCTTCGAACACTCACACAAAGGTTCAACTACATTGTGTGTTCCACAGAGGAGTCAAAAGGCATTGATAATCTCTCTGTAGATGAATTGCAAAGCTCACTATTAGTCCATGAGCAGAAGTTTCGAAAGTGCAGTATGGAAGAACAAGCGCTGAAAGTTTCAGGAATTAGAAGTTCTGATACAAAGGAAGAAGTCATGTTTGGTGGAAGAGGTAGAGGTCGTGCAGGCTTCTCAGGCAGAGGAAGGGGTCGAGGAAGAACTCTAAACAAGGCTACAGTAGAGTACTGGAAGTGTCATAAGCTAGGACATTTTCAATATGAATGTCCTAGCTATGCTCATTATGCTGAGTATGCAGAACTGGATGAAGATCAAGAGATGCTGCTTATGTCATACGTCAAGACACATAATCTGAAGAAAGAAGAGATCTGGTTTTTGGACTCAGGTTGCAGTAACCACATGAGTGGAGAAAAACAGTGGTTCATTGAGATGGATAACAACTTCAGACACACTGTGAAGCTAGGAAACGATTCGAAAATGGATGTCATGGGGAAAGGAAGTGTCAGAATACAAGTTGGTGGAAGAACTCAAGTAATCACAGAAGTATTCTACATTCCTGAACTCAAGAACAATCTGCTCAGCATTGGACAACTTCAGGAGAAGGATCTGACTGTTCTAATTCAAGGGAATGCCTGCAAGATCTATCATCCAATAAAGGGATTAATTATGCAGACAAATATGTCAGCAAATAGGATGTTTGTGTTAACTACTGCCATGCCTATGAATTCCTCAGGTTTGTCTTATCTTCAAGTTTCTTCAGAGGAATCAACTACAAATCTTTGGCATGCCAGGTTTGGTCATCTCAATATGAAAGGGCTGCGAACCCTAGCGTATAGAAAGATGGTCAGGGGATTACCAAAGCTGAAGGCTAGCTCCAAACTATGCACCATCTGTGTTGTGGGAAAGCAACATCGTGACTCCTTTCCGAAAAAGAGTTTGTGGAGAGCTGATCAACCATTGCAGCTGATACATTCAGATATATGTGGACCAATTACTCCAGAGTCAAACAGTCATAAAAGGTACATACTTACCCTCATTGATGATCATAGTCGAAAGATGTGGACTTACTTCCTGCATACAAAGTCAGAAGCGTTTATTATGTTCAAAAGATTTAAAAGCATGGTAGAAAAGGAGACAGGAAACTACATACGCTGTCTGCGTACTGATAGAGGTGGAGAGTTTACCTCTGCTGAATTCAACAGTTTTTGCAGTTCAAATGGAATTGGGAGGCAACTCACTGCAGCTTATTCTCCACAACAAAATGGAGTTGCAGAAAGAAGAAATCGAACCTTAATGAACATGGTACGATGCATGTTGAATGCAAAGGAGATTCCTAAAGAATATTGGTCAGAGGCAGTAAATTGGGCAGTGCATGTACTTAACAGATGTCCAACTTCAGCCATTCAAGACAAAACACCTGAGGAGGCGTGGAGTGGAATCAAACCTTCAGTAGAACACTTCAAAGTGTTTGGATGCATAGGACTTGTCCACATACCTGATGCAAAAAGGAGGAAGCTTGATGACAAAAGTTTTAGGGGGGTATTCTTTGGAGTAAGTGAAGGATCCAAAGCATTTCGAATGTATGATCCAGAGTCCAAACGGATCATTATAAGCCGAGACGTAGTTTTTCAAGAAGAAGAAAAATGGAGTTGGGATAAAATGAGTAAAGAACCTCAGGATAATGTTCTAGCTTGGGAAGATGAGGAAAAAGAAAGGAAAGAAGTCACTGGAGTCACTGGAGGAGAAGAAGAAGAGGAAGAAAATGAAGGAAGAAATGTGTCAGGACTAGTTCAAGGGAGGAGAAGAAGACAATCAGTTTGGATGAATGACTATGAGAGTGATTAAGGTCTTTCAGAAGAAGAAGATGAAGTACAACAGCTGTCCTTGGAAATGCAACAACTTGCTATGTTTACCTTAGATGAACCTGCATCCTTTGAAGAGGCCACTAAGAGTCCAACCTGGAGAGAAGCCATGGACATGGAGATTCATTCCATTCGAAAAAATGGTACTTGGGATCTAACCGAGCTACCAAAAGGAGCAAAGAAGATATGGGTCAAGTGGGTGTTCAAGACCAAACTAAATGAAAAGGGAGAGGTGGAGAAGCACAAAGCCAGACTTGTGGCAAAGGGATATTCACAGCAAGCTGGTATTGACTACACTGAGGTATTCGCTCCTGTGGCTCGATGGGATACAATCCGAATTATACTTGCCCTTGCAGCCGGTAAGGGATGGAAAGTTTATCAATTGGATGTTAAAAGTGCCTTTCTGCATGGTGACATCAAAGAGGAAGTTTTTGTGGAACAGCCACTAGGGTATGAAGTGAAGGGTGAAGAAAGTAAAGTGTACAGATTGAACAAAGCACTCTACGGGCTTAAACAAGCTCCACGAGCCTGGTTTAGCAGGATTGAATCATACTTCATCAAGGAAGGGTTTGAGAGATGTCTTAGTGACTATACACTCTTCATTAAGAAAGATGGATTTGGAGGGCTACTGGTGGTGAGCTTATATGTTGATGATCTTATCTTTACAAGAAACAATGAACAGATGTTTGAAATGTTCAAAAGCACAATGAAGGCAGAATTTGACATGTCTGATCTCGGTTGCATGAAATACTTCCTTGGGGTGGAAGTAATACAGAGTTCTGCTGGAATTTTTATGAGTCAACAGAAATATGCAAAGGAAGTACTCAAGAGGTTTGAAATGGAGCATTGCAATTATGTAAAAAATCCTATTGTTCCTGGGAGCAAGCTTGAAAAAGATGAAGAGGGTACAAGGGTTAATCCTACTATCTATAAACAGATGGTAGGTAGTCTTATGTACTTAACAGCAACAAGGCCGGATCTCATGTATGTAGTAAGCTTGGTGGCTCGATTCATGGAGGCACCTACTGTGTTGCATCAACAGGCAGTAAAGAGAATCTTCAGGTATCTAAAGGGAACAACTGAATTGGGAATATTTTACAAGAATGGAGGACAAGAAAGCATGTCTGCCTATTCGGACAGTGATTATGCTGGCTACCTCGATGATCGCAGAAGTACTTCAGGGTATGTCTTCAAGCTAAACTCAGGTGCTGTGGCCTGGAGTTCCAAGAAACAGCCAGTGGTCTCACTATCCACTACTGAAGCAGAGTTTATTACTGCTGCTGCCTGTGCTTGTCAAAGTATGTGGATGAAGCGTGTACTTGACAAGCTTGGAGTTGAACAAAGTAAGTGCATTATACTCTGCGACAACAACTCAGCCATTAAACTCTCGAAAAATCCAGTTATGCATGGTAGGAGTAAGCACATAGATGTTCGTTATCACTTCCTTCGGGACTTAGCAAATGATGGAGTGGTAGAGTTAGTACATTGTGGATCAAAAGACCAGCTTGCAGATATTATGACAAAACCGTTAAAGCTGGAATCGTTTCTGAAATTGAGAGAGCAGCTCGGGGTGTGCAGTGCTCAGGTAAACTGTGCTGAAAGCAGCACAGTTTAAGGGAGGAATTGTTGAGTTATTGGTTACGTGAGGAACAAGTCAGCAGTTTGTTAGCTGGTTTTGTGGAATAAAGCCCTGGTTTGAAGGGTTTGTTATGTTTTTGAATCATTCTTCCGTAGTTGTAGAACCACGCACAGTTCGTGGATTAGTTCATCTTCTTCCTGCATGTAAGGCTCTATAAAAGCCACCTTCTGTATTCAATAAACTTAAGCTTTTACAGCTATCTCTGATATCAAGCACCAATTTGAACAAACACATCAGTGCTGTCTTTCCCGTTAGTAGCTCCGCTAGAATAACTCTAAAGCTATAAACGTCACTTTATCTGTCAACTCGCTACTGTACAGGAATTCTGGATCTAAATACCCAATTGTTCCTTGCAATAGAGTAGTCAATTGGGTTTGACCAAGAGGAATAAGCCTTGAAGCTCCAAAATCGGCAACCTTGGCTGTGAAATTCTCGCCTAACAGTATGTTAGAAGTCTTGATATCTCTGTGTATGATTGGCATACAAGTTTCAGAGAGCAAGTATGCAAGCGCACCGGTAATCTCAGCTGCGATTTTGAGACGCATCTGCCATGTCAATGTCATCGACAACGGTTCCAAAACTTCGTCCTCGGCAATGGCGACCAGCCTGAATACTTCCACCCTTACAAAATCAAATCCACCGGCTCCTCCTTAACTCTCTCTTACCCTAACCGCATCCCAACCGCTAATTCCATAGCCCAGAACTTCACTGATGACATCACCATCTCCACTACAAAATATTATGGTGACCACCACCAACAATGTTATATGGTGTCTTCCTTTAACGACCTAAGTGTCACACTGGACTTCCCCTCCAATATTCGCTTCTTCGTCGTCCGCAGAAGACCTTAGATGCCATTCTTCGTGTACAACCCCACTGCGCTTACCATCTCCACCGCGCATGCAATCACCTCATTGTCTTCAAGCACGGAGCGTACCAAGCACGTGCTTAAGCTCGACAACGACCAGACATGGCTTCTCTACTCATCCTTCGCAGTAAACTTCACCAACAACGACGACCCTTCGTCTTTCAGTACTTCAGATAAGTTTTGTGACATCATTAGGGTTGCACTGTTGCCCGGTTCAAAAAACGAGCAAGTTCTCGACGACTTCTGTGCCTGTTACCCGACGTCTGGAGACGCTTTGTTAAAAGAGGAGCCGCTTTCTTTGGAATACAAATGGAAGAAAACCGATGGGGATTTGCTTATGCTAGCTCATCCTGTTTGGTATGGAATTTGCAGTCCTTCAAACAACCGGCTTGTATATTTGTGCTAGGCGTGCCAGTACCTTTGGGTCAGGTACAACCTTGAAGTTGGATGCTGCTCGCGTCCCTCTTTTGACTTCTTCTCACAGCGATCGTGACAGACGCCGATCTTCTTCCTCTGTGCTGGGTTCTCTTCTCAGACCTACAAGGGAAAAGTCCCTCTAGGATTTTTCTCCACCCCTTGCGGATGACCGAATCTTACTTAGTATGCAAGAATACTAAGCAGCGGGTATCAAGATATGCAAGATATGGACTGGTGAACGGATTCTCCAGAACTGGTTGCGGGAGTAAAACTGCTCAACGGATTGAACAGAGGAGTAGTGAGACTTCAACGGATTGAAATCTGTCAGACTTAACGGAATAAGTCCCTTGTGCAGCTGACGGATCAGGCTTGGTTGCTCCGGAAAGGCTTGAAGACGTTCTCATGGCGAAGTTGTTGTCTGTTTGTTGATAGATGTAGTCGTTGTCCTTTCTTGATCACCGAGTCCTCTTATATATATGGCATCATACCGCTAGGGTTTAGGAATCCTCCTTGCACTGCAAGTCAACTTCTTAAAGCTCAATCCTCTAAGCCCAATACTTTTCCTTTTGTAACTCAATCTCTTGTGGCCACGTGTTTTCTCCCTTCTGATACTCTCGCGAACGATTTTCCTCCCGCGAGCGTGTTTCCATGATACACAGCCTCTTCCGCAAGCGCGTCTCCTCCTGCGAGCAAACTATCTTCCCTCGCGAGCGTGTTTCGTTAGTGCCCTCCTCGCGAGCGCATTTGACTTTCTGAGCATACTTTGACCTTCCTGACCGCAGGTATCGGTCCACTTGTGCTTTTATAAATGGGCTTTCGTCATTTACTTTTGGATCTAACATTGCCCCCCAGCACTTGAGATTAAGCCCGTTTGCGAAAATCGAAAAGAGCTATACCGAGGCGTGGATTTAAACAAGTGTAAACGTCCTTTCGTTATCAGACTCCTCAAGACACTCAACCATCATTTCCCTCTGCAACTCTTTTCAAACCCCTCTGGAACAAACCGCCACCGCTCTACTCTCCTTCTCTGCTTTCAGTTCAATAGCTCACAAACACCTTTTCTCTGCTGTGAAAACCTCACCCAGAACCCCCTCTGAGTATGAAGCCAAAGACTTTGTGAAAGTCATGACCAATTTCCAACCTGTCCACAGGCCAGACCTCTCCTGGTTGGAAGTTAATCTTGACAATTCTTGTTCCCTGGGCCCTTGGGTCGACCTTTTCCCTGATCGGTATCAATTGCCTTACCTCCAACATGTCTCCCGGATTCCTCCCTTGATCTTTCGCGAGGATGAAATTTCATTTACCGACTGGCAGAAATCAGATGCCCAGACCAAGATTGGGTAATGGCCAAATACCAATGATGTAGAAGCTCAATGGTACCACCAACGCCGCAGCAAAGACCTCACACGGTGGCAAGCCGTTGGAATTGCTGATTCCATCGACCTCTGCTTCTCTTTGAAGCCTGGCTGCAACAGAGCTCCCCTGATAGCAGCACTCTGCTTCTGGGACACCTCTTCTAATACCTTCCATCTCCCAGCAGGTCCTTTAGGCATCACCCTACTGGACGTGTATACTATCATCGGGTTTCCTTTCTCTGACGCACCAAGCCCTCTCAATGACCTCGCGCTGAAGTATCAAATTCCTTCTGATCAATCTCGCCCCAACTCCTATACTGCGTGGGTCAGCCGCTATGGGAGCTCTGATGATGACCTCAGTGGCCTAGCATTCCTGGAATTCTGGCTTCTGAAGTATGTTGAATGCAGCGCCACCAACAAACCCACCAACGCTTGGACAGAACTGCCGAGCTACTCTACAATGATATCCCTCTCAACCTCTTAGAGCTAGCCACTGGGTTGCTATATAGAGCGTTGCATTTCTTGTCCTTAGAACCCTTCAAGCACAAATTTGTCGGTGGTCCTCTTTGGATCTTAGATTTATGGCTACAAACTTATTTTCTCCTTTTCCGCTCTTCTGCCACCACCAGCTTCTTAGAGGACAAGGTCCTAGGCCAAACCCTTGTGTCTGCATCACATCCTCCAGCCATCAGCTATCTACGCTGTTTCCAACACCTGTACAGTATAAAAGCCCTGCCTTCCGACTCTATTACCCTTATTTGTAGACGCAGGTACCCCTCACTTTTAGATGAAGGTTTTGTTAGCAATAATCGCCAAAACATCCACCAACACTTCTTCTTTCTACGCCTCCTCTCCACTCGCGATCTTAAATTGTCAGGCAGAGCAGGAGTCGAAGTCTATGCGCCCAACTTCTTTGCTAGGCAATTTGGAATGCACCAGAAAATTCCATACCCCCCGTTGGCTAGCCGCAACCATTTCACTTCGTGGCGAGAGATTTATAGTGCTGGAACCAACCCTGAATCTATCCCCACCGGCTTCAAGGACACCAGACTGCCTGTGAACACTTATCCTAGCTATGGGGTACGTTCAAGCCCTATTGCCACTAATGAGTTCACCATGTGGTGGAACTCTATTAATGAGGGTAAATGGAGCTCAGATCACCTGCCTGTGTTCACAAAGCTCTTTAAGCCATACCAGAAGCAATTCCGTCATGCCGAAGACTTGGCCGTGTTTGCTACTGAAGGTCCTTCCCAGAACACTGAACGTTCATCAGTTCCTGAGGTGCGAGCAGAAGCACTCCCTGCCCCCCCAGGTATCTTTTAACCCTTTCAACTGTAATGATCAACTATTCGGCTTATGTATACTTTCCTGATCATCTTCTTTCCTTGCAGCGTCCTCAAAGGGCCAAAAAACGTGCGGGCAAGATTGGGGGCCGTCCTCCCAAAAAGCTCAAACCAACTCCTTCCACAGAAGCAACAACCGTCTCTCAACCCCAGGTATGGGTTCATTCAACCGTCCTTGGAACCTTGTATATCTATGTTGTAAAGCCAACTGACCCTATAATTGCCCTATAGGTGGATCAACATGTGCAGTCTAGTCCTGACGCCGCTCAATCCCCTGAGGAACTCAGCCAGACTTCTCCTGTTTCAGACGCCCCAAACGTAACCGTCCTGGCTGAGGCAACCTCTACCATAGTTCAGGATGTAGAATTCCCTGCAGTCAACCTGGCCACTGAAACTCCCACCGAGGCAGTTCCACAGGTATACCTTTGCTAACCTACTTGACCAGAAAATCTTGAAAGCCTGAACTCATTGCGACTTTTATGTTCCAGGAATCAATCCCTGTAATTGAAGTTAGTACCTCCTCCGGGTCAGAATCAGCAGCTGCTTCCCAGGAGATTGATGCTCTTATCGAGGAAATCTGTGAAGGAAGCACTAAGCTCGTCCCTCTCCAGACTGTTGCTGCAAGCGAGTCAATCCCCTGCGAGGAAACTTCCTGCTCGCCACAGCTCATAGTGACTGACGCTCGCGCAAGTGACCTTCCTCCTGCGAGTGAAATTGCTCCCGCGAGCGAAAGTCGCGCGAGTGAGACTGTTCAGCCAATGTCCCAGCCAGACTTCCCAACTGAGATCAGTTCAAGGGTAAATATCTCATTTATTCTACAGCCTTTGTTTGTACATTTACAAACACTAACCCTTTCCTTGCTTACCAGGTTCCGGAGAACCTCCCAGCCATGCCAATTGTCACCCTCTCTTCCGGCCACGCTGTGCCTACCATTGTGGAGCAAATTCAACAGATGCTGAGCCCTTCTCAGGCAAACCGCTCAGTTTCTGACTCGAAAACATTCCTTCGTAACCTGGAGCACGAGGACCTTCTTCACTCAGACACTAGGACCCAGGTTGAAGATGTTATTCGTATCCTAAGGGTTCGGGCTGACGAAAGGCTCTAGAAGAAATTGCGGCGTCTAAGGGAGTTTATGACCAATGCTGCAACCATTTCTGAGCGTACCAAGTTAACCCAATTGGAGACCTTTAAGCATCATCAGCAAACTGAGCGACTCCAAACTGAATGGGCTGCCAAAGCTACTAGCCTTACTGGCCTTATTCATAACACCACTCATGTGATTCCTGACAGAATTGCTGAGCTAGAACGACAAAAGGCTGAGATCGAGGCTCAACTAGCAGCTGCGAAGGAGGAAGCCCAACAACATTTAGGTCTCTTGGAACAGGAAAAGAACTCCTACCAAACTCTTCAACAGGCAATTGACGAAGAGGAAGACAAAGTTGAAGATTCCCTGATTAACGAAGTAGATGCCCAAAAGGCCCTTGATGCTGTCTTAACTAACATTAAGAACATAGGCAAATTTATTTGACTGACCATCTGTACCAATTCTGCACGCAAGTATAATTTTGAATGCAAAGGTTTTTATGATTAATCTCATATCTTTGACCTCTTGAAAACTGTCCCACGCTTCAACTGCAACGTTGCACCATTAACTTGCGCATTTACCTCATTCAACCAACTCAGCACGCGTGATAAATGTCGGCCAATGAATGGGCAGCAAACCATCCAATCCCTAGGTGAAACCCTAGCATTTGGCCTATAAATAGTGACCAACTCTTCTCATCACCTTCAGCACCCAAACCATGGATTCTCCTTTCAGTCTCAAAGCAGTTCCTCCAGACCTCTCTCTTCACGCTTCCCATCCTTTAGGCTTCACAACCAAACCTCATATCTTGGGTAGGTTTCACAACCTAACCTCAGGCATAAGATCTTATATGCCTGGATCAGAAGTCTCTTCAAGCCCTGCCATTGGAAGGAAATTCTCCTTTGGTGAGGGGATTGACTTCTGTGGTGGGAAGAAAGGCTCATGTGCTACAGGATTCCTCTGTCAAGCCTCTCTGTATATCTTCAGGTCTGCTTAAATTGCTCCAACTCCACCATCCCCGGCTGATTTTCTACATGCTATCTGAGCTAGGTGAGAGTTTTTCATTAAGACTATAAAAGTTTGAGGCCACAAAGCCTTATGAAAAGAGTTGTAACTATTGTATTTGTCTACATAGATTATCGTTCCAGCATTTCTGCTCTTGTTCAACACTGTATTTGTTGAAGTCATATGTATCTATGAATTTTGCGAATCAATAAACACAAATTGTTTATTTAATGTGTAAACCATAGGTATTGGTTCAAAAAAATTAAATCAGGGCTCGAAAACACAACTTGTTTTTCCCAAAAAAATTCAAAAAACCACATTAATTGGTTCATGTATAACTATAATGCCCCCAGTTTTATTGGGTGCACAAAAAGCAAAAACCTCAAATAGGTTGAGCGTTGAGCAACATGAATGAAACTGAAAAGATCCCCAGTGCTGCTATAAGTCAGGCGAACGAACCCTAAGGCCCCAAACTCTGCCCCCCCCGCCTAGGAAACAGTCTGTTCTGTATTCTGTGGAGGCAAAGGATCTTCATATGCCCAGACACTTGGGAAATACTTTTTCAGATGTCTTCCATTAATAGGGTTATTATGGACTTCTCCACCCAAGTCTCGCAAATAGTAAGCACCTTTACCCACAATCTGATCAATCACAAAAGGCCCTTGCCACGTGGGAGACCACTTACCCCTGCCGCGAACATGTTCGCCAAAGGGGAGTACTGCTTTCCAAACCAAGTCTCCAACGCCAAAACTCCTGCCACCTGTCCTGGCATCATACGCGCGAGCAATCCGTTGCTTTTCCACCATAATATGATCTAGGGCTTCCATTCGTATGGTGTCCAACTGTTCATGCTCTTGATACATGGCCTGGACATAATCTTCCCCTACTAACTGATGTTGTTCTCGAACCCTTAAGAAATTGACATTTATCTCCATGGGAAGAACTGCATCATGCCCAAACATCAAGGCATAGGGGATAGTCCCTGTAGGTGACCGCTTAGATGTCCGATACGCCCACAGGGTATGATCAAGCTCATTGTGCCAATCTCTAGGATTATCGATCAACATCTTTCGTAAGATATTGATTATCACTTTGTTGCTAGCCTCAGCCTGGCCATTAGCCTGAGCATAATATGGTGTGGAGTGTAGAAACTTAATCTCATAGTCTGCAATGAAGTCTTCAGTTTCCTTTGCTATGAATGCTGCCCCCCTGTCTGCTACTAAACACTCTGGAATGTCATATCTACTAATGATATTGCTGAAGATGAAACCGCAAACCGTACGAGCAGATGCATCCTTCAAGGGTACAGCCTCCACCCACTTTGTGAAGTAATCTGTTGCCAACATGATTAACTTATGTTGTTGAAACGAAGCTGGATGAATAATCCCTATGAAATCCAACGCCCATCCTCTTGCTGGCCAAGGTTTAATAATAGGCTGCATAGGCACATCTGGAACATGCCACACTGGTCCGTGCGCTTGACACTCCTGGCATCCTTGAGCAAACTTAATGCAATCCTTTAAGATGGAAGGCCAAAAGTAACCTTAAAGACGGATAAGCCACCTCATTTCTGGTCTAGCCTGGTGTGAACCACAAACTCCTAAATGTACCTCCCTCATTACTCGCTTAGCTTCCTTTCCATAGATACATCTAAGATCAACTCCATCCTCTTCTCTACGTAGGAGTTCGCCACCTCGTAACACATAGTTAGTGGCAAAATGTCTGACTTGCCTATCCACTGGAGCAGATGGATTATCCAAGTAATCAATGAGTGGCTGACGCCAATCTGTATCAATAGCCTCCACTGTAGCAACATACCATTCATCTGCGTCTACCCTACGAGCCATAAAGGAAGGTAACGTTCTCCTTTCGACCCTCAAAATCCGCTCACAGACTCCATCAGTTAATGTTATGCCAGTGGCAATTTGTGCCAACTCATTTGCTGCAAAGTTGTGTGTCCTTGGGATAAAGTCCAAGGTTACATCACTGAACTGTTCCAGTAGCTCTATAGCCCTTTCCCAAAATGGTACCAAGGTGAATGTTGTACACTTGTATAAGCCCTTAAGCTGGTTGATCACCAACAAAGAATCTCCAAACACACTTACCACTGTTGCCCCCATTGTGAGCAACATTTCCAAGCCAATTATTAGTGCCTCATACTCAGCCTGATTGTTGGTACATTTCCATTCCAGTTGGAAAGAGTAAGCGTGATGAACCCCCAGAGGGCTCACAAGAGATATTCCAGCGCCAGACAAACTTTCAGTGCTGCTCCCATCAAAATACAACTCCCAAGGTTGCATCAAAATAGCCACTACGTCTAACTCTCTGTACTGCAGTTCCTGTTCCACGGGATGATGAAGCAAGAAATCTGAAACAGCCTGCCCAGTCTGCGCCTTTAAAGATGTATATTGCAGTGAGAACTCAGACAATGCCAACACCCATTTGCCAATACGACCCCTAAGAATAGGTCTGGTTAGCATGTATTTCACCAGATCTGTTTGTGCCACCACTACTGTTGTGAAAGACAACATATAATGACGTAACTTGCAGCCAGCAAAATACAGCGCAAGACACAACCGCTCAATGTCACTGTATCTGGTTTCTGCATCGATCAGTGTCCTGCTAAGGTAATATACAGCATGCTCAACCACCTTACCATCATCTTGACGCTCATCTTGTGCTAAGAGTGCAGCAATTGATGTCTCACACGCTGAAATGTAGAGTTTCAAAGGGTAACCAGGCCTTGGAGGCATCAGGACTGGTGGTGAAGTTAAATACTGCTTTATCCTATCAAACGCCTCCTGATGACTCGCTTCCCAACGAAATTTTGTCTCTGCTCTCAACTTTAACAATGGTGTAAAGGGTTGAATCTTTCATGCTGAGTTTGAGATAAACCTGCGCAAGAAGTTAATATTTCCCAATAACTGCTGCAATTCCTTCTTGTTGGTTGGAGCTGGAGCTTCCACCACTAACTTGACTTTGTCAGCTGGAATCTCAATGCCACGCTGATGAACCACAAACCCTAGAAAATCTCCTGACTGAACCCCAAACACACACTTAGCTGGATTCATCCTGAGTTTATGTTTCCTCATCCTTATGAAGACCTTTCTCAGATCTTCTATGTGGTCTGCCTTAACCTTGGACTTAACTACCACATTATCAATGTAAACCTCCAATATTTTCCCCAGTATGTCATGGAAGATAAGATTCATCGCCCTTTGATACGTGGCGCCAGCATTCTTAAGCCCAAAAGGCATGACTTGATACTCAAACGCTTCTGTAAAGCCTGGACATCTAAAAGCTGTCTTGTGCTTGTCTTCTTCCTCCACAGGGATCTGGTGATACCCTGCGGTTCCATCCATGAATGATAACAGCTCATGCCCAGCTACTGCATCAACCAACATGTCTGTCATTGGCATAGGATACACGTCCTTGGGTGTGGCTGTGTTCAAGTTTCTGTAGTCCACACACACCCTCATCTTACCATTCTTCTTTCTGACTGGCACTATGTTGGACAACCATTTGGTATACTTTGCAGGTCGTATGATTCCAGATTTGAGCATCTTTTCTACCTTTTCTTTCACTGAAGCTGCTGTATTGGCAGTTTATGACACACCAACTCTGGTGCCAGTCCAGGCATGTCTTCGTACTTCTCTGCGAAGCAATCCTTGTATTCGTGTAGCAGCTCAATGAGCCTTTGCTTTTGTTCAGGCTCCAGGTACGCACTTATCCCAACCTCCATTGGTTCCTCTGGGGTCCCTAGGTTGACTTTTTCTACTGGATCCTTAACCTTAGGTGGAGTATCATCCAAGGCAGCCGGAGCTGGTTGGATAATCTCCTCCTCTTCTTCATCATACTCCAAAACATCATCCTTAACGCACTCTACTGCAGCCACATGTTGGTAAGCCTCTTGCTCCTGCGTAAAAATAGACAATCGCTGGTGCAGGGAAGCATAGGCTTCCAATTCCTCCTTGCTGAGTTGTGGCTTCATTGATTGTTTTGGGGTAGAACCATGGAGATTGGTCTACTGACGTCTGCTTGGAGTTGCGCCAATCCCCATTGTGTAAGTTCAGTGGAGGTCACCCCATGTGGATGTCCCTTCTTTGTAACACCACTGACTTTCAAAGGCCTCATGTCCCCATAGTAATAACTTGCCTCAACAAAGCAAGCTGCTACTGAGAATGGTCTAGGGTCAGCCTTTAGTATCTCGGACTCGTCGGTCTCTAGGTTCCAGATAGCAAGTTCTTGATGAAGAGAAGATGGAACACAACCGGCCTGATGAAGCCAATCTCTACCCAGAATCATAGTATAAGGAGCTGTGCATTCAGCCACAAAGAAGGTCTGATACATCTCTGATGGACCAACCTTGATCTTCAATATCACCACTCCTAATGTCTGAGCTATGTTGCCAGCAAAACTTCTCACCTTCATCTTGCTTTCCAGAATCTTTTCCTTATGGATCTGGAGATTGTTAATAGTCTGCACGGTAAGCACACTTACAACAGCTCCTGTATCCACCAATATCTTGCTAACTCTTTTGCCCATCATGTCAGCAGACACGTACAATGGTCGTAAATGCTGCTTCATGGCGAAGGTAGGCTTGGAGAACAAGACATATTTCTTTTTAAGCTCAGAGTCCACGTCTACCTTGTCTTCACTGCGGCAAGCTCTTCCCCGCGAGAAGATGATTCCACTCTATTCTCCTCCTCTGACATGTTGAGGAAAACCTCAGATGAAATTGGCTCGTCTAATGCGTACATAGAAGGTAAGACATACACCATATCGCAATAGGCTTCTTTCTTTGGGGTTGGCATTGTAGCTTCAGTTGTCACGTAAACCTGGGCAGACCCTGATTGGTCTATGACCATCTCGCCATGTTCATTCTCTACGTAAAGCATGTTGCATGGCAAATTTATGTCCATGCCCCCAGTTTCTTCCTCATCTTCCTCCATATCCACTTCTGTAACATGAAGTGCATCAATTTCTGAGTCCTCTTCTGCATGGGCAAATGCTTTAGCCATTTGCTCTACTAATGAAACCTCTGGAGAAGGTTTCTGCTGCACAACCTTAGGTATAGGTTCAACATTACTTGTTTTACGAGACCCTTGCTCTTGACTCTGAGTTGCTTTTGGTCTCCACTCAAACCTAGTCTTTGACACCTCCCTCTTATCTTCTTTTTTAGGACCTTCTGAGATCCTAACCCTTTTTGCTGGGGATGCCTCAGGTGTCTCATTAGAAGTGGAAGTGGATGTTTTATCCACTACATTCTGACCTATACGAGCCCAAACTGACCCACGTGCATGTTGACTGTTGTCAACGCCTACCCTTGACCACACAGATTTTCGCTCGCCACTATGTTCTTCCCGCGAGACTCTCTTCTGTCCACTACGTTCCGTGTTAGCAGTCTTGGAAACATTGCTAACATTCCTGATAGGGCAATAAGGTCTAGCTGACAACAAATCCAGCTTTCGTTTCAACTGCTCTGGAGTCTCTTTGATTTGGTCTGGCCTGACCAAACCCTTATCCAAAGCTTCCAACAGTCTCTTGGTCTTGCCATACCTCCTCTGCATATTCCTAGTCTGAGTAAGAGTAGCTTCTACCACCTTTCATTTCTCTCTAACCATCCAGACATTGTCCTTAAGTATATTCCTGGAAGCTAGTGGTATGTAAGGTTTGGTCATGACATCCTGTGGGTTGACCATTGGCTTCTTTTCCTCCACTCTTGTCTGGCGCAAGCGAAGGTACAGGTTGGAATCCCTCTGATTAGGACTTGCTGATCTTACCACCCGTTTCGGGCTGCACGGTTGATATGCATCAGGGGGTGTAATCACAGCACTCCTCTTCTCATGCCGTGGCTCTTCAGCAATGCCACATTCAGTTTTGCATCTGGCACACAACACAACTGCTGATGCAACTTCTCCCGACTCTTTCTGCTTAGAAACTTCTTCATCTCTTTTTCCAGTACTCAAGTAAAGAGTCAGCTTTCTGTTGCCCCGTACCAAATCAACTACGGCAATATCTGCTACTGATGGATCACAAAAGGTGATGGACCCCTCATTGATCCACTGTTGTATTTGATCCTTGAGCTGCACACACTGAGAAGTCTTGTGAGTCCACAAGTTATGATATTTACAGTATGTTTTACCAGCTATTGCTTCTTCTGGGGGATAGACTCCCCATGGGATGGCCACTTCATTGGCTGCAATCAGCTTATCCAGAATAATATGAGTCATACTAGCATCATAGGTATACTCCTTGAACTTTGGCTTCACTGGCAGTGGCTTTTCCTTCTTCCCATCACATGGCACTAAGTCAACCATATTGATTGTAGGAAAAGGATCAATATCCACCCAAGCTGCAGTTTTTTCCTCATTCGCACCAAGTCTTCCCTCGTTGATCCACGTCTGGATAGCGTCCTTTAGGCGAATGCATTCTGATGTATTATGGTTCCAAAGATTGTGGAACCTACAATACTTCTTTCCTTTGAGCTGCTCAGGGGTAGGGGGAGGTCCAAAATCGTTCCTAACCTTCCCCAATGCTGTCAAGTCTTCCAGAATCTCTGGTGCCTTGTGTGCATTATAGGTGTAGGATTCGTACTCCGGTTTGGCAAAAGCGGCGAACGAAATCTTCACTGGCTCCTTGGACATCTTAAGCATCTGGGACTTGATTGGTTGTCTTCCTGCCAACTCCACTGCTGCCACTTCTTCCTCGTATCCCATCATGTACGGATCTGCATAAGGCATAGCTTGTGGAGCTGAGTAGTAGGGATCCATGTGGGAATAGATCGCCCCTACTGTCCTATGCCTTGCTGGAGGCATTCTAGGCTTCAGCGTTCCTGGGATGAGGGCCAAATTGTTCCTGGAATTATTTGCATCCTCATCAAGCTCATTCAGAAAATATTGGTAGCTGCCAACCCTGTTCATCAGGTCAGCCATGCTAGAGAACACTCCATCATGGTGTTTTGCTCTCTGCCTCTTCTCCAACCCTCTGATTGCAATCTTGATCAGGTCAGGCTCTGGGATTGGAGTCTTGCACTTAGCTTGCTGCACTTTGAACCTCTTGAGGAACTCTACTGATGATTCCATAGGTTGTTGATACATAGCAGTCAAAGAAGACAAATCAACCTCTGGCTCCACAGTTTCAAATGTGGTTCTAAACATGGTTTCCATTGTGTTCCAGTCAGGAACTGACCTTGGTATCAACTTGGTGTACCATGTCAGTGCTGACCCTGATAATAAAGCCCCAAACGTGCGCAGCTTGAAAACAGTATCTGCTCCATACGGTCCACAATCACCTGTGAACCTTGCAATATGGGTAGATGCATCTTCAGACCCCTCTCCTGAGAATGGGGTGAACCTTATCTGACGATAATGCTCTGGCCATGGACTTTCGGCCACCCATTCTGGATATGGATGCGCATATGCAGTGTTCACAGCAGCAACAATGGGGGTTGCCCTTATAGCTTCTTGTATCATATTCTGAACTGCATCCCAATCCAGCTGAGGTCTTCTCTGAACAGGCGTAGGCGAACGACGTGGTTGCTGCCTTGGAGTCCTCTGTCTCCCTCTAGCTCCTCCAGGGTTCTGGTTATTGTGTACCGCCAACTGGTCATCACCCATACGAAGTGGGCCAAATCCCTCTCGGTGCACAGTCCTTCTGTCCACCTGGTGATCTACTTCTTCTAGCAACTCTTCTTCTGGAGGATGTTGATTGATAAGCTGTTCAGTTCTCATAGCATTCAAAGCCTCCATGAACATATCCATCCTCCTGTTCAGCGCCTGCTGATTTTCGTCCATCTTAGTTGCTAAGTTCTTGTACCTCAGATCCTGTGCCTCGGCCTTTCTGTCTTGTTGTCGGGCTCAATCTCGGACCTCTTGAAAACCTTTTGTCAGATTTTCCAATGATAAGTTTAATGCTCCTACTTGCTCAGCAAGGTTTTGTGATTGACCTTCTGGAGACATGGCACCAAACTTGGTAATTGCTTGCTCTGTAGATAGCGTCCTACAATGAGCCGAGTTGTGCGGCTTTGCGGTTACGTGTTCCGTTTTGGAACAAGAAGGGTACTCATTTTGGTACTCGCCGAAGCCTGCAATCTTTACACTGTCCCACTGGGCGTGCCAGATGTTTGGTATGGAATTTGCAGTCCTTCAAACAACCGGCTTGTATATTTGTGCTAGGCGTGCCAGTACCTTTGGGTCAAGTACAACCTTGAAGTTGGATGCTGCTCGCGTCCCTCTTCTGACTTCTCACAGCGATCGTGACAGACGTCGATCTTCTTCCTCTGTGCTGGGTTCTCTTCTCAGACCTACAAGGGAAAAGTCCCTCTAGGATTTTTCTCCACCCCTTGCGGATGGCCGAATCTTACTTAGTATGTAAGAATACTAAGCAGCGGGTATCAAGATATGCAAGATATGGACTGGTGAACGGATTCTCCAGAACTGGTTGCGGGAGTAAAACTGCTCAACGGATTGAACAGAGGAGTAGTGAGACTTCAACGGATTGAAATCTGTCAGACTTAACAGATTAAGTCCCTTGTGCAGCTGACGGATCAGGCTTGGTTGCTCCAGAAAGGCTTGAAGACGTTCGCGTGGCGAAGTTGTTGTCTGTTTGTTGATAGATGTAGTCGTTGTCCTTTCTTGATCACCGAGTCCTCTTATATATATGGCATCATACCGCTAGGGTTTAGGAATCCTCCTTGCACTGCAAGTCAACTTCTTAAAGCCCAATCCTCTAAGCCCAATACTTTTTCTTTTGTAACTCAATCTCTTGTGGCCACGTGTTTTCTCCCTTCTGATACTCTCGCGAACGTTTTTCCTCTTGCGAGCGTGTTTTCATGATACACAGCCTCTTCCGCAAGTGCGTCTCCTCCTGCTAGCAAACTATTTTCCCTCGCGAGCGTGTTTCGTTAGTGCCCTCCTCGCGAGCGCATTTGACTTTCTGAGCATACTTTGACCTTCCTGACCGCAGGTATCGGTTCACTTGTGCTTTCATAAACGGGCTTTCGTCATTTACTTTTGGATCTAACACATCCTCTTCATATCTCCTCCAAAACAATGTCATTGTACTAGAAAAATTCAAGTATAGAAGCATTGATGGTTGGGTGCTGAAAACACTTCTCTTCCGTTAATTTGGCATTCGATCAAAGGCACAAAGACAAAGCATCACATGCCGAAATCGCTTCATCTCTTTCTAGAGATGTTGAGGATCTACTTTCAACACCTATTTCAAAGACGGTTTCCTACTATTATGGAAAATTGATTGCTAGAGCTACGAGGTTGGCTTTGATTGCTGAAGAGGTGGATTTTGTTTAAGTGATTCCAGCAATCACAAAGTTCTTGAAGATGCAATTGAACCATGGTTGGATGAGACTTTCAACGGGGATGGATTCTTGTATGAGAAGTCATGGGGTGGACTCGTCACTCAAAATGGTGCACTGGATAAAGGCGCGGATTATGGCTTTGGAGTGTACAACGATCACCATTACCATATTGGCTACTTCCTCTATTCGATTTCGGTTCTTACAAAGATGGACTCTGCATGGGGTATGAAGTATAAAGTTCACGCTTATGATTATGCGCTTGCCGCATATTTTATGAACTTTAACAGCAGACTAGATGCAAAGTATAGTTGGTTGAGAAACTTTGATCTATATAGTTTACATTAATGGGCAGGAGGCGTAACATAACTCGGAGACGGTCGCAATCAGGAGAGTTCGAGTGAGGCAGTGAATGCTTACTATTCAGCTGCATTGATGGGGTTAGCCTACAAAGAAAATAATCTCACCGCCATCAGATCACTGCTTACAGCATTGGAAATCGAATCAATTTAAACGTGGTGGCATGTGCACCAAGCAGACAACATGTATGAGGATGTTTTTGCAAGTGAGAACCAGATAACTGGAATTGTATGATCTAATAAAAGAGACTCTGGACTTTGGTTTGCTGCTCCGGAATTAAGAGAGTGCAGGCTTGGAATTCAGATGTTGCCGATTTTGCCCATCACTGAGGCCTTGTTCTCTAACGTTAGCTATGTTAGGGAACTTGTAAGTTGGATAACGCCGGTTTTGGAGGGAGCAACTGAAGCATGGAAAAGTTTTGCTTATGCTTTGGAAGGGATGTATAACGGAGAAGAGGCTTTGCCAAAGATCAGAAATTTGAAAGGTTTCGATGAGGGGAACTCACTTACCAATCTCTTATGGTGGATCCATAGTAGAGTCTAGGATTCACATGCTAGAAACTTACTTAGTTTTAGGGTATTAGGGTTTTGTAATATTAGTTATTATTTTGTTCCGATAATTTTTTTTGATAGAAACATATTGCTAGTTTTTCTCACTGTAACTCCGACTTGACTTGGCAGTAACGTGGTTTTACTTTGTACACTTCATGAAATTCTAACAGTTATATGGACATACGAGTTCATAATTCACAATGAGGCAATGCAAGGGTGTTCTTTTTGGTCAATAAAACAAGGATACGGTGTTTTGAAGTATTTTGCATCAAGTTAACTCATAAAATGCATGGTTCCACAAACTCTACAAGAGTTACGTGGTACGTAATATTCGTTGGGCTGTATTTTTTCTTTATGTTTTTGTATAGTACCTGATCATGTATATTCACACTAAAGCAGCCTGTTATATCTTCTTTTGTTAATAATGGTAGGCCTTTTTCTCTCGATGAACAATCCGGCCTGCAACACACTTGTCTGATTCTGAGGTACTTGGAACAAGTGGAAGGATCGAGAAGGCAAGACGTGACAATAGAAGATCAGCTTGTTCTTTTGGTCCTCACCTTTTTTGGCAAAGTTGGTTCTCACCTTCTGATGCAGCGAAAAATAAATTGATAGAAAATTGAAATCCGCTAATCTATTTTTGATCTCGAATCCACGAGGAAAACTGAAATCCACAAAAAAAGTTGAGATAAACTCAAATGGTTTTTATAAAATCACGGTTATCAAATACAACTGATAGAGACTCCTTATATAGAAGCAAATAAATCCTAGGGTGACTAACAATGAAACATAAAAGCTCATGGATTAAAATAAAATAAAGTCCAAAACAAATTAATTAAAACAAAACAAAACAAAATAATAAAAATAAAACTCCAAAAATAATTAAAACAGTCTTCTAGAAGCCCAACGAACTTGGGTGTCTAAAAATAATTTACCACGATCAAACGGTTCTCCAATCTTTATTTTCCGTCGGAAAGCGACCCCCCTTCATTCTACATCAGTCTCCTACACTTCGAAAGAACTCGACCTCGAGTTCATCTTGAAAAAGAATAATAATTTGTAGAAAACAAACTCAATAATAAATCCAATAATTGAACATGTGGTTTAGAAGACGGAGACTCTGCAAACATTGAAGGCACAATCATGAATCCAACACCATAGATGAGTTTGTCAATTGCTTGAGATGAGTCTTCTTGATTGCCAAAATTGCATTCTAGAATAATCTTTGGCTCCGCCTTTGAAAGATTCACTTGAGGCGAGGCTTCTTCAATACTGACAACCGAGTCAACATGAACAAATTCTTCTTTAATCTACAAAGTGATTTCTTCAACATTCTTTTCACATACTGCAGGCTTGATTGTAAACTTGTTCGACTCCTTCTTGAGTAAATGTCTCATCTTTGCAATAACAACCGTTGACACTTTCATGCCATGGTTTTCTAAAAAACACATCACTATCATCCATATCAATGACATGACAAGTAACCTCATCTTTATAAAATTCTCCTATAGAGATGGAAACTTTACAAACCTCTGTCACATGTGCACGGACATCAATCCAAAATGGATTGCTCAACTTCACCGTCGGTAATTGAAGAGAATGAACAACCTTGCTTGCAACAAAATTCTCATGCAAATCACTATCAATTATTGTTGACCATACCTTGTTTTTGATAAAACACGTTGTTCTGAAGTCGTCGTAATCCGGTAAGGTAAATATCCAACATTCCATGCTAGCTTCTTTTTTTTTCTCTCTCCCTCTTCCACTTCCTTTCTTCTTCTTCTTCTTCTTCTTCTTCTTCTTTCTTGATTTTTTTGGTCAGGCAGGTCAGGACAGTTTGATGGTTACCAAGTTGGGTTAGGTCGATGGTTACCGGGTAGGGTCAATGATTACCGGGTCGATTCGAGCTGTCGCGTCAGGTTGTTAGGATACCGGGTCGGGTCGGGCTGGCTCTCTCCAGGTCGGGTCTGTTGCAGAAAAATCCAGAAAACTGGGTTTTCTCTGGGGACGTCGAACGACGCAGAGCTGTGGGCGGAGGCGGGGCAACCTTGGGTTGGGGAGGCACCAGGTTGGGTGGCGACACAGATGCAGGGGCCGGTGGCGACGTCAGGCTATAGAGGTCGAGCGGGAGGCAGGCTCGGCAGGGCTATGATGCGTGTCAAGGCTGGGCTTGGCTGGAGGCGCAGGGCAATTGACGCGGCTCAAGTTGCTTCGCCGGGTCGGGGCAGTGCGGTCGCGACGCTGTGTTCTTTTTTTTCGATACTGTTTTTTTTCTTCTGAATCGAATCGATTGATCACTCACCAGGAATCCACCAAGCTTTGATTACCAATTGATGCAGCGGAAAATAATGAGATAGGAGATTGGAATCCACCAATCTATTTTTGATCTTGAATCCACGAGAAAAACTGGAATCAACCGGAAAAGTTGAGATAAACTCAAAGAGTTTTTATAAAATCACGGTTGTCAAATACAACTGATAGAGGCTCCTTATATAGAAGCAAACAAACCATAGGGTGACTAACAATGAAACCTAAAAGCCCATGGATTAAAATAAAATAAAGTCCAAAACAAATTAATTAAAATAAAACAAAACAAAATAATAAAAATAAAACTCTAAAAATAATTAAAACAGTCTTCTAGAAGCCCAACGAACTTGGATGTCCGGAAATAATTTGCCACGATCAAACGGTTCTCCAATCTTTATTTTCCGTCGAAAAACGACCCTCTTTGTTCTACATCACCTTCTTGCAGACAGTATACACGATCCGACGGTATTATCATTCCCCTATTATATACATCTCGTTTGTTTGCCTTTCATTTTCTGTCAAGGTTGCAAATTGAATAAGGCTAGCTAACTTGGCCAAGTGTTTTTTTAATAAAGCAGAGTACCTAGGCTTAGATAGGTGCCTCACAAGAATTATTATTATTGAAATAGATATTGTAGGATTTCCCCAAGCTAGAGGGACGTCACACCTAAACCTCGGGTTACAGATAGACCACACACATCCTGTATGATATTTGGAGGCACCTCAAACCATAAATTGGCAATTACCCAACCACAAGCAAGATGAGTTAGACGATCTGCTACACCGTTTGCTTCCTAAAAAATATGTCGGATAGTACATGAATGAAAAACATTTAAATAACGCTTACAATCATCTATAATCCGACCTACTTCCGAAAGATCCTTCGTACTTGAATTTAGAGCAGCAACAAGAATAGAAGAGTCAACTTCAATGTCTAGGTCATCTCATCCTTGATGAATACCGAGTAAACCTGCCATGCACGCCTCAGCTTCCATTGCAAGGGCCAAGTGAGCATGAAGATAAGGCTTGGCTAATACCGTAACACTTCTACCAGCATCGTTCCTGAACACCACTTAAATTCCTCCTTGTCTCATATCAACATTAAACGCACCGTCTAAGTTCATTTTCAGCCGACCCCCAGGAGGAACCTCCCATTTAGCTACGGCTCTCTTCTTTTTCTTAATAGCCTTGGGTGATATTGTTGAAAATCATCCAACAACCTGTATGTCCATTGAAGCATATTCATAGGCTGGAAGCTTGAACCTTTTCAATTGACATTATTTATTTCGGTCCAAATTGCCCATAATCTCATGCAGAACCTATCACGTTGATCACTCTCCAATGATTCCATAGTATCTAGTACCCACTCCACCAAACTCTGAGCTGGATGGGAACTTGCCTTCAGTCCCAGAGGACCATACTTCCGAAAAGCCTAGACTGTTGGGTAGTTCTTAAGAAGATGTAGAGAAGTTTCAGACTCCTCGCACAAGACGCACTTATCATCCTTCAACTTCACATACCTCCTAATCAAGGCATCATTTGTAGGCACTATTTGTTTTAACAAACGCCAGCAGAATAATTATACCTTAGGTGAGACTCTTGCACTCCAGACCATCTTCCAATTATACTTTGAAATGCCATCTCCAACCCCAGATGAGGAAGAAGCTCTATCTCTTGAGGACGTAACTGAGTTATAGACATAATAACCACTTCAAACCTGGTATACTCCTTTCTTATCAAAGTGCCAGACATATCGATCTTCCAAAATCCAAATTCCAGTCCTCACGACCGGCGACGATACTTCTCCTCGTATAAGAGTCTCCTCCCTTTACTACTGCGTCCATAAAGAAACAAGATGGAAAATACTTAGTCTTCAGGAGTCTGGAAAGGAAAGTACCATGTTCATGCTGCAACTTCCACCCTTGCTAGCAAGAGTGTAGCTAGCTAAAGGCAAGGGGTCAATTGTCCATTCTTAATTTTTAAAAAGAGTAATTAGTCTTAATTTGTATCGGATATTAATAAAAATGAAACATAAATTGACATTTCTTCAGTTATTCTTTAAGAAATCCTTAATTAGTAATAATAAAATGTAAATTTAAATACTTAATCCAATTAATACAAACCATGTCAATGGTTTCTTACCTTACTAATCCATACTAATATATAATTTAATGCTTTCAATTTCATTTATAGTTTTTTTTTATTTTATAAATAAGCTAAATAGAAACACCATGTTTACCATACAATGACGTACATTATGTCTGAAAAATAACCTATTTTTCAATACTTACAGTGCATGAAATTATGAAAATCTAAAGTTTATTTGAGATGAATTAATGGTCTTTTCAAGAGCGCGTGTTCATTTACGAATTGGTATAAAGAACATTGTTAAAATTAAGTTTGCATTATTTTTAAGCAAAATTGTGTTGTTGCTAAAGAGTGACCGAAGATAATTAATTTTTTCGTTAATCAAATTTAATCCTTCTAAATGAGATGTTTAGCTGCATCACTGCTTGTTAGGCCAAGTGCTTTAGATGTAGATACATATTATTGTACCCAAAGAACTAGACTCTAAATAAATGTTTATACATGCAACCTTATTGTCAACCGTGTCTGATTTCGAAGTCAATTCCAAATGATTTCCGTAGTGATTCAACAATTTTCATCGATCATTACGTTTACCATGCAGTACTTGCACGCATAGTAGACCAATTAATTTCAATGCGATATATTGCTCTAAAAAATATATATAAAAAATTTCAATTCGATGGACAATACTTGCGTATGTTCAATCAATTCAATGGCAATGGGGACGGGAAGATACCACCTATGAGCTCCAACAATGTGTGGAGGCAATAGGGGATGAGCTTTCATCATCAGAGGCCGAGGCTGCGGTGGAGTACTTGGATTTCGACAGAGACGTGCTGTTCGGTTTCGACGACTTCATTAAGTTCGTTGAAGGAGGAGATGAGGAAGAGAAGGTGAATGATTTGAGTTTTGAGGGAGGCGTTTAAGATGTACGACATGGATGGATGTAGGTTCATTACGCCCAAGTGTTTGAAGAGGATCGGATTGCTAGCTAGCTAGGTTTGATCTCAATGAGGATGGTGTCATCAATTTTAATTTATAAGTTTAAGGTCATGATGTTTTGATCTTTGGTACTTCCTTTTGTTTGGATTAGTATTGGAACTGACCCTAGTTAACCAGACTAATGAGGAAATATGGTAAAATGGTTACCTAGCTATGGCAATTCCATGGCTACAATATTTCATACGTGCAATAGTTTTACTTGGAGGTTACTTTAGGGTCAGTTATAATACTAATCAATCAGTGGAGTACAGTTACTCTTTCTATTATGACGTAATAAGTCATTTCTCTTGTTTCTTTTATTACTGCTATGAATGCTGGGTTTTGTATGAATGGCGGGGTACGGTTTTGGTTGTTCTGTCGTGCAGAGGCAAGGGCAAAAATGATATTTCAGTGAAAACTACTGTTCGGACAAAGACAAACTGCTTTTGCGTGCTTCTGGAGTTGTGGGAGCAGACACCCAGCTGGATTTTGGTATTATTATTATTCTTTTTTTTTCTCTTTTACATATAGCCTACTACTCCCAAGAAGACCAACTCTCGGTGGTTCACCAAAGAGGAAAATACCTACTGTGCCAAAATGAAAGCATTCAAGCAAACACCCCAAAACAGATGAATTTCCAGGCAGACTCCAACAAAGGCCTGATGGTCCTTGGCTGCTCTCTGCCTCGCTTCTCTGTCCCCAATGTTGTAATTTGAATTTTGATTATTAGGGTTTTAGACATGATCATGGCCGGTTAGATCTCAGAATTTTGTGGGGACTGCATTGTACAGTCTATCGTCTTCTAAAATTATGGGTTTAAATCAGTCTTTCTTGAGCTCTCGATCTTTTAGCTAGCTAGTAATGGCATCCCCAATTTTTTTTTCTAAATGTCCAATATACTTAGTTAACGGCATTCAAGTCATCTTCTCCAGCATTCTTCTTACGAGATTAACAACTTCCGACAAAAATTCAATAGGATTAACAACTAAATTTATATTATGCGAGCATCTGATATATAACTATTGCCTCGTGGAAGCATTTCATTCAAAAAGAAAGGAAGCAAATTACCTGCAGAACCTATTCCGGGTTTATTTATTTTCCTTTTCATTTCAGATCCGAAAAGAAAACAACCACCCAAAACCCAAAAAAGAAAGAACAAGACCCAAAACCCAGAAAAGCATGAACAATTCGAGGTGCCAAAGTTTTTCATCACATGTCTGAGTTCACTATCATATCAAGCACCAGCAAACACCCCACAAAGAACCAATAAACAAGCAACAAACCCACAAAACATAGTAATTAAAAACCGTATAAAATTAACAGATCCATAGAAACACAATTTCCAGAAATCACAATTCATCAAAGATGCCAACTTTTCATCAAAGATCTGAGTTCAACATCTTACACACACCCATATACAATCACAAACCCACAAACAACCTCAAACGACCCACAAACCCGCAAACATATCGGAAACCCTGAACCCAGAATTTTTACAGGATGACACAGTTCAAAAGATAACAGCACTCAAAAACCTTAGCATTTCTAAACTCTCACCACCTGCCCGAAGATCCTCTACCAGGGGCTTCCTTGGCAGAGGAAGCAGACTCGGATCACTTCTCACCAGCAGACTCAGTCGCCTTGGCACAGGCTAGCAGGAATGTATACTCCTTGCTCCCGGACCAAATGTCAACCTCATAGGCACGAATCAAGGGCCCAGGTTCTCTTGCAAAAGGATCCCTGAACAACATCAGGCAAATAATTTAATGTTAGGATATGGATAACAAGCTTAATGAACAAGCTAATGATTATATACACATCAATGTTGCTTACCTAGATGAACAGGCTGCAACATAAGCATGAGCCGCTGCTAAATACATATCAACATCTCGCTCGGTTACCTCCGAGCCATAGCCGTCGGCCAATTTCATTATGGCCGAGATGACCACCTGTTACAGATAGAACAAAATGGATGTCACATTATGGATGTCCTCATAATCACTTTAAATGGGCTACAAAAAGTTACTAGAAAAAATACCTTTAGGTCTTGTACAACAAGAAGTGATGCACGATCACAAGTAAGGTCAAATGCCCGACCCAAACGAAGCAATTCATGCCATGGAAGTATACCAAAACCTAACAAAATCACAAATAGTTATCAACCAATTTAAAAATCTGACCAAGACAATAGAAATAGCATGGGCCTCAGTTACATTTACTCAGCTTCAATGCAGGAAACACTAACCAGGTGTGCTCTCCGCTGCAAGGAGAAGCTTATCTATAAGTCTGAGCATCACATAGTGACCACATTTCAAATGAGCCAACTCATGAGCAAATACAACCTAATTTCAAAACCAGCACCACAGTTAAAAATTGAATAATTTGAAGACAACAATGCTACAAACCTAATACGCATAAATCCCCAAATCACACATGCATAGATTTGAATCATATACTGTATATACATCGATCCCAAAGGTTCATAGAATCATAGTGCATAGATAAGTGCACATACGTCAAAGTTATGTGGCAGATGTAGATCTTAACTTCTAATAAGAAGAAATACACATTAAAAGAAAGAAGATGAGATAAATGATTACCTGCAGCTCTTGTGGGGTGAGAAGCCTAAGAAGACAAGAGTGAACAACAATGTAGGGTGTGTCTAGTCCAACTGCACGAGCTGAAGGTACATCATTGTTCCGAATGTAGAGTAAAGGCGTCGTCATATTGAGAATCTCGGCGGTCTCAGCCATCAAACTGTATGCATCAGAATACTGGCAAAAAAAACCATTGTATCAAATCCACAACTCCAATTGAAAAAAGAACATATTACTGAGCTGACCTTTTCTTCTTAAATCATCCAGGCCACTAAAATATGCAGAAGAAATAACAAGTCTACTCTATATATCATGCTAATTTCCAGAAAGTGAATAACCTGAGTCAGACCAGCCCGAACACAAGTGCCACCATTCTCAATTACGTCCAATGGAAAGTAACCTACTTCAAGGTAACCTCTGACCAAAGCTGCAATGCAAAGAAAACAAAAAGATAGAGGCTCTCCGCTCTCGACATATACAAATTAGGCAATTGAACTCAGATGCCCATTACCTTTTGTACCCTCTTCAAGCAGAGCCAAGTTTTGCTGTTCCCTGTGCCCCTGAAAGCCCTGCACAATACAAAGAGAAAAATAAAAAACCCTAAATCAATATTCTCAGTCTCTCGAGTAATAATCAAAGCAACACAAGAGCGAAACGGCCAAGGATTAACCAATAAATCGTCAGGGTGACGAAATTCATCCGCTTGCAGATTGGGGAAGACCATCTTCGAAGAAACTCGGCATACCGGAATCCGCCGGACCTTGTTGCGGAGAAAAATCTGAGATTGAGAGCCAAACCTTAAGCAAGGCGGGGAAGAGGTAAAACGGAGAGGTCTGGGGCTCTGGGTTAGGTAGCTGAGGGTCGACATGGAGATCAAAACCGCAATAAATTGAAGCCGAATGTAAATTTCCGAGAAACCGAATGTAAATTTAAATGACAAAACAAGAAAATCTGGCTGCCCTTGACCGAAAAACCCCGTAGATATTTTGGTGGAAGGGTATGAGTGTCTTTACAGGAGAACAAAACTATAAAATCAGTATTTTTTTGGGGACTTGTGAAATTATAAAGCAAGGGTAGCGATCTCATGATGCTTAATTCCAACGCAAAATACATGCATGCTCATGATGAGCAAATCCATCAGAAAATCAAGAGGTTCGATCCTTCAACTCACACATATGTCTTAGTTTTCTACTCCATAGCTGGTCAGTATTTTGTAGTCCTTACTCATGGTGCCTGGTTCTTGCCTTGATCGGCCCTACATTTGCTGCACCACCGATCAAATGGATTCTCGACGACTGTCCCCGACGATTTTTGCACTGACCCAATTCCAGACATTGTGCTTGGAAACCAGTCTGAGGTTAGTCATTTCTGTACGCCAATCTCTTGTTTTCAAATAGTTGTATTTTGAACAGAACAGCCACATGGTTTCTGGAAAGTTTGAGGTATATGTGTACTTCTGTAGTCATATACTGCAAGTGATTTTGGACTAAGCTCTAAGAACATGTAGATAAATAATGAGGAAATTAAAGAAAAATCTAAATTACTAAACCTTTTTTAAAATAAACACACGTATTTTTCTTTTATTTTACAACCAATTCACATAAACAAACTTTTAATATCAAGTATATGTCTATAATTAATAGTTTTCTTCATTTTTCAGTTTCTCTGATTTTCCATGTAGACAGTAGAAAACTAAATTTGATATCTTTCTCAATTTTAAGGTATATGGTATATAGTATATGGTATAGGGTTTAGAATTTCTTTATTTGACTTTAATAATAAGATATCTTATTTATATTATATTATACCTTATGTATATATCACAGAATTAATGAAGAACTGCATCTTTTCACCTAGATGATATTTTTTCTAAAAATAAAGAAAATTGCATGATTCTTGCAAATTGATTGAAAAATGTTAGTGTTAGAAAAAAAATCATAATCAACT
Organism: Comarum palustre; assembly: GCA_951800085.1. Lineage (NCBI taxonomy): Eukaryota > Viridiplantae > Streptophyta > Magnoliopsida > Rosales > Rosaceae > Comarum > Comarum palustre. Next base: position 727,918 of record OX637572.1, on the reverse strand, counting down.
TATTTAAAACAACATCAATTGGGTATTTATTTGTTATAATTGAATGGTGACAATTGTGTAAAATTTAGAAAAAAAATAGGACATAATATGTATTATAATTAATACATTTTAGATGTCTATCTAAAATAAATATTATGTTGGGTTTTATTTAAAACCACAATTTTTGGTGTATATGAAAATCCCCCATAAATAATTTGCTTATATGTTCCCTTTTGGAGTTGTAAATGTGTACTCCATTTTTGCCTGATCACTGTTCTGAAGTTGACGTACAACAAAGGCAAGGGCGGAGACACACACATAGCTAATGGAGCATGTGCCTTACTCAAGTTTTTTGTTTAGAGCACTCTTATATCTATATACTACTAGTGCCCCACTTAATTTATCTTTCTAAAATCATTACTTATATATAAATATATAGTATTTAAAGTTAATTTACATAGGATCACGTGAACTCCTTATTTCATTGGCATTCACACGAGGATGATCATATTAGCAAATACATATATTTTCAGGTAATAGAAGCTATTATAGTTAATGATCTATATTTATGTTTGACTTAGAGATTTATGGTTAATACAAAAATAACTAAACCATACTTCAAACATCCATATACACACTTTTCTTTATTCACAAGTTCTACAAAAATGATTAAACAATATTTTACATTTATACATGTGAACCTTGTTTTATTTACAAATTTATATGTTATCGTGTTGAGCTATATAGGGTTTGTGATAACGATATACCAAGTGTAGGTTATGAATATTGTAAATACTTATACTGTCTGAAAGAATTATTTAACTAAAGTTATTAAATTTTTTTATTTATGTCTCATTAACTTAAAATTTCTGGTCATGTCACTGAACAAAGTTAGTATTCTTATAGTGTATCCGGATGATTGAAGTATTTCATAGTGGAGTACCTATTAGATAAACTTCTGAAGAGGAAATAATATGGTATAAATTGGTTCCTAATGGAATGAAGAACTTGTTCATTCACATTTTCAGTTGGCATTGGTACTCTGAACGTAGATTAATACATCAGTTTTTCAAACGAGATCTTACTAGAGAAATGCTTTCGTTATGTAATACAATCGAGATGCATTACAAACTTGCAACATGTAGAAAGCTACGCATCGATTGATATTTGAGTTATAGTGAATCAAAAGTCGATTGATACTCGAGTTTACCGTTTACTTCACAAACTCGGTGCTAATGAGTAAAATTTCCATAGCTTGATTAAGGACCAAAGTTCTCAGTGACAGTGAGAATCAAATTTGGATTTTGGAATCGCTCTCAATTGTGCCTTTCACTTTTGAAACTTTATCAAACCAGCTAGATCCTTAAAAGTTACGTTTCCCAGGATTAACTTTGCTTAAAAATGGGAAAATAAAATGTGGTCGTCGTATAGCTACGGCCTAGGGAGATGGATCACGGACTCACGCCGATTCATCACATCCATCATGAACAGTGGTTCTGGGTTAATATTTGGATGAGAGTCATGAGACTTTAGGGTAAAAAGAAGCAATGCCTAGCTTTTACCAGTTTCATATGTATAAAGCCTAGAAACTAAAACCGTTTCAGACGTACACATGATCTAATAGCGCGCGCGTGTTCCAAAATCGATCACCGCTGGGTTTAAGGATCTTTTTTTTAGAAAGAAAAGTTGCTAAAAAGTCATCATCATTTTTGAAGTTAACAATCTAACATTAACCAACGGGTAAATATGTTTCGAGCGTCACCACCCATTAACCAACGGGTAAATAAACTTTCTAGAGTGGCAGTAATTGACCAGATTCCCACAGCAAATTAGATACTGTAGACAGGATGCCCCATTTTCAGTTTTAAGCAAACGAACATATAAATAAAGAGAGAAATTACCTGGTGGCCTTGCCTCGGAGGTTAATTACTAGTCTGGCTAATTAGGGCTAATCAATCAGTGGAGTACAGTTGTCACACATGCTTCCGTTCCGCTGGTGCTGGTCTTCCTTTTATGTCATTTCTCCGAACGCAAGGGCACATATGATATTTCAGGGAAACTAGGGTTGGGACAAAAGACAAACAAAACCACGCTGGTTTTGCGTGCTTATGAGGGAGGGGGTGGTGCAGAGGAAAACCCAGCTGGGTTTTGGTGTTATTCTTTTTCTTTCTGGAGCATAGGTGGTAGGTTGCATTCGATAGTTGGCAAACCTCCCAAAACAGATGAATTTCCAGGCAGACTCCAACAAAAGCCTGATGGTCCTTGGCTTGCTCTCTGCCTCGCTTCTCTGTCCCCAATGTTGTAATTTGAATTTTGATTATTAGGGTTTTAGACATAGTCTGTGCGGACTGCTTTGTAAAGTCTATCGCCTTCTAAAATTATAGTCTTTCTTGAGTTTTTGAGATCCCAAATGCATCAACAGTAGTACATGCAAATTCACTGACTGCATTTTTAGTCCTCTTGATCTCCGTTCACTTGTACTTATTGTGGATGGATGCTTCAGTCAGTGAACCCTATTTCGCCGTAAAAATTGCTGTCCAGTAATAATAATAAAGTTTGCTGTTAATAACGAGAAAAATGACCTCTTGTGAGGCATGAAATTGATAACTAACTATTCTTTTAAAAATTCTTAACCCTTTTAGAGCCTGAAGACTTGACAAACACAGTCTCTATTTTTTTTTACAAACACAGTATACACACATTCTCACAGGCATTCTGGAATTTCAATATTATGAAATGCAAAAGTCTGCCTCCAATTTTGATACAAGCTAGCTAGTAGTGCAAAAGTCTAAACTGAGTCCAAATATTCTTAATTAGTTAACGCCATTTAATTAAGTCGCAGATTCTCCAAAATTCTTCTTACGAAACTACTAACTTTCCGCAAAAATCTCAATAACGATCAACTAATGCCTTTTGTGGAATCATTTTATTCTAAAATAAAGGGAACAGATGAAACCAAATTTAGCATTCAGCTTGAATAATTCAAGGAAAATCTAATCCTTCCACAGAGAAAACAATATGCCCTAATTTTATTGTTTTTGCAGAAGCAAAAGAGAGAGAGATGATACTATTACTAGGAATCTATGATACATTAATGTTTTTTTAAAAAGACATAAGAAGAAAATTATGGCCCATGTTTTCAAAATCTACATAAATAATGGGTAGAGCTTGGGTCTTGGCATAAGCTTTTGGGGTTTCTATGATACGTCTTTCTGGCAATAACCTAATGAAAATATACATCTGATAACAAGCTTAAGGACAAACAGGGATTAGCCATACAAACAGAAGGAGACCTGCTGGTGCCTAGAAGTATTTAGAACTCTACTCAAAAGGTGGACAAAGTGAAGGTTTATAATGAAAACAGATTGCAAAACCCATCAAATCCAGGACGACTTTCGCCATTCGGATCGAATACTATCCAATTTGGGTTGCACCAAAAACCCAGAAAAGAAAGAACGTACAAGACCCAAAAACACAGAAAAGAAAGAAACAAGACCCAAAACCCAGAAAAGAATGAACAATTCAAGGAGCCAAAGTTTTTATCACATGTCTGTGTTCACCATCATATCACGCACCAGCAAAAAAACCCCACAATGAATCAATAAACAACCAACAAATCCACATAAAATTAACAGATCCATATATAGAAACACAATTTCCAGAATTCAACTTCTTACACACCCACAAACAACCACTAAAACCCACAAACAACCTCAAGCGACCCACAAAACCACAAACATAATTAGAAACACTAAGCAGAATTTTTATAGATCTGACATAACAACCAACACTCAAAAAGATAGCGAAGATATCATTTTGAAACTCCTCACCAGCGGGCTGAGGATCCTCTAATTCTTCTTAGCTTGTTCCTCACCGGAGACCTCCTCCTGTATGATTTAACTGTGAACAGACATCTTTCGCTGGATTTCACGACCACCTCCACCGGCTTAAAAGCCACGTTCAGATTCACCTTGTGTTCGCTTGGCTTTTTGCCGTATTCTGAAGCTTTGGTTACCATCGGTGAAACACCGTCGGTCAGAAGTGGGGTGATCCCTTCCTTTGGGGATACTTTGCAAGTACAGCAGTGAGAGCAGCCGAACCGAATGCAGCTCCCCAGACGCCGGCCATTTTTTCACGGTTTGGGATGAGGAAGGCTCTGTGTGTGTGAGAGAGAGTGGTGTGGTCTTTCCCCTGGATCCGATCCTCTCCTAATATTTGTCTCGTAATATTGTCTAATAAAGCGATCTTGACCACTCAATATCACTCAACAGACGACGGTGTTTCACCGATGACAACCAAAGCTTTAGAATACGGCAAAAAGCCAAGCGAACACAAGGTGAATCTGAACGTGGCTTTTAAGCCGGTGGAGGTGGTCGTGAAATCCAGCGGAAGATGTCTGTTCACAGTTGAAATCACACAGGAGGAGGTCTCCGGTGAGGAACAAGCTAAGAAGAATTAGAGGATCCTCAGCCCGCTGGTGAGGAGTTTCAAAATGATATCTTCGCTATCTTTTTGAGTGTTGGTTGTTATGTCAGATCTATAAAAATTCTGCTATTATTTTTTCTGAGATTCCTCAACACTAGTTCTCAAGAGGGATATAACTTTGGCAGGATCAGGGTCTCCAAACACTGAACTTCCAGCAACTATGCAGTTTGCTCCAGCTGAAGCTGCAATGTCCATGGTTGAAGGCCCTAAGCCACCATCTACCTGGGGAATGAGGTGGAAAGTGATTTAAATAGCATCATCCCAATGAGATTGAAGTATGTTTTTCTGAACACTTATTTACTCAATGTGTATGGATTTGCATGTCATAAGCAAGAGACACAATAAGGGAAACTAATTCAGCTATTGCTGAGATATATGGTAAACCATAATGAGACCAACAGACACAGTAAGAAAAAAAAGGAATTCAGTGGGTTGGCTTACCTCTATATTTAGTGAAGGATACTTCTCTCTCAGTGTGCGAACCTTATCCATTGTTTCAGGCATGAACTTCTGTCCACCAAATCCAGGTCCCACAGTCATAACGAGGACCATGTCCACATGAATTTCACTTTCCACCTGTGGATTACAAAAGGCTAACCACTCAACCAGAATTCTTTGGAGTAGAAGTTTACTCACACTCAACAATCCATGAAATATAACAATAAATCAATTTTAGTGTCTGTGAATTAATAACGGGAAGCCAGGATTCAATAAATATTTTAACATAAGCACTCAAATTTGTAAACCACCAAATAACAGGTCAAAGAAAAGAAAAAGGTTGTAGAACAAGGCATACCAGTGGAAAAACCTCTTCAATAGGTGTTCCCGGCTTCAATGCCACACCTGGTGTCATGCCCTTGGACTTGATCCTTTGGACAAGCTCTTGCCAATTATCTGCACAAAGGAGGAAACACAAAGTGAGTCTAAAGAAACACAAACACACCCTAACATCTCAATTCCCAAACATCACCACATGCAACCCACCTTTGGATACCTCAACATGGAATGTGAAACCCTAAGCACCAGCTTTTGCCAACGGCTCAACATAATCAAGAGGGTTTGTGACCATAAGGTGACAATCCAGATACGCGCTGTAGACAATCCAACATGACACCTTCATCCATCATTTTACACTCAATTCACACTTAGCAAAAGAATGAATATATAACAAGTTAAGAAGCATTACTCTGTATGCTTTCTCAAACTCTGAATGACAGGAGCACCAAGCGTTAGATTGGGGACAAAGTGCCTAATCATTAAAACATAACAACATATAAGACCATGAAAAACCTCTCACAAGCTACAAAGCAATACAATTGGCTCATTTCCATACCGAAAATCACACATTGATTCACTTATGCACAAATACCTACTGCACCAGCATTCACAAATTCATGTTCTTTCTACCAAATTCATACTTCTCTACTTCTAAACATCATCCAAGCTACTTCATTGTCTCAAAATACAACTAAGTAAACAAAAATAGAGGACATGTATAAAACCAGATTCTTTAGCAGCCACTGAGTGATGCAAGTAACATGATAAGCAACAAGAACCGAACCACCCGTCCTGCACATAAAGAAGAGACACAACCCAGTTTTAACCTTTTGTTTCTTAAACATGAATCATGGTACTAGTAACACAACAAAAGAACAAAACTTCATGATTTAGAGTTGAGTTGATACCATGATGTCCATGTGGAGCCAATCGGCGCCGTCTTTGAGCATGCGATGGGCCTCCGACGCCAAATTGGCGAAGTCCGACGACACCATCGACGGTGCTATTTTCGCCGCCACCCCCATTTTCCGATTTTGGTGAGCGAAACAAACAAGGTTTTTAGCTTCAGCCGAGAAAAGAGGTTGGTTTGGTTGGTGAGATGAGTCGTTAACATACGGCGCAGGCTTTTTTCCGGGTCGGATTACTGGAGTATGGACCTCGTAAGTCCATTATTTAGTGGATAATAGTGCAAAATGAAGCCCATAATTTGAGAGGAAAATGAGCAGCGAGAAATTGTCGATATTGAACGGTGACACGCTTGATTCAATATTATTAAATAATAAAATTTACATGAATATTGATACCTCAAGAGATAACGATTTAGATAGTATTGTTAAGGCACGGGAGCGTCGTGCAAGATGAAATGAAACAGGACGAAACGGCGACAGTCGTCTGATTTTTAATGAATTGATCATGTTCGTTGGATCAATTCATTAAAGTTCGAACGGTTGTCGCCGTTTCATCTCGCACGGCGCTTCTGCGCCTGAGTAGTCCCGACAATTTAGATACCTCAAGAGTTCATGTCATTTCAAGTTTTCAACTCTGGTGTGATGATATGAATATGTATCATGTGGATCGATCACAATATACGGTTGTATAATTTTTTTTGTATGAGGGGCATTGATGCTTATCTAAATACTGAGGTCAATTCATGTGTGTTGCCCAATGTTTAAATGAAATCAGCAACGAAATCATGAACTAGCTAGTTGCTGAATATGATTTTTTTTCTTTTTAAATAATTATAGAAGGACTAGGCGACTAGCTCATTGTTTCGTTACGATAATGTTGAATACGACTTGTTTGTTTAGAACGTATTTGTAAATGTCACAATACTAGCATTGAAAACTCGGAAGAGGCATGAGGCAATGAAAAGACCACGTGGACGGCGCGTCACATGAAATTATCCTTATTCCATAGTTTGATTGATCGATAATTGCTAGACAAAATTATTCCAAATCAAAATGGTGGCACTATTAGACTAGATAAAAGACAAGAACAACAAGATATGCTAATAATACGTGTATATGTCCACACCACCTAGCTAGCTATTGTTCGCATCCCATTTGTCACATATTAAACAATCAATGTGTGACTATAGTTTGATAATGAGTGTATCATGTAAAGATAAATAAGACAATTTCATTTGTGATAACTTAGATGACATGAGCGATGAAATGAGCATGGAAATACTTTCGAATTTAAACTGTTTCAAAGAATCAAATCCCTCACGCATTGGAAACTAAAGGAGAATATATCTAAATCTTGTGCAACTTGAATCTGCTTTCATTTTGTGCATCAAGCACTTCATGCTAAAGAGTTTGAGTGGTTTCACATCCATTCTTACTAACAGACCGTTCAACATTTTAAAGGTTCATTATATATGGGTCCTCACACCCCACACCCCAATTTTATATGGTTCTCTTATTGCATGTCATTGTTTGTGTTATTATTTTGCCCTAGCTAGCTAGTGTGAAGGTTTACCCTCTGGTGATTTGTTATCATTCGGGCAATTTGTCGTTAATTAATCTATTTTGCTTAATCAGCTATAGTATGGAAGGCCTAATTATCTGGTTGAATTAGGCCTCATCATAGACCGGGTTAGGACCGGTCCGATCTTAAATTTTAAGACTTAAGGTAGGGTAGGGCTCGGTTAAAATCAACAAAATTTAGGACCGGATAGGGTAAGGTCGAGACTTGAATATGTAAGCCCTAACCCGCCCTAGCGGCCCATTTCGTTAGGGTTAATAGAGTCGGGTAGAGCCGGCCCTTTAAATAGGGCTAAACAGGACCGAGATGAGCTTGTTATTTTTTTCTCATAATTTAGCTTTGGAATTATATGTAATGAACCTTATTTTTTGTGTTATATTTAACATGCATACACATTATACTTAATTTAAGACATCTATCTATAAACTAAGTGGTTCTATAAACTAAGTGATCATACTCATATATCTCACGAACTAATGCTCTAAATCATCAAAATACAATCGTTAATCAACAAAACAAAAGGAAATCAAATGAACAAAGATAGCAAATCAACTACAAAAGAGAAGATTAGTTGTATTGTATCAAAAAATAATAAACATATTAAAACAATACAAAAAATAAGAAATTATTAGGGCCTAAAGGGCAGGTTTTTAGGGTCGGACCGGGTTCGGTCCTAAAAGACTCATTAAGATAGGGTCGTAGGATATGACCGAGTTTCATTTGCTTAACTCTTACCCTACCTTACTCAAGAAGGGCTAGGGTCGGCCCGTTCTAATGGAGGGCCGGATAGAGCTTCAGCCCTATAGGATAGGGCGGGTTTTATGGCAGGTTAGGGTTGAAGGGTCAAATGATAAGGCTAAGTTGAATGTTTAAGTAGTAGCAATCACTAAACATATTATAAAGTATCCACGTACTAGATGTAATAATGCTATATAGGGTTAACATGCACAACAACTTCTCATCTACCGATCGACTAATTAGACATTTAATAGTGCATGATCGATGGTCTATCTGTCTATTTAATTTTCATTATCGATTGAAGATTAATTAACTCCTTCAAGCGTACTCTACATACAAAATCAATCCTACAGTCTAACCAAAGAGAATTCACACAACGTACTTGGTTACATACACAACGGAAAATAGCAAAAACGTGGAATTTCGTCGTGACAACTTGAAAATCATCGTAAAAACTTGATAAGTGCAATGAAATTTATTTATATAGTCTCATCAGTAACAACTAGCGTGTCGCAAATAGTTTAAACTAGCCATGCAACTCGTGGAGATTGTTATAATCATCATTTGGCACGACCACCACCGGAAACCTAACCTGCATGCATTTCTATATTCTCATCCCTAGCTCCCATACGGGTATATTTTACGAAAACTGAGAACCTAACCATTCTAAAGCTGAAGAATCTTACTTATAATAGATATTATCTACACGTGATTGATCTTGATATTCATAGCATCCAATTTGTTTGTGTTCTTCGATTCACGCTGCTGCATAGTAAACCCAGATTCTTCTTTTTGATAATTGTCTGCTGCAGCACACCTTCTCCAAAGCAGCAAAGTCATCAGGGTAAATATATTGCTCGAAGATATCGATCTTCATCCTCAAAGAGATTAACTTCTTGGATCAACAACTCAACATCGTGTTTACCTACTTTCCATGACCAACAATTCCATGAAAAAGACTTGACAGAAATCCGGAAAACTAATTAAGAACTTTCCGTTCTGGTTAAATTGGTCTGCTGATGTTCGAGTTAAAGGGTCATCGTCGTCTTGGTGATTTCCATCGTTCTCAACTTTAGTCAAGTGATCGATGCTCTATCGGGCCACATCCCCTATAGTTTGTCTCTTTTAAGGCATAATTACCAAAGTTGAAACTTCGAACAAACAAATAACATCGATGATAATCACGAATCTATAAACAAACCAATTAAACTTGGTTGATATTCTATATATAAAGCAAACTCCATCATATAGAGTTACTTACTCTTCTGCTGTCAATCAAACTCATCAGATCGAGCAACAGACACAAGTAGCCGTACTTATGTATTTATATGATTTCACAGAGTGCAGAGAGAGAGAGAGAGAGAGAGAGAGAGAGAGCAATAAGGTCTTTTGAGAGAGAGAGCAATAACGCATGGCTCTCTGTCATTTTGACCCCGTAGCCGTACGTATTTATATGATTTTCACGTTCATGTATTAAAACGATCGACTGTATTATTATTTGTCCTATATATTGCTAGTATTCCACAGAGGCGACCAGTATTAAAACGATCGACTGTATTATTATTCGTCCTATATATTGCTAGTATTCCACAGAGGCGACCAGTATTAAATTGAGTAGTAATGAGATTCAAAGTCATGGAACGAAAGCTATTGGGATTCATATTCAAAGACCTCTGAATTGAGATTGGTATATGTTAGTCGTCTCCAAAAACCTACCAATTTGCATGTGAATAGCATATATAATTTATGCATTAGTTGATGTGGTCAACTTATAAGTTAAGGCATGCTTCAATATATTTTAATTTGGGTATAACAGTAAATGTTCAATTAATATTAATTTTAAAGTGTAATTGTTAATTTCAATGAAAAACTGTTTTGATGGTCCATTTCAATTAATCTATAAAGATTACCTATTTATCTCTAATCTAATCTATTTACTCATCACTCATTCCAAACTGACATTTCTCTATCTTTCTCTCTCCAAATCCGAGCTTTCAAATGCCGGCAAACCCATTCCAGCGTCGATATGCTTCTGACAATGAAGCCTTGACCTTGCCTCTACCATCACCGACGACTTTGTCCTCACTGTCACCATCTCTGACGACGTGAAGACACCGACGAGGCTAGATCTCTCCCACTATCACTTTGATCCCGATCTGGAAGTTTATCTCTCTTCTTTCTCTCTCTCTCTCTCTCCAGTCGGGATGAGGACCGAACTCGATCATCTAAGGCAGAGCTCCCCCGCCGCTGTCGCCGTCGCCGTGGAGATTGAATTCAACCTTGCAGACGACGTCGACGAGGACTCAAGTTAAAACATCTATTCTGGCTCCAGTGATAAGGTCTGATCAGTCAGGTGTTGCGATGCAGTCGATCTTCGGCCTCTGATCTGTAACCAGCGTTCATGTGATGAGAGCCGAGATGCGGATCTCCGCCCTTCGACTTGGTCGACCTGCTTGATCAAGGTTTTTTTATGGGGTAATGAAGTTCTACCGAGATGAAAAGTTAATAAGTTCTACCAAGGTGAAAAGTTAATAAGTTCTACTGTGGTGAAAAGTTTAATAAGTTTACTACCCTAGTAAAAGTTTACTAAGGGTAGTAAACTTTTTTTTTTCTCATTTAAGTTGATTTTTCATTGTTTTTAATGTGTATAATGGGTTTCGGAGATACTGTTTTGCAAATTTACTACCCCTGGTACAAGTTTATTAAAGGTAGTAAACTTATGATTTACTACAAATGCCTCGAGTTTGTTCGTTTACTCAAGTTGATTACCCCAGTAAAAGTTTACTAATGGTATACTGGGGTTAGTAGACTTAGTTTTGAAGTATACTGAGGTTAGTAAACTTGGTTTTAAAATATACAGTGAGTTATTAGACTTGGTTTGGAGTATACTGGGTTAATAGATTTGGTTTTGTAGTATACTAGGGTAATTAGACTTAAATTTGGAGTATATTGGGGTTTGTAGACTTGAATTTGATGTATATGTAGCGCAGTAAACTTTCTGTAAAAGTTTATTGCCCCTAGTAGAAAAAATTCCGGTGAAATTCCGATTACTAGTAATTTTTCGGCATGCGGTGACCGGAGTCCGGCGGTTGGTGATCTGAGACCGGAGTCCGACAAGCGGAGATGCTTCGGCAAAATATTCTCTCTCCTTTTTTCTCTAAGTGTTTATAAGGAATAAGGGTAAAATTGTCTAAAAAATTATTTTATTATGAATTTAATAATAATTTATATAATTAGACATTAGTAAGTACAACTTGTATTAAACTAAGTATTTGACTTTTTAATTTATTGATTTGAAGTTTGACTTTTTTTATTTTATGTAAACTGTCATTCTTCCCATGTATAAATATTATGGTTTCTCAAGTCTTACGATTTATATTATCATCATTTCACAAATCCAGGGACAACCTCTCTTTTAACTACGACCAACAAAAAAAACCTCTCTTTTAACTTTCACATCATGCATGACTAATCCAAACTTATCGCTAGTTATACTACTTTTCGACATGTTTAGGATGCCGAAGCTTTAAAGTCTACAATTACTCGATAGTAAAACCAACAATGTGTAACGATTCGATTATATATGATCTTGTAACCGATCTTGTAATACACAACTTGAATGACAATAATCCTCGAACACTATACTCAAGCAAGGGATCAAACTCTTATATACTCGTGTGAAATTACAGATACTAGGGCTGGGATCGGTACGGGTCGGGATTTGACCTATCCCGATCCCGAAGTTAATATAGTAATCCCGATACCGATCCCGATCTCGAAATTCGGTACGGGACGGGTCGGGATTCGGGACATGTCGGGACCAATCACGATCCCGATCCCGAAAATATGCAATTTTTAGTTTTAAATAGCTACATTTCTACTAAAAACTTGGGACGGGTTCGGGATCGGGACGGATAGAGCCTATACCGATCCCGACCCATTTAAGAAATTCGAGATCGGGTTCGGTATCGGGACGTCGTATCTGAAATTTTTGTCCCGTCCCGTTCAGTATCGGTACGGGATGGACGGGTTCGGGATCGGGATTTCGGGTCCAAATTCTCACCCCTAACAGATACCAAAGATAATAAGATTCAAACAAACACTGAAATATATTTGATTCTTTCGAATTTATTTTCATCTTTGCTTAGGAAATGTGTTTATTAAATAACCATTTACGTCCCTTTAACGACCTCTCACATTCATTCGTCGCTTTCAACCACCAACCTATGGCAACCCTCCAAGTCGGTCTCTCCATTTATATAAAGTCCATAATAACCCCATAAATTCCAGTTTCCTTCAGATTTTAGAAATCAAAATCGCCAAAGAAGAAAAACCTTTTCAACCCAAAAAATTAAAATTACAAAAATTAAATAAATAAATAGAGCCCACCATTATCTCTCTCTCCTACCCTTTCGTAGCGTAAACTCACCTCTCAAGCTCTCTAGAAATTAGAGGAGATTTTTCTTCCCTCCCTTGGGTGCGAGTTTTGGTACTCACTCTCCTTCAGCATAACGCCAAAAAACGCATTCTTTCTTCCTTTCTTGTCCATCCCCCCACTTCTACTTTACTCCTCTCTCTCTCTCTCTCTCTCTCTCTGTTTCAGAGCATCAGAGATATTTGTGTTGTGTTAAGTTGGAGTTGTTTAGAGAAATGGGTGCTTGTGCTTCTTCTCACAGAGAATCCGGGTCAGCCATGAAACTCGGAATGACATTCGGGTCCAAACCCGACAAGCTCTCCTCCATCCCACCTTCCCCTGTCAAGGAGACAAACGTTGGCCGTCCGATCACCGATCATTGGTCCCCTGCTCGTTCCACGGCCACGGCTTTACGAGACTACGGTAAAAAGACTTCAGCTTTTCTTTCTTCCTATGCGGTCAAACTTATCAAAGTTTCTTCCTTTGTTGGTCTTTTCAGTTTTCTATTAGTGTGTTCTTTGTCTTTGTTTTTGAATGAAAGGGTCGTCTGTTTTGTGATGTTTAACTTCTGAGTGATGAGTTCATGTTATGTTCTGGTGAAAGTTGGTTACTTTTTTGGTTTGGTTTAATCACTTTAATGCGTAACCATGTTTGATTAGCTATTAGATGTATGCAAAACCTTGTTGTTGGGTCATTTTCGTACCGTTTATGGCTAATGATGCTAGTTGTTTCGACACTTGAGTTTCTTTATCTGTTTGCTTATGGTGTGATATTGGAAATTGCTTAAATGTATTCTCTTGGTTTTTGCAATCATGATTCTGGTGACTCCTTATTTTAAGCAAGTAGTTGTGCATTTACTTTGAGACGTGGTGTTTTTTTTTCTAAGTTATTTTTTCTTGTTGTAGTTGTGGTTTTGGAGTTTTGGAATATTGGTTTATATTTGAAGCTATACTCACTGTTGTGGTGGGTTTTGAAATGGGAAAATTTGGCTTGAGCTACTTGTGAAGTAGCAACCATTGATTGAGGAGTCGGCACCACTATTTAGATCACTCTCCTGTTTGTATGTGAAGAAAATACTACTACTGAGCTTCAAGTAAAAAAAATCTGTATCTCAGTAAGGAAAAGGTTAATGGAGCCTTTTCTGACCTCTGATTTCCCAGGATGATATCAGAGATAGGTGAAAGTCATTGTCCTAGGCTTTAAAGGGAAGATGAGGTCTTTACAGTATGTGTTCAGTAGTTTCTCTATCAATGATCAGATGGAATTTAATATAGATGACTTTTAGTGAGCGTGGTCTTTTTTTCAGTAATTGAGAGCATTCTGATCTGCACCAGTAAGGATCTTATGGAAATCTATGGCTGATGGTTGGACCACATTTGGTCTGGAATTCGTCAGTGTGTTTCTATACTGTATTGCTATTAGTGATTAGGTAGAAGTTGGTAGTCTAATTACTCTAATTTTGTTGAGTTAGTACTCTGATAATTTTCAAGAAGCATTGTAAAACTATAGGAAGCGCAAGAAAGAGGCTTTTTAATCGAGTACTGAATTCCCTTCCCAGTGTTGTTCATTGTTGATAATTGAGTCTGGACTTATGTTTGTCTTCCCCACTCCCTAGCCTGCAAGTGACACAATGGCATGATATTACATCATTACCACAATATCTGATTTCTATTGAAATATTGCTGATAAAAGTCATGCACTTGGCATGGCACACCTAATTGCCGTTGTTCAGACTTTGCTTATTGTTTCTATTTGATGGTGTTTGTAAAGGGGGTGTTTTTATAGGCAAGCATTTGAGGGTTCTGTCAGATGTGTACTCAGCCTATTTTGTTATAGTAAAGCCTTTATTACGACTGTTAGTTGTATAAAGTTAATAACGTCAGCTGTTTATTAGCAGGTAGTAAAGAGGATGCCTTCTTTGATTCCAAGCCTTGGTTGGACTCAGATTGTGAAGATGACTTCTACAGTGTCAATGGTGGTAAGCATTTATTGGAATGCTCTGTGTCATTTTGTCTCTTTAACTTATGACTATGTACCTTTCTCTTCATTTACTGGGGTGTTTGTTTGGGTTGGTTTCTTGTGTACGAGTGAGCTAAAGTACTGTTCTTTCTTGAGGTGCACACAGTTTGTAACAGGGTGGTGATTAAGCGGAATGACAAAGAATATATAATACTCAAGAGTTTGCATTCACTGTATTCCATACCATATGGTTGTGGGCTGTTGTTTGACCTGTTTATCATTTTGGCCTCTAATGCAGACTTCACTCCATCCCGTGGAAACACTCCGGTTCATCACAACTTCTCTCATGTCAACAAAACTCCTTTTGGGAACAAAAGTCCTGTTTCTATTCCTGCTCCATCTCCAAAAAAGAAACTTGCTGATCTCTTTCGCGAGAGCTTCAGAGATGGGGATGATGTTGATGAGGCAAAGGATAGCTCAGGTGATCAGACCATGACTAATGGAAAGATGGAAGTGAAGCCAGCATCCCAAGACCTCCCTCCAAAATCTTTGAATGGTACTCCTTATGTTTCTGGTGGCGAAAGGACAGCCAATGAGGATCGAAGTGAAGACAGACCAATCAAGTCTACTCAATGCTGCCTTCCTACCTTTGCTTCATTCGGCATCTCTAGTCAGAGGAGGAAGATGAGCCCTACCATTGCTGTAGCTGACAGAGCTTGATTCTGACACCATAACACAATGTAAATGAAGAAGCCCCAAGTCCTTGCTAAGAGTTTAAATTTCTACTTCCATAATATGTGAAGTCCATGAAATCCCTGATGTTGAAATTAAGAATTTTGGGATGGAGGGAATGTAAAGAGTTAATGCAAAGATTTCTATGAGAATTTATCGCCTATGTAGTAGATATTAAATAGAGGAGAAATCTTGGATCACAAATTTTCAGGTTGAAATCATCCAAGTCTAACCTATCTATTGCTGCAGTTAATGAGTCATCTACCTACAGATGTATATGTATTAACTTTTATTGCAGTGGAATTTACCCAAGAGGCCAAATGTTCAGTGTTTGTTGGTTCATTTCTCAGAATCCTTCATTGCTTATAGTCCCTTTAAGAAAGGAGAAGTTGCCTCACACAGTGAATTAATGCAATAGCTCAGAAACGCATGAATCAGGAGGTCCTTTTGTGCTGAATCCAGTGTGAAACATCTGAGACATTTCTCACTGGATTCGACAAACTGAGAGGGGCAGAATATGAAATTTTTTTTTGACGAATGGGCAGAACATGAAATAGACATGGAAGTATGGTCACTAACTGGCTTTTGATTCTCATTTTAGTTTTTTTTGTTTTCTTGACCAAACATTTCTTGCTTTCACATTGCCGACTCCACGATGAAGGCACTGGTTGCAGTTGGTGCTTTGGTGCGGTTCCTTTTTGCCCATATTTAGAATGGCACAACCGTTTTGCAATATCCAGTTCCTGCAATTGTGATGAAGATGATAAGTGTTTGTGTTTTTGTTGGAGTTTTTCTGCAGAAAGATGGGGTGGTGCTGGTTTGGAACTAAGTGGGAGGCTTATGCTCATTGCTCAAAATTCAATAACCCGCCCGTTAACTGCCCATTAAAAACCTTTCTTTGAACCGTCCAATAACATAACGGGTTATTAACCTGCCAGCAACCCGTTAGTAAACGGGTAGAAACAAGTTGTCCAATGGATTCTAGCGGAACCCGTTAAGAAATAAAAAAATCAGAAAACAAGAAGAGAAAACCTATTCTGTTGTAGAATATGTGCTGATATAGAATGAATGGAATCAATCTTATTATTATGAATAGGGAGAAGCTCTTTATATAGAGACTCACTCTAAGTACAATGAACCAATCCTACATGGATTAAGATAAGTCCAATCCTACATGGATTGGGTTAAGTCCATAATGTAAACATATACAACTAGGGCACACGTATAAGGCCCATGGGGCTAAGCCCATATACAAGACATGGACCAGACACATATATATCAAATATCCTATAATATATTCGACTCAAAGTGTCAGATTCATAGTCTCATGTTATTATTTCTCACTTCACCCAAAAACACCGACGTCGTTGACTAGATTGGCTCCGCTCCGAGGTCATCGTTGATTCGTTGTTGTCTGCAAAGTCTTTCTTGATCCTCTCTTTTCCTCATTCTAAGGTAAGTTTCCAAAGTTCCAATCTAGGTGCACATTCGCTCTCTAATCTCAGTAATTCAACTTCATTTCTGATTTCTGGGTATGTTTCTGATTTGCTTTAAAACCCTGGGCTTTGGTTTACTGAGTTGTATATCAAGAGTGCTCTTGATCGAGTTTATGATAAGCCAGTCACTATTGATCGATCGAGTTTAATTAACATCAAACTAGATCGATACTGTTAAGTAAAACAGCTAATATTCAATTCTTCAAGTCTTTAATATTATATCAAAAGATGAATGTATAATCATCGAATTAAGACGTACTCGTGAGTAGACTTGATTAAGAGTTTGGTTGTTCCTACCTTCTCTAGTTTGAAGTGTTTTCTAACTATATCTGTATTTTCATATGCAATATTGATGTTGTGGTGATGTATGCTTGATTAAGAATGATTTCTAACAAATAATTGATTAAGAGTTTGGTTGTTCCTACAAGGCCAAATAATTGTAGCAATAGGAGAAGCATATGTTTAGTTATTGATGTTGTCTGTTGAATATAGCATGTGTTAGTTATGTTCTTGTATTGAATTCGCTGTTTTTATATTATTGAAGTAAGATTCATAGTTGATTTTCATTTTCTTTTTATTGCAGAATGGATGAGGAAGAGGGTATATCAATATCAATTGAACAAGAAGAATCTGCTTCTTTGGTAGAAAGAAGGACAAGAGGAGCTTCTACTCATAAGCAAAAAAAGTCTTCTCGTTGTTGGTTGTCTTTTAAACCGTTGCATGTGGGTAAAGATCAGATTGAGCTGGAAAAATGCACAAAGTGCGGAGCCGAATACAAGTGTGACAAAATGACCGGAACAGGTAGCCTTATACGTCATCATGATGTTTGTTATAATTCTACTGTTGTGTCCTCCTACTTCTGCACGTTCTTAATTGTTCAAGATGGATTGAAATCTATTGATGTGTCGGTGATAAAGATACATGAGTGTCTCAAGTACATCAAGGGTTCAATGACAAGGAAGGAAAAAAATTTGGCCTGCGTTGAACAAGTTGGACTGGGAGGTAATAAGAGAGCTTTGCGACAAGACGTGCCTGCTAGATGGAACTCCACCTTCAAATGCTAGATAGTGTACTCTTCTATCGTCGTGCTTTGATAAACTTTGAATTAATTGACATCGAGTTCAAATGTTGTCCTTCTTCTGAATGGGACACGGTTGAGCAGACCTCAAGGTTCTTGGAATTTTTTTATGATGTCACTTGCTTATTTTCTAGAACCAAGTATCCAACTTCGAATTTGATTTTTCCCAAGGTATATATGATCCAACAAAACATTCAACAAGCCATAAATCACAGAGATCGGTTCATGAGACAAATTGGGAATGACATGAACATTAAATTTTGAGAAATATTGGTCTGATTATAGTTTGATTCTTGGTATACAAGATGGAATTTGTAGAGTGCGCCTTTAAGAATCTCTATGGTGCAGACTCTATGGAGTTGAAGACTTTTAATGACACTTTGTTATCTCTCTTCAATGTCTACATGGATAAGTGGTCACCTAATAATGCAAGTGGGTTTATGGATGAGAGTTGTTCTCAAACAGAATGTGAAGACACATTTTTTTGGTAACACTACTATTTGTTCATCAATTGGTTATGTATTTGGTATGTTTATGGGTGGTGTTATTGATCCTATGATCTGTCTGCTTAACGCTACTTGCTCATTAATTTTTTGTAGGATTTTGATTCTACTTACAAATGTGGTTCAAGTTTAAGTGTTAAAAGTGAGCTTCAGAAGTATTTTGATGAAGAAAGATTGGATAGAAGATAGAAAGAGTTTGATGTTCTTTCTTGGTGGAAATTGGAACAATTGCGTTATCCGGTACTTGGTCACATGGCTCGTGACGTGCTTACAATTCATGTGTCTACTGTAACATCCGAGTCTGCTTCTAGTATTGTTGGTAGAGTATTGGACCAAAATCGAAGCTCACTATTACCTGAAACAGTTGAAGCATTGTTATGTACGCGTGATTGGTTATTCGGTAAGAAAGGTAAATTCTTTATCACTTGGTCCTATTAATTTTGCATCTTTTCATCTTGTGAGTTTCATTTAATTTTAGTTCAGACAATTTTTTAATATATATTTCAGATCAAGATCATACTGATTGGGAGCAACTTAGTGAGAACGTGCTAGACATGGCATTGGGCGGATAAAGCCAGACAAAAAGTAAATAGTGGTACTACACTACTACTGGGTGTTTAGACAAGATGAGAGTGATTATTTTGAGATGTAGAAGAGAGTACTTAGTGCTACTTTAACTGGATACTATTAGTAGTAGGTGACTTGTGTTTGTAGTAGCTCATTAGTTGTGGCTTTAACTATGCTAATTGATGAGGTTCTGGCTCTTACGCAGGAATATAATAACATGATATTTGTGTCGAGAAAAACAAAATTTGAATGAATGCATCAAACACTGCAGCACCTATTCAGCGGGTCACATTGAAAAAAAATCAATAAAAAAGGAAAAAAATTGATTACAAGAAAGAAAAAAAAGGAAAACCCTCTTAACGATCTTAACGAGTTTCAACAGGTAACCCGCGAACTCAACGAGTTTAACCCATTATAACCTGTTAAGTTAACGGGTAGCCGTTAAAATCCGCCCGCTAACCGTCTAATCCATTCATTTGTCAGGTTGACTCAAAATAGTGGCGACGTCCGATTAGGCTCATATTTTCATGCATTATTTAGGTATTATTGGTAATATGTTTGTCCAATGAAACAAAATCTTCGATCAAAATCACAACTCACAACACTGATTACTCTAATAGTGGTCAATTATTTGAACAGCAGGGAAATTTTCATTAAAAAAGGAAGATGATTGAGTTACTTAACCATTAAACCCACTACAGTTGGAAAATATTTACATGTGCGAACAGGGTAAGAAAATGCTTTTATTTCTTGAATGCAACGTAAGAAAATGTTAACAACTCAACAATTTGACATGCACTTGACTAATAGCTGTCTAATCCATTATTTTCTCATGGAATATGAAATTCTCGTATACTTGAATTCTTGAAAGTCCGAAGCCTACAAAGTGTCGTTTTAGGAATGATAACAAAAATTTTTGGAGACCTTTTATATTGGCTCGTATGATGAAAGTTACTCTAACTTAATTTTGCCCAAATTTTCAACTATATATATACAAACTTTTACGTAATGTATAAATCTTTTCTATCCAAAATCAAGGTCTAACAATTAGGCAAATATCTCGAAGTCCTTAAGGGAGGATATAAGCAATTAAAACAGACTGATACTGAAAATGATCGAATCCCTTGTTCTACTCCCCCCGCAATTACAGCTCCCAGAGAAAATAAGAACCGAAGCCGTACCATGTTTTCAGCTTAACTACGCATCCTCATCCTTCCATTACCGAAATCTCTGTTTAATAATTTCTCAACTCTATCACACAAACACAACGAATCACTATTTTCCATTTTTAATTTCGGTAGTGATTGCAATTCGAATTCTCCCCCTTATATAATGGTGAGAAATCCAGCCTCTTCCTGATGCTTCGCCACCTTACTTGCAGGCTTCATATAAAACTCGCAGCCAGTTCATAACTTTTCAAATTCCAATTACAGCTCCAGATTTCGTATTGGATTTTTTTCTTTTAGTTTTTGATGAGAAAGGAAGGCTAGCTGAAAAAGGACCCACATCCAGTAGAGTCATCATAAGCCTGCCTTCCACTTTAGGCCAAATACCAGAACCGATTTGTTCTGTTTTCACACTGATAATCTTTTTCTTTTCGATCGTATACTTATCTTCGTCCACTATATAAAGCCTCCCCTGAGGGTGAAGGAGCTCATAATTATCATACCCTTCAAGTTTTTATATTCATACACCCTTCAAAAATGGCTCTGCGCAGTTGCATGGTGATCATGGGTTTGGTTTTGGTACTTGCACTCGCTACCGGTGCCGTAGATGGTTCAAGCCGGCGGCTCTTCGATCAGATAAACGGGGTTGGGACTGCGGATGCGGTTGCAGAGACGAACGGTGTATGCAAGGCCCTGGTGACTATGCATGGTTACAAATGCCAAGAGATATTCGTATGCATAGGCCTATTTTGAATTGTTCGCATCAAGTCTTTGAAATCTTACAGTTAAAAGAGAAACTATGTGTGTTGTTATGTTGTTGCTCAGGTGACTACCGCCGACGGTTACATTCTGAACTTGCAGAGGATTCCGGCAGGGCGTAATGGTGGTGGTGGCGCCGGGAAACAACCGGTGATAATTCAGCATGGTGTTCTTGTGGTAAGTTCGTATGCAATTATGGCTTGAATTGATTAAAAGTTGTCTTTAATTTCCATACTGCATTATGAATATGGCACCAACTTTGTTTGCTCGTTTTGCCTCTAATTATGGTACCAAATTTGCTTTCAATCATTTCCATGCCTTCTGAAAAGGGAGAAGACAGTTTTGAGTGAATATCATGTGCGGTTTGGTCTATTTCTAGCATTACAAATGAAAATTTTTGTATGCACCACGTGTATATACGGTATAATCTTAGTCATTA
Organism: Comarum palustre; assembly: GCA_951800085.1. Taxonomy (NCBI): domain Eukaryota; kingdom Viridiplantae; phylum Streptophyta; class Magnoliopsida; order Rosales; family Rosaceae; genus Comarum; species Comarum palustre. The sequence continues at coordinate 706,339 of OX637572.1, read as the reverse complement.
ATAACAAGTTATATGTTTGACCACTTATGTATCAATACCATGTCATTTAATCTCATTCATTCACATATGTTGTGTACATACAACCATATATTAAAGATATTTCACATTATGAATGGTTTTAAAGCCACTTTAGTTTGAACACTTTTGTGCCGATAACGAATTAGACAGTTTCCCGAAAGTTCTTGCTTGATTTAAGCACCTGGAAATGACTCCAACTCAGAGCCAGGTTTGATATAAATCACCTCTCATTTCATTCAAACTTACACCGCCTTAATCATGACCAGGAGTGCCCTAGTTAGTAGCATTAGCTAATAACTAGTAGAAGCTAAGCTTGAGTCCGAAGTAGCCGTTTAATTATTTTCACCCATGTAAAAAGAGCTAGAGAGAAACAGACTAAAATAGTGCTTCTATTTTGGTAGTGAAAACAGAGCATACCTCGGCGTACGCTAAACTCATCGTAAGTAATAAATTTCGGATTTGAAATTGTCAAGATAGAGATGGATGTGAAACTCTGAATCTGATACTGAACATAAAAGGCAAAAACAGAGACTGATCATCTGAAACTGAAACCGTCCGAAAAACTCATGCACCGTTTCATCACTTTCATGCATAGTTCCATACATAGGGCACATAATCCAATACCTCGTCGGTTTGTAACTTTGTGTATATGTATGTTGGTGCAGGATGCCGCCACCTGGCTGTTGAACTCTCCGGACAGAAATCTGCCGTTGATTCTGGCTGATAATGGTTATGATGTGTGGATGGCTAACACCAGAGGGACGAGGTTTAGCCGGCGACATACCTCCATGGACCCAAAAGATCCGGTACTCTTATTCTTCACGACCCTAACTTTTTTATTTCTTCATAGTGGTTCCTGCTTAAGCAAATAGAGGGTTATTCGACATTAAGCTTTCTAATTTGTTAATAGTTAGTGATAGTTCAACAAATGCGAGGCCGAGGACAAACAACTTCCGTATACCCTATGTTTATATACATCTTGTTTTCTTTGTATATTCATATGTATATGTGTAGATACTCCCGTGAATTTACTTGAATTGGTTGTGATTTGACAGAAATATTGGAACTGGTCGTTTGATGAATTGGTGGCTCATGACCTGCCGGCTGTTTTTGATTGCGTGCATGGCCAAACAAAGCAGAAGATTAACTACATCGGTCATTCCCTGGTAAATTCACTAAGCGAAAATACGTAACTTTCCGATTGCGATAACTGTTAGTGAAACTTTGATTGTGTCTTGAGCTATCAACCATTTTAACGATGTGTTTGGCAGGGGACTTTACTAGCATTGGCTTCGCTTTCTGAAGGGAAGCTGGTTGATCAACTGAAATCAGTAGCTTTGCTAAGTCCGGTTGCTTACCTTTCTTACATGACTACACCGATTGGCGTAGTCGGAGCTAGACTCTTTGCCGGCGAGGTATCTTTTACGTTACATTTGAAGAGATTGAACCACGTAAGTTCTTAGTTTTGTATATCTAAAATCTGATGAATCTGATAACACAATGGTCAGTGCAGATCACAAGAATATTTGGTTTTGCAGAGTTCGATCCAAAAGGGTAAGAATCGACTAAGAAACAATTAGGGTTTAAGAACAGGATTTTGAGAAGAAGTACATGCACTCTAATTTTGAGATTTTGATATTGCAGGGAGCCCGTGGCTACATTAGTAGATCAACTATGTTCCACTGCAGAAGTACCATGCTATGACCTATTGGCAGTACTTACCGGTATGAACTTGTTCCCATTATGAGCGCTCAATGGCTAACCGGTTATATGTGTATTATATATTTGTCAGTAATTAACGAAGATTTACAAATTTATCTTGTTCAAGGTAAAAATTGTTGTCTCAATGCTTCCACTGTTGATCTCTTCCTGGATCATGAGCCTCAGCCAACATCAACCAAGACCATGGTGCACCTGTCTCAAAGTAAGTAATTAGCTAGTGATGCAAAAAATTATTAAGCTTCTTAATTAATTATCAATCTGTAAATCAAATTATTATGTCTTAAACTTTGCAGTTGTACGAACTGGTGTTGTAGCAAAGTTCGACTACGGGAGATTTGACCTCAATTACGTGCATTATGGGTCATTTTCCCCACCGCGTTACGACCTTTCTAAGATTCCGACCAACATGCCCATGTTCATCAGCTCCGGCGGCAAAGATGCACTTTCCGATGAACTCGACGTGCTGCGTTTACTTGATCATTTGAAGTATCACGACAAGGGGAAGCTTGTGGTTGATTTTATCAACGAGTATGCCCACGCCGATTTTGTCATGGGGATCAATGCCAAGGACCTTGTGTATAACAAAGTGATATCTTTCTTCAAGCAGCAACAATAATAGTAGTGATACTAGTCACTTCACTAAGATCAAGTGCAAGGCTAGCTAGTTAGACTAGATTGAGATTAGAAGTAAAATGTTCTCAGCTGTAATCTAGCTAGCTGCAATCCATAATGTGTACATAATCGCGCTTAATTTTTAAGAATTTTAGCCAAACTCTTTCAAGTGCTTTGAATTTCTCTAAGGATAATTTCAACCAACCAACTGCAGTGTCATTTGGAACTGAACATGGTTACTATACCTTTCATCAAACAAGTGCATGGCAAGGTTGATATGCAATCTAATAGCTCACCAATTACTCAAGGTTCTATTTCAAAGATCATTCCTTGACCCGCAATCTATTAACTCACCAATTACTCAAGGTTTCATTCAAGGATCATTTCCTATATACACCTAAGGTACGTAGACGACCCCATTTCTAGTATGACGCAGCAAAACAATTTCATTAGGCTATTATTGTTCATTAACTTCATTTGTTTGTAGATTCCACACAAATCAGATGAAAAATCACCATTACCGAGCTGATAAGTTTAGAGGAAGACAACCCCAAAAAATGCCTGTTTCGATCATCATTGAAACTTGTTGTAGGCGACTGGCCTGGCAGATCGCTTTATCCTCAATACTTCAAAACCGAACATGCTTCACCTTTGTTATAATGGGTCATTTATGTAAACACAAACTTGTTCATGCCTCGAGTGCTAAAAGCTAGGGCCTCTAAATAGAGTGATCTGTCTAGGTTGTCCATGATCAGTGTATGATACTCTGATGGAGATTGTTTTGCTATAAAATTTGAGTTTGGAGGACCGACTTAGATGGCTTTCAAGTGAATATGGTCACAAAAATAGATAATAACTTTGTTTCCACGCCAAGCTATAACCACCTAATTAGTTTTGCTTTGCGGACAAAAAACCCAAACTCTACAAACATGAACATCACCATTCGTATCACAATGGAATGGTCCCCTGTATATATACTTGTGTAGGCACTGCAGGTATTCCTCATCAGTGCCTCAGTTGTTCATATTACTATCCAAAGGAGTTACAAGTAAGGAGATCTAGATCAAGAAGTTCAACAAGAGAAAATCACAATGGGGCTCAAGAACACAGTTTTGTTGTCCTTGTTTTTTGTAGCTTTGGTAGCAAAGGAAGGCTTGGCTGCGCAGCATGTAGTTGGGGGCAGCCAAGGTTGGGAACAATCCACAGACCTCAACTCATGGGCATCTTCTCAGAAATTAAAGGTTGGCGATCAACTTGGTATGTTTCTTAAACCTAATTGTATTCGTCACTGCTTCTAGGTATTGTCACATAATCTTGGAAGAGCTAGGAAATTAAGATTAACTTGATTCAAATCATGACAGTTTTCAAGTACACTTCGATGCATAGCGTGGTTGAGCTACCTAACGAGAGTGCCTTCAAGAACTGTGACCTTGGCAGTGCACTAGACACTAAGAAGGGAGGAAACGACGTCGTGAAGTTGAACAAGGCCGGCACAAGATATTTTGCTTGTGGTACTTTAGGCCACTGTGATGGAGGCATGAAGGTGAAGATCACTACTGTTGCTGCAGGAAGCAATAATACAGTTTCTTCTCCGGCATCATCTTCATCCTCGGACAATGATGATTCTTCTTCGGATGCTTCATCCACTACAACTACTACTACTTCTGCAGCTTCTGCCAACTTCAATTCTTTCACTTCATTCGTTGCGATGACTGCAGCATCGGCACTCGTTCTGGTTTATGTGTTTTGAGCTAGAGACATACATATATATGCTGGAGTACTGTTAATGGAATTGACTAGCTAATCCATATTATTTTTGTTTGAAGGTATTTCAGAATAAAAGTGGCAGGGCTGTTTGCTATATGACCCTGTCCTGATTTTTGTAATTTGTGCTGATGAATGTCCTGATTTTCTGTAAGATGTTTTTCTAGAGGATAGTTGTAATTTTTTCATGAAATTTTTAGGTATTATATCCCTCTCGGTCTACGATATTTCTCTATAATAATATTGATACTCTTATATAGCAGGTACCTAACCCGTCTTAAAAAAGGATGCAAATTTGACATCCTTAATGTCTAAATTTGCTTCGAGGTCTTTTATTATTAGAGATAATTGAGAAATGAAGGCTTTGTTTTATTGCGGTCGTGATCGATTTGTATAGTATGATTTGATGGAACTAACTTTATGGAGGTACTTTAGAAAGGATGAGAGGAGTAGTCAAAACAAAATTACCCACTTAAAACTGAGTAAGTATAAAAAATAAAAAGCATACCATGAGATCAGTTGGTAATGCAGCAACCCACGAAGTATTCAAAGAAGAACCAGTTGAGGTCCGAGGATAGCTGAGGTAGGATGTATCCCGCTGCCATAGCTGGGTTATGAGTTGTATTTAGGATCAAAGTAGCTGAGTTTCTTAAAGTGAAACTTCTTATATTTTCCAGTTGTAGGCTTAGAGGGACAAGAGAGGGAATATATCTAGACTAGTTTGGTACTAGGTAGGATATAGTGGTTGTATCCCTATAAATATTATTCTTGTATTAGTCGTTACAACATAGTGGAAATGTTTGTCCCTCAAGAGAAAGGAGCATACAGTTTTTCTCCTTAAGTTCAAGGTTTCTTTGAGTAAAAAACATTATGGTGTTTATTGTTATTTTGTTGCAACTTTTATTTACTGTCATTATGTATATGTGATTCAAGATAGCTGCAACCCTTGTTATCCCTGAGAACAGACATACGAAAAAAAATTGTTAAAGGCATATTCACCACCCTCTAGGACCTTTCACCTTTACCTTTATCAGGGAAAACTGAAGGTAGTGGCAAAAGGAAGTGTGCAAAACTTCGACTCCACTTTTTATCTTGTTAACAGCCTAGATCTCTCGAGCAACAACTTATCAGGTGAGATGCCGAGAGAGCTCACTAGCCTCATAAAGTTGTGGACCTTGAATTTATCCATGAATCATCTCACAGGAGTAATGCCATCAAGGATTGGGAGCATGGAATCGTTAGAAACTCTTGATCTCTCATTAAACCAGCTTTCAGGTTCCATTCCACTGAGCATGGTTTCATTGACATTCTTGAGTCATTTAAACCTTTCACACAACTTGTCTGGCAAAATCCCAACAGGCAACCAGTTCAACAGCCTGGTTGATCCATCAATATACGAAGGCAATGCCGTGCTTTGTGGTTATCCGTTGCCTGATTGCCAAGTCAATGGCTGAGCACCTCCTCCGGTTCCAAGAGGAGGTGGTGAAGACAATGGCTTTGAAATGTTGGGGCTCATCATCAGCGTGGTGATTGGTTTCATTATGGGGTTCTGGGGCGTTTGTGGGAGCTTGATCATCAGCAAGTCTTGGAGGAGAACATATTTCCTCTTCATTGATAGAGTGAGGGTTGCTTGTATACGAAAATATCAGAGGGCACAAGAAATTTAAGAGTTTTGTTGTGCAAGCTTGTTTAAGAGTTTGTAAGATCTTTCTGTTCTCAAAAAGTAAAAACTACACGTCTTGCATCTTCCGTTTCGTTTTCTTTCTGAAAATTGATGCCAAATCGTTGCCCCTATCTTTAATCAAGAAATCATACATTCATATTTTAGTGGTGGATTACAATTAAATGACATAAAAACACATAGTAAAAAAAATCATAGCATATTAATCGTAGACCGTCGAATGTAATTTTGTATTGAACCGACGGTCGAGATTGCTTGACCGCTGGGGAGGACAAAAGAATGCAACGGACTACGCGCTTACAATTCAACGAACCCTGACGAAATGCCCTATGAAACCCAAAATCTGAAAATGAAAACCAGCTCAAACCCCCCCAAATCGCCAATATTAAAACCCATTCGGACCGCTTCAATCTCCGACCGGATCAACCTTGAAGGTGCCGCATTGTTCATGCCTGACCCGCAGCAGCAGCTAAGATTGGTTGGGGACTCTTTGTGCTGGTTTGGATTCATGGCGCAACGTGAAAATCTGATAGTAGCTATCAATATCAATAATGATGCTGTAAGATTTGTGATACCGCCATATAATCCCGGTGATCGGTTTGTCCTTGGATACGGCTTCCCTGGGGTGTTGACCGCCACACATGTCGCCGCCACCCATGACATGACGGATGTTGTCAGCATCTTTATACTTGACGGGGAAAACCTTGAGCCACTTCAGCAGTTTCATTTTGACTCGAGAGCCGCTCCCTATCCGTACCTGCCATTGTGTTATCTTGCTGTTCCCTACATTGTCTTCTTGCTGGACGAAGATTATGAAGATAGGGTGGTGAGGATAGAACTGTAGAAGTGAGCTACGATGGGGAAGTCATAAACATGGAGCAATTTTTTTCTCCCCTGCACCCTTAACTTTTCACTCCAACCCACAATATTACTTGAGGTAATCCTTTCCCCTCCCTCCTGGCTTATAGTTTTGGCATTGTGGTGTGTAATTACGTCTGGTGGCTCTGCTTGATTAAGTCTGTTGGATTCAAGTTGATTGGTTTTGGTTTATGCTGTGGTTAAATTAGAGACTATTAAGACTTCGGTTTTCGTTTATGCCTGTTTGGATCCCGCCTGTTTAAAGTTTATGCGTGTTTTTAAAGTAGAGACAGTTAAGACTTGATTACGTCTTCTGTATATAGCTGTGTTATCAGTGTGATTACGTCTGGTGACTCTGCTTGATCAAGTCTGTTGGATTCGAGTTGATTGGTTCGTTTATGCTGTTTTTGAAGTAGAGACAATTAAGATTTTGGTTTTGCTTAATGTCTGTTTTCAAACTTGGTTTCTGAATAGCACTGAGGAAATTGGAGCAAACAGGGCGTTTGTTATTTTCAGTGGCTGAGGAAACATTCAGAGTTCCCTTCCCCATTAGGAGTTTTCTGGTGCCTTTAATTGACTTTAAATTTCACATTCTGAATTGATTGAATCGGTTTGGGGGTTTCGTTCTTTCAAGCTAGGTTTTATTACTAGATGCTGAAGTTTATATTCTGAATGAATTCCGTTTGAGATATACCCTAATACGTAGTAGTTGTCTGACTTGTCTCTGAAGAAACTCTCTTCCACCTAATATGAATTGTATGTGTTTTATTTGCCAATGTCTTGTCCACCTTAACATTAAATACATACTCCAGTACTCTTAACGTACATTACTGCAATCTAACAGTTTCCTTGATTTCACATCCAAGGAAACGAAACGAAGAATTTCAATTACACAACAGCCAAACTCGCAACATATCGCAGATTCTTATTAATTCGACAAAATGAATCATCAACACCGGCCTTTGGAGTTAAGTCGGTTGATTTAAAGGTGCTATTCCTAAGATTATAAGATATCACTTTAGCCCGAAGCGCGCATAAGCGGCGCATAAGGGATCAAGATCATCATTGCCAGAGTAGTCTTTCCCCGTCTCCAAGACTTGAAATTTAGTAAGACATTTTCTATAAATATTAATGCAAATAGAGAGTCCCTAAAATATCTACACACAATCGAATTCATATTCCACCCCATCAGTGAAACCATCAACGAATCTCACACGCTCTTCATCTATGTGATAGTATGACATATCACCATCAAAGCCCACCCAATGAACTGCGCCATTGCAGTATACACTGTGTCAAGAAGCCTCCAACTTCGAGTCTCCGACGAATATATCTCTATGCGATAGAACGGGCACCAGCGGCCTGCATGAGTTAGTTCATCGGCAAACCAAAGGAAGACCACTTTGTAATGAGGTGATTTGGGAGGGTCAAAAGCCAAACCGTAGCCAAAGATTCGAGGATCATTGGTAGCGGCAGCAGCAGCAGCTGGAGGAGTAAGTGTGGTGAACTTGTTGGTTGTGGGATTGAGAACATAATAAACAAGTGTACTGGCTGTAGTTTGGTAAGAGAATGGAGGTTGGGGACGGCACAAGAATAGGCCATTGCAGGTAGGGGTGGGCATCCGAAATCGATCCCGAAGGCTCGTCCCGATTCCGTCCCGAAAATTCACGGGACGAGACGGGACTTCATTTCAAAAATCAAAGGCCCGACCCGGCCCGTCCCGTTTTAAAAAAAATGGGATCGGGATCAGGACTGGTTGAATAGGGCCCGTTAAGACCCGGCCTGGCCCGAAATAAAAAAAATCATAATATATGAATTAATATAGGCCGTTGGATTCATCGCTGATCAAAAAATAAAATAAACCTAAACCTAACCCCTCACTGCCTCACTCGGTCACTCCTCGAGTCCTCGTCCGTCCCTTCCTGCCTTCCTCACAATCTCCCTTCCTGCCTTCGTCACTCGGCGATTTCGGCGACTTCGGCGAGCGCAACGGCGCTCCTCTCCCTCGGCTTCCTGCGACCCAGGCCGCGGCCCTCCTCTCCCTCGGCTTCCGGCGCTCCTCTCGCTCGGCTTCCGTCGTCAGCTTCAGAGGAGTACCGATTTCTTAGAATCTCTCTCTGCTCCGATCCGTAACCCGAAGGTTTTCCAAGCTCTCTCTCCGTTTCCAAGTAGTTCTATATCCCTAACCACTCTGATCCGTAACCACTCTGATTCAAATCCCTCTCTGCTCCGATTTCGTTTCGTTTCGGGTTGTGATTTTGATTTCAAACCGGTTCGATTCGCTTGATTACTGTCCGATTCTGCTAGAGCGGTTTAGTTTCGATACTAGCTTCAAGCAATTTCGATCGGTTGTGGATTTGATTGTTTGTTTGAGTTTTGTTTTTATTTAATGTGGTGAGGATTATATGAAATCGTACGCGTGTGATTGTGTTTAGTCTCATTTGATCTGTGAAATTGTTCATGTGGATTTTGGTGATGCGATTTTTGTGTTGTGGATTGATTTGGTCTAGTGAGGGTTTTGGTTCTATGAGTGTAGCAGGGTTTTTGGTTCTATTTGTTCAAGGCCCGTTTTGGACCCGTTTAAGTCCCGGTCCGGGTCCGGTCCCGTTCGGGACCGGGCCTTGTCTGGATCACATATAAAAAAAGCTAATCCCGTATCGTCCCGTCCCTTTTCAAAATTTCAGGTCCGGATTCGGGATCAACCTAAACCCGGCCCGTCCCGACCCGACCCATGCCCACCCCTAATTGCAGGACTGGACAATCTCAATGCCGTGTAGGCTGTCGACAAAATTAAGAGGATTGCAGGACCTTGCAGACTTAATTAGGTTTTGGTTTGTTAAATTACTTAACAAGTGATGTCATCTTATAGTTCATAGATGGGCCATGTCTTCATATTGCGTCTGGTCCCTCAAATGAAACCATGAGTGAACCAACTGGCCCGTTGGACCCGAATCAACTCGAACCGTCATGACGTGGCCCTTTCTGCCCGGCCCGCGTAAGACCGAAATACTATTTCTGCCCAAGTAGTTTCTTTTGTTTTAAGGATGACCCTACCGAGCCGCCGGACGCACATCACAACCGACAACCATGACGTGTACCTTCTCCATGATTTTATTTGTTTTCCATTCCGTTCTCTTGTTGGCGCCTCAAACAACCCTAACCCCGTAACAACATCAACAACCTTCATTGACAACACGAAGTTGATAGAAACACTTCAATTTTCAGCAAACAAAACTGTCAGGTTCAATTCCACCCAGCATGGTTTCTTTGACTCATGCAAGTGTGAGAAGCGGAGGAGAACTAGATGACAGAATGCTTGGTTAATCATTACAGGTGAAACTTAGAGCACTTATTTTCTCCTTTTTTCTATTCATCAAATAAAGCAATGTTCCTGGTCCTTTCCTTAAATTAAATTAAGCTTGTTTCATTTTGGCCAATATATATATATATATATATATATATATATATATATGTCCAGCGTATATTTGCTGCCAACGGAATCAAATATACCAGGGAAAATTACAACTAATTGGCCGTAGTTAGAATTGGAATTTTTGACTTGGAAGTCATGCATGAATAGATTTATAGCAGGGAAAATTGTGTAGCCGACATAGGCTAAAAGACCTATTTCCATTCGAATGTTATCCTGAAGTTTTTTATGGGTTGAAAATGCATATTTGAATGCTGTTGAAAATGTCACCGAGTTATATTGTATTTCCAATGCCTGGGGTGGGGGTCGACATCACATTGATTTGTAAGTCTTTGCATATTGCTATGTTCCATGAATTTAGTCTGATATGATCAACACCTTTGGTTGACTTGTTGCCAATGAATAGAACTTCCAAATAAGGGTGTCCATGTTCATGGTAAATTTCAGTACAATGGTTTGGAAGTCCCGTAATCATTACTTTTTCCACCATGAATTGCAGGGGTTTTGTATATATAGGCCTCATTTGAATTTTACAAGGTATCCTTCTAGTCTATAAACCATTTTCCCAATACATACCATAAGAACTCAGAAGCATGAAACACTGTACTGTTTCGTTCTTACTTCTTTTACTTCTACTACTGACGGGAACTTCATACCTGGACACAGTCACACTTGGTTTCTGCAATGCTGATCCTAATACGGGTTGCATGGACATTGAGAGGAAAGCACTTCTGAAGCTCAGAGAGGGTCTCGCTGATCCTTCAGACCAGCTTTCGTCTTGGGGTGGAGTTGATTGCTGCAGTTGGAGAGGTATAGACTGCAATAAGACAACTGGACGCGTTCAAAGCCTAGATCTTCGCAACCCCTATGCAGACGGTTTGGACAGTGACGGTGATGATGGAACACTGCATGCTTTAGGAGGTGAGATCAGTCCTTCTTTGCTTGTTTTGAAAGATTTGGTTTATTTGGATTTGAGCATGAATAATTTCGGGGGTCTTGAACTTCCAAGTTTCATAGGATCACTAGAGAAAATGACGCACCTCAATTTATCTGGTGCATCTTTTGGAGGAGTAATTCCTGCCAATCTTGGAAACCTTTCAAGTCTGCTTCATCTTGATCTCAGTAATAATAATTTTGAGAGTGATCTCAGATGGTTTTCCAGTCTCTCTTCGTTGCAGTTTCTTAACTTGGGAGGAGCAGACCTTAGTAAGGCTGCAACATATTGGCTTCCCATTGTCAACATGCTCCCTTCACTTCTTGAACTACATTTGCGTGGTTGTGGACTTTCCATCCTTCCACCTACTCTTCCTCGTATCAATTTCACATCACTTTCGGTTCTTGACCTATCTGCCAATGGTTTCAACTCCACACTTCCTCCCTGGTTGTTCAATCTGACTCACCTAGTCAATCTTGATCTAAGTTTGAACAGTCTCAACGGAGAACTTCCAGAAACATTAGGGAGTTTGACTCATCTGAAGAACCTTGATTTGTCTGAGAATTCAAACATTGGAGGTCAGCTGCCGAGAAACTTAGGGATGCTATGCAATTTGCAGTCTCTTAAGCTTTCAATCAACAAAATCAGTGGTGAGATAACTGATTTCATGGACAGTTTGTCTAGATGCACAAAAAGCAGCTTAGAGAGATTGGATTTAGGTTTTAACAGTCTCACAGGAAACTTGCCTAATTCATTAGGCCTTCTTAAGAACTTGAGGTACCTCACGTTGCGGTACAACTCATTTCAGGGTCCAATCCCAGAATCTATAGGAAACTTGACATCTTTGGAGGAGTTTTACCTTGCAAAGAATAATATGGGTGGAGTCATTCCAGAAAGTTTTGGGCAGCTCTCATCACTTGTAGCAGTTGATCTCTCTGAAAACACATGGGAAGGTGTTGTAACAGAAGCTCATTTTCTGAAGCTTCGAAGCTTAAAAGAGGTTTCAATCCAGAAAGCCTCCCCAAACATTTCCCTAGTTTTCAACATTAGTTCTAAGTGGATACCTCCTTTCAAATTGAGATACTTGAACCTTAGATCATGTCAACTGGGTCCTATGTTTCCTACATGGCTTAGGAATCAGACTGAGCTTGCCACGGTGGTCCTCAATAACGGTAAGATCGCAGATACCATACCAGATTGGTTTTGGCAGTTAAATTTGGTATTAGAAGAACTAGATGTTGCTTACAATCAACTGAGCGGCAAGTTGCCTAACTCGTTAAGGTTCACCGATTTAGCTAATGCAGATTTGAGCTCAAACCGCTTTGAGGGTCCCCTCCCACTCTGGTCACCAAACATTACAACACTCTACCTCAGGGACAATCGGTTTACAGGGCCAATTCCTTCAAACATTGGTGATGTGATGCCCTCCTTGTCCGATTTAGACATCTCAAGGAATGGTCTGACTGGAAGCATTCCTTTGTCTTTAGGAAATCTAAGCTTGTTGACAATGGTTCTCTCTAATAATTACTTGACTGGTGAAATTCCTCATTTGTGGAAAAGTTTACCGGAATTGTATATTGTAGATATGTCAAACAACAGCCTCTCTGGTACAATTCCAAGATCCATGGATTCTCTCATTTCACTAAGGTACTTGATACTCTCTAACAACAACTTGTCAGGCAAAGTTCCTTCATTGAGAAACTGCACTGGCATGAAGAGTCTTGATCTTGGGGAGAACAAGTTCTTTGGAAACATTCCGTTGTGGATAGGAGAAAGCATGCTCTCTTTGTTGATTTTACGCTTGAGTTCCAACTCATTCACCGGAACCATTCCTTCACAGTTGTGTGGCCTTTCCAATCTTCACATATTGGACCTCTCACACAATAATCTTTCTGGCCATATTCCCCCATGTATTGGTAATTTGAGTGGGTTGAAAACATCTGAAACCTCAGATAAAGATACATCATACCTTTACCAGGGAAAGCTGAATGTAGTGGCAAAAGGAAGTGTGCAGAACTTCTACTCCACTCTTTATCTTGTTAACAGCCTAGATCTCTCGAGCAATAACCTATCAGGTGAGATGCCGAGAGAGCTCACCAGCCTCATAAAGTTGTGGACCTTGAATTTATCCATGAATCATCTTACAGGAGTAATGCCATCAAGGATTGGGAGCATGGAATCGTTAGAAACTCTTGATTTGTCACTAAACCAGCTTTCAGGTTCCATTCCACTAAGCATGGTTTCATTGACATTCTTGAGTCATCTAAACCTTTCACACAACAACTTGTCTGGCAAAATCCCAACAGGCAACCAGTTCAACAGCCTGGTTGATCCATCAATATATGAAGGCAATGCCGCTCTTTGTGGTTATCCCTTGGCTGATTGCCAAGTCAATGGAGTAGCACCTCCTCCGGTTTCAAGAGGAGGTCGTGGAGAAGACAATGGCTTTGAAACGTTGGGGTTCATCATCAGCGTGGTGATTGGTTTCATTATGGGGTTCTGGGGCGTTTGTGGAAGCTTGCTCATCAGCAAGTCTTGGAGGAGAACATATTTCCACTTCATTGATAGAGTCAAGGTTGTTTGCATACGAACGTATCAGAGGGCACCGGAAATTTAAGAGTTTTGTTGTGTAAGCTTGTTGTTTATGATCCTAAGAGTTTGTAACATCTTCCTGTTTTAATCTAAACTACACAGGTCTGCAGCTTTTTGTATCTTCTTGTTAGGGATTACCAAGAACTTAGAAATGTTATGCATGATCCTTTCCTTAATGCAAAGCTTGTTTCTTTTGGCCAGAATTTTTGTATATTTTTGATGTAGAAGATTCATATGTTAATTCCACTTGGAACTGCTTCAAGAAAGGTCTGTTTGGAGGTATGAATAAAACCAACATTTGAGTCAAATATGTTAAGAAGCATCTTACGACTAATTGGCCGTATTTAGAACTTAGAAACTGGAATTATTGATTTAGATGTCTCTGGTATAGATTTGTAGTTCATTGGAGTCTCTTACTGCGTGCTTGACTCATATCTGCAGTTGACTATGTAATAATGATGAAATGTAGTCAAGACTAGGTATTAATGTTGAACTATATAGGGTGAAAATGTAGTTTCTTTGCATTGGAGTGTCACAGCAGCAGCAGTAGTCTCAGCTACATTTAATATAATTGTTCCCACTAGATCGAACTGTAGTTAGTAGTTAGTCGTTAATGATTTAATTCCTTGCTAGTTGCTACTGGAAATTAAGTATTGAGGGGCCTGTCGCAATGACTTCGAAAATTAAGCATGGAATATTGATGGATCAAGAAGGCTTGAAAATTTCTTGGTATCTACCTGATTATGAAATTTACCAATATTAGCAAGCTTTATGTGAAATACCCTGTTAATTCTGACCCTTTTAAATAGTGCAGAACCATCTGTCATAATGATACCATCCCACTGCATGCTTTCATCAGAAACATGGGTCACGTATGTAATTCCATTGAACTTGTTTCAATTCTGATACTGTCAGGAATTTTATTCTTTGAAACAATTTCACTTGGTTTCTGCAGCGAGGCTGATGTTAACACACGCTGTATGGAGGTTGAGAGGAATGCTCTACTCAAGCTCGAAGAAGGCCTCACAGATCCCTCAGATCAGCTTTCGTCTTTGGTGGCAGAAGAGTCAGATAACTCAGATTGCTGCAAATGGAAAGGTGTAGGCTGCAACAACATTACTGGACATGTAGTTAGCCTCAATCTTCGTAACCCATATGACAGGTTTCGCTACTCATATGGCAATGGTAGGTTTTATGACCCTGATGTGACACTGCATGCTTTAGGAGGTGAGATCAACCCTTCTTTGCATGTTTTGAAAGATTTGGTTTACTTGGACACGAGCATGAATGACTACGGTGGTCTCCAACTTCCATCTTTCATAGGATCACTAGAGAAAGTGAAATACCTCAATCTCTCTTGGTCATCTTTTCGTGTAGTCATTCCACCCAATCTTGGAAATCTCTCAAGGTTAGTGTATTTGGATCTCAAGGGTAACTACTTTGAGAGTGACCTCAGATGGCTTCCTGGTCTTCCTTGAAATACCTTAACTTGGGTCTCGTGAACCTCACCATGGCTGCACCATATTGGCTTCCTAGTGTTAATATGCTCCCTTGTTAAATTGCATTTGCCTAGTTGTGACCTTTCTGTCCTTCCTGCCACCCTTTCTTATATCAATATCACATCCCTTGCTGTTCTTAATCTTCCTAGCAATGGTTTTAACTCCACCCTACCTCCCTGGTTGTTCAATCTGACCAAACTAGTTTACCTTGACCTTAGTTACAATTATCTCCATGGAGTACTTCCGGAAACTTTTCGTAGTCTGACTTCTCTCAGGAACTGTTAATATATGCCTTGAACCAGCTATTCGGGGATCTCGCTGAAGCCCCCGAAGCCCACGAAACCTGTTGTCTGTTATGCTGGGTTCCGTTCGCGCACTCATCAGCCGTTCGCGCGCTCATCAGTCGTTCGCGCGACTGTCGTTCGCAGGGTCAGTCTCGCTCGCGGGGACAGTTTCGCTCGCGGTCAGTTTCGGTCGCGGACGTTTAGTATATAAACGTCCTAAACCTAATTGTATTCAGAGTGTGTGTGATAATACTTAGTAGTGAGTTGTTAGCGCCGCACTCTCTGTATCTCTGTATTCCGCACTCTGTATTCTGGGTTCTTCCTCAATCAATAGAACTGTTCTCCTTCTGCCGTGGACGTAGCTAACATATTGTTAGTGAACCACGTAAATCTGTGTGTTCTTTCTTCCATCCGTTACAACAGGAACAATTGATTTGTCACTGAATTTAGACATTGGAGGTAAATTGCCAAAAGCCCTGGGAATGTTTTGCAAGGGGAGATTACTGATTTCATTGATGGTTTGTCTGGATGCAAAAACAGCAGCTTAATGATTTTGGATTTAGAGAGTAATCAGCTGACAGGCAACCTGCCTAGTTCTCTGGGAAATCTTCGAAACTTGAGATACCTCCAATTGGAGACTAACTCATTTCAGGGTTCAATTCCAGAATCCATTGGTAATTTGACATCTTTGGAGGAGTTTCATCTTTCAAGGAATCAAATGCGTGGGGCCATCCCAGAAAGTCTTGGGCAGCTATCAGCACTGGTTGTACTGGATATCTCCTTGAACAGTTGGGAAGGTGTCATAACAGAAGCTCATTTGGTGAATCTTCGAAACTTGAAAGAGGTAACAATTACCAAAGATTCTTCAAACATTACCTTAGTTTTCAACATAAGTTCTGATTGGATGCCTCCTTTTAAGTTGAGATACTTGGAGCTGAAATCATGTCAGTTGGGTCCTAAGTTTCCTACTTGGCTTAGGAATCAGAGTGAGTTGGTCACACTGGTAATCAATAATGCTAGGATTTCAGACACTGTGCCAGATTGGTTTTGGCAGTTTGATTTTCTATTAGATGAACTAGATGTGTCTTCTAATCAACTAAGAGGCAGAGTGCCCAACACATTAAGATTCAGCTATCCTGCCACTCTTGATTTGAGTTCAAACCTCTTCGACGGCCCCATTTCTCTATGGTCATCAAATATTTCGCACCTTCTTAGAGATAATCTATTTTCTGGTCCAATTCCTCTTAACTTTGGTCAAGTATTGTCCAATCTGGAGATTTTAGACATTTCTAGGAACTCTTTGACTGGAGACATTCCCTTATCCGTTTGTAATCTAAGCTTATTATTAACCTTGTCTCTTTCAAATAACTACTTGTCTGGTGAAATTCCTAATTGTTGGGATAGTTTATTTGAGGATCTCTATATTGTAGATCTGTCAAACAACAGTCTCTCCGGCAGAATCCCAACACATCTTTAGGTTCTCTTCCTGAACTCCAAAACTTGATACTCTTTGAGAATAATCTTTCCGGTGAGCTTCCTTCCTCATTGCAAAACTGCACCTTGATGTCTGCTATTGATCTTGGTGATAATAAATTGTCTGGAAACATTCCTGCTTGGATTGGAGAAAGCATGTCTCAATTGTTGATTTTACGCTTGACTTCCAACTCATTCACCGGAAACATCCCTTCACAGTTGTGTGGTCTTTCTAGTCTCAAACAATAATCTTTATGGTGGTATTCCCCATTGTGTTGGGAACTTGAGTCGATTGAATCAGAAGACAAAGATGATAAATTCAGTGGCATTTACACTCAACGGAGAGCAACTATGCTACTGAAGGTAGTGTCAAAAGGAAGGGTGCTTTATTATGGCTCCATTCTTTACCTTGTTAACAGTCTGGATCTCTCAAACAATTCTTTAACAGGAGAGAGGCCAGAGGAGTTAACAAGCCTGATCATGTTGGCCACCTTGAATATGTCCTCGAACAATTTGATAGGAAAAATCTCAACGACAATTGGCAACTTGGTGAAACTAGAAACTCTTGATTTATCGAGAAACAAACTTTCTGGTTCAATTCCACCTCGCATGGTTTCTTTGACATCTTTGGCCCATCTGAACCTGTCATACAATCACTTGTCTGGAAAAGTCCCAACAGGTAACCAGTTCAACACTCTTGTTGATCCATCGATTTATGAAGGCAATGGTGCTCTTTGCGGGTATCCGTTGCCAAAAGGTTGCCGTGACGATGAAGAAACACCTCACGTTCCAAGTGAAGATGGACAAGGAGGTGACGATAGGGAACTCGAAAAGCTACGGCTCATCATCAGCGTGGTGATAGGTTTCATAGTGGGGTTAGTCAAATATAATGAACACAAGAGACAATTGTGGCTGAATAAAATTGATATTGATTCACCTCACAAAGGAGGAATTATATACAAATTACAACCGAGCCAAAGTAGGCAAGTATATTTTCCTAAGGTAAGTGATAATCCTAATAATAATAGTAATTACAAAATATTACAGAATATATACAAAAGGAAAGTATGACTCACACCAACAGGGTTCTAGGGAGTTTGTGGGAGTTTGGTCATGAACAAGTCCAAGAGACATGCGTATTTCAACTTCCTTGACAAAGTGAAGTATGCACTAATTGATTTTGTTTCAGCCATTGGAAAGCATCTGCAGAGGGGCACAGTAGCAGTTTAAATTTTTTAAAAAAATGTTTACTCTGTTTTTCTTATTGATTCAGCATGGTGTAATGCAATGTATGTATTGTCCATATACCATATGTAATCTCATCAAATGGCAACTTCTTCTTCTTCTTCTTCTCTGTTTAACACCAGTTTGTTCATTCAAGCCCTCTAACAGACCAGGAGTCTTTTCAGAACTCAAAAGCTGCAGACTTAATATTGGGAGATCAAGGTGATACATTTGATGAACCCAGTTTTACCGTTTTGTTCAACTGTGTCAAATGTTTGTTTGTTTGTTTTACGGAAATTTGAGAGGGCACAGTTTTACTTCAAATTGTTACCGTGTTTGGTCACCCTTTCTGCCTGGCCCTCATAAGACAAAATGCCCATTAGGATAAAACTCCTCTTTAGTTATAAAGGGTGAACCCCACCAACATGTTGGGCCCACGTCACCACTAACCGCCATAACATGATCTTTCTCCGCCATGTCATAAACTCATCGCCACCATTTCCTTGTTGGCTCCTCAACCCAGAACAAACATCATGAAACTCTTGATTTTTCATCTAGTAAACAACAAATTGTCAGGTTCCATTCCACCAAGCATGGTTTCCTTGACTCATATACACCTGATCCATCAATATTTGGAGGCAATGATGCTCTAGATCTTTGTGGGTATCCAAGGCGATGAATCTCTTGGAAGCTGAGGAGGATCTAGGACTGATGACGGAAGCAAGCTAACCAATCATCAGCGAGGTGATATGTTTCATTACAGGTCAAATTTGAAGCACTTGTTTTCTCCTTTCTCGAATCAGCAAATAAAGCATGGAACACAGACACATAAGTGCTTCCATCTCACTTCCTTCACTTGTACTGCTGTCCTGGATATTGTACCTTGAAACAGTTACACTTGTTTTCTGCAGTGCAGATAATAATGTTGGCTGCATGAGTATTGAGATGAAAGCTCTTCTTAAACTCAAGGAGGGCCTTACAGATCATTCAGACCGGCTTTCGTCTTGGGTAGGATAAGACCGCTGAAAATGGAGAGGTGTAGGCTGCAACAACACAACTGGATGTATGGAAAGCCTTAATCTTGGCAACTCCTATTCAGATGGTTTGAACAGTGATGATGGTACAATTCATGCTTTAGAAGGTCAGATAAATCCTTCTTTGCTTGATTTGAAAGATATTGTTTATTTAGATTTGAGCATGAATAACTTTGGAGGCTTCAAACTTCCAAGTTTCATTGGATCACTGGAGAAACTGAAATATCTCAATCTATCTGGTGCATCTTTTGGTGGAGTAATTCCCGCCAATGTTGGAAACCTTTCAAATGTAGTTCGTCTTGATCTCTGTAATAATGTTATTGTGAGAATTTTTTAGGATATCTATCTATTTATAGTAACTATATTTATCTATATAACAACAAATTTATCGTCATTTTGATAAATGTAGTTATTATTTATGTAATATTTGTTCTATTAGAGATAATTGTTCAACTTAAGACAATTTACAAGTTTATATATAATTTGTTATCATTAGTAACTTGGTATAATTATATGTAAATATATAAAATAAATGTAGTAATTTTGTTGTGAATGTTGTAAATTTTGTTATGAATATTGTAAATTTTACTCATTTAACTACTTATTTTTGTTCAAGTTATTGAGTAATCTCATAACATTAGACTTTAATCTAGTTGTTGTTATTTTACAGATTAGAGGCATGCATACACTGATTTGAGACCGATAAATATCAAAGCATGATTTTGTATTTTATTCTGATCGCCTAATTTTTCTGGTAAGTTTTGTTTCATGTGTTACTCAAGTTTCATTTATACTATAGTTCAGCTTATATGTTCTTATACTTCGATGTGGTCTCCAGGTTGTGGAGCGTGGCCTTGGTCATTTGCCATTCACAGAGAAACAAGTAATACCTCCACCATGTGTGCCATCATGTTCCACCACCTTCTTCTTATTGTCTGTAATTATTTGCACCTCACTATTGATCACAGTATAAGAAGCTTTATACACGCTTGGTCGCCAACAGAGTGGCAGCGTATATTCTGTATGGTCATTGAATCTTGCGTCTACATCTCTGCACATTTAGACATGTTTACCTGTTCTGCAAATGGAATAGTCTGCATGTCCTTAAATTTGGTGTTCTCTTGTATTTCAGGATCTGTGTTTACTGAGGATGTGTTGGATTGCAAGCGAAGAAGGCGAGGGGTTGCTGTCCTATGCATTGGGATTGTAGAACTGGAGCTGAAAATGGACATAGGAATGATAGGATATTTGTGAGCCCTATTGGATAGTGTTGGTTATGAAGGTTGTGTATGAGCAGGAGAGCTGTGGCCGAAGATGAGGATCTAATGGTTTGAGATAGATTATCTTCTTGAAAAATTCAATGTGCAGTCTATCTTCTTGAAAGAAGTGTTGAACTGACAATAATGTAAATGGAAGGAAAATAATGTATATGATATACTAGTATATTTTAAGGTTAAATACTTGTGACACCTTAAACTTTACATCTAAAAACAGTTTTATTTTCTGATTTTCAAATTAAACTGGTAACCCTTACACTCTCAAGTCTCGACAATTTTGTCTATTCTATCACTTTACTATCAAAAAAGTCTGTTAACTTGCTAAAATGACCTCAAGTTTAAATCAAATTTTCATTTTCTTATATCTCTCTCTTCTATTTTTTTTTCATTCTCTTCATTACGGCGTTCTTGGCTTGCTTGGCGGACTTAACCATGGGGAACATGATCCCTGAGGGCCGAGATCTAGGGCTTTCTTGGCCCAGGTGGCGGAGGACTCCGAGAGGCAGAAGATGGCGGCGATTTAGGGGGCGGTGAGGACGCGGAGGCAGGAGAGGGCTTTGGAGATGCCGCCGGGCCGTGCTCCATGTTGACGATGACGAAGTTATAGCCTGAGAGGCTAGCTATCTCGGTGAGGGTGGGGGGAGGAAAATGCCATAGAGAGTGGAACACCATGATTGCAGGGTACATCCAAATGGCACCTCCTAAGAGGCATCTTCAGCTCTTCTTACAGCTGAACACACACGAACTTGCAGTTGTACACACACGAAGGGCAGTTTGAGAGAGCCAGGGACTTGTCTAGGCTGCTTCCAGTTAATCGGGCGCGGTGTGTTGGAATGCTATGAGGACAGGGTATGCGAGGGGAGTTGGTGACTACCAAGGCTTAGGAGAATTTTTTTTTTGGAATTTGATGCTGGAATGGTATGTGTCTGCAGGTTGAGGTTGTTTAAATAGATGGTTCCACCACCTCCATCTCCGCCTCCCCTAAACCCTCAAGTCCCGCCTCCAAAATGGAGACTCTCTATGGCCTTTTCCTCCTCAGCTTCTCCTCCACCCTCACCGAGATTGCCAGCCTCTCCGGCTATGACTTCGTCATCGTCAACATGGAGCATGGCCCCGACGACATCTCCGAAGCCCTCTACTGCCTCTGTGTCCTCACTGCCACCCAAACCGCCGCCATATTCTGCCACCAGGAGTCCTCCGCCACCTGGGCCAAGAAAGCCCTAGATCTCGACCCCTAGGGATTATGTTTTCCATGGTCAAGTCTGCCAAGCAGGCCAAGAACGCCGTAATGAAGAAAATGAAAAAAAATAGAATAAAGATATAAGAAAATGAAAATTTGATTTAAACTTGAGGTCATTTAAGTCATTTTAGAAAGTTAACGAAATTTTTTAATGCTAAAGTGACGAAATGGACAAAACTGTCGAGGATTGAGAGTTTAAAGGTATACCAATTTAATTTAAAAATCGGAGGACAAAAATGTTTTTAGGTGTAAAGTTTCAGTTGTCACAAGTATTTAACCCTATATTTTATATGATATATGATGTATTCTAACAATGGTGAATGAACAATAGATTATAGAGTTAATAAAAGAAACAAGACATAAGAAATAAGTTCACTTTTATTAAACTTGAAATATAATCGGATGGGACATAAAACCAATACTTCAAACAAATTGCATACCAAAATAAACATAACTTCAATGATAACAGTATTGAACATTCTTCACCCACATATACCATGAAGGTTCCACTAATACTCAATCAATGCGTTTCGTAGTACAATATGAGTTGACTTGTCTTTAATTTTTCTATATCGAGAAAAGAACTCTTGGAACCATGCATCTTCATTACTAACCAGCTCAACAGATAATGGAGGAGCCCGATTGTTATCTCTAATCAGAGCACTTAGATCAAGCTCATCTTCGATTATCATGTTATGCATTATGATGCATGTAGTCATTATATCATACAAAACATATTTATCCTAAACACATGCAGGTCCTTTCACAATTGTCCAACGTGATTGAAGAACTTCAAATGCTTGTTCAACATCTTTCCTACATGACTCTTGATTTTTTTACAAAATGTGTTTTTAGGACCTTGAGTGTCATGAATAGTTTGCACCAATGTAGACCACTTAGGATATATGTCATCAGCCAAATAATAACCGGTGTCATACTCTTTATCTAGAATCTGATAATGAGTAAGAGGAGTTGTACCTACTGCAAGATTTTTAAATAGGTGAGATGCTTCGAGCACATTGATGCCGTTATTAGAGCCTGGTAAAAGAAAATATGCATGTCAAATTCAAAGATCATAATCAACTACAACCTCATGGATAATCGTCGGTACTCTACTACGCCCAGAGTACATTCCTGCCCAAGCTTTTGGACAATTTTTTCAGCGTCAATGCATGCAGTCTAAGCTTCTTAACATTTCTGGAAAGCCGTGTTCTTCACCTATATATAGAAGTCTTGTGACATCTTCGGTATTAGGTGATTTTAGATAGCGAGCTTTGAAGATCTCTATAATAGCTCGATAAAACCTTTTCAAATATCGAATTGCAGTAGACACCAATTTTTAAATAATCATCAACGAAATCAGCTGGTACCCCATAAGAAAGCATCAGAAATTTTTTGAAGGGATGATAAACCGAGCTTACCAATACAAATGCTTTTTTGCATAAAGAAATTGTCATGAACTTTGACAGCATCTGCAATTCGATGGAATAAACTTTCGCTCATTCAGAATCGCCTACGGAATTTTTCTAGGGGAAATTGCAGAACCTTAGCAAACTAGCAAAAACTAGCAAAGTAATCTATGTATAGATTTTTTTTACAGCTTCTTCTCGATTACGATTGATAACAATATGACCAGGAACTGCTCCTCTGCGTCTTGATTCGGCTTCATCGTTGTCCTCTTTGTCATGCAACTCTATCAAGAGATGATTATTATTCGTATACGTGGGAAACAATAAATCTTGCTCTTAATCAAATGAAGTCATGACCCGATAATAATAATCATTGGTTTCGTTTGAAGAAAGAGATGATGATGAAAAATGAGAATTATTAATGGTATAATAGATACTAGACTGAGACTGAAGAAGAGAGAAAATTGATGTGATGAACGTGGTTGTAGTATACATATTTTATAGGCGTATGGATAATAACCGTTAAGAAAAATAATTGTTAAAAAATAGTCATTGTGTTGCTAAACGGCTAAAAATCAAAAGAACATGGTTGTTTTCTGTTAAAACAATACACTAGAGCTGTTGACAAAGTCAACTTATTAAAAATATAACATATCTATATAGCATACGGTGAGAATGTGATTTGATTGATTCAATAGTTATAATGGAATATTATCTTATTGTAAGACAAAAAGAGGCATATGGCTTACCAATTTTTTTGATACATATGCTGTGCTGGGCTCATGTGCCCAAATGTGACATCCATTTTACTTACCTCTAAGCCTTTTACTTTTCTCTTTGCAAAAAAAAAACCTTTTACTTTTCTGGAATTATTGTTTGATTCAGCTTAAATTTTTTAATAAATAATCCTTTTGGGGATTCTAGCTGCACATAAAGACAAATGTAAACCTCCCTCTTAGTATTTGAAATTAAAAAAAAATCAATAAATAATCATATATATTTAATAAAATTTGATTTCATTAACCCATTTTTATTAAAGTATCTTATTAGAGATTGCTGCTTAATTAAAAAAATTTAAAAAAAAAACATTAATGATTACCCTTTTTCCTGAATGATTGGATTGTTTTTAGCTTGTGAATGCGATCAAGTGCACGGGGGATAATCTGTGTTTTGGTAATGTATGCTTTTAATTTTAATAGGTAATTAATATATTTTTCAATATAGTTTTTTCAATTTAAAGGTAAGCCTAGAAGACAACCCTTATGCAATTACACCGTTCAATATAGTTTTTGTTGTAGAATCATATTGAGGGAATGAATTCTCCTTATCTTATTGATAGAATGAAGCCCCTTTATATAGAAAAATACATGGGTCTCTTGGGCTATTACATGGACCAATGGGTCTCTTACATGGATATGTGTAAAACTCTATTACAACATGGTTTACTACATAAAACCCGTATACAAGATATGGACCAAGACACACATATATATCAAATATCCTAGAATACTCCTCCTTGTGTCGCGTGTCTTCATGTCGGTATGGTGCTTACGGTGTTGTCTCATCAAAACCTTGCCAAGTAACAAAAAACTCTGTGAGAAAACTAAACCTTGGTCAAAGGAAAAAGAGTACAACGCACCAACTACTCAATTGAGAACTCGTCATGTGATGCTCCCCCTGATGTGTACTTCAATCGGATTTTCCTGATGAATGGTGCATTCCAACATGCTTCTCAAGAGTAGATGTGAGTCAAGACTTAAACAAGTCTGTCATGATCAACCACAAATGGGGATCAATGGTTTTTGCGGTGCATGCAATGTTACCTCGTTAAAAACCTTGTCAAGTAAAAACCCAGTGGGACAAAAAGCTATGACTAAGGGAAAAAGAGTGCAACATGGTTGACACAAAAAACCACACCCATCACATTTGATCATGACATGTATATGCTAGACTTTTCTTTCAAATCTGCATCTTCCCTGATCTCAAGATCAATCATAGGGCGCTTCCAGATTCTTAGTGACCACGGAGCTGTTTTGACAACTTGGCATTTGTACGCTCTTTCAACATGTCTCAAATGTGGCATTACTCAGTGCAAACAGCTATGTGCACGGTGCCTAGCAGCTGTATGCACAGCGCTCGGCAGCTGGCGTGCACAGCGCTCGGCCTCTGGTGCACAGTGCTCGGCATCTGGGTGCACAGGTGCACGTATAGTGTCTGGCAGCAGTGCACAGGTGCACTTATAGTGCACAAGCAACGCTCAGGCAGTGCACAGGCAGCGCACACAGGCAGCGTGCACAGGCAGCGCACACAAGCAGCGCTCAGGCAGCGTGCCATATGTCCTGCAACTCGGCCACTAAACCAACCGGTGCCACTCTTCTTCAGAAGACCTAAGCCGATTGATGGAAATACATCATCAATACACATGTGATCGACTTCAATACGAGATTGTGTCTTTCCCAAGATACTTTTCATTCCAACATCGGATATCCAGCATATACTGCGATCATCCGGAATCAATAGGCAATGACATTATTCATCATATCCCATCCGAAATCAAGGAGTCATGTACTATGCGTCCAAAACACTTGGCCAACGCAAGCTCCACTTGATTTGGCTTATGAAGTCTATTTAAGATCTTCATGCATATCTCTGATCCCATAGAGACGTCACTATGATCATATTCATAAGGCTGCATATACAGTTATTGGGGAAACTACCAAACTGACAAGGTAGTGGAGTGCAATAACTTCCATTACGAGAGTACATCTCATCGTAGTCGATCCCAGTGCGTGTTTATGAGAAACCTTGCGCCATAAGGGAGTCTGAGACTCTTGTTCTCACTACGCTAACTCATAAAGGTTTACTTGATAGGGTTTACACTTGCGGTGTCGGCAACACCTGCCCAAGGACCTATCCCTTTGTCCGGGTCACATCATCCCATTTTAGGTCAATACACTTTGTCGACATATCAACAAACGTGTGGTTCGATATACTCATCATCCCACGCCCTCATGTACACTAGTGTAGTCATTGTAGAGATCTCTTTCTATGAATTGGATTTTGACGTTGAGGCGTCCCCCAACGATAGTCACAATTCAGACTAACATGAGACGGAGTGAGTATCACTGATCAATGGACCAGTAGTGCCAAACTCGCTTTCTCTCTCTCAGTGAGAGTGTATATTGAACCCAAGGGCCTCAACCTAACCTTCAGGGAGCCACAAGGCCTAGGACACCATATTGCCACATTATGACGCCCTCATATCACCACATAAGATGACGGCATCAAGACCACCTCAATATGACCGAGCCATGGCATCAAGACCACCTCATTTTGGTCGAGCCATGTCCTCTTGGTAGGACATCATTCCTTACAGACATATACAACATTGATGACGTCACTATAGTTCTTTAGGGATCATGTTAAGACTTAGTGGTAACCAACCACGACATTCACGTCGTTCCCACTTGAACACTGGTGTTCGTATCTCCCCCTAACGGCGGGAATACAGTCTCAAAGTGACAATCCGCAGCGTAGCGGTTAAGGAGATCGTCTGTCAAGGAGCTTAAGGTGGAGAACAATAAAATGACTCCTATCCAACCTTAGAACATATTCATCTCATGCGACACATCATCATTGGGCACTGTGGCAATCAAATTTGGCACATTGTGGAACTCAAGGCTTGGAGATCCGTTACTATCCTGCCGAGTTTTCAAGGATTACAACTACGTGTCAATCCTAGCACACAGTTATGAGCTGTCGTGTATCAATGCAATGATGGTAAGTCGTGGATGAATCAATACATGCCTGCATGTCCCTCTTCAGGGATGGGTAGTGAGCCCATAGATACATAAGCAGCATGTGATAGACGATGGTGCAACACATGACCAGTGTGTTAGCCCTTCAACCAACACCATAAAAGCGTATACGATATCCATACGTTGGTTGCATCGGTCTACATAATCCCTCTTTGGATTTTCAATAAGAATGACATCTTTTGTGGCATAACATAAGAGGGTCTTTCACCTTACTTAGCTAAAGAACAAGCGTTACACAACGAAAACATGAGTACTGTGCGACTACCGAGGACATCATGTCGGCGCACAAACACAACATACAATCATGGCGTATTTCGTTGTTATCGGAGGAATGGACGCCCAAGAATATCAAACAATTCTGGCTCGCATATCTCACCCGGTATAACCCAAATGTCATAGCTTGTCTAAGTTAATTGTCCTAAATATACTTATTGGCGACACCTTAGGACTCATGCTCTTCTCCATGATGCTCTTAATCGGCACTCATGAGAATTATACACAAAAGTCTCAATCATTCTTATCATGGTAATCGTTGGTGTGTATGTTCATAACACACTTCAATGTTCGATTGTCTCTCTCACTATAAGAAGGACATTTGTGACTTAGATCATCGAGCCAAAGGCATAAAGAATTGATTTAACCATGTCATAAAAGATGATGAAGATCCGATCTAACTTAGTCACAAAAAAGATTCACAATCTGTGAAGAGTATGTAGTTTTCGTGCAGTATGACCTATACTCACGAAAACGGCCATAACTCTCTCGTTTGGATGGATATGAATGAACCGCTTAAACTATTGGAAACTAGATTCACATAGTTTTCCAATGATATAAAGTGCATTCTAGTTCATCCGGAGCTGATCTGGGGGCTCTGACAAAGTTAAGGGACAATAGGATACAATCTGCTATGACCTTACGCACTTAAACTGTCATAACTCTTTCGTCGTGACAGAAATGAACGAGCCTCTTAAACCACTGGAAACTAGACTCACATAGCTTTCCATTGATATAAAATTCGACTTCTAGTTCATCTGGAGCCATTCAGAAAACTCTGACGAAGTTACCACACATTAGTTTCAAATTACTGTGATCGCAGATTTTTACATGATGAAGCTTTCAACTTTGAAGTGGCATCGCAGGAGTTATCCTCGACCCAAAAGTAAAGCGTACATATGGAATTACAAGTCTTCAACATCCATGAAGGATGACATTTGGTAACAGCAACATGGAGGGATCCAAAATCAAGGGAGTAGGTAACCTTTGCCGAGGTTAACCACGTCATCCGATGATGGAAAATCTGCTGTTAGATGAAGACTAAACCACGAACATCGGCACACCTTCATAAGGATGTGCATGATCATGTCATAGTGTGAATACACTTATCGAACCAACGATTTCATCGAGCTCTCATTTCGTTTGGAGATAATCAAAGAGCCCTTCATGACGTCAAATGTCAGAGGCATCCATTTGATGTTCCGTACACCCTTTTGTACGTTTATTTGTATGCATTCATTCTTTTGCTCAGGATTGTGTGGGTAGTCCCACCGTCTGCAAGGCACTCAATTTTTTCACATAACATACCTATCGAACAAGGTAGATACGTGAGAAAGAGACATAAACACTGAAAGCAACAATCGAAGGCAACCTTGTGCATTGCAGAATTCCTGGCATCATGACCTTTGCTCACTCAAACAGTCATAACTCCTTCGTTAGAATGGAAATTAACGAACCGCGAAAACCGTTGAAAACTAGACAGATGTAGCTTTCCAGTGATATATGGTTTGTGTTCTAGTTCATCCGGAGCTGTTCATAAAGCTCTTCGGAAGTTGCTGTTCATAAAGTGGCAAATTCACTGTTTTTGTTTTTGGTTGACCGCATTTACATCTTGCACGTATGCCAATGCTGGTACTTGGCAACATTTGGCAGCGCATTGCACCTACACATATGTCATTACATTAAGCACTTGGCAACATTTGGTAGTGCATGAGGAGCCACACATATGCCGGTGCACCGAGCACTCGACAACATTCGGTGGCTGCACAACCGCTAGCGCCCATGACGCACGGTATGGGGCAGTGGGGGGAGCTCGGCAGCTTATCTCAAGTGCACAGCATGAGGTGCACAGAGCTTCGGCAGCTGCTGCACAGAGCTTGGCCCTGGTGCTCAGTGCTCGGCAGACGGTGTCCTGTGCACGTCCTCGAGTGTTCTGTGCTATGTAACTCACTTAGTGCTTGCCCGTGATGTAAGTGCACAACCATTGGTGATCAGTGCACGGTTCCTTGTGTTCAATGCTAACATATGGTGCTTAGTGCTCAACACCTAATGCACAATTTTTATTGGTGCGCAGGTGCACATGAGGTGCACAGGGAGTGCGCGGTGGTGCCCAGGAGGTGCGAGGCGGTGCCCAGAAGGTGCGCTGCGGTGCCCTGAGGGGTGCGCAGTGGTGCCCTGTGGAGTGTGCGGTGGTGCCCTGAGGGGTGCGCAGCGGTGCACATGAGGTGCGCAGCAGTGCCCAGCGGTGCCCAGGAGGTGCGCAGCGGTGCGCGTTGGTGCCCAGGCGGTGCGCGGTGGTGCCCAGCGGTGCGCGCGGCAGTGCACAGGAGTGCGCGCGACAAATTTTTTTTTCTTTTTTCGGTGGCCTACGTGCTCTTTTTAGGGTTTAGAGCTAAGTGCATGATAACGTGTTGTAGAATCATATTGAGGGAATGAATTCTCCTTATCTTATTGATAGAATGAAGCCCCTTTATATAGAGAAATACATGGGCCTCTTGGGCTATTACATGGACCAACGGGTCTCTTACATGGATATGTGTAAAACCCTATTACAACATGGTTTACTACATAAAGCCCGTATACAAGGCATGAACCAAGACACACATATATATATATCAAATATCCTATAATAGTTTTTCCATTCTCATAAATTTTCCATTCTCCTTTTCATTTTTGATCAGAAAATTGTCCATATTTTTATATGTATTGTCAATAAGCATTAACTGGTGTGGAATAATTTTCGTGTGGTGGTGCATTTCAAAGAAAATGCTGATAACTTTTTTGTAATATATATAAAGTATAAGCCAATCATAAACAAGTGCATTGCATAACCCGGTGGCAAAGTTGGTTTTGTTCACGCAAGAGGTCGACCTTCCATTTTTTGATGTAGAACAATATTTGTCTATGGTGAAATATGTTAAGAAGCACGTTACAACTAATTGGCCGTAGTTAGAATTGGAATTATTGACTTGGAAGTCTTTGGATGATAAAAGTTTAATGGAGTCTCTCGCTGTGCTTGACTCATATATGTAGACTGTAGTTAACAATTATTTTATACATGATGATATTCAGTCACTTGATACCAGACAAGGAACCTGGATAGTCATGACTGGGTCAAAAACATTGCTAGAAGCCTTGATGTTGAACTATATGGAGGGTCCATACCATTTACTTAAACTAGGATTCGATTCTCATATGTATATATATATACACGAGTCTCTCGGTATTTTCAGAATATTTTTCAGATCTTCTGTTATTTTCAGAAGTTTATGTTAATTTTTAATTACATTTCTGGTAAAAAAAATTTCCCTCAAGATAGACCCCGCATGGTTTACTTCAGGCTAAAGAGGTTAACCCGGGATGGGTCTTGACATCTTTTGCCTTTGTGACGTATGCACGGCACACCACTATTGCTAGGCATGTTAATTTGAGGAATGACAGTTGTGATATTTCTTGTAAATGCTGTAAAAAAATTTAAAAAGGAAAAAAAACAAATAAATTTATGCCACTAACCATGTTTATCACTGAACAAATGTAACCAATTATGTAGTGATGTTCCAAACTGAGTACCTTCATTGTTAATGACTTGATGCCTTGCTAGTTGCTACTGGAAATCGAGTATTGGGCAATGACTTCTTTGGTGTGATCTTATATAGGATTTTTAGTGCTTTGAATTAGGCCTTATATGATTGACCCTACTTGACTAGTGGCGCCCATGGAATAGAATTTCCACAGCCTTGGAACGGTGGATTCTTATGGTAAACGTCAATGGCCTGGAAGTCCTGTACTCATTTTTAATTTTTAATGGATTAGGGGTCTCTTAGTGATTCATGCTTTCATACCGGTCAGTGAGAAAGCGAGAGTTTTCAAGGCATTAGGAATTTCTTGGCAATGTTAGTCCTATATAAATGGTTTGTGTTTTCTTTGAAATCATCTGCAGACTTCAATCCTGCTTAACAAATTTCATGTGAAACAATGGGTCACAGTAGTGCTTCCATTGAATTTCTTGTACTTGTACTACTGTCAGGAGTTTTCTATTTCCATACAGTTCAACATGGCTTCTGCAATGCAGATCTCAACGTGAGTTGCATGAATGTGGAGAGGAGAGCCCTTCTTGAGCTCAAGCAAAACCTCACAGATCCTATGGATCGACTTTCGTCTTGGGTGGGAGAAGATTGCTGCAAATGGACAGGTGTAGGCTGCAACAAAAAAACTGGTCGCGTGATCAGCCTCAATCTTCGCAATCCATTTTCAGATGGTTTGGATGTGGATGATGGAGCACTGCATGCATTAGGTGGTGAGATCAACCCTTCTTTGCTTGTTTTGAAAGATCTGATTTATTTAGATTTCAGCATGAATAACTTTGAAGGTTTCAAACTTCCAAGTCTCATTGGATCACTAGAGAAACTGAAATATCTCAATCTATCTGGTGCATCCTTTGGTGGAGTAATTCCTGCCAATCTTGGAAACCTTTCGAGTCTGCTTCATCTTGATCTCAGTAATAATATTTTTGAGAGTGATCTCAGATGGCTTTCCAGTCTCTCTTCGTTGCAGTTCCTTAACTTGGAAGGAGCAGACCTTAGCAAGGCTTCACATTATTGGCTTCCCATTGTCAATATGCTCCCTTCACTTCTTGAACTGCATTTGCGTGGTTGTAGACTTTCCATCCTTCCACCTACTCTTCCTCGTATCAATTTCACATCACTTTCGGTTCTTGACCTATCTTCCAATGGTTTCAACTCCACACTTTCTCCCTGGTTGTTCAATCTGATTGAACTAGCCACTCTTGATCTAAGTTTGAACAATCTGAATGGAGAACTTCCAGAAACACTAGGGAGTCTGACTCATCTGAAGAACCTTGATCTATCAGAGAATTCAGACATTGGAGGTCAGTTGCCGAGGAACTTGGGGATGCTGTGCAATTTGGAGTCTCTTCAACTTCCAATCAACAAATTTACTGGTGAGATAACTGATTTCACTGACAGATTGTCTAGATGCACAAACAGCAGCTTAGAGAGATTGGCTTTAGGTTATAACCGCCTCACAGGAAACTTGCCTAGTTCATTAGGCCTTCTTAAGAACTTGAGGTCCCTCACGTTGCGGTACAACTCATTTCAAGGTTCCATCCCAGAATCTATAGGAAACTTGACATCTTTGAAGGAGTTTTACATTGAAAACAATAAATTAGGTGGAGTCATCCCGGAAAGTTTTGGGCAGCTCTCATCACTTGTAGCAGTAGATCTATCTGAAAACACATGGGAAGGTGTTGTGACAGAAGCTCATTTTCTGAACCTTCGAAGCTTAGAACAGGTGTTAATTAGAAAGGCTTCCCCAAACATTTCCTTAATTTTCAACATAAGTTCTAACTGGATACCTCCTTTTAAACTGAGCTACTTGAGCATCAGCTCATGCCAACTGGGTCCCAAATTTCCTACATGGCTCAGAAATCAGACTGCGCTGTCTGTATTGGGACTCGTAAATGCTAGAATTGCAGACACTATACCAGATTGGTTTTGGCAGTTGGATTTGCTATTAGATGATCTAGATTTCTCTGATAATCAACTAAGTGGCAGGGTGCCTAACTCATTAAGATTCACCTTCAGGGGCATTACTGATTTGAGTGGAAATAAGTTTGTGGGGGCCTTCCCTCTCTGGTCATCAAACATTTCTGGTCTGTATCTGAATGATAATGCATTTTCAGGGCCAATTCCTCATAACATTGGTGAAGTGATGCCTTTGCTAGAAGATGTAGACATTTCTAGGAACAATTTCACTGGTAGCATTCCACTGTCCATTGGTAATCTAAGCCGATTGTTAACCCTGGTTATCTCGAATAACCACTTGTCTGGTGAAGTTCCAAATTTATGGAACAGTTTACCCGAACTCTTTGTTTTAGATGTGTCAAACAACAATCTATCTGGAGCAATGCCAACATCCATGGGGATTCTTAGTACACTCAGATTCTTGATACTCTCTAATAACGAGTTTTCAGGCAAACTGCCTTCACTGAAGAACTGCATAGAGATGAAGAGCCTAGATCTTGGGGAGAATAAGTTTTCCGGAGACATTCCATCCTGGATAGGAGAAAGCATGCTTTCTTTGAAAATTTTACGCTTGAGTTCCAACTCATTCACCGGAAGCATTCCTTCACAGTTGTGTGGCCTTTCCAATCTTCACATATTGGACCTCTCACACAATAACCTGTCGGGTCATATTCCCCAATGTATTGGTAATTTGAGTGGCTTGAAAACATCTGAAATCTCAGATGAAGATACAGCATATCTGTACCAGGGACAACTGGAGGTAGTTTCAAAAGGAAGAGTGCTTGAATATAGCAGCATCCTTTACCTTGTTAACAGCCTGGACCTCTCAAACAATAATTTATCAGGAGAGATGCCAGTGGAGCTAACAAGCCTTATCATGCTGGGAACCTTGAATTTGTCCATGAATCATCTCACAGGGTTAATCCCTGAAAAGATTGGTAACTTGAAATCAATAGAAACTCTTGATCTTTCAATGAACAAGCTTTCAGGTTCCATACCACAGAGCATGGTCACTTTGACATTCGTAACTCATTTGAACCTGTCGTACAACAATTTGTCCGGGAGAATCCCAACAAGCAACCAGTTCAACAGCCTCAATGATCCATCAATTTACCAGGGCAATGCTGGCCTTTGTGGCGATCCGCTACCAACTCCTTGCCAAGGCAATGAAGAAACACCTCAGGTTCCAAGTGAAGATGGACGAGGAGATGATGATGATGATAAATATGAAAAGGTATGGCTCATGTTCAGCACAGCAATAGGTTTCATTGTGGGGTTCTGGGTCGTTTTTGGGAGTTTGGTCATCAAAAGGACTTGGAGATATGCCTATTTTGGCTTCCTTGACAGAATGAAGATTGCCCTCCTTGATTTTGTCTCAGCCATTGGGAAATGTTTCTGCAAAAGATCACAAGGCATAAGTGCATAACAGAAGTCTCATAGTTTTTTTTGGTCTTCAACAAATAAAGGAATTTTATGTTTTTGTTTCGTCCTTCATGTTACCAATTTGTATGGTAAATGTTTGTAAGCTTTTGATAAACTCCATTTTGTCTTCAGTTAGGCACAAGTTGTACATTTATCTTAAGCAAACACAAAGCTGCAATGAAACCAGCATTTACCATACAAATTGGTAAATGTACTCCGGAATACGCAAACGCCACTTGTACGCCGGAATACGCCACCCAGCCGGAATACAAGTTGTCCCGGATACGCGGGGATACGTCGCCGGATACATCTCGGGGCTTTGTAATTAAATAGGATACATGGGGATAAACCTGAAATTTTGCCTAAAGAAAAAGTTAGTTACTGCGTTTAAATTACCGTTGAGATTCATCTATATCCGCATTTTCATCAAAACATAAGATTATACTATCCATTCCCGCCACCCAGCCGGAAGCCGCGGCGGAAACCATGCCTCTCTGCTTCCTCTCCCGCCTTCCTCCTCCTCCTCCGCCACTCATCACCTGCCGCGTGTCTCAATCCTCACCTTCCCCTCCGTCACTCTCACTCTCAGTGAGCCCTAACTCAACTCCACCGCCGCCGCTAACCTGCGCCCTCCACTGCCCACACTTCGAATTGTAACTCCCCGACCCGAATCTAAACCCTAACCTCCTCTATTCTCCTCAACTGATTCCGTTTTTTTCTCAGATGCTCCGGCTGTACTCACGAGCTCAATCTCCACCGTCCGGCCGTCGTCGACGAGGCCACCGACTTCTTCAAATCCCTTGGCCTCTCCGATTTCACATTCGACAGCTGCAAGCTGGTGATTCCCGCCTTCAATTCCATTGATTTAATCCTTTCTTTTCCGTTTGTGTTTAGCTATCACTGAATTTGATTGATGTTGCTTTTTCAGTGGGGGTGGCGGTGCCGGGCGAAACTGGCTGTCCGCGGCACACCGGAGAATCCTCTGATAGGGCTCTATCAGGAAGGCACTCATAATGTGATTGATATTCCTGACTGCAAAGGTCTCTCAATGCCGTGGCTTTCTTTACTCTATTGTAATTTCCTTGCTAGTTTTCTCATTTGTAAGTTTTTTAAGTTTGAATTTGATCTATTTGTGCAGCGCACCATCCGAATATTAATGCCGCGGTGGAGCTTCTCAAGAGAGGTCCGTTCTGCAGCTACTAAATCTGCTGTTTTAGTTTTTTTTTCCTTGAGTTTTGGATTTTAGTTGTTAGTTATTTGCATGATGTTTTAGGGATTACTGCATTGAGGGTTGAGCCGTATGACGAAGATCAGGGGACTGGTGATTTGCGATATGTGCAGGTGAGTAATGGAATACTAGATGTGGTGTTGTTTGTGAATTGAGGGGTGATTGAATCAATGGCGGTGTGTGCAGATGGCCGTGACGACATACAGTACATCTCTTCCTGCTGCCGAGAGATATAGAAATGGTTAGTAGCTAATTTGTATTGTATCTTGTTTCTTAGAATAAGATATACAAAGAGTGATCAGACATATTGATTGAGTGTTAATTGTTTATGTTTTATTATCTATATAGGTAAAGTGCAGGTATCTTTAGTATGGAATTCAAGAAATGAAACATCCCCAAATTCAGAGAAATTGCAGGCCTTGGCTAATGTGAGCTAGCTCCTTTATTTGATGCAGCTTTGAATGTGTTTTTATAAAGATTTACATTGATACACGGTCTGTATGCTCATTTCCAGTTTATATGGAGGAATGGCGGGCCCAAGAACAATGACCATCTCATTCACTCTGTGTGGGCTAACTTCCAGACATCAAGCAACAATGTGAGTGAGTTGTACTATTAATTATCAGTCTCATTTGAGTGGTCGTCAATTTACATGTTTTCACCTGATGATGCAGATAATCTTTGGGAATAGATGGAGGCATCTTTTAGGAGAAAGAGACTTTTGGGAACATGTGGGAGGAATTGATATTTCCTTGGCTCCATCCAGTTTTGGCCAAGCAAACACCCGGGTACTTTAAACTCATAATCTGACTTTTGAAGTGATAGAGATTCTTGACTTAATGTGCAATACATCCACTATTCAATTCTAAATATCGAGGAATCAAACCCACATAGTCTTAAGATCATATGCTTATAGTAATATCACTGTGAGTGTCTAACTGGAGTTAAGGTGCTGTCATTGGAAAGATGAAACGTCAAGAATCTTTGGTTAACCATTATGATTGGAAAACATTTTTTCTGACACCTCATCTTTTGGAAACCCAGATATAATGCCTATTAGTCTTCAATTAATAGTAAAAGTTTTACTTAAATCACTTTGCCTAATGTCTGTTTATCCCAGGCATTTGACACCCTGCTTCGGAAGCTACAAAGATACGTCCCTCTCAGAGCATCTGTAGCTGATTTGTATGCAGGAGCTGGTGTTATCGGATTATCATTGGCTGCTACAAGAAAATGCAGGCAAGAATTTAAGATATCTGTAAATGCACGTGTCAAGACTCAGAAGTCTCGAACTTAATAAATTGAAATTTTAATTGCTTTTTTAGGTCTGTGAGATGCATTGAGATTAACAAAGAATCAAAGCTATCCTTTGAGAAGACAGTTGAACGTCTGCCAAACTTAATAGATAGCAGCATCAGCTGGCATCATGCAGACACTTCTAAGGTTAATAACCCTGTGAAAGTTTATGATCATATGTTTTATGAGTTTTTCACTCATGCTTTCATACATATAGAGCTCTGTATTCTTCACGTCTCGATCTTATTGGAAATAGTGTTTAACTTACTATTTAATATGGTAATTGTTGAGAGGTGAAGATATTCTAAGGTGTACAGATCAATTGTCATAGTTTATTGGAGATTTTCTTCCTTTATGATTATAGTGGAGCAGTTTCAGAACTAAATCTAATGTTTCTAATAAATATAATAGGAACCTCTTTCCTGGATCATGGGATCAGATGTACTTGTTGTTGATCCTCCTAGAAAGGGTCTGGATGCATCTCTTATCGATGTGTTGCGAAGTATATCTTCAATAAAGGATAAAGCTAGGTCATCACCTGAGAGGTTAGACCATTTCTGTACTTGATTAAGAACATCCTAGATGGTTGGAGGGAAAGTTGATTAACTCAATGTAGTTTATTTATATTTCAGTTCATGCTCAAAGGATAAGGATGAGAAGAGACCATGGATGCTACGCGCAAGAGAAGATTCAATTCAGATTGGAAGCAAAATGAGTTCAGAGGATAGCAAAGTGTTGCCAAAAACCCTTATTTATATAAGTTGTGGATGGGAAAGCTTCAAAGAGGTACATATAACTCTATAACTATCCCATCCTGTTTGGTATAATTAGGATGTTACTATATTTTTTTTACAATCTAATTAGGGACTCGTATCTCAACAGGATTGTGCAGACTTGTTGTCAAGCAATGGATGGCGGTTGGAAAAAGCCCACGGCTTCAACTTTTTCCCTGGCACACAGAGGTTCTTCTTTTACCCCACTCATCCAATATGTATTATGTCTTATTACAGTACAATTGCATGAATTTGTATAACTCGCATGTTTCTTGGTATCAATATGAATTCATGCATGAATGATGTTGGTAACCTAACACTGAGTTTCTAGAAAGCCAGCCTATTTGGTCAAGTATCATTTTTGGATATTGCATGGTTGTTACAGTACCATCATATTTGCATTTCATGCATGTCTTAATTTCAGTTTTTTTTCCTCAATTTGTCCATGACGGCAGCATCGAGGTTTTAGCTGTTTTCAAGAGGGGCCAAGCAGTAAACCCAAGGAAAAAGAAATCAGGAAAGAAGAAGAAACACTTGTGAGAAATTTGGAAGTTAGAGTTTGCAAAGACTTTTCTAGGGTTCTTTCAAATGTAGAGTAGAGATTCTAGT
The DNA here is from genome assembly GCA_951800085.1 of Comarum palustre. NCBI lineage: Eukaryota > Viridiplantae > Streptophyta > Magnoliopsida > Rosales > Rosaceae > Comarum > Comarum palustre. Next base: position 668,326 of record OX637572.1, on the reverse strand, counting down.
AGGAAGAGAAAATAGCAAAACCAATTCCTCTCTATTGTTTCCTCTTTCGAGGAAAGGAATTTTGTTTTATCGTCTACTAAAATATGTGTAAAATGAATAGTTACAAATGAATAAAAATTGCACCTGTTGTGATATCTATCTGACTTTGGAATTTGACGAAAAATGAATCAATGACTATAAAGAAGGCAACCTCTTGCCCCTAGAAAGCTATGAGTAGGTTGTGGAGAAGACGTTTTCAATTCCCCTTTTCTCTGCTTTTGGGATTTTTTAGATGAGGAAAGGCATTCAGAATGTTGTAGGCTATCAAATCCTGCCTGGTTAAAATTCCAACTACTGGAGGCACCTACAAATGGAGCAGACACTAAGGTTAGTGATGCTAAATCTTTTAAACATTTGTAGTATGAGACTTGTTAACAAGTGAAGTAAAATATAGGATGAATCTGTTGATATATTTACTTACCCCAGCTGCCTCGTACTTTGGCAGGATGAGCAAATGGCGGAGTCCCACTTGTCTGAAAAGTACCATAGCTTTTGCCACTGACATGGTTTCCAACACTGTGTAAGGTGTCGTATTGGTGAGCGGATGCAGATCAACATACATCTCCATTTCATCACTTGTCACAGCCACCTCCTCAATCTTTAATTCTCTCTCGGCTAATTCAACTGCGGTAAACTTCTCTCTCACTTCCCACTCCACTGTTCTTCTCCTCTCCTTTTGGAACCACTTTTTCTTCAGCACCTGGACAAGGTGAGCTCTTAGAATTAGTCCATGTAGTTCTGTTGCGCCAACAGGTAGTCCTACTGGCGCGCCCGGGACAATTCCATCATCTACAACAGGGAAGCCATTGTGTGTGGTATTTCTGAGGACCTCCACTATCCGTTCCACCTTCTCAATTCCACAGAGAGTGACTACTGGAGGCTTGGCATCTGCAAGCTCACCGACATTCAGATTCCTCATCCATGGCTCTGGATGTGCATCTAAGAAAGGTAGACCTTTCAAGTGCAGTATAATCTCATAGATGCTTGGGTTGAAACAGTCTCCAACTGTTTTGGCAATTAGAAGGACAATCATTGTTATGGGCAGTAAGAGAAGGTTGTTAGTCAGCTCAAGAAATATGACACATAATGAAACAGTCATCCTCATCGATCCTGCCATCAGGGAAGCTGCACCAAGAACAGCATATAGTCCCTGGTCAATGTTTGTGTACGAATTCATGGCAATACCAAGCATACGCCCATAGGCTGCACCCATAAGGATGATGGGGAGGAAGAGGCCAGACGGCACAGCAATTCCAAAGGTAAACAATCCCAATATGCAGTAGAGTGCAAAGAAGATTAGGAGGTTGAGAGGGTGATATTCAGTGGAAGTGTTTGTTGAGAAGATGTTTCGAACTGCATCATCATTAGTGGTAAGCAGCAGAGTAGCCAAGTCATTATAGTAGCCATCTGGGCAGTTGAACTGTTTGAAGTTGCCAGTTCGTCCATTTGTGGGGCAGACAGACTCTGCAAACGAGGGATCACAGGCTGTGCATTTGGCAAGGAAAGGAAGACCATATAGGCATCCAGACGTGAAAATGGATACAGCAAGACTGAGAAGGAACTTGTGAATTTTCCCCTTCCTGGCAAAAGAGGAAATCAAGAATCAATTAATTCTCTAGACTAAGTAGTTTATGTTTAGGACGAAGAGATTGAGGTTGGGATTAGGTTCCTTACTGATTTATGAGATTGTAGAGTCTGAGCACCTTATGAAGAAAATGATTGTACAAGCTCCCCAACACTCCACCGATAATTCCAATCACAACAACAGGGAAAATATCCATCCAACAGTAGGTTAAAGTTACAGTGCTGACATCGAACATGATAAGTCCCCCTTCTCCAAAAAGACCACATTCCCCGGTGCTGCATATTTCAATAAAAGCCCTAAGCACCACTACCACAATGGCTGTGCTGAAGAAAGTTCTCCAGAGAAGGGCACTCCTCCACCATGTTGCCACCTCTTCAAAAGCAAACAGTACACCACCCACAGGGGATCGGAAAGCTGCACAGACCCCAGAGGCAGCCCCACAGGTAATGAGATCCCTGCGGTCACGGTCATTATTCATGTAGCGAAGCCAGCGCCATTTAACACGGTAATTGTCAGGCCCCCCTTGGCCTAGTAAGGAAGCAATGCAGCTTCCTATGTGCACCAGAGGTCCTTCTTTGCCAAGATCTAGACCCGCAGAGACGGCCCCAATGCTTCCGACTATCTGTGAAACATGAAAAGTCTCTCTTAGCACTTGGTTTACTAGTAGTGCAGTGCTCTGAAACTAATTTCAAGAGTAGTAGTCACTATAAATATAAGTAAATTTTGATAGCCAACTCACCTTGACGATCAATGTGGTGGCACCAAACATGTTGGGAGTATCAACTCCGTTTAGATAAGCTTTGATTTCAGGTATACCAGGTCCAGCCGCAGTGGGAGCAAAACACACACAGAGAACAGCAGCAACTGTGGTGAATAGAAGATTTGCCACAGCTAAAAAGATGAACCCCATCAGGTACCTACACCACATGATCCCGGATCCCCGCATTGAATTTTCTCATCATTGATATTTAGAACAAAATGTAAATATCATTTTTGGATTGTAGCAGCTGGGGATTACAAATGAAGTACAGGGGATGCCACAAACCTTTCCTCATCTATGTAAGCAACCACAGCGAGAAGCTTGTAGCCAGCAATGTTCTCTACAGCAAGGTTGATGAGTGTGGCAATCAGACCAGTTAGAAGTCCGATGAGCAAGGCAAGTGTCCATTTCAACAATATGTACTGCAAGACTTGGACCTTGGATCTGCTTCTCCAGTCATGCTTAAACAGGTCATTCTCGTTGATCCTGTCAAACTAAGTTCAGTTGAATTTGAATTCAAGATAAGTAAACCAGAATTGTATTACAATGAAACAGAGAAGCTCAGATACTTACTCGTAGTCCAGACTTTCGATGTGGGAGACTTTGGCTCCAACCAAAGCTAGTGGATTGGAAGAGAGTGTTCTGTTTCTCTTGAGGAGGAGTGGTTGGATCAGGGAATTGCTTTCTAGATCTCTTTCTTCCGATTCAACTACTCCTTCGATGTTCTGGGGAATTTCTGCTGATGCAGAATGGTTGAAATATTCCTCCATTGAGCTTGGAAGCTCCACAGAGAGAGAGCTGAGAGAAGTTAACACAGTATGAAGCTACTGCTGTGTTCTGAATTTAAAAATTGGTGATAAGCGAAGATTTATATTTATAGTCGAGTGTATAAATAGCTCCACATGGATAGACACTTGGTCGATTTTGGACATACATGACAACAGTGGCATTTCTCGGCGTATGTTACGTAGGAGGGGCATAATCTAGCTGCCGGAATTATCAATGATTGATGAAGGTCATGGATAGATTTTCAAGTCGAAATGGTAATTTTTCCGAATGGATGAAAACTTATCGATTATTAGGCTTGGACGATTGCCATGAATGAAACTGAATAATTGATTCGCATATTGTGTTTGCTTTCCATTGTTGTCAAACTGGGATTGTTTATCATTGCCACTTTGCTTATACTTCCAATATAGATAGATGATCTTATCATGATTTGTGCTATCACTTTCATTTTACGATAATATCATCAGCTTCACGTCTGGATTTTATTAATAAAAAAAATAAAAATAAATTATATGGTACGAACAAAAACAATACAAAATAGAAACTACGAAAAAATTGAGAGAACACAACTCTATTTGTGAAGCAAAGAAAACACCAGTCCGAAGACAAGATTATGTCCGGGAGTAAGAGAACTTTTCTGCATCCATTCGCAAACATGAAGAAATCTTAAGAGGAGAGACATACCAAATCAGGAACGAAGAAGACAAATTCAAATTGGTTAATTTATCTGCGACTGAGTTGTCTTTCCGAATAACTTACCGCCTGCTGTTATATAACATTACTATTCTTCTGCATCGAACCGGTCTACGCAGTTTTTCTGCGACTCAATTGAATCCCTTTTGTCAAGAACATTGAAAAACAGAGGCCTACACAAATAATTTAAACTCCACGTTGAAGATACAATAATCAGTTGTGTCATTTTCTGATCTGAATCCTTCTTCGATCTGCATCTACCATCTCCGAAAGACAGATAAGCAATGCCACTTGGAGCAACGTACGTGTCAGCATGTGATCTGTAAATCAGGTGGTGCATATGAAATGGCCTCTTGGGGTGTTCCAAAAGCCATTTTATCCCTTTGCTTGATGCGTAACACTTATGAATGTCATGGCTTATTAAAAATTGAGGACCTTAATTATGATCTGATTTGGTTGATTGCGTCCCATTCCCAACTCCTATGAAGCCATAACCAATCAGGCTTGTTGCTTCTAGTTACTACTAGTCATTCGTGTTCGCTTGTTCTTACGTTTGGACCTTTTGGTTGGTATGAGTTAAAAAGTAATGGTTAAAATATAAAAGTAACTGAAATTCTGTCAATTAGTGGCTGTAGTTTAGTGGTAAGAATTCCACGTTGTGGCCGTGGAGACCTGGGCTCGAATCCCAGCAGCCACATACATTTTTTTCCCTGGTTCCTCTGGATTTTGTAACCAATCTCATGCCCGCGATTAGGCTAGTGCGAAAGAATAACCTATATTGATATCCTAGACGACCTATGACGGATTATTCATGTTGGTGATGTATATTGTATTGTGCAATGGGCCAATGGTAGTTTTTTTTGGTCTGAAACAATGGTAGTTCTTTATGAAGAACTCCACACCCTAGCTTCTTACCAAGTTTTACAGGTTCTCCACATAACATGACGTGTGTGTGTATATATATATATACTAGGCAGCGCTAACAACTGTCTAAAGGTCGCCTAGACCCGACTTGAGGATGACCAAACTCTTCGATCCGTCTAGAGATCACAAAGACTGCTTAGACCTATTTAGAGGCCGCCTAGACCCGCTGGATGTCAAGACCACCCAAACCCGTCTAGATGTCGTCTTGATCCGCCTAGAGGCCGCCTAGGTCCTCCCACCTTAGAGGCCGTCTAGGCCCGCTTGACCCGCCTAGAGGCAGCGTAGGCCTGCTTAGACCTCGTGTTGCTGATTATCCTTGACCCGCCTAGAGGACAGCCTATGCCTGCCTATACCTCGCATTGCCATAAACCGTTCAAGAAATGATACTTCGCACAAATATACTTGCCCTAGCTCAATGAATTCATCAATCAAATACAACTGCAACAGCTATTGTGGTTAACGTTTGCTTCTTTAACATGCATCAGTAAGCCCTGCGAACTGCGAAGTATCACGGAGAAGTTTGCCAGATTACTTACAAACATTGTTATTATATTGAAAAGGTTTGGTAAGTAGGCATGTAATAATAGCTAGTATATATATACCATGGAATCAATATATCAACTAGAGTTTCAAACCGAAAGCTTCAAATTATACCTGCCAAAGTCACAATCAAACCCTCGGTACCAGTAACAAAAATTTAGAAATCCATAAAAAAAAGAGACTATCATCTCCACAAATACTCGGAGAATTTGCCTCAAAATTTCTTGACATCTCCTTAGCAAAAATTTGAAGGAAGATCAACAAAACAATACATAGAAACTAAAACACCGGGCCTGTAGAGAGATGCCGCCGGCCACTGGTACTTCAATTTCGCGTCGACGATCACATAATGCTGCATTGGGTGTCTGCATCGTAGTATCGGACTATCAGCTGCTCACCATAGTCGACTGATTCTCTATCTGGTCATAGCTCCTATTGAGAAGTTGATGATGACCGTAAGATGAATCCCCTCCATAATTGTTATAGTTAGAACCATAACCATAAGAGCTGCTACTACTAGTTTTCATCTGATTAGGGTCATAACCATAACCATAACCATACTTCTCTGCTCCTTCAAAACCTGCTGACGATATCCTCCCGAAACAGCCTAAAGTAGCGTTGCATGCTTTCCAGATTTTGCGAACCTTCTCAGCAGGGTGTCTGGGTGGATATTACCCGCAACATATGCGATTCCAGCTTGTGCATCAATGTAGTATTTCACTCCTGATTATCATCAACAAATTTAAAATTAGTGCTGATTCAATCATATGCATGCTATATATCTTCTCGAACCAAGGATCTCGGTCTGAGAAGTGGAAACGAAGTTTTCATTTCCTTTCAAGTATCATTTGCTCGAGATCTCCATTTGCTCATGAAATTAAAACTATAATGCTGGATTCAAATGGAATGTGAGCACCATTAGAGACCATGACATGCATGGAAACGAAAGGGAAGGAAATCATGCAAAAACCTTCCTTCAACAGATCATTAATTATTTTTTTCTTCTTCTTAGAATTCAGATCGATCGTGATTATTACTTTTAACTACTACAAGATAGCAAGATCAACTACGTTCCCTTGATTTAATTGGTTACTACGTACTATGTGTTCAAAATATCTAAATTGAATATTTCATAAAAAAAATCTAATTAAATTAAATATTCGAATTAATATGCATACTAATAATCTCTTAAGATCCTCGATATATTAATATTATCTCTTTAAAATCTTACTTTTCATATACAGTAAAACTTCTATAAATAAGATAGGGACTGAAAAAAATATTATTTTAGATAAGTTATTATATTATTAACAAATGAATAATTTATTTATTAATAAATAAATTATTATTTTATAAAGCGTTTGTTGTAAATAATTTCTTTAATTTATTAAGAGTTTTATTTATTTTTCATAATCTAAACGAAATTAAAAACACAGGAACATAAGACAATATTAGCTCCGTTTCTCTTGGAGGTGCATGTGAAGGTGCAGAGGGCGACGACGATCTCTGGGTTCCGTCTGCGGCGTGCGACGACGTCGTCTCTTTTTGGGGCGGCCGTGCTGGTTTCAAGAGGGGGTCTGACGGTGAACAGATCTCGTCAGCGACTTCTACAAGTGAGCACAGATTGCCGAACTTCGACAAGGTTGATTTGACTACAGAGAGAGGCATCGTGTAAGGAGGGAGGAAGTTGACGACGACGATGGCAGCTTTGGAGCTTTGACCCAACCTCGTTGGCTTTGAATGAGGCAAGGCGGATAGCAGCGAATCCGTTGACTTGATCGGTGGTCTGCATCTCTGGTCTCGGTTAAGGTTGCCAGATTCGGGTGACAAGCAGCAGGGAGTTTGAAGCTTCTGCGGTGGTTTGGCAGGCTCTTGAGTCTATCAGGCCACCGGACTAGATCGGTGGTGAGCGACTCCCCCAGAATCACGACGTCGGCTGGGTCTGGAAGGAGGGAGAGGAAGGAATTTGGGATGTTGGGCCTCTGGGGATTCCTTCTAGGCTGGGCCTCTAGGACTGTGTAGCGTTTTTATGGAAGTGTGACATTTCTACCTTATATTATTAGTAGATCGAAGCTATCACTATTTGACATGTGAAAACGTATACCGCTGGGTCTTTGACGTCAAACATGTCATAATATATGCTTGCCTCTATTGGCTGTATCAGAGTTAAAAGTTTATTGTTTTTCTTAGAGTACTTTTTTGGACGTAGTTTGTTTAGATTTCCCTTCATAGTTTAGAAGTTTTATGTTTTTCATAGTTGTAATTGAAAATAACGAGTTTGCTCTTGTAGCGGAGCTTGTCCATGTCTGACCTAACAATAGTTGGTTGTATGACCTTTTCAGCTTTTAGAATATATCCATAAATTTCAAAAAAAACAAATATATAAGGATACTTTTAGAAAATTAAATTGTGAAAGTAAATTTGTTAAGAGTTTCCTAAGTTGTGTTATGAACATTATTTACTCTCTGGTTCGGGTCTTGGTTCTTTTTTTAAAAAACTTTTTTTATTAATAACTCACACACCCTATATATGTCAGTGAGGTTTGAATCCATGACTTCAAAGTTGTTAGTTAAACACCTTAACCAACCAAGTCAAGGCTCACCGACAATAAGTCAAGTGATTCTGACACTAATAATTAATAAGTCAAGTGATTCTGACAGTTTTCGGATTATTGATCACAGTGGCTATTTTAGGGTTTACAATATTAAGATGGTTTTTGACATATATGCTGTTTTGCGTACGTAACTCCAATTTTACATTGCTCTTGCTGGTGTGTTATATTTATATATGTTGTATTCCTACAATTCGGTGATCATCAATAATATGATTTTGCGTCATTCTTTCAAAAAAAACATTATTTACTCTTTTTTATATATTTTATCAATCATTAATATTTTTCATGATTATTTTTAAATATTTAATCAATTAATTATTACTTTATATATACATGTTGGGACCAATTGAGAGTCGAAAAAAATATTATCTTATGTATTTTGCGAGGTACCTAGTAATATGAACTGACCTCATGTCAGGACAAGAGAGAATTATTATCTAATTGAGGTTATTAATTTATCAAAAATTTATTTATCGAGGTTATACTGTATATGCATATTAAATACTCTATCTAAACTCATGCAGCTATTTCCGGTAGAACAGATCTGCATGAAGTATCAAATTTTAGATTATTATCTTGAGAAATTTAGAAAAATGACCAATTTTTAGTCTTGAAATTGATTTCCAACCATGTTTTTTCAATTTAATAAAAAATGATCGTATTGGAGGATGAAAAGCCATGATTATCCTTATCAAATTTATAATTTCTGTCAAATCATTCGACTATGAAATATTAAAAAAATTCAACCATGAAAACATCCTAGAGATCGAGGGCAGAGAAAATGGGTGAAGAGACTATGAATCTCTAAATTGCTCGGTGTCAGTACTATCAGAAAATTGAGAGGAGACTTTGACGCTTGAACGAATACAAGAGGTTGAAGATAATAGAGTGATTATTAGAGTCTAAATGATCTTGAAGAAAGAGAATACAGATGTTTATCCTTAAAGTTTCTTCTTTTCGATCTCAAAGGTTAAATTTACGAAAACACAATTGTTACAAGTATTCAACGACGTCGACCTTTGAACAATAGAACAAGCAAGCCAAATTAGTTCTTGCTTTTCTGGGCTTGTTATGCAATCTTTAGTTTCCTCAGCAACAAACAGAAATGAAAGGTAAGAAAGTTGAGGGAAATACGATCAATATAAAATCAAAAAGTAGTGTGTTAACATGTTGATTAAGGGTCCTATGCGACCTGTTGCTAGAAAAATTAACCAAATTATTTGTTTGGTTTGGTATCCATCTTGATTCATCAAATATTCAGTCTCAATTCATATTGTAAATGTGTACATCTAATAATCAAATAATGAACATAGAACTGTACACTACTGCCGAAAGTAGAAATTAAAAGTAGGGGTATTTAGATATACACCCAATTTTAAATAGTAGTTTTAAATTAAACCCATGTAATATTTTTTACTAATAGGTACCTAAATTATATCAATTATGATACATATTATATCCTATTTTTTTTCAAATTTACACAATTGTCATCATTTAATTATAACACATAAACATAAATAAATAAGCATAATTAATGTTATCTCTTAAATACCTTGATTATGATTATTCTTATAAAACTAATATTTTTCAATCAATTCACAAGAATCACACTACCAGGATAAGCATCTTAGCCGACGAAAATTTTTCGTCGGCCTGTTCACCATATTCGTCGGCTAAGGTTATAGCCGACGACACGTCGTCGGCTATAATTCGTCGGTTAAAGTTATAGCCGACGAAATAAAATCCGTCGTCGGCTATAATCCACCACTTAGCCGACGAAATAATATAAAAAATTGGTCGGCTATAATCCAACACTTAGCCGACGAAATATCAATATTTCGTCGGTTTATACGTATGACTTTGGCCAACGAAACATTAATATTTCGTCGGCTAAAGTTTTTTTTAAAATTAAAAATGAAATAGAGAAAAGCCGACGAAATATAGTTCATTCGTCGGCTAAAGTATTCTAAGTATTCTAATTTTTTAAAATTAAAAATGAAATAGAGAAAACCCTAAACCCTAATGATCATGTCGTTTTCTTTATTTTATAGAAATCTAAGTAAAATGAATTAATTCTCTGATCTATATATTAGGTAGAATATAATAAAATTAAGATTAAAGTAAAAGAGAAAAAATATTTACCCTAAACACTACACCTAGCCTATACCCTAACCCCTAAACCCTTTTGGGTCTACTTTTTAGGTATATTATTATTATATCTTGTCCTACTTAATAGATATATTAGAAATGAGAATTGATCAAAATGAGAAATAATATAATAATAATATATCTAAAGAGAATAAGAAATTTAATCACAGAATAATAGAACATATACCTTACAATTAGATATTTTGCGAGTATGTAAAGAGACTCAAAAACATCTATAAATGCTTTTTGGAAAGAAAAACACCTACTAAGAAGAACATGAACATGCATCCAAACTTTTTACAAAATCGAATATATATAGTTTGATAATGAATATATATAGACATTGAAGCCAACAATATAAATTTATAGCAAGGAAAAAATTAGGGATGAAATAGTTTAATCTAGGAGTAAGGAAATAATATAATTTACCTTTTTCTACATCAGAAAGGTAAATTAGACATATTGAAAAACAAATAAAAATAATAATAAGTGATTTTGGGTGTAAAATGAAAAAATGCATACATGTGAGTGTATATTAATAAAGGTTTGATAAATTTGGTTTTTATCTAATTTTCTCTTAAAAGTAACAAGCAGCAATACTATTTGTATTTGGGAAAAGTAGGAAGTAGGAAAATAATAAGGATAATCATGACATTTCTTTTTTTGGTTACAATAATCATGACATTTCATCCTTGGTCATTTTTCATTAGTTTAAAAAAACTGTGGTTAAAAATCAATTCCAACACAAAAATGTTCATTTTCCAAAATTTCTCTATTATCTTCACTACTGGCGCGCACAAGTTAGAGTACATCATTCACCAACACAAATAATCATAAAATTAGGGCATTTTCAAGTTTTTTTTCGAGTTAGACTCACGCAGTTGTATGTGATGTGCGTGATTAAAAAAATCTGAAGGACATGTTTCGCAGAAAACCAATTCGTTTTCCTTCTTAAAGCATCTCTAAAAGATTGATTAATCTTGAAGCGCATGTGATTTCCAGTATATTATTATGATCAATTTCCACTTGGTTTGCCAAGCAACCGGAAAGACAACAATATGATAAGGATATGCTTGCTTGTTTGCTGCTGCTGATGATAATAATTAGAGTAAGGCTGATAATGACAGCTATAGTAATCTGGCGTTGTTCCATAAGGGTATCCAGCTGATCCACTATGATTATAGTATCCATATTGCTGAGGATAATAATAACCATTAGCATAGCCATAACTCCCATAAGTGTTATATCCACGCCCTAGTTGCCTGTAATATTCTTCTTCCTCTTCTTCTTTAGTAAACAAGTTAGGGCTAGCTACAACTAAAACGCTAACAGACTCAATTTGTATATAGGTATAAACTCACCCTCGATTGTTTTCAAAACATTGGAGATTGTCCTGTGCTATCCCTTGGCATTAGTATCCAACTTCAATTGACAAGTCTGCAAAACCTTGATTAAAGTTATTCACAGACATAAACTACGAATAGTTTGAATCATAGCTAAAAAGAATGAGATATTGAAATGATTGACATGGAAAATAGTACTATCTCATGACCCTTTGGCTTTGTCTAATCCTTGTCCGCCATGATTGTCAAAACACAGAGATGTATCTCTTTGCAGAAACCCTAACACGAACTGAATAGGACTCGAAGGAATCTCTAGACGGAAGCAATCGGTCGAGGTTGGGATTTATATAGAATAATATATGGGTCTGACTTCTAGCTAGCAATTAAAGGGGTGGAATTTTTTTTTTTGGAATTTCCATTAATTTCGAAAGGAATACTAAGCAATTAAAGGCAAGTGTATATTCGACAAGATTCCAGCGGACGATCTCCTTCATTTTTGTAGAAGAAATATTTTTCCATTTGGAGGACTTGATCTTCCTATAATTACATTTTATTGCTCAGAATAATGCACAGTAAATGTATGTATCACCATGAGAGATATGAAATTGAGATGGGCAAAAAATTAGCCTCTGTATCTTTATCTTCCTATCTAGTTATTTCTTCATCAAATGGCAGAGACCAATTGCAGGGGGTAGAGGGTTAACTTCTTGGTCGTTCTTAAATCACAAAACCCAAATTGATAGCGGCAAGTTAGTTTCATAAGATCTATCTGTCTAAACGAACCATATGCTGCGTCCATCGAACACTGACCTCAACTCCTCAAGGAAACGGAATTATGTGCCAGTCTTTGTTGTAAGCAATGTGATTATGCAAATGAACAGTTTGCGGTGATTTCTTCACCACCAACCCCAAATGTATGCATCACTATGAAATTTGCTTGTTTTACAGATTCGTAAGCTGGCTGACAAAGATTTCTGAACAGTCTTACATACAGCATTCCACCGTTAAGTTCATGTTACTACAGATACTGTCAGCAATGGGTTCATATATACAGGGCTTTCTTGCTGATCTTCAGTATAATAGTAACAGCAGCATCCAAACATTGGAAATTCTAACTTTTAAGTTTCCAAAGTCCTTCACACAACATCTCATGAAAGCACTGACAAAATCGTTTTGAATTAAATATCTACTTTTCATGTTTTTATCCAAAGTTGGTAAACATAAGCTGCTCCTCTAAGCTAACTGATTCACATAATCACCTTAGTATATGGTTGACGAAAAAGAGGCAAATAGCTAGCTGGTGTTACTCTGCATCTTCAAAGTCTTTGCTATTGAAACATTAAGAGGATATATGAATAATTCAAGGACCTAATCCTCTTTCCTTTCCTTTGAGCTCTAATGCCCTGCTTGCAACTGTAAATCTTCTTTCTTCAAATACCTTACCTCCTATTAGTTCCAACTAACTAGTGCCAAGGACTAAAAACCAGTCGACAAGGCAAAGAACAACAATTAACGACTATCCAATATTTGCTAAAACATAATCATCCCCTACTTCTTTCATGCCATTGAATCTCAGACATTAATTCTTTCTCAATGTATAGACACAAGAGCCATTAGCAGAAAGTACACTCATATTTAAGCAACATTAGAAACTAATAAATTGCAGTATGCACATAAGTGAATTGAAGAATAACCGAATCAACTTGTGCAACTTACATGAACCAAAAGCCTCTCTAAATCAATGTGACAGATATACCAACAAAAGGTATAAAGCGGTCAATAGGGTATGTCTCCCTGAGGTAGATCCCAGTTATCTTCATCATCATCACTCTTCTTCGGTACAGGGACGTCCTGCCCTTGCCTGTTCTGCATAAGTGGAGGCCTCGAAAAGGTACGCCTAATCCCAACACAACAGACAAAATCTCAGTCAACAACGAGCAGTGAACTAACTAACCACATTACAACTCTATCATTCACAAATCAATTTGTACATAAAATGGGTAATGTTAACGCATTCATAGAACATTATGCAAGCGAAAGACGACATTTCGGTTTCAATTATGCAAGGGATAATATTAGTTGAGACAGAGTTAAGAGTCGGACCTTCTTTTGTTGCGCTTAGCAGCATCGCGAGTCCTGCGCTTCTTCTCATCCTGAGTGTTCTCGAAGTACCTCCTCCTCTTAACTTCCTGGATGACGCCAGCTCGCATCACCTCTCGCCGGAACCGGTTGAGCAGCCGCTCCTCAGACTCGCCCTCGTCGACGATGACTTGGACATTGTAAGCCGACTTGAAGAAGAGAGTGTTGGCATAAGCCAGAGAGGGGTTGATGACAGACTCCAATTCCGAAGAAGAAGGCTGGGCAACTAGAGGGACGAAAGCGTCTCTGGGCTTCTGGGTTTGGGAGAGATGGAGATGGGGAGGTGGGGTTTTGGTCTGGGAGGGGGGCTTTGAGGGTGTGAGGAAGGAGAGGAAGTTGCAGAGAGAGGATGAGGCAGCCATGGATTGAGTTTTGGTGAAGATTGTGGACCTTCCGATTTTGGTGCTCTCTTCTTTAGTAAGAGAGCTATTGTTTAACATTTGGGCTTTCAACTGTTATGTACCGGTCTGGGCTGGTTAGAGGGAGTGAACATAACATGGGTGATGGGCCGTAACACCGCGGTCATCCAAGTGTGTAATTTTTCTAAAATCGACTTCTATTATCCATTCTGTTTTCGCCTAAATTGAGCAAACTCCCAGTTTTCTTTTGTTCGTGGGTGGTTATAGACACCTTCTAACATTTTTTGAATAATTCTAGCATTATAATTTCGTGTATTTTATCATTTTACTCGCAAACCAATCTTAACGTGTAGTGTTTCATAAAGTTATTGGAATTGTAATTTTTAGATGTATCGATTGAATTTCTAAGGATGTGTTTTCTTCAATTCTTCTTATACCCACATCTGGAACCTCAAATTTTTTTAAAAGCAGAGTTATGGACCACTTTTCTTTTCAAGTTTCGCCTAATTTGAGCCAAAACTTATTAGAGTACACAAGTTTTTGGGAAATTTCATTTTTTTTAACCTCTTGTTTTTTTCCGTGGATTAGTGCTTATAGACACCTCCTAACATATTTTGAAAAATTCTAGCATCTAAAATACGGGTCGTTTATCAAATTATTTCCGATCGAGCATAATTAAATGAGTCATGAATATTGTGTTTTGTAGAGTTATTGAAAATGTTAATTATTTTAAAACCCTAAAGCATACATGTCATATTTCAAACCACTATAACACCTGCTAACCCAATTTTTGGTAGACCACTATATAAACACTGCAATACGTAGTGTTTATATACGTGTTAATCAGAACTGGGATTACTGGGTGTATATGCCTTTCCTTGTCTTGCTTTTCAATCGCTAATTCTATATCCCGAGAGCTGAAAGCTGATCCGGCTTCCCGTTGCATCCAATAGCTTTGTTATTGTGTTTAAGAAAAAAAGGAAAGGCTAAACCTATGCGATTGTGACTGGGAAGCTTGATTATAATAATTCTAAGTATAGAGTTATTCTTTTAACTTCTAGGTTTAGGGTTCTCTTCAACTGGTGGCCATTAAACTAGTAATTTGGAATTAGTTAATTAACTTTCTCGATATTCTTGGTCAGTACAATCCGACTAGGACCGAGGTTATAAGAATTTAGAAATAGCTAAATGGTTCATCTTCTTGATCGCTGCTACTTGCTACAAAATATTCTTTATTTTTTTGTTGCAGTGCTCATCGATCTATGATCTAGACCAACTCTAAAGCACCCCCCAAATAATCTTATACAACTGCAGCTGGTAATATAAAACAACGTACGTTAGCTATAAGAATGATTATGGAGAGCACATCAGCATCATATTTTTATATTTGAAGGATACGATCTGATCTTGTAGTGGTAAATCATGTTAATGATCGGTAACTTAGGAGTTAGGACAAGGCAGATTTTGGTTTTAATTCATTCGTTCTTGGGTAAATATTGCTCTAAACTCGTGGGTGCATGTTAGTTCATTTGACTTAAAGATACATAATTTTATGGGAAATTCAACACACCTCCCCTAATGAGGGGATGACTGTTCCAAAATCATGTCTTGTTGTACTGATAGTGTTCTCTAGAGCAACCCTACATGATTGCCAACTAAAAAGAGCTGACACATAGAAGACATTAAACACCATTTGTTTCGATGCCAGATATCGAATTATTCCAAGTTCTTCCTTCTCTGGTACTTGGATTTGTCATTAGTACCATGTATCCATAATAATTCACAATGGATCGGACTCAATTATAGAGCAACCAAAACGGAAACCATTTTCAAATCCGTCCTAAATAACAGGAGAAACGACAGCTAACGACTCACTTGAATTTGGCCATTTCCGAAATTTAGAAAACTCCAGCTTCTTGTTACATACAGAAGGAATAATCTGTTCATCAACTTTGACACCCTCAACGAACAGGCGTCGCCGGAGACCATGCCTTTTGTGGTAGGGGCATGTCCTCACGCCCTTTCAGTTGGGGTGGACCTAGAAAACCCTAGCAGAGAGTATTTTATTTCTATTCTAAAAATTAGGAAACGGACTCCTGCTGGCTTTCCTACTCACCCAGAACAGATATAGCAAAAAAGGAAGAAGCAAAAGAAATTGGTAATGGTGGTGCTGGTGCTGGTGTGCCTGTACATTTCATGGTGATGAATGATGATATTATATCTAATAGTATATATATACTTTTTCTTGTGTGGTAATATAAAATTCCAGGGTATTTTAATCTTCAACTTGAAGTTGAATTATTTACTATTGTTCTTCTGCTACTATTACTACATTAATATGGTTGTTCCTCTATTAATCTTCTCATTAATCTACTCTGCGCCTGAATGGCCTCCTTTCCTTTCCTCTCTTTTCTCTCATCTTCTCCTTTGCTTCCAGTTCTTATAGGTTTTCTGCGATTACCACCTCCCATCACTAAGTTCAAGCTTTAGCGACTTTTGTAGATAACCTTTGTTCTTCTTTGACCTCTTCTTCCTCCTCAAGTTCTGGTTTATTCTATAACCGGGGTCTTTACTTCTTTACTTTGACTTCGAGTCTTTGACAGTTTGAGTCCCTGCTGGTATTCACTGTCTGTTTCTTTGTCTCTATTTTATTGTATTTCATTGGCTAATATCTCTCGGCACTTATTAATTGTCACTGTTTTTTTTCCTTTCTTGCTCAATTTCAGGCACCATTATTTGAAAATTGATTGTGCTACTGTTTTTTTTTGACTTCATTGTTCATCGGGTGATCACTTAGAGGTAAATAATCATCTTCTTTAGCGTTTGATATTTACCTCTGCACAAGTTTCATTTCTTGAGTTTCTTCTCGTATAGGTGACTACTATAGCTGTATTTGTTTGTATAATGACAGTCAAAGTTTGGTGATTGGTTGCATAAAAGTAGTGATTGATTTGGTTTAATTTTCCTAGCTGTGAAAATTCTTGGTGTAGCTAAGGTAGCTCAAAGAATCAGATTCTTCCTTCATAGAGAGAATTCGATTCTTGGCAAATTTCTCTTCTAATTATGTCCCTTGCTATCCCTTTAATCCCTTTGTTGTCGTCTATCTGTCTCTGATTTAATTATTTATTGTTTCATTCATTGCTGATGATTGATCATTTCTTAGATTTTGGATGTTGCAGGTTTCTGAAATCACAGTGTGAAGATTTAAAGCTTTTCTGATCATCAATGTCCAAAGAAAGCAGAAACTCTAACTTAGGTGGTTCTGGGTTTGGTTACCATACCAGCCCTCCAGAAAAGGTTAGGAGAAGATCAAGCATGAGCAGCAGTTTTGATGGATTCTCATTTTCATCAAGGGAGCTCATGCAGCTTGATTGTGCCTTAACCTTATCATTGGGTACTATTACAGTGCCTGAACCGAAGGATGCAGATTATTGTGACTCAATCCCTCCCCTTATTGAAGAGTTGGAGGCGTTGATCTTGGCCAGGGTTCCCAGGTCCGAGTACTGGAAGTTCTTCTTGGTGAACAGGCGCTTCTTGGCGCTTTTGAAGAGTGGAGAGTTGTATAAGATCAGGAGTGAACTCGGCCTCAAAGAGCCGTCTGTTTTCGTGTCCCCTAGTGGCGAGAGAACATGGTGGGAATTCGACAGGCAGTTCAAGTCCTGCAGGAAGCTCCCTATCTTACCCGCGGAGGATAGCTTCATCCGCGGTGATAGGGAATCGCTTTGTGCAGGGACTCATCTACTAGTCTCTGGCAGAGAAATTGAGGGGCTTGTTATGTGGAGGTATGATATGGAAGCAAACATTTGGACAAGAGGTCCTTCCATGATCTATCCAAGGTGCTTGTTTGCTTCTGCTACATGTGGTTCCTATGCATATGTAGCCGGTGGGTTTGGAATGGTGGCAACAGGTTGGGAAGTTATGGATTCTGCTGAGAGATACAATCCGGGGACTAAATCCTGGGAGCCTCTCCCAAATATGATCCGAAAGAGAAGGTTCTGCTCCGGCTGTTACATGGACAACAAGTTTTATGTGATTGGTGGGAGAAACCCTGAGGGAAGAGATCTCAATTGTGCAGAAGCCTTTGATATCGACAAGAAGACATGGGAACTGATCCCAGACATGTTAGAAGTAGATGGTGCTCAAGAGCAAGCTTTGAACAACCAATCACCGCCTCTCATTGCGGTTGTGAACAACGAGCTGTACTCACTCAAAACCAGCACAAACGAGCTCAAGGTGTACATGAAGAGAAGCAAATCATGGAAGAAGTTGGGAACTGTTCCGGTGAGGGCTGATACTACACTAGGATGGGGAATAGCTTTCAAGTCTTTGGGGAATGAGCTACTTGTCATACAGTCTTCACCACATGGCCCTTCTCTGTTATACACTTGCTGCCCTGATCCAAATGCTGAGGAGTTGCAGTGGGAAGCTCTTGAACATGGCAAAAACCCTACATGCTTCATCGTCAACTGCTCTGTCATGGCAGCTTGAATTGGAAGGTCGTTTTAGTCTTGAAGATCTATCTTAGGGAGTGATTCTCTGGCCTTTCGCATGTGTTCTTAAATAAGGCTTGTCATGACTACAAGCATGTGTTTGTTTGAGTAGCTCTTTGTAGCCTGTGTTTCTTAATATTACTATTAGGCGTGCCTCCAAGTTCTAATGGAGCATTCTTCTATCTTCGTGCACATATGTCATGTGAACAATGAAATCGAAGTTATTGCATCAATTTCTAGTTTCATTCAACTCCTTCAACCACCTAAAATTCATGATACTGGTAATCTTATAGGGTTACATATTGCTTACCAAGATCTTAATCGTCTCCCCAACATAACAATCTCAAATTCCCCAACTCTCATATTACTTTACCAAGATCTTATAAACTTATTTCCAAAAAAAAGATCTTATAAACTTATCTTAATCTAATAATCTTAGAGTTTCTCTTCTCATAAAGGGCTAAGGCTATGGGTTCACCCGAAGGCCCTAATTCCCTCATGAATATCCATGGATGAGGATAACCATGGGTTTTTATCCTAACGGGTAAACAATTCAGGATAATGGTTATCCATTTTAAAACTTTAGGTGGGTAATGTCTATTAAAAAAAACTCATAAAAACACGGGTGGGTAGGATATTATCCACAGATAATAAAGAATACCCACGACTAAATACCTCACTTTTTCTTCTCACCGGAGCCGTCCTTGAAGTTGGCCTAACCTCGGCTACCGACCCCATCAATCGTTTTCTGGGTTTCACTCTGGCCTTTTCTGCTTCTGGGTCTCCACCAAAATGCTGGACTTTGTTTCCCCCGTTTTCTGAAACAGAGTACTTTTCTCTGTTTTCTTAGCTGAAGCTGATTTGGGTTTTTGAAAAATGGATACCCCAAACTTGGGAGCTGATTTGAGTAGAGCAATGGGAGACTGAGGCTTGGAAATGGGTTCAATTGGGAGGACTTTCCTTTTGGAGATTGGATCAGAAGGAGAAGAAACAATGAGGGTTGGTTCTGTTTTGGTTTCTTTTGAGTACAGGTTGTAACTTTCTTGATTGGTTCTGGTGTTTGGTTCTGTACTAATCTCCAAATCGAAGAACGAGTCTTCTTCTTCTTCCTCCTCTTCCACCTCAAACTCATTGTCTGTTTCCACCAAAGGACTGGGGATTGCAATGGTGGAAGGATTGGGTTTCCAGAACTTGAGAAAGTACAGAGTCTCCATTGTTACTGGGAGAAACAGAGAGAGGAGGCTAAAAAGAATGGAGCTTTGTGTTTGGATAGTGAAGAGTTTAACAGTGTTAACAATGAAACTATGGATGTGGATGTAGAACAAAGTGTTTCACACACAAGGAGGAGGAAAGCACCTATTTGGAATCATTTTGAAGTAAAAAAAATCAGGGGGGAAGAGAAAGCAATTTGCAAGCATTGCAGCAAGATCTTAGGTGCAAAGGCAGGACATGAAACTTCTTCCTTGAATTTTCATATAAAATCATGTAAAGCACTACAACCCCAAGCAACAAGAAGTGAAGGGACATCAAGAGAGAGTCAGTTTGATAGAGTTCATGAGACTAATGCAAAGGCGGAGCTTGCAAACATGATTATCATGCATGAGTATCCATTGTCGATTGTTGGTCATCTGGGGTTCAAGAGGTATTCTCATGCATTGCAACCTTCCTTTAAGGTTCCATGTAGAAACACAATCAAGAAAGAGATTATGAAGATATATGAATTCGAAAAAGAAAAAACAATGAAGCTTATACAAACGGATACAAGTAGGATTGCAATTACTACGGATATGTGGACTGCAAGTAACCAAAAGAAGGGATTTATCATTTGTAAATAGAGAGAGAGCAGCCCGAGCACACTCTTCTCCTTTGTTTTAGTATAAAAAAATATCATTTGTAACTTTTTTTCCAATAATAATTGACGTTATATTAAGTTGTTTATTCAAATTTTTCAAGGGCGGGTATTTATCAGTGAGTTTTATACATCAAAAAAACAAATTTATCTTTATAAAGTAATAATGAGTCATGAGTAGCATTGAAATAAACATAAAAACAAAAAAATACTAAAAGAAATCAAGTCATGTTAAAAATGGATAAATGGGTGGGTAATGGGTATTACCCATTAGAAATGGGTGGGTAATTACCCATACCCAGCTGATTGTATAATAGGTATTACCCAATGGATAATTATCCATAAAATCTTGTGGGTGGGTATTACCCAGCGAATTTTACCCAGTGGGTAAGAATGCCACCACTAATATGGAAGCGGGTTTGGGGGTTTCAACTAGGCTCCAGTTAACAGTAAAGTTGAACAGCTTTCGTTAGGAAATTAAATTAGGAGCATCAGGAAAGTAAGCAATCACTTAGTTGCGTGATGTTTGGTTCATGCAACTGAAGAATTTAACACAAAGTACCAGTAAGCTATAAACAAAGCTGATAGCGAAAGAGTATAGGCATCGGTGTCACACCTAATGAGCATAGCATCTAATAGTGTTTAACTTTGCAAGCATTCGAATGGTGGTGACATATAAAGCATGTTGACTTGACTGAAAGCCTTCTGCGAGGGGAAAGAAAAAATGGAGGATAGAATATCTTGCATTCATATAACATGTGTCAAAACTCTATTTAACCCTTCCCAAAGGCCACAAAATCAAAAGGAACCCTCTACTGGCAGCTAAGGCAAACTCATCCTAGGCTCCTAGCATTATTGAGGCAATCTTGCTGTATTACCACTTCCTTTCTCAAGCAAAAGATTAGGTAAATATCAGATAAAAGAAACAGGTCAGCTTCATATCCCAAATCTTTACTGGTTTCTCAAGAAACCACGCCTCACATTATATTTCCAGCAGCACTTAGCATTTTATACTATTTACCAACTGTGCTGTAAGCTTTTAACAAAGAGGCATCAAGAGAATAAAAAGCAGACTAAGATTCAAAATATGAAAATCATTCTACGCAGGAACCATAAAGTTTAGGTTAGGATATTCATCCACACGACATGAAATGAAAAATTGATAAACTATATTTGGTGACAAATTCTTAATCAATAAATGTCTGAAAACTGTGACATTATAGAAATTACCAAGTGGACGATATATCAAGTGAGTTTCTAAACTCTTTAGACCACACATCTCAAGATAGAAGTTGCGCCGCTGTGTATGGCTGGACCTTTTTTTGATTTCCGGGGAGCCAATTGAGCATGAAGCTGCAACACAAGCGATTAGTAGGTTGTTCACATGAGATAAACACTCGATAATGTCCGAAAACTTAATCAATTGCAGAAAAAATCTAATCTTATTCATTTTCAAGGAGCGCAGTTATAAATAGGGATCCTTCCAAATTTGAACATGACTTCAGTAAATCTACATTTATTTAACCCATTGCTGATCAAGCTCCATTTCCAAATAATGCAAAATGAAGATGATCATGTTTGTGAATACAGTAACTGACTAGCAGATAAACTCTTTGCTTAAAGCTAACTTACTGAAGCCTCTAAAGAACAGATCTTCTTACAGTCAATCAGTCGAAATGATGGTAAAGGTAAAGACCTTATCCCATGCTTGCTCACAGATAGAAACAACCTTTACAAACCTGACTGGAGCTATGTACTAATCTAAACAATGCCAAAAACCAACAGTAATTTTCATCTCAAATTTTGATTCTTTTTATACTTGTCCCTTAGTAAGAGAACACAAAATTTGTAGATCACCTGTTTTTTCACTGGATTCTTTCTCTGACAAAATCAACTCCATGTGGCATGAAGATGACAATATAAGCTGCAAAAAAAGGACAAATGTAAGTTTAAGAGTCCATCAAGGTACAAAGTAATTCTAAGGAAAATGAATGGGAAAGAAAACTCACGGTTGATGAGCACGATATGTGCGACGCCTTTGTCTCATAGCCTGAATGTGAGAGACATAAAGCGAATCCACATCCAGCCCTTTCACCTACATAACACAACAGGGGGCAAGTATCAGTGCTCAGCATTGAGAAAAATTTACTTCAGCATTGCTCTCGTTATTCTTGAGAAAATCAAGAATAAACCAACTCGTGTTTCTCAGAAATCAAAATTGTTAAGGGTATAATAAGAAATATGTAGCTGTGGTTATATTACTTGGTATAAAAGCATTGGACAATGTAACTTTCATATCAAGAGAGAAATAAACTCCATTGTTTTCTCTCTCTTCTTCTTCTTTCCGCATCCTCCCAGGTACCTTCATCTGCTGCAATGCCGAGCCAATGAACTAACCATTTAGTCTTTGATGTTTCTTTCTTCTTGTACATCATTGTATCCAAAACAACCACTGATTCCCACTTGGGATTATTAGGGTCTAAGATTGGTGGTAGCTGAGGAGAAATGTGCACCCTATCCCCTATCTTCTTCTTCAGCAAACTCACATGGAACACATTATGGATTTTGAAAGTAGATGGCAATTGCAATCTGTAAGCTACCTTTCCAATTCTTTCCAGTACGAGGAAGGGTCCAAAGTACCTAGGTGACAGTTTGTTCTAGCCTTGTTGTAGCGTAGAATGTTGTTTATAATGGTGTAGCTTCAGATAAACCCAATCGTCAGTCACAAACTCTCTCTCTCTCTCTCAGTGTGTTTTTATCATAAAACCTCTTTCATCCTTGTTTGTACCACAGTCAAATTTCTCTTAAGTATAGCCAACAATTCATCCCTTGTCATGAGATGCTCATCTACCTTGTCTACTGCTGTTGAACCAGATAAATATGGCACTATTGTAGAGGGCTGGTATCCATACAAAGCCTGAAAATGGACTCATTCTGATAGCTGAATGGCAAGCAGTGTTATACCACCATTCTGCCCAGGGTAAAACCTGGCTCCAAGTTTATGTTTTTTCCCTAACTGTACACCTTAAATACTGCTTCAAGGTTCTATTTAAATTCTCAGTTTGCCCACAAGTTTGGGGATGATAGGCTGAAGATTTGTCCAGTTTGGTATCCTGCAGCTTAAAAATGACTCCTAAAAAAAACTTAGGAACACAGGATCTCTATCAGAGATTATGTGCTCAGGTAGTCCATGCAATCTGAATATTTCCTTGACAAACAACTGAGTCATTGATACTGCTGTGTAAGGATGAGTCAAGGGGATGAAATGTGCATACTTAGTTAGCATGTCTGCTACCACCCAAATCACAGTATGTCCCTCAGAATTGGGCAACCCATCAATGAAATCCATAGAGATACTTGTCCAAGCTGAATCAGGTATAGGGTTAGGTTGTAGCAAACTTGGTGGAGCTATAGTTTCAGAATGGTGTAGCTGACAGATATGGCATTGAGCAATAAAGTTATTAATATCCTTAAGCATGCCAGGCCAAGTAAATGTTCTCTTCACTCTGTGATATGTTATGGCTCTTCCAGCAAGTTCCCCTACCAACCCTTCATGGAATTCCTGCATAATCTTCTCCCTCCAACTCCCAATTTGTGGGACATAGACTCTGCCTCTATAGAACAGCTTATTTCCCTCCAATGAGTAGTGATGTTGAGGTGAGGTCCCTTGCTGTAGTTCCAGTATCTTAGTTTTGGCTATTGTGTCCTGGAGGCAGTCCCTCAATATGGTATCCACATATATGTGGAAAGGCTGAGAAATCCCAGTGATAGTACCCAATTCCGACTGTCTAGATAGGACATCTGGAGCTGCATTGTTCTTCCCAGCTTTGTACTTAATGGAATAGTTATATCCCATTAGCTTAAGCAGCCACTTTTTTTGAGTTGAGGTTGTGATCCTCTGCTTTAAGAAGTGCTCAATGGTTTTATGGTCAGTATAGATCTGAAAATGTCTTCCCATCAAGTAAGGTCTCCAATGTTGCATTGCAAAGACCACTGCCATTATTTCCTTGTCATACACTGAGACTAGTGTAGTATGCCTAGGAGCTAAAGCTTTACTCATATATGCAATGAGATGCCCTTCTTGAGTTAACACAGCACATATTCACATGTCTAATGCATCACACTCAATTGTGAATTCCTTAAAAAAGTTAGGAATAGTCAACACATGTGTGGTGATTAAGGCCTGTTTCAAGGATTCAAATGCTGCCTCAGATTCAACTGTCAATTTGAAATTATTTTTCTTCAACATATCAGTCAAGAGCTTGACTATAGTCTCAAAATTTTTAACATATTTTCTGCAATAACCAGCTAATCCTAAGAATATTCTTAAGCCCTTAAGGGTATTTAGTTTCTTCCACAGCTTGATGCTCTTTATCTTGGTAGGGTCTACAGCTACCCCATGAGCTCCTATGATGTGTCCAAGATACTCCACCTGTGACACTCTAAAACTGCACTTACTTTCCTTAACTTTCAAACAATGGTACTTCAATCTCTCAAATACCTTCCTCAGTAAGATTAAATGTTCTTCCAGAGAAACACTGTAAACAAGTATTGATTCTTTGCTCTTCTTTCTTGATATTTCGCTTGACTCAATTTTCTGCTATTATTATTCTTCCATGCTGGTCCATTTGTAGTCTATCCCATTTGTATTCCTGTGGAACTTGTTGGTTTAGAAGGATGATTAGTAAGCTGAGCCTTACTCAAATTACCACTTCTGAACTGTTTGTTGAACTTATGAGCAGTCTTGATGCTTAACTCTTTTTTCTCAAATATCTTTGCAAGTTCACATGCTTCATACAAGGACTTTGGCTTGTGTGTCTTAACATCAGCTCTCATTCCACTCTTCAAACCTCCAATGAAAAATGACAGCAACATTTGTTGTGAGAACCATTGAGACCTCCTTGACAACCTAGTGAACTGTTCCATGTATTCATCAACACTTGCAACCTAATTTAGTTTAGCTAGAGCTGTTTGATAGTCTGTAATGTTGTACCCTCCAAATTCCCTCATCAAGAGTTTTGATAACTCTTGCCAAGTTTGAGGAAACTCTTCCTTAAATGTTTGTCACCTATCAACAGCCTTATCAGTTAAATGTAGGAGTCCAATTGTCAGCTTTTGTCCACAACAATCTGGTATAACTCAAAGATCTTTTCTGTCTTGTTCAGCCATTCAACAGGGTCTCCTCCATAATAATTGGCCAGCTCCAAACGCATTTGCCTTATGGTAGGCAAAGAAGAGTCAAGGCTATGCTGTTGACCTGCTGGAGAGTGTGGTAAGAAATTAGGGTATGCTGGCTGTGTCATGGTTTGTAAGTAAAAATAATTGTTAGTATAGGGTGTATGCGAAGTAGGGACTTGTATCCTCATTCCATTAGCTGGTGGAGGCATCAAACTAGGTGAGTATGACATGTGAGTTAAAAGTACATTGGTAGGCACTATTGTATATGCATGTGAATAAGAACTGGAATAAGGACCAGTTGTATATATTGGGGTGTATGATTGAGAGTATGAACTGGAATAAAGACCAGTTGCATATAGTGTGGGATACGTAGGAAATGGAAGCATGTGTTGGTGACTTTGAGTCTGCATTTGTACAATAGATGGATCAACAAAACTGACATGGGATGTTAGAGCTAATCCCATAGCCAAATGATTCAAATTCAAATGACTTGCAACAGAGGGTCATACAGTACAATTCCCTAAACTTGCTCCATTGTTGTTATACTGATAATAGTGTTGTGCAGCTGGTTATGAGATTAATATTTCTGGGAGTTCCTACTCTTGCACCAATACTCATTTCAGTAAAAGGCACAGTGGAACCAATAACCTTAGAACAATCAAACACTGGTGCCACAGTTCTACCCTTATCATTTCTAACTGTACTTTGTGGACCTCCAACGGTGTCTGGATTATCTTCCAAAATTACCTCATTATGTGCTAATTCATGATATTGCAACCTATTAGCAGTAGAGTTAGGGATATCAGAAGTACTTCCCTGCACTGACAAATCCACTAGTGGTGATGTTGTAGGTATGACCGCCATGGTTGTTACCGGTGTACTGACCGTCTCCTCTGCTCGATTGACTGACACGTCACCAGATCTGACTTTAGCCTGAGCATTTGTACTCGCTGGACATTCCTTAGGCATCAGATCCATCCCTGGAGCAGTAGTACTGGGCCTAGATTCCAACAGAAGTAGTCTCATCTCAGCTAACAACTCAACTTTGATTGAGGTGACCTCATGCTGTAGGAGAGCCACTGATACTTGCATTTCAGTGAGCTGAGCAGCCGTCTCATCACGACGGTGCTGTAGCTCAGCCTCCATTCGTGACACCCCAGCCTCAGCTTGCTGCTGTATATTTGGATCCTGGGTTTGAGCATTGGATGTTCCTCCGTTTTTCTTAGTCATGGCCTCCGAATCGGAGGCTCTGATACCAAATTGTTAGAGCTTGAGCCCTAACCGTATGGATCAGGGATTTGTGTTGTTGATTAAAGGAAAAATGTAGAAAAATTTAAGACAAGTATGGAAAACAAAAGCTGGAAATTAATTCATCATCATGAGCTGTCTACATTCATGCATTATGGCTAAATAGCCAGCTAGCGTTGTTTGTTAGTGTTGTCATGATCAACACGTGTCAATACGACATTGAATGATCACAGCTCACACCTACCGAGGTGGTAGAGACCTATCTTCGGCCAAAACAAACCCAAAACGCGGCGTTCTGCAACTTAAGCAAACAGAAGGAAATAACCGTATTTCCTAGTAGCATTACGAAAGCTATGAACTGTTGCCCAACTGTTTTCAATATTGGAGGGAATTACTCTACCAAAAGATGCACCAGATAGATTGAGATATTTCAGTTTCTCTAGTGATTCAATGAAACTTGCAAGTTTGAAAGTTATTCATGCTCAAATCCAAGTAAACAATATCTTTCAAATAAAGCAAAGAAGGACGTCCAGTTGTGATGTTGCAGTTTACACCTCTCCATTTGCAGCAGTCTTCTCCATTTCCTTGGATACCCACAAAGAGCATCGATCATTGCCTTCCAATATTGATGGATCAAAACCAAGAGTTTCATGAACGGTCTTGATATTGTTCTGGGTTGAGGAGTTTATGGCCATGGCTGTGAAGCAGAGCCGAAAAAAAAATAGTCGGAATGGGTAATATGCGGGTTCGGCGGAGAAGGGACACGTCATAGCGGTTTGTGGCGACCTGGGCCCAGCGGCTCAATGGTGTCCTCCCTTTAGAAGAAAAAGATGTTTTAATCTAAATGGGTGATTTGTCATGCGGGTAGCGGTTGGTGGTGACGTGGGCCCAGCGGGTCCACCGTTCCGAATAACCTTGGGCCGGGTTTGGGTTTTGGGCCGTACCAGTTGTAAGAACAAAAAAGGAATATAAAGAAACGACTTTTTTGGTATAAGATGAAAAGGAAAGTAGGAGAAGAAAGAGAGCAAAATCAAAACAACGCAGGAGCTGCTGCTGGCTCACTGGTGTATCAGGTGGAGGCCAACCAAACCCAAACCCAAGGGACTTGGTTCTACTACACTGTAAGAGTTTTGCTTTGATTTGTTTAATTTCTTCTCTAAATTAATGGGCAATTTTTTGTTAGAATAACCATGTGTCAATTCTCGTTTCAAATTGATGTTCATTTTCCTAAAGCATATACTTGTTGGATCAATTTTAGACAAAATTGTCATGTAGAATTACTGGTTTTGGCTCTTTATCGCGGCATTCGGGTTTGATTAGTGTTTTGTTTTGAAATTTAGGGTTTTGTGTAGTGAACAGTTGTGTCCTGCGAAATTTGGGGATTTTTACGGATTCGGCTTTTCGGGCTACTTGGGAATGGCTATTTGAGTTTTGATTCCATCTACATTTGCTGCTGGGTTTGAGCTCACAGTGAGTGGCGTCGGGTTTGTGTACTCTGGTTTGTGGAACAGTTTTGTGAGGCTGCTTGTGAAGTGTTCAGTATTGTACTTGAGTTTTGGAAAGTTTGTGTAGATAGTGGCAGCAATGTCGATGAATAATAGTAACCCGCCTAAGAATCTTGGAGCGTCTTCGTCGCCTTTTAGAAATTCCGGGATGGTGCCCCCATCTATGTCTGCAAACCCTTCGTTTCAGCAATCACAGGCTCAAGCACAACTCGGGGCTGGTTTTCAAGCACAATTTCAGCTCTCCCAAGCACAGGCGATTGCGCAGGTTCAGTCAAAGGCTCAAGCGCAAGCACATGCCCATGTCCAAGCGCAAGCACATGTCCAAGCGCAAGCACATGCTCATGTCCAAGCGCAAGCACATGCTCAAGCGGCTCACGCCCAGGCTCAGGCTCAAGCTCAATTCCAGGCTCAGTTACAGGCTCAGGCGATGTCACTTAACCACAACCAAGGAGGTTCCATGGGGAATTCACCCTCATATTCCACACCCGGAAGTGGAAGTGTGAAGCGCTTCCCTCAGAAACCTCCAGTGTGCCCTCCTGGTATTTCTCCCACAAATATGATCTCGCCCATTAGAACCATGGACCTGTCAGCTGCTAATCGTAAAAAGAAGCAGAAGCTTCCTGACAAACAGTTACAGGACAAAGTAGCCACCATATTGCCTGAATCTGCTCTGTACACCCAGCTTCTTGAGTTTGAGGCTCGTGTTGATGCTTCTCTTACAAGAAAGAAAGTTGACATCCAAGAGGCTCTGAAAAGCCCCCCTTCCATTCAGAAAACACTTCGCATTTATGTTTTTAACACTTTTGCGAATCAGGTTCGCTCAATTCCACAGAACCCAAATGATGATCCCCCTACTTGGACACTTAAGATAGTTGGAAGGATCTTGGAAGATGCGGTTGACCCTGATCAGCCTGGGGTGGTCCAGAAATCAAATCCCTTTTACCCAAAGTTTTCATCTTTCTTCAAGAGAGTAACCATTTCTTTGGACCAGAGGCTATATCCTGATAATCATATCATTAACTGGGAAAATGCAAGGTCACCTGCACCACACGAGGGATTTGAGGTAAAGAGAAAAGGGGACAAAGAATTTACTGTGAAAATACGCTTGGAAATGAATTATGCGCCGGAGAAGTTTAAGCTTTCACAACCTTTGATGGAAGTTCTTGGTATTGAGGTAGAAACTCGTCCAAGAATAATAGCTTCGATCTGGTACTATGTGAAGGCAAGGAAATTGCAGAACCCAAATGACCCCTCGTTCTTTAACTGTGATCCGCCCCTTCAAAAAGTGTTTGGAGAGGACAAAATGAAATTTACTATGGTGTCCCAGAAGATATCTCAGCATCTGTATCCGCCACAGCCTATACATTTGGAGCATAAGATGAGGCTTTCCGGTAATAGTCCAGCTGGAACAGCATGTTATGATGTGTTGGTAGATGTGCCTTTTCCAATTCAAAGGGAATTAACAGCTCTAATGGCCAACTCAGAGAAAAACAAAGAAATTGATGCATGTGATGAAGCGATATGTGGAGCTATCAGAAAAATCCATGAGCATCGTCGTAGGCGAGCTTTTTTCCTTGGATTTAGTCAATCACCTGTTGAATTCATCAATGCACTGATTGAATCTCAAAGCAAAGATTTAAAGCTTGTAGCTGGAGTAGCAAGCCGTAGTCCTGAGAAAGAGCGCCGGTCAGATTTCTTCCATCAACCATGGTAAGCTCTTCACTTTTTGTCATATATGATACTTGTGTTACGAAGGCTTTATATCACGTTGCTTTGGTATAGAAATTGAAACTACTAGAATCATACAGATAAGTATCTGCTCATCATGATTGACTGAGAGTTAGGAAGATAAGGAAAATTATCTTTTATACACTCGCATATGTACTGCATTGCTCCTTGCACTAGGTATGTTACTGTTTAATGCTCCAAGAAGGGGTTTCATTTATCCTGTTAAATCGTATCTCTAAACAACTTACTGACATTAGGACTCCGCCAGTAATCATTTAGGTTGTCGCATTACTGATATGACACTGACCTTTTGCTCTCTCTTTTTTTTTAAAAAAATTGCCATTTATGGTAGATGTCTCAAATTAGTCAAATATGACTTATGACTGGTTCGTGTTTTCACAACTTTAGATTGTATAATGAGCACCCCCCACACACTCCGATTTTGCCAGTAATCATTAAGGTTATTGCATTTATGACCCTAAAAAAATTTTGGTTCTATCATATTTTCAAATATCACTTTTTGACTGGTTGGTGTTTTCACAGCTTTAGGTTTTTATAAATATAATCATTGAGTGCCTGTTTACATCAAAATTCAAAAGAATATTAGGGTGAATTGCTTATCAAATTTTGTTTGGGTGATACTTGCAGGGTTGAAGATGCTGTTATCCGCTATTTGAACCGGAAGCCAGTTGCAGGAAATGATGCTCCTGGAAGCACATGAGCCAACTGTTGAGTCTTCATGTGGTGCCATGCTTGGTATTCTTTGGCAGCAGCTAAACTTCCCAGAATATGTAGGAGATTATACAATTGGCTTTTCTTTGTAGGGGGGAGGATGCTGCTGTATACTATGTAGCTTGTTTAACCATTAAATTTTCCATGTACTTGATCTACTGCTGATTATGCTTAATGTAATGTAATTTATGCGCCATTAGCAACTGAAAAAATAATATTTGCTGCTTTAGAATCCATATTACGTTTCTTGTTGAGTTGACATGTCTGAGTGTCTGGAAATATCAATTTTGGCATCAGGTAGTACTGTAGTACTGCAAAATTCTGTTTGGTCATATCCTACCTAGTTGATAATCATCTCATATAGAAACTAATTGTTGTGTAGGATTAGTAAAAATATGGAATTGCACCCAAGTTTGGCGAGGCGCAAACTTTTTATGTGTGTTTGTTGTGTACTTCGTTTTGGACTTATGAGTTGGTCATATTATGATTTGGACTTGACCCTCAAGTTTTCTTCATTGGACTCAAGCTTGTGGATAGCACATGGTTTTTATTCTTTCCCCAAATTTATCTTCCGCTAATTATGAAAAAGTATATTTCTTCTCCCGCTCAATTCATGATTTTCAAGCGCCCATGTATATATATCAAATGCACTAATATGCTATAATACTGTGAGTCGAACTCATAATCTTTCACTTATAAGAAGAGATTTATGTCACTAGACCAAATGATTATGGGCAACCACCTAATATTGACAAATAAATTTTTATCACTTATGTATTTTCAAAACTGAACATTATAATCTCATTTTGAATCTGTCACAAGTGCTTCATTGAATTATGTAGTGCTGCTAAATGTACCTGGCAAATGTCTAAGTATACCCATCAGTTTTTACACCCAACAAAATTAAGCAACTTTCAAACAAAACCCTTTGTTTATAAAACCCAACAAAACTCACACTGACGAAATTCACTCTCTCACATCTACTGACGTGAAATCCATTAATCAAGGTAAAACAATTGAAATTTGATTCTGAACTTGTTTGAGAACCTTTAAGGGCTTCTTCCAATTGCACATAGAAGATGATTTATTGTCCTAATGAACTTCTTTGATAGTCAATTGGCTCTTCCAATTGAATATATCTTCTTCGCATATTTAGATTTTTTACAGGAGCTTTATGTAATTAATGGGCTCTACTCACCTCCTTAATATCAATCAACAAAAACACTATTATTGTTCTCATATCTATTTTACGCATCATCATAATTTATCTTTTATATCAAATTCAATCCAAAACTAACAAACCAAACCCACGTAGCAGGTATTCTCTGATCAACTATTGGAAACATCTCACACCCAGCCTTAAACTTCCTCACCATCAGTTATGCTATTGGTTTTGTGTGCTCATCAATCTTCCATTAGTCAGCATCATGAGGAACTGCAATTCAAAACTATGGTAATTATTTGGTAGAGCGGCAGCGACAAAGCATTGTTGTCGTGTTTCAAGTGTGGGATTTTGGGTTTTGCTGTGTGCAAGTTTAGTCATCAGTTTTGCTGGGTTTAACATCAGAAAAGGGTATTATTGGAAATATGTTGGGTTTACTTAGAAATTTAAAAATTGATAATCCAAGGGTCCAAAATGAAATTGAAACAAAACTAAGTGCTAAAAGTTAATTTATAACACATTACCTAAATGAATAAAATGCCCCACAGCCTCAGAAGGACCAACAGAGAAAAAGAGGAGTGAGAGCGCGAAATGGCGGGAAAGGAGGAAGTGAACTCCGGCGAAGAGGTCTGCTGGAGAAAGCAAGCCGACGATAACCTACACCGCCTTCAATCTCTTCTCTTCGGAGCCGAACTCGCTGCCGACAGAAACGACTTCTCCGCCGCTCAGATTTTCAGTCTTCGTCTCCTCGGCTTTCTCGACTCACAGTCTCACTCTCAGCTCGACCGTGCTTACGTCAGCCCTATCCGCCGCGAAGCCGTCTCCAAGCTCGGCGAGGCTCGCCGCTCGCTGATTCCTGATTCCGATCGGTACGCCTATCTCTATGTCCCTGTCGGAGCTTCGATTTTACTCCGAACCCTAGCTGTTCGTGTTTTCAATCCTCCATCTCCTTTTATGTATTTAATTTTTGTTTGTTTTGTTTTATAATTTAATTTCCTGGAGATTAAAGATAATGTGAATTTTATGAAGAATTTATGGTGTAGTTAAATCAATTTTAGTTTTAATGATTGAATGAATCGAAAACTGGATTAAGTAATTTGCAATTTTAGTGTAGTTTAGTACCAATTCACTGTTACATATGCTAATCATTGAGTATGCATACAGCAAAGCTTTTGAGCAAGCGAAAAAGGATCCTGGTTTTGTTTTCAGCACAAAGGGAGATATCGACATTGCGAAGATTAAACAGTCAAAGTACTTTCAAGCTCTTCTTCGGCAGTCTAACCATGGAAATGCTGTGAATGATTTGGTATGACATGCCTCTGATTTTTCATGTGGAAAATAATTTTTGTCATGTTATTTTGTGTAGGATGTATATCAGGATATTGGTGTTTTAAGCAAAATTGCTGTATGGTGTAGGAGAAGCTGGAGAAGTTGACTAGCAAGTTATCAAAAGCTATGACACAAACTAAATTGACATCATTGTATAAAAACAACATTGGGACAGCAAGTAACACATCTCGTAGTTCTTGGGTTCCTAGAAGTAACAGCTCTGAGGACTGCAGTAATGTTGAAAAGCGGCACTCTCATCACAACCGTAACAGCAGTCATAGTACCTCATCTTTTCAAAAAGTGGAAGATGAAGAAAGAGCTCATGGGAATCCCTTGGGCACTAAACGTGTACACAGGGAATTTAACAGCCCCATTCTTGATACTACAAAGTCCCCATCAGCCAATGAAGATGCTAAAGCCGATGTTTCTGGCAATGGATTTGTAACTGCCAAAGCCAAATTGGTAACTTATTTCTGCCTAACCTTGCTCTTTATAATAGGCATCTTTTGAATCAACTCCTTTCTGTCCATTTTTCTATGTTGCTTGTATACAAATAATTGTTTCATTTGGCATATGAATCCTAGGGGGTGTAGGTATTTATCACCAGCTAATTGAAGTAGAAGTGTTCCCATAGTTCCTACAGATTAATAATGCGGTTGTGGGACTTGCCTATATTGATACTGAGGCTGCCTTTGTCTAAGTTTTTAGTATTTCTTTTTCTGTGCACTTTATCCTTATGTAGCGATTTTGATCAGAATCTTTGTTGTTGACTAGGAAATGGACGTAAGGAAAAGGCGAGGGTTAGCTGCATCACCAAATGCTTCTGTCTCTCCTCAAAATGATAACAGTGTTGCTAATAGGGGTTTTAACACGAGATCATATGGTGTTTCACGTCGAGGTGTCCGTGGTAATTTTGTTCCTCCTGTCAGATCTAATGGGGGAAATGTTGGGAATATGACTTCAAAGATTGGTGGAAAGTCGGACGATGCATTAGATGACTCGACAAGGACCTGGTGAGAAGTGCAACCTCATGCTGAATGCATTTAGAAACTCTCTTACTCTAAAAAAAGGATTATGAATATGCATTCATGTCTGAATGTACTTTCGTCTTTTTCAGTATGGAATTGCTCTGCGGTCCAGATGGGGAGCTCCCAGAAAAATTAAGGAACTTGGAACCTCGTCTTATTGAACATGTCAGTAATGAGATTATGGACAAGGATCCTAATGTTCGATGGAATGATATTGGTAATGAATGATGCTGTAACTGTCTTCTGTATTTACCATTGTACACATAGCTAAAGGTGTTCTGATCGAACTTTTGCAATGTTTCAGCTGGTTTGGATCATGCTAAAAAGTGTGTGACAGAGATGGTTATATGGCCATTGTTACGTCCCGATATTTTCAAAGGTTGTCGTTCTCCTGGAAAGGGTCTTCTTCTCTTCGGTCCACCAGTAAGTAGTCAATCTTCTAAGGAGTGTACTCAGTGTAGTAAAAGATTTTGTGGCCAATAAAGTATCTATTACCTGCACCTGTTTCAGGGAACAGGCAAAACAATGATAGGAAAAGCCATAGCTGGAGAGGCAAAAGCAACATTCTTCTACATCTCTGCCAGTTCATTGACGAGCAAATGGGTAAGCGTTCATCTTTTTGCATCAATTGTTTGCCATTATTTTTTTTACCCAATTTAAATTATGTCAACCAATGTTACAGATCCAGTTCTATGATCATTTAATATACTTTAATCATTGTAGTTTGTGAATTTGATCCTAATTTTCCTGCAAATCTTTAAATTATGCAGAAATATAATATATCTTTTACTGCTTCTCAAGTCCCAACTTGTAAACTAGTTTTCTCCTAAAGTATATGTATGTATATTTTTATCCTCGAAAACTTACTTAGATACGTATCTTTAACTGGTAACTGCAGATTGGTGAGGGTGAAAAGTTAGTTCGGGCCCTTTTTGGAGTAGCCAGTTGTCGCCAGCCAGCTGTAATATTTGTTGACGAAATCGACTCACTTCTCTCGCAGGTAAGACTTTCTCTAGCTCTTAAACTTATACTAACATGGTACAAGCTGCCAGTATGCATGCTTTACAGTAGTAAAAAAAATCAGGGTATTTTGTATATTAGTTGGTTGCATGAACGCCATTGTATCTCACTATCTCAGTGTATACGTCCTTACCTTGTTTCAAACGCATTGAGCTGAGTTACTTCTGTATGTTTGCAGCGTAAGTCAGAAGGTGAACATGAATCAAGTAGGCGACTCAAAACACAGTTTCTCATTGAAATGGAAGGCTTTGACAGTGGCAATGAGCAAATTCTTCTTATAGGTGATTTGTTAAACCCATTTAATCTCAATTATCCTCTAGCTTTTATATTTTCTGTTTTATCATTTCTAGGTACTGTTTACTTAGATTTAAAATATTTTAAATCTGATTTCACTCTATCTCACAAATCTACATACATTCTGTAGGAGCAACAAATCGACCCCAAGAGCTTGATGAAGCAGCACGCAGGCGACTTACTAAGAGACTTTACATTCCCCTTCCTTCATCAGGTGCGTACGTAGCATATTTGATTCTACCCACATTGTTGATATTGATTATGCGGCTAACCTGCTATTGATGTATTGAAGAAGCAAGAGCCTGGATAGTGGAGAATCTCCTTGAGAAGGATGGACTATTCAAACTTTCGAGGGAAGATATTGATAACATATGCAAGTTAACAGAAGGTACTGTCCTCCCCCTACATTTAGTTAAGATCCAAAATCACTATAATTCTCTATTGCCTTTTCACAGCCTGAGTTTGTCGCTTTGTTTTGCAGGGTACTCAGGATCAGACATGAAAAACTTAGTGAAGGATGCCTCTATGGGTCCTCTAAGAGAAGCTCTGAGACAAGGCATAGAGATAACAAAGCTTAAGAAGGAAGATATGCGCCCAGTAACTTTTCAGGTAAAAAAACTACAGACTTACACTGCTGGCTCAGCCTCCTTTTTATCTTCCCTGCATAATTATATTTTGGTTTCGTTTTATAGGATTTTGAGAGTGCATTACACGAGGTGAGACCCTCTGTTTCCTTGAATGAGCTTGGTACCTATGATGATTGGAACAAGCAATTTGGAAGCTTGTCCCTTTAGGAATCCTGCTGTCTATTTTGTAAGGTAAGGAAAAAACAAGCATAATATGAACATTACTAGCATTCTTTTTCTTTCCTTCACAAAAAGAAAAGAAAAGAAAAAAGTGATTAGGCTAATTACATGGGGGTTCTTTTAATAGAAACTTGTACCTACTTATTCAGCAGCTCTAGATTCTCACCATTTCCTCAATAGGAAGGTAAAAGGAAACGTTGTGATGAATGGTTTGTTTTATGCTGACTATTTTTATACAGTACTCGTTTGTTTTTTCTTCCACTAAAGAAAGCACAGTGAGTCATGGCTTCATGGGCATGTGAATTTATCTTTCCAAACTCGAATCTATAATATTATCCTGACCTCCATTTTTAAATCTAAATTTTGGCCTTTGATACTTGTTTGTCGTGCATCACATATTTTAGAATCGAGCTTGACATCTGTGATTGATAGTGTAGATTGATCATGATTAGCGTACTAAGAACAAGGTACGTACAAAATTATGTATATGATTTTTGTCATAAAATCATATTCTTGTGCTACATACCAGAAATGAGGCATGTAAATAATAGCATGTTACACTTACCAACATCTTTAACTAATCAGAACCATTGACTCTCTCCTACTTAGTTTAATCAGCTTCCCAGTTCACATCTCAGTCAGTCCATCTCTTGCGTACCAGAACCTTCAACCCGCCGGCCATGTGGGCCGTCAGGCGCGGCACGAAGACCGGCACATTGGGATCGACCGGTCTGATCTCGAACCGTCTGAGAATGGAGGCTATCACATACTTCATCTGAGCAAAAGCCATCTCTTTCCCAAGACAAACCCTCGGACCTGCCTGAAAAATTGGCAGCTTGTATGGGCATACCTTCTTCAGCTCTGATCTCGCCTCCTTGTCTGGTTCGAGAAACCACCGGTCCGGCTTGAATTCCAGCCTATCTTTCCCCCACAGCGACTCCATTCTTCCCATCCCATAGGGAAAATAGGTCACTCTATCTCCGGCCCGGACATGAGTTCCGTCTGGCAACAAGTCATTCACCTTGGCATGTTTTGAGTCCCAAGCAACTGGTGGAAAGAGCCTCATGGATTCGAATAGGCATGCCTTCAACAACCTGAAATCCAAAGACTCAAAGTCCATCGTTGTTCGATTATCTTCGATCTCTTTCACCAAGTCTTCCTCTACAGTTTGATGGCGGGAAAGCAACCAGAAGAGCCACGTCATCGCTGCTGAAGTTGTGTCCCTCCCCGCCATTATAAAGCTTATTACCATGTCCCTTGTCACCTCGTCTTCATGTCCCGCCATTATCAACCGCGTTAGCAGATCTTGATCATGATCTATAGTCCCAGAATTTTGATCATCGTCAAGTTTCTGCTTCCTCGTCTCTATTATGTTCATCACATAGGCATGTACTTCTGCCACTGCTGCTTTGAGTTTCTGCTCCGAACCAATCCCAAGCCATCTTTTGATCTTCCAAATTATGAACACAGGCGCAGCACCGCGCATTGCACAGATCTCCGACGCCGTGTCGAAAGCCCTTGCGAGTTCTGGGACTGGCAAAGAGGGATCCAAAGAGCACCTCTCAACGCCCAAAAACACCTTACAAATCACATTGAACGTGAATCTCCTCAGCAACTCCTGCAAGTCTACAGCTTCTCCTTTCGTAGCTAGTGACTCCATCAATGGCAACAAGCCCTCTTCGACTTCTTCCTCCAAGCTGTTCATGACTTGCTCACGCAGAGACTTGGTGCTGAACTCGTGACTGGCAATCGTCCGCTGCTTGCGCCAAAGCTCGCCGTCCACGTTGAATATCCCACAGCCAAGAAAGTCTCCAAGGATTTCAGTGAAGGGTTTGCCTTTTGGGAAGTTGTTGAAGTTGGTTTTGAGCATGTACTCTACATTTTCCGGGTTGGCTGTGACGATGGTCCGTCGTGCACCGAGCCGGCTCACAACGATGGTGCTGGTGGCCGAGTCCGCAAGGAGCTCGGTGTACCAGTCCAGTAGACGGAAGCGGTTCTGGTAAAATGAGACTAAGCAACCAATGAGAGGATGGCTTGGAGGGCCGGAAAACTCGTAGACTTGTCGCCGGAATCTACCAAATATCACTTGCACCAGGCAATAGAGAATCATTGAGAGGAAGACAAAGAATAAGGGGTGTGTGAAGAATGACATGATTGCTTCCATCTTGACATGAACTGAGAAATGAGCAGAAGAGGGGTGTTGGAAAGTTGGCTTTATGTGCTCTCAACAAGTTGTGGCGTACCTTCTTATAGAGGGTGTGAACGACCTATTTATTTACTTCATCTGCTACAGATCACAGTGTGAATTGTATATTTTTCTATTTGGTTGTTATAATTCGTAAGTATAAGCATCACAAAATAATTAAATTAAAACCAACTACACACACTAAACAGTCGTCGGTGCATGTAAATCAATCATGGACGAACTATTATATCTTAGTGTTTCTGTTTTCTTCGAATCTGCTTAGTGAATATAATCTTATGAGATACTACAATGTTCTATGTATAATTTAAGAGTTTCCGACCATTGGGACAAACCCATATAATTAAGGGCATTTTCTTATTTAGAAGCTGTTCATGATAATTAAAATTTCACACTTGAGATTCAGACAGTTGCTAGTTTATGATGCCTAACCTACTCTCTCGAGTGTAAGCTCATCATGATTAATGCATTGCGTGCTTACCTTTCTGCATTTTATTCTCTAATTGATGTTGATCTGAGCCATACTAACCAAAATTATGATGCATATCGATCTGCATATTAATTCAACAAAGTCCACTGCACCTACTCTCTAATTAAAATCATCAAAAACTAAGGTGTGGCATATATGCAGATCTTCGTCATCAACATTATCTTTGTTATATATGTTGAGATATATATCCTACATCGAGAATATGAGACCTTGCCTGTGGGTTTATAAGGGTTTGGACTACTCTCTCTATTGCCAATTGGTTTTAGAGTTGAACCCCAGACTACTTTATCATGGTATCAGAGCGGGTTACCCAAGTCCACGTGTGAAGCCCAAAGGCCACACGAACTCCACAACCACCCAAGTTGTTGTCCACGTGTTAATCTTAAAGATTCGTCACACGTGCGGGGGCGTGTTGAGATATCTATCCCACATCGGGAATATGAGACATTGCATGTGGATTTATAAGGGTCTGGGTTACTCTCTCTATTGCCAATTGGTTTTGGAGTTGAACCCCAGACTACTTTATCATGGTATCAGAGCGGGTTGCCCACGTACACGTGTGAAGCCCAAAGGCCACACGAACTCCACGACCACCCAAGTTGTTGTCCACGTGTTAGGCTTAAAGATTCGCCACACGTGCGGGGGCGTGTTGAGATATATATCTCACATCGAGAATATGGGACCTTGCCTGTGAGTTTATAAGAGTTTGGGCTACTCTCTCTATTGCCAATTGATTTTAGAGTTGAACCCCAGACTACTTTAACAATATATGCATCAATGTCATGCAGAACGATGAACATTGGTGTATAAGTATTAGTGTTGGATTATTTCCCTAATGTATGCTGTAGAACGTATAAAATCAACAAAACGTCACCGAAATATGGTGCACGTTTTGTGCATTGCAAAATCGATTCTGGAAATTTGGAAGACCTAGCTGCCTAAGCTAGAATAATATCTCTAAAATACAAATGTCTACCTCTAATAATGAGATATGGAGGAAATCGAACAGCTGGGGTCTTAGCATCAAGTTATCAACAACTTCACGATGGGGTTAAGCTGTAGATCGAGTAAGCTGCAACATCATCTCTATCCAGTTTCCAGCCAAGAACGAAGAAGCTAAGGAGACGAGAATAATGGAGGAGCGTGTGGACCAGAAAACGAAAGAGATGAATACGTCCGACTCTTGGTTCTTGCCTAGAGAGTTCCTTATACATCTACATCCAAATCCACCTCTTATCTCCCCAATTAGATATGTGTCTAGCCAAAAACTGAGATTTAGACACGTGTGTGTCTTATTTTCTGATAAAACAAAGCAACAAACACGTCCCTTTGATTCGAGCAATCACCCCAGTCCTAACTCGACAACTGTTTGTTTATGTTTTGGTTTCCAAAGTTTCCAATTTCCAACTCAAAATTGGAAAGAGAAGAAAATCTTAGATGACTCGTTAATTGTCATTGTTAATTAGATGATTCTATAATGTAAAATGCTGAAATAAATTTTTATACAATCCTATTTTTCATAAAAGTAATAAGGAGGGCTAACGCAAATTATAGTACGTCTTCCCTTACATGGTGTGGTCATTATAACTTAAAAAAGATACTTGGTATTCCGACTGTTGAAGCAAATATTTTCTCATGGATTATGACGATCACCTCCGCATAGTTGATACGGATGACGATCTCCTCCAGAAAGTAGGAATCTTTGCTTCTTCTGTAGCCGACAACACTTCATGGCTTCTACACACACGTGATCAAATCACCTTCACCGGAATATTCGATCCGTCGACCCACATCCTCCACACAAACACAGTTTGAGTTCGCATGCGTGGTTCATATAATATTCATTCTGTTTGGTCCCGGATGATGTTAATAATTGAGACTTTATTTATGTCTAATCATATAGATGAACGTGATCATGGATTAATAATCTATAATTCCACCCAAGTCATAAGGAATCATTCCCACAGAGACTAAGCAAGGGTTTAATATCTTTTTATCTTTTTTGGAAGTGAGCTTAAAGTTAATATTTTGGTGACGAAACCAAGAATCTATAAGACTAAGTTTTAGTGGTTGCAGATAGTAACAAGAACCCTTACTGTTGTTATAGTGGTGGTTCTAATCACACACGCCCACAGGAGGAGTCAGAACATGTTCTAATCAATCTAGCTACCTAGAAAACGTGAACTTATTATTAGTAGGGTTACGGCAGCCAGGTAAAGCCAAAGAGAAAAACAAAACCATCAGAAAGAAGAAGACGAAGAAA
This sequence comes from Comarum palustre, assembly GCA_951800085.1. Taxonomy (NCBI): domain Eukaryota; kingdom Viridiplantae; phylum Streptophyta; class Magnoliopsida; order Rosales; family Rosaceae; genus Comarum; species Comarum palustre. Next base: position 627,068 of record OX637572.1, on the reverse strand, counting down.
TGAGAGAGAGAGAGAGGCTTGGAGGAAATGAGTGACTCGTCCAAACTTCACTGCAAAATTGGATGCAACATTTTTCATATCATATGCCAAATCTGCCATTATATATGTATGGAGAAATGTTTTCTTGCTTGGTGGATTATATCTGACCAATAATTATTAGTTTATAACGATTGTTCTTTGTTGACACTAGTCACTCCGTGCTCATCTTTCTTTATCCCAATATGAAGGTTATAATGAACTTCCAAGACTCCAGGTTGAAACTCTTGTAAAGTAAAGCCTTTTGCTACACTTTGGTCTTTTTTATTTCAGGAGCAAACCATCAAATATTGAAGCAGGAATAGCACTAGGTAGCAAAGTTTGATTCCAAAGTCGAGCCAGAGCTGGAGTTAAAAGGAAAATGTCCTAACTTGGCTGCTGTGAAGTATGCTCCAAATGGAGATGGCTAAAAGGGAGTCAACGGTAGAAGCAATCCTCTTTTGATGTCTTCAACAGCTCGAATCCTCCATGGGTTGGCAAATGATCTCGTAATGCAGTAAATGAGAACTTCCCAAGTGGAACCTGAAACATTTGGGGGATGATTTTTCTGCAATGGGAATGCTAATAATACTCCAACTTAAACACAACCACCAACTAAATGTACTGAAGCAAATACTCTTCAACCACTCTCGTAGAAGTCTCTTACCTTAGAAAGCAAACTAATTAACATTTTATTACTTGCACATGGAAAATGTAAGAGAAGTGGTCAATGTTATCCAAAGTTCCAAACAGAAAGCAGCAGCAGCAGCCATCAGATTACAGCTTTCAAGTATTTTACGTATTATTTTTCTTCAGTTTTTCTCTTGTTGTTTTGGTCTACAAATTTGAGTGGCCAACTCGAACTTGTACTCTATGCCACGAAGTGTTCAGTATCCCTCTCAGGTTCCAAATGTCCTCCACTTTCTCAGGTTGTACATTTGCTGCTGAATCCACCTGCACATCAAAGATTCCAAGGACCATGAGACTTGAGCATATAAAATTCGAGGAAAAGAAAGACATTTTATACACATTATGTTTGCAGGTAAAATATTTTGTCATTGAATGTGTATGAAATACACTGATTAATATGACAAGATATAACAGTATTGAGTCATAACATGTCGATGAAGCAGGTAGCAAGGATAAGAAGTTTCACTAGTTCAAACACGTGGCCAGAACTTGAGTCTTCTGGTGCTAGAAGTCTACCACAGTATTTTGGTAACTCAACTAGAAAAACCAGTGGTCTTGCAGACCAATGCATAAGCACGTGTTAAAATTTTGAAACAAGTCATTAATATCTGTTGTAAAGCTTCGCGGATGTAAACAATGTACCTTCATATTCATATGAATTACATTCAGGCCTATATAATACATGGCCATACAAGAAAGTCAGCTTTTGGTTTGTGGGAACACAAGCACAAGTACACACAAGAAGGAAGAAAAATAATAATCAAGCATCTCATAGATCAAACATCTAATGGTGCCATGATATACTAGGGTAAATTAGATAAATAAGAAAAATGCTTGTAAACACTGCTAGTATGGTTGTACTAATTCTTTAAACCAGTGTTGATATTGCCTGAGTTATATAGGTCATACAGAGGTTGTGTCATTATACTCCCCAGTAGCTAAAGATAAGTTCAAAATTACAAAAAAACTCTTCACCAGAAACTTTAGGTAAGCTTAGGTAAAGACAAGAGCCATGTGGGTGAAAGGTCTTTTCAGCCAAGATTCCAACCACTGGTCAAACCTTTTAAATGAAAATGGTTTTGCAAGGTATGGTCAGTTGATATTCTAGGTCACTTATAGTCCAAACATTAGTAACTTTGTAAGCTACACATGTAACTTCGGATAAGGGTTATTTTAGATGGTAGACAATCCTATTCACAAAATTGACATTGTGAATTAGATATCAATTGGGGCATGTGAGGCTCCTAGAATGAGGAAATTGTATCACTGTAAAATATATGTTATCAGAATTAACGAAACATACTGCTTTTGCAACAATTTGAGTGCTCTGTTGGACATCAACCATAGCCTCAAAAAGTACCCATGCCCATTTATCACTGCACGTGGCCTCGGCAATATATGGGATGCCAGTTTTCTGATATCTAGATGCTTCAATCCAGGTATTGCCACCATCAACAGAAACATCAACTCTTTCAATCCCACGACCACCTCCTGATGCTGCATACCCACTAACTTTTACCTGTACAACACATACTTACAAGGATTAAAACCAACCAGCCCATTGCAGGTGGCAGCAAATCAATAGTCACAAACCTGATCAAGAAGGAAGTGTGTAATACATAAGGAGTAGAAAGAAACCAATCGATTATCACGGTTGCAGGATAAAACAGAATATATACGAAAACTAGATATTTTAACAGTTTTGCAGTCGATTCAGAAAGTTGTTTTGCAATATTCTCAATCAGCTATGTATCCTAAGAGAAGGCCAAAACACTTGAGATCTTTGACCTATAACAAACATGCTGAAAAAAAAAACTTATTGCAATGGAATTGGGAGCTAAAACAAAAAAGAAAAAAAGGGTCTATGTGCATGACATAATGTAAAGTAGACAATAGACATTCAATGGCATCAAGAGAAGGAAAAAATTGAAATTAAAACTAACCTTTCCAGGCTTTAATGCATTCACATCCTCTAAAGAGCATATTACACACTGTCAATCAGAAATATCCTAAGTCATCCAAATAGAACAAACCGAGGAAATTCATGGCAACTCCGAACAAGGTAAGATTTTGGCTCTCTCCATACCTGGACAGGAAAATCCATTTGTGGTCTCCTAGTGGACCAATTAATGTTGTCCCAGTTCACTGAAGGTGGAAACATTTTGTAATCTTTTTGCATAAAGAAGCCCTGCAAAGTTGTTAGGTAAGCTAAAATCGTAAAAAAAATAGAAATGCGTGATATGGTAGGAAAAAGAAAACGTTGAAGGGATAACAGACTGAAAAATCCAACTCCAACCTGACATTCCTCTGCAATGACATTAATAGAATCAAGCCATTTAACAGAACGGGCACCAATAACACCAGGCACAATCACACGTAATGGAAACCCATGATCCCTGTTTAGGGTCTTCACATGATAAGAGAATACAAAACAAAACCCAATATCAGACTGATGTACTGATTGTATGCGCAAGAAAATTGATTACATGACAGTCTACTAGGCAGAAATAAAAACTAGACAAAGAAAAAAGTTACAGTCCAGACCAAAATGCAACAGGAACATAACCAGATACTCATAGTTTAATACAACAAACCAGAAAGAGGTGATTGAAATGCAAAGCAGAAGAAATGGCATAACTTTAAGATTCACAATCTGAACATCTACTTTGCTGAACTAACCTCCCCATTCATCTCATAAGCAAGTAAAACATCTGCATCCGGGCTTGTGGCCTGAATCAGTGGAATTGATGCTTTGTATGGGCCTCCATTTTCCTCCTGTATGTTGTAGTCATTGTTCTAACTATTAGAGTGAATACATAATAACCTTTTGCTGTCAAATCTATTTGCCAACAAGAAAACGTCTCAAAACCAAAAATGACTTCAGAGCAAAAACTAGTACCTTACACCTATCAACGCTTACAAACTCAACATGTTTTCCGCCAGATTTAGTCGCACAAGTAAACTTCAGAATTCCCACGAGTTCAAGTACATCAGCCAACTTCGCACCACCCCATACAGCTGTAATGAGCTTGAGGAAAATTTATAACAGTTAAAAGTCATACTAGCAAAAACTTCTTAGACACGAAAAAAAGATAGAAAACAAATATTCACGCAGATATATAATCTAGTTGGGACATCAAAGACCACACGTACATTTGAACACGACATCAATGCTTCATGCTAGAGCTTGTGCAAGAAATAAACACTGAAATGCAAAGATGAAACAATGAAAGAGAAACAAACCATTTCCTATAGCAGAAACATCCCAACCTACTCCCTTGACAGTCCGAGTTTCGCTCATAGCTGTCCTTCTATTACCTGCACACTGATTAATCCACACCGAATCAAATCCCACCACAATCGAGTAACACACAATAAATTAATAAATTTCTGCAGAACCAAATGCATAACAATAAGATACCTGCAATGTGGCAGTGACATTGTACTTAGGTAGCGCCCTGCGATCACACAAAAACTCAATCCATTTACACTAATCCAATACTAATACACAAAATCCACACATCACAATTGCACACAACTCACTTGATATCCTTGAAAAACAGCTGCTTCGGATTTTGGATCAATCCAGTTATCGAAACAGAGTAGCTGAAATTTGCAGAACGAGTTAGCAATAATGAAAACGAAAGAAATTGAAACTAGATTCAGGAATTTAAGATAGACCTGCGGATGTCATCGACTATTGGAATAGGACCGTGGTTTCTCTTGTAGAACAAATCCACCGGAGTGACGTAAGCGGCCCCGAGAGCCGCGCGCGGCGGCTCCGCGTTGAAAGGCTCCTGAAAATCCGAGTCAGATTGAAGATTACGAACGAGTTTTGCAGAATCAAAGAGTGAAACTGATCGAAGAAGAACAAGACGAAGATAGGCTAGCCTTGGCGTTGATTTTGAGGCTCGGATGTCGAGGCGGCTCCCGCGAGTAATCTGAGGGACCTGTGACGCCGGGCATTTTCGACTTTTCCGGTGAGATTTTCCGATTCCCAAAGAGAGAAGAAGAAGAAGAAGAAGAAGAAGAAGTAAGCAAACTTAAGGAGGTGGCGGTGACGTTGTATATGGTCCGAATCGGGTCTCAAATAGTCCAAAACCCGATTATTATTTTTTTAATGGTTTATGCAATTCTATGCATGAGAGAAATGGCACTGTACCGGTGTAACATTCAATATGGAGGCAATGAATGTGTATACACTATACAACAAAGGAACGTATTAAACAAAATGAGTTCGTCAAGGTGGGAGGTTGTGCACTGCTCAAAACCCTATTGAGTCATCATAAGTGGGTGGAGAGTGTTGAGGAGAGGTAGGTTGGGATTTTTTTGAAGATTGAAAAGACCGGTATGGAAAGATATCTTCATAAAAAATCACATCCTTAGAAACCAAATTTTTTTCTATTTCAAGATTGAAAAGCTTGTACCCCTTTTGTCCATTAGGGTATACCCAAGAAACATGCATTTAACTGCCCGGGGATCAAATTTACTAGTTTTATGCCGATGAGTTGACGCAAAACAAAAACATCTAAAAACCTTAATATGATCGAAATTGAGTTTTTCAGAAAGAGTTTTTCAAAAGGAGTTGTCTCTTGAAGAAAAGAGGGTGGAGTACGATTAATGAGATATGTAGAGGTGAGAATAGCTTCTCCCCAAAAGGTTTTAGGGAGCTATGCTTGAAATAAAAGTGTCTGAGCCATGTTGAGCAGATGACGATGTTTGCATTCAACAACACCATTTTGTTGAGATTTGTTAACGCAACTCGTTTGATGAACAATACCCTTAGAAAAATAAAATTAAGGAAACTTAAATTCAGCACCATTGTTACTACGCACAATTTTGACTCTTGTATCAAACTGATTCTCAACCATGAGTATAAAATCAATCAAAAACTTTCTTGCTTCGGACTTTTGCACCATTAAGTAAACCCAAGTGCAACGAGTAAAATCATCAATAATGGTAAGAAAATATTTAGCATATGAAGTAGAAGGTTCATGATAACCACCACAAATATCAACATGAATCAAAGCGAATGAGAAAACGCTGGAAATTGTACTTAAAGATAATGGTTTTCGAGTATGCTTAGCTAAAGGACAAATGAAATACTTATTGGAATCACAAGAATTATTAGAAACAAATGAAAAAAGAATAAACCCTAGAAGAAGGATGTCCAAGACGTTGATGCCAAAGTGATGATAAAGCACTGTCAACTGCATGACATGTAACTTGATAAGCTTTGTTGAGGAAATAGAGTCTTTCTCCCAATCATCATCCCCGAGCGTAGGTCTTGTATGTAACATAACTATTTTAGGAATATGGTGACAGATAGAGAATTCATACACAACTTACTGACATATATTAAGTTGAGGTAAAATAAGGGGACACATAACACATTATGGAGGGTGAATTGAGATGAAAAGGCAACTGAACCAATATGACTGACTCATGCAATTTGACCATTTGGAAATCTCACAAAACGATTATGTGTAACATGTGACTCAGTAGTTTGGCCATTTGGAAGTCTCATAAAACGATTATGTGTAACATGTGACTCAGTAAGTGAAGTGTGGTCGCAAACAATATGATCACTGGCTCCACTGTCTATGATCCAAGTACTGTTATTGTGAGCAATATGGAAAGTTTTACCTGAGATTTCCTCACAAACAGGAACATTACCGCAACATGATTAAAAGTTAAGGCCTTGTCTTTGTTCAGTAATTCCATAATTTTCTTACACTCTTCCTTTGAGAACGGAAAGTTCAACTTCTTATTGGAAAGTTCAAACACATTTTTACTCCGAATAGGCTTGTTTCAAGCCGCTTCATTCTTCTTTCTGTTGCGACAGTGCTCAGTATCATGTCCTGTCCAGTTGCAGTATTCACAGGTCAAGTGAGCTCGACAAAATTTGGTCGAGTGATTGTCCTTATTGCAAATGTCACACCAGCGGATTGCATTGGCAGGTCTTCTTCCTCGAGCAGGGGCTCGGTCATGGGCCCTAGAAGAGACCTTGTCAGTGTCACGACCTTGCTTGTGAACTAAGAAGGCTGCAACATCAGTAATTTTGGTGTTGTTGGAAGCCTGGACTTGCTTCTCTTGGCGTAGAGCCATTGCATATGCTTTGTTCACATTGGGAAGAGGATCAAACGAGACAATATAACTGCGTAAAGCATTATAGGTATCATTGAGTCCCATTAGAAATTTCATGGTTAGTTGATTCTTGACGTATTCAACCAATTTCACTCCATCCTCACAATTACACACTGTGAGACCGCACACTAAATCCCTTTCATTCCACAAAATCTTGAGCTTTGTGTAGAAGGTAGTAACCAAGTTAGTACCTTGTAAACACGCATGAATCGTGTTTTTGAGATTGAACCATGTTTGTCTGTCCAAACCTCTCCTTAAGCTCCGTCCAGACAGCTCGTGCAGACTTACAATGTTTAACGTTTTTGGAAATCTCTTTTGACATGGAACATGTCAGCCAAGTCTTGACTAACGTATCACAACGATCTCATTGTTATTGCTCATCATTTTGATCAGTTGGCCTAGTGCTAGAGTCATTGACAAAACCGATCTTATTCTTGATCGTCAAGGCAGTGCTCATAAATCTACTCCATTCATCATAGTTATCTTCCATCAATGCTTGGGGCACTAATATGGTGCCTGGTTGGTCGGAATGGTGAAGGTATAGAGGGTGGTTTGAGTACTCTCATGCTTCAGGTTCACATGCTGGAAGATTTGAAGGAGAAGTTGTTGCTTCTTTTCAAGATTTTCTCCTTTAACAAGTCGAAGGCTTTCTGCTCTGCTTCGTCCATGGCAAGATTGGAGTCTTGAAAAAATTTGATCGAGATTTAGGGTGTTATTGAAGAGATTGTATTCTGGTTTTTGTAGGATTTGTCGAGAGAGAGGTTTAAAAGGAGGGTTTTGGCAGATGATTGACACTCTAGTACCATAAAGAAGTTTAGAGTTGGTGAAGAATGGATCTTATTTTTGATAAAAAAACGTTTACATGATATATATACAGTACAAACCCTAACAGATCTATGTTTAAAGCTATGCACAAATCCCTAACTTTTAAGGATTATACCAAGAATCTCTGCCTTAAGTAGGAAAATATCATTCTTCTAGAGATTATACCAAGAATCTCTGTCTCAAGTAAGAAAATATCATTTCTCCAAGCTCATTTCACATTCGTCATGATCATTCATCATTTTCCATGATCATTCGCCGTTCGTCATGATCATGCGTCATGATCATTCGTTTCTTTAATACCATCTTCCAGCATTGATCCTTGTTGCTCGTTTAAGTAGAGTTCCGTACTATTGACTTCTCGACCATTCATCAATTTCACGAGCTCGTAGCACTGGCAAATGACGTGAAAGTTGCCTCGTTTATGCGTTTCTGCAGGGCATGAGTACGTTAAACCAATCAATCTTAATATGTACACTACCAACTTGTCTTACCTAGCTCGCTGGTGTTGCATATGAGACTTGTTTCTAACCTTATATACCACCCTACAGGGCTTGAAGAAGCCTTGTCATAAGAGCGAGCTTGTTCCAAAAATGCATCCACATTTAGTTGATTAGCCATTGAGGGACACCCACCAGCTAATTTCATCAACACAGAGACGACCACCTCTTGTGGGCACATCAAAGTGGGTATCAGACAATCAAGATAACTGATGCAAAATAGCAAGTACAGGTAAGCTATAGCTTCTGGAGGTTGTGTACCTTAGGGTCTTGCGCAACAAGAAGGGCCGCACGGTCACAAGTTAGCTCCGCTGCTCGAAGCCAACGAAATAACTGCTCTTCTAAACTCTGAGCAATCATGCCACCAAGCCCTAGGAAATAACACAAGTATTCGAACATGTATAGTCTGACTATGACAATGACCATATTGAGTGATTCTCCATCAGTGCATTCTAAGCATCAGGCAAACTAACAAGTGCATCACTAGACCTATAAACTTCGTCAGGGTGATTGTTGGGCAATGCAAACCATTATGGGTCAACTATGACTATGAGTATGACAACAAACATAGAATGAGGTTCAAACTCAATTAACACTGACACAGAACTGAAAAGACCAAATTACTACAGATAAAGTCCAGACACCTACCAGGTATGGTATAAGCTCCGAGGGTAAGGATATTCGCAAATGTAAGGCACACACCATGGTCGCATTTCAAATGACCCAACTCATGAGCCAAACAGCCTAGTTTCATAATAAACAATGGAACTCGGTCATTTAGAAGAGAACATTGCTACAATATCTAACAGCATAAATCATTTCCACACTATTAGAATTAAGTTGCATACAAATATGGATAACAATTCAGGATGAGGTGAACCATGAGATCAGAGAGATTACGAATTGAACCTGCAACTCTTCTCGTGTCAAAAGCTCCACCAGACTAGTATGTGTAACAACAAATGGTTTTTTTCCCACTTATAGCTAAAGTGTATGCATTTGGTACAGGACTTTGAGGAACATAGAGATCAGGAGCATCCATGTTGAGTATGTCCGCAGCTTCAACCATCAATTTATGTAGATCAGAAAGCTGATCAAACAAACACCAACTCAAAGAGTTAGATTAGCAGATAGCATCAAGTATAATGCTCCATCTATGCTCTAAGAAACCATACAACCATATCAATAAAATTCCGCAGCCGTTCTTATGATACACGTTTGGCGCCATTTCTCTTTCCTTTGATTTTAAGGCCCAAAAATCTTGTACGTTTCGACCCAATCGAGTTTGCCCAATAAAAACATGTTATGTTGCAAGTGGGACGGTTTTTCTAAAATGTACAATATAGGTAATATGACAATATCTCCCGTATGAATAAAATCTTAGGCTCGTCATTGTTGAAGTTAAACTAGGTTGAAGGCAGACATGTAGAATTTGAGATGATAAAGGAGTGGGGCATTGTAAGGCCAAGTTACACGTACGTAAACCCTAGCTCATCCTGCTAGTTCGAGTTCCACCCCCTCTATTTTATTAAAATGTTCAAGTCAATTTGACTTCTAGATCATATTGTTTGGATGTTTTATAACTATCGGATTGAGTACAATCTAACGTCGCTACATCATTCTTAATACAATGATCACAAAACATCCAACCAACATATATCCAAGCAAAACCTATGGAGATTACACACTGAAGACCCACCATGGAGGGTTAGTAATTAGTATTATTCCAAATCATGAACCATGGGCCGACTAATGATAATAAAAACCAGCCCAATCCACGGTAACTAAAAGCAGGCCCAAACTCAACCTACGTTTCTGTAGGAGAACCAAAACGGCGTCGTTGTCTGTCCAATATATAGTTTCGCTTTCATCAACCTGTGACCCAACGCTGCGAATTTCTGTCCCTTAATCGAACCATGTTAGCTCCCTAACCCGAGCTCACCTTCCTTTATTTCAACACCTAAATTCACAACACTCGGCTCTACTTTAACTTTTACCAGATTTATTTTTCTGTTAATTTCTTTTCTGCATATAAATTTCTCTGAAAGAATTGGAGTTCTAATAGAATTGCTCATCTTTTTGTTGAAATTTACGAAAGGAGGAAATCGACGAATCGTCAGCCGGCGGTTGAGGAGAATCAAGACAAGGAGCCCAGCTTTCAAGAGCTCATCAACATCGAGGTCTGTCTTTTTGAAACTCGAAAGTCTTTGAGATTTTTCACTGTGTTGTTCGTTGCTGAAATTACTGCGCGGATGATTTTTTTTACAGTTGATTGAGAGCGGTGAAAAGGAGCGGTTAATGGAGCTGCTGAGGGAGAGGCTGATTGAGTGTGGGTGGAAGGATGAAATGAAAGCTCTTTGCAGGTGAATTTTGTTTCTTTCTGAATTTACTGCTATTCAAAACTTACTGTTTTTATTTTGTGTCATGATCACCGAGAATGTTAAGCATTTTTGTTATCAATTAGGATCTTGTTGATTTTTGTTAGGTTATATAGATTAGGAATCATTTCGATGTGAAAGAACAAGGAATGCTGTTACCTAAGGGTCCCAGATGCCGTAGGTGTGAGTTGGCAATTTGCAAATGCGTTTTTTTGTGAGATGATGGAAAGTCATATGAATCTGTAGGTGGTAAACTTGCATCTGTGAAGTTAAGAAGAAAGGATATCCTTAGTTAATTAGTCAGGGGATACAGAGGTAGAGGCGTGTGACATTCATTTGAATACATAGCTGTCGTCCTATGGGTGACTTTCCTGGTAGAATTGTGTTGGCTAGGCATATCTGTAGCCAGATCATATAGGCAGGAAATTGTAAGAACAGGAAGCCTAAGCATTTAGACACTACCTAATAGTCCAACTTTAACAAGTGCAGGATTACAACGTTAACAAGGGACGATCAAGAGAAATGCATCTACTTAAGAGAAGGAAATATCCAACTTGTTCATATAGCCGTTAGATGACAGACATACTTATATGTCACTACATTATATTACTGATCAACTGAGTCTAAAGCATTGTTGGATACTCGAGCAACTTCCCTGAACCAACAAATATCAAACGAACATCTATTGATGGATGCTTATATCTGATTATATAAGACGCCAAAGTGTTTTAATCTTTAAGCATTGCAATTGGAGTTCATGACAGCTTTGCAGCCATGCACTAATAGATAATCTGCTTGTCAACCATTTATGAACAATATTATCTTTTCCTGCTAATGTTTGATATTTGACATCATTGATTCCACACAAATTTTTATTCCAGTTCTTTAACTTTTTCCTTTGAGTAATTTAATTAGTACAAGTAATGGTGAAAATTTATTCATCTACGTTGAACTTAAAGATTTCATGCTATCAACAATATGTTCATCTTCTTTTATCATAGCTGGTCTTTGGGCATCTTTTCATTTGTGTTATTGATAATGGTAGGACATTCATTAAGAAAAAGGGGAAGAACAATGTTACTGTGGATGACCTTGTACATGTAATCACCCCAAAGGGCAGAGGTAAGCCTTTGTTTTCACTTTTCTGATGTTTTCCTATCAATGGTCGGCAAGGTAGAAATTATTCAGTTTTGAAGAAAACACCTATTCCTTTAAATTTTGTGCGTGATTGCACAGACATTATCAGCTAAGAAAACTTGTACATCTCCTCTTAACAATGCTCTGTATTGGCATAAATCGCATAATGTGTTTTGTTATACTTGGATAATACAATAGTTAGTATAGACTTGTAGATGGTGGTATAATAATGTGAGCATGAAGCATGGGTGTTAGAGGATAGTGTCAGAGGACTTGGGCGTCTCTTTAAAAGGCAATTGTGTCTACAAGGGGATTCAAGAGGTATTTATGTTGGATCTGTAATGATGTGGAGTGGGTGGGTAAGCCACCAGCACATTAGGTCAGAATTTTGTTTTATGTTTTAACCAGGGGAATGTTGCTTTTGGAACCGTGGTGATGATGTGGCTGCACTCCTGTGGGGCCAATCACTATGTCAACAAAAACTATATATGGTGGTCTTAAATTGGGTTTGATCTGGCCATGATTTGTTCTCTAGGGTCACACTCATCTCTTGGAGTGAAATAATTGTTGGAATCACCAAAACTAGAATTATCCTCATCGTACATGAATACTATCAGTGTGACTAAGCTTCAAATGGCTGAATGTCATATTCTGAGTGAGTTGACCAACTTGATATAATTTCCAGTCATATGGATGTAAAATTCCTCACTGTGGACATTATCGCCATGCGTTAACAGTTGTGTATTTGCACCAATGCAGCTTCCATTCCTGATTCCATAAAGGCAGAGCTTCTGCAAAGGATTCGTTCATTCCTAATGTCGGCAGCTCTATAAAGTATCATTCGACATGATGACTTGTTTCGGAAAACTCATTGGCATGCTAGTTCAGAATTGGAAAAGTGCCGACATATGTTCAATTCCTTGGCAGTTGCAGGCAACTGTTTCTTCTGGGTAGTATGGCTTCAGAATTGAGAATTGTATCAATGTTATAGAAAGCAACATAATATCAGATCGTGGCTTGTAATGATATGCTTGCTAGTATTTAAGTATTTTACTGATCTACCGATGTTTTGTATCTCTTATTTATATATATACACAATTTTTTATCTATTTTTCTGATCCATCAAACTTTGTCAATGCCGACTCTTTTTTTCAATGCCGAGACTCTTGAATTTAGAGGTCTGCTAAGAAATGATTAGTATTACGAATTGTTTAGGAGTGTTCAATCACAGTATTTTAAGCAATTTTTAGATTTTGCGTACTTTTTTGCCGGTGAAAGGAACCGAAACAGGCAGCAAATCGAGATTGAGGATCGACAACGATTTGTATAGATTTGTTTTCTTCATAATTAATTTAAGTGTAATTTTGTTTACGGCTATTTTTGTGCCATAAAATGTCAACCAAACACTAATTTCTCGAGGACTATTAATCAAAAACGGTATCAACGAAAAATAATTGAGATAGAAAAGGAATGATTGAGCGATATAATAGCTATTTCCTTACGTATAACTCAATCTCCTTATTATAAATTAGCTAGGGTTAAGGTTGTTCTCATTCTATATACGTATTTCATTCGATTCGATTCTATATGGTGAGAAGAGAGGCCATTAAGGTTAGTTCTTTCAATCCATTCTTGTTCTTACCGTTTTTTTCATCTTTTATTTTAGTTCGATGTTGTTTTGTAGGGTTCTCTTTTAGTCTATTTCATAAAATAAAGATCTGGATTAAGGTTAGTTTTTGCTTGCTGAATCTTACTCCTTGTCTAGTGATTACTTAGGCTGCGCGCTACACCTAGAACAACGAATAGGAAAGCAACAACGACTTAGGGTTCTAACTTATTCATTGATAATGTTCGATCAATAGTTACAAGTTGATCAAATAGAGGACAAACATGCATGAGACCTATACAATGATTCATGCTACATGGTTATAAGTTTTTCAATTTGAAGTTCTCCATGAATATATTGTTAGTTTTGATATGATCACTTATGCTCTTAACGTCTTATCTACTCGTGTTCATGTATGTTTTTCTCAGATCATGGGTCGAAGTAATACAAAGCTGCCTTTGGAACTAATAAAGAATGAAAAGTCTCGTAATGTCACTTTTCGGAAGAGGAAGAAGGGATTGATGAAGAAGACTTTTGAACTGAACAAGTTGTGTGATGTGCCGTGTTCTGTGATCATTTACGAGAAGAAACCTAATGGCCAACTAGTTCGGCCGGAGACCTATCCTGAAAACTCTGAAGAGGTCAAGCAAATTATTGATAGGTTTGTCTCCAAATCAGCCAAAGTAAGAAAAGTCGAAAATTTGGCTGATTATTTCGGAAAACAAATCATGCAAGTGAAGAAAGAGACGGCCAAATTGCGCCAAAAGAACAATGAAGCTCGATTTCCTTCATGGGATGATAGACTAAACGACTTATCATTAGAGGAATTGCTTGATCTTTTAAAAAAGCTGGAACACAAAATAGAAGACGTGCATCAGCGTTTTGAAAATCAGTATGCTATTGATGATGGTGTACACTCACAAACGGTGTGTGATCTATCAATCCCTCAACTCTTAACTCGTAAATTGTGCAAGAGTTACAAAATTTCATCACTTACTGGATTTTGTTTGTAAATCATTTTCATAATTTGCAGGCCTTGTTTCCGAACAACATGGATTACTCTCAGAGTGTTGCGTTGAACCAATATCCTAATAGCGGTTCGATGATGTATATAAATGATAGCTCTTTGCCTGAAGTCCAAAATAATCTTCAAGTGTTTCAAAACAACCTAATCAATTATCATCAGAATTACAATAACGGTAAGACCGATACTGATAATATAATCAACTTTTGATCATACATAATATGTGACTAACAACAACATATGCAGGCATGCCTTGGCAAAACTACAACATTCAAAGTGCGCCATCAACATCAAACGGGTCGAATTACGATGAATCAAATGCTGCTATGAGGTTTGAAAGTCGCCTGCAATATGGAAACATGGATGATAATTTGACGTTATATAATCATGTCCCGCTGCAGACTGTGTATCCTATGTCCGCAAGTTATTTATGTGATAACGCCAACCAATTCTTGCATCTCAAAGGCCAGTGAAGGCGATGGTGATGAAGATTAGCACACAGATTCCCAACAAAATAATTGAAATCTGTTGTCTTTAGAGCTTTAATCTTTTGGTAAGGTTGCGAATATAAATTGATCATTTGAGATCTGATATGACTTGCCGGTGTTTCTTGATGTTTATGGATTTGAATGGACCCTTTTAACTTTATGAACGTCATGTACTTCTGTGGTTGTAGACTTGTAGTAGTCCCTGCTGGAGTGGTATGCCACCCAATCCAAAAGAACTTGTTGCGCCTGTACTAGATAGTTTTACAACAATGATGCCTTCATTGGTTCATATATCCTCAGACAAACTTGCACCCAAGGTGGGTTTCTAGGAGTATCCTCTCCATCTCCATCAATATTTGCATAAACTCCTAACAGTGTATTTCACATGCCACTTAATTCCTCATCAGATGAAGATCCATCGAAAAACTTTGACTAGAAAACAAAATTAAAAAAAAACAATCAGAACACATATACTCATGAAAACACAACGTATACATACAAATGAATACTAAAGATGAATTATTACCCCAACTTCAGCATACAAAAGGGCATGAACTCTTGTAGTCGGGTCCTCCAGCGTTAGTCTGATCTTACAAATCCCAGCAGGGAAGTGATAGTCCTTTGCCCGGCATGGCAAAATTGATACAATACGAACACACTTATAACCAACCATCACCTCTGTAAGATACGGAATTTAGAATCTGAAACAACATACAATACTACTAGAAAATGTGCAAGTTACTACGGTGACAGGAGTGTATGTCTTTGTGATACATATGTAAAAGGAAGGAATATGATCAATTAACATCTCAGATAAGTATGGGATGTGCCAATGATAACAAGTTGTGAGATAGATAAGATACCTCTGGACTCGTGACAACATCCATTAAAGTATGAAATTCACAATCATCATCAAAATCATCATCTAAGACAGCAAAACAACATCAGTGGATAAATTTCAAAATCTACATAATAGAAGTGGCAAAAGTTGGAAAACTTGAAAATTTCTCTCTAACACTAAGATGTGCTACCTGTAATTCGAGAAGGCCAAAGTAAGCTCCATTGTGGCATCCGTCTCAAACTTATTGGATTTCGTAACAATCGCTCATCATATAACCTGACGAATATACAACTATTTTAGCAAGTTACTACAGCCAAACAATGCAATACATTGGAATATGATGAATATGTGTATCTAGAAACCTTTGCAGCTCAGGTCGAGGGAAAACGAATTCTAGAGTATTGAGTCAATACAACACGCCATAGTCCTTAGTACAATTCACACAGAAAATTTGTTAGCTTTATCCAAGCCCCAGTTCTGAATGAAGGGAGGAAGCCAGGCTCAATATCTTGAGCAATCACCCTTAAAACAGTTCCTAAAGTCGGAAAGCTGCATACAACATCTCTTTCTAAGGAAAAGGTCTCCACATGTAGAGCCAATGGTTGATGCATCTCCTCTGAGAGCCTGCATGATGTAATATATCACTCAAACATAACTTTATAGAATCCTACCACTTAGAGCCCCAGACATGGTTGATTATTGCTATTAATTTACTTTTTGTGAATATTGGCCAGAGGAGCATCACTTCCATCCCAAACAAATGCCGTCCATTGACTTTCAGCTCCATCATAGATATAAAGTACCTTCAGACATATGACAAGAGAAATAATTTGTACTCAGTATGCAAAAGAGGAATAAGCAAGTTAACCTAGTTGGATGTTTATTAACAAAACTATACTGTAAAGGGGTACATATATACCAAAAATGATCAACTTACTTTACAAAACAAATTGAAATCCTCGCCTTCGGTTAAATGTCTGCCGAGCGAGATATCAATTGGGCCTATAAAAGAAAATACATATTTATGAATATTAAATGAGTAATGATGCATGCAAAGACTAGCTTCTGCACCAACAAAAATCATAACAAAATAAGAGAATTGCCATCATATGTCCAGACTCCGATAACTTTCTGAATGTTAGAGGAATGCTATTGTAACTTTATACATATCATTACAAAGTCCCAAATCATTCAAAACTTTCACCAAATGCATATTATATTAACCCTGATATGTAGCATCTCATGATTCTCATCCATTAGAATCATGTTCCATATTATCATCAATAACATGACATTTTAATTTGCTTTGGAATATTATTAATCGACAAGAGTTCGTAAATAAAGGTCATATTATATCATTTCTTCCCCCATTACCTTGATCAATCGGGAAATCCCGAAAACATCTTCTTAGGTCTGTAACGAATCTCTTGACTACATCCCTTTCGCGGAACCTTTCAGAAGTCTAATAAGGAACACTACCATCTCTTCTGCCATACAGGGCAAAGCTAGAGTACTTATTATAAGTTGCACACACTTCTCCTTTAACAACTTTCATCTGCAAAATAGCATCAGGTCAAATTAAACAATGATTTATAATGTAAGGTCAAACAAATACAAAATTATTGGCAACTGTTTGTGTTCATGTATCACAACATATTGAGGAGACATAATATTCTGACCAATTCTCTGAGTAGTCATCATATAAGCACCAAAGCAAAGTGATGGCTTAAAAGAGAATGAAATGATGTTATTAAAAGTAAAAAAAATTCCTTGCAATTTTCAATTGATTCTTAAAAAAAATAAATGGTACCGATTCCATTATTTGTATATTTGAATGAAGCAAGAAATAGCATATATAAATGAAATGGCTATAAATTTGCAAAGTATCGTAACAATATGAAACTGCATTATGTCTCCAGGTGACAAAACACACGGACTTTTTTCCATACTTTCAATGAATATTTGAACGGGTAACCCAGGATCATGATACGTCTCATCAATTATCCTCACAAAGTAAAACCAATCTGCAAAAAATGTGAGCATAATCAACATATTCAGAACCTAACATTTTGCATCTCTTGCTTTAGCCAAATTATTGCAATGAAAATAAGCAGTGGCTAATCTATTAACACCTTAAAATCAATCTACAATGCAGTAAGTCAGGCCCTTGCTTATCATCACCACAACAAAAGTACATATTCTTAAATTAACTCCAAATGCCTAAATATAATGCATAATATGCAACCTAAAATTAAGCAAAAGTCCATCAAGTACATGGCACATATTAAACAGAAATGCAAAAACAAACGCAGAACAAAGCAAGATGTGGCTCAGCAAACACCTTTACGTCAAGAGTCTCATCAATCTACTACCGGCACACATTGCCGGCAGCCGTAAGACCGGCCTTTGTTTCATCATTTCCACCAAAAATTCATATTACTACACAATCATCCCAATCATTTGGTACTAAAACACACACTCACACACAAAAATAAATAACCATTTGCATCAAATACAGAGCTCAATTTTAGCTCAGCAAACAACACCCGAGTCTCATCAATCTATACCGGCCAAAATCGCCGGCAGCCGCATCACCACAACTCAAGATCTATAAAATAGCTCCAAAACCAAGCAATTCAAGTAAAACCTAACTCTCCGGTGTAGAAAATTTAACATCCAAAACAATCAAACTGAGAAGAATAGAAGATTGGGATTTACCGGTGCCGTTGAACATTCTGGGAAAACCGTGCTCGAGAACGACGCCGTTGAGGTTGACTTTGCCGCGGGTAACATTCCGGGCGTCTCTGATGTTGGTGAAGTGGAAGAGGTCGCGCCTTGCCGCCATCGTGTAGCTCTACTGCTTCACTCTTCCGCCTTCTAGGGTTTGTTTGGGAGGGAAAAAAGAGAGGTGGAGTTGGAATATGAAATGCTCTGTGCTAAATTACAACATCTGCCCTCGAGTAGGGATCATGTACCCGTTTGTTTTGGGAAAGGGTGGATCCTTGTTCGGTCATATAAGTGAGGATCAGTATCCTCTCCTTGGCTAGCTTTGTGCTTGGTTTTGCTTGACAAATCACCAGCAAAAATAAAATATAATTAAATAAGTATTTAATGTCAAACGACGTCTGTTTAGACGTTTATTTCTAGTTTCTTCTCCATCTTCGCCTTCAAGAAGTTAAAGTTGTCTGTTCTCCATCTCATTGTCTTCTTTTTTGATTAGTATCCTGATATATTAATGGTAAAGCAAGAAAAAGTCTTTACATATTCTTTCTTTAATGATATATAGTAGATAAAAAGTTTATGATATAAAATCGCAGTGATACATAAATTATGAATTGAATTTCTGAAAGATAAGAGAGGATCCATTGAGGACCATCTTGTTAAGGACTAGTTGAAGATTTTTTTCGTTTCACCCTAATTTCGATCGCATATTCACATCTCGACCGTCTAGTTCGTAAATATATATGAGTATATCATCTCTACAAATTTTTATACAAATTGAAAATCGTTAAGGCATTCATAAATGTGATTCACTTACTATAAACTTGAATGGTTCTTGATGCCTTAATCCATTAATTTGATCTATTTTGATGCCTTAACAATAATCAATTTGACTAAAAATTTGTACAAGTGATCTAATTATATAAACTTATAAACTGAACAGTTGTGATTGAAAAATGGATGTAATAAAGAATTAAAGAGAAAGTCATCAATTAATTCTCAACAAGAAGGTTCTCAATGGACCATTTCCTTCTGAAAGATACTTGATGGATAAATTTTTAGAAGATACAATACCACAATAAAATTTTTGAATGACAGAAGAAATAGTCTAAAGAGATAGGAAGCAATATGAGAACCATATGGCGGTAAAAGAAGAAACATTGCTAGGTTTTCATTTTTCTAAAATTTCAAATGATGATAGCACCTCAATTTGATTGTCGATAACTTATCAAACCAACTTCTTTAATTGGGCTTACACCCCTTGAACTTGCATTTTCAAAAGGAATTGTGGCTAAAAGATGAGAGATTCAGAGAGATGAAGTGCAAGGGAAGAGGAACAGTTTTGACGGAAAGAAACGTGAAAATGAGTGTCGTCAGCCTTGAAAATGTAGATGTTGAGTAATTATGGATTAGATGTGGTTTGTTTGTGTTTCTGAATGGTTTGTTTGTGTCCGGGGAGAGTGCGAACTCGACTGTAGAGTGCAAGTCACAGGTTGTGGTTAATTAAGTGGTAACCCTATGTGAATTGAGGTCTTATTGAGTAGCACATCTGGGAGCCACAAGTGTTTTAATGCAGCAAGGGAATGCGAGGTTCAGTTTATTAATTGTCTGTTTTACAATGGGTATGAACTGTGGGAGCAGAGAAAATGATTTCTTTATTGACTCAAGAAATAACATGAGTCAAGGGTTATAAAGAGATTCATGAGTGAAGATGGCAAATTTTTTATTAAGTAGAACATATATCCTTCTAGGGATCGTATTGTGGTGGAATTTCATACTGATCCAGGATTGACCCGTGAGGTCATTATGTTTATGGTTGTGTCATCAATCTGGGTTATGGCATTTAGCAGAATCATGATGTTGACATATGGTCCTTGTTACTGCCCCAATTAGACTACTAATAATTGTTGGCGAGATACTGGACTTTTGAGTTGACGTTAAAATTTGATTTCCTCTCGAGCTGGAGCCAAGAGTGGACGTAGAATTTGACATTTTTCTGAAATATTAGACTTGGAAGATGACAAAGCCTAGTTGGTAATGATAGTTTCCAAGTGAAAACTATTTTGTCTAATGAAAAGTGATTTGGTGTTCGTCGCACGTGCAGTGCGGTAGGATTCTGAGCTAGAAATTTTATTACGGGAAGTAGAGGCACCTGAGAGGTGTATATGATTCGAGTATCTGTCAACGAATCTTAGTCAGAAGTCTGACTTATTAATAGTAATGGAGATAGAATGAGAAATGTGACTTTCAGTCAGTGATACGACGTTGAAGATTATAGAAAGTGTCACTTGAAGTGAAAGAAAGCTGGTGGTTGTCCTCAGTGATACTGGTAAAGTTGACAATCACGTTGGAACTATGGCTTTGTTGACGTTTTCTCTGGTTCGAGATTTCAGATTGAGTTGGGTTTCGTAGTTATGCGTCACCCTAGGCTCAACGTAGAGAACGATGAGACTCTTGGCGTCTCATCGATGGATTGATGTCTCGTTATTGCTCTATTTTGGTGTAATATAACTCTTTTATGTGATGGGCAATAGTAGCGTAGTGACTCGGAGTATTATCAACTTCTCAAGACTTTATAAGTTGATTGTTATTGTATCTAAGATGTCAACTAAATCTTACGATGTGTGGTTTTATTTGAGAAGTGAGAGATCCAGACTTGTTTTATTAGAGTGGACGTTTAAAAAGAGTTTAACGTAGTTTTGCGTTAAACTTTCCTTGAGGAGTAACTCTTTTGGGTCCTTATGTCTACAGAATCGGATACCCTAGATGCAGCAGTTGCAGCGCTGATTTTATGTATCGTATCTTTAAGATACTGTTTGGTGTATACAAGTGAAATCATTTTAGCGGTCATGTACAAAAAGAAGATTATTCTTTATTAGACTCGTACGATGGAAAACGTGAATCAGATCATGTGATCTATTTGAAAGGAGAAAGAGATCACGTGATTGGATTTGGCTATAGTTTTCTTCATGGAATAACATGAGCCTTGATTTTGCGAAGTATTTTTGCTATTTAGAATTTTGGCTTCTTGCAGTTTTACAGGGCACGAATTCTCAATAGGTTCGATTGGAGGGTTAGCTGATCGCTATAAGCATGTGTGAATGCTGGAGATATAACGTGTTAACAATTGGCTTTGACACCAAGTTATTGAGTAGTTTGATGACGAGTTATTGCTTGACGTCATGAGGTTCGAACCAGGTGATGGTAACGAACTTTGCCCTCGTTCGGGTTAGCTGCTTCTAGTGAGTGGAAAGACGTGGACAAGCCTATGCTTGATTATAATCCGGCTTAGGCAACAAGGAGTTATTGCCAAAGGATGTTTGCAGTACTTGATGGAGTTTGTAATCTTTTCGTGGAAAACAGTAGTGATTTTCGCGAGGATTACAGTTGGTGGATCAGTGGTAGGCAGTGTCGTATTCCATCTCATAAAGGAGTTGGAGTATAATAAGCATCCGGTAATTCAGTATGATCAATGGATTAAGAGAAGATTATTGTGATTGGAGGTAAGATTTCAGACGATTTAGT
This sequence comes from Comarum palustre, assembly GCA_951800085.1. Lineage (NCBI taxonomy): Eukaryota > Viridiplantae > Streptophyta > Magnoliopsida > Rosales > Rosaceae > Comarum > Comarum palustre. The sequence continues at coordinate 605,174 of OX637572.1, read as the reverse complement.
GTTAACCCGAGAAGAGTGGTCGAGCGTCAAAAAAATGATGGAGTATTGGATGTTATCCATGTAGGAAGGAGTGGTACATTGGATAAATGTGACATATGACAAGGTTACATGAGTTTGTGGAATATGTTGGGTATCCTTGGGGTTATAATGGATGTCTAGTGTCACGTACGTCCATGTTACGTGAATAAGTTTATTTCCTTACATCCTATGTCAATAGCCTTCTGGCTAGTATTGGAAATTGGCTTATAAGGAGTATCGGTAAGGATGTTGATCATAAATGGCAGGTGTACAGGGTTATGACAATTTTATTCGTGAGGCGATTCAGAAGAGTTCTCAGAAAGGAGCTGATATTTAAGAACAATAATATTATTTTAAGTGGTAGTGTGCCCCACTATTTTGGACTTCGAGTATAGAAATTTTGAGGATGAAATTTTTTATAAGGTGGGGAGAATTGTCACATCCCGATCCTAGAGTTATTTTACGGTTGGTTACTTTGGAATTCTACCATTTAAAGTAACCATTGACTCTAAAATGACTGTGAAGTTGACTTTTCGTTAAGTCAAGAATTTGGAAAAACTTTCTTCACGAAAGTTGTAGAGGACATCGATACGAGTTCATGGACATGTAGCACGCTCAAATCGGAGATCGTATGAAGAAGTTATGGTCTAAAAATAGAAGTTACTATTTCTAGAAAGGGTTATAAAAGGAAAACTTACCAAAAGATGTAAGTGGAGGGAGAATTGAAGATTTGAAGTTTAAAAATTTCAGGTTTTTGTATATTTGTTCGATTGATCTAGTTAGAGGCCGAATTGACATTCGAGTTGAACTAGAAAGTTGTTCCAAGGATAAGACGAAGCTACTGCTAAAATTTGGTGGCGATTGGAGATCGTCGGAATTTTAGCCATAATTTATGCTGGCGGCGGTGCTGCCATTTTTTAGGTAGTTTTTCATGCCCATTCAATAGTATAAAATGAGATGAGTCTATGGTTTAAATTTGGTAATTTTTGGAGGAGTTTTGGGTAGTTTTTGGAATTTTTCAAGTTTAGTAATATTGACGGATAATTAAATATTATTCCGACTATCGATTATTACCGGTTAATGTTTAAGAATTATTTTAATGACTCCTAAGTTATTGGTGAAGGTCGGGGATTTTTAGTTGACAATTTGAGAAGTGTGGAGACGATGAGCGAGTTGTACGCTTATAAATGTGTACCCCTATATTATTTAATTATTATTCTAACGTCCGAAAATTAATATTAATTGTGGAACAGGACGCGAAGAGGCTCGTGTTGTGGAGACTTCGCTTGAGCGGAATTCGAGTTTTCGTCAGGCTAAGGCCTAAGTCTGTGAGTGTACTTTTATTTTAAATACATTGCATGCAACAAGGTTTTTATTAAGTTTCCCTTTTATTTATGAAATTTCCTCCATGTTGAGTTTTATGTTGATTTTTGGAAAACTGTGGGAAGTTTAATATATTTCAAAGATAAGTGAGTCAGGAAAGAGGTTCCTACATTTCCTGTGAGTTTTGAATGATTTTTCTGGAAAATGATTTTAAGTTGTTATCATTATTTTGAGTTATGGAGTGGGATTATTTTTAAAAGAGGAAACTTGGCCCTTGGATTTTAATGATTTAAAGTAAAGACAGTGAACCGGTTTAGGATTCCTGGGAAAGTTTTAAATCCAATGTATTTGAGAAAAAGTCATAGGTGTTTTGACTTTGATTTTTATTTGATCACCACGAGGTTTTCAAAGATTTTTTTTCAAGCGTATATATATATATATATATATATATATATATATATATATATGTGTGTGTGTGTGTGTTACTAGCTAGCATGGACTCTCTCCGCATGGAGATGGTACCCTCTCCGGATTGTAGCTGGTCATACCCTCTTCAGTGGTAGCTGGTCGGAATGACCCTCCCGGATAGAGCCAGTCAGGACCCTCTTCGTTGGTAGCTGGTCGGTTGGACCCTCCTGAATAGAGCAGGTCAAGGGACCCTCTCCGATAGAGCTGGTCAATGGACCCTCTCGTGGATTAGAGCTGGTCGGTTATTTTCTCGTGGTCAAGGTGAAACTAATTCCCCACTTTTAAATTCTGGATTTGAGCCAAGGGGATTGGTGAAAATGTTGTTTTAACCATTTTTCCCAATTGTTGCGTGCATATGAATTTCAAGAGAAATAAGAGGGAAAACATAAAGTAATTATTTTACTCACGTTTCGAAATTATTTTGGTCCACTCACTCTAACGTCTTGTTTTTTTAATGTTTTCTCCTGGACCATTCATTTTCAAATGCCTAGTGTTGCAGGGTTTCTGAAAGGATGTGGCGCGTATCGAAGTCGGGGCATAGTCAATTAATCTGGTGTTGCTCGCTTATTGATTTAGGTAAAATTTCCATGTAGACTGCTCTGATTACCCCAACTTAGATAGTTGAATAGGTTAGTGAAGCGTAGATGTGACTTGGGGAGCAGGATGGCTCCAGGAGTTGGGGGTTGATTTAAATTATTCTTGGAAGTGTTCAGGGGGTTTCGGTAAGAAGTTTCCTTGAGGTGGTCCCCACATGATTTACTTCAGGTTAAAAGGGTTTAACCCGGGATGAGTCTTGACAGTTTGTGCTTTTTCTCTGTTGTTTTTCATTGATTTGGTATCTTGGATGTTCGAATTGCTTAACCTGTTGATTAGGAATTGTTGTTTATTTTACACTGTCGATTCTTCGTTCTTGTATGAGTTGATGAAGCACTATGTCCTTTGAATTCCTTTGAAGTACCAAATCGTTCCATGCCTCTATTTGATGATATAAATTCTATCCTATCTTTTGTATTTGATGAATTTCATTTGATATGCTCTATTTTTTAATTCAATTGGAACCAAAATTAGGTGTCGAAAGTTGAAGGTTGAGGTGGGTTCTATTGAATATTGGTTTTATCTTGAAGGTGGACCAAAACCCATTGGAAGCTCATCTTGATCACATGGGCTATACTATGTCTAGGTTAATTAGGAAATTCATATATGCATGGATTCTAGCCTAACTAGGATTAGATATATATATATATATATATATATATATATATATATATATATATATATATATATATAGGTGCTGCCGTCAATGACTAGAGGCAGAGAGAGAGAGAAATCGTTTAACCTAGAGCAGAGCTATCTTTCTCTATCAGCAGAGAACGTATAGCATTGGGGTTTTTGGGTAGTTAAGAGTTTTGCCATAAAGCTCTATTGTATTCTCTCCAATTGTTATAGTGGAATTCTTTGCCGGCTTCGAGAGTGGACATAGCTCAATCACATTGATTGGGTGAACCACTATAAATCTTGTGTTCTTGTCTTTTATTTTCTTTACTGTTCTTCGATTATCCAAATTGTTCCATATCAATATTGTCGTTTGTTTACGCTTCCGCATAACAAACTGGTACCAGAGCCTGTTCTGATTTGGGAGTTGATTATTGATTGGAAATCATGAGTGACGGTGAAGGTGCTGAAGTTGATAAGAAGAAGAAAGGGACAGAGTCTACACATGCTAAGCCATCTGTTGGCAATGCCAAATTTGAAGTTGAGAAGTTCGATGGAACAAATAATTTTGGTATGTGGCAGTGTGAGATGATGGATGTCTTGTGTCAACAAGAATTGGATATAGCTCTCGAAGAGAAACCAGCAGATATGACCGAAGCGCAGTGGAAGCAGATTAATAAGTGGGCTTGTGGTTCTATCAGATTATGTCTTGCAAAGAGTGTGAAATTCTTTATCATGAAGGAAACTTCAGCAAAGGATATGTTGAAGAAATTGGAGGACCAGTACATGATCAAGAGTGCTGAAAACCGCTTTCACCTGAAGAGAAGGCTTTTCCGATTCAACTACAGACAAGGTATTTTTATGTCTGAACACATCAGGGATTTCAATAAGATACTTGCAGATTTGGTTAATTTGGATGTGCAAATTAATGATGAGGATAAAGCTTTATGTTTGCTTAATTCTCTTCCTGACGAGTATGAGCATTTGATTACAACTTTGCTGCATATATGGAAAGAATGAAGTGCAGTTTGATGATGTGTGTAATTCATTGATTAATAATGAATGTCGGAAGAAGGGGAAGCAGTTGCAAAGGGGTTCAGGTGGTGAAGCACAAGTACTTGTTGCAAGAGGCAGATTAGAAGATAGAAAGTTTGGTGGAAATCGAGGTAAGTCGCGTTCCAAGTCAAGAGCTAAATTTCTTGCAAAAAATGAGTGTGCCTTTTGTCGTCAAAAGGGTCATTGGAAGAAAGATTGTCCCAAGTTGAAGACTAGAGACAAGAAGGGTTCTGAAGTAAATATGGCAAAATTTGAAGATGATGATGACTTCGGTTTTGCATTGAGTTGTTCTTCGGTTTTCGAAGATTTTGAAGATGATGAGATCGATTTGGCTCTAGCAAGTTCACGTACACGTGATTATTCTAATCAGTGGATTATGGATTCGGGTTGTACTCACCACATGTGTCCCAACAGGGAATGGTTCTCTTCTTTGAGGGAATTAAATGGTGGAGTAGTTCTTATGGGAGATGATAGTCCTTGCAGAACTAAAGGGATTGGTACAATTTGTCTCAAGATGCATGATGGGGTTGTTAGAAAATTGACTGATGTTCGGTATGTTCCGAACTTGAAGAAAAATCTGATCTCTTTGGGTACTTTGGAATCAAAGGGGCACACAATTACTTTGAAGGATGGTGTTGCTAAAGTTGTTTCCGGTTCACTTGTTTTGATGATGGGTACTAGAGAAAGAAACTTGTATTTTCTACAAGGGAGTACTGTGACAAGTGAGACGGCAAGTTCTGAGACTGCAGATGATGCAGACACTACCAGATTATGGCATATGCGTCTTGGTCACGCTGGTGAGAAAACAATGCAGAAATTAGTGAAGCAAGGCTTATTGAAAGGTGCAAAGACTTGCAAATTAGAATTTTGTGAACACTGTGTTTTGGGTAAGCAGACTAGAGTTAAATTTGGCACCGCAGTTCATCAGATTAAAGGAGCTCTAGACTATGTTCACACAGATGTATGAGGACCTACCCAAACAGCATCTAAAGGAGGTATGCATTATTATGTCTCTTTTGTTGATGACTTCTCTAGAAGAGTATGGGTGTACACCATGAAGCATAGAGATGAAGTCTTACATATATTTGTGAAGTGGAAGAAGATGGTTGAGACTCAGACCGGTCGGAAAATTAAGAGGCTCAGGTCAGATAATAGTGGTGAATATAAATCTGATCCGTTCTTCAAATTATGCGAAGATGAGGGCATTGTGAGACACTTCACAGTTAGAGGGACACCGCAGCAGAACGGGGTGGCAGAGCGTATGAATAGGACTTTATTGGAGAAAGTCAGATGTATGTTGTCTAATGCTGGTTTAGGCAATGAGCTTTGGGCTGAGGCAGTCACATATACAGGTCATCTAATTAATAGATTGCCATGTTCTGCAATTGAGGGTAAAACTCCCATGGAGGTATGGTCTGGTAAACCTGCTACTGATTATAGTTATCTTCATATTTTTGGTTGTCCTGCTTATTTTCATGTCAGAGAAAGCAAGCTTGATCCAAGGGCCAAGAAAGCAATATTCTTGGGATTTAGTGATGGTGTTAAAGGGTTCAAGCTTTGGTGTCCGGATGAGAAGAAAATTGTTGTGAGCAGAGATGTTACTTTTGATGTAGCAATTATGGTTGATCAGAATAAGCAGAAAATTTCTGAAGAGCAGAGAAAGACCAAAGAGAACTTGCAGCAGGTGGAGGTTCAGAGAAAAGTTGTTGAAACTCCAGTTGATCCAGTGAGTCCTACAGTTGAGTCAGATGATTCAAATAATAAGGACATGAGTGTTGAAGTAGAGGCTCCAACGCAAGAGCCTACACAACAAGACAAACCTATTGCATCGAGAAAGGGAAAAATGAATGCTCCAAAGCCAGCTTGGCTTAATGATATGGTGACTTATGCACTTCCCATTACTGAAGATAATCCTGCAGATATGTTGACAAAGCCAGTTCCATTCAGCAAGTTCAAGCATTGCTTGGACTTGATTGGTGTTTGTAAAGTTTGAAGATCCCTACGGGGATGTCGGAGCGGCGAATGGTTTGAATTTCTACTATGGAGGATTTGTATCAAGTTAAAGCCAAGGTGGAGATTATTGAATATTGGCTTTATCTTGAAGGTGGACCAAAACCCATTGGAAGCCCATCTTGATCACATGGGCTATACTATGTCTAGGTTAATTAGGAAATCCATATATGCATGGATTCTAGCCTAACTAGGATTAGATATATATATATATATATAGGTGCTGCCGTCAATGACTAGAGACAGAGAGAGAGAGAGAAATCGTTTAACCTAGAGCAGAGCTATCTTTCTCTATCAGCAGAGAACGTATAGCATTGGGGTTTTTGGGTAGTTGAGAGTTTTGCCATAAAGCTCTATTGTATTCTCTCCAATTGTTATAGTGGAATTCTTTGCCGGCTTCGAGAGTGGACATAGCTCAATCACATTGATTGGGTGAACCACTATAAATCTTGTGTTCTTGTCTTCTATTTTCTTTACCGTTCTTCGATTATCCAAATTGTTCCATATCAATATTGTCGTTTGTTTACGCTTCCGTATAACAGGTTCATGAATTTGGGATGTTGAAATTAGAAAAGGTCGATGATGAAGGTCGAATTTTACCTGGGTTGAATTTCGAAGGTTGGGTTGTTGGCGTGTTACAGGTGTGTTTTGCAGGTTAGTGCTGTTGTTTTAGTCCTGCTGTCATCAGACATAGGCTAGGCCTATGGTAGAATAAGCATACCTTACGTAGTGTTGGACTATATTAGCATCTAACCTTGGGTTAAACAATCGCATGTACTTAATCTGCAGTAAGAGTTTATAGGGTTAGTGGGAATTTTAGACTATGTTTGTGTTAGTGGGAATAAAATTGATAATAGGGTTTATGGGAATTTTCTTTAAATTCATATTCTCATATTTAATTTTAATGCTTACTCAAAAAAAATCTTAGTGCTCAACTATCCACTCTTCGTTTGCTGCCAGAAAATACAGTGTGCTTGGAATTCGTAATTCTCTGGCGGCAATCTCTATTAAAGCAATTGACCTAACGGAACAGCCCGAAACAGAGAGCAAATATAAGCAAGGGTGTTTTCGACAATTCATGTAAACGCCCTCTTCAGATTTCATCGTGCCTATTAAAGCTGAACATCTGTGTTCGGCGGCTCATCAGTTTTCACAGCCCTTATCTGACCAACAATTTTCATGTATACACTACCCAATTAAATTCTTCCGTTTTTTGTTTCTTTGTGATTCGATTTATAATCAGAACTTTCACTGATACTTTCTTTCACTTACACATCATACTTGGTACCAACACAGTCGATCTTCAATTCAGGAAAAAATTCGATTGCGTACTTTCTCATTTCTAAATTAAAAGCTTTGCGATGCAAAACTCTATATTTCATAACTGCAAATCCTCACTTTATGCTATTGTTTCTGATCGTTGCCCACTGCATGTCTACAGATCTGATTCTGCGACCATGTCAATATGGCGGATTCGTGACATCGTGCCTGGAATAGGCAGCGTTAAGATGAATGTTCGTGTCTCTAGAATGTGGAGAGGGAAAATTGTCAGACCTGTCGAAAAACCAAATGGTTTGGGATGCATTTTGATCGACGAATATGTAATTCTTATAGTAATTTAATCATTGTGATTCCGGACACTGCAAACTACGTGTATTTTTATATAGTAATTGTATCCACATGCAGGGTGATTCGATCCATGCCATGGTGGAGGAAGCTGACGTAGATGATGTCTTAAGCAACATAAGGGAAGGATGTGTGTATGAGATCAGCAAGTTCAGGATCAAACCGAATCAACCTTCGTATAAAATTGTGCCACATAGAGCACAGCTGCAGTTTAGCAACAAAACTGTTTTCGTAGATGTTTCAGAGGAGTTCAAAGCTATACCCATTCACTCCTTTGACCTCAAGGACTACAGCGAGCTTCCACCACGCATTGATGAACACACCGTGTTGACAGGTACAAGTCGATTTATATCAGTCACAGTGTTCGTTAAGGTTGTTTAATATTGATGGTGTTCGCTCTCTCTTCTCATGTATTTCAAAAAAACATGTCGTTTTGTTGAGCAGACATAATCGGGCTCATCAAGCTTTATACTCGCAATGCTACTGTGAAAGGAAAATTGGTTAAAACACTCCTGGTTCTTAATACAAGGTAACAAATCGTGCATACCACAGACACCATCAAATATTCTGATTATAAATATGTTAGTTGCCGTATAGTTTGGTTTGGTTCACGGCTTTAGCCATTTTGCCTATCAATATGTTTGAAATATTTCAATGACAAATGCGTTGATTTCTTTCCTAGAAACGAAGAACTGGAAGTAAAACTCTGGGGAAATCTTGCACGTGACTTTGCTGAAAAAATACTTCGGCTACCCTCTCCGTCTGTGATAGTCATTACAAGCGCAAAGGTGTCTAATAGTAAATACTCAGGTAAGAACAAACATTTTTATCGAATAACGTCTATGGTTTCTCATTCTTAAAATTGAAAATAAGCAAATTGGGGCTAAATTTTTATTCCTTCAATCGAGTAGCAAACTATTAGTAGTTGGGCTAAAAGGTCTTATACGTAACCCGTATATTGAAATGGCTAGAGTAAAACTCCAACATATCATTTTTGGCTTCCATGAAAAACTGCATGCTCAATTTGATATTATTGCAATTATAGATTAACATTCCATCAATTTAATCCCATTGCAAAAAATAGATCAACTAATGTTCTCTTTGAGTGTTTTACTAGCTTTCAACTAATGTTCCTTCTGCTCTTGACATAAACATTATGATTTGTCACCCACTCAAATTATTGTTATCTATTCTCAGACAACATAGTCATACACACAAGCGTGGACAGCTGCGTTCTCTTCAATCCAGATATTCCTGAGGTGCAGGAATACAAAACCAGGTATACATATAAAGCTAAAAATATAATCGCACTCGGTCTTCTTCTTGATTGCTTACTAATACAAAATTTAACCCACCTCGATAAAATTGCAGGTTCTCCGGCCCACAGTATGCCCCAAAACTGGTAAAAAGCTTAAGACAAGAAGCAAGACTTGTTGGCCTAGACGCATCACAAAGGATCAATATCAGTGATCTCATCTCGAAGGATCCGGATAAAAACAAGGTAAGATATAATGTTATGTAACTGTGTTCTATGCATTAAAAACGTAAATACTAAAGTCAAGTGTTTCTTCAAAATGTCTATATCGATGCAGGATTCTGTCTTCATCTGCAGAGCAAAGATCACAAAGATCACAAAGATCACCATTGGCGAAGGATGGAACTACCTTGGTTGCCCAAACTGCAATAAAAAGCTACAAAGATCACCAATCGTGAATGATGAATCTGACTGTGTGCTAAATATATGCCCAGAACATGGTGAACAAGTTGGTGTGCCAATGTAAGCAAAAATTTGTTTGAACAACCTCTCTGGTCCATAAAATTTCTATATTTCTATAAAATTTCAATCCATCCTAAATGACATAGACTAAATTTTTATCATGCATACTGCCATTATAGATACAAAGTACAAATTCGTCTAGAAGACGAAGACGGTTCAGTTTTAGCCACGCTAATGGGCAAACCTGCAGAGATAATCTTTGAAAAACCCTGTCGCCAATTGGTAGATGAAGGATTCACAGATAAAACTGTTATTCCAAAAGTGATCCTTGACACAAGGCATAAAAACCAGATATGGCAGCTTCGGTTTTGTTCAAGAAACAATTTTGTGGTTAAAGCTGTTTACCCTGACACTGAAGAAGTTGGCCAAGGGACAGAAGGAACCAAGTCATCCGAGAAGCTTTTATCAAAGAGAAAATCACGATCACCAAAAGAAAGCTCTCTAATTCCGTTTTTAGAGTCCGCCAAAAGAACTAAAAGGTTAGAACCTCCAACTTTGAGAAACAGGAAGCAATAGCAAGGACAATTTCAATCTTGACTAACAGAAACATGATCACTCCATAGTAATTATCTTTCTATGCTTTTTGAGACCGGAATCACATCTTCCATTTGTTCATATGATATGTTAGCTAGCAACGAAGCCAGTATGACATGTACCGTAAAAAATAGTTTTTGTTGTGTGTACATCACAACCAGATTTATGGTGTTATAACCTCTATAGGAAATTGGTTTGTGGTGTGAAGCCGTTTTCGATGTGCGTATTACTGCAAAGAATTCGGTTTCGTTGTAATCCCTACGAAGAAATGTTTTTTGATGTACATATATAATTGCAGTTTTACTGTCGATCATCTTTATTATACAAATAATAACCATTCCTCCATTCTCACTCTGCTCCACACAAATCATCTTTATTAGCTAGTTAGAATATATAGCTATCCCAAATTACCAATTACCAAGATGATAATTTGGCCTTGATTTCTTCCTTATAGGTATACAGAAACTGAGCCTGCAATGCTAAAGTCGATTAAAGATTTAGAAGCAGCTGAAGCAACACCACCAGCCACCAATGGAAACTGTGAGTTACTTCATACTTGAGCTCTTTGCCTTCAATTCTGCTTCAATCACTTTATTGCGATCTGTCTGTTTTTGGTTGTGGTTTCCTTTTTGTTGGTGTTATGACTTATGACTGATAAAGTAGTCTGACTTCAACTACAAAATCAATTGACAATGAAAAGAACAGCTCAAACCTTATAAACCCACATGATCTCATATTCTCGATGTGAGATATATATCTTAACACGCCCTCATAAATCTCAACATGCCCTCATAAGTGTGGCGAATCTCACATGCAATGTCTCATTTTCCTGATGTGAAATAGACAACAAACGCCCTCACTTCAAACCTAACATGTGGACAACAAATTGGGTAGTCGTGGAGTTCGTGTGGTGTTTGGTCTTCAGCCATGGGTAACCCGTTCTGATACCATGATAAAGTAGTATGAGGTTCAACTTTAAAACCAATTGACAATAGAAAGAGTAACTCAAAACCTTATAAACCCACAAACAATGTCCTATATTTATGATAGGGGATATATATCTCAATAGTCAAACTTTAGTACTTAATTTTTTTTCTTTTTCTTTATCTGTTTTAGCTTTGCAATTCTTCGGAGGTCCCGTTGAATCATCTCCACAGTGGAAGCATGATGTGTTTTTAAGTTTTATGGGTGAAGACACTCGCAAGGGTTTCCGATCCCACTTATCTCATGAATTGAAAAACATAGGAATTAGAACATTTGATGACGAACTTGGGAAAGGCAAGGATATTTCTCAAAGTTTGTGGACAGCAATTGAAGAATCAAGGTTTGCGATCATTGTTCTGTCAGAAAACTATGCTCGTTCTGAATGGTGTTTAGATGAACTTACAAAGATCTTTCAATGCATGGAAGGCAAGGATACAATCCTGCCAATTTTTTATAATGTGGATCCCTCTGATGTACGATATCAAAAGAATAGTTATGAAATGGCCTTAAGAAAGCATGAACGCGAGGGAAGAACAGAGAAGGTGAAGCAGTGGAGTGCTGATTTAACGAAAGTTGGAAATCTCTCTGGGTGGCATTTAAAGAATTGCAAGTATGATTTCCATTATTACAGAAGTATGTAAGTTTTCATTCATCAGTTTTCTAATGGGCTTTGAATGTTTGATCCTTTTCATTGCAGATCTGAAAGGGAACTCGTTGATGACATTGCCAAATTTTTGCACAAAGAACTTCAAGCATCAAGCAGTACCAAAAACTGCATCAGACCGTAGTATTCAGTCTGTTGTGCGGTTGATGTTGACCAAACTGTTGTCTTGGCTCCATCATTTCCTCTCAAATAGGTTAAACCTTAACTTTAGCTAAGTTAAACGAATTGTGCAATTCAGACAACACAAAATTGTGTCCATTCATGAGAGGAAAAAAAATTTGGCTAAAATGTTTACATATTAGATAACATTAAAGTGACTAAAAGGAACTTGTCTCGCCCATCACCAATTGGTGTAATGACATTAGTCTTCTCTATATAAGTGGGAGGTCGTGAGTTTGACTCATACGAGATTTGTTGTTATATTTGAGTTATTTGATTGATAAAAAAAATGAAACTCGTCTCTTTTTATTTTCGAGTCTGATTGTGTTAACTTGGTCTCGACTAGTCGGCCACAAAAGGAGTTGGGGATGATGATTCAGGCTTTGGTGTGATTGTGGCAGATATTTGTCATAATCTGACACTACGTTTTATGTTCATGTGTATAGGAAACCAATTTGGTTGCCCACTTGCATTTTTGAAAGGAAATATCATGGATAAAACATGAGAGATGAGGGATTGTGTTTGATTCTTGATGTTTAGGAGGAATGGGAATGAAAACGACAAATTCAGATTTTCAGAAAGACTACGTGCAGGGGAAGAGGAACAGTTTTGACAGAAAGATACGTGAAAAGGAGTGTCGTTAGCCTTGAAAATGTAGATGTTGAGTAACTATGGGTTAGACGCTGATGTGGACAAATAAACAGCCTTTGGATTTTACGCGAACCGATGAGATTAGAAGTCAAGACCGATGATATTAGACGCTGATGTGAGCTGAGATTCGATCTGCGTGTTTAGATATCGACGCCGGTGAGCCAAGATTCGATCTGTGTGTTTTGATCTCGACGCCGGTGAGCCGAGATTTGATCTGCGAGCTCCTATCTCCAAGCAACCTCGACGACATCTGTGGATTCGATCTGCAAGCTCCGATATACTAGATTAGTAGATTTGGTTTTAGAGTATACTAGGGTTAGTAAACTTTGTTTTGGAATATACTTGGTTAGTAGACTTGGTTTTAGACTATATTGAGGTTATTAAATTTGGTTTTGGAGTATACTGAGGTTAGTATACTTGATTTTGAAGTATACTAAGGTTAGCAGGCTTAGTTTTAGCGTATATTGGGTTAGTAAACTTGGTTTTAGATTATACTGGGGTTAGTATACTTGGTTATGGAGTATATTGGGTTAGTAAATTTTGTTTTGGAATATACTGGGTTAGTAGACTTGATTTTAGACTATACTGGGGTTATTAGACTTGGTTTTGAAGTATACTAGGGTTAGTATACTTGATTTTGGAGTATACTAGGGTCAGCAGAAGCGTTGCCATCTCGTGGACGAGCTTATTAACGACTGTAGCAACTCCATATCTGATTCAAGCTCGACAACTACGACGTTCTCAACGACTGTAGCAAGTCTCTCTCAAATACCAATACAATTGCTAGTTTGCTTTCGTACACTTTATTTAATCGCATCTAAATTGATTTTTCACTGTTTTTAATATGTATAATGGGTTTTAGAGATATTGTTTTGTAAGTTTACTACCTCTGGTACAAGTTTATTTAGGGTATAGTAAACTTATGATTTATTACAAATGTCTTAAGTTTGTTCATCTGCTCGAATTTACTACCCCAGTAAAAGTTTACTAAGGATAGTAGACTTTGATTTGATGAAATACTAGGGTTAGTAGACTTGGTTTTGAAGTATACTGGGGTTAATAAACTTGGTTTTGATTTATACAGTGGGTTATTAGACTTGGTTTGAAGTATATTGGGGTTAGTAAATTTAGTTTTGTAGTATACTAGGGTTAAACCTAGACATGAAATTCAATTTGGCAAATATAGAACTAGAACTAATTAGAGAAGAAGAGCGAAACCCAACTAGCAGTAAGCTAAAAAGGTAGGCATGAAATTAAATTTGGAAAACAATAGCAGATTGGCAGATGCAACTCTCATACTCAAAAAACCATCTTGCTAAACACACCTTATAATAGCCATTGAGAAAATTAGCAATCCTAAAAATAAAGGCTAAAATAAACCATCTTGCTAAACACACCTTATAATACTCGTAACAGACTTCTCTATTTCCCGCAGCAAAAAAATGAAAATGTCAAGGAAACCAAGAATGCAACGACATCACAACACTGTAACTAAAACTGAACAAAAAAACACTTCCATTTTCAAATAACCAAAGAAAAATTAGCTAACCTGAACGTGGAACTAAATAGAATCTTACAATTTTCAACTAATCCAAAACAAAAGTATTCATGATTCTTGAGCTAATAGATAAGAACAATGTAACTCAAAGTGAAAAAAAAAGATAAACACTACAATTAAAGCAAGATATTGTCAATTTTATTATTACTATAATTAGAGCAAGATTGTTGGCTCAGATGATAGATGATAGAACTGTATGAAGTCCGAGAAAGAATGTTAAGATGGATCAATTGAAAGGCCAAGAGCAAAAGAAAACTCACCCTTTATGAAGTCCGAGAAAGAATGTTAAGATGGATCAATTGAAAGGCCAAGAGCAAAAGAAAACTCACCCTTTGATACGGTCATTCTTCTCAAATTAAGGAACCCAATTCCCTACCAATCCATCAATCAATCAAACCAAAAGAAAGATAGTAAAATAATAATAAAAATAAACTAAAATAAGGGATAAGCCTTTTGTAGCGAAATTAAGGTTTGAGGAGGGTTCCTTACTTTCGAAAGGAGAGACTGTTCTCCAACCAAAATCATTCACTCATTGGCTTTCTCTCCGTGTCGAATGGCCAACCAAAATCATGTTGATTTTAATTAAAAATAAGATTCAAAATTCATAATTTTATTTAAATATTATTAATTTGAATTGAAGAATCGTGTTTTTAAAGGTTATGATGAGTTCTATAAATATTATTGGCTTTCTCTCCGTGTCGAATGGCCAACCAAAATCCTGTTGATTTTAATTAAAAATAAGATTCAAAACTCATAATTTTATTTAAATATTATTAATTTAAATTGAAGAATCGTGTTTTAAGGGTTATGATGAGTTCTATAAATATTATACTCTTAAATCAAAAGAAAAATAGTATTCTATATTGTTTAGATACTTACCTTCGATCTTCTTTTTATTCTTACTTCTTTACTTAGGGCAATTCGATAAACACTTGACATCTTCGTCTATCGTTGATCATGTAAAGCAGATTAGACTTTATGTGTGACTACAAGACTTGTATCTTGGAATTTGTAGATGATTGTCATAACCCGCACGAGGGGAGACGTTTACAGCTTAAGGACAGCGAAAACGTGCCTCCCTTGTAGATCCCATGAAAAACTCTTCTATCTCCTTCTTTACACTATTTAAGTTTATATGACATGCTTACATGATTTGATTATTTGAGTATATTTATATATCTTATATGATTTCTAACAATATTTCCAACAAACCCAAAGAAGTCTTGGAACAAACCTCTTAAAGATCCAATTCCCTGATCAATTTCTCGGATTTAGGAGAGATAACAGAACCCAAAACACTGGAAATATGAATATGAATCTATAAATCACAATTTATGTGGGGAGGGTTCTACCGAGGACCATCTTGTTAAAGAATTTCAAATTAATCATTTATTACACTCACTTTTAAATCAAATTTACATTTCAATCGTTGACATTTTACGTCTATATAAGATCACTTCTACAAATTTTCAACCAAAATGGTGATCGTTAAAGAATCAAACTAAATCAAATCAATGGATGACCAAATCTATCAAACAAGAATTGTTCAAATTTATAATCAGTAAATCACATTTATGAATGCCTTAATGATTTTCAATTTAAATAAAAATTTGTAGAGACGATCTACCCATACCCAGAAAAATTTGCTAACGTTGATCAAACACAACGTGGGTCTAAGGAATGAGATGATTCTCTAATTCCGAATTCTCTTTAATAGCATAACACAAACCAACGTTGGATACCTCATAACGTGGACATAAAAATATCTTGGGCTGAATTCTCAAAAAGAGCAAGTAGACCGCCAAAACAAAAAAGAAAGAAAAAAATAATATTGAGGGAATATGTGAAAGTGGTTAAACGGCCGAAATGTGGTTATACAATAAAAAAAAATAGAATAAGACGAAAAATCCTCAACTTAATAGTCCTTATTAGAATAATATGATCACTCTCGTGGGTACCCATACCTGCTACTCAAATAACTTAAGAATAAGAGCAAGACGAAGCCAAG
Organism: Comarum palustre; assembly: GCA_951800085.1. Lineage (NCBI taxonomy): Eukaryota > Viridiplantae > Streptophyta > Magnoliopsida > Rosales > Rosaceae > Comarum > Comarum palustre. Next base: position 589,126 of record OX637572.1, on the reverse strand, counting down.
ACGTGAAAAGTTTGATAAGTCTTATCATACAAGTTTTGGGCTGGGTCTAAAAGGTTTCTTTGATTTATTTCTGGAAAAATATCAACATGTATATCGATTGATAGGGTTTCAATCTGAGTGAACCACTGCGCTTTTTGGGTTCGTTCGAACCAATGCAATTGTTCGTTCCTCGACAATATAAGGACGAGCAATCACGATATACAAGATCTCCTATCCTCTTCTCCCTTGTTATTTATGAGAAACACAATAGAGTTTGCCAGGAGTTGAAGTGCATCGACTGAATTCAATAGTTTCATCCTGCATGATAGACGTCTAAGAACTACCTGCAGATAAGTATGAGCGAATTTATGTCTTAGTAGATTGCTACAAGCACGTCTCTATCATCTAAACAAGTCAGTCTCCTTGTTTTCATTCGTTTGACTTCAATTTCATAGTTAAGATTATTATTGTTGTTTTGTCAAGAGAGAATAGCTATAGAATTCAATTTCATAGGTACAAAAGGATTACTATTGTCGTTTCTATCCTTGTCGTATTTGTATGTGTATGTGGAGCCGAGAGCGGACGTCCGCACCGCTCTTAAAGGGCAGACATATCTGATTTCTCGCCGATTAGGCGTCGACGACGTCGTTTCTTCTTGCTGGTCAGACACCAGTCCTTGATACTGAGCTTCTCCTTACCGATGGACTCGCCGGCTACAAGTTTTGCAACAAACCTTGATCCATGATCGGTCTTCAAGTTTTGGGAGAGGTTGCTGCCCAGACCTTTGATTCCCATCTCCTTGACCTTCTTCGTCATAGTTACATCGTCCGAGATGTCTCTAGTATCCATTCGGTAAGAAAAGCGATGGCGTCAGGCTCTGATGGTTGAGAAATCAGAAACATTCGCACTTTAAGAGGGGTGCGGGGACGTCCACTCTCGAACAGGTCTGTATATATATAATTGTTGTTAAATATAGTTCTATAACTTATTATCTGCAACATCTTGTATAGATTGTGTTTGATCCAATACTTATGATCATACTGTTCCTACAGTTTCTTGGAGGATGGATTCGACCACTTGCTTGACGAAGGCTTGAATGTTGGCTTGTTGAGGTTAAGGGCAAGGTCCTACGACGCATGGAGTTGAATTTGTATTTTCAATTTTTCAAAAAGAAAAAAAACTAAAAAAACGGATAGTAAGTCAGGTATTCATTTACTTACGAAATAGAAGAACGGGTGAATACTCAATAGGTGATACCCATTCTGGTTGCTTAGGGGCTTTCACTAATTCACTTCGACAAGTCCTCGCTCGTGATCGCTTGAACCTCCTCTTCCATCAATAGGAACTCGGTATGTTACCCGCGGCTATTTCCAAATGGAAAAAAAGTGCCACTCCTGATCAAGTTTTACGAAGACCGTTATCTATACACATTAAAAATGACATTTACTTAGTTAATTGAGCTGGATTACAAGTTGATACTATTTAAACTGGCTTCTGTCTGCAGCTCACCGGACATAACAGCAGGTCTCTCTTGATATCAGTATATTCCGAGTTCTTGATAATCAAATTTTGTTTATAACTTATAACATTATTCGACGAGTTTAGTCGACATCTGACATATTCTCCTTCCAATTAAGCATACGGGCACCATAGCTAATTAGCTCGTCCTCTTTCACGGAATGGTAATATTTCGGACTTCACTTTCTCTGCTTATCTTATGGTTACTTAAATTATGATATTCATTTTATTTTCATACCTAACTATCAAAAACTTGTATTTACATACTTCAAGTTTCATTCCGTTAGCATTTTGATACCTTGACCACCAACACCGTTAAATGTGAAGAGTATTTTTGCTATTTCATCAAATATATCACTTTTATATTTACTTCTCAATATATTTATCGAGATTTTCTTTTTTTGAACTACTTATATTTTCATGATCGTTGATATTTTATTACTCAATTGTGATTGGTTAGTTTTATTGACTTGTAATTTATCTAATTATAATGAATTCAGTTATAATATTTTAATTTATTTTATTTTTCTTAGCATGTAAGTATATATATATAGACACACACATGAGTTCTACTAACTTTTTTTCACTATATTGTTGCAAAAAAATATTTAATTTTACAGTTGTTTGAATATTTTTGCTAAAGTAAATTATTCTATTTGTATTTGATAACGTCAAAAATGATATATTTGATGAAATGACAAAAATGCTATTGAAATTTAACGGTGTTAGTGGTCAAAGTATCAAAATTCTAACGTAATGAAACATCGGGTATGAAAATGCAAGTTTTTAATAGTTAGGTATGAAAATGAAAATGTCTGACATTTTGTAATTAATCATATGGTTTATTTGGATGACATGTAACTATTTCATTTTCAAACAAAATAGTCCTACTCCAAATTATACTTACTTTAGAGCAGTTTCAGTTAGCTCCTCGTATTATGAAGCTAATAGAAATGTCCAGAGAACGAGCAAGTAATTAGAGATCAACACATACGATGAGAACCACCTGATCAAGCAAGTGTGAAACTCAATTGATGGTTTTGTTCGTAATGGAAGCGTAACTATACGCGGGAGACACGTTATTGGTTTATATGTATGGGGCTATTTGTTGAGGAATCTAAACCAGCGGTTGTGGCTTCTTGAGTTTTATTTCAATAGGTCGTTCAAAGTGGTATTCTGGATTTAATTATAGCAGTTGCTGCATAAATTATAGGTAGATGCCTGAAAGGTCTTTTGCGTAATGGTGGACTCCTATAATCGCTGCATTTGTCATACTGGAGACAGCTCAAGAGTATTTACAGCAAGCTCTTATGATAGAACTACTAGTTTCAACAGTCAAGTGTTGAATTAGAGAGCTATACTGATCAAAGCATGCATCCCATATGGATCACTCCCTGTCGTGTCTCTTTTCCGGATGTTAGAACTTGTGTTTCTCCAGTACGGTGGCATTCGTTACATAATTACCTTACTTGCAGCAGTGATAATTGAATTGACTTAGTGATTAAGGTATATAATCTAATCAAGAATAATAACCTTCTTATATACCATATATATATAAAAGAAAGTTATTATCCTTGATTGGATTATAGGAGACACACGTCTAGATTCATGCAAGCTATAATTGTGATGTCTTAAGGATTCATTCCTTAATGGTATTTGATTGCATATGATACACGGCCAGAGTACATATTGGAGCTGTTATATTGTTGAGTTATATATGAAGACAGATATATCTAACTATTCAAGAGTTAGATTTGAGGCGGATATCTTGATCTATCTTAATTATACATGGATCGATACATGCGTCAAAATATATGTACATATTTTATTTCCTTTGAGGTCATGCTTGACGAAGATTTACAGTTGCTTAAGGATCTAATCTTCAAGAGATTTGATATGTCTTGATCCGCAAGTAAGAACAAATCCTAATGTTCACTAGATAAAAGGGTCATGACAAATAGATAAATAATCAATCAATCAACAAACAACTTTTACACACTGCAAAACAAGACTCTCTCGGAGCACCTCTACCAAAAAGATTCTCTGGGTCTTTTTGTTCATCAAAGCCCTATCCGTTGGTATTATCCGCTGCTACTCATCAAAGCCCAATCCGTTGGCAGTTCCCGCATCTACCTCACCAAGCCTCATCCGTGAGCGAACAGTCCACCACCGCTTCATAAAGCCCTATCTGTATGCGAATACTCATAAAACCATTGTTGGAGTGAGATCTCTAGCAAATATCTCAAGTTTGTCAAGGAACCTTTGGCGAACGCTCTACAATCTTGATTTATAGCTCTGCTCAACCACTCCGGTCTGAGTAAAAAACGTCCGCTTCGTGAGAAGAGGAGGAAAATCCTAGTTGCTCCTCAGCTAGGTCTGTGAAGAACCTAAGTGTCGACCCGACGAGCGCCTGTACGACAGTCGTTTGAGGAGAAATTATAAGGCGAACAAGCATAAAAATCAAGGTTGTACCTGACCCATAGGTAAAAATCATTTTCACACCGAACATATATTTTCGTCTTTTTTCCCTTTTATGTGTCTCCAACGTTCCATTTGAATCAGTTGGAAAAGAGAGTTTCTCGCCGTTTTGTTCTTTTTTCTTGTTTTTTTTAAGTGAGTGTGAACATAAATATAAACTGTTAAAAAGGTAAGTTTTAAAGATAAATAACATGTCAAATCTCTTGTCACCTAAATCTATTTACCATCTATAAAAACTCATGAAAGCGGAGAAAGATGCATTTGGCTCCCTTCATCAATATGACTTGCACAGTCAAAATTTGTTGGGTGAAATTGAATGAATGTTACAAGAACTAAAACATGGACTAGCTAGTAAAAATGATCAAGCCATGAAATGCTACGACTCCAATACAAGTAACCAGAGAGCTGTGTATCTCTTGTCAAAGCACCAAAACACGCGAAAACGCATGAGCATTAAGCGGCAACGCTCTGCCTTACCTTATATTCCATGTGAATTTCTCTAATTTAGATCCATAAAGTTCAAAATCGTGGCATCTTCTCATACGAATGAACTTTCCAAACCTAATTTTCCGGTCCGTCATTAACTTCCCAGTCCTGACCGACGACTAATGAGTCGTACCCGAAGTGGCAATAGAGGTGATTCCGCAAATAAGGAAGGGCATTTCGGGCAAAATGAAAAACTACAAATACGAATAAAAATCCAGCTCCTTCTCTGTCGTGTCTTCGGGTTTGACAGAGCAAAGCAGATAAAAAGGTGAGTAGCAGCAGTACCTTATGATTCCCAAATCTAGGGTCTCCTCTAACTTCTTCAACCTTTTTCTTTCTCTCTCTTCAACCCATTTTGAAGGCATTGTTTTCGCTTCCTTAGCTACATATACTGCTCTAGCTTTCTGTAATCTATCTAGTATTATTTTCAATCTTCTAAGGGTAAATTTTTGAAATTATGTACTTGTTTGTTTTGCCGGACTGCCGTTTTTGCTTTGTTTATTTGTAATGCCTGTATTGGATCTCTGGTTTTGGTGTTGGTATAGAGTGAGAGCTTTTCGTTTTTTTTTTGCAAATTTTTGCAGCTGATTAGTGAGGTGAAATTGTTTGTTCTTTGCTTTGGTTGACTTTTCGTACGGAAAGAATGAAGATTTTGTATGTTTATGTGTTTTATGTTCGATTGAAATGAAATGTATAATAGATTTTGACAATCGCTCAATTTTACACCTGGTTGTGGATAAAATTGATTTTAGTGGGGAGGATAGAGAATGGGTGTAGATGTTTCTGCAAGCTCTGTAGGAGAAGTTTGAAACTAAAGAGATTTGGTATGGATGTAATGGAGTCATGTTTCGTGAATTGGAAATTTGACATATTTGGATGTTTTTCGGTTTTCTTAATCGTTTTTGAAAAGTTTTGGGTCAACTATGAGCTCAATTTTGGAAAGGCAAATGTGTTGTTCTTTTACTAACATGTTGATTGGTATATTATAGATAGGTTGCATTGACATTAGTTATGCTGGTGGAGTCTGAACATTTGAGCGGGGTGTGTTTTAGGAAGATATTACTTTTTGTGGAAGGGAAATGGTTAAACGGAAATGATGGTACCTCTTGCATGGTACATCTTTTGGAATTGTGTTTCGGGAGATTTTAAGCATTGTAAAGAACAACCTCGTTGTAATATTTGTACTTTTCTTTTGATTTACAGTGATGTCTATGATGGTAGCATGACTCTCTCTCATAGTATAGTGCGCAGGTGAAAGAGAATGATTGTTTTGTTTTCAATCAGGGGGAATTGTGCATTCTGGTCTCGATTTAAATGATGTTGATGTTAATTGAGTTCAGATCAAACTAATACATCTTTTTATGCCGATTACCATACTCAGTTATGAATCTAACTCATGTCTGTTCTAAATTATTGGAGTCTGCCTCAAATGCTCCATAACCAGAGTTTTTTTTGGCGTTTGGTTTGTTATTTTTGGCTGTGCACTTACAGAATCTAATGTACATGTGTTGTATGATTGTGGGTGTATAACCTATGCTTTAATTTTGTGTGTGATTAGCTGAATTTGGTTCATCGCCCCATTTATTAATCTCTAAACTCTCCAATTTGTTTTGACGTTTGTGAACACTCTTTATGTAGGACCTAGCCATCAAAGCAGGATTGCCAGATGGAGAGCATCCACAGCTATTGGCAATTGGGTGATGAGCTTCGTGGACAGTCGAAAGTTGCAGAGGATCACAAATGGTTAATGGCTGCTTCCAAATTGGCTGAGCAAACGAGGTCAAAAGGAGAGCGCATGAATAACCTTGATCTTTCAAAGGGCCCAGTTGAAACAAGAGCTAGGGACAAATTCGGGTTCCAGGAAGATAACAAATTCGAGAGCCTTAACTTTAACATGATGAACTTGGACTCAAAAGTAAATGAAAATTTGAGCAAGAGTTCCTTTAGGAATGGGATTTACAACATGAATGCAGTTTACCAGAAAAACAGTGCAAGCTTTCTGGGAAACATGGCTGGTAACAAGTATGGTGTCAATAACCTCAGCAACAAGGAAACCAACAACAGCAGTAACAACAACAACAATGAGGCTGGGAATGTTGTTGAGAAAAGGTTCAAGACCTTGCCTGCAACTGAGACTCTTCCCCGAAATGAGGTGCTTGGAGGCTACATCTTTGTATGCAACAATGACACAATGCAGGAAGATTTGAAGCGACAACTATTCGGTAATTTTATTTATCTTATATTGATCTCTTCTTTTTTGTGTTTACGTGCTGATATATTGTTAGGAATATAAGGTCTAGGTGAATTTGGCCCGGACATGTTACGGCATCTTTTGTATAATGCATTTGCAGTCTTTCAACAAATTAGTTTATGTCTGGGAGCTCTGTAGGAATATGACGAATATCTAAAAGGTTTTCACTGAATAAAAAATAAAATGAATGATGGGACTGTTTAATTATTAGATGGAATGATAAACAGCGATCCTAGTAATTATTCTCTCCAACCACGCAATTTGTTCTTGCTATAGAGTTCGCTGTATTTATCAGATTACCTTTGTTTTATATGTGCACTTAGTACCTAGAAAACTATAGAATTGCTGGAGTTATCTATAAATGTATACTGTTGTCTTGAATTGTAGCAACTTTATATTCCTTCTTCTTGTTGGTGTTATGTAGTTTGTGTAATGTGTTCATCATTTATATGTACTTGTAGGTTTACCTCCAAGGTACAGGGATTCTGTACGGGCGATCACACCCGGCCTGCCTCTGTTTCTCTACAATTACACAACACACCAACTGCATGGCATTTTTGAGGTTTGTAGACAGTTTAAGCAACACAACCTGGCTTGCTGTTGTTTTACTACTACTATATGATATTCATATTTAGGTCCCAATACTATTGGTTGCAAAATGTTTACTTAGACAATCTATTCTCTGAACTTCTGAAGCTACTGATTTAATATGTTTATGTTTCTTGTATAGGCATCAAGCTTTGGTGGTTCAAACATTGATCCAACTGCTTGGGAAGACAAGAAATGTAAAGGCGAGTCAAGGTTTCCTGCGCAGGTAGACTGCTAGATTTGATACAGTCCAATGGTGTGTTTATTTTTTGTTTGGCATTTATCAAACATATTATTGATGTTTGCTTTGTTGTAAATATTAGGTAAGGATCCGTGTTAGAAAAATCTGCAAGGCTTTGGAAGAAGATTCCTTCAGGCCAGTCCTGTATCACTATGATGGTCCAAAGTTCCGTCTTGAGTTGTCAGTTCCTGAGGTATGGTCACTATGGTAGTATATCTGTTAGTTAGCATTGCCTTGCTTTAATTCAATTTTTCTGTTTTTGATATAATTCTATTTTGACACTTGTGCAGACCCTGGATCTATTGGACCTATGTGAGCAAGCTGGCTCTGCAGCATAAGCTAAATGTTGGCCGGCATTGGACGTAGCAGGTTCTATGGTGTATGTCAGCTGTGTGCTTTTGGACAGATTTTCCATGGAGCGCAACCTTGGGGGTGAAGTCTGGTTTTTTAATCTTGTTGAGTAGGAGCGTGAGTGAGCCTGCTGAATAAATGAGTGTCTTGTTTAAGTAGTTGTACAACCTTTGTTAGCATTTGATGATGATGATGATAAATTGGCCTGATGTAAAAGAGAATGTCAGCTGTGTAATGTAATGATGCGTCTCTAATTTGTGCCCTATGAACTGGAGTCTGGGATGTCATCTGTCTTTTCTATCCATGAGCATATGTTAGGTGCTGGTCTGGGTTTGAAACTTGATAGCCTTCAACTTGGCTGCATGGCATGATGAACTTGTCCTTCATTGACTCCATTAAAGGTGCATACGTGTCATCATTTGCACGTCGACACTTGTCCTCCCTATCCATACTTGTATTTCTTGGATTTAGGCTATCTATACTTGTATTTTCTTCCTCAACACTTCAATTTACGAAAATATCAATTTGGTATCTAACATTCATATCCCGATCCAAAACTCATTGGTTCGTTAACTTGATTAACATTAGTTAAACTTTAAGGCGCCGCTCGACTAACATGCATTAAACTTTGAGTTTGAGGGCATGAGTTTTGGATAGCACAATGATATGTCATGAGGTAAATGTAAAATGCCAATTGAAGTAAATGTCAGACACCCTCCATATGGTAAAACGGTAAAATTTTATTAAAAGGCCGTCACAGACTCACAGCTATATAATTTACTACTCGGCTATTTCACTCTCCTTCTCCTTCTTCTTCAAGCTCTGACCCTTTGGTACAAATCCGAAACCAAAACCCTAACGACCGCCATGGATTTACAGAACGACTTCGATCGGATGCTCTTCTTCCAGCACGCCTGTAAGACCTCCGAAGCTGCTCACGTGGTTAATCCTTCCGATACTGATGTTCGTATCTCTCTCTGCCTTTTTCTCTGACTTTGATTTCTGATTGAGCCGCTGTGCTCTTCGTTCATGAGATTCTCTGTGTTTTACTTTGACTGTTTGATTGCTTATTTACTTTTAACTGCAGAATTTGACAAGGTGGGCTGGAGCTCTCTTGGAGTTATCTCAGTTTCAGGGTGCGCAAGAGTCCAAAATTATGGTCCGAGGTAAAATATATATGAATTACTCAGTACTTTAACTAATGATAGGATTGAGTATATGGTCTTGAATTTGTTTAATGTGTTCTTATGTGTGCTACTGTATGTTGAGGAGTGTATTTTTTTCTTTGTTGATTGGTCGATTTGTGTGTGATAGAGTTATGAGTTTGGAAGGTCTTTTTGTTTTGTTTGAGTAATTTGCGAGTTAATGAATGGGCAGATGCAATTTCAAAGCTGGAGGAGGTGCTGGTGATTAATCCTAAGAAACACGATGCTCTTTGGTGCCTGGGAAATGCACATACTACTAATGCGTTTTTGACTCCGGACTCTGAAGAGGCAAACGAGTATTTTGATATTGCGGCTGAGTGTTTCAAGAAAGCTGTTGCTGAGGTAATACTCTTGCTCAATCTCATCAGAGGAGATGATTGTGGAAGTTTTTGTTGCCTTTCAATGTATAATGAATTTTTTTATTTGTGTTTTGCTTTTCTAGGAACCGGGAAATGATCTCTATCGGAAATCTTTGGAATTGTCTACTAAGGTGCTTTTCTACTTGATCTTGTGAGAATGCTTGTTTCTGCTGTTGAAATCATGTGTTGCCATCCTTAACTGTGGTATTGTTTACATCAAGTCATTTGAATTTTCAAGCAACGTGACCTTTTCTAGTCTCTGAATGGTTTAGCATATTTGTTAACTTTGGAGATTGCAGAAAATCTATCCGAGGAGATTAGATCAAGCGTAACACGTCTTTTGTAATGTTGGACGTGTGATGTAATAATTTGTCTTGTGCTATTTGTATAAATTCTAATGCTGGTTTCTTTGTGGCTGCATTTGATTGGTCATTAAAGTATGCATGTTAGTTCCTTGTAACAGAACTTAATATCAGGTTTGTCATGGGAGGCAGTGGTAATAATCAAGTGTTCTGCTTCTGGCAATGAAGACAATGTGGAATTCAGTTTATCCTTGAATTAATCTGTGATTATGGTTCTGCTAGTTTAGGGAATGCACGTGCTTTCTGCAATTATCTCTTGGCTATTGTAGTTCTATTTATTTCCTGGTGAAACCAAGTTAGACTTGATTGATGTATCATACTCAACAAGGCACCTGTATGTTAGACTTATTGTGTGAGCTTGTTTAGCCATATCCAGCTACAAAGTTTATTATTGTGCTTACAGGCCCCGGGATTGCATATGGAAATCCATAGCCGTGGTTTTGGTCAGCAGATGACGGGAACTGCTGAAGGGCCTTCTACTTCCTCTAGTACAAAGGTAATTTTTTGAGTTTGTAATATCCTGAAACTCCATATCTGTGTGAGTTTATGGAATAAGTACATGTGCATGATTGCATGTATGTACCTGAGTAAAAAGAATCAAAGGATGCAGCTGAGATGTTGTCCTGTACTTAGTTGATTGGTGCTGATAATATGTGTTTCTACTCTAGTGCATTTACATCATGCTTCAAGTATATACAACAGTCTTTGTACTGTTTATTTGCTGATCTGTCAATGAAATATCTCTCCCTCTCTGTTCTTCCTTTTACAGGCTGCAAAGAACAAGAACAGTGATTTCAAGTATGATGTATTTGGTTGGGTAATCCTTGCTGTTGGAATTTGGGCTTGGTTAGGATCTGCGAAATCTAATGTACCTCCCCCACCTCAGAAGTGAGCATATATTTGGCCAGTCACAATCTTTGGCAGTCTGGAAGCTTTGGTATTCATCACCCCATAGAGCTACATGTCAAACTGAATCATATATTACCGACCATTTAATTTTTACCTAGGAAATATTCTCCAATGTAACTTTTGTTTTCTCTAGTTATATATTGGAGTTTGGACCGCTTGTTTATTCAGATGTTGGTTTGTCTTTGCCGATTCAACTTGGTTTCAATTCTTAATGCTCCTCACAAGCTCTGTATATTTGCTCTATTTTGCTTCAGTCCTTGCACTTGTGATGTTTACACGGCCGATGTTTCGTATCGTTGTCTGATTGCCCATCTGTTCCTGACATGTATTCCGACGTACTCATGTCATAGTATTGAGTATGAGCACTTACGGTTCATCAAATTTGCTGCGAAGGCCAATTTCTTAGCCGGGTCACAGTTAATTGAGCAAGAATAGAAACCACTGTGTGTGTATATGAACGTCATCTAATCACATTTTAGACTGTGTACATACGTCGTTAAAAACCATTTTTCGCATAATAGAAAATTTGGGCTGGGAGTAAATGGGCCTGCATATCCTCAAAAACAGCCCAGGTCCTAACTCGTCTCCATTTATCCACGTCCTCAGTAACCCGAAACTTCTAAACTACCTGCGATCATAGCTGTGTGGCTGGTTGTGGCGCCATTTCAAAAACCTAAAAAGCTCTCTCGCTTTTCGAGATAAAATGGCGATTGTTTCTCCGACGAAACTACACGCCGGCGACCTAGCTTCATCTTTCAGCTTCTCGCGTTCTTCGCCGATCCCGAAGCTTTTCTCCTCCTCTTCTCCAAGCCGCGTCTACTTCGCTGCTCCGAAAACCCGGCGGTTCCAACTGTTTGCTTTCGCCGTGAAACGCAGCCCTAAGCGCCTCAAATACTCCGTTCCTCGCTTCACCAAGGTCCTCTCTCTCTTATTGAACTGAAATTGAAGTACTCTAGAATCTGAAATCGGTTTGATTATAACAGGAGGATGAGTTTCTGTATGTTGAGGTTGATCCATCAGGAGATGATAGCTGGAAATTGGAGCCGGTTATTGATCTTCTGAAGCAAGGAGCGGTTGGAGTCATTCCTACTGACACTGTGTGAGTCATAAACCCTAAGCCTTCTCTCTTATTCTTCTTAATCTTTACATTTCCTAGCTATTGAGGCAATTTTTAATCTGTGTATGTAATTTGAAGGTATGCAATTGTTTGTGATCCGAGAAACCACTCGGCAGTCGACCGTCTTTGCAGGTAGATGAGCTTGTTTCCTGTGTTGTTTGGTTAATTGATGTGTTGATTTACTGTTTAGTGAAATCTAACTCACACGGTTAATGTTCTCGTGTTGAAGAATCAAGAAAATCGAGTCAACAAAGGCAAGTGCAGTGGTTTTCTTTACTCGAATAACTTGAAAATGCTTGATGAATTGTGTTGTGCTTTGGATTGCCGATTGAGGTTTTGATTTATGTTCTTTTGGTGCAGCCCCTCACCATCTTGTGCCACTCGTTCCACGACATTGATCGGTTTACAACAGGCTTCCCTCGTGGAGATTCCAAAGGTCATGCAAATATCTTCCGAGCTGTTAAGCAATGCTTACCTGGGCCTGTAAGTTTGTTATTTACGTTCTTATCAATTCGTGTAGCTATAGGAACACAGCTAGACACTACTCGTGATAGACAGCTAATACACATGAGCAGATGCCGTTGAAGGCATTTATGTTACGACATAATAGGTTCCTCAAATTTACCGTATAATTGAGCCTTTTCATGTTACAGTATACCTTCATCCTAACTGCAACCAAAGAACTACCTAAGCAGTGTATAAGGTTTGGGACAACAACTGCCAAATACAAATCTAGGAAAGATGTGGGTGTTCGTATGCCTGATGATGCCATCTGTCAAGCGATACTGGAGAAGATGGATTCACCATTGATTTCCACTAGGTAAGACAGGTTTTTACACTTTTCCCTTGTATATATTATGAGTAAATTGTGGAGGGTTTTGGCACAAGTGACTCTAAGCAATATACAAGAGCTGCCCCTCTTCCTTAACTGTGCAAATAACTTTCTTGCTCCATAATTTCATTGATATGCCACTGATTGTTAATCTGTTGTCCAGTTGCAAGTGCCCAAAGGAAAATGAGTGGATTTTGGATCCAGTTGTTATAGCTGATACATATGGACCAGAGGTATACCTTGCCACAAGGAGGTTTTTAATCTTCAGTTTTTTTGTTTTTGTATTACATTTTTCTGTTATCATGGGTCAATCTCTTTCCTGTAGCTCAAGTTCTGTTTTGATTTCATTGCATTGCAATATGAGTTGTGTTTTGATTTCATTGCATTGCAGGGCCTTGATTTTGTCATTGATGGTGGATTAAGAGTGGCTGATCCATCGACTGTGGTTGACATGACAATTTTTCCTCCCAAAATCATACGACAAGGAAAGGTAAAAGATCACCATGAATGAGTCATTTTCTGCTCAACACTGCCAGTCTACTACTGCAGGAATACTGTTTATTTGTTTTCCTGTTCTTGCATTGCAATATGAGTTGTCTTTTTACCTTCTGTTGCAAGAACCATTGATCTTTGGTCCATATTTGGTTGGTTATCCGCCTGAGCAATTCCAGTAGTAGAACTCTTTCTAAAATGTCTTTCTAAAGTGGGGGTGTTAGTTTTCTTTCTAAAATACGTGTGCTCATCAGTCTTGAACTCTTGATGTTCTAATTTTTTGTATCATATTCTACTTTCAGGGACCTCAACTACACTGGATGGTAGCTGAAGATGACTATGAAGATGACAATGAACCTGCTGAGTCAGTACCGCTTGGAAGATAATCATTGTTGCTAAATCCCATGGACAAGGAAGATTAGGATATATCGGAGTTCTTCGCGCCGGGGATTCACTTTTTGATGCTCCTGGGGGGTGACTTGTATGTTCTGTAAATTGTGTAAATAAATGATGCAGGAATACTTCACTTAACAGTCCGATCCCAAGAGCTAACATTTTTCTTTCAACCTTGGGTCAGGCTAACAGTGTAAACCACTTGACAGCACTAGTCGATGAGATTTGTTAGTAGGTCCGTTTTTCTCAAACAAATACATTGATATTCAACCGAACTGTTGTGGTCCAATTAATTCGATCATGGACTATTTTCTTTTCGTTTATTTTTTTTTGGGAATTTTTATTTTTACCCAAAGAATCAGTTTTCATAAAAGGGAGACCAATGCTAGTGACCCAGATTATTGTAGGTCGTCATATACGAACTGACTAGGTCTATTCCGGCGGGATCAATCCGTAGACGCCATGAAAAATTTCCCATTTTTGGCTGTACTGGTCCTTTTTATTTATCCATCTCATGGAGGCCTTTAACGAAAAAAAATGACAGGTAGTGGTAGTATTCAGAAAGGTTGATGGCCACTCTGAGTCCATGTCCAGCAAAGGTTGTAGTATTCAGAAACTTGACAGTCAACAGTGACCACAAATTTCTTGTCAGTGTCGCAACTTCGGACGGACAATGAAACTCATCGGCTCATTCTTGGTTCATTGGTCAGTATTCATGTCCACTAAGTAGTTCTGCTAAAACACTCTTATATGATTTCAAGTATTTCGGCTAGATCCCTAAACTCCTTTTGTTTTCTAAATGCCTTGTAATTTATCTGATAGATACAATACCGCCAACTGCAACAATTTTTAGTGAAAAGAATTACACCAGCGCTGAAAGAATATCCATTGATATCACTTTCAGTGAAGCTTGCACTGGGAAGGGTGGCTTTAGGTGTGTGAACTCATCAAGCTGTGATGTAAGTGGACTCCTTATGCTTCACCAATTCATGAAGAATTCATTTCAAGAATTAGTCATGTAAATACCATGGAAGTTTTTAGTAGGAGGTAACCTTCATACTTTCTTTGTAGGTTATAGTACAAGGTCCAGCCTATGTACATGCATCTTCCTTACGCAGGATTAAACCTAGCATCGAGTACAGCCTCGATGTAATTCTCTCCTTTACGAGTATGAGTGGTGGTGTTGTGATCAGAATGGCAGATAAATTTTGTACAGATCAGGCAGGAAATAGCTTCACAAGGACAAATGGTTCCACTATTATCATTCACTTTGGTACATAACTAACAAACTTACTTCAATCATGATATGTCAGTTGACTTGTGTGACAGACTGATGATATCTGTAATGCCTTAGATAGAAGGACAGTGCTAGTAGATTTGTGGACCTCTGTTCCTGTATACGAGTTGCAACTAATAAAATGGAGGATGTGCAAATATTTTTGGGCTTCAGCATTCCCATTGTAAACACAACAGAGCAGGTCCTAAATGCAATGATTGTCAATTCGGGTAAATTAATACCTTTCATCACAGAAAACAAGGAAGCCGCCAGTTTAATTTTCAAGTAAGCAGAAACTTACATAGGTTATATATAATAGATAGGTATTAATTTACTTACGGCTTTGGTATGAATAATAAATAATATAGGTTATATAGCTTTGGACCTCTTATCACATTGATTAACATTTTTAATTTCTTTGTAGATCAGGAATATATCTAGAACTGAAATCATCGTGATTGAATTACAAGCTGGGTTATTAATTGGCAGGACGGGCACTCCTGTCTCACCTGTTCCCTCTATTACATTCCTTTACGGTATGATATCCACATTTTATAAGTTGAGGTTGGGTTCAGGAGTCTATTGGATGCTATACGAAGCTAATTGCTTTCCTTTTCTCTCAGATTCCATGGAGACTGGTGTAGGACTGAGTACTAGTTCTCCAAATGTTACAAAGGAGTACCAATGTTTTAAAAGGCTAAGACGTAGCCGAGTCAATGGAACGAGAGCCTCATCAAGGCGTTTGCCTTGAGGCATAAGGCGTAGCCTTTCGTTAAATAACTTGTATTATCACTCTTATATATAGGACATATATTGCAATCAACACAAACATTCCATATTATCATTCATTCACAATAAGAAGTACTCAAATCATGCAATTCAACCAAATCATCAAACATAGCATAAATTCAAAGACACAAGTTGAAAGATCAAAATACTAGCAAGTCTTCAAATCAAACATTAAAATCAAGTGCTATGCATCAAAATCATCATCATCGTTAATAAGGAGATCCCCATCCAAACTATCATCACCATCACTATCACTCCCACCATCATCATCATCATCATCAGTTCCCAGATTTGAGCACTTTCTTTTAATTCTCATGCTACCTTGTATCTCTCAGTCCTCGACATTTGTTGTAAAGGGTAGGCATATGAGTTTGTTCTTTTTAACTCAGTTGTTTGGGTCATCGCATGAGGTCGTTTTGAACTTAAGACTAACTCTATATTTACAGGTGGTACAACAGAAGGAATCATTACTGGAGCTTTGTTGCTGGCTATCCCAGCAGCTCTTATAATATCGGTGTGCCTTTTTCAATTGATTGCAATCTTCTCTGGCAGTTATGTTCAGTACAAGGAGATCAAATCCCATCAAAGCGAGAAAGGCGGGGTTTTGTGTGCTAGCTCTTCTCTTCCTTACCTTTGTTGCCCAAATTATCAATGAGTGGTATGCCTTGATGAAGTTCATATTAAGATTCTCACAGCCTCAAAAGAATTCATTCTTTGCTGCTAAGGGCCTTATCCTCCCAATTCTTCCAAAGAAGCAATGGCCTGCATCATCCCATTGGAAAACAGGTCTACCTCCAGCTTCATATACAAAGTCCGGAAGGAGAGATATTAGAGCGCCATGTGGTAACACTATTAGCGCCATGACTGCAACTGTAGTCCCTGTACTCAGTCCTGGATCACCTGGCAAATGACAGCAGGTTCCTCTACTCCCGAGACTACACTAGGAACGCACAAAGCAAAACAGAAAATAAAGCCGAAAAGCCATCTGAAGAAACTGAGGGCATCAGCAAAGGCAAGTTTTTCTGGGGATACAAATTTTGAGGAAGCTAGTACCAACTATGGTCCTAAACCCTGAGCTTCTCAAGGCCCCTACTTCTAGGATAGAACACTAGTATGTGAGATATGGCATTTTGCTCAGAACTCTATTGCTCCTGAATCGTATCGGTTCTACCTTCTAATGCTCCTATCCAATTCACTCCAATTTTCAACTGTAAAGTTGTTCATCTGATTTTCGAGTATGGCAGACATTTTTCGAGTCACATTGATACAAGATCCTCATAATCATTAAGAAAATTTACAGAAAGCATTCACATATTCGAAAACAGAAAGATGATTTCAGTTTCAAAGGTGTCAAATTTCCTATTTCAATTATTCAACAATACATCAGACAAGCCATGAATCTAACAATTCAATCCCCGCAAGCTATTCTACATGGCTTCTGAAACCAACTCTAAATCTAAAACCCAATTCTTGATGTGAAAGAAACCCAGAATACAGACTTGTACTAAAATCCCAAGTTCTATTCAAATCTTGCTGCGTATACCTTTCAGTGATAGTCATCAAACCCCAGAGGGTTGATCTCTTCAGCAACATAGGCAACAACATTCCCATCATTGACGTCAGCGCCACCTTCTTCTTGATCCCCAGCCGGCACCTCCGCTGCTGGCGTCACCATCTCCACCTCTGACGTCAGCAAGTGACTGACGCCATGAACAACCACAAAGCGGCTGAGGTAAAGGTCCTGATCGGCCACAGGAACATCATTGAGCACGGGGACGTCGCCCATCTTGGTCACACCGATCTCAAACCCTTCCTCGAAAGTCGGCAGCGTCGCGCCGTCGTCGAGAGCCAGCAGGTCCTGCCACGTCAGCAGCGCCGGGATCACGTGCGACCTGAAGATCGCCGAGTAGACGGTTGCGTTCCTCGCGTGGTCTTGGATGACGTCATCGGCCGCCGCGAACACCGTCAGCGCCGTCTTGCGGTTGAAGCCGATGAGCTGCGCGTCGAGGAACGCCGCCATGATCGAACAGCCTCTGGACCTCAGCGCGTCGGCCACCGCCTGGAACGGCCGAAGCGGAGGCGGAACCACGACGGAAACCGCGGAGATCGGAGCCGGCGCCGGAGCCGGAGCCTGGACCTCGGAGAAAGCGAGGTTAAAGAACTGGTCGACGGCGTATATAATCACCGCGCCGTCGTCAAGAACCGAATTCGGGTCGACCCGAACGTCATCGATTGACGAAAAGCCCTCGGAGGCGAAAGATGACGTCACAGTGAGGGTGCGGTTAGGGAGGAGAGTCTGAATCTTGGTGCCGCGGTTGAGGTAGGGTAGGGTTTTGACGGAGAGGCGGCGAGGGGAGATGTGGTAGCGGAGGAGAGGGAGGGAGGGTGGGCCCGACTGGAAGAAGGCGGAGTCCGGCGGAGCGAAGATGGTGGCGGCGGGGTAGTCGAGGTCGAGGCCGGCGCTGGCGGCGAGCTGGAGGGTGAGGGACATGGAGAGGTAGCCGGAGTTGGAGAGGGTGGTGGCGGCGGAGAGGAGGGTCGAAGGGGAAGCGAGGGAGGCGGAGGAAAGGGAGAGGAGAAGGGAGGCGGCCATGGGAGAGCTTTTCATTTTTCTTCAGAGAGAGAGATGGTTTTCAGTTAGTTTGTGATTTCAAGAAACGGTTAGGGGGGTTTTAGCAGAAGAGAGGTGAGTCAAAGGGCGGGAAAACAAGAAATGGGGTCGCTGGGTTTGTTAGGTGGTTATGGCTATGACGTAATATTGGTAATAATATTGTTGGTTATTACCTCTTGTAAATGTTTTGTTTTTCTTGTTGGAGGAAATGTATTAGGTTTTTGACTCATATATGTTTCATTATATAAGAGGTTTTATCCTTGGGCCGCATGCGGATATCATCCTCCTAAATGGATCATCTACATCGAGAGAGGCGCTGCGAGGCCCATAAAGAATTTTGCCCCAACAGAAATGATGCGTCCCTTGACACTGGGCCATGCTCAAGTGTGTGCCCACAATCCCACACGTGTTTCCCTAAACACCTTATTAGCACCCAAAACCATCTAATTAACTCAAAATTAAATTCAACTTTCCATAAATTTACGAGCCAAACCGTTTTAAATTACAAATCCAAAAACTCGCGCAAAACAATTCCCGCAACTTCAAAAACCCACAAGCTTCCCTCGCAAGCTTAACCAAATTCCCCAAAGCACCCACCACTTAACCTCTCTTCGTCACGCCAGCGGCGCAACCGGACGGTTATACCCTCCCAAAATCTCTCATCCTCATCCGCAATCTCAGACCACACAAATAGGGTACAGCGCCTACTCATAATATAGTAATTCCCCAAAATGCCCTTCATTCTCCCGCAAGCTTCCCGAATGAAAATTCAAATCACCCGCTCCTCCAAAAAAAATCCCGATTCGAATTCAAATCCCTGCCCCCTCTATAAATTCCACCCCAAATTCTCCAACCTCCATATCACAATTCCCCAAACCCTAATTTGAAATCTCATCTTCTTCTTCTTCCCCAAAATGCCTGCAATTCCAGAAGAGCCCCTCCTGATGGCCAACCCCGATCGGTTCTGCATGTTTCCGATTCAGTACCCGGAGATCTGGGAGATGTACAAGAAGGCCGAGGCATCGTTCTGGACCGCCGAGGAGGTCGATCTCGAGCAAGACCAGCGCCACTGGGAAACCCTAACCCCCGGCGAGAAGCACTTCATCACTCACGTCCTCGCCTTCTTCGCCGCCTCCGACGGCATCGTCCTCGAGAATCTCGCCGGAAGGTTCATGAAGGAGGTCCAGATCTCCGAGGCGCGTGCCTTCTACGGCTTCCAGATTGCGATTGAGAATATCCACTCCGAGATGTATAGTCTTCTTCTCGAGACCTACATCAAAGACTCCGACGAGAAGTCCCGTCTTTTCCGGGCCATCGACACCATCCCTTGCGTCGCTAAAAAGGCGCAGTGGGCCCTGAAATGGATCGACGGCTCCGAGACTTTCGCGGAGCGAATCGTGGCCTTCGCCTGCGTGGAAGGGATCTTCTTCTCTGGAAGCTTCTGCGCGATATTCTGGCTTAAAAAGCGCGGGTTGATGCCGGGTTTGACTTTCTCGAACGAGCTGATCTCGCGAGATGAAGGCCTCCACTGCGACTTCGCGTGTCTGCTCTACTCCCTCCTCCGGATGAAGCTCACCGAGGAGCGCGTGAAGTCAATCGTCCGTAACGCGGTCGACATAGAGAGGGAGTTCGTCTGCGACGCGCTTCCGTGCGCGTTGGTTGGGATGAACCGTGATCTGATGGGTCAGTACATCGAGTTCGTCGCTGATAGGCTGTTGGGTGCGTTGGGATACGGGAAACTCTATGATGCGCAGAACCCGTTTGATTGGATGGAGCTGATTAGTCTTCAGGGGAAGACTAATTTCTTTGAGAAGAGAGTTGGGGAGTACCAGAAGGCTTCGGTTATGAATAGTATTAGTGGAAATGGTGGGAACCATGTGTTTAAGATGGATGAAGATTTCTGAATAATTATGGTTTATGTTATTTATAGGGCTTCTGTTTCATTATAGATTTTACATGTTCTGTATTGTTCACCTTTGTTATTCTGTTTCTTTCATTATAGATAAATGCAAAAGTTTTATACTTTGTTGTTTAAATCTTTCAGTCTGGGTTAAAAAAGTAAAAAGGGGAAAGGATAAATGGGACTATTTCTTGACCTCATAAGATAATAGGTTAAACAGAGGTTATTGAAATTGAGTGTGATGGCTACTGGGGGCTCAGGAATGCTAACAAGGGAGCAATTGCTCCATCTATTTGATTGGTTTGCATTCCTTACCTCTCAGCCTGGTATCATTTCCCATTTCTTCACTCTGTACTTTTTGTCTTTGATTGCTTTATGTATTTTGAGATATTGCTTATTTGCTTTATCTTTTGTGCTCCTGTTTTCGGGCTTGTGTTTGTGGTGGGTTTTGTTATTTTTAATTGGGGCCCTTTTAATTTGCACAAGTGAAGAAAAGAATTGCAGATGGGTATTGGTAAGTTTGTTCTTCAAATGCTAAATATCATTTCATAAAGAAAAAAAATGCTAAATGTAATTTCATATTCTCACTGTTGTACGTTCTATCCTATCAAAACAATGAACAACAGGTACTCATGCCAACAAATATCACTTCCTGTACCTGTTCAATGTGTTGTATGCGTATAGCTTGTATGGGTTTGATGCTTATGTGGTGACTGGAAATACGTGATCTGGCAATCTTGTTTTTCATAGTTAGATTACTAGCATCATATGGACTAGGAAGCTTTATACCACAACCACAGTAGAAACTGACTTGGAGTAATTGTTTCCTTTTACTACAGATCCAAGGTTTGGCATATCATGCCTGGGAAAGGTGAATATGAAGTACAAGAATGTCCACTTTTTAACTGATTCTTGCAAATGATCTGTCCTAAATCTGTTGGGTAATAGATTGTTGTGGCATTGGTACTTGTAGTTGCGGCAGCAGATGGTGATTTTGCTTAGACGTATATGCTTAGAGGTTATTTTTGTTTGTTTTCTAGTGGTTAGTTGTCCACCTTTTGGGCCGTAGTTTGTGGTTGTGTTTTCCCTTAGTTGGTTAGCTGCATGTATGGCATTCAGGCTAGCCTTGTTTGACTATAATGGTCGTTTTTTTATCTTTGATCAATGAAATTTTCTTCTTTAACGTCAAAAAGGATCCTGAATCTGAAATGATGCTAAGGGAAGCACAGGACTTCATGCGAAGCAAAGAGTTCATACAATGGGAACATGAAGCAGTAGACTACCAACGAAGCAATGAGTTCTTAGAATTCAGACAGGAAGCACAGGACCTCATGCGAAGCTACTTCACATGAAGCAATGAGTTCTTAAATTTAATGTAGTGATTTAAAATGACAATAATTTAAGAGAATTAATGAATAACGTCTATTTTTCGAGAATTCACCGGATCCAAACACACCATAAGCTTGATATACCGTAAATTTTCATATGCCGACGTGGACGGTGCTGATTAAACCTGAGCCTCCAAGATAAGGTCACCATATCTCCTCCAAAGCTCTAACCTTTTCGCTCCTATCATTTCACAGCCATAACCTTTTTGATTTTATGAAAAACTAATTCCTCACAAAATGGCGGTCGCGTCTATGAGCTTCAACCTAGTCGGAGCTTTCAGAGGGATGGCTCTGAGCTCAAGCTCCTCAACCTCCTCCTCTTTCTTCAGAGGCGACTTGGGCTCCCTACAACTGGGCCCAAGGCTGTCGTTGTCTACGACCCAACGGAGATTGCCGTTGACGATTCAAAACGCTCACAAGAAGGGAGCTGGGAGTACCAAGAACGGTCGCGACTCCAAAGGCCAAAGGCTCGGCGTCAAGATTTACGGCGACCAGGTCGCCAAGCCCGGCGCTATCATCATACGTCAGCGTGGCACCAAGGTGAATTATTCCCGAAATATCCTTTGCTTTAAAGCTGTTGAATACTATGAATTGGTTTTGGTGGTGTGACTAGTGGGAAACAAAGGTTGGGACTTGGTGTTGTTTAAACACTTAAACTCACTTTGTGTTACTAGAACTGCTTAGATGTAGTGAATTGAAATGTCTGCCTTGTGAACTATGATTTTAGGCAGTGTGGTTTGATGAAGCTATTTGGTAGTAAAGAGACATGTTTTGTCAGTGTTTCAACTTGGATGTAATTAAAGGCATTCAAGGCTGTATTTTTGGGCAGTAATCTGAATGTTCCAATGCTCTTACTGGTGAACAGTTTGGGTTTATGAAAGATGCGGTTTCTTTGATGTAATATCGGTTTGACATTGAGATGTTGTTTTGTTGTTTCGCATTGTTTTTAGTTCCATGCGGGGAAGAATGTTGGGCTCGGCAAGGACCATACCATCTTCTCTTTGATAGATGGCTTGGTTAAGTTTGAGAAGTTCGGACCAGACAGGAAGAAGGTTTGATTTGGAGCTTCCGAACTTTACAGTTGCTGGTTTGAAAGACTGTAGTGTGTACACTCTTACTAGATGCTTACTTGAATGTTTGACAGGTGAGTGTTTATCCTCGGGAGATACAGCCTGAAAATCCCAACAGCTACAGGGTTAGGAAGAGGGAGAACTTCAAGCTGCAACGCGAGAAAAAGAAAGCTAGAAAGGAAGCATATATCCTTCAGAACAAACCACAACTGGTTCTTGCATCTGCAGATAATGGTGCAGAGAACAATCCACTTTGTTGATTGTTGCACATCTCCTAAATGAAGTGCCATCAAATGCAGAGCATGATTCTTTTCCTTTTTGTATAATTTTGTATTCAAACTACTGAGAAGTCTCTGATGTTGTATCAGGTATGCAGATTTTACTAGTCCCTCTCTTTTGTACCTCACTTATATGCAAGACTGAAACTCATTAGTGCAATGTTCTAGTGATGCTTCGACATTCATGGAACTTTGGATTCATATTATTTTGTCATTCATCAGACGATTTTTTAGGAACGATTGTACAGGAGGCTCATAATTCATTGTTCATGTCTGAATCTCACCACAATGTGCTTCTGACCTTGCAAATCGTCAGCAAGCTTTTCGATTTAGGTGAACGAACATTTAGATCTTGTCAGCTCTTAGAACTAGCAAAGCCAAAACTAAACTACATGTGAGAATAGAGCTTCCATGCTGATTGTGAAACAGAAACAAGTTGATTTGATCAGTGAGAGAAAACTAGAATCTTTCTTAATAGACTAAAAATGGGTAAACTTTAAGCATCACAATGCACTTGGCGGTAGTCTGGTAGATCTGTTCCCTATTTAGTGTTCGTCAATAGCTCCATCTTCTTTCTTACAAGTGCCAAATGACCTGCACCACAACAATCATTGCAGAATCAGGAAGACAGGAATTCACTTAGTTTTTTATACTCACATCTATTAATGATTCTTCAACACAATATTAATGTACAAATGGATCTGTATGAAACTCATACAAGTGATATATCATCAGTCACAAACAAGTTGCTCAATAATTGTTTGATCATGCAAGCAGATTAGTCAGAGGATCTTTCCTAAGCAGCTCCGACGATGATGTTGTTGATGGGGATGAAGATGAGCTTCACAAAGAAGCCAACGAATCCCGATGTTGTTGATGGGGATGAAGATGAGCTTCACAAAGAAGCCAACGAATCCCATCACCAGGAACCCGATGGCCGTACGGACCGCCACCTTTGTGAACTCTGTTGCATGCAAAACGCACCGTATCAATCTAGCTTTATTATACAAAACTATCGATACGATTGGGATTTACACACTGCATCAATGATTCAATGTACATCACTGAATCGATGGCGTCCATTTCTTAAGGAATTCTGGAATTCAAGGCGAAGAAACACCAAGATATGAGACGAATGAGTATAATGAAAAAAACAGGGGATTTTATAGTCGGCTGCCATTTAACTTAGGTGTTTTAAACGAGCACTATTTGATGCTGCTGTTTTGGTTTGAAAGAGAGATGCCCCAAATGTAAATGTCATTGAAGTTACAGAAGATCGAAGGTAACACATGAAGCACCTTGCTTAAGTCGTCAAGATTACAACCACCACCACATCAGTGTTTCCTTAGTCTTTGACACCAGACACTCAGCTAACGAAAACAAATCCTCGACAACATTCAAAATCTTCCAAGGCGAATCCCACAATATCTTTTTAAGTACATTTTGAGAAGCCACTATGTAATTGCTCTGGTGGAAGGCAAAGAAGAATAGTGGGTTGTGAGGTCGAGATCTCTTTGTTTTAACTTATGTGGAGTCTGGTTTTTTCTCACGTTGAACAGTTTGGGGGTCAAAAGTCAGGCCTCGAGTATTTCGACGACCAAAGCTGATGGATGAGGGACTGGGGTCTGAAGTGCTTAACTTGGAAACAGCAGATGCAAGATTAGCAATATCTTCATTTCCAACATCCATATTAGAAGCATCAGGTTTCTTGAGATTTGCTTGCTTCAGTTGATTCTTCTTCTTCTGTTTTCTCGAATGAGCAGTGTCATCAGTGACTTCATTTTCCACTTCCATATCAGATGTATCTGCTTTCTTAACAAAAGCTTGCTTTCTTTGGTTCTTCTGCCTGCGTTTTTTGGAAGGAGGAGCCTTCTTGAAAAACTCAAATGAAGTGGGGAACTTATGCTTATCCACCAGATGCTGTTGTCTGCTTTTATAGCTCTTCAATTTCAAATCACAGCCTTCTACAAGGCATTCATACTGTTACAGACAGACATTCAAACCAAATCAAAGGACTTAAACCAGTAAGGAAGTTCAATAACAAGATGTACGATATAAAAGACCAGAAAGCACATGTATTAATAAGTATCATCTAGCATATTACTGTATACTATTAGCCATCTTCATGCTATTATAACCTCTATATACTTGTCTGATTAGAAATTTGAAGAATAACACTGTTGAGTCTAAGATAACAATTTGATCCAAGTTTTAGAAGCCATAAAAGTGAGTTCTAAAATTAATGTTTGAGCTTTGCTCTTACTCCACACAAAAAAAACTTAACAATATAAATTGGCAGGGAACTGTCAAATAGACTAGTGGAGACAAAAGCACAACATCACAATCAATGGGGTAAACAGAAACGTATCACATCATCATCACTCCTCAGACGATATCAACATAGAACAATATAAGCAAGGAAATACCATGGGATCACCGCGCGCGACTTTGGCCTCAAAGAAAGAACTGTGTGCTTCAGAAACATGAATGCCCAGCAGCCGCGACGTCGGATAGACTCTAGAGCACACAGAGCAAGATGCAGTGTGACGAGCATTGTAATGCTCTTCAAAGTCCTCCAAGCAAATCAATCTCGCTCCACAACCGACAACGGGACAGAAAACACCCCTGCACCCACACACATCAAATCAATCCCCCAAAACCTTTCATCTTTCAATATCCTACTTAAACCCCACACATTGACTACACTACAAAACTCTAATGCCACTCATGAATACCTGCCTTCCTCATCCACGAAAGTCCGAAGCTCTCGCTTCTCATCTTCAGTCAAATCCAGCGCAAGCTACACAATATTACGGTAATTTTATTAAACATTCAAACTCAATTCAACTATATTTGCAAGACAAAAAAAATTGAAAATTGAAATTTGAAATTTGAAATTGAGAAATGAAAGAGAAGGACGAACCTGTTTGACGAGCAACTCCCGTTCGATGTTGCCGGAGGCGAAGAAGGGAGATTCAGGGTCAAACTTCCGACGGAGGGCTATCCAGTACGGAAACCCTAATTCTAATTCCATCGCCATATCCTTTTTCTTGCTAACTGAACCGAGAGAGTGAGAGAGATGATCCAGACGCCTGTAGTGTGCTGTGAACTGAAACGCAACGTTTTGCGGTTTTAATGTAAGAGGGTTATGGTTTGGGCTTGTTTCATTGGATAGATTGGTTTGGGCTTTTGGTAGCCCAAAGAAAAAATTCGGTGCGGATTTTCTAGTTTTGGGATTGGTCCTTTGTTGATTAGGAAAGTCTAGCACTGTAGCTTAGGGGAGAGTCTAGCTTAAGGTATAAAAACTACAGCCTCCCTCAGGAAGAAATCAAACTGGTGGAGACAAACGTTGTTGCTGCCGCAGCAGCATACCGAAAACAATTGACTATGAAGACATCCTTTTAGAAATCTTAATCCGTGTACCAGCTCGGATTCTGCTCCGTTTCAAATGTGGGCGGAGCTATCTTGTTTCATGAAGGGGTCTGGACCTCCCTTAACATTTGTAATTCATTGCTTGATTATCATGTAAACCCCATACAAATCTAGAAAATTAGTGTTAATTTAATCATAAAACCCTTTTAATCAATGGATGTGACAAGAATGGAACAAATAAAAAGAGTAATTTGGGATTAAAAGTACTTAATGTATATTAATTACACTAAGTTTAGGAAAAAAATCAGAAATGTTGTTTAGATTTACATATTTTGCAATCAATTATCATCAATGTCTAGCTTAACCTTTATAAAACTTAATAAAGGATGTTTGAACGGTTAAATTTCACAATATAATTTTCTGTATCGTTATGTGTTTATATCTCACCTCCCAAGATCTAAATCCTGGTTCCGCCCCTGCAAATGTGTCTCCAAGCATTGGTTCTCTTTGATTTCTGACCCCTAGTTCTGTCACCTCCACACCCTTCGGAACCGAACCCTTCTGCATCCGCGGTCTTTTGCGACCTATCTAGATTTTTTGGTTTTATCCCTCCCAATTTTGATCATGATCGGACTATTAGTACAATTTCTTGTACACCCAGCTGCAACCCTCTGAAACTCATTGTTAACCTATGTCATGACAACATTAAGATTATCCAGTCCAACAACGACCTCTTCTTGTACCATGCAACCTGAAATTGAATTGCCTGTTCAGTGTGAAAATGACTTTTCTCGAACAATTAGGGTTGAGACGTGTCAGTACCTATGAGTCAGGTACAACCTTGATCTTGATGCTTGTTCGCCTTCTGAGTTCTGACTTCTTCTCAAACAACTGTCGTACAGACACTGGTCGGGCCGATACTTAGGTTCTTCTTAGACCTAGCTAAGGAACAACTAGGATTTTTCTCCTATTCTCATGAAGCAGACGTTTCTTACTCAAACCAGAGTGGTTGAACAGAGCTATAAATCAAGATTGTGGCGCGTTCGCCAAAGATTTCCTTGACAAACCAGTGATATTTGCTAGAGTCTAACTCCAACAATGGTTTTACGGGTATTCGCATACGGATAGGGCTTTTATAAAGCGGTGATGGACTATTCGCTCATGGATGAGGCTTGGTGAGGTAGAAGAAGGAAGTGTCGACTGATCGGGCTTTGGTGAGTAGCAACAGAGAATGCCTACGGATAGGGTTTTGGTGAATAGCAATGGGGAATGCCTACAGATATGGCTTTGGTGAACAAAAAGACCCAGAAATTTTTTTGGTAGAGGTGCTTCGAGGGAGGCTTGTTTTGCAGTGTGCAAAAGTTGTTTTTTGATTGATTGGAGATGTCGGTCTTCATTCGCATAACCCCCTTATATAGTGAACACTAGGGTTTGTTCTTACTTGCGAGTCAAGGCAAATCAAATCTCTTGATCAACTAGGAAAGAAATCTCTCGAATGATTATGAAAACAAATCTTTATTCCTACAAACCAGCCAAGCATGACCTCAAAAGGAAAAAGAATATGTACAATTACTTAGACCGCAAAAATCGGTCCAATAAGCTCAAAGAATCTGCATTCGCTGAAAATATATTATTTTGGCTCAAACACTATCCTCTGTTATTCATAACTTCGATATGCTACGCGTTAATAGACCTCTGTATCATTATGATCCCAATCCCACAACCAACCATTTCACCAAACTTGTTCCTCCAGCTGCCACTGCAGCCACTACTAGTTTACCTCGAATATTCGGCTGCGCTTAGGCTTTTGACCAATCCAATTCGCCTCTTCACAAGGTGGTCTTCATTTGGGCCCGTGATGAACTGAGTCCATGGGGCTCGTGTAGTTACCATAACATAGAGATATATTCTTCCGAGACTCAAAGTTGGAAGCTTCTCGATTCTTCATTTTTTTTGGCAAATTCTCGATTCTTCATTTGAGAAACCGGATGTTTGTAGAAAAAAAACAAGTGTTTGATTGACACCCGACTTCAAGTGGGGCGGGCTTCTAGTCCTTGACAGAGCCCAATTAACTCTCTTGAAAGCACCAATCTTTTTTTTCCTTTTTTTTATTTTGTTTTTTTACTCTCGGTGATTGAAGTTTGGTTCGCTGTAATTTCACATATTCAGCATGTTTATTTTTAGTATGAACAGTGCCCTCTCAAGCTTTGTGTATGGAACCTACTTTAGGCGTACAAAGCTTGAATGTCTTATTCTTCAAGTCACTGACAATTCTTTGCATGATTTCAGCTTATGGACGCAAGCGGCTATATCCATACTGAGAGCTTTTGATGAAAATGGGAGGGTGTTCGAACAAGGCCTAGAGTACAACAGATCGTCATTGTTGAGCTTCATTCCTGTCCAACCAGCTCCTAAGGACATAATCACTTGGGTGACTGAGGTACAAGTTCATTCAGGGTACCTAACCTTTGATTAGAATTCTGAGAATCAAGCAATAAGAACATGTCGAACTCAAGGTGCAGTATTTCAAGCTCATACGTTGGAAAAGGTCAACAATGCTGCAAAGGGTGATTCCTTTACTCCTCAGGAGGATTTCTATCCCCTTCTCCATAAGATGCTTCAAGAGAATGAAAATTGGAAACAAGCCCGTTCCTTTCGGGGAGTAGCAACTTTTGCGTTCGATATGATGGATTGGACCGATTGTATAACAAGGAAATTTGGAGGTATTCTGGAGCAGGCAGGGATACTTGGTGCCGTTGGAGTCTCATGTTTTCCATATCACTGTTCTACTAACGTGTGGAAACTGGAAAGCATTTTGCGAATTATGGGGGCCACTAACCAACACATTACACCATGGTAATGGTGAAATGGGCATCTCATTATATGACCTGAAAGTGATCGGAGGTTTGTCGATCCTGGGGTATCCTTATGAGGAATTTGTTCCCGAACATCGAGCTTATGATCGCTACCCTTCCACAGTTGTTGAGCTCTTACGTATTTATTCTCGGCTGTGTACCACCTACCAGAGAGATTCCATTTACTGGGATGAGTGGGCGAATCACTTTTACCGTGGGAAGCTGTTATATGCGGCTTACAGAGAAAGTGCAAACAAAAAAGCCTGTCTGTCCCATGACAGATTTGGAAAACGTCATCTTGACATGACTATTTCGAAGGAGGGCGAATTGGCTGCATTCTTGGCCTATTGCCTCAGCAGGTTTGTCTTACCTTATAGTAATTCCAATCTTCGTCCTGAAACATTTTATATTTTTTCTTTG
This sequence comes from Comarum palustre, assembly GCA_951800085.1. Taxonomy (NCBI): domain Eukaryota; kingdom Viridiplantae; phylum Streptophyta; class Magnoliopsida; order Rosales; family Rosaceae; genus Comarum; species Comarum palustre. The sequence continues at coordinate 559,606 of OX637572.1, read as the reverse complement.
ATGGCACAAGGACACAGGATTTCCCTCGCACCTCCAGTGTTAGGCTATATTTATCATGGCCTCGGCTCAGCCGTCACAGATTTAGGGGGGTGTGGTAACTCCCGGGTCTGTTTTCCGGTTCATTATGTCATAGGCTGGCCCGGAGAGCACTTCCCATATTTATATAAGGCCCGAGCTGATAGCGACTTCCCGACTTATCATCAGCATTTGGCTAGGTACGGTGGAATTGAAGCTGTTGATATATATATTTCATCGGCTAGACGCGTCTTCAGAACTGATATGTCTGCTATTTACAGTCCTAGCTCCTTTATCGAAGAGAATGGTTGTTTCTTGACTGACAACTGCGATGTATCAAGTGATCAGTTTGAGTTGTTGGTTTGCATGCGCTCTTCGTTGCTAGCTATAAGAGTGGGATGTGATCTTTATTTGGAGCCATACTACCCTAACAGGTTTGCTCGCCAATTCCGCTTTGACCAAGGGGTTCCTTTCAACAAGCTTAGTTTTGGTTTAGCAAGGAGGCGTCAGTGTTGCGTTGAGGACTTGGCAAAAGCCTAACATATGCTTCTTCAAGCCAACACAGGCACTCGCTTCTATATTCCCCACTCCACCTATAACAGGACATGCACATGGACATATTGCAGGTTGTGGTTGAGAGCTTGTGCTCCATATTTAGGTAGGTCTGTGTCGAATGTTTATTTGACATTGACAAAACGTCGCCTTGAGAAGAAAGATAACGTTTTTGTGATCAAGTCCATCAGACAGTTCTCGTCAAACTTGCAGAGAGAAATCCTGCTTTCAGAGGAGACGAGAAGAAATACTTAAAGCAGAAGTAAGCCGACTGCTCATAGTAAGCATTCCTCGTACAAAAGAACAGACAAGTCAAGTGAACACCAGAAAATAGCTCACAATGGTCATGACGATAGGACTCCAAAACGTCATCGAGATGATTATCATAGCGCTAAAGACAATAAGAAAGCATCATTTGAGGGTGACGTGGCAAAGAGGGGCTTTGCTGAACCACGGTTTGAAAGATATGATTGTCATGATGGTGATACTACTCTCATACTTGCTGATTTTGTTAAAGATAGGGATGCCCCCAGGGTTACTACCCCGAAGCTAAAATCAGTAGTATCACGGGTTTTTGAGAGCTTGAGCCGCAGGCCTGAAATTTGAAACCAAGGTTAAATGTGAGGACCCAATCAGGGTTATCCTTTTTAATCTAAAGTAAACATTATGGGGTCTATCTCAAGGAAATTTTTTACCAGAAACCGCCCTTTAAAATGGACAACCCTGCTTGCAATTAAACAAAAACACTTCCACAATCGAATTCAACTAAACTATACTGGGGCAATTAGAGCATTCTACGTGGAAGCAACACCTAAATAGACTAGATCGCGACAGCAGAATGATTTGACTATGCCTCGTCTTCAGTACGCATGACCTCCTCTCAGCAACCCTGCAATACTGGGCATTTGAAAACGAATGGCCCAGGGGAAAACATTTAAAAACATGTCGTTAGAGTGAGTGGACAAAAAGAATATCCAAGCGTATGAAAATAATCATTTTATGTTCTCCCTTTAATTTTTCAGAAAATCCATATGCATGCCTCGTCTGGAAAGAATTCCAAATAATCGTTCCGAAAACCAAAACGTAAAATGCCAATCTCATTGGCTTGTAAATCAACATTAAAAAATAGGAGAAGAGGTTTCACCATGACGGAGAGTCTCCTAGACTAGAGTCGGAGCTACTAAGTAATGAACGACCCTTCATGGCAGAGAGATTCCACCATGACTATGAGCCTCTCAAGCTAGGGTCAGAGCCAAATAAGGCTACTATTACACTGTTTCACTTCTAAAGTGGGGCCCGTATGGCTAGCTAGCAATGATAATATATATATATATATAACGATCCTTCATGGTGAAGAAAACAAATATGAAAAGTCATTAATATATGACTCCTCCCCCGTAAATTAATACATGCATTTCATACATAAGGCACGGTTTTCCGACTGTCCTCAAAACTATGGCCATAAAACAAACATTCTAAATTTAATCAATAATTCACAGATTTCAGCCGACATAACATAGGAACTTACGGAAGGGGAGCAACCCACCTTCCTGGCCCCACCGGCTCATTAAGTCAATAAAAATCATGTTGTTTAACTTAAAAACACGACATGCTGAGCCGAACCGAACTGTCGGTAAACCGAATTTTCGACACAGATCGGTACGGCTCCGGTTCAGATATCGGCTGGTTCGGTTGGCTCGGCTCAAAATGCCAGCCCTAGTTTTTGTTGTTTGCTTCTGGGCCTGAGTAACCATTGTAACCAAATTTTGCCGGACGGGAGGTCGAGGACCACTTTCGATGGGCCTTTTAGGTTTGGGCTTATTTTAATTAATAAATTGGCTTGGGCTTTTGGTAAACGTCCACATCCTTATATACGTATATATTTAACTTTCCCCGACAACGTATTCTTCTCCGTCTTGTTGGACCTGCAACTCTCATCTGGCGATCTGGGTGACTGCGTGAACTGAACCCTAAGACAAACCAGAGCATCATCCATGCCCAGCTCACCAAATCTGATCCGGACATCTAGACGCAGAAAAACCATTCTTTTCTGTAAGTATTTTAGTGCTTCGCTCGCTCGTATGTAAACTTATTGGGGTCAGATAGATAAACATTTCCATTGAATTGATTGATTCTCGAATTTTTTACTGCTTGCCTGACTTGGGTTGTTTTCCTTTTGTTCATCTTCTTTGTTTCACTACAATCGTCCTATCATAATCGATTGAGGATTTGGTGGTGCCGGCTCTCAGATCTCATATCTCTCCCAATTAGAAAAACCCAGAAATTAACCTTTGTCCTTCTATTTGTTCCCCTCAACTATGTCTCTTCCAATTAGAAAACCCAGCATGTTAAACTTATGTTCTTCTATTGATTCAATGTCCTCCATTTTTAACTTATCCACATGTCTCCTTGAATTTAACTTAAGTGTGTCCTTCAATTTGAGTTGTTTTTTGTCTTCTATTTGGGTTGGGATTGCTGTCCTTTTTTACTTAGGAGACTCTAGGTCTTATAAAGCTTAGCCCTTCCCCCTTCCCCTCTTGGAACCAAAAACCAAGTTAGAGCCTTTAAGATAGAAACCAATTTGATGAAGAGACTAAATCGCTGCAGCAGCAGCAGCAGCTTACTAGAAACCATATGGGACTATGACGATATCTTTTCGGAAATCCTTGTCCGTGTTCCAGCTCGAAGTCTGCTCCGCTTCAAATGCGTCTCCAAGCATTGGCTCTCTTTTATCTCTGACCCCAAGTTCTGTCACCTTCACACCCTTCGGAACTGGAACCCTTCCACATCCGGGGTCTTTTGCGACCTATCCAGATTTTTTGGTTTTATCCCTCTCGATTTCGATCATGATCGAACTACTAGTACAGGGTCTGGTGCACCCAACTGCAACCCTCTGAGATTCATTGCCAACCTATGTCATGACAACATTAAGATTATCCAGTCCTGCAACGGCCTCTTCTTGTGCCATCCTGAAATTGTACTGCCATCTGTTATCCACAAGTCGGACGTGCGACGAGTTAAGACACCTCTTTATCATTATGTTATAAATCCCACAACCAACCAGTTCACCAAACTTGTTCCTCCAGCTGCCACCGCTGCCACTACAACTGAACCCCGAATCTTCGGCTGTGCTTTGGCTTTTGACCCTTCCAGATCGCCACATTACAAGGTGGTCTTCCTGTGGGCCCGTGATGAACCAAGTTCGTCGGGCTGGTGCAGTTACCATCACATAGAGATATATTCTTCCGAGACTCGAAGTTGGAGGCTTCTCGATTCTTCTTTCGAGACTCAAGGTCAAATTTCCTACCAAGTTGGGGTATACTGCAACGGTGCAGTTCACTGGGTTGGCTTGTTTTGTGAGATTGCATATTATCACTTAGAAGAAGAGCTTCTTGGATTGGTTGATGGTCTTCCTCGTTGTGAGGAGAACTGGGAAACTAGGGAGTATAGATACTTTAAGGAGTCTAGTGACGGCCATTTGCATCTTATTGATATTTATTCACCTTGCTTTACTAAATTTGAAGTTTTGGAGATGGGGAGAGACTACAATGGGTGGTTTGTCAAGTACAATGTGGATCTTGATCCTTTATGCATTGCTTACCCATGCATTAAGGTGTTTTGTGTTCTCTTTCTTGCTAATGGGGAAAATGATGAGGAAAGTTCATCTCTGTTGCTGCATGCTCCTGGAAAAGTCTTCTCCTATAATCTTAAGAGTAACTCCTTCAAATTGTTCGACTTAACACCCCAAGCCGGCGTTGATGATTCCTTTCAAAGAGTTGGTGACCGTAATTATCGATATATGGAGTCCCTGGCTTGCGTGTGAAGGATTTTCCATTTTTTTTGTCTCTGCTACTTCAAGAACTGCTAGTTTGGTATCGGAAAAGTTGTATAACTTGTGCGTGTATTTGATAACAAGTATGGATTGTCATTGTCTTTCCATTTCTTATAGAAACTGTAAGGTACGTTTTCTTTTTCACCAATGATACTGATATGCAAACATGTACCATAAGATATTAAAGAAGTATGGACTATCATTATAGTTATTCGCTCACAAACAGTGTACGCACAGTATCGTGCAACAAGTTCTTAATCATGGCAGCAGGTGATTCCTCGGAGGGCTTCTCCTGGACTACATTGTGACCAGCATTGGCAAGAATTACAATATGTAGTTCAGGGTGTAGTACATCTTAGGGTGTGGTAGACGCATATCCCATGATAAAACGCATATACCGTTACACATATCCCAGGGTGTGGAGGCTTATAGTGAAAGTTCGACCAAAGAACAAAGTTTAACGAGAGCAGGGTATGTCGGATATCCGTTACTCTAGCATTTATCATTTTCAACAATTTGTTGAAAGAAAAACAAATTTCCCTTCGTTGGTATATTTGTCAATCAGTCAGATCAGGTGAACGCAAGCAACATCATTGCTCAGGCGCGGGAGCACCGTGCGGGACGGAATGAGACGAAACAGCGACAGCCGTCCGATTTTTAATGAATTGATCATGTCTGTTGGATCAATTCATTAAAGATCGAACGGCTGTCGTCGTTTCGTCCTGAGCTTGAGCAGTCCGGACGCAAGTAAATAAAGTAATAAACGCATCAAAAAGATATTCTACTCCATAGTTCTGAACGACTAAAGCCACGCAATGATGCATTGTTTGTCTCCCAGCTCCTACTTTGATCTTTCTATATTTAACCAAGGCAGTTTCGTCACTTTACATGTTTTGTTTCACTTTTAATGTGAAAGTTAATAGTCTATGCCTTTCTTTCCCCTTTTTATTTTTTTTTTATTTTTTTTAAGATAGATTAAATGATTTCACTCCTACATTTCTTTCCTTTAAATCTTTTGCTTAGCACCTCGAAAAACAATGATCCACTTCATGTGTGAATAAGCGTATGGCTAGAATTGTCAAATAATAAGAGAATGAGCAAAATAATTTTCACAGGTAGGTTTATACAAAAGACACAGTTTGGTTACAACATTGCAAAAGCAGAGTTTTAGGTTCCTTTCTAGCTAAAATGTCTACTGGCTAAACATACTGCAGATAAGAAAACATTATATGGTTGGACTTTAAACAAACCATATACCATGAATTTATCATTCAAATGTAATATTTTTCTCAGTGGGTTCTTCAAGTCAAATCTGTGGGAAATTTCACAGCCAACACAAAACTTAGAAAGTTAGAATACAATTTGATGATCGTGTGTACCTGACAAGTGTGATTTGAAATAACTTGAAGAACTGGATGAAATTGAAAATTAAATGGTCTCCCTTGAGAGCCACTTATGGACATTACATACGGCTGAAATTGAATATACAAAATTAAAGAGAACATGAATATACTTTCTGTAGGCATACCAAGCAGATGAAGGAAAAGTATCGTCAAAATATAAACACAATGAGCAGAACAATGATAACTCTTCGAGTGAAAATTATTACCTGTGCAGAATCAACAGATTGGCCTTTGATTAGAGTCTTAGTGTTTTCAAAATGAACAGATTGGTAATCAACTCTGTACTTGCTGCAAAAGTGCTAAACCTGCTGACACGTGACCCTGAAGATCAGATCATAAACATTTTCGTTACATGAATGGAAGAAACAGAAGTTACAGATTTGATGCATCCGAAGTATTTTAGATAACTAACTTTTCATTTCTGGGGTCTAACTAAATTCTGTTCCTAATGCAATGAGACCATACTCTTCTTGCTTAACTTCCATGAGACATATATTGTAACAACAAACATTTGCTTCTTCAATTTCTTGTCTTGCCAATACATATAATCCGAAACATAAAATTGCAAATGAAAATTGTCTGAACCAAGACTTTAGGGGGGAGGGAAACAAAAATACTTACAAATTTCGGGAAAAGGATAAGCAAGAGATTTATAAACACAATTTTTCAACTTGATGCATCTGCTCGGACAGTAGGATTATCAGCCTCGCACAAATGAACCAATACTTGGACAGCAGAGAGCTGTGAATTACACATAGAGTCATTAAGTAAATAGAAATATCACAAGAAGCCAGGGTAAAGATCATAAAAATGAGTTTCAATTTTGTTATGTTTTTATTCTGAAGTAAAACCAGAAGAAGATCGGCACATTGCATGGAAAGTTTTGAGGATGCTTCTTTGTATGTCAGGTCCAGTTAAAGATATCAGTGAAAAGAGTTTGAAAATATCATCTTCAGAGTCTAACAATGATATATGATCCTCTGCGGCTTCTTGCTTGGCGGTTGATATGGCTAGGTGCATGATTGTTTCTGCTACCTGCTCACGCAAGGCTGGTGATGATAAGATGTGAGAATAAAGAAGCTCAGACAGTGGTCCAACTGCACCTTTTGAGGTAAGCTAGAGAGGTGTAGGCGATTTGGAAGGGTCAAAAGCCAAAGCATAGCCGAAGATTCGGGGCTGAGTAGTAGTGGAGGCTGCAGCAGCTGGAGGAATGACTTTGGAGAAATGGTTGGTTGTGGGATTGAGAACATAATAATAAAGGGGTGTATTAAGTATTAACTCATAGCAAATCGGAGTCATGAACAATAGGGGGTGGTACAATTTCTGGATGACAGAAGAAGAGGCCATTGCAGGACTGGATAATTTTAATGTTGTCATGACATAGGTTGGCAATGAATTTCAGAGGGTTGCAGTTGGGTGAACCAGACCCTGTACTGGTAGTTCGATCACGATCAAAATCAAGAGGGATAAAACCAATGGATCTGGATAGGTTGCACAAGACCGCGGAGGCGGAAGAGATCAGGTTCCGAAGGGTGTGAAGATGACAAAACTTGGGGTCAGAGATAAAGGAGAGCCAATGCTTGGAGACGCACTTGAAGCGGAGCAGAATTCGAGCTGGAACACGAACAAGGATTTCCGAAAATATATCCTCATAGTCCCATATGGTTTCTGGTATGCTGCTGCTGCTGCCGCAGCGTTTTAGTCTCTTCACCATACTAATTTCTCTCTCAAAGGCTCAATATTTGTTTTTGACTCCACAAGGGAATGGAGCTGGACTAAGCTTTATATAACTTAAACACTCCTAATTAACAAAGGACAGCAAAATCCCAACCCGAATAGATAACAAAAACCAACACAAATGGAAGGACATATTTAGTTGAAAGGAAAAAAAACAAAGGACAAACGCAACTTATATTCAAGGATACATGTGGATAAGTTAAAAAGGGAGGACACTGAATCAAGAGAAGAACATAAGTTAACATGCTGGGTTTTCTAAATGGGAAAGACATAAGTTGAAAGGAGCCAACAGAAGGAAAAAGTTTAATTTCCGGGGTTTTCTAATTGGGAGAGATATATAGATCTGAGAGCTGTCTACCCAAGTGTCACAGGACCTTGTGGTGAAATAAAGAAAGAAGAAGAAAACCCGACCCTTGTGTAAAAACAAAGAAGAAGAGCAAAGGAAAACAACCATTTCAGGCAAACATTAAAATTCGAGAATCAATCAATTCACTGGAAATGATTATCTATCTGACCCAAATAAAGTTAACATACGAGGGAAGCACTAAAATATTTACAGAATAGAATGGTCTTCTGCTTCTAGACATCTGGATCAGATTCAGTGACGAAGGGTTCAGTCTCGCTGTTGCCCAGATGGGGGAGTTGCAGTCGAACATCTGGAAACTGATACATTCAAACGAATGTCCGCTGTGGGCCTTTTTACCGAAAGTCCAAACCAATTTATGCGATGAAAGAAGCCCAAACCCAATAGGCCCATTGAAACCCCAAACTTCCTCGGTCTTCTCGCAGTAGGTTGGCAAGAAAAGGCTGTGGCGTTGGAATTAGAATTGGAAGGCCTTCCGTCGAAAGTTCGGTCCTCAATCTCCTTCGCGTTCAGCATTGCATCGTGATCTATTTCGTTAGTGTACTGTTTACAATACACCGGTTTTCTTTTCATTTTGTTATAACTGTTCGGTGTGAAAATGAATTTTCTCGAACAACCAGTACTTATGGGTCAGGTACAACCTTGATCTTTGATGCGTGTTCGTCTTATGTCTTCTCTTTAAACGACTGTTGTACATGCGGTGGTCAAGCCTGCACTTAGGCTGTACAGATCTAGCTGAAGGGCAACTAGGATTTTTCTAATCTTCTCGTGAAGCAGACGTTTCTTACTCGGACCGATGTGGTTGAGTAGAGCTATAAAGAAGGATTGCGGGTCGTTCACCAAAAGATTATCTGACAAACTTGAGATATTTGCTAAGGTTATTCACACTAACAATGGTTTTACGGGTATTCGCCGACGGATCGGTCTTTATGAAGCGGTGGTGGACTGTTCGCACACGGATAATGTTTGGTGAGTAAAAGCGGGTAATATTTACGGATAGGGCTTTGGTGAGGTAGAAGCAGGAACTGCCGACGAATCGGGCTTTGGTGGGTAACAACAAGTAATGCCTACGGATAAGGTTTTGGTAGACAAAAAGACTCGATAAATCTTTTTGATAGAGGTGCTCCGAGGGAGGCTTGTTTTGCAGTGTGCAAAAGTTGTATTTGATTGATTGGAGATGTCTGAATCATACACCTTGACCCCTTTAAATATTGAACACTAAATGTTCGTATTTGCGGATCAAGACATATCATACACCTTGCGGATCAAAAGTTGTATTTGATTGATTGGAGATGTCTGAATCATACACCTTGACCCCTTTAAATAGTGAACACTAAATGTTCGTACTTGCAGATCAAGGCATATCAAATCATATTCCAAAGATCATGAAAAGAATCATGAAGCAACCGGAAATCCTTGACGAACGTGACCTTAATTGAGAAGGAAAAATATTTATAATAACGTAGACCGCAAAAATCAGTCCAATGAACTATTCTGCAAGGCATTTGACGAAAAGATATTATTTCAGCCCAAACAAGCTAGGATTATACCTTTGGTACTTTATATTTTATGAGTATGCCATTTATGTAAATTTTTAAAGTATTCCACTTAGCAATTTAAGGGCTTCTGATGAGGAAAAACTATTCTCTTAGATATTGTAGTGAATAATCATGTCCTTATTTATTGTAAGAACCTTGAAAGATTAATATCTAATGAGTAAAAAATGTTTGTCATTAAATGAAAAAAAGTGGACCTTAAGAAATTAGAGTCTGCTAATTATAAATGGACTTTGCAAAACCTCTATAAGGACATCTCTAACAATTGGTCTAAAATCTAAACCTATATTCAAATTTTAGGCCACACAAACCTATAATTATTCATAAATGGTTTTGCATCTTCAACCCATGTAGCCAAAACCTAAACCTATTTGATTATTTTATATCATTATTTAATCACATATATGGAGTGAAACCTAATTGTTTAATTATATTATATCATTACATTAATAAAATATAACAATGGCCTATATCAACTTGTCCTCATAAATTATAGGTTTTGATCATATTTGGTTGAGTCAAAATAGAACACAATTTAGATAAATCATATTTTAACTCAACTTAACTAATGAGTTAGTGATGAAATTTTACAAATTATAAATCTGTTATAGATTTTAGACCACATGCTAAAGATGCTCTAATATCAATCCCCAACAGTCATGCAACAGGCAGGCAAGTATAGACTAGGATGGTTGTGTGCATAGCATACGCATCAAGTATGATAAAAATTTCCCTGCTACTACCTACTACCTACTACATGCTACTACTAGAACCTTGATCAAACTCGTGGACTTGGACGCCTGGACCAAGTATGCATGACTACATCTCTTAATATCTTATAGGCAATCAAGTTGGTATAAAGAATTGAAAGTTCGTCAATATTAATTCATCTGTATATCTTCATCTATATATAGGTCGGGATCCTTATAGTTATATACATATGAGAATTGAAGCAAGTCATAAATTTACCACGAGTGAAGAGAAGAGGAGAGAGCTTGTGATCAGTAAAGTATGGAGGTGTGGAGAGGGTTACTGTTAATGGTGGTTATGTTTTTTATGATGATTGGTATGCAGGGAAGAGGATCAGAAGCACAGTTAGTTGAAAATTTTTACAGCACTAGCTGCCCAAACGTGGAATCCATAGTGAAGCAGGCAGTCTCTACAAAATTCAGCCAAACCTTCACAACAATTCCGGCTACTCTCCGACTCTTTTTCCATGACTGCTTCGTCGAGGTACTTTGTTATAGTTTCGTATATATAATTCTTGTGTTCAAAGTTCAGACTCAAAATCTATGTCATATACGATACATGTAACAAATCAATGAATCATCCGTTCGTTTCTTGGTTGATCAATTTTGGACAGGGATGCGATGCCTCGATCATGATATCATCACCAAATGGGGACGCAGAGAAGGACTCGTCGGATAATCTTTCATTGGCCGGAGATGGATTTGACACCGTCATCAAGGCTAAGCAAGCCGTCGAAGCGCAATGCCCTGCCGTCGTTTCTTGTGCTGATATTTTGGCTCTTGCTGCCCGTGATGTTGTAGTTCTTGTTAGTCGATCATCCTCAACCTGAAAGATTTTTTTTTCGTACAGCTCTAATAAGTTGATTGATTAACTTGCATTGACATTTTTCGATTGCTTGGCTCAAATAAACTATGCTTTAATTAAGTGAAATTATTGTTTACATTTGTAGGCTGGAGGTCCAAACTTCAACGTAGAATTGGGACGTCGAGATGGACTAGTCTCCAAAGCCTCACGCGTCGCCGGAAACTTGCCGGGACCATCATTCGATCTTACACAACTCAACACCATGTTTTCGAAACACAAACTCACCCAAACCGACGTCATTGCATTATCGGGAGCACACACTCTAGGGTTTTCACACTGCAACCGCTTTGCCAACCGGTTGTACTCGTTCTCGTCAACCTCCGCCGTTGACCCGTCGTTGGATCCCGACTACGCCAAGCAGCTGATGTCAGCCTGCCCTAAGGACGTTGACCCTAGAATAGCCATCGACATGGACCCTCAAACCCCAAGAACGTTTGACAACGTCTACTACCAGAACTTGGTCGCCGGGAAGGGCTTGTTCACCTCAGACGAGGTTCTTTTCTCCGACTCGGCGTCTCAGTCAACTGTCGTGGACTTTGCTAACAGCCCCGGTGAGTTTAGCGGAGCCTTCATCACTGCCATGAGGAAGCTCGGAAGGGTCGACGTTAAGACTGGTAGTCAAGGGGAGATTAGGACGGACTGCAACGCCTTCAATTCATGATCGCGATCAATCTCTTCCTCTTGAAGCAATAATGTTGTGCATGCATGGCAACCTACTGATTCATCTATATTGTGTAAAATAAATGATGAAAGGAAAATCGTAATTTTTGGTCACTACTACGAACGTTTTGAATTATGGTTTATCTAATTATGATCGTTTTACAGTAATTTGAGTATATAATTCGATGATTCTCAAAAGATCATCATCATATTGATTTGTTAACATGCATTGCTTCTCCCCACACGCCATTAGAATTTTCAAATTTGAGCTTGGATATGTGCTTTGCCTTTGAAGATGCGATTAGCTAATTAAAGTGGATTTGTTACTTGGTCGTTTTCATGTCAATTGTCAAACCAGCGCGCAAGTGATGACTAACGATAAGTTGTATTAATATATAGGGTTGGCTACGCTTTATACTATTATAGATTATAGAAAGATGTAAGAATCACTATAAGCTAGACAGAGCGATATATATACTATAGAAATTCATAGTAATGACAGCTAAAATTGCTGTAAAATTAAGGAGTAATTTTGAATACATGTTTACTCGGATATACACGTACACATATGGCTCTAACTCTTTACTCTACAAGAAGGTGACCACCCAACACCCTACAACAACAACAGTGCTATAGGGTTAGAACGTGGTTACAACTTACTAAGACACTGACTCATTGAGATTAAAGTGTCGGACTCTACAGCAAGAATGTGTATGCATGACTCTAGCTACTTGCACAGTTTATATATGCTAACCCAGAAACGAGAATGGGATTGATTTCCTTGATCTTATTGATCGATGAGTCGATCACTTTGGATATCAAGTAGGGTTATAAACAGGTTTAGTAATGATACGTAGTACGGTCTATGTAACGGTAGACGTAGAGTATAATGTATATCATACAACCCTTTATAATTGACTCCACATACATACAAAGCATTTTTACAGCAATGGACGGTATTAAATAAGGATATACGCAATTCCGCCAAGAACTCTGAACCAGGTGTAATTACTAGAAGCTTTTGTTTAACACAGAATGTTTCTTCCCCGCACGCCACTAGAATTTCCAATTTGAACAATATATAATTTGTGCTTTGCGTTTGACGATATTTTAACTGATTAAGGGGATCTGTTACTTTGTCGATTTCATGTAAATTTTCAAACAAGCAAGGAATGACTAACGATGAGCTGTATATATACAGGGGTTGGCTAAGCGTTCATATTTATCAGAAAGATGTAAGAAATCACTGTAAGACTAAGAGCGAGCTATAATAATTCATACTAATGATAGCTGAAATTGTTATAGGAGTCTTTTTGCATACATCTTACTGGGACATAACATACACGTACACATATGGCTCTAACTCTTAACTCTGCAAGACAGTGACCACCCAACACCCTACAACAACAGTTCTATAGGCCAAGTATGAATGCATGACTACATCAATCCTTTCACAGATATGGTAAGTCTGAGGAGTCACCACCATGGTCTTCATCAATTCCCTTGTGTATATTAGTAACTGTGTCACCACGGCCAGAGAGAGAGATCGAGAGAGAATAGAAGGATATAGCACAGTGGAGGTATGGAGAGGCTTGTTGGTGCTTTCGGGTTTGTTTTTGATGACGATTGGTATGCAGGGGAGGGGATCGGAAGCACGTTTAGTAGAAAACTTCTATAGCTCTAGTTGTCCAAATGTTGAAGCAATACCGCAATAGTGAAGCAGGCAGTCTCTACGAAACTCAGCCAAACTCCTGTAACAATTCCGGGTACTCTGCGACTGTTTTTCCATGACTGCTTTATTGAGGTAGGAATCTTTTAGCTTCTTTCCTATAGATACATCGTAGGTCAACGCCTTCCTCTCCTCTGCGCAAAAGTCCTACTGGACGTGCCAAATGTTTGGTGTGAAAATGGATTTTCTCGAACAACCAGTCTTGAGGCGTGCTAGTACCTAACCTTTTTATCCACCGGAGCAGATGAATTTGTCAAGTATTGTATTATAGGTTGTCACCAATCAACATCAATAGGATCCAGCGTTGCCACCAACCACTCATCATTAATCTCCTGGCGAGCCATAAAACAAGGTAAAGTACGTTTTTCCACTTTAAGGATCCGTTCACGAACACCATCAGCCAAACTGACACCAGTAGCAATTTGTGCTAACTCATTCACCGTGAAATTCTTCTCTCTAGGTATGTAATCAAGCATAACATCTGCAAATTTATCCAACAATTCCATTGCTCTCTCTCAGAAAAGGATTAGCCCAAAAACAATACACTTGTACACACCTCTAAGTTGGTTAATCACCAAGAGTAAATCACCCAACACTTGTATATGGAGACCTTGGCTTGTGTGTGACGGCGTTTGGTTTTGTTCTGTTTTCTGTTTTTGTGCTACCTCAACAACTCAGTTTGGTATCAATAAAAAAACAACTCAGTTTGGTGTCCGAAAAGTTTGTACCAGTAGTGCCTGTATTTGACAATTGATGTCATTCTAATAAGTATGGGTTTTCATGTTTAGCATTTGTATTAAAAAGCATATATTGACTCTTTAACGTGTTGGGTTTCTAGCGTACTGTGTTTATATTAAGAGGTAAGTTCATCATTAGTCTCTCAATTTTTGTGACAAGACCAATGTAATATCCAAATTCTAAACTTTTTTAGTGTGATACCTGATCATTTGTTATGATATTAATGAGATGATTCCGTCCAGTTTCTATTACGACGCCGTCAAATTAGTGATGTGACAAACAGTGGTGGGTAACCACCAATGCCTCAACTCTTATGACAATGTCAATGTGATATCCAATTTCTAAAACCTGCTAATATGATACTCATACTTAATTTTCGCTATTCATGTGAGACCGTCCTAATCCAAGTAAAACTAGGGCATAGCTTCCTCGCTTTAAGTTTCCATACTCAATATCCATCAATATATATTCAAATCCTTTCTTCCATAACTTACCGAATCAAATCATCTTCCAACTTCCTCCTACAGTTCTACCTTGATCACTATATATGTGTATGTTGGGTTTGAACCGGGGGTGAAAAAGAGAGACAATAATACTTTTTCCTAGGGGTGGGAATTTGGACCCGAAATCCCGATCCCGAACCCGTTCATCTCGTACCGATACCGAGCGGGACGGGACAAAAATTTCAGATACGACGTCCCGATACCGAACCCGATCCCGAATTTCTTAAATGGGTCGGGATCGGTATAGGCTCTATCCGTCCCGATCCCGAACCCGTCCTGAATTTTTAGTAGAAATGTAGCTATTTAGAACTAAAAATTGCATATTTTCAGGATCGGGATCAAGATTGGTCCCGACATGTCCCGAATCCCGACCCGTCCCGTACCGAATTTCGGGATTGAGATCGGTATCGGAATTACTATATTAACTTCGGGATCAGGATCGGGATAGGTCAAATCCCGACCCGTCCCGTACCGATCCCAGCCCTACTTTTTCCTTTCTTATTTCTCTCTCCTTATCAATTATTAATTATATTATTAATTTTAATAATTTATTACTGCTAAATTAAAGATTGATGAATTTGCCCATCAATGTTTAACGAAAACACGTTAGATTACAGAGAATGTAAGGGTATGTACATATTTTCGGTTGATATTATAAGTTCATATATCATAATGATTGTTTTGAAACTTAAAACACCAAAATTATAAGTGAATCATTTGTCATATACTATTCTTAAAATTTTTCCAATGCATTTCTTTCCTTTCTATCTTCTGCTTAGCTTCTCGGGAACATGAATCCACTTAGCATGTGTTAAGCACTTAAGCCTATGGCTAGAATTGTTATATAATAAGAGAATGAACAAATATATTGTATAATAAGAGAATAGATAAATTCACCATCAGTCTCTTAACTCTTATGACAAGACCAATATGATACCTAAACTTTATCAATGTGATACCTGATCTTTTGTTATGATATCAATGAGATGCCTCCGTCCACTTTCCGTAACGGCACCGTCAAATTAGTGATGTGGCCGAAAAACAACTGTGGGATAACCACCAGTCCCTTAACTCGCGTGTCAAGACCAATGTGATACCTAAATTCTAAAAAATGTCAATGTGATACCCAAATTCTAAAAAATGTCAATGTGATACCCATACTTAATTTTGCGAGATGTTGCACAAAACAAGGTGTGTTGGTCTGTAAGTAGGCTTTTGGGTTCAGTGGGCCAAACTAACGATGGGCCTTTTAGGTTTAGGCTTCTCATTGCATAAATTGGTTTGGGGTTTTGGTACAGACTACAGACCACAATTGATTTTATATATATATATATATATATATTTTATATATATATATAACCGTTTCCCCGACAAACATTTTTCTCCGTCATGTTCGACCTGCAACTCTCCCATCTGGGCGACCGCGAGAACTGAAGCCAGAGAATCATCCATACCCAGGTCACCTAATCTGATCTGGATGTATAGAACCAGAAAACCCATTGATGTAAGCATTTTAGATCTTCGCTATTATGTGAACTTCATTGGGTCAGATAGTTAAATATTTCCATTGAATGAAATGATTTTCGAATTTTAATGTTTGCCTGACTTGGATTGTTTTCCTTTTGTTCTTCTTCTTTGTTTCTTCACAAGGTTCAGGTTCTCTTCTTTGTTTCACTACAATCGTCCTGTGAGAATTGATTGAGGATTCGGTGGTGCCGGCTCTCAGATCTTACATCTCCCGATTAGAAAACTCAGCAGGTTAACTTATGTTCATCTATTGATGCAATGTCCTTCCCTTTTGTAAGTTGGTTTTTGTTTTCTGTTTGTGCTGGGATTGCTGTCCTATGTTACTTGGGGAAATCTCAGTTATATAAAGCTTTGTCCCTCCCCTCTTGGAATCAAAAACCAAGTTAGAGCCTTTAAGATAGAAACCAATATGATGAAGAGACTAAAACGCTGCAGCAGCAGCAGCTTACTAGAAACCATATGGGACTATGACGATATCTTTTCGGAAATCCTTGTCCGTGTTCCAGCTCCAAGTCTGCTCCGCTTCAAATGCGTCTCCAAGCATTGGCTCTCTTTTATCTCTGACCCCAAGTTCTGTCACCTTCACACCCTTCGGAACCAGAACCCTTCTGCCTCGGCCGTCTTTGGCAACCTATCCAGAGACATTGGTTTTATCCCTCTCGAATTTTATCATGATCAAACCACTAGTACAGGGTCTGGTTCACTCAGCTGCAACCCTCTGAAATTCATTGCGAACCTATGTCATGACAACATTAAGATTATCCAGTCCTGCAACGGCCTCTTCTTGTGCCATCCTGAAATTGTATTGCCATCTGTTATTCATGACACCGATGTACTACGAGTTAATAGACCTCTGTATCATTATGTTCTCAATCCCACAACCAACCAGTTCACCAAACTTGTTCCTCCAGCTGCCGCTGCCGCCACTACTGATTTGCCTCGAATATTTGGCTGTGCTTTGGCTTTTGACCCTTCCAAATCACCTCATTACAAGGTGGTCTTCATTTGGGCCCGTGATGAACCGAGTCCATGGGGCTGGTGCAGTTACCATAACATAGAGATATATTCTTCAGAGACTCGAAGTTGGAGGCTTCTCGATTCTTCTTTCGAGACTCAAGGTCAAATTTCCTACCAAGATGGGGTATACTGCAACGGTGCAATTCACTGGGTTGGCGCTATTTGTGAGACGGCATATTATCACTTAGAAGAAGAGAGTGTTGGATTGGTTGATGGTCTTCCTCATTGTGAGGAGAAATGGGAAACTAGGGAGTATAGATACTTTAAGGAGTCTCGTGACGGCCATTTGCATCTTATTGATATATATTCGCCTTGTCTTACTAAGTTTGAAGTGTTGGAGATGGGGAAAGACTATAGTGGCTGGTTTGTGAAATACAATGTGGATCTTGATCCTTTATGCACCGCTTACCCACACATTAAGGTGTTTTGTGTTCTCTTTCTTGATAAAGCGGAAAATGAAGAGGAAAGTTCGTCTCTGTTGTTGCATGCTCCTGGCAAAGTCTTCTCCTACAATCTTAAGAGTAACACCTTCAAATCATTCAACTTAACACCCCAAGCTGGCGTTGATGATTCTTTTCGACGAGTTGGCCAGCGTAATTATCTATATATGGAGTCCTTGGCTTGTGTGTGATGGATTCTATTTTGATTCTTTTTTTGTTTGTCTTTTGGCTACCTCAACAACTGCCAGTTTGGTATCCCAAAAGTTTGTATAAGTTGTGCCTGTATTTGACAATTAATGTCATTCTCGTAATTAATTCTCGTAAGTATGGATTTTCATGAGAGTGCTGCTAAATGTATCTAACAAATTTCTTAGTAGACCCATCAAACTATTTATACCCATCAAAATTATAAAATCTCTAAATATACCCAGCAACTTTCCAATATTGCCCTTTCTTTGTTTAAACCCAGCAAAACTCAATCTCACGCCTAGCGTAACCCAGTTTCTCTTTCGACTGAAGAACAACAAAGAATAATCTATAAAAAACGAAGATTAAGGTTCGGGAAGTTCTTCAACGTTTCTCAATAGAAGCTAAAATTATCGACGACAAAGGTTGTAACCTGTTCGACCTTGACATACCTCTGCAAATTACTCAACCGAACATTCAACGACATAATTGATCTTTGTTCTTCTCATTATTCGAATTGGAATTCCCCCGGATTGTCCCAACACGCTCCCACTCAATTCAACCCTTCCTTTCTATAGGGCGCGCATGATAATGATCATGGGCTATATATAAACACAAAGGGTGTATATTTAATTTTGATGATGGGTTATATAACTTGTGTTTAACTTTTAAGAACTAAATTATCGATAATTATGCAAATTTTGGTGATTCAGAAAATTGACATTTCGATAGATATATCGAGAAATTATGGAAGATGAATTTTTTTAATAATTTATATAAAAATTATATATTTGACTAAAAACAGACTAAATATAAAATATCAAAACGATATGAAAATTAATATCAGTACTTGTAAAAAATTAAAATTTTAAAAAATATTAAAGATATTTTAGATATTTAATTTTGATTTGCTTTGCTTACTCAGTAAAAGCTTCGAATAGAAAAAGCAATTCAAAAGTTTTTGACGGCTGGGTTCAATGAGTCATATTTCATGGTTTGCTTAGTTATTATCTTACATATCATGACTATTAATGTCATTTCGTTTGGGTATAAAATTGTATTTTTAATTAAAATTATTTTACTGGATTTATATAAAAATTTACTGGATAAAATTAGTAACACTCTTTTCATTATCTTTTGATTGCTTATTATCAAAGAACTTTTTGCGTATATCATTGCTTATATTTGATAATAAGTTGTATAACTTGTGCGTGTATTTGATAACAAGTATGGATTGTCATTGTCGTTCCATTTCTTATAGAAACTGTAAAGTATTGTTTTCTTTTTCACCAATGATACTGATATGCAAACATGAACCATAAGACATTAAAGTATGGACTATCATTATAGTTATTTGCTCACAAACAGTGTACGCATGGTATTGCGCAACAAGTTCTTAAACATGGTAGCAGGTAATTCCTCGGAGGGCTTCTCCTGGACTACATTGTGACCAGCATCGGCGAGAACTACTTCAGGTAAGGTGAGGACTGCAGTGCAATTCAAAAAGTTCATGTAGTACATCTCAGGCTGTGGTAGACGCATATCCCATGATAAAACGCATGCACCTTGGAGGCTTATAGTGAAAGTTCGACCAAAGATTAAACGTATCAAAAAGATATTATACTCCATACTTCTGAACGACTAAAGCCCCTCCACGCAATGATGCATTGTTTGTCTCCCGGCTCCTATTTTGATCTTTCTACATTTTACCAAGGCAGTCTCGACTCTCGACGAAACAAAGAATAAGTCCCATGATTACAAACTATATCTCGTCACTTTACATATTTCGTTTCACTTTTAATGTGAAAGTCTTTCTTTCCTTTAAATCTTTTGCTTAGCACCTCGAAAAACAATGATCTACTTGCATGTGTGAATAAGCATGTGGCTAGAATTGTCAAATAATAAGAGAACGAGCAAAATATGAGTAGAGGAAGTAGCTTTCTTGCGGCATGGTGGTTTTTGTTGTACCCGCGAGCCGAAATGGTGAAGCTGAGTACTGTTAACCCTTGAAAACGATACGCACAGCCAGAAGATTCTGATGCAACACAAAAGAACAAGTAATGTATTATGACACAGCTGCCGCGGGTTGAGATCGACTACTGATAATGAATACTGAGGAAGCAAAGCAAGCAAGGGATTTAATCTTAGAATATAGAACATAGCAAAATGCAATATCTGCTAAGGTTATGTTCCTTTAGATATCATGATATTAGCAGTGGTTAATCCCCCACCTATGACGCTGAGCAAAAACAGAGTTTTAAATTCCTTTCTATATGGCCAAAATGTCTATACTGGCTAAAGATACTGCAGATAAGAAAACATTCTATAAAACCCAAGTTGCATACGGTCAGACTTTAAATCTGATTTAGATTACATAAAATGTACAAAAGTTTAACAAACCATCTCTGAATTATAATTCAAATGTAATATTTTTTCTGTCAGTGGGTTCTTTAAGTCCAATTTCACAGCTAACAAGTGTGGGCTGTAGGAAATTTCACAGCCTACACAAAGCTTAGAAAGTGAGTCCAATTTGATGATTGTGTGTACCTAACAAGTGTGATTTGAAATAACTTGACTGGATGAAAATGAAAATTAAATGGTCTCCCTTGAGGGCCACCGATGGACATTGCAAACGCAAGAAAATCGGAAAAAAAGGAGAAAAACCATAACGGCTGAAATTTAATAAACAAAATTAAAAAGAGTAAATGAATATAGTCAAATATACTCTTTCTGTAGACATACCAAGCGGATGAAGGAAAAGCATAGTTGAAAGATGAACACACTAAGCAGAACAACGATAACTCTTCCAGTGAAAATTATTACCTGTGCAGAATAAACAGATTGGCCTTTGATTAGATGCTTAGTGTATTCAAAATGAACAGATTGGTAATCAACTCTGTACTTGCTGCAACAGTGCTAAACCTGCTGACATGTGTCCCTGAAGATCAGATCATAAACATTTTCGTCACATGAATGGAAGAAACAGAAGTTACAGATTTGACGCGTTAGAAGTATTTTAGATAGCTAACTTTTCATTTTTGGGGCCTAACTAAATTGTGTACCTAATGCAATGAGACCATACTCTTCTTGCTTAACCTCCATGAGATAGGTCACAACAAACATTCACTTCTTCATTTTCTTGTCTTGACAATACATATAATCCGAAACATAAAATTGCAAATAAAAATTGTCTGAACCAAGACTTTAAGGGGGAAAACGAAAATACTTTCGAATTTCAGGAAAAGGATAAGCAAGAGATTTATAAATTATAAATCTTTCTGAAGAATTTAACTTATTCTCTTGGTTGTGGTGTCTTAGCTGGTGGAAATAAAAGTTTATAAACAATAATAGATCCGGAGAAATCCAAATTGAAAGAGGACCAAGAAATTATTGATACCCGTCACATTACTAATAATGACGTAATTACAAGTGACATTCTACCCTGTCATGAGCACTAATAGAAGTAGAAGCAGTATAAGCCGTAGCTGTACTATTATCAGTTATACTCTACGCAAACCTCTGTTTCGGCGAGTTAGATTGAATGCTTCCAGACACAGAAGGATGATGAATGATCGATACTGATTCTCTTACTCTCTCTTTGTTATAATGCCATTTCTCTGTAAATAAAACATAAATAGTTGAACATTCGGGTCAAGTAGTCGGAACTGAATTGGAACCAATTCGATAATACACTCACAAACAAAACAGAAGGCAGCAATCCAAAAGTTAGGAAACCCCACAACAGTACTCTTGACCACTAATCTTGTGTGTTAAAATACCAAGCACCCCTACAATAAAAACAGAAGACAGATGAGTATATTACAATACAAACAAATCTGAAATCGTTATTTGATCAACATATCTACTCAGATACATTCAAACATAAAAGAAAATTAATGAAAGTAAATAAGTATAATCGATATCACAACAAGCCAAATTAAAATCAAGAGGCAAGTTGAAATGAAAATTACAATGATACATCTAAATGTTTTTCTAAATGAAGTGCAATTCTATAAACAAAACCAATCATACATATATTGAGATGCACTTTGGAGAAGACATTATCAAAGGCCCAAAAGATTCTACAGTAGTTCATACTTGTAAATAAAACATACAAACATACATGAAGTTAAACACTAGATCGATCCTAGCTTCAAATAGTGGTTCGCCACTGGACAGAAACAATCGTTCACTTTATAAACCACATACCAATACCAAGATGCATAGAGAACTGCATTTCATTCACATAAATCATGCAAATTTATAAGATGTGCCTAAGTGATTCAAGAGAAAAATCTGATTATTCACATTAGTGATCTGTGCTAAACACCACATATAGATGTAAAGCAGATGGACAATGCATTCAAAGAAAGTCACCACTCCAAAACACTTTCAACCCCAACTGAAAGCGACAGTATACTTCAATAACTATAAATTATGATCAATTGAATGCAGAAATTGAAGCAGAAATTTTGAAAAGATTGAAAAAGAAACCAAACCTGGATAAAAAGAGAAGGTCAGGAGAGAGGAGAACAGCAAATAAAGGAACACCAGCAGAAGACGAATGCCAAGACTTTGCATAAAACCTGCAAACAATAGATACAATTAAAACGTTGCAACAAATCAATTTCCATTGAAAATCATTAAAGAAAGCCATGTTTTTCATCAAGAAAGACAATAAATTAGTTATTGCAGGAAAGGAAACCGACGTTAAGTTTGCCTATACAAAATATTTTGCAGAGGTACAATGGTCATAACAACCAGTCCAGCTAGCCAAGTCACATAACACCTATACATTTAGCTTTCTCACTTATTTCCCTCCCAACATCTCCCGGCAAAAATTCACATAGCCCCTAAGACGATTAATTTTATCTTTAAGTTTATATTGACAATTTTAACGACTTCTCGTATGAATAAATTTAGAAATGGTTCTTAAAACACAATTTATAAATTCTTGAATGGAAATAAAAAAACTGAATTTGTGCAGGTTGCTTTTCTATGTTTAATTTCAGTTTTTTTTTATTTCCATTCAAAAATTTATAAATTGTTTTTCAGGAACCATTTTTAAATTTATTCATATGGGAAGGAGTTAAAATTTTCAATATAAACTTAAAGATAAAATTAATCGTCTTAGCCTAAAATGAGTGAGAAAGCTGAATGTATAGGTGTTATGTGACTTGGCTAGCTGGACTGGTTGTTATGACCATTGTATCCCTGCAAAATATTTCATGTAGGCAAACTTAACGTGGGTTTGGACAGAAGTACCATATGAGGACACATTGGTATAGTTTAGGTACCAACAGGGTAGTTTTTAAAGTTCAGGTACCAAAAAATGCAATAGACTATAGTTCAGGTACCATATGAGGATTTTTCTCTAAAAATATAGCAAACAAATGATCAAGAGTTCCTGGACATCTACATTTAAGCCATAAGCAAGTGAATTCTTATCAATGAAAGCCAATTTTCAGAGTTCTCATCTACTCTAATGCTCTCTCTATCTTCTGGGATTTCTTATTATTTGTTTCATTCCTTGTCCAAGTAAAACGACAGCATATAGTTCAGGTACCATATGAGGATTTTTCTCTAAAAATATAGCAAACAAATGATCAAGAGTTCCTGGACATCTACATTTAAGCCATAAGCAAGTGAATTCTTATCAATGAAAGCCAATTTTCAGAGTTCTCATCTACTCTAATGCTCTCTCTATCTTCTGGGATTTCTTATTATTTGTTTCATTCCTTGTCCAAGTAAAACGACAGCATATCTAGAAGCAAGATAATGGAAGGAGAGGCATATGACTACCTTAAAAGAGATATTGATACCCACACCCAGATACAGTATACTGTGTGCATTTAAAGTAAATTTTATCAAACATGCATACATACTATATAAAGCAAAGAATCCTACTAACTTCATTGGTCACTTATAACTGGTACTGCCAATAAGAAACTGAAATTGAAATGCACTCACCATTGAAATCACAAAACCAACCAAAATCATAAACCCACTTACGGCAACACCAAATTAAAATCACATTCAAACAAATTCAACACCACCAAAACAAAAACCAACAAAAGAAGCCATGAATGAAATTTACCTCATCGTTTGTTCCCATTTTGTTGCTTCGGAGCACCTAAACAAAGAAAACAAACAAATTCAGAACCAAAACCCAATTGAGTATTTCAGATTCACGACTTGAATCGTACATTGACCCAGAGAAAAGAAATAAGGCACCTGGACTGACTGCAAATTCCTTTTCTGTCCAATCAAGCAAAGACGGCAGATTCTCATTGTTCATGATTCTTTGCTGCTGCCCTTAGAAGGAATGGCCAAGAGTCATACCATCCTCATCGCATCAGCAAACAGGGTCTGCTTCCAGGAGAGATATGAGAGCACCAGGGTGTAACACTATTAGCACTATGACTGTGTTGCATTCCGTCCTAGATCACCTGATCCTAATGTTCTACAAATGACAGCAGGTTCCTCTACTCCCAGGACTACAGTGGGTACGCAGAGAGCACTGGATGCAAAACAGCTAAAAGGACAGAAACTAGAGGAATTGGCAGATGCTACTTTTTAAGGGGATATAAATTTTGAGGAGGCAAGTACCAGCTACTGTCCTAAACCCTGAGTTTCTCAAGCTCCTACTTCTAGCTCATGTTTGTAGTCCTGCACATAACCCTATTGCTCCTATCAAGTTTACGTCAATTTTCTATTGTGAAGTTGTTTATCTAACTATCCAAACCACATTTCGAGTTATTTGATAAAAGAAGTTCATAATCAGTAGGTGTCGAATTTCCTATTTCTTGTATTCAACAATACAAATTGAAGTTTCTTTCGAAAGAAAGCCATGAATTAACAACTAAATCATGCAAAGCTATTCTGACATGGCTTCTGAAATCAACTTTATTATTCTAGATGTGAAAGAACACAGAATATACAAACATGTTTAGAAGGCCGCTTCCAAGTTTCAAATCAAATTTGTACCTCGCCTTCGTGTTGCATCACACTACAGTTCACTAGTGTCAAAACTGAGGCGACCATCAACAATCCTCCTCCGTTTGTGCGCGTGGGCCTCTTCCTCCTCTTCAGCAGTCCTGTTTTTTGACCAATCTGCAAACTCGTTGATGTAATGCCCCTGCAGAAGGGTGGAGGTGAAGACTGTGTTGGTTGCCCCGAACAACTCCTCCTCTGCAGGAGCAGGAGGCATGATCCTCACAACACTCAATGCGTTCTTCAAGAAGAGGTAACAAATCTGCTGATCTCCTCTTCTGTTGTAGATGCTCAAAGGAAGGTAAGACTGGGGAGGGTCGTTATTCACTATTATCCGCGCAATATGCACCCATTCCACTCCTCTCCAAGCCCACACTCCAAGAAACCGAAGGAAATTATCTTCCTGCAAGGCTGATGCTGCCAGCTCCCCAGCATACCCATGGCCAATGTTGAACCTTACACCTGGTAGGTCAATAGGAGGACCAACACGACCAACAGTTTCGGTTTCCACTTCAAAGCTCACAATTCGTGTCCTGTCTGAATATAAACCTGCCCAGTATAGACATGGAACACCCTGAGACACACTGAAGCGTGCAAGCTGATCTTTATAGGGCCTGAAAGGTTCATTGTCACCAAAGTTGATCCATGGTCCCCAGCCATCCGGACGTGGTTCTCCATTGCCACCTTCTTGTCTTCGGCCACGCTGATCCTCCTCGGCTTTGTACACCCTAGTCGAGAAAGAAGTGGCAACCCTCGCCACCAACACAATTCGCACATCTCCAGCCTGGGTTTTCGCAAATCCAGGCACAGCATCGTCGTTACCGTCGGCCGTAGCGAATCCAATGTAATTCTCCACCTCTTTCCTCTTAAAATCCTGGAATTCGCATTGTCCTGAAAGCAGAGTGAGTTTCTGTATTGGCCGATCAGCACTGCCGTGGATGACGGAGATCCCGTGCTCTCCAGTTCGAAGTCGCCGGTGTCTCTCACGCGGAGCACTTGGGGGTGAGACCGATCACCATATTTCTGGATAAAGATCACTTCTTCCATGGGTTTTAGGGGCACAAAGATCGCGACTTGTTCTTGGAGCCAATTGGGTTGGGCACAAAAATCGCCGATTGGGTTTCGCCGAGATGGGGGCGATTAGGTTTAGCCCGGAATGGAAGGAATCAAGATTAGTGGAAGGAATCAAGATTAGTGTTCCGATCAAGGATTAGCGGATGAGGATTCCGCCAATTCGGACAAATTGGGGATTAGGGTTCCGCCCAAATTGGGGGAAAATGGGATTCAGGCGAATTAGGAGAAGGGAGAAAGGACTAGGATTCCGGGCGAATTCGGACTAGGGATTAGGGCTAAAGGGAGAAAGTCTCAAGCTTTTTGAACAAAGGGAGCTCTGGGTTTCGGAAGATTAAGAGGGACAATGAAATGACCGTTAGGCTACCCAGATAGATTTAAGGTGGTGCCCCTTTCCTAAATTCAAAAATTGAACTCAAAATGCCACGTGTCGGATATGAGTTGAATCCCAACGTTAATTCAGTGACCAATGCCCTTGTTTTTTGCAATTTTACCACTAAGTGCAATTAGAACGACGACACATTTACACCTTGTTTGTTTTGTAAAAAGGAAAGTCTCTCACGACAAGGGAAACTGAACAAGAATAGAAGTCTTTCTCCGATGTTTAGCAATACAAATTGAGTTTGTGAGTAAAAAATGTTGGGAAATAACAAAGAAATTTGTTTATTTTGATTTATGAAGGAACCATATTATCCTTACAATCGAACATGAATAAACAAACTTTTTTTTATGGTTACTTTTTGTGAAACAAACGAGTTTTTATATTTGAATTACGAATTCAATATAATTTTGATGTTGAAAAACACAGGCTATGTATTTGTTTTCTTTTTACCTTATGCTTAGCTTCTCAAAAGCAAACATAGACTTTGCATGCGTTAATCATACGACTAGAATTATTATATAATAAGAAAATAAACAAATATACAGTATAATAAGAGAATGTTATGAAGAATATAAATTAGGAATATACCTTTGATTCTTTAGATTTTATGAGTATGTCATTTATGTAAATTTTTAAAGTATTGGACTTGGCAATTTTAGGGTTTCTGATGAGGTAGAACTATTCTCTTAGATATTGTAGTGAATAATCATGTCCTTATTTATTGTGAGAACTTTGAAAGATTAATATCTAATGAGTAAATGTTTGTTCTTAAATGAAAAAAGTGGACCTTAAGAAATTAGAGTCTGCTAATTATAAATGGACTTTGCAAAACATCTATAAAGACATCTCTAACAATTGGTCTAAAACCTAAAGGAAAAATCCTCATATGGTATTTGAACTATGGTTATTGTATTTTTTGGTACCTAAACTTTAAAAACTACCATGTTGGTATCAACGTGTCCTCATATGGTACTTCCGTCCAAATAATATTTTGCCTACATGGGATATTTTGCAGTTTTTTTATTTCTTGAATGGAAATAAAAAAAAATAAAAACTGAAATTAAACATAGAAAAGCAACCTGCTCAAATTCAGTTTTTTTTTAGAAAATTTTAGCTAACTGCCTCAACAACGTGGATAATTAGGATAGTGTTTAAGAAAATTAATGGGTCAAATATGTTAAGAAGCACAATTAATTGTTTTTAAAGAAAAAAAAGGAAAAATATAAATCTGTAAGGGAATAAAACAATACAGTCAATTAATGTGTCATTAAAACAAATTATTGTGACAGATTCTCTTCTGGCATTTTAAACAAGAGCATAAGCTCATTCTTTTTAAATCAAAATTTAATTGTATTGTTTACGTTGTGTAATTGATAATTACGATGTCAAAAACTGCTACATACGTAAATATAATTCAAATTCTCCGATCAGGGATTGGGCTCCATCTTTGGGCCTTATGTTTGGTTTTGGGGCCTAGGTCTAGGGTTCTTGTTAATTTTATTAGTGGTTGTTCATTAATTTGTTTTGGTTTGGGTCGTCCTTCCTCTTTTGAGAGAGGGTTAGGGTTTTTGATAGGGTGGTGTTGGTTGTCCCTCCTCTCTTGGACGAGGGTTAGTGTATTGGTAGGGTGTCATTGTTGTGTCGTGGGGTGAGCCATGTTTTCGTGTCGTTTCCAGAGACTATATTAATGTCAGTTTGTTCTTGTTGTCAATGTAATGAAGATGTTACCTGTGCATATATGCTGGTACCGTTAGCATGTAGTTTTTGAAAGGGTTGTTTCTTCTTGATGTTGACTGTAAGGATATATCGGTACTTCTGGATTAGGTTAGGTTACGGTTGAACATGTCCACTGTAATCGTTGGGTTTTCAGGTAGGTTGAGGAGAGCAGAGAATTTATTTTCACCACTGTTGTCTCTCATGGTTGTAATCTGTATTCTCATTAATGAAACTCTCTATTGATTGCTCTAAAAAAATATACAGAGTAACAAAAATGTATTAGGGTATGACATTGCTCTAATTAGAGTATTCAAATGTTTGGTGTTTCAGTTATGCTATTTCTCTAAAGACTAAATTTTGCCCAATCTAGAAAAAAGTTCTGTATCCGCCACTGGATATATATACTATAGAAATTCATAGTAAGGACTCCATAAATTGCTGTAAAATTAAGGAGTAACTCTTTACACGTACACATATGGCTCTAACTCTACTCTACAAGAAGGTGACCACCCAACACCCTAAAACAACAACAGTGCTATAGGGTCAGAACGTGGTTACAACTTACTAAGACACTGACTCACTGAGATTAGTGTCGGACTCTACAGCAAGAATGTGTATGCATGACTCTAGCTACTTGCACAGTTTATATATGCTAACCCAGAAACGAGAATGGGATTGATCTCTTTGATCTTATTGATGGATGATTCGATCACTTTGGAAATCAAGTAGGGTTATAAACAGGTTTAGTAATGATACGTAGTACGGTGTACGTAACGGTAGACGTAGAGTATAATGTATATCATACAACCCTTCATAATTGACTTCACATACATACAAAGCATTTTTACAACAATGGACGGTATTAAATAAGGATATACGCAATTCCGCCAAGAACTCTTCTTTAGTTGGAGGAAGAATCCACAAGAACCACTGAACCAGGTGTAATTACTAGAAGCTTTTGTTTAACACAGAATGTTTCTTCCCCGCACGCCACTAGAATTTCCAATTTGAACAATATATAATTTGTGCTTTGCGTTTGACGATATATTAACTGATTAAGGGGATCTGTTACGGGTTGATTTCATGTAAATTTTCAAACAAGCAAGGAATGACTAACAATGAGCTGTATATATACAGGGGTTGGCTAAGCGTTCATATTTATCAGAAAGATGTAAGAAATCACTGTAAGACTAAGAGCGAGCTATAATAATTCATACTAATGATAGCTGAAATTGTTATAGGAGTCTTTTTGCATACATCTTACTGGGACATAACATACACCTTTCCCAAACTGCTGTTATTGCACTGTCTGGAGCACATACACTAGGCTTTTCGCACTGCAGCCTGTTTGCAAACCGTTTGCACTCGTTTTCAAATACCTCTGCCATTGACTCTTTATTAGATCCCAACTACGCGAAGCAGCTGATGTCACCCTGCCCACGAGATGTGGAAGGCACAGTCAACCTGGACCCTAAAACTCCACACATTTGACAACGCATATTACCAGAACTTGCTTGCAGGGAACGGTTTGTTAACTTCGGATGAGGTTCTGTTCTCTAACTCTGCTTCTAAGCCTACTGTCATTGATTTTGCTAAGAACCCTGGTAACTTCAATGGAGCCTTCATCGCTGCAATGAGGAAGCTTGGCAGGGTCGATGTGAAGTCTGGTATGCAAGGAGAAATAAGGAAAAACTGTATCGCTTTCAATAATGATCATGGTGATAGCTAGCTAAGATTTATCCATCTGGGAATAATGTAATTGTTAATCCTTTGTTAGTGGATCAGATAATATTCATCTCCCACAAAAATGTTTTGATCATATTCACTACCATGATTATTTCTTTTCTATTCATTCAAGGGAAACTGTGGACACGATGACTATGAAATACAATGATTTCAAAGACAATCAGATCTCCAAATTCAATACAATAATAAGCTTACATTCTGTCTTCCAATTAAACATTATAACACTTGAACGATAATCGTACACACCTACAAGCAGGACTGACTTAGACCCCAAGGGAATGAAAAAATTGGTGTCTGTTTCTGACCCTCGGTAGTTCTGGAGTGTTAACCTTAATCATGCTTGGAGTGATAAGCCACAAAAAAATTCTTAGTATACAAACAACTTGGGCAACATTCTCCAGTCTGAAGGTACCATTGATAAATCCAGATTTCCTGGATGAGCTCATCCAATTACAAAAGCCCAGATGAACGGGACTTTCCATACAAATTGGTATATACAATCCTAGTCCGGTGTACTAGAATCATGCTCAACATAAATGCAATAACGCAGAAGACAGACATAATTACCGAAGTTAAGAAGAAGCATACCACACCATGACACTTTGGGGCATCCTTTACAAGTATTCCTTGGAACTGATGCATGAGATGAGGCTGATGAGCCTGCTTCTCTGCTTCACGGTCATATATACTGCTAGCAATCAGACCAGAGAAGACTAAACCCCCAGCAGGATTTGCTATTGTGAGGAAATTGTATAAAGCCCCAAACTTTTTCAAGCCAAACAATTCAGAAGCAGCAGCTGGAACAATTGCCCAATGAGCCCCATATCCTAGCCCAATCAAGATGGTAGCTATGTGCATTGCCCCAGGCCATCCAAAAGCAATGAAAAGATGCCCAACTGCCATTATGAGTTGTGCCACAGCCATTGCTACTGGTCTCGGATACGCATAGTCCCTGTTGAACATACAGTGATGAAACATAGTTCATTTCAGAAGTCACAAAAATTAATATATTTAAAATTCAGATGTGAATGTATTCGTTGTGTACCTCACAACAATCTCAGAGAAGAAACCACCGCCGACACGACCAAGAAAGTTCCAAATGCTAATCATGGAGACAAATATGTGCGTATTATCATACCCTAGAGACTGACTCATCTGACCAAGGTTATCAATCACTGTCAAACCAGATCCAGAACCCAAGAGAAGTGAGAAAAAAATAAGCCAGAAGTCTGCTTTGATCAAAGCTTGTGTCAAGGTGAAGTCTTCCCCTCTATGTGGACCCCTCCGCCTCTTCACCCTGACTGCTCCTTCTGCAGCTGCTTGGAATAGTTTCGTTTGCAATTGGGCAATTCGTTTTTGCCTTTCCAGTGCTGGAAGCAAGTCTAATTCTTTAGGTTTCTCATCTTCCACCTCACTGGAAATTACCTCATTAGCATCTGCTTCAGATTTGCCTGCTTCCTGTTTCAGTGTAGCAGACAGGAGTGCCTCCTCTTCTGAAATTCTTGGCTCTGGGTAGAAGAAACTCAATGAAATAGGAATCACAAAGGGAACCAAGAGGATAATAAACAAAACCACTGTAAAAATAATGATCACAGATTGACTCAAATCAACTAGATCTTCAACTAGCATGACCCCCATTAAGTAAGCAGCTAACAGTAGGCACAAACTGTAGATAAATGTGAAGCTCATGTCATCAGTTGGCCGGACTTGTTTGTGACCTCCAACTGGTCTGACAATAAACATGAAAGCGATAATGACCATTGCTGGACCAACTGCAACCATGAAAATAAGAGATGCATGATCTGGGGAATGGATTACTGCATATATCTGAGTCAATATTGCGCCACCCAACCCAGCAAAGCCCTTGAGAATTCCAACCACAGGACCCCGACTTTTTGGGAAGTTTTGTACACAAGAAACAAGAGAAGCTGTATTGAAGTAGGTTTCACCATTTGTTCCCACGAATATAAGAATGCACATCTGCAAGTTGTAATCAGAAAAATTAAACCAAGCAAGATGACAGTAAGTATGAGTAAATTTCATATCTCTTAAAAGATGCCACCACTTTGCATTGCCTCCTATTTTGTTGTTTAAACCGTTAGCTACTGTTTGTAATATTCATGATCAGTATTTGCTAGAACTTCACAGAGAATTAATGAGCTCCGGTTGAAATGACCAATTTCAGTCTCCCGTACACATTTCATTATTAAAACATCAACGCCACAAGCAATTCTATAACTTGGTAGTGAGCATGAATCAAAAGTTCGGAGAAATCAAATAAAAGAATACAGAAACAGGTAACCACATTTCATTTCAAATGTGCTTGGATCTTTATGCAAAGTAGAAGAGAACTGCATAAATGCTAACAGTTGGTCCCTGCTTTATAAACCAAACCAACATATTCTCTCCAGGATCCAAACTACCACACCAGTTCATTGATTCACTCTTCTTCTTTTTCACTTGATTTTCTGAATTATTTACTCAATTTCGAACCTAAAAAAGATATACATATTCAATTCTTCAATGTTTTGCATGTGAACACTTGAAACTAGCAAATGACCACAATTCAAGGCAAAAGGTTCTTCATTTATCCTAAACCCAAACTAGCATCAAACTCACTGTTTCATCAACTCAAAACCATATTGATATCCATACTATCATACAATCAAACAAAAAGGCTTGATTCACAAGTATCAACTACTCTACTATCAAAGAAACACGATCAAACTACTCCACTATCCAATCAACAAGATCAAATTAATACTAAAAGAAAAAAACAATTACTTGAAGAAGGAAAAGAAGTCAAGAACTTTAGAATACTCACAGCCCAAAGAGGCAAAGGAGGAGCTCTACCAGTGACAATAAGCCAAACCCAGCCATACCCTACAAAATTCTTCAAAGCACCAATAAGCAAAGCAGCCCACAAAGGCAAAACCTCACACAAAGTCCCAGCCAAAAAACCAACACTGTCCCCAAGGTCTTTAGCCACACCAAGCCTTGCAATCTGCCTCTGATTATAGTTCAAGGAGCTCTTGATCACTGGTGATATGCTCCCAAACAAGTACCCAATTCCAGCACAGGACTGCACCCACATTGCTGCCACAAAAACCAGCCATCTGTTGCTGAAAAACAACTTCAACTTCTCCATTACAACCAAACCTCAGTTTGGGTTTAACTCTGTTTGTATTCTTGGAGTTTGGGTTTGTTTCTGATAAAGGTTTGGTCTTTTTGTTGGTTTGTGTATAATGAAGAGCAGAAGATATGGATTAGTAATAGTTATGGTGAGAGAGGCAAGGCAAGGTGGATGGTGATGATGGTGATGTGCTGGATTGGGTCACCGATTGTAAACCAGCGACAGGTTTATATAATAATCTTTGAAAATAAAGCCGCATTTGGTGTTTTCGATATTTACGGAACATGGGACTGTGAGTCTATACAAGAGACATTTGCAGTGACCATCATTGTTACTGTTTCCGTAAGACCTTGTTGAAAAAAATATATTGCAAGCTTCTTATATATAATAAGGTTTTGATTTGCTGTTAGATTGTATAGTAACTTGGTTCTTTGAATCTCTCTCTCCTTCGATATTGCGATATATGGTGTTTGTTCTAATCCTAAAATTTGAACAATAATTAGAAAAAATCAAGTGGTTGATAAAAATCTAATGACACAAGTGGGGGTGACGGAACCTTGGTGAGGGAATAACAGAACACTATAGTAATCGTGTTCATGATACAACTGAGAGTATTAGTCATTAAGTGCATAACAAACCGTAAGGAACATGAGGTCGGTGGCCTTTACCTTGTTTAAAAACTGGAAAATGGCCCAGGAAAGAAGAAAGACAGATCGTAGATGCCCTCTGCTCAATTATGATACCAAGTGTCATGTGGTTCAGGTCGCTCCCACCCATTTCTTTAGTCTGCAAATTCATACTCTGCTTTGCTGTGTATGTAATATTCTAACGTGATGTCCTCCTTCATATTAAAATGGCACGTCCACGTTTTCTTAGTGTGACCAAATGATGGGATAGCAGCCCGATAACATTCAAGGATACCGAGACGTATCCATTATTTAACATTCTTTATATTAAATGTTTCCTTTAAGTGTGTTCAGTAAGGTCGATATGTCCGAGTGGTTAAGGAGACAGACTTGAAATCTGTTGGGCTTCGCCCGCGCAGGTTCGAACCCTGCTGTCGACGATTTATTTTTTAGGCTGTTGAATAGTGGTGTATTTGTATAATTCTATTCATGTATTATGGTTCCTTGGGCTTATATGCTTAATTCTGTTAGGCTTGTAAACAAGGAATGATGCTTGATCTATGTTGCATGGTTTGTTGGGCTTTTGATGCTTTGGTTGAGCTCTCAAGCAATTGCAGTGTCTTTCCTTGATTTCCCATGAGCAATTTATACATATTTGAAAAGACAGAGATGGAGATGGGTAAGAAAGAGCCTTCTAGTATTGGATGAAAACCAAGGAGGCCTATCAAAGACCAGAGACTTCTTCTATCTACAATGTCTTGGCCAGTAGTGTAAGGAAACAACATACCATGAATCACAATTCACTATCCAATGTAAATGGCCAAGACATTGTTTAGTGTGGAAGCTTCCTCATGATGCATGTGAATAAGAATAGCTTGATCCTGTAACCTTCACCTTTTCCTCGTCATCAATCCCTTGTCTCTTCCTTCCCAAAGGCAATTAGTACCCAACTTTCTAATTAGTGCATTACCTTTCATCTTTCTTTGTCCATACCAACCAGTCCTTATCTTCCTCATTGGCTATTATAGAACTCAATAGCAGATCAGGTCAGATCACATTTCTGTTAAGCCACATTTGAGATTTGAGAGAGTAGTGCAGGAAGGCAAGGATCAGAGATGTCGGATTGGGGGCCAGTTTTCGTAGCAGTGGTGCTGTTCATACTTTTGACTCCAGGGTTGCTGATTCAGATACCTGGGAAAAGCCGGTTTGTAGAGTTTGGCAATTTTCAGACTAGTGGAGTTTCAATTCTGGTTCATTCCATTATCTACTTTACTCTCATCTGTATATTCTTGTTGGCTATTGGAGTCCACATGTATGTTGGTTCTTAAACTACTCAAATGTGTCCAGTAACAAACTATGAACTCAGGATTTGATCGTCTCATTTACAAATTACAACATATCAGGTTGATGTGTTATGTACTTCATGTTGTTTGTCAATGATTTTTACTGCTAAACTGGATTTTCCCCCTTTACTCTGAGTTATTGATTGATCATGGCTTAGGAATATTGATTCTAACATCATATTCAAAATTTTGAGGTAAAGGTTTTAGATTTCTCTCAGTTCATCAGATTGTCCATTTGCTGTATTTAAATTTGCTGGACCTGGAGGGATGAAATTCATCTTGCAACTAGATTTTATTCCTAGTGGATTTAAGGTTGGATGGAATGACAAACAATCATCTTTATAGGCTTATAGCAACATGAGCAATTAGTTTGTGCATTAGTTACCAATTTACCATGCATCTCTCTTTCTGGAATGAACCAGAAAGTGAATCCATTTTGTGGATTGGTAATTTGAACATGTATGGTTAATCAGTAGTAGCACAGGTAATAGTGTGATTTGAACATGCGCATGGTTAAAATAGTAGAATATAGCAGTTTGTGCCAGATATCCTTTCACTCCTTATTGATACAGTTCATAAAAAAGCACCAAGCTTCATTAGACCCTCCCTTTTGTCCATGTTCTTGTTTCCTAACTAAATACTGGAGTTTTAGATACCCTTTTGCCTATATTGCAATTCATGTTGCTAGCCAAAACAAAACTGTTCACAACTTTATACATAGATAGATTTTATACACAAGAAAATTCTTCATTTTTTTCACATAGAAGAATTCATACCCAGTTCACCTAATCTGATCCGGATGTATAGAACCAGAAAACCCATTCCCTCTTTTTGTAAGTATTTTAGATCTTCGCTCTTATGTAAACTTTATTGGGGTCAGATTTTCATTGAATGAAATGATTTTCGAATTTTACTATTTGCCTGACTTGGGTTGTTTTCCTTTTGTTCTTCTTAGTTGTTTCTTCACAAGGGTCGGGTTTCTCTTCTTCTTTGTTTCGTCCTGTCATAATTGATTGAGGATTCGGTGGTGCCGGCTCTCAGATCTTATATCTCTCCCAATTAGAAAACCCAGCAGGTTTAAGTTATGTTCATCTACTGATTCAATGTCCTTCCCTTTTGTGAGTTGGTTTTCTGTTTGTGCTGGGATTGGTGTCCTATGTTACTTGGGGAAATCTCAGTTATATAAAGCTTTGTCCCTCCCCCCTCCCCTCTTGGAATCAAAGACCAAGTTAGAGCCTTTAAGATAGAAACCAATATGATGAAGAGACTAAAACGCTGCTGCAGCAGCTTACTAGAAACCATATGGGACTATGACGATATCTTTTCGGAAATCCTTGTCCGTGTTCCAGCTCCAAGTCTGCTCCGCTTCAAATGCGTCTCCGAGGCTCTCTTTTATCTCTGACCCCAAGTTCTGTCACCTTCACACCCTTCGGCATCCGCGGTCTTTTGCGACCTATCCAGATTTTTTGGTTTTATCCCTCTCCATTTCGATCATGATCGAACTACTAGTACAGGGTCTGGTGCACCCAGCTGCAACCCTCTGAGATTCATTGCCAACCTATGTCATGACAACATTAAGATTATCCAGTCCTGCAACGGCCTCTTCTTGTGCCATCCTGAAATTGTACTGCCCTCTGTTATTCACGTCTCGATTGTCTACGAGTAAATAGACCTCTTTATCACTATGTTCTCAATCCCACAACCAACCAGTTCACCAAACTTGTTCCTCCAGCTGCCGCCGCTGCCACTACTTCTCGTCCCCGTATATTCGGCTGTGCGTTGGCTTTTGACCCTTCCAAATCGCCTCATTACAAGGTGGTCTTCCTTTGGGCCCGTGATGAACCAAGTTCGTCGGGCTGGTGCAGTTATCATCACATAGAGGTATATTCTTCTGAGACTAAAAGTTGGAGGCTTCTTATTTCTTTTTTCAGGACACAAGAAGTCGTATACGAAGAAGGTGTATACTGCAACGGTGCAGTTCACTGGGTGGGCTGTGATTGTGCCATGGCATACTATCACATAGAAGAAGAGCGTGTTGGATTTGTTGATGGTTTTCCTGATTCTGAGGAAAAGTGGGAAACTAGGGAGTATAGATACTTTGAGTCTGGTGACGGCCATTTGCATCTTATTGATATTTATTCGCCTTGTTTTACTAAATTTGAAGTGTTGGAGATGGGGAGAGACTACTCGGTGGTTTGTCAAGTACAATGTGGATCTTGATCGGTTAATATATGCCTTGGAACCAGTTATCCGGGTATCAGCTATTCGGAGATCTCGCTGACCGGTCAGCGAGTCGGGGTCCATGGGCGACGCGCCCTGGTTTGGGGGTTCGGAGGCAACGCCCCCGAGACCCACGATACCTGTTATGCTGGGTTATGGTTTTCTGTTGGGCTTAGTATACAGAGTTTAGGGTTTAGTATATAAACGTCCTAAACCTAATTGTATTAAGCATTCGGTGTTTGTTTTTTCTCAAAATAATAAAACTGTTCTCCTCTGGCCGTGGACGTAGCTAACACATCGTTAGTGAACCACGTAAATCTGTGTTCTTTCTTACATTCGTTACAACATGATCCTTTATGCACTGCTTACCCACGCATTAAGGAAAATGAAGAGGAAAGTTCATCTCTGTTGCTGCATGCACCTGGAAAAGTCTTCTCCTACAATCTGAAGAGTAACACCTTCAAATTGTTCTACTTAACACCCCAAGCCGGTGTTGATGATTCCTTTCAAC
The DNA here is from genome assembly GCA_951800085.1 of Comarum palustre. Lineage (NCBI taxonomy): Eukaryota > Viridiplantae > Streptophyta > Magnoliopsida > Rosales > Rosaceae > Comarum > Comarum palustre. Next base: position 521,992 of record OX637572.1, on the reverse strand, counting down.
GAGTTGGCGACCGTAATTATCGATTTATGGAGTCCCTGGCTTGCGTGTGAAGGATTTTCCATTTTTCTTTTTTCCTGCTACCTCAAGAACTTCCTGGTTGGTATCGAAAAGTTTGTATAAGTTGTGCCTGCATTGACAATTGCTGTCATTCTGATAAGTACGGATTTTCATCATCTTTCCATTGCTTATATAAACTGTAAAGCTAGTTTTCTTTCTTACCTTCCTAGTCCTGGTTGGACGAATGATATTTACAGTAAATGCCTTACGTATACCGTAGGAACTAATTAAAGAAAAAGGAAATGATATACGCAATAGCGGTTCATTTGAAGGCTTCGTACGGTTAAATTACAAGCAGTATTATCTTTGCATAGCGGCTTCTTAAGTGGTACTCGTAGATCAAACTCGAGCTTCATTCTTTACCTTGGGGCATAGGCAAGCAGTATTATCACTGCATATGCAATTGTTCTGTTCTGGGCTAATTTCATTCAGCAAGATTCAAATGTTGAAGAGTTAAAAAAACCTAAGGCATTTATATATCATTATAAATTTAAAATCAGCTCTGTTCGGCTCAGTTACCATCTGAATGCAGTTTCAAACAGAAGATCGTGATAATAATGAGACTTTTGGAAATTGGAACTGATTGCCATTTCGTAATGTCCAAGCTTCCACTTGGATATAAGATCCGTGTTGGGAAATGTCGAATGTCATGCTGTCTGGTGCATTTTGATCAACAAAGACGAACATTGGAGACACCTTCAAGCTTCCAAAGAGAATCCCCAAATCTTGGAAGGGGCTGCTGATCAAACTCATCAAATTTTATGCCTTTATAGGATACTCTTGTGGTTCTATCATTTCTATGTTCCTCTTATTATATGCATTTGTTAGTTATACAGAAGTGCTGTATCTGTCTATTCTATATCTTTCTGCTTTGTAAAGAATGCTGAATTCTGTTGTATACTAATCTCTCTGCACGTTCAACATCCTTCCGTCTGGAAGCATTCAATCTAACTCGCAAATGTGTAGAAGGATGATGAATGATCGACAACAGATTCTCTTACTCTCTCTTTGTTGTAATGCCATTTCTCCGTATATAAAACATTAATAGTTGAACAATCGGGTAGGCGGAACTGAATTGGAAAACTGAGTTAAGAAAACAGAAGGCAACAATCCAAAAGTTAGGAAACCACAACAGTATTCTTGACCACTAATCCACCCCTACAATAAAAAGAGAAGACTGGTGAGCATATATAACAAGAGGATCTGAAATCGTTATTTGATCAACGTATCTAGTTAGAAACATTCCAACATAAAAGCTAATTAATGAAAGTGAATAAGCATAATCAATATCACAACAAACCAAATTAAAATCAAGAGGCAAGTTGAAATGAAAATTACAATGATACATAGGGAGTTTTTCTAAAAGTGCAAAATTCTATAAACAAAACCAATCATACATAATGAGATGCACTGTGGAGAAGACGTTCTCAAAGTGCCAGTTTTGGGCAAGATTCTACATTAGTTCGCACTTGTAAATAAAACATATAAACATACATGAAGTTATACACTAGATCGATCCTAGCTTCAAATAGTGGGTGGTTTGCCACAGGACAGAAACACTCATTCACTTTATAAACCACATACCAATACCAAGATGCATAGAAAACTGCATTTCATTCCCATAAATCATGCAAATTTATAAGATACGCCTAAGTGATTCAAGAGCAAAATCTGAATATTCACATTAATGATCTGCGCTAACACCACATATAGATGTAAAGCAGATGGACAATGCATTCAAAGAAAGTCAGCACTCCAAAACACTTTCAATTCCGACTAAAAGCGACACTATACTTCAATAACTATAAAGCTACAGTTAGTACCTCATAATGATCAGTATCTGGTTCTGCAGGTCTAACAACTGGTTCTGTATTAGAATGAATTGGATAGAACTTCTGACCTGAAGAGATATTGTGATTGAAAGATGAGAACTGAGCAGATGAGGGCAAAACTTGGGACTGAGTTTGAAGCAAGCATGGTGATCTAATATGCTGTTGAGACTGATCATTGACTGTAGCTAAAGTAGTTGAAGGAGAAGAAGATTTTCCTCTGTCTACAGCATAAGGAAAAGTTGTTTCATCAAAAAACACATGCCTTGAAACAACATATTTTCTGCTGGTTGGATTATAGCACACAAAACCCTTATAGCCTGCAGCAAAGCCTATAAAAACACATTTCAATGTCTTTGGCTGTAACTTGTTGGATCTGTATGGTGCAAGAAGAGGAAAACATGTACAACCAAATACCCTGAGCATATCAACCTTAGGAGCAGCATTATATAAAACCTCAAAAGGAGATTTATGATTGAGAACAGAAGAAGGCATCCTGTTGATCAAAAAAGCAGCAGTAGCACAAGTATGATACCAAAATTGATCTGGTAATGAGGCATGCTGTAATAAAGCAACTGCTGTCTCTCTAACATGTCTATTTTTCCTTTCTGAAACACCATTTTGTTCAGGTGTATAAGAACAAGAAACTTGTGAAGGATACCCTTCTCTTTCAAAAAACTCTGAAACATCATACTCATATACTCTCCACCTCCAATATGAGACACGTGTATCTCATCTACAGCTCATCATGAGCATTCAATCAACTGAAAACAACCTTCTTACTTGCTCACTAAGTAATGCACTTAGCACTCAATTATCTTAATCATCTAATAGATACCTCGGATTACAAGGCTACTCTGATAGATACAACAATCCCTACTGGCCGGCATCTCTGTTCTCTTTTCTGTTTGGATTTTTGGACGGCTGTAGTATCAACTTGGACCTTGTTTTAGGGCTAATCAACTAGCACAGAGCCTTCGGTTGGCCCAAACTCCTACTACCTGGTCATCTAAGTAATAGCATCTTTCTTATCCATTGTTTTGACCTTAGTCAATTCAAATAGCAAACATGTTTCTGCATTATTCAAAGAAGCAACAGTTCATGCAATATGATATTTGTTATCGAAAAAAATGTAATATGATCTTTTGTAGTGCCCTACATCCTTGATCTTATGCCCTTTATTTCCTGTAGAAAGGCAAACTAAACAAGGTAAGCATTCCAAACATGCATATACTAACCACAACTTTACAGTTCATCTGTTGCCACATCTTTTATGGGTCTTTCTGGAAGGGAAAACTCCATCTTTCATCAATCTCTAAAGCAAGAAAAGCACCCTTCTAACAAACACTTATTGGAAGCTTATGAAAGCAAACACCTTTGTTTTCTTGTATTCATCCCCAAAAAGCAAACCCACCACCTCTTCCTAATACCTTTCCTCTGATTTAATCCCGAGATCTTCTTTCTCGCTAAGTTTGGCATCCCTTCACTAAGAAACTAAGCTTCATTCTTCTACTTAATACTAGACATCATAACAGTTTATCAACCTATTTCACAAGTTTACATACCTCTGTTTTGTAAGCAGAGTGACAGCAGAGAGAAAGATGAGTGCTGATTGGGGGCCGGTCGTTGTTGCAGTGGTCTTGTTCATTCTCTTGTCGCCGGGGCTGCTATTCCAATTACCAGCAAGGACAAGGGTGATGGAGTTCGGAAACATGATGACAAGCGGGATTGCTATCCTGGTTCATGCCATCATATTCTTCTGCATACTGACTATCTTGATCATTGCAATTGGTATTCATGTACATATCAACTGATTCAAATTTCAATTTTCAGTCTAATTTATTGTAAAGTTTTCTTCCAAGTGAACTTCTTGTGTGCTTTGCGCTTCTTGTTCAATGTTTTACTGCTATCTCGTTGGTTAGTTTACTTCTACTTGACACTAACACATTGCGAAGAAGCTTCTTAATGTAATGAAACTAGTTATGCCTTGCATCTTTCCAAGGCTCTATATCACAAGGTTGTTCCCTATTATTCTCCAAGAATCTGGTTTATCTTATTAAGTCCACTGAGTTTAAGTAGTTTACTATCATACACAAACAAGACAATATCAAAGATTTGAAAGTAGTAATTCTATGTTCATGGACATTACCATACCAATTTAAATCGAATCAAGGATTCCAGATCCTAAGCCCTGTGCCTTGATCCCAGAATCCCAGATTACCCCTGTGCCTTACTATTTTAAATGGAAGCTTGCCCATCCAAGAATCTGTTTGAAAATAGAGGGAACTTTCTATACGCATTGTTAGACCTGCAGAACCAGATAGTGATCATCATGAGGCACAAACTGATGCTCAAATTTTTACTAAATCACTATCAGTCAGTCAAAATTGTGATTTTGTTGATAATGATCCTATCATTCATTTGTCTCCTGATTCCTCTATTTCTCAGACTTTATTTACCCCTCATCTGATACCATTGTTCAGTTTCAAGAGAATGATGGTAATCTTTCTCTCTCCACTAATCCTGGTAATGGTAATATTTCTGTTATCTTGCATTCTGCTCAACAACCATCAGCAGTCACCTTTTCTGAAGCAAATATTCTTCATCCAATTCAAGGTATGTCTAATGTTCCAGTTAATGATCACTCTATGTTAACAAGAGCAAAGAGAGGAATTTCTAAGAAAAAATGTTTGTGCTGTTCTTGCCAATGTTCAGTCTCATCCAGGGGGTTCAGAACCTCAGAATCACAAAGATGCTTTGAAAATTCCAGAATGGAGAGATGCAATGCAGGATGAGTATTCTGCCCTTACGAATCAAAATACATGGTCTCTTGTTCCTCTTCCTGACAACAAAAACTTAGTTTCATGTAAATGGTTGTTCAAAGTCAAAAGAAATGTTGATGGATCAGTTGCAAGGTATAAAGCAAGGCTTGTTGCTAGGGGTTTCAGCCAGGAGTATGGAGTAGATTATGAGGAAACTTTCTCTCCTGTTGTGAGACATACAACTGTCAGATTGATTCTTTGTCTTGCTGCTTATTATGGTTGGACTTTGCATCAGATGGATGTGAAGAATGCTTTTTTACATGGCATTTTAAATGAAGTATATATGATACAACCTGGTGGTTTTGTGAGTGATCAACATCCCAATTATGTTTGCAAACTGAATAAGTCTCTGTATGGGCTAAAACAGGCACCTAGGGCATGGAATGAGAGGTTCACTGCTTTTTTTACCATCCATTGGTTTTTCAGTCTCTTATGCAGACCATAGTCTGTTTATCAAGTGCCAAGATAATGACTATGTCTTTCTCCTTCTTTATGTTGATGACATAATCATAACAGGATCAAGTGATGATCTTATTGCCTCCATTAAACAAGCTCTTCAATCAGAATTTGATATGAAAGATGTCTACAATATCTCACTTTTATCAGGCCGATATTACATATGCAGTCAATTCAGTTTGTCAGTTTCTTCATGCTCCAACTTGAAAACAATAGAGACAGATCTGCTGGGAATGAGTTTTCTCTATTGATCAGCATACTATATATACAAGATTATAGCTTGATTCTAGGATACAAAAAGGAAAACTATTCTAGGTCTAATAATGCATATTAATACAGAATCAATGTAATAATACAGATTGAATGTTGTTCTACTTTCCAACACAACTCAGGTACACTTGTTTGCTGCTCAAAGAATTCTGAAATATGTCAAGCGTACAATGTCTCGGGGAGTTTTCTTCAAAAAGGCTCCTAATTCAGTTCATTGCACCATAACATCTCTTACTCTTAAAGCTTACTGTGATGCTGATTGGGCAGGAGATCCAAATGACAGAAAATCTACCACAGATTTTGTCATCTTACTTAATGATTCTCCAGTATGTTGGTGTAGTAAGAAACAAAGTTCAGTTTCTAGATTCTCTACTGAGACAGAATATAGAAGTATGGCAGATACCACTTCAGAACTTCTATGGCTTATGTACTTGCTGAAGGATTTACACATTCACATTTCTGAAATACCAGTTCTGCATTGTGATAATATTTCAGCTTTAGCCTTGGCTACAAATCCAGTGTATCACTCAAAGTTGAAGCACATTGAGGTTGATGTGCATTTTACTAGAAATCAAGTCAAAGCTGGTTTTTTGAAGTTACAATTTGTTTCTTCCAGAAATCAATTTGCAGATTTGTTTAGCAAAGGTCTGTGCTCTCCACAACATCAGTTTTTCTGTTCCAGCTTGATGTCTCATAATCACCATCAATCTGAGGAAAGGTATTAGATGATTAAGATAATTATGTGCTTAAGTACATCACTTAGTGAGCAAGTAAGAAGGTTGTTTTCAGTTGATTGAATGCTCATGATGAGCTATAGATGAGATACACGTGTCTCATATTGATTGAGCTGTAGACAGCTTATATATGCTGTAATTGTCATTCTGTTGATTCATTCTGTTAGTTGCTGAGAATCATAAAACTTCAGTTTGTTATTTTCTTATCTTCTTCTTCTTCTTCTTCAATCTTTTAGTATCCATGGCCGTCTGAAGATTTCTAAGTTCTAACTTTTAGCTTCGTCCTGGAGTGGCCCTTCTCTTTTTATTGTGCTTCTTCTTGTTCATCTTTCACTTGTATACTTCCAGTGCTATAACCAGTACTAGTGACTGGTACACATCCTTGCAGTGGTAGTCGGAAATGGCAGATTGGGGTCTGGTTTTGATAGCGGTGGCGCTCTTCGTACTGTTAACTCCAGGGTTGCTGTTTCAGCAGCCCGGGAAGAGCCGAGTGGTGGAGTTAAACAACATGCAGACTAGCGGGGCTTCCATTTTGGTGCACACCATCATTTACTTTGGACTCATCACCATCTTTCTCATAGCTATTGGTGTTCATATCTACACTGGCGGCGGCGACTAGCTACTTCAGGCATCTCTGATTCCACAACCCGCTGCTTCGGTCTCAGTTTATAATATATGTATGCTTTGAAATGAAATTTATGGAATCTTGTTGATTAAAACTGCAATGGTATTACACTTAACATTGCAGAGCCTGAAAATTCATAGCCACAAAGAATGTCTTGCTCGAAAGCACAATGAATGATTATATGATAGAAATCTGTGGCAAATTACATGGCCAATTACAAATTCTCATTTTAGTTTCACTCTTCAACACAAGAGGTCCAAAAACAACAAGCATAAAGCATCATTGATCATACTCTGGCAAGAAATGGCCGGCACAATTTTTCCCATCAATTCATTACGTAAAGGTTGTTTTCCACTTTGCACTCCAATTTTTACCTCGTTGCATAACGATTCCCTTTTCTATTTGTCTAGAGCTTCAAAACCAATTGACACAATTGACAATGGAGAGTAGCTCAAACCTTATATCCATGAAAACTCGAAGCAACAAACATTTCTTTTATTGAACGTTTTACTCGCTAAACACTGTAAGCACTGCACTAGAGAGAAACCCCTAGAGCGCAGAGGTTGCTGGCTACATTATATTACATTCACAGACAAACATACTCTTCCAGATATACACAATTCTATCTGAAAACAAAAAAAATGTGGCTGAAACGGTGCGGTTTTGACCGTAGTCTCTCGAGGTTACTACTACAAGTGTCATTAGAGTTGAGGTGGACAGTATCTACTTCTGCCACGTCCCATGCATCATGCATATGGCCAAGCTAAAATACACACGTATAGACAAACAAAACACAAAGCAGATAATTCTAAAACAAATTAAGCACTGGATGTTTGGTGTTGCCACGACTGCTCTGCTCATCTGCTTCGCCTTCCATATCCTCATCTTCATCACCATTGTAATTAGCAGCAGCAGCAATTGCAGCTGCCTCTTCCTGCTGGTTCGCCTGCTCCGCCATCAGTGCTGCAATCTGAAGCCACAATACGGTGCGTTTAGAGAAGATTAATAATAATACGACCAAACAAAACTCTCAACTAGTACACCAGTACTTGCAGCATAGACATTAGTGAGTTTGTTTAGTTGTGTTCCAGTTTCTTTATTCGCTAGCTAGCTAGCTGTATAAGTGCATATACATGCTTTTCCATGCATATAATTCGTGTTCTAATAGGGAGTTATTAACAATTGGAATTTTACCTGCTTTTCCATGAGTTCCTTCTCTTCTCCCAGCTTCTTTCCCTGTTCTTGCATTACAGCCACAGAAAATACAAGTTAGACTAACTCTGTATCTATTTATGTAGTACTAATATACCTCTGCATATCTGCACTGGTCATTGTTTTGTATTACGTATACATCACACATTCCATAGTTCATACAATTTTGCAGAATAGTTAAGGCATAAGGATGTCTAATTGACAACAAAACCTCGGACATACCGAAATCAACCCAAAAAAAGCACCCTAGAATGCAGAGAATTGACAAAAATGGTTGTGAGATGAGTGCCTATGGCCAAGCAGCACCCTAAGATGAGACATCCTAGTGTTGGGCCTTATAAACACCAGTGCTTTTGAATCTTTGATTCCTCCTGATATGGATCCTAAACATTTCTGTTTATCTAAGAAATTCCTACTGCACAGCAAACAAAATGAGTCTCTAAACTGACAGGCTCGTTAAAGCTACCATTGATTAATAAACGAGATCTCAAAGAAGGTATAAAGTTGCAAACAAACAAAATGTTGCACACTTTCTTGTATAGAACCAATCCCTTCAACTTTCACCTGAACTATTACTAGTCATCATCAATGTAGCAACCAAACTGAGCCTGCATCTAACTTATGAGAAGACTCTTCGAACTCACTTTCCGTCTTACTTGCATACATACGTAGACACAGCTAGCAAGGAAGAAATTGCATATAAAGATTAATAATATGAAGTTTGATGTTACAAAACTGGCAGAGAGAGGGGCCATACCTTCTCAATTAGACCTGATATGGTTTCTACCATGAGCTGTGACTGCACCATTTTTGAAAATATTAGTCACGTTAGATAAACGGAGTATATAACACTGGACGAAAACACCAAAAGCATTTAAGAAGTTCGTAACCATCATCATAAAATTCAATAAACCATCACAAATGATAAAACCACCTGAAAATTCATCACTAAATAATTTATATTTACCTTTCTATATCTTGTTTGTCTTAATACTCCTTCCAGTTGCTTCTCAAGCTGAGTGAGCTCTGTCACGTCCAGATTTTCAATGTTCTGTGCGTCTAGTTCACTGCAAAGCAAAATAACCAAATCCCAATCAGTGCAATCATGCACATGGATCATCCAAACATATAATTAAACACTGCCTGTTCATAACAACTTGAGTTACCTTTGAATCATTTTCAGGGATTTCTTAGCGCATGTGCCATTACCAGTCAATTCCAAATCTTGTTTCTGCAGGCAGAGAATAATAAATTCAGAATGTAAGAACTGACAAGTGATAATGTGCTGAAGGATGGACAACCGGCCTCTTACTACATAATCTGAGATGGTATAGGTCATCGAAACACATATTTTCAATTTAACCCGACTAGTATATACAGAGAAACTCCAGAAAGACTAGCATCTACAAAACACATATTCTTCTCACTAACCCAACTAGTACAGGAGCAACTCCAGAAATAGGTCATGGAAACACATATTTTCAATTTATCAGTTTTCTTACTATATTGACCATCTGGGGTCTATCAGTTTTAATATATCTGTGTCTATGTACGGTATGAAATCCCTAGCTGACAATGATAAACAAGCATGAATTCTCCAGTTTCTTCATAAACGCGTACGTAAGCCTTTCAATTCGGCCAACTTTCTTATCTATATTTTCCTTTTTGCTTGTGATAACAAGACTGCTTTCATTTCATTTGTAAGAAAATAATGACCACTATTTGCATTGCAAGTACAAGATTTCATATGTAATACTGAGCCAGACTTGTGTAAGGGCCAAAACTGAAGCATATGTAATACTGAGCCAGACATATGTTGACAAACCTTGGAATTCTTGGGAGAAGCTACTTTTTCCTCGTTATGTATTTGGTAACGCTCGAGAACATTTCCTAAACTGAAGCAGAAGAAGAATTTGTTAGAAAAGGTATCAGGAATGAAAACTGTGCCACCTATGATTTATAGTGCCATACTTATTTTATGAATGTATCTATCTGAAGCATACAGCAAAAGGGAATAGAAATCAAGTCTCATTCTTATATAAATGTACAATGCAATTTTGTGAAAATGTTCATCAGTAGCATACATTAGAAAGTACAATCCAATTTAGTACTAAACAGACTATACTTCTATATAAACAGTGTGGAAAAACAAAGATGCTCTATCAGCTCCTCCATGTATTGAAGTTTAATAGTTCCCCCATACCAAGTTACCAACTTTGGTTTCTTGCTTAATAAGCAATTCTTCATGCAAGTGTCATTGTGTTTGACGGTTTGACCTATTTGAAAATTGACTCCTGGTATGTTCCAAAATCATAGGGATCATGCCCTTTTTAAAGACATGCATTTTCATGCACGACTCTATCCTGGACTTCAAGAATCACAATGCAAAAGATCGAGAGTACAGTAAATATCTATGTAAGTTCCACGGGACAAACAACTATGGTGTAGGAGACTTGGAGCCTAACTCCATGGCTATATGACCCCTTGTATTTATGCAAAAGATGGTTGATTCAAGTATACGCATATTTTTTATTATTTAGCTGATTGGGGATGGGGTGTATCAAACAGACGGAAATCATAAGATTTTTTAAAACAGACGGAAACCGTATATTTTTTATAGACTAACGTATACTCATCCAAATATTTGAAAACCGTCAGAAGGCTCGGAAGGATATTGTTGACTTATAACACAACTCATTTCGTCGCATATCCTAAAACACCGAGACGACACAGGTAGTAGACTTGGAACGGGGGCGCTAATATTGGTATGGGAAGGTTTACTAAAAGGTAAAACTATCTATCTTCTCAGAAACTATCTAAGAGCGTGAACGCCTACAGCTAGAATTTCTAACAATGTTACAAAAACTATAAAATAACTTGAGTGCAGGCAGCCCCATCAGCGCATTATTAAAAAGAAAATATAAAATATAGTGTAATATGTCGTACTCGCCTCTGGTGTAAAATATGGTAAAGATGGGCTTTCCAATCACTAGCCTCTAACTAAGATGATCGAAGACAATTTGTTGTATGAGAATTGCTTCAAAAGTCACTAAAAACGAAGCTAACCTTCAATACCGAGTCTTATGGTTATTTCCATGAAACTGGGTTGTCTGGGGTTTCAGGATGCATCTGCAAACTAAAGAAACTATATGTTCTTTTCCCATGTTCTTTTTTGGTACATGAAAACTAAATGTTTTTAAAGAAACCATATGATTTCAATTGATTTGGAAAACAACTCTATTTTTTGGTTCCTACGAAAGAACAAAAAACAAATATTTCCCTTCTTTGTATTCATCTGATTTCCAACCATTTCCCTTGTTTTCGAAAAATCATATATCCCGTTTGTTTCATCTAATGTTACTTCCTAACAATTACTAGTTTGAGTAGTTTCTCCATTAGCCACTTAAGTCTGATCTCATTTTTGCAGTGACAAGTAACCTTTTGCCTCGATCGTCAAATATAATAGAAATTTGATCGCGGTAAGATTAAATACACTTTTAGGCTCCGTTTGGTATAGCTTCACTTCACTTGAACAAAAAAAATCAATTTTTATCAGGACTTTTAAATTTAGTAATGTATGAAAAGTTACGACTTTTAGTTTCATTTGCTTCTAAAAGTTGTTGTCTTTAAAAACACTAAATTAATATATTTTATCTTTTTAAAATAAACCGTCACTCATATAAAATCTCATGTCAGAACGGCAGGTTACAATGACCACAAGGATCATAATAAAGCCATTACATTAGACATCTAGCTCACTTATTGTGAGTTTAGCAGAGGATAAAAATAATCACATACAAGATACTAGAGAAAGATAAAACAAGAGCTAAGACGCTCAATTGCTGCACTCCAAATCCTATGAGTCTATCTCGTTGCATCTAGCTCGCACAGTCTGCCAAACTATATGCACTAACACTTACTGAAATTTGTTGGCCCTTTGGGCAAGGGCTTGGAGTGTTGGGGCATATAACACCCAAGACGTATTCCCTTGTCACATTTGAGACCTACATGAGTCCTTTGTTTCCAGATCCGAAGAGATGATCCCTTTTCTTTTGTTGAAACAGGTTCCAAAGTGGATCTGATCTCTTCTATCCAAGCTTAAGCCCAAACCTAAGCCCAAAGACTTGGGTCCAGATCCAAGCCCAAGTCAAGATTTGGGTAACTGAGATGAACATCGCTTTTATCCGCCGAACCTCCACCGTCCGTTGAACTGCTTTTGATCCGCTCCTTTGATTCCATTCCAGACAACCGATCAGAATTTGAGCATCAAAATCTTTAATTGAGTTTGGCCACAAAAATGAGCCCAACTTTTCAATCTACATGTGGTGTAAGCATGTACATCATCGAGTCATCAACTCAACTTAGGTTCTAGGCCTAGTTTAGTTCGTAGAAAATAAGCATCATGTTAGAAAGTTTTTCTTTTGATGCGTTTTGGGAAACAAAAAGGAAAGATAACACTTTCCTGATTGAAGGGAAAGTTGGGGAAAAGTAATTTCTTCCAAAATCTAAAGAAACTCACCAATATTAACCCTCATTTATTACTCACGTCATAATATTTTATTATATTAATTATCAACTTGTTAACAACTTTCTAAATGGCTTTCCTTATGTTACCGAACATCGGAACAAAAAGTTCTTGAAAAATTTCATTTCCTATCTCTTTCTCTTCTCGTAAAAAATATGAGGAAACTATTTTCTTTTTCATAAACCAAACAAGACATAATAATTGAAATCCGAATATAGACTAGAATATCACCCATGCTTTTTTATAACTTCATTGTATCGCCCATGCCATGTAAATCTCAGTTCTTTTAACACGACGGTAAGACCAAAATTTCCATCCATACAAGTGGAACTCTAGAAATATCTCATTTGGACTCGAACCGTTGATTTTCATTTGTATATAATATTATATTTACTATGCTCTAGTTTTCTATCTTCAATCTTCATAGACAACTATTTTACTCAATTGGGTTTATACTATATTAAAGTTACTTTTCCCTTTGTTTGGCCGGGCATAGTTAGGAAATTTTGGTCACCCTCCAAATCCCATATGGCCCAAGACTAAACTGAATGAAGACGGTAACCAGAATCAATGCAAGTAAACACAAGAATTTAACGAAATTCAGTCGAAACAGTTAACCTATATCCTCGAATGATGGTGATGGTAGATCTACTAATGAGAAGAAGATTACAATTAAAGAACAATATTCGGTTCTTCTACTCTCAAATAACCTCTCTTCACAACCTTAACTCTCACCAGAGAACTCTTAAATTACCCTTGCACTCTTATATATTCAAGTCCCAATTGATCAACACCTAAATCTGTCTCAAATGTCTTACTCACAATTAGTTCGACTTATAATAAGATTTAGAACCATAACAGGAATCATAAACCTTTATTTATAAAGATAAACTCCAAGAATCCTATATACACTAGAATAACTTACCTAAATCCCTTCTAAAGTAGACTCCAAAACAGACAAGGAATTAGTTTGAGCCGCAACCCTAAAAATTTCCATCTCGGCACTAAATCTCTGAACTTCCACTAAACGCAAGATTCTATGGGTCTTCTCAACGAACCACGATCACCACCACTACTCAATGTGCCACATGACACCCTTAACACCAAGACAAGTTAACCAAGTTTAAGGACCCTATATAAGAGTTCTTCTCCTCTAACGTGCAAAACACAACTATTTGAATGCAATCCAATACTCCACTAAAGTTGTCAAACCAAATGGAAGCATTCTTCAATGGTTTGCACAACTCACCACGAGCACATTCCTCTGAACAAATTCTCCACCAAGAGCGGTACCTTCTTTAGACACATCACTCTTACCTAATGGAAGAATTCTTCAATGGTTTGCACAACTCACCACGAGCACATTTCTCTGAACAAATTCTCCACCAAGAGCGGTACCTTCTTTAGACACATCACTCTTAAAACACCAATTTTGCTTCTCAACTTTCTCACTAATCTACAAAATGGGTGACACCTCAGTTGTTGAATATGCATGAGCTAACATATCTCCACCACAAACGTGTTTCGAGATATCCTTACTGGCCTACCTCTCTTTAATGACCGCAAAGTTGGTTGCTCCTGGAAATTCACCTTCTTAGAAGCAAAGTTCATTCCTCCACCTGTATTATTACTCATCTCCCTTGAATGCCAATAGAAACCAAGATTATCAATCTTTCCACCTTGAATAAAACTCTTAACAGAACCAATTGTTCCACCCCGAACAAGCTCCCTTGTAAATGATAGTCACCATTTACTTTCTTACTAGGGCTGACACCATTCTAACCAATTCATATACCAACCATACCAAATATGTTGGTATACCACCAAATCGGTACATGATACACGGTACAGTATACTGTACTAACTTCAAATTGTTGGTTGGTAGGTGACATGTTTTCGCTATATTGTGGTATACTGTACCTATCAACTTATACTATATTAAATTATTTAATACAAAAAATACATATATCTTTAAATTTTCAACCGTAGATTAATTTACTGAAAAATAAATCTCTACCGTAGATTTTTCAATCGTTTTGAGAATTTGTTACTTGTTAGTACTTTAGAAATTTGACTATTTAGACTTTGACATTCAGTTAGTGACTTTTTAGTTGGTAATTTGGTTGAAATTGTATAAGACTATAGATTTGTGTTGTTACTTATTTGGATTGAGCCCTTATATTTTTGGACCATAAATATGTTGGTAGAAGCCCATTACCAACCATACCAACCGTACCAATTAGTTGGTATACCAACATTATTAGTTGGTATAAATAATGAATTTTTCATGATTGTTTGGTACATGTTATTAGAAAAATGGGATTGGTATACCTACCATTTCAGCCCTATTTCTTACCCCTCATTACTACAAGTTCCCCTTCAAAACTTTCACATTTTCCATCTTGACCAACAATCTTATGGTCTTCCAGATCTAAAGTTCTCAGAGAGATATTATATTCCTACCAATCTTGTAGTCACAATTAGTCAGATTTACAATAGATTTAGAACCATAACAGGAATCCTAAACCTTTACTATTAAGAATAAACTCTTAAGAATACTAGATACACTAAAATACCTTACCCAACACGGACAAGGACTTGGTTTGAGCCGCGACCTTAACAGGAACAATTAATTAATTTTCCTCTCACAAGGTCAAAACAATGAATTAGTAGCTGCCCTTTTCCCCCTCTTTTCTTTGAAGGAAGTAGTTGCTAGATTTTTTTTATTTCTTTCATTTTGAGCTTATAACTTACTTAAATTGACCAAAATGGGAAAATTTGATCTGATAATCAAGACCATGCAAACATGCTATTCCCAAACCCAAGTAACACTGCCAAGCAGTCATCAATGCTCCATATGGTAAGCAACTTCTCAAATCCATCCCTCCCATTGATGTTGTAAATTTGTTGATCATAAGCATATATTATTATGATTCTTCTTTCCTATTTTTAGTTGTATATGATTGTGTACTCATCACTCAGCTACATGTTAGAGAAATTACTCAAACTCATATATGATCGTGTTAGTATCAGTAGTGTCTAAGGTATTCCAACGGTTTAGTGTCCATTGGTTTCAGCCAGTCATGCATAGATGCCTTGAATTCTCTCCTGAGCTGAGGTGAAATACTGTCGACTTAACTTTCTAGGGAATATTGGCAGTAGAAGAAAAGAACAAGCTAGCTAGGAAAGGGAAATATCTGCAGCACTATATCGCCACCTTCAATATTTTGTAGAAACTCTAATCTACATGCATATAGTAAGTATGTCGTACCAACATCATTCCCCCACCTCAAAAGCCACCATTCCAGATCAATATGATAGAAATATATAGACGTCGTAATCCGCCAACACAAATGACATGCAACATGATTAAAGAAGTGATGGTTTCTGCTACTTGATCAAGAAAAAAAACATAAAGAAAATTCATCTTATATTCCACCAAAGGAGTACATGCATATATATATATATATATATATATATACATATATATATATATATATATATATTAAAAATCATTATTTCGAATACATTCTCATGATCATCAGGATGATCTCCATCTAAATAGGTTCATGCTCTATCAACGATTCAACGGTACCTGACGAGAGAGCTAGCTCCAATATCATCTGATATATTCTAGAAACATAGCAGCACGACATGAAGAAATTCTAGCCGAGCTGCAGAATATGGAGAAATTCTAGCCAGCAGATCATTATTATCTCATCGAATTTAATTAAGCTGCCTAGCTAGCTAATTAGACAGAATGCAAAATTAATTCAAAAAGAAAAAAAATAATGTAATTCGATTAAGATTTCATGTATATCTGGTAAATCAACGGTTGACCGACGTACGGTACCTAGAGATACATACAATAGCAGGCAAGCGGCAAAGCAAAGCTATCCAGCTATAGGGGTCGACCTTATTGGCTAGATATTTGTTCCTTATTATATAGAAGAAAGGACTAAACCAAGCGGTCGAAAAAATTTGCAAGCCGAGAAATTAAGAACAGAGATCGGACGGCGTACCTATCGCCGCTACAGAACTCGTACAGCCTCCCTTTGGCGGAGAAGATGATGAGCCCAACCTCGACGCCGCACAGCACAGAGAGCTCGCGAGCCTTCTTCATCAGCCCACTCCTTCTTTTGGAGAAAGTCACTTGGCGCCTGATCTTGTCCTCGATTCGCTTCAGTTGCACCTTCCCTCTTCCCATTTTCGCTGCTTGGGTAGATCGTAATTAGCTGAAAACCCTAACCCTAGAGCAAAGTGAGTGTAGGAGGAGTATTGAATCTGAGAGAAATGAGGTCAAGGAGGGGGCTTATGTAGGCGGTCGCCACCGGGAACCCGGTCGTTTATGGATTGGCTAGGGCGGTCAGTCAGTGACTATGTGGTTGGATATTACGGATACCGCTCTCTCTATTTTTGTTTACCCTTCCAGTTTTGGTGTCTGGAATATACTTTGCATCTCTCTCCGCCACGTGTGCACATCATACCCTAAATTAAGACAAGGAAATTAACAGCGTCCATTGATTGGAAATGAGCAAAGATATGACCGTCTGTATTTCTCTCTGATGGGATCGAAGAGAGAGAAAGCAAAAAGAGGAAAGTCTTTGGAGTAATAAATCTATGGTTCACCAAATAAAGAAATTTACCGGTGATAATGATTGTGGATTGGGACCGCTTTGGCTCAAAGATATTTTTGGGTTGCCGCGTAGGCAGTAGTACACCACTGGCAGGTGTGAGTGGGGTTAGCGGGGTGAAAACCTAAAAAAGGGTTTTCGTATCATTGAAGAATCCTAAGAAGAAGGTACTGCTGTCATTTTTTAAGGTAAACTTTATATAATAATATTTAAAATACAGTCACGGAAACTGTCGGTGGTCAAATTAATTTCTCTATACGGCTCCTTACCTAAATACATCGATGATTATAATAGATAAAATGTGATAGAGGTTGATACATCTTTATAATCAATATCTAAAATAAATAATTATTTTAAATTACAAGTAACTTTTAATTACAATAAAAACTGAAACAAATCAAACTTATAGTCTTTAAAAAAATATTACAACCATGACTCATCCCACCAGCGGTGACACCAAATCTGCTTACCTAGACACTAAATCGTCGTTTAAAATGGAGGCAGAACCCCCGCACAAAACCAAGTAATTCTAGTCTTCCCCACAAAAAAAAGAAAGTAACCGTAGTCTTGCTATAAAAACAAAAAAAAAGTAACTAGTCTTGCTAAAAATAGCATCATTTGCAGGCGATGGTGTGGAAACTAACTTGGAGGACCCAGGTAGATGCCTTTAAGTGGTGATCGTCCCACGTGGTGCCTTTGCTTTTGGAGGGTTGGAAGTGTTGGGTTTGATGTTCTGTCCCGTCGGTCCAAAAATGTCCCACGTCTTTCCCGTAATGGTAAATTTGCAAGTTTTATCCTCTTCTTCCCACCTGAGACCCAGTTTCCTACAACTGTAAGCGGTGCGTATTAAACAGTACCGTCGACATGTATTAGAGCTCTTTAGTACACTGAGTGAATCTTCGCATACCTATATAAATGGTGAAGATTATCTTATTTTAGGCTTGTCTTATGTAGATAGATGGTTATCCCTTTCGGCCGTCGTATAGGGGAATGTCGATCACAAGGTGATAGAGCTATTTAGTATGCGGAGAGTACGTATATCCTCGTGTACCTATGTGAATAGATGTGAATAGTGAAGATTATATGACGTAAGGCCTATACACTCTTTTATGTAGATATTCCTTTTGGCCATAATATGGGGGAGTATCGATCACAAAGTGAAACGATCTTGTAATATGAGGGTGAGTTGGTCAAGTCATACAGAATTACAGATACATGGTGGTGTCGGTATCTACATATAAATTGTTAGATTACACCTTGTACATACACATCCTACACATAAGATTAACAAAAACCAATAAGTCAATTTCTTCTATGACCGCATTATATTGTAAAATCTCGATATGTTACTTGTTCTACAATATTCTATCATGTGTATTTTGGTCTAATACTATTAAGATATATATATATATATATATATAGTCAGAATAAGATTATGTATTTATTATCATCATTACCATATTAGTGCTCTATAATTTTTTATATAAAGGACATCTATCAATGAATAAAATGATGATTCTCGATTCTCTTGTCTCTACACTTTATTCTTGATTGCGTCATCAACGACATGGTTTTAACCCTAAAGTTAATACCCAATCATTTTTTTCTACAAACCCTAAAAAGACTGTAAAAGTCAATATCAGACGCACAAAACCTTACTCCTTTAGATGGACCCAAAACAAATATTATAGTCATTGTTCCTAGGATTCAAAAGTCGCATGTCACACCTCAAGAATCAGCCAGAAAGTACCAAATTGGTCGCCAGAATCTCCAAACCGACGGCCACACTAAAGCCACTGGTTCAAACCTTCCCGACGTCTGATTGCTATCAAATTTTGTCACCAGTAACGCATCATGGAGAGAAGCATGAGTTAATCTAGTGGAATGTATGTCACTAGGATTCGAAGATGGACTCTTATGTTGTCCCCAATAAAGAGATTTTGGAATACCGACTCATACAAGTTTTGGCATGACCATATAGGTCATCCCAAAAGATATGATGGTCTGAATTTTATGAAATTCTCACGGACATCAATTCTTCCGCGTAAAACGAAAACATTCGGGAAATATCATTACCAGAAAGCACGGTGATGATATCATGGTTGTTAGTGGCGACCCCGGGCGACTTTGATGTTGTGAGGGTTCTTTTTGAATTATAATGTGACTAGGCTAAATTCTACCCAATAATCCAATTTATGGAAGAAATTTGATTATGATTCAGATGACATGGAAAACAAAAGAGGCTTGACAGTGTGAGCATGTTATGAGAGCTAGAAACGTACTGTGGTGAAAGAATTTGAGGTTTTTCTAGGTAAATGATTTCTGAAAAAATAGAGATTGGAGGTGATTGTTTGGGATGGTGATTAAGGGTTAGATTTGTGCATGGAGGCTTCAAAGCTTGAAGGCATGAAACATTGGGGAAGGCAGTTTGACTCGATGATGCTTGATAGTTTCTCTGGTTCTAAACTCTTCCTTTTATAAGCTTAGATATGATGTGTTTGGGGTGATTCAAGCCTCTAATTTCTAGGTAAAATATTTCCTCTTTCACTCATCCATGATTTGTGCCCTAAAGCACAGAAAATAAAGCTTGCTTTGATGTTGTTTTTTGGGAAGTAGAGGATTGCTCCAGTGACAACAACAATAGTCTTGATATGGACAAGAGAGA
Organism: Comarum palustre; assembly: GCA_951800085.1. NCBI lineage: Eukaryota > Viridiplantae > Streptophyta > Magnoliopsida > Rosales > Rosaceae > Comarum > Comarum palustre. The sequence continues at coordinate 502,163 of OX637572.1, read as the reverse complement.
TTGAGAAGTGTGAGCTCAAGGGCGGGGGAGAATGAGGAAGCTTTTGACTGGTTTCATGGCTTCTTCTAATAGAACGAGACTGATTCAGAAAACAGTTGATTTTGGACTGTATTCATGTGATGCGGTGAAGAGGAAAGCCAGTGAGGCATAGCAGCAGGAAGTAGACGTGCTGCTGCTGTAGGAAAGATAGTTGTGCTTCTCTATGTGGGTTTTATGCTTTTGGGATTTTGGGTTTGGAAAGATGGTAGCCTAATCCCAAATTCTCATGCATGTTCACCATTTCGTTTATTGATCTAAGATGTTGGGCTCAGATTTCGGATCTAAGATCAAATCACCAACGACATTAAACCGAAAAAATGAGCATTATGCGTTTCCATAACTTTCCACACCACACCCACGTTTGCAAGTCCTAAAAGTATGATTGTGGCTTGGGTCCATAAGCATACTGGTACAAGTAATTTATGCAGTATGAAGTGTAGTTTGCTTGTTTATGGTCGTAAGCATTGTAATGGCATGTTAATGAATCACGTGATTTTTTTGGATATCAACATTACCCCTTTGATTATGTGAGCTATTTAAGGTATACAATGCGCCACATAATAAAAGTAGAACAGAAAAATCAGCTCGGCCCATGCACTATGCACCAGTGAGCCCAAGTTGACTGACCTTTATTACCGTGACTCGAACTTTTTTCCTTCTTCTTGGAATCCGTTTCTTTGCTTGGTCTTCTGGTCGTCTTTCCCAATTTGTGCTTGTGCGCGTCAGTGTCTCAGAGAGGTGGCTTTATTTGAATGAAAGTGGATTAATGAAAGTTCACAACAGCTTTAAGGTATGTTCTGTATCCTGACTCTTCCTTTCCTTTCAATCTCCCAGGATTTCTTCAATTTGACAACTCTCTCCTTTTTGCCGCTGGGATGCCTAATCTCTTCTGATTGCATCTGATTTTGCCAATTTTCTCAAGTGAGTGTGAGCCTTTAAATTGAGTATTTTAGGAATCGGGCTTTGAATGTGGGGAGAGATTGTGGATGTGCTCTTTCCTCTTAAGCAGTATGCCTGTATCTGGGGTTGAATTGGTATTCCATCTGCGATGTTTAACTTTTTATCTAGCTGTTAGATTTCTTCTTTTCTTGGGGGAGAGTATTCATTAGCTCTTGGAGTGCATGGGTACGGCCTAGGAGTGCCACGTACTGTTCTTGTTTGTGTATTGAGTTGTTGAGATGAAGCAGGCTCATGCTAATGATTTATCGTTCTCTACACTGCAGGGATCTGCTCCCATCGCAGGGAATCAATTGCATACAATTTGGCGATAACATTGCTTTGTATTTGTTTTTTAAGACTTCATGCATCTTTTTCATCGCATGTGACCTCAAATTTCTTGAATTGAGAATTCATTTGTTGAGCCTGATGATTGATAATTTCTCTCATTAACTCTTGTGAATCGTATTGCAATCCAATGTATTGAGATATATTCTGAATATATTTTAAACTTTTCTTCTGTTACGGCTTGGGTAATTGTTTGTATTGTTGTTGTGTATCGGTTGTGTTTTGTCTTGGGCATGTTCCAAAACAATGCAGCTTTCTATAAGATTGATCTTCTTGCTTGGCTTCAGCTGGTCATTTAGGGATAGAAATTTCTTTGAGTAGTTGGTGAAAATATCTTGGAGACTTTGCTTGAACCTTGTAAGGTTTAGGAATCATTCTATTGGCTTTACTTGTTCTGATTAGCTTCCATTACTTGCTTAGGCATGGTGTGATCTGCTTCGGCCTCACCAATTAAAAATAGTGTGTAGGGCTTGCATGTGCAGGGGAGTTGTGTCAATAGATGAGGAGTAAAAACCAAAAAATTATGGTTGAAAGGTTGGAATAGATTCATTAGAAATGGTTTAGGGTAAAATTGAAGGGATCTGATTATTGGGGGAAGCTAATTATAAAGAGATAGTTGGCTAGGGAATTTATGGTGACATAGAAAGAGTTAAATACGTTCAAATCATAATAAAATGAGGAAGAGTGCAATATTTGTTTTGCTTGGTAGGTTTGGCAATGCTAGTCATAGTCTTGACGAGTTTGGTTGATATGAAATTTGAAAGAATGAATTGACATATAGTGTAGTCATGAAGCAACATGTATAAAACTCATACTTGGTTGTCAATAGAATGATGGCTAATGATATTATCGATTGACTTGATTGTCTTGTGATAAAAAATGAAGTTTGCATCCTTAAAGTAAGCGAGTGATCCGATTAGCTAGCATGTCCTTTGAAATATGTATTTTGGGTTCCTGGAGCATATTGCATGTCTACAAATCTTTTCTCAAGTGGTTGTAAGGTCTCTGTGAGCTGAATTATGTTTTTCTTGAATCACCGCAGCTAACTTTTTTCTGCAGGAAGATTTATGTTTTTTGGTTATGCGAATGATGACTGTTTTTGTTTCTTGGGATCAATCTTCTTAAATCATCGCAACAGAATCTACCTTTGTTTTTTTGTGTATGATTCATGTGTGTATATTTGCGGCAAAGTGGTTGCATGGGGTATATAAAGATATTTGCATTTGCCTTAATTTGCTTGCCTTTGAATGAATATACATGTTGCAATTGTTTGACGTCAAGTGAGATTTAGCTTGTGCAACCTTGCATAGGCCTATATTTAGCATGAGTTTTGATTGTCTTGGCTTGAGGTTGTCTTTGTATTTGAATGACCATGAAAGAGCATGCATGCATCAAAAATTATTTGCATTAGAGAAAGGCTTGTCGTGGCTTTATCAAGGCTTTTAGGATGAATTCACGACTTTTGAAAGAGGAGCCTGACATTGAAAGAATTTGGGGGTTTTTCTGGGTAAAGAATTTCTGGAAAAAATAAAGATTGGAGGTGATTGTCTGGGATGATCATTAAGGGTTGGATTTTGTGCTTGGAGGCTTGAAGGCTTGAATGCATGAAAGATTGGGGAAGGCAGTTTGACATGATGATGCTTGATCGTTTCTCTTGTTCTAAACTCCTTTTATAAGCTTAGATTTGAGGTGTTTGGGGAGATTCAAGCCTCTAATTGTTTGGGTAAAACACTTCCTCTTTCACTCATCCATAATTTGTACCCCAAATCACGAAAAAGAAAGCTTCCTTTGATATTATTTTGGGAAGTAGAGGATTGCTACAGTGACAACAACAATAGTAGCACAAAACCTGGTGCGATGTGGATAAGAGATATTGAGAAGTGTGAGCTCGAGGCTTGAGGGAGCAAGGGGAAGCTTTTGACTGGTTTCATGGCTTCTTCTAATAGAACGAGTCTATAATTTAGAAAGAAGTTGTTGTTGGACTGTATTCATGTGTTGTGGCGAAGAGGAAAGCCGATGAGGCATAGCAGTAGGAAGTAGATGTGCTACTATTGCAGGGAAAATAGTTGAGCTTCTATATGTGGGTTTTATACTTTTGGGCTTTTGGGTTTGGAAAGATGGTAGTCTAATCCCAAATTCTCATGCATGTTCACCATTTCGTTTATTGATCTAAGACGTTGGGCTCGGATTTTAGGCCCAAGACCGAAATCACCAACGACATTAAACCAATAAATGAGCATTATACATTTCCATAACCTTTCACACTACACCCACGTGTGCAAGCCCTAAAAGTGTGATTGTGGCTTGGGTCCACAAGCATGGCATGCCAGTACAAGTAAATTTTGTATTATTGTGTGTAGTTTGCTTGTTTATGTTCGTAAGCATTGTAATGACATGCTAATGAACAACGTGATTTTTCAGGCATCAACCGATGTTCACCGCCCATGACTTCACCATTTTAGACGTCGCTCTGTCAAGCACTCACGCGCTCACCATCCATCTTGTAAAACTTGTTCTTTAGCTAAATTAAGAGTGAGACCCTCCTACGTTATGACAAAACAAAGAACATTTCATTCTTACAACAAATCCAAAATGTATTATGTAGACAAATACAACTAACTTGCGGACATCTTTTTGTTTTATGGTGTTGGTTGAAGTTTTAACATGCTAGTCATGGTTACATCACATGTAGCTTTACTGATTCGTTCATGACCTACCAACGTTGAGATTATTCCATAATAGCTCATAATTGAATGCGAGAATTGATACAGAGTTGCAATCTTTGAGCTCGACTGGATTGAAACGGATCTTCAAACCTTGAGCTTGACAAGTTGTCAAATTGCACTACCACAGTGCCTAATGATGAGTCGTGTGAGATGAATAAGTTCTTAGGTTGGATATGAGTCACTTTGATAATCTCCACCTATAGTCTGCTTATATAGATTCCTTGATAGACAATCTCTTTCACTATTATATTTGCATATAATCACTTTGTTGAGAGTATTCCAGTCGTTAAAGGGAGATACGAACACAAGTGTTCAAGTGAAATGACATGAATTGTCATGGTTTGTCTCCACTAAATCTCATCTTGATCCCAATTTCTTAAAGTGTTAAAGTAATAAGATCACATGCTGCAAATATGTCTTCAAGGATTGATGTCCTATCAAGAGAACATGACGCGACCAAAAAAAATTGGTATTGATGCCATCACCATGGATGATGATTTGGTGACGCCATAATGTGACAACTTGGTGTCACCAACCGTGTGGCTCTCCAAAGGTTAGGGTGAGGCCCTTAGGTTTGGTAATTATTTGTAATATGGAGAAAGAGAGGTTCTTACAACCTGATTTATTGATCAATGATACTCAAATCTGTCTCATGAAATCTAAATTGTAATTATCATTGAGGGACACCTCAATGTCAAATTTAATCCATATAGAAATTTCTACAAGTACTTACACTAGTGTACATGATGACGTGAAATTATGAGTCTATCGAACCATGCTTCGTTGAAAAATTGACGTAGTAGATTAACGTAATTTAAATATGTGATCCAGCATAACAAAGAGATACGTCATTGGACATGTGATGTCGACACTGCAAGTGTAAACTATATCAAATATGTCTTTGTTAGATAGAATACTGAGAACAATATATTAGACTCACCTTGTGGCGTAAGATCTCTCACTAACACGCACTGAGATCGACTAACACGCACCTTGTTAGATAGAATATATGATCTCGTAATGGATGTTTTCGCACTCCACTATTTTGTCAGTTTGATAGTTTCTGAATAACTGAATATGCAGCTTATGAATATAGTCATAAACACATATCTATGAGATCAGAGATATACATGAACATCATGAACAAACTTCATTCACCTGAATCAAGTAAGAGCGCGTGTGCGTGTACAAGGTGAGTTGTAACACACATTAAGTAACTACTTGATTGAGAATGGATATGGTGAATTATGTCCTTGCATGTTCATTCCGAATTTACATGGACTCTTGATGTACAACTGCACAAGAGATGCTGATACGTATCAAAACATCTGAGGTTCGAATGAAAAAGATCTTTGGAAAGACAAGGTCTCATACTGAAACTCGGTAATTGTATTGATGATGTTTTTCTATCAATCGGTATCGTAATGGAACTCGAAGATTGTGTGTTGATGATGTTTTTTCATCAATCGGACGTGCTCTAAAAGTGAGGCTTGCATATGCTCATATTATTAATTAGTCAAAGTCTTTTCTCTGAAAGAGAGAAATCCATTAAGAGATTAAATTCTCATCTAAGTACAATAAGACGCATCATGTACTTGACACAATGAGAAAAACTTGACCTCTCATTCGTTATAAAACTAAATATGGCTATGCGCCCACGCAACGCCAATGAAATGACATAAGGACATTCTTTTAATATTTAAAGGTATTTGGGCTTATTATATCCCTACATAAGAAAGACATATCGAAAGCGAAATTAAAATCTGTCAAGTTTTTAAAGTCAACTTCTATGGGACCTACAAGAATGCTCACTCACTGAAAAACTGTGAAACTGGTACCATTGGAAAGGTATATGTGTCTACTTTCCAGAGACATTACCATTTAATCATACCAATCATATTGAGTAATTTATGGTCATTTTCGTAAAGTATGAGGGAATTGTCAGAGAATCTAATTTTACCATAACAGTCAACTTCGACGGGGATTTGTGAATAGCTCTGAATTCAAACGATTTAGAATGTGAGTGACCTATGGTTGGAAGCCTATGTGAGTGTAGTTTCCAGATCATCTCGTGGTTCGTCCATATCTATTTCTACAGTAAGTTACAGCTGTTTTAGTCCCTGAAAGTCATGCTGTTCAAGAATCTGATTTTCTCCGCAAACTTAATTTTGTTTTCAGTTCTTGTTTATATGTGGAACCTAATATTTCTCCTTTACTGGGTTACAATTCAAGAAATAACACCAAGTGTGGTCAATTATTAAATATGCATCGTTTATTATGCTTGAAGTACTGTTTACAGGGCCAAAGGCCAGTCAGATTTGAGAAGCCACTCTGGGTCCTTTGTCAGGGCCCAGTTCATTGTAAGTTTGAGGCAAAGCAAGGGAGTTCATTCCCACATTGGAAAAAGACAAAGTGCTGCCTTTAATGCTACTATAAATACCGGTGAGGACCTCCCGGTAAGGGGACGGACAATTCCTTAACTACTCTTGAGTTTTCTGCTTATCTGACAGTGTCTGACTTAAGCATCGGAGTGGCTTCCCTCGGTAAACCCGGGGACGCCCTTTGACGTGTTTGTTCTTTACACAGGAAAACTCGGGAGTACAAGGAAGTTTGCTATTTCTGGAACCGTGCAACCCGCTAAAGGGGCCACGAGTTTACCCGGAAACAATTGGTGCTCTCGTTGAGAGTCGAACTCAAGACCTCCCAATTCGTATTTCGAAGGACGGTGGAAATGGCAGGAGAACAAGATCCAACTAGAAGGCTTAATTTCTCAGGGGATGATAACCCAGGGACCTCCGGGACCCAGTTTGGCCAAACAGATTTGGCAGCAGCATTCGAGCTCTTGAAAAAGGACTTTCTCGCTCAAAAGGAGCAATCTACTCGAGAACATGCCGAGTTAATAACGGTAAGGGAGCAGTTAGCGACTATCCAGGCCGAGCATGGGCTTCTTCAAGCAACCTTAACTCAAAGAGCGAATGCCATGGGGACGTCAGCCAGACTTGCTGATATCATCACCCCAGAAGGGAATTCTCCGGGTTGAGGAAAAGAACACTTACATCCCCCGATATGAAGTGTTGACCAACTTGACTGCCTCCTATGAAGAAATTTGGAACCGCCATAGGAATGAAGTTCCCCCGGCTCCAAAAAGAAAGTTTCCCAAAAGGGCAGGGCCGGACAACGAGCAACATTGTGCCTATCACAACGAGTCTGGCCACACAACCGACCGGTGCTTTTCTCTTCGGAACACCATTGAGTACATGATCCAGAACGGCAAGTTACAGCAGTATAAGTCACCCGCCACAGGTGTCAACCTGATTGAAGTATATGGGGAGATAATGACGATTCACGGGGGTGGCACCCAAGGGGTGTCCGGTCACCGGGCCAAAAGACTCTGCCCAAGAGGCCCGGAGTTTGAGATAATGCAGCTTCGTCAGGAATGCCGCAAGGAGCTGGTTCCTTGGGATACCGTGTCATTTTCTCAGTCTGAAGACACGCTGAAAGTGCATCACAATGATCCTTTCATTATCACTCTTCAGATTGACCACTGGAGAACTCGGAGGGTTCTAATAGACACGGGAGCCGCTGTCAGCGTCATGTTCAGCAGTTGCTATAAGGGGTTTAAACGAGGACGAGATAAGCTCTATAGGAACCACGAGCCATTGATCAGTTTTTCAGGTGAGACGACTCAACCGTTGGGGTCTGATCAACTAACGGTTACAGTTGGAACCGGGCACCAGTCCACAAGAATTGTAGTTCCCTTCATAATTGTGGACTGCCCATCCTCCTACAATGCCATACTCGGGAGAGATGCACTCTGGGGCCTACAAAGTTTTATAGCGGGTCACATGCTGCTTATGAAGGTGCCTACACCCGGGGGTTGGGTTACAATTCACGGAGACCAAGAAGCCGCTGTCAGATGCAACGCGATAGCAACTCAGTCCCAGCACGAGATGTTTTCGGCCGGTTTTTCCTTGTCTCCATTTGACAAACCCGATGACCCCAGGGATGACCCGGATTCTTTGCCCATCAGCAAAACGGCACAAAAGAAGAGCCAGAAGTATCCTGCCAAGTTCCCCCGGCCAGCCCCAATTGAAGCAACAGAATGGATTCAGATTTCAGAAGAATACCCGGAGAGGAAGATTTGCATTGGCACAGGCCTTGACCCCGAGGTCAGAACCCGGATGGTTGAGCTGCTAACCCGGAAACAGAAGGTGTTCGCATGGTCATATGCAGACATGCCCGGGATTTCTCCAGACGTTATGACACATTCCCTCAATATTATCCCGGGTGTTAAACCGGTAAGACAGAAGCGTCGTGCATTTTGCGCAGAGAAGTACAAGGCCATTCAAGCAGAAGTTAAACGTCTTAAAGACATCGGGTTCATTGGAGATGCAACATACCCGGATTGGTTGGCCAATGTGGTGATGGTCAAGAAGGCAAACGGAAAGTGGAGGATGTGCGTCGACTACACAGATCTGAATAAGGCTTGCCCGAAGGATAGTTTTCCCCTTCCAAAGATTGATCAACTGGTGGATTCAACCGCGGGCCACCCCCAGTTGAGCTTTATAGATGCATACTCGGGATTTAACCAAGTTCCGATGAATCCCGCGGATCAACAGCACACATCTTTTACAACGGACAAGGGGATGTATTATTACAGAGTGATGCCTTTTGGACTCCGGAATGCAGGAGCCACGTTCCAGCGCCTCGTAGTGGGCATGTTTGCAAACCAACTCGGGGATACTATGGAGGTTTACATAGATGATATGCTGGTCAAAAGCCAGGAGACAAGCAAACACCCGGATGACTTGGAGACCGTCATCGACATTGCCTTGAGCAAGGGGATGAGGTTAAACCCGGAGAAGTGTGTGTTCGGTGTTTCGGGAGGAAAGTTTCTCTGGTTTATGGTCAGCGCTCGGGGAATTGAGGCAAACCCCGACAAAATTCAAGCCGTCTTGGCCATGCAACCGCCAAAAACCAGGAATGAAGTTCAGCAACTTACTGGCAGGCTGGTAGCCTTATCCCAGTTTATATCCAGGTTAACAGATAAATGTGCCCCCTTCTTCAAAATTCTCAAGAGTCAACACCGCGAGCGGATTACATGGCAGGAAGAGCACAATCAAGCTTTTGAAAAGTTGAAGGAATACTTGGCGTCAGTCCCTTCTTTATCCAGACCAAACCCTGGGGAAATACTCTATCTGTACCTGGCGGTGTCTCAAACGGCTGTCAGTTGTGCCTTGATAAGAAAGCCAGACTCTGAAGAACTGCCGGTCTACTATACTGGGAAAGGATTCAATGATCCTGAAACTCGTTATCCGGATATTGAAAAACTGGCCCTGGCCTTGGTTGTAGCAGCAAGGAAGTTAAGACCCTATTTTCAAGCACATTCCATCCATGTACTCACCAACCAACCGCTACGGCAGGTTCTGCAAAACCCGGCGACTTCGGGAAGACTGGTCAAATGGGCAATTGAGTTGGGGGAGCATGATTTGCACTTTAAACCGCGAACGGCAATCAAAGGGCAAGCAGCAGCAGACTTCATTGCCGAGTTAATCCCAGCAGATTCAACAGTTGCTGAAACTCTTCCTACACAAGCTGAACCGGAGAGTTGGCAGATATTTGTAGATGGATCAGTCAATCAGAGGCAATGTGGAGCAGGCATTACATTGGTAGACCCGGAGGGTAATATGTTTGACTATGCCTTACGCTTTAACTTCAAAGCATCAAACAACACGGCTGAGTACGAAGCCCTAATCAAAGGGCTCCAACTCGCTAAAGATATGGGCGCCCGGCATCTCCGCATACTAAGTGATTCACAGCTGGTAGTGCAGCAGGTTAACGGCGGGTTTCAGGCAAAGGAAGCACATCTTTCGTCCTATCAAAAGTTAGCGGCTTTCTTGCTGGAGAAATTTGACAGCTTTGAGGTTACTCAGATACCGAGGCAGCAGAATGTGAGAGCAGATACCCTGGCTAGGATTGCAACAGGTGACGATTCCAATACCGAGTTTAAAAGCTTACTGGTCGAGACATTGGAGAAACCAAGCATCTCACTCTCCTTTTCTGAGATTTTCGCGGTAGAGGCAAACCCGCCACCATCTTGGATGGATGAGTTCATCAACTTCATCCAACATGAAACCCTACCTGAGGACCCGGTAGCGGCCAAACGACTACGGGTTCGAGCGGCGCGGTATAGTATCCGTGATGGGAAACTGTACAGACGAGGACAAACTTTTCCTGACTTGAAGTGTATTACACCCGAGGAAGGAGACCGGGTTTTGCAGTCGCTTCATAGCGGGGTATGTGGAAATCACTTTGGAGCCCGTAACCTGGCTTTCAAAACCCTAAGAATGGGATATTACTGGCCTTCTTTGGAACACGATGCCAGAATCGTCGTAGATTCCTGCCTTCAATGTCACCGATTTGCAAGCTTTCCCCGTGCACCATCAGTCCCACTATCAGTAATAATTTCTCCATATCCATTTTGCATGTGGGGGATTGATTTCATCGGGCCTCTACCCACAGCTCCGGGACAGCTCAAACATGCCATTGTCTCAGTGGACTATAATTCCAAGTGGATAGAAGCTCAACCCCTAGCACGAATCACGACCGCAAATGTTAAGAAATTCCTTTGGAACAATGTCTTTTGCCGGTTTGGAATCCCAGAGACGTTTATCACAGATAACGGGACGCAGTTTGACAACGATGAGTTCCGGGAATTCTTACACTCCAATGGGACAAAGGTCCTATATGCCTCCCCTGCACACCCGCAGACTAATGGACAAACTGAAGCCGTTAACAAGCTCATCAAGCAAGTTCTGAAGAAGAAACTGGAGGACGCAAAGGGTTTATGGGCTGAGAAACTTCCAGAGGTTTTGTGGGCACTAAGGACAACTCCAACAGAAGCCAATGGGGAGAGCCCATTTCTTATGACTTTTGGCTCTGAAGCAGTGATCCCGGTAGAGATGGAAGTCCCGAGTGACCGGGTACAACTGTTTGACAGGGAAACCAACAATGAAGGCATCCGCCTTAACCTGGACCTCCTGGAGGAACGCCGGGAGCGTGCACATCTCCGAAATATCAACAAGAAGCAAAAGGTGGCTAAACACTACAATTCCCGGGTTATCAACCGCCCACTCAAACTCGGGGATTGGGTAATGAAGGAAGTTATCCCTAAGCCAACGGGGTTTAAAGCTCCATGGGAGGGTCCATATGAAATCGTTGAAGTCGTGGGCCCGGTAACGTTTTACATCCGGGGTACAGATGGAGTTACACTTCCACGACCATGGAACGCCCAACATCTGCATCTCTTCCCCAAATAGGTACCGAGTTATCTATGAATCTCCAATTTTATTGTTTATGATGTTGTATATAAAGCCTTTCAGGCCCACAATGCATGAATTCCCCTACCGGGTTATGTTTTATTAAAGAGTTTGTTGAAGTGAATGCAGCCTTTAGCGGCCCTACTTGTATGCCTTAATCGCCAAGCTCCGATAATCTCCGATAATCTCCATGACATGAAATATTGCAAGCCTTTCACGGCCTTATTTCATGGTCAAAACTCGCCAAGCTCCGATAATCTCCATGACATGAAATATTGCAAGCCTCACGGCCTTATTTCATGGTCAAAACTCGCCAAGCTCCGATAATCTCCGATAATCTCCATGACATGAAATATTGCAAGCCTTTCACGGCCTTATTTCATGGTCAAAACTCGCCAAGCTCCGATAATCTCCGATAATCTCCATGACATGAAATATTGCAAGCCTTTCACGGCCTTATTTCATGGTCAAAACTCGCCAAACTCCGATAATCTCCGATAATCTCCATGACATGAAATATTGCAAGCCTTTCACGGCCTTATTTCATGGTCAAAACTCGCCAAGCTCCGATAATCTCCGATAATCTCCATGACATGAAATATTGCAAGCCTTTCACGGCCTTATTTCATGGTCAAAACTCGCCAAGCTCCGATAATCTCCGATAATCTCCATAACTTGAAATATTGCAAGCCTATCACGGCCTTGTTTCAGTCTTTGAAAGTCTTAACGAACCCATACAGCCCTAGCGTCATTATTTTTACTTACATGCTAAACCGGCATTATATGTGTAAATTATCACATTTGCATATTTTGCATCAGATTACCGTGTTATTTGGCAAAGAAGCCCTTGGAAGTCCTAACGGACCCGTAAAGCCTTACTGGCCCTATCTTCACTTTATAATGTTAACATGCCAACCCGGCACTATGTGTGAATTGTCAACACTTGCAGGTTATGCATCGGGTTGAAAGTCCTTATGAACCCATAAAGCCCTAGCGGGACTATTTTTATTTCCCATAAACCGGCATTATGTGTGAATTTTCTCAACACTTGCAGGTTATGCATCGGGATGAAATTCCTAACGGATCCTTAAAGCCCTAGCGGCCTTTAAAGCCTTAGCGGCAATATCTTTATTCACATGGCAAACCGGCGTTATATGTACATTTTTGTACTTATCAGGTTACCGTATTTTGGCACGGGAAGGATAGCGAGAAGGAAAAATTTTATTACTTCAAAAATATCAATTACAAAAAAGTAGCAAACCGCTACAGGTAGACTAATCTGTTACAGAAATGAAAAACATCCTAAGGCTCCGTTGACGACCCCCTACCCCCGCCAGTGCTAGAACCGCCACGACCTCCCCGGGGCTGTATGATGAACTGACCCCTACGCAGAGGTGGCCGGTTCCTAGGACCACCCACAATCCCACCACGGGAAGCACCTCTCCCGGCTGCTGAAGAACGAACCGGGAGACTCCGAGCCGGGTTCGCAGGAGCCCTAGGGTTCGCAGCCACGGCAGGAGTCGACCGGGAGGTGCCTGCAGCCTCGTCGGGTCTGACATGACCTTGATGACCGTCATAACCCGCCTTGTCCAGCCAGCCTTGGCGAATCCCAACGCTCACTATTTCGGCACGAGCCTCGGCCCTGGCCGACCGCAGCTTCAGGTCAAACTCTGCGCTCGCCAGAAACTCGGAGACCGCTAAGTCCTTGGCCCGGGAAACTGCCTGGAGCAAATCTCCTTTTTGTTGCTCCAGGGAGGTGACCTGTTGCTGCAGCCCCTGGTTTTGCTCGGTCAGCTGGGCTATCGCGGCGTCTTGAGCACACCGGTCCTCCCGGTGACCTTCGATAACATTCTCCAGTTCCGAGTTCTTGGCCACCAGGTCTGCTATGTGTTCTTCCGCCTTGGCCAACTTCGCACTCGACGCGATCGCTGATGCGCTTGCGAATTCCCGGACCCGAGCCAGGTTTTCTTCACTCGCCGTCACCTGGTCCCGGGCGGCCCGGAGATCATCCCTGAGGACTCTCTCTCGCTCGGGGATGCCTTCGGTTATGAGCAGTCAGTCGCCAAGTACGACAACCTGACAGCCTACACAAATAAAACAACGGGTTAGTGCAAGGAACCAAAAACAAAAAGATAACGAGTTAAAGCAGAAGACTAACTTACCCGCATCAGCTTCTCCTGCGCCCTCCGGGCTACAGTCAACGGGTCCTCATGCTCCAGGACATAGGAGTCAGCGGCGCAATTCTTCAAATCCGCTACCATCCTTTGGATGGCCGCGTCCGCCATTCCTGCGCTCGCCAACTCCTCCATTATTTCAGTAGTGTCCCGCTGCTGCTTTCTCTCCCTCCTCTCCTTCCTCTCCTTCCTTCTCTTCCTCCTCTCGGACCTCCCCGAGCTGGATGCCTCCCGGGTACGCTTGCGAGAAGGCACGGGCTCCACTTCAAGAACCTCGTCACTCCCCTCCGGGTTCTCACTACCTATTTCCCTTTCTAACCCTCCAACCTCTTCACCCCCTTCGTCATCCTCCTCGGTAAATTCCTCCTCGCCCGGGAACACAGACGAGGGAACCGCGCTCACCACCGGTTCTTCAGTCTCATCGGCAAACGGTTCTTCAAATACCGGGTTATCGTCCGCCTCCGAGGGATTCCCTTCAACCTCCTCTCCTTCCGGGTAGACTTCTGGCCCGAGAATCTCAGCCAAGTACGCGGGAACCTCGTTGTAGTAAGAGACGTCAACGTGGAACTGCCGAGTTTCCCCTTGCTCGGCGTCTGGGCGCAGAAAAGCCGCCTTCGATGTCAGGTCGATATCGTACGCCAGCCCCTCCGTGCCTTGCGCCCGGATCCCGGCCCATACAGCCTTGTCCTCGAACCCGTCGTATATTCCCGGGTTCTTTCGCTTCGTGAACTCCATCGGGAGAAGAGCTGCAACAAAAGATATAACCTGTTAGACCGGGCGTGTAAACAACAAAAATTGTAAAGGAAACGAGACAAACCTGGAAGCTCCATCAATCGGCAACGGCTGTACACATACAGCCTGCAAAGCCGGTACGAGCTCCGGTCATCTTGACCTCTGAAGGCCCATAGCATCCTCCGGATCCTCTTCTCCATCACCGGCTCCAGAGGAATGTCGGGAACATCTGCAAAACGTACAATATAATTATAACCCGGGAAAGAGAAAAGAAAGAAGAATCCGGAGAGAAAGGACTTACTCATCAGTGGCTGGAAGTCACCCGGTACTTGAAACGCGTGTCCCGGGTCTTGAAAGTTTCTTATCAAGAAACTTTTTTCCCTCCAGGTCCGGCTCACGGAGGTAGGCAGGTCCTCGATGATCTTCTTGAAGACCCCTTTGGACTTTAGATGGATGGTCCCACTGAAACCCGCCTTCCGGGAGTACTCGGCCCGGTACATGGCGTGTAACTCGTGGTAGCTCGGCATCTGCTGCTTCAACACCTTGTACATCACGCACAACCCTAGCAGCTGCCTCCACATATTCGGGCCAACTTGCCCGATGGCGAAGTTGCTCGCAGCCAGGAGATACTGCACCTCCACCTTTAGCGGGAGTGACAGACCGCAACATAGCTGGTACTCGTGGCATAGCGTCCACCCATCCCCGGGAGCGAAGAACTGATCCTCGGGTTCTAAAGTCCGAATTTCAACAGACTCGGGAATCTTCCAATTGCTCCTTAGCTCCACAATCTCCTCCGCGGTCAGCGAGTACCCGGGAGGGTCGAGAGCGGTCCCATCAGTGAAGGTAACTGAGGCAAACTCGGGGACATGAGCATCCATTGCGGGGTTTGTCATCTGCAAAACAAGAAACACGAGAACATCGTCAAAAACCCAGATAACACCGGCGACCACAACGATAAACGCACACACTAACGCAGCAACCCAGTTTGGATCCCAGAACACAGTACACAATATCGATCCAAAACACTCAAAAACATCGGAACAGAAAACAGTACCTTACTTGTGAGGGTTTGAAAGGCTTTTGAGGTCGATTTAAGTTTAGAAATCCAACAAGCACAGCGACAACAGAGGACGAGAGCAGAAGCACGAAAAAGTTTTCGATTTCGAAGGTACGACAAAACTGTCACCCTCAACCCCTATTTATACAGTTAAGAGACGTACACTGAAGGGACGTTTAAGAGACGTACACTGAAGGGACTTTTCGGTTTTTCGAGAAAATCGACACGTGTCGCGCATGCCGCGTCCCAAAACCGAAAAACTTTTCAGTTTCCCCCACTTCAAAACTGAAAACTTTTCGTTTTCCCCCACTTCAAACCGAAAACTTATCAGTTTCCCCCACTACAACACGGAGACGTCATTTTCAGTTCCCATAGTCAACGTGTCTGCGGGGCACCCTTGCGTACGGACTTGGGGGACTGGGTACACCGGGTCTGGATGATACCCTTGTAACCCGGTAAAGAAATGATTTCAAGTCCCCACCCAAGCGTACCCCTTGACTGAGGACTTGGGGGACTTGTTTATATGTGGAACCTAATATTTCTCCTTTACCGGGTTACAATTCAAGAAATAACACCAAGTGTGGTCAATTATTAAATATGCATCGTTTATTATGCTTGAAGTACTGTTTACAGGGCCAAAGGCCAGTCAGATTTGAGAAGCCACTCTGGGTCCTTTGTCAGGGCCCAGTTCATTGTAAGTTTGAGGCAAAGCAAGGGAGTTCATTCCCACATTGGAAAAAGACAAAGTGCTGCCTTTAATGCTACTATAAATACCGGTGAGGACCTCCCGGTAAGGGGACGGACAATTCCTTAACTACTCTTGAGTTTTCTGCTTATCTGACAGTGTCTGACTTAAGCATCGGAGTGGCTTCCCTCGGTAAACCCGGGGACGCCCTTTGACGTGTTTGTTCTTTACACAGGAAAACTCGGGAGTACAAGGAAGTTTGCTATTTCTGGAACCGTGCAACCCGCTAAAGGGGCCACGAGTTTACCCGAAAACAGTTCTCAAGCATCATTCTCTTTAATATCTAAGTGTAAAAGATCATGTTTAAAGATATTACGACATGATTATGATAATCATTACCTAATGTCACTTTTAAAGACATATTAAAAGAGTATTGATATGTTAAGCTATTGAAACTTACATGATTATTAAGAATCATGAAGAGCCCTAAATTAATTTAAAGATTAGGAAGAAATGCAGACTTCATGAAGAGTCTAGCATATACATGCCTATATCAAATGTGAATGGTGCGTTGTACTTTTTTTCTCCAACGATCAGAGATTGTTTTTTTCTCGAAGGTGATTCTCATTTCTCTTGGTCTCTACACTTTATTCTTGATTAATACTCGATATAACCTGATTAATAAAACAATATTTTCATCGGTTCCAACATATGAAATTGTGATAAATTAACCTCGATAACATAAGAGCATCTCCAACAGCTCTTGTATAATTTCTCTATTATAGAAGAGAAAATCACAAAATATTTATAAAGAAAATGGCTCAACTCTAACAACTTTTTATTTTAATTTACAAAATTAAATAATTTTTTGTATAATTTAAAGAGGATATATATTTATTCAAATCAAAATCATATGTCACATGTCACATGCTTAAATGACATTTGTTTGATGCTCAAGATCAAATCAAAATCATGTAAATGCCATTTTTTTTCTTTTTTAAGAAGATAGTGAATTATAAAAGGAAAGCAATAAATTTTAAAGAATTCTTCATAAATTATACAAATTTTGAGAATTCTACAAATATAGAGGATATGTTTCTCTCTCTTCCCACTTTTTCTATTATAGAGGATGGTTTACACGAGCTGTGAGACGATCGAGCTGTCTCTGCTCTCCAGCGTCCTCTGCTCGACGCCGACGATTCCCGCCACCACTCACCGATGGACCTCTCCCATTCTCTTCCTCTTCTTAACCCAACCACCAAAACCACCATTTAGCCAAGATCGAGGGAGATCGTATGAGGAGGAGGAGGAGAACCTGTGTTGACCGGATTCTGGCGATTCAAGTGACCCGAAGGCGCGTGACCGGTATATCTCTTCTCCCCTCTTGTTTTTTCTTCCTTTTCATGTCCTTAAACGTTCGATTTGAGCCCTGAACGAGTTTCTCTATTTTTTCTGTGTTTTTCACTTTTCTGGGCTCCTTCCTTCGACGACGGTTTCCTGGCGAGCCTTCTTCCTTAGGTTCTCGACCACAGCGATGCCGTCGCAGTAAATAGGAGAGGCCCCAGGCGCTGCTTTGGCTAGTAGCAGTGTCACAAGGCTGAGGCTTCGAGTTTGGTCCACAACAGAAGGAGAAGAGGATCAGATGAAGACTTAGATTCTCAAGGTAAGAAGGTTTCTGTGTTGAGGTTCCTGAATATGGTTTTGGTGTTGTTATTAGTGTTTATTGGATTTCTGTTATTGATGGAGGAAGAGGCAGGGCTGCATGGTAGAGCTTGATGGTGAGGCTGCAGAGCAGTGTTGGAAGCTTTGGAGAAGATCAGAGGTGAGGGATTTTTCCTGAAGCTACTGTGTTTGTTTGTGTTATTGTTATTGTATTGGAATGTTGATTTGGTGTATTTTGGTTGTTTCATGTCGAGAACTTGGTGATCGAGAAAACGGAGAAACTATGACGAAATTCTGACAAGTTGACCAAAATACAGTAGGGGATTCCGGCAAATGCCGCAGAATGCCGAGAAGGTAGTCTGATGATGCAGTAAATCCAGCAGAATGCCGAGAAGGTAGTCTTCGACTCCTTTTGAAATGTGTTGTTTCCGTTTAACCAAGTTAAAGAGTTGTAATCGGAAAATTTACATTTACAGAAACTTACTAAAAATGGAAACTAACCGTAATTGGAATATTTTCCATTTTAGGAAACTTTCTATTTTTGGAAACCTACTAATTTAGAAAACTTTCCATTTTGGAAAAACGGTTCAGTAAAAAATTGAAGTTCGACGAAAATTTGGTAAAGTGTTAAAATGTTATCAGAAAATGGTAACTGAAATTATGAAAATGTCAAGTTGACCGTTTTAAGTAAAATTGGTGGTTCATATTATCGGTAAATCGACTCAAGGTTAAAGAATTGGTTAATGTGATGCATTAGGTGTCCATAGTAATTCAACGAATTATTATGTGGCAATCTAACATCAAATTAAAATGGTTAAGGAAAGTTTGGAAGTTAATTCGGACTTCCGGTAATTAAGTAAAGAGTCGATAACCGGAAAAACGAGTTAAAAAGGTTAAAGAGTTAAAAAGGAATTAGTTGGTCAACTTGGTCAATGTGGTCATTTCTGGTCAAACTATGAATGCTGAGGTCAACATGACTGTTATTGTTTCTTCGTTGCTAAGCTACTCTATTCTGCAGTGATTCATTGGACGAAGTAGCTTACGTGGTGACCTCGATTTACCGAGACGGTTCCTGGAAGCTTGGAGCTTACGTAAGGAATGACAATTCCAAGTAGGGAGCTAAACCCCCTTTGTTAGTGGTTTTGCCTATATATGAGAGTGCATGATTTTTGTATGCTCATGGTCGATGTCTCAAGAAAGTTTTCTTTATATTATGTGATAAATGATTTATGATTGGGCCAAGCAAACCCGAGGCTAGACGTAAATAATTTTTATGTGATGACTCGGATCGAAAAGTAGTATCGTTGTCCTGATTTCCAGTGTTTGGCCTGAGAGTGGCA
The DNA here is from genome assembly GCA_951800085.1 of Comarum palustre. Taxonomy (NCBI): domain Eukaryota; kingdom Viridiplantae; phylum Streptophyta; class Magnoliopsida; order Rosales; family Rosaceae; genus Comarum; species Comarum palustre. The sequence goes on along the minus strand of OX637572.1, from coordinate 483,145 downwards.
AGACCTAGTATATAGTACTCCCACGTTGTTGATGACCGTGAACCTCCGGAAGGGCAATGCCCTGTTTATTTTATTTTCCCGCTTATGCTTGTCTCATTTAGAGTTAAGCGAGCCGTAAGTGTGGTGTGTACTACGAGTGATGTGTTGGGCAATAGCTGTAAATGGACACTCTCGCTACTATTCGTCTTCAGACGCATAGGTAGTTGGCCCCAGTTTGCTGTATAGACAAACCCGGGATTCGACCACCTAGATCTGTGGAGCCCTGCAGACTGTATTCGTACTTTGAGTGCTTTGTCCCCTGTTTTAACATACTGTACAGTTTTTCCCAAAAGATATAAAATGATGATTTTGTGTGCCAATGATTTTCGAAATGATCTTATTTAGAGCTCAAATCTATATGTATATATATGGTTTTCAAACCTATCATTGGTGGACCTATATGTGAGCACGGGAGGACAACACTCATCCCTACAACAGGTTGTTTGCAGGTACTGTGTACTGTGACGAGATAGATAGAGAGAAATGTGTGTGTGGAGCCTCATTTCCTACTCAGTGTGTCGTCTGAGCCATAAACACTTGACATACTTTATCTTTCGAGTCATTTATCAGAGTATTTAACATAAACAGTAAATGCGACTTCCTGATTTATTGACCATGTTGTATATTGTTATTGTTGTCGCTAAAGTTTTTAATTGACCCCTTTAATTTGTCCACCTTCCGCGAAATTGGAAAAACTCTGATGAATGTTTTAAGAAATTCTCGTGGTGGCACTCAAGTTTAAAGTTTTATTTTATTTTACTTACTAAATATCCTACGACTTTAGGTTAATAAGTTGTTGACATGTCATTGGGACGTGTTGGCTTCTTATTAACTTAAAATCGTGGCCATTGTAGCTCCTCTTCTCGGGCCGCTACACGAGCTGTTGGAACCTTAAATCATATTGTTTTTTTCTAAAATAGATGTAATTCTAACTTTACATAAACTATTAGAGATGTTCTAATAACCCTAGTAAATAATACATTTTGACTATATGAAAGCTATTCATTCATACAGGTCTAACTCTCATTTTAAAATGGATGGGCTATGAATATACTGTTTGATTGGCTAATCTGTTCTAGTTTGTCATTCCATGGGGTGACCATGTTTCTATAAAAGGTCCCTCGAAAGCGAGCCCTAATGGAGTATTTTTTGTTTTCTTTGGAGTATTCTGATCCTATCTGATGTAGATATGTCACGTATATACGAGGCACTAGTCCATCTAAGTCCAGCTTCATATGAAACTTGGTACCTTAACATGCAAAAGCAGTTTATCATCAATTCATCAACCACTCCCCATAATTTTCCTCGATCTCTTTTTAATCATATATAATCTTATAGTTAACATCAGCTGTGAGCATCAGTATAGCTGGAAAAGGCTTGCGTTCTAAGTTTAATCGAGTAACTATACCTCATATATGTTTCCTATGTTGCAAGCTTATTGGATCATGTCACCTTTGGTTGCATAAAAGTTCCATGATCATGATAACTGATCGATAAAGTGTGTGGTGCACTACTAGCTTGTCCATTCCATCAGTAAAGGGAATTATTCCATCTCTCTGCCAGCTTATTATTTATCCTTATTAGTTTTATTCAAAATTTTGATTAGGGGACGACGTTAAAGAGGTTATTCATCGTAATGTGGGCCTACATGAGGTAAAATATCTAATTTCATTATCACAGTCTTGTTAGAAAAATGACAGAAAGAAAAGATTTTTTGTAATTATTTTGATAGTTAAAGGTGAATGAAAATAGTCATCAAAGTAATGCATGTAATGGTTGATCTTTTAACTTCCTTGTCTTTTGGTTTTTGTAATAACATGAATCAATGACATGGTAGTGGTCTAATAAAGGTTGTAACCTTATTCATGACATTCAAGTTTTCCTCCAATCCCACCAATATAAATAGGTGACTTCATCCCTCATTATAAACACATCAACTCAAAGCATCTCTCCTAACTTGAGTTCTCTCTCTCCCTCTCTAAGTTGTGTTCTGGTGATAGACGAAGGTACTTCAAGTTCGTTCAGTGTCTTTAGTAGCAGTGCAGTTTCAAGGGACAAGCAGTCGTTGTATCCTAGGAGACAAGTGTCATCAAACCTTTGCACCGAAGATGAAGCATAATTTGTCTTGAGGAAAGTGTGTGAGACACACGACTCGACTTCCTTCAACATCCTCTTATCCTTGAATCTGAGTTTGTAACATTGGTGTTTATCATCATATTTGTATTATGAGTTTTTAGTTATAATTATTTATTTAATTATAATGAATTTATGTTATTATATATTTTCAATATTTGACATATTTTCTAACAAGTTTACTTGCATAAAATTATTTTTTAGATTATTTTTTTTCTTTTCTATAAAATTATTTTCAAAGCCATTTCTTTCATATGTTCATGCTTATATTTATACACCAAATATAATGTACGTTCTAGGATATTTGATATATATGTGTGTCTTGGTCCATACTTTGTATACGGGCTTTATGTAGTAATCCATGCTGTAATAGAGTTTTACACATATCCATGTAATAGACTCATTGATCCTATGTAATAGACCAAGAACCCCCATGTATTTCTCTATATAAAGGGCTTCATTCTATCAATAAGATAAGTAAAATTCATTTCTTCAATATTATTCTACAACACGTTATCAACACTTAGCTCTAACCCTAGAGAGCAAGTAGGCTGCCACCCAAAAAAGAAAAAAGAAAAAATTATGCTGCGCACACTCCCTGCGAACTACTGTGCACTGTCGCGCACCACTGGTGCGCACCCATGTGCACTGCTGCGCACCCCCTTGGGCACCACCGTGCACACCATGTGCTCCTGCTGGGCACCTCCGCACCTAAGAAATCCTAAAATCTGCCCCAGGGTTCCCAAGCCAATATCGACAGAATAAAATCCGAATTGGTTTTCGTCACCAACAGAGAACTTGAAGATATTGTTCTCAAGATTCCAACGCCGCCGGCCTCACTCCAACAACCGGCCGGAAAGACACCGAGCAGGTCACCTGAATCCTTAGACCGGCCGAACTCAAGCAACCGGTTCGGGCACTTGCTGAAGTCTGATTTCCTTGAAATTTGGAGAGGTTATGCGTACGGATGTCAAGATTGTTCAATCAAAAGAGCACCTCAGAATCAAAGTAAAATTTGGTGAACTGGCCATCACTTGTATTCCTAGTTTCTCCTTGAATCCTTCATATGGTTGATGTTTTTCAATGTTTTGCTACTGTTTTATGGAAAGTTTAACTAACCATATGATTTTTATGTGTTTCATGGTCTCCCTACACGAAAATTCATAATGGAATTACGTGAACGATCGCCGAACGCGAATGAATTTGAGCATGGAAATATGGAGCAGCTTATATAAATGCAGTCTATATGGCAGACTAGCAAGTAAGCTTTACATTTTAAGTAATTTCAAAGTTCAATAACCTCGGAGAGGATAAAATCGGTTCCTCCCTTCTTCATCTCCCTTCTATGTTTGGGACGTTTGTCTTTGCAGGTTATTTTTTAAAACCCTAAAACATATGTGCACCTGGCTACCGATACCGCTAGCCTAGCTACTGCTCTTTGTGCGCTGCTTCCCAACACTATGCTATGGCACGTGCACAGCTGTCGAGCAGTGTGCCCTGACACATTGCACTTATGAGTGCACATCTGCCGAGCGTCGTGCTCTAGCACGTGCACAGCTGCCAAGCAATGTGCGCTAGCGCGTGAACAGCTATCGAGCACTGTGCCCTGACACATGTGCGCTGCTGCCGAGTGTTGTGCTTTGACGCGCACATCTGTCGAGCACTGTGTGCTTGCGCGTGAACCTGTCGAGCGCTGGTTACCAATAGCCGCCGATCGTTGCCGAGGGCAGCTGTCGAGTGACAAGCACTAGCTGCCGTGCACCAAGTTGTTTTTAGGTACGCCTTGTGAGTATCAAATGTTGGTTTATGTTATTTTATTAAAGAGAGTTCGAAATTAGAGAATCATCTCATTCCTTGAACCCACGTTGTGTTTGATCAACGTTAACAAATTTCTCCGGGTAAAAATCTCATTGAGAACAAGTTCGGAGAATCAGCTTCCGAGTGCAGGTTGTCCTAGCACTTGGCAGCCGAGCACCAGCACCCATTGCTTCCTCCACTGAAAATCCAACCAATAAAGCGAGATCACAACTCTTGAGTCTCAACAACTTGGTTTTGTATGCATGAGCAAGGCAATTTGCCGCTCACTTATATATTGACCCTTGAATGCCACTCTAAGTCTCTCATAGAGATTAAAAGCTGAGCAACACTTTTTTATGACAAAGGCAAGCAACTACTTAGTGATGCCTAGGCGCTACCGAGCATTGTTGTTAGGGCTTCCCCTGTGCATGTGCCTGTTGCTGCCAGGAACCACATGTGCACCTGCCTAGGCGCTGCCGCGCGCTGCTACACGGGCTTGTCTGTGTGCACGCGTGCGCTGCTGCCAGACACCACATGTGCACCTGCATAGGCGCTGCCACACACTGCTGCAAGGGCTTATCCCTGTGCACGTGTGCGTTTCTGCCAGGCACGCATGTGCACCTACCGGGATACCGGCATGCGTTGCTGCCAAGGCTTGTCCATGTGCGCGCGTGCTATGCTGCTTGACACATCATGTGCGCTTGCTAGGCTTCAGGCGCACGCTGCCGCCAGGACTTGTCCCTGTGCTCGCGTGCGCTGCTGCCATGCACTATACGTACACCTGGCTACTAGCTGCCGAAGCTTTATGCTCCAAATTTCACTGGACCCTAGCTGCCGAGTCCTGCAGCCCAATACCGTGCGCTATTTGTGCCAGCGGTTGTGTAGCCATTGACTGTTGTCGAGTTCTTAGTATACCGACATACGAGTGGCTCCAAATGCACTATATAATGTTTCCAAGTGCTTAGTGCACCGGCACATTAGTAGATGCAATGCGCTGTCGTATGTTATCGAGAGCTTAATGCATTGGCATACGTACAAGCTGCAAATCTGGGCAACTATAAACGAAAACATTGAATATGCCACCTTCTGTACAGTAACTTTCGAATAGCTTTGTGATCAGCTCTAGATGAAATAGAATGCAAACCTTATATCACTAGATAGCTACGTCTGTCTAGTTTTTAACGGTTTTTGCGGTTCATTCATATCCATTATAACGAAGGAGTTATGAATGCTTGAGTGGGCAAAGGTCATGCTGCCAGGAAATTTGTTTTGCATAATGGGTTTGCATCAGTGCACCCTTCCATGTGCCTATTTCATCAAAATAGCTCTAGACATCCCGGTTGTAGATCCTTAGATCACTGGTTCATGATTGTCAAGCTCATCATTTTTTTAAGAATGAATGCATACAACAAACGTACAAAGAGAGTACGGAAAATCAAATTGATGCCTCTGATATTTGACGTCATGAAGGACTCTTTGATTTTCTCCAAGCTATATGAGACCTCGATGAATATGTTCATTCGATAAGTGTATTCACACTATGACATGATCATGCACAGCCTCATGAAAGTGTGCCAATATTCATGGTTTAGTCTTCACAACAGATTTTCCACCATCGGAATGCGTGGTTAACCTCATCCAAGGTTACCCATTCTCTTAATTTTAGATCACCCCACGATGTTGTTAGAAAAATGACATCATTTATGGACTTTGAAGACATTTAATTCCATTTGAAAACTTTACTTTTGGCAGAGGAGAAATCCTGCGATGCCACTTTAAAGTTAAAAGCTTCATCATATCAAAATCTGCGAACACAGTAAGTTGAACCTACTGTATCGTAACTTCGTCAGATCTTTTTGATCGGCTCCAGATGAATCAAAACCCTAATTTTATATCATCGGAAAGCTACGTGTGCCTAGTTTACAGTGGTTTAAGCGGTTCATTCGTATGTATCCCGACGAAAGAGTTATGATAGTTTAAGTACGTACATGTCATAATGCCTGGAAACAATGACAGACTATAACCTATTGTCCCCTAACTTCGTCAGAGCCCATAGATCAACTCCGGATGAACTAGAATGCCAACTTTATATCATTGGAAATCTATGTGAATCTAGTTTCTAATGGTTCAAGCAGTTTGTTCATATCCATCCATACAAGAGAGTTATTTCCATTTTAGTGAGTAGAGGTCATATTGCACGGAAACTGCATACTCTTCGCAGATTGTGAATCATTTTTGTGACTATGTTTGATCGAATCTTCACCATAATTTATGACATGGTTGAATCGATTCTTGATGTATTTTGGCTCTATGATCCAAGTCACAAATGCCCACATTATGTTGAGAGAGGCAATCGAACATTTGAAGTGTGTTATGAACATACACACCAACGATTACCATGATGAGAATGGTAGAGACTTTTGTGTATACTTCTCATGAGTGATGATAGAAAGCTTCATGGAGAATAGCGTGAGTCATACGTTGTTGCCAATAAGTAGATTTGGGACAATTGACTCAGACAAGCTATGACATTTTGGTCATACCGGAAGGGATATGCGAGCCAGAATTGTTTGATATTCTTAGGCATCTATTCTTTTGATAAAAACAAAACTATGACATGATTGTACACTGTGCTTGTGCACCGGCATGATGTCCTCGGTAGCCACACGTTGTACTCAGCTGCACGGTTGCAGCACTCGCTGTGTACATAGTTGAGCATGCTCTACTCGGTCGTTGACATTGTCTGATACTCAGTGTTTCGTTTTATAAGGTTTGTTCTTTAGCTAAGTAAGGTGAAAGATTATCTTATGCTATGCCACAAAAGATATAATTCTCATTAAAAATCCAAAGAAGGATTATGTAGATCGATGCAACCAACATACAGACACCGTATACACTTTTATGGTGTTGGTTGAAGGGCTAACACATTGGTAATGTGTTGCACCATCGTCTACCACATGTTGTTTATGTATCTATGGGCTCACTACCCACCCCTAAAGAGGGACATGCCAGCATGTATTACTTCGTCCATGACTTACCATAATTATATTAATGCACAACAGCTCGTAACTGTGTGCTTGGATTGACACGAAGTTGTAATCCTTAAACTCGGTGGGATAGTAACGGATCTCCAAGCCTTGAGTTCCACAATGTGCCATATTGCACTTCCACAGTGCCCAATGATGATGTGTCGCGATAGATGAACATGGTCTATGGTTGGATATGAGTCACTTAGTACTTTCCACCTACAGTCTGTTTATGTTTACTCCTTGACAGATGATCTCTTTAACCTTTACACTGCGGATTATCACTTTGAGACTGTATTCCCGCCGTTAGGGGGAGATACGAACACCAGTGTTCAAGTGAAAACGACGTGAATGTAGTGGTTGGTCACCACTAAGTCTCAACATGAACCCAAAAAGAACTATAATGATGAGATCAATGCTACTTATGTCTGTAAGGAATGATGTCCTACTAAGAGGACATGGCTCGACCAGATTGAGGTGGTCTAGATGTCATAACTCGACCATATTGAGGTGGTCTAGACGCCGTCACCTTGTGTGGTGATATGATGGCGCCATAATGTGGCAACATGATGTCCTAGGCCTTGTGGTTCCCCGAAGGTTAGGGTTTAGGCCCTTGGGGTCGATACACACTCGCATTGAGAGAGAAAGCGAGTTTGGAACTACTGGTCCATTGATCAGTGATACTCAATCCGTCTTATGGAAGTCTGAATTGTGACTGTCATTAGGGGACGCCTCAATGTCAAATCCAATTCATAGAAAGAGATCTCTACAATGACTACACTAGTGTACATGAGGACGTGAGATGATGAGTTTATCGAACCACACTTTGTTGATAAATCAACAAAGTGTATTGACCTAAATGGGAAGATACGACCCAGACAAAGGGATATGTCCTTGGGCAAGTGTTGTCGACACCGCAAGCATAAATCATATCAAGTAAACCTTGTGAGTTAGCGTAGTGAGAACAGGAGTCTTAGACTCCCTTATGGCGCAAGGTTTCTCACAAATAAGCACTGGGATAGACTACGATGAGAAGTATTCTCGTAATGGATGTTATTGCACTCCATTACCTTATCAGTTTGGTATTTTCCTAAAAACTGTACATGCAGCCCTATGAATATGATCATAGTAACGTCTCTATGGGATCTGAGATATGTATAAAGATCTTAAACAGACTTCATAAGCCCAAATCAAGTGGAGCTTGCGTTGGCCAAAAGTTTTGGATGCATAGTACATGACTCCTTGATTTCGGATGAGATATGATGAATAATGCCATTACGTATTGATTCCGGATGATCGCAGTATATGCTGAACGACCGATGTTGGAATGAAAAATATCTTGGGAAAGACACAATCTTGTATTGAAGTCGATGGATAGTGTATTGATGATGTATTTCTATCAATCAGCTTAGGTCCTCTAAAGAAGAGTTGGACCTTCATATACTCTCATGATTAGTCAAGGTCTTTACTCCAAGAGATAGAGTGATCCGTTTAATTAAAAGAAAGACTTGACCTCTCTTCCATTCATTATAAAGCTAAGTAGATTTGCACCCACACAATGCCAATGATACGACAAAGAACATCACGTAAATACTCTAAGAGTATCTGACATATTCAATCCCTATAGCATGAGAGAACGGTTGTTGCATATGTCATCACTAGTCATGCATGAATCAAGATGCATTGAAAGAGGAATCATGATCTAGGCACCGGTCGGTTTAGTGGCCGAGTTGCTGGACATATTGCACGCTGCATGTGCGCTGTTGCCAGACACTATATATGCACATGTGCACCCAGCTGCCGAGCGCTGTCCACACAGCTGCTAGGTACCGTGCACATAGTTGCTGAGCATTGAGCAATGTCATATTTGAGACATGTTAAAAGGGCATACATATGTTAGGTTGTCAAAACAGCTCTGTGGTCACTAAGGATCCAGAAACGTCCTATGATTGATCTTAAGATCAGAGGGAGATGCAGATTTGAAAGAAAGTCTAGCATATACATGTTATCATCAAATGTGAAGGGTGTGATTGTTTGTGTGCATTTGACGGTTTTGACCAACTTGTTAAACAATTGAAAGCTTGGGGAGTTCTGAATAATATGTAGTTAAAAAAACATGATACTTATTCAAGATACAAAAGCATGATTCATATTGAAATACTGAGCCCCGGTTTCCAGCAAGCCATTTAGGATAGACAGTACTTGTCCTCCACATGATTAATCGAGCAATATGATTGGAATTCAGTGAAACTCTTCATTTGGAGTTGCTGATGACCTGAATCAGTACTGGTGACCACATTGGGCTGAACCATGTGGCTTAGACTGGTGTTCACCAAACTATGTTTTGGATTTGAAGGTGACAGAAGATAGAGAGCACAACTCGGATCAATACCTTGAGTTGTACCATCAAAACAAATTGCAGAACCAGTAGCAGCAGCAGCCCTTGTGCTTTGTGGTAAGACTGCAGCAGCAGTTAATGTTGGAAACGGCTCTCGCATAAAAGCTTGAGGGATTGCTGCTTGGTTGGAAGTTGAAAGTTTAGGGTCATTGGTTTGCAAGAAAAATAACTGTTTATCAGCTCCTCCATTGTTAGTGAAGGAATTGGGAGGACTTCGTAGGTGATCAACTGCTTGCAACCGCTGGTGACGATTATAAAGCATCGGTTGATGATCTGCAGTACTTTTGGCCTCAAAAGGCCACAGACTTCTGTCATTGGTAGATGCACATAGCTGTGGAGTACCGAAGTGCAAGATTCTGGGGCCTATATTTTAGTTGAAAAAGCATATCAGTTCCATAATCTGAGGCTAAAAGCAATATGAATAACCAAAGAAAACATGAGATGGAGAATTGATACACGTTAAGATGATGATTAACATTAGCATGTAACTGAATGCTTCAAATGCACCAAAATTTGCCTCTTCACCAACTTCAACTTAAAAAAATTGCATTCTAGTAAAGTTAGAGAAATTTCCACTGCTTCTGTGAGACACAGACATGTCGGTTGATGGTCTGACAACTTAACTAGTAAGGCATCTCTCTCTTTTTTTCTTTTTTGGGAAGGGGGTCATTTAGGCCACCCCAAGGCAACCAAGGCCTAATAATTACACAATCATGTATTACATATGGACAACCTGAAACAGTAGAATTATTTCCAAGGAAAAATATGTTCCATCTGCGCTCCATCAAAACTAGGCAAGCTCTCTAACATTGAGTGCATCGATCAATTTGGTGAGGGGTGAATAATGAACTCTGATCAATTTAATCTCATTATAACCAATATACTTGCTAACAACAACTCCACTTCTGAATATATGAAATTGAAGACAGTAACAGAAGCACACATTACTAGTCCTAAATGTTCAAGTACTCTGGTTGAATGTAAAAACATACCTTTGTAATTGGAGAGGAAGTTCTTGGAAGTAAATAAATAGAAGGATTCTGGTTTGGGTTTCCTCCGGCGCTGGTTGTGTCCATTGAGACGTTTTCTGCAGCTTCTCTTCACCTCATCAAACTCCACCAGAGAATGGAATCTGTACAATCAACACTCAATTAAATCAAAATCTGTTGTGCCACGCTAAAAAGAGAACACATAGTGTACCTACATCAGAGCGCCATTGAAAATTTTCAGATTGACAGAAACTGCAATGACTCGAACAAAGGTACTAACGGATTTTACTAATAGCACTAATGAGCTTAAGTACTGATGGACTAAACAATAAGAACTACTGCATTAATTAAGATCAACTAAACTCGATCCAAATCACCAGAGTATTACTGGAATCCATAACTGATAATTCAATCATGAAATTGAGTGCAAATATGTCTACTGAACTGAAATTGCAATCGAAGCTTGTAAAAACTAATTATCCATCAAAAGTTCAAAACTGATCAAACTGTAATTGACCACTACTGCATTAATTAAGATCAACTAAACTCGATCCAAATCACCAGAGTATTACTGGAATCCATAACTGATAATTCAATCATGAAATTGAGTGCAAATATGTCTACTGAACTGAAATTGCAATCGATGCTTGTAAAAACTAATTATCCATCAAAAGTTCAAAACTGATCAAACTGTAATTGACCTCTGATGACAGCAATTGGGGTCTTGGAGTGGAGCTGCTAATTATCCATATCAATGATTCATCTATGATAAATGTACCTGCTGCACTGCTGGCAGAATCGCTTCTGTTGACCTCTGATGACTATAATTGGGGTCTTGGAGTGGAGCTCGCAGACTCTGTGACGGCGATAATACTCCCTGCAACGACTCAGGTCTGCCTTGCAACCATCAACCAAGCAAGTCGACGTAGACGATGAAGATACTTTGACTTTCTGATGATGATCAACCCTTTTGGTCCTGGACAAAGATGATGCTGATACTAAAACTGAAGACTTTGTTGCAATTGGAGCCACCACTTCAGCACTAGTACTACTGCCAAGCTTCAAATCCACCAAGTTGAATGATGATGATGATTCACCTCCTCTGCTTCTAATACTGCTTGAACCAACCAAAGCAGCAAGGTCATTTTCCTCTAGCTGCTGCTGATCCAACTGATCATCATCATTTGAATCCCAGGCAAAGTCCTTGTAGTCCCACTCCATGACTCTTCCCTCCACAAAAGTCCTTGTAGCTAGGCTAGTACAATTAGCAATACAAGGCAGTACGTTTAATAAGAAAAACACAGGAGGAGGCTCCAAGAAATTGGGTTTGGGGATATAACTAGCAGTTCAGCACAACAACTGTTCCCTCCAAAAGAAGGAAGGTCAAAAGATTCATCGTGTCCAAAGTGCAAACCCAAGTTGGAATATCAATGAGTAGAAGATCAACTAATATAATCCAATCTAGTGACCCTCTTACCATTAAAAATTCCAGTTAATTAATTAAAACTTTGCTAATTATCTGAAAAAGAAAATGAACCACATTGTAGGGCGCTAGATAGTGGATAGAGAGCAGAAAAATCCAGCAAGAAGAGGACCACCAGAGGCTTGAGGCTGAGAGTTTGTCCATTTTTTCTGCTTTGTCCAATAATTTATCAGGGCCCAAGATTGAAACTTGTAATTTAGGTGATGGGAGTGCAAAATTCTATACATAAATTAAACAGAGATAATATCTAATAATAATGACATATTAATAATATCTCATTAAACAGTATAATTACTTTGTTAATGATCAACCACCCAAGTGGAATTAGTAGTTTAAGCAGTAATAAAGAAAATAAGAGGTGCCAGCCAGAAGGTAGTATCCCTCCATATTATAACCCAGAAGCTAGAATACATTCCATTTTTTGTTTGAATATGATCTCAATATTATAAACAATAATATAATGAAATGAATGTTTCACCATCCATCCATGAGTATGACAGGGCCATAGGAGGCATTAGCGATCCATTTGATTGATAAATTTCCCTAAATGAGAGATTATTGGACCCATATATGGGCTTACAAACATCTAGGCCTCGTTTGGTATCCGGAATCCAGCCCTTGGGAAAGGAAAGTCAATGCTTTTCAGTGTTTGGGAATGAATGGAAAAAGGCGGGAAAGGAAAGTGGTTCCCGAAAAGAAAGAAAATTTGGCGGAAATCGGTTCCCTCCACTCCCTCTGGGATTTTTACTTTCCCTCCCGAATCCTGCAATTATTGTCAAAATTTAAGACTGAATTACCCCTGTTCAAATCATTCTTTTCCCTTTCTACCCACAGCCTTTTAATAACTCTGCCTCAAACACTAAAACCTACTTCTTTTTCATTTTGCGAGAAGCCTCCGGTCAAACACTAGAGGACAGATTATGAATAAATTCCTGGCTTTTCCAAACACTGGAAAGGAAAGTCAATGGGAGTTTCAATTTCCCATACCTAAGGAAAATTCATAGAATTGAATTCCTTTCCTTTCCATTCTGGATACCAAACGAGGCCCTAGATCAACCTAGCTGGTGCTGAGATTTATATAGTTAATTGATGATAAGTATGATTAGTATTTAAATAGCACTAAACTAATGGCGATGAAAGGCATCACTGCCCACGACCCTGGTTTATAATGGAACCGGGGGGCACCAGTTCTTCCTTCGCTCTCATTCATTATTTTGCATTTCATGCTTTTGGTGGGTGAAATTCTTTACTGTAAACTAGACGACGACGACTCAAATTAAGAACTCACTTATACCTGAGTCAATGCAACAGACAACCAAAAAAAAGAAGAAAAAGTATATAGTTGTTAAAATAAGTATAAGATGTGGTTGGAATGGGAACAAATAGTGAAAGAAAGAGATGGGCACAAAGAACAAGCATGCACGCAATCACAGAGATTTATTGGAGATTTGGTGGGTGAAGACAACAAAGGCTTCATTGTGTACTCAACTATTCCTAGAATTGAAGCACTTGTATATGCAAAAGAGGCCATTGCCAACAAAAATTATGCAAAATCCTAGTTCGAATATCTGGGTTTATATCATTGTGTCCAGTTCGAATATCCTAGTTTTAGTAGTTTATATGATTGTAACTTTTTACCTTCCCCCTTAATCTAAGCCCAATTACACCCTTTTTCGACCAAGAAATTAGAGCCCAGTATTTTTTATCTATAAATTTTCTTTAATTCGTATATATATGAGTGGTTTCACTTGCCCTCAAGTTCAGTCACTTGCTTTGAAATTAGGATTCGTTCGAGTATCATATATGCAGTATTGCAGTTGCTTACGATCAACGGACTAACTGATTTCGTATACCACAAATTAATGAGTTATCCATGTGTATCTGCATCACTTATTATTCCTTTCGATTTTTTATATAGGTCGTTTTAGAAGTTTGCACAGAGATTAAAAAACAATTCTAACGACAATTAACTTCTATTTAGTTTGCCCTATTTAATAAGTTTGTACACAAATTAAGATATAAATTCACACTTTATCCATGTCATTAATGTGACTTAGGGATAAATTAGGAAATATAAGCTAAAACGACTTATATATTGAACCAAAACTCAAAACCTAAAACGACCTATATAAAAAATCAGAAGGAGTATATTTTAAGTTTTTTTTCTCGAACGATCAAGTGTTATATTATATGAGTTCTACATTGTCACCGCATACATCTAGTTTTTTACAATAATGTATTCAATTGATACACAAAGAAAGAAAAGTAATTACTTCAATAATATAAGAGACAAAAAGATCCGACAATCTATGACAAAATAAAATCTACCTTTTAAAATGAGAACGAAGTTCTGTAAATTAACAAATAAAGAAAAGTAATTACTTCAATGATATAAAGGACAGATTTGACAACCTATGACAAAATAAAATCTACTTTTTAAAGTGAGAACGAAGTTTTATAAATTAACAAATGCGTTCATACAAGATCATATGACTTAACACCCTGAACTTAAGCTAAATCAAACCAATTTAGGAACTGATTTGTACAGCGTGGGAGAAGAAAAATGCCGGGAGTTGATAATCAATTTGAAATTATATCTAGCACAAAGAACTTGAGAAACTCGTGCATCGATATCTAGCTAGTATTTTGCTTGCGTTAAACAAACACTATATTGATGCTAAGAACATCAGGGCCGACAAGGCATGCATGCTCTACACATACAATAATACCAGCTGCCATAGTTTACTAATTACCACTTCGTTAAAATCAAACATCTGCTAAAAAGAGAAATCAAACATATCTACCTCTCTATCTGGCTACATATATCCATTTGAAGTAGCAGATCTAGAGGCTTATGAGGCCAGCGCAAAACCTGGCTCCATCGATCAATTCCTTCAGACATAGAAGTCATATCAAAGGGAGTCGCAATCTAGCTAACCTGGCCTGTGTAATTTGTGAACTGCATTTGAGTCAAGATATGTTCGAAATTGTCAGAATTAGGCTTGTCGATCGGATGAGAGTGCATCCCTTCGTAGGTGGTTACCACAATGCCTTCATCCTTGCTTAACCTTTGCACTTGCTTCTTAACATTGCACCCTTCATACGTGCATCGATAGTAGCTCCTGCAAAGTCCATTAACATGCATACATATATATATGCCCTTTTAGCTGCTAGCTTGATACACTCTTACAGTTAATTACTACGTACGTACTTATGCATATACACATGCACAAAATGTATAAGAATCGAAGCATGCTTGGAATCATTTATCTGAACTAGACAACTAGTACTGTTAATTATTAGCTTAGATTGATGTAGTCATTTATCTGAACTAGACAACTAGTACTGTTAATTATCAGCTTAGATTGATGTAGAAGGACAATATATAAGATTTATAAGTTTTTCGTTACATACATATATACGTAATATATATATATATATATATATATATATATGCAAATTACCAAATATATACCAAAGGAATATAGACGCACTTAATCGAAACAGGATGAGAAAGAAGAAGCCTATATAATGTAAAGAAATCATCATTTTTCTTCTAACTTTTTTCGCTCCATAATACATTATTTTTCAGAAACCTAAATCTAATTTGATATTGTTAAATAATCGCTTTTCCTAGTGGAAAATCATCTTGCTTTTAGACCATCTCACATCATAAGCTAAAAAGCCAAATTTAGCTTACAACTACTCCTATCGTAGGCCAAATCATAATTTTCAAGGTAGAAAATTTAGCCCAAGTAAAATAGTAAGTCAAATTTAGCTTACACCTTCCGTAAGCTAAAACCAAATTTTTTTTATTCAGATTTGCCCTTCTAACTACTATTTATTTCATAAATTAAATTCATTTTACCTCATTAAAGTTTAGAGGCAACTTCATGTTAGTCCTTAAACTTTCAATTTCATCAAAATGCACATTAAGCTTTTCAAATTTAATCAGTCGTACCCAATTTAACAAACTCTGTCCAAATTAGATTTTAAGTCTATTAATATGACCCATTGAAATAGCTAGAATGGTCATTTTATTTCTAAGAAAAAAACACACACGACAATACTCTTTCTTTTTCGATTCTCCCCCATAAAATCTTTTCAAATTGCTCTTAATTACATCTGAGCAATCTTCATCATCATTCCCTTAATTTCAAATGTTATAATATTCATTCACCTCTTAAATATTACCTCTCTTGTCAGCCCTCACACTACCACATCTATTAGATAAGAAAATCACACATGCAAGTTTGACGGTATCTATTAAATTAGACATGACTGATTGAATTTGGAAAGCTTAAGGGGTATTCTGATGAAATTGAAAGTTTTAGGCCTAACATAAAGTTGTCCATAAATTTCATGGGGTTAAACTATATTTAATTCTTATTTCATTTTGTATCATATTTAAATTTCAACTAAATTTTTTTTAACTCCTCATAACTACATATATAAGTAAAAACTCGTTTCCATCTATTTTTTCAACATTACGAAGATCTCAACGAGATCTTTCATATGAATCTCATATCAAATATATTTAGATAAAATCATATTTATGATTAATTATTGAATTTAAGAAAATACATAGCACAAGAGTTACATTCTTAAAACATACAACATAAAATTCTAGATTACAACATAACAAAAAACAAACATAAAATGCTAGATAAAAACCCATATTATTTTAACCGTCAACAATAATTCGATACTCCACCAATTTCGTTATGGGGCTTCTCCTTGTCCATCACTTGTTCTGGTTAGGACTAGGTATGGGACGGGACGGGATTGCATTTTTGAAAACGTATCCCAGACGGAACGATCCTGTTCAGTACCGGGACGGGACCAGGATCCCGTAACGATAGTAGAAAAAAAAAAATTAAAAAAACATAGAAGAGATAAATTGATCCTAAATTCTTGAAGAAATTTTATATCTATTTTTATAAAGTTAATATGAACACATCTAATATTGATACTGGTTTTACTATGTATTAATTTCTCACATACACACACACACACACATATATATATATATATATATATATATATATATATATATTCTATGGTGTTACTTTTTTATGGTATACATATATTAATTACGTATATATTAATTAAAAGGGAATCAATTCAGATAAATGATTGTAATTTGTATCTAACTAATTAAGTAAGAGCTCGAGAAAACTCTCTAGTTTAAAAAATCAAAGAAGCTCCAGTTATCACTACATAGCTTCGTTGTAGCGACCGATATCTTTCATATGATCATCAAATGTGAATGAATTATATAACCCTTGTTATATGGAACTAGTACTTTGAATTTATATTTAGGTTTTGGACGTCTTATTAAGTTTTTTGAGTTCATTGTAAGATATTATACACCCTAAAAATCAGATGGTTATGATCGGATACAAGTACATTTATACTTTCGAGATGGTCCCGTCCCGATCCTGTCCAGTTTCCAAACTATCGGGACGGTACCGCCATTTTAAAATTTTGTTCCGTCCCGTCTCGCTAATTTTCGATACGGGACCGGGATTGCAGCACGAAGTGCCCAACCCTAGTTCTGGTACCTTCACTTCCTCTATAGCCTTTACCTTCTCCGTATCCAAAAGGTCCTCTATAAAGACTCATTCCTCCATAGTCACCAATTCCTCCATAATTTGGCATTGCTTCGATATATGTTCAATTTTCAAATAAATATTTGTTTTAAATAAATTTTTCTATTTTCTTTTGTAATTTTCTTTCATTGTATATTTTTATCATCGTAGATTTCGTGAGGAATAAAATCTATGTTCATCTCAATAACTGTGTAGTTCTATTTTTTAATATTATATATAATATATATAGATATTAGGGGTATTGACCATTCACTACAAAAACAAAAAAAGTGTCCACTAGGTCTACAAAACTTTGGTTGTGACCATTCCAACTTTTATCAATGGAATTACAATCTCACCCTTTATCTATTTAACTCTCTCCCTCAACTCTCATTCTCATCGCTCTCTCTTTCTCCATCTGCACCGATCTCTCTTTCTCTTTCTTGATCACCTTCCTCGCCCCTCACCGTCGACATGGTAAAAAATGCTTCCTCGCCGTCGTCCAAGCAGTCGAACAACTCCATCCCTTTAGCACCCTCGCCGATCACGACCTCCTCACGCGCTGCCGCCTCTTCCTCACTCCCCTCCCACCAGATCGCCAACGCGGCAACGCCATCGTCGCAGACTAATGAGGCGGCCAACTTCATCTACAAAAGTTAACTCCAAAGGAATCTCCCACAGCTTCTGTCAACTTTATCTCTCTTTTCTCTCTTCTTCTTTCTCCTCCTCATACTCTCTCTCTAGAAGCAAACTCCTCCAACTCCCACTGAATTCTATCTCTCTATCTCTCTCTTTCTCTCTTAGTGGGAGTTTATTAAGGGGTAGTAAAATTGTCTGTGACGATAATAATGTGGTCTAGGGATTCAGTGAGAGTATTAGGGGGTAGTAAAGTTGGTTGTGTAATAAGAATGTAGTTTAGGGGTTCAGTGAGAGTTTATTATGAGATAATAAAGTTGGTTGTGACGATAATAATGTGGTCTAGAGGTTTAGTGAGAGTTTATTAGGGGTAGTAAAGTTAGTTGTGCAATAGGAATGTACTTTAGGGGTTCAGTGAAAGTTTATTATAGGGTAGTAAAGTTAGCTGTGCAATAGAAATGCAGTTTAGGGGTTCAATAAGAGTTTATTATGAGGTAGCAAAGTTGGCTGTGCAATAGGAATGCAGTTTTAGGGGTTTAGTGAGAGTTTATTAGGGGGTAGTAAAGTTGGTTGTGTAATAGAAATGCGGTTTAGGGGTTCAGTGGAAGTTTATTAAAGGATAGTAAAGGGGTTTAGTAGGAGTTTATTAGGGATAGTAGATTTGGTTGTGACAATAGAAATGTGGTTTAGGGATTCAGTGAGAGTAAATTAGGGGGTAATAAACTTGATTCCATATTCAGACGAGATTCTAATGACCAGAGTCTGACGGCCGGTGACCGGAGCCGGTGAGGTGTCGGTCATGTCTCCTATCTCTTCTATTTTGTTTCTCTAAGTATGTTTTAATAGAGAAGGGTAAAATGAGTATGGAAATATTATAGGTTGTTTAGAGATGTTAAAAGTTTTGTTGGAATGAGCACAAATTTACAAAAAAAGTTGAAATTGTCAATATTTAAAAAAAAACTGTTGGAACGAGAAATGAGGTCCAAAAATTTGTACTAAATAAACATTTTCTCTATATATTATATATACATATGAGAAAATAAAAAAACATGCATATAAATATAACATTATATATATGAGTATATGACAAAGGAAATGACTTTATTTTTGGATTTAGCTTATAGTGGAAGTGTTTTTTTAAGTCAAAAAAGACTATAAATTTAGCTAAAGATTTAGCATATGTAGGAGTATATAATAAACTAAAAAAAGATTATAGAGAATATTTTTATTTTTTAAGGTAAATTTGAAGTCAAATTTATCCTTCCATTAGCAAAGAAATCCACGCGTCCTTAACTATAAATCATGATAAGGAGCAAGTTAATGATAGGAATCATGCTTTATTGTAATTGAAATAGCAGAAACGAAAAGGAAAACGCAGGAATGTCTACATCTTGTATTTCATTAATTAAAACAGTCGAACAAGTCCTACATATATAAGAGAACTAACCTAAAGACTGAAATACCCCTCTAATATATCTCTCTAATATATCGCTATAATTCTAACACCCTCCCTCAACCATATGCTCGGGCACCAAGCATAATGGTTGCAATACATGAATCTTGCATTAGAACTGGATCTTCTTCAACGCTCTCAACATATGCAAGATCAGACAAGCCATTCCAGCAATATTAATAGAAGCTTCAGGTTGGGAAGAAAGAGCTGTAGCAAAGCAGGTCATATTAGGCAGCCTCCTTGACACTAGCACCAAGCACTCACTGCACACTTACAACACTAGCACCACACTTCACTGCACACTGCATCAAGCACTCACTGGACACTGCACCACACTTGCACATTGCACCAAGCACACACTGCACACTGCACCACACATCGCACCAAGCACATTACACAGAGGCCACCACCTCTATTGAAGGCCACCACCTCCATTGCACTTCTACAAACATAAATGAAGGCCACCACCTCCATTATGTTATACACACAAACTATGAAGGCCACCACCTTCAAGGTTGTCAAAATTCTGACATCCAAAACAGTAAATCCACTGATGCATTGTGCAATCGTGAAGGAAACACTAGGCATGGAGAACAAACCAGCAAAGTTGATGCCCTTGCAACAGTAACAGCAACAACAGAAGTTGACGCAATTACCTCAGCATCACTTGTGTAGATTTTGAGTTGCTCCAAAACTGTTGTTGCTTATCAATGCAGTAGAACTTGTTTCACTAGCAGATAAAGAATGTTGAGTAGCACCGGCTGATGATAACATTCATTAATAGAAACAAAATAATTTCTCATGGTCTCATGGTGCGGCATGCATATAACTGACTTAAGACTAAACCTTTTACTCTCCCCTGCATATGCTCATCTCTTAAACTACCAGAAGGGTCCTAACCAAAAGGTCAAAATCTCTGAACAGTAAGACAGCTTCATACTGGTATCCATGAACAAAAGATGATGACACGTTCAGAAAAAGTTGATGCCCTTACAGCAGTAGCAGCAGCAACAGAACCACCAAATGGACAGAAGGCACAGCAAACTCCTCATCAAATAGGAATCATCCCAAGATACAGAACCTAGTTTCAGATACAACACTCTTCTTCAATTGTAAACAAACAAATTGCATATGTCACCTTAAGCTTCAACTTTTATAAGCACTACATACTTGCACAAACCAATTGATGTGCCTCAGTATATCTAGCATTTCATCAGAAGATTACTAGCACCTCCATATTTATATTAGCAACTCAATAGCAACTTAATAATCTGACTGAACATTGAAATTGCATATGAACTCCAACAATGCATAACCAACATAACTCCTCTGCAGTTATGTATTTACTCCTCTCAACTTTGCTCATCACCCATACTCCTTAGCAACACTTGACGGCAGAACACAAACTTCTAAAATTAAAAGAAAACTGGCAAACTGATGAGATTGACAGAGCAAATTATACCAGAATCCAATTCCACACATCCAGTGATAGAGATGAAAAATTGGGAAGACGTGACCAATTCTACTGAAAAGTCTGATGCTTACTGAGATGGGTGTATAAGATTGATAAGCCAATCAAAAACATGATATCAATACGAGATAGCCTCAGAACCTTTAATTTTCAATAACAAAATCAAGCATAGTATTCTCACAGCACCATCTAATCACTTAGAATACTCATATCTTTCATCTCTAATTATTCATCACCCATCCAGATCTATATCACCATCAATCATAGAACCCTAAAACTCACTGAACAGATCAAATAACGAGAATAAAGAGAAGCGAGAGATGATTATACCAGAGTGATGCCAGCGAAAGAGATTCCATATATCAGAAAATTATCTCCCTCTACTTCTACATCCAAACAGATCAAGCAATAAACACAGATGAGAGAGAGACTAGTACCGAATCGGTGACCACAGACTGCAAATCGGGAGGATTGTATATCAATCCAAACCCAAACGAAGAAAGGGATAAGGCCGGCGACACAAGAATCACCAGATCTGAAGTTGAAATCGGACTCGAAATCCTATCTCCTTCTTTTGATGAACACGCACATGGCTCCGATGGACTACTGCTCGGCTTCGATTCAGATTTGAAACGACATAAGCGCATTAGAGGACTTCTATTCGAGAAGAGGCGATCCACATATGAGGCAAGGGTTTTGAATTTAGGGAAAGACTAAAGCTAAAGGAATTGAAAATCGCGGAAGCATAAAGATACTCATAGAGGCCCCAAGGCACCAGATCGGGTACCATGGGCTCTGATACCATGATAGGAATCATGCTTTATTGTAATTGAAATAGCAGAAACGAAAAGGAAAACGCAGGAATGTCTACATCTTGTATTTCATTAATTAAAACAGTCGAACAAGTCCTACATATATAAGAGAACTAACCTAAAGACTGAAATACCCCTCTAATATATCTCTCTAATATATCGCTATAATTCTAACAGTTAAATGGATACACATATATCTAGTTATCTACCATCAAATATGTAGTAGTGTATCTACCACTACAGATTATCAAATCTGGTGATCGGGTGGCATTAGTTCATATATGGATCGATCAAAAACTCCTCAATCATAATTTTGGATCGATGATTATTCTGTTTGGGGTCTGAAAATGTAGGATTGATGATGATCCAGCATATATATTCAATTGATCGAAGAAATTAATCAAAGTATATATTGAAGCTACAAACACGTACGTATATACAAACATTGGGAATTTGTTTGCTTTGACTGCTTTGTGGCCATCATAGCCGTCGTCAATTATGCAACCTGGCTCCTCATCTGAAAAGCATACTTGGGCTTTCTCGTTTTCTGCTTCATCTTATCTGAGTTATCGGCCGCCGCCGGACTATGATCATGATGCGCAGCACGATCATCGGAATAGTGGTAGCCATCATCGTGTTTAACAACAAGTTGTCTCCCATCACCTGCATGGTTTTCTGTTCCCGTCGATCCCAAAGGGCTGTGACTAATTGAACTACTACGGTCACCGCCAAGTTGGTAGCACCGCTGCTACTGTTAAGTAGTACTTGAGAGCTTGCCATTTTCGATGATGATAAAGCCGCCATTGACGATGATGATGATCCGGGGAGGGACATAATTTGGTAGTTTTCCCTGTTTCAACTAAGCTTGCTGTATAGTCTGGTCGGGCTAAACTTACAGAAGTAGAGGCGGCTGAGGTAATGAGCCAGCGATGACCACGACTTCGCTATTAGGGTTTCACGCCAGAGTGAGATAAAGTAGAAAATGATATATGGAAATAAAGAGGGAAAGAACAAGATTGATAGGTGTCGTAAACGGCATGATGGTTGTTCAAAGGTGAAAATTAAAGCAATGCAAATTATAAGGTTAATATGAGCCTTATTATCTTTTACTTTGTGAATAATGTAATTAGAAATTAGAAGAAAATAGAAACGTAGCGTAGTGGCTGGCATGGAATCGATCGATATGTTGGAATAATGGAGGCGGCTCCATAAATGAGTTTGTGCTGTACAGATTGATCAAGGAGTTGGGCACCTAGCAAGATGTACTACTTACCCAGATTAATTAAATATACAACTCTAGCAAGATGATTCACCGTCTCTGCTATAGATTAAGAGTGCTATGTCGGATGATGAACTGGGTTACGTGATTTTCACACTTCGAATTTTTCACACCTTAACACTTGTGCATTTTACATGTGCTTGAAAGTTGAAACAATGCAAGTGTGAGGCATGTTGAAACTAGAGTGAAAATCGCTCATCATTCTTAGATGATACATTTTTAGATTGTTGTGCGTTGACACTACGAATCAAAACTAATAAACAAACACAACATAAGTTAAGCTGAGTTTAACTAAAGTGGCATTGTAGCGTTTTGAACCAAGAGGGCTGATGTTCATATCTCATTTTCTATTGAGAAGTAAATTGTTGCAAGTCCATGCTCAGTTTTTTTTTCGATGTCCGAAATTATTATGTCAAACTGAAAACAGATAAACGAGAAGAGTCAAACTTGACTTTTTGCCTTGGTGTATGGTCTTTTCTAGTCGTCCAAATTCATTTGCCTCAAAGGTCCATGTACTTACCTTGAATTTACACTTTTGTTTTTTCTTATTCTCATTATAAAAGAGAGATAAAATGCAGCACAAGAAAACAAAAAAAGTAAGGAGGAGCCTGCCATTTTTGAACCATGACTTTGCATCATCATGATCCGCCAAATTTTGAAAAATCTGATGAAAGTTGAAACCGGGGAAACTTCGCAGCCAGTAATTGCTACATGTTTGTTAAATCTTTTGAAGAAAAGTGATACCATGCCAGCACCAGGAAGACCACAAGCGAATTGTTTAGTAAAGGCTATGGAGTAGATATTGAAAAATTTCTATTACAATTGATCAATGTTCTTCTCCTTAAATGATAGTATAAACAGTTGAGCACGGATGCACCACTGAAACGAGTGTTCGCTAAGTTTGGTAATAAGCACCAAAATACTGCTATGGATATGAATCATCCTGAGTAAAGAGACTGAGACTCATAGTAAAGATATATACGATTTTTATGATAAACTATGCGATTAGTATAGTCTTGATTAATGGAACTTAGCAGGGCATTAGTTGCTAATACATTGCCCTGAAGTCAACTTACCCAGTACGTGCTTACATACGTCTTGTTGAGCAAAGTACTGGATTTTTCTTACAGGTAAATATGTTATTCGGTTTTGGCAAGGGAATTCAACAACTCAGTGAAAGAGTTGAACCATTTGATCATTTTGATGTTTGAACAAAGACAGTGAAAGATGGAAGATGCGTTAATGGAAGGTCATAACATAAACAGATAGGATGACAGATCAATGACCATGGAAGTGTTGTTTCATGCTCAAGTTACACAAACTGGAAATTGGCAGTGTAGCCCATATTTGAAAATTTGCATCTCAGTATAAGACTATTATGCAGTTGAATAATGACTGAGATTCATAAGGAACAGAAATAAGAATAGCTACCGAGGTTCACCTATGAAGTACGAACAAATTGAATCAGCTAGTAATGGCTAGGAGGATATAACAGGGACATGAATCACATATAAGAACGCATTCGAGGCCTCACCAGAGACTGCGCCCCGTCAACAAATATAGTTGTGCCCGTCATGTACCTTGAACCATCACTGACCAAATATATGACACTTGAAGCCACATCATTTTTAACATTAAGCCATCTCTCCAGCGGAACTGCATCCTTCACCAGCTTCTTTGCTCTCTCTATTCCCACAGACATGGGAAACTCATCTTCCAAATGCAAACCACGTGCAATTGCATTAACTCTGATCTGGTATTTTCCAATCTCCAATGCCAAAGACTGAAGGAACAGCAAGGGAAGGAGGTTGTTATAGATACAAGATACAGATAAGAGAAGATAGAATATGGAACATATAAATTCGATGAAGATGTGATGTACTAGAAATTGTAGAGATAAGCAACAAGCAGCTTAAAATAAAACTGAAAGTTGTACAGATATGCAACAGAGGTTCATTAAAATGAAGTTATGACTTGAAGATAACAACGAAACCCAGTTAAACCTATAGAAATTTGCTGTGTTTTTACAATCCTGAAGGGTCAAATACCAAAAGCAAAGCTTTCAAAGATTAACACAATGAGGCAATTCCTAAGAGTGTGTGACTGATATGAGGAATTGAAGCAAAAGTCCCTGTGATCTTAAATTATTATATTAATCAAGTGGAAGATGAGCAATTCATGACCTCGGACAATCATGCTTCATGCTTACTTGCTTAATGCGAACAACATGACACAAGAAACTTATGAGATGTTTCTGATAACCAATAATGTAACAAAATCAATTTTCTTTTCCCCTTACACTGATGAAAATTCAATCATTCAGAACTTACAAAATCAAGATTGCTAGTAAACCAAGAGGAAGTCAAAATTCTGTATACAACAGATATGAAGGGTGCATATCGGTGCTTTACTTGAATACGGTCATTTGCAATATTGAAATACTCAAAACTTATATGCAATAGCTGTGTTGGGTGAATGTAGTGCAATTAACATACCCTTACTAACTGCTGCAGTGCTGCTGAACAAGCACCATAGGCAACAGCTCCTGTATAAAGCCCTCTTTCAGCTCCAATAATCGAGGTCAACAATATGATGGAACCTCCTGACTTATGATCTCGCATTCTTCTGCCAACAGCCTTTACCAGAAACCATGCAGACATGAAATTTATCTTCATTATCTTTTTAAACTCATCTTCAGATAATTGCAGATGTTCTTGCATCTTGCCTGTTCCAAATAAACATGAATGATAAATTTGCTTGCTTTCAACTTAATACAACTAAATTACATCATCCTTAACCTCAGTGCATAGAAATGCTCAAATCTGAATGAAAGGCAAAAGAATGACACAAGCATCCACAGAATAAGGCCTTTACATTTCAACTTACAAGATCGTTTCCAGAGGCCTCACTTTCAGTACTGAATTTTAAAATGTATAGGAAGAGGGGAAACTGATCGACCTTGTCAATTTTAACAATCCTACATCAGGCATTTCTTTTTGTCATGCAAAAACTGTGGTTTCTTCTCATTTGATAATCATGATATTACAATACAAAGTGCAAAAATAAATCATGATATTACAACCACCATCTAATTAACTTTATTGAATAACATACGCCCAGAAACACAGAAAGTGCTATTTAGGCGGACTATAAAAGTTCTACAGAATAGTGATACTAGGCAGTACATAAAACTGCCTGTGGGTTAAACTTAAAGGTCACCCAGAATCTAGGTTCCAAAATCTTGGAACAATTTGAACACAGAACTACCAACAGGGCCAAAACTAAGAGAAAGAATAGTGTACCTTCATAGGCATAGCAATGCACAAAGGCATCCAAACTACCCAAGATTTCACAAGCCTGATCCACAGCCTCATCAAAAACTCCGTCTCTCTCCTCCTCCATATCCACACCAACCACCTCTATAGACACCACCCCTTCCAGTGACCCCCTTATTTTCTCTGCAACACTCCTCAAAGAGCTCTCCTTTCCCATCAAAACCAACCTAAAACACCAAAAAGACAACACATTCCATCAACCCATTTGCATGCTTCATCATAAAATGCACCCAGAATAACCAAAACCCAGATTCAGAATTTCACATTAGAGATGGGTAAACACTAAAAAGCAAGGAACTTGAGAAATAAACTGACCTGCAACCGCGTTGGGCCAATTGAAAGGCTATGTTGGATGAGAGTTCATCCCCATTGGAGGTGAGCAGGACCTTCTTTGCAGCAGGACACCCCATTTTTTTGAGTAAGCAAACAACCGAGTAGCTGTCTACGCTCTTATATAAGAAGACCAAATCCCTGTGACACGATGAAACTAATATAAGAGGAGGGGTGTTTGTTATTTTGCTTCCTGGTGAGAACAACCGAGTCGGTCTCTTTTGTCGATCAAATGACATCAAAGGGGAGGTAGCTAAATCTAGAATTGTGAACTGGTAGATGATGTTATTACCATAAGTAAGGCTCAAGTTTTATCATACATTCAGATGCAGAGGACCCATTTCATTTATAGAACAAACTTGAGACGTGGAGATGGTAGTAGCCATTTATCCATTTTACCAAAATTTATTGTGACATTATGTCGGTAGCGTTTAACTGGTCACTTTGAGTAATTCATCTAACATTAGCTCGTATTCATGTAGCGAATGTTCATGAAACGATTTAAACAACTTATGAAGCATAAATATACATTTTTCTGCATTTAATGAGGTAAGATATCCTGTTAAAAAAATAAGGTAAGATATCATGTGATTTTATCTGTAATTTATATCTGTTTTACAACATTATCGATTATGCTAAACGAGAAATTGAAGCGAAGCTACAAACGTGACTTTTGAAAGTTATGGGTGTTTGATGATGAGAAAATTATTATTTGTACCTAGAACACCAAGTGGATATGGTCTCAATTATTTTTATTGGTCAAACTGTTTCGTTTTTATCTTTTAATCGGTGTATTTAAAAAATTTTAATTTTTTTTCACCTCTGTTGGTCCTACATGAATTTAAACGATATAATTAGCTAAGAACACTAAATGACACTGTCACCTGATGTTTCAGGTACAGAGAATAATTCCTCTTGATAATAATGAGTGTGGTTGTTAAGAACTAGCTAGGTATTTTATACCAGCACATGAACTGCTTCTGATGAAGGTGGAAGTTGCGATCAAACTTTTGACGAAGGCTTTTGAAAGTCTCTGAAGAATGAAATTGAAGAATTGAAGAAGGCTTTTTTAGATTCTTCGACACTTTGACCGTATGACCGGCGAGGGCTAGTTCACGTCTTCCTTAGATTCAGTCAAACTAGTAAATTACAAGGTAACATCTTCCATGACTGAGTTGACTTGGGATTCCTAGGTTCAATATGGAAGGTAATGAGACCAAAAGTTGTCATCACTCAGTCGTGGTTTTTTATAATGTATCCTTGTTCACATTGGTGCTTGTGGGTCATCTCTACTCATAATTGGAGGGGTTGTTTTAAGTTTGATGTCAAAGCTTCACCAATTATATGAAGTTTCCAAATTACCCATCTATTATAGAAAATTTGTTCACAAAGAGGATATATGATGAAAGGGTACTACGGTAAAATACAAAATAAATAATCAAAAAATAGAATCATATTTCAATAGAGAAAAATAAGGAAATGATGATAAGATGGTGGCAGTTTTTCCCACTTTTAATAGAGCAAGTCCACTTCTATTTTTTTTAAGGAAAATGCAAATTGACATGTGTGAAGGCTAGTTTAAATAACACAATTGTGTCCATATGCATATGTTTATGATCAACTTTGCAAAGCATGAATAAGGTGGTCAGAATTTGGTTGCTACCACTCTTAATTTTTACGTGACCACTACATATAAACTAGTTTGACCAACGGTATTTTTATTATAGTTTTTTACAGATGTGATATTTATCGGTTAATTTAAATTTATTTCGAGCAATTAAGATTGTTACATTGACAACAACATGTAAATAACAGAGAATCCGGACACACATACATACTAGTTCTGAAGCAAGCATTTTTTGTGTGATAATAAGGTAAAAATGGGGCGAAAATTGATCTTAACATGGGCCAAATGGATAGCCCATCTTGAAGCCGCGAAGCCCAACCCCAGTCCGTGAGCCCGTGATTATAATGAGAAAATCCCCTGGTCTGCAAACCAACCGCGAAAATGGCGAGCTCAGTTTTGGCTCTGGAACCCTTTTCAGGCTGGAAACCGCTCCAACCGGCTACCTCAAACGCCCCCAAATCGCGTTCCAGGCACGCTCTCTAATTTCCCTGAATCTTTAGCCCTTACAAATTATATAACTCAATTGGATTTCCTCGTTTTCTTATGCAGTTTGAAGTTCCGTAAATCTCAACCTGTGAAATTTAAATGTGATTACTCTTGTTTCGAAGTAAGTTTCCTTCTTTTTTTTACCACAAAATCCCAGTCACTTTCGATTAAGCAGTTGAATTGGACCTTGGAATAAGTCTAATTCTACTGAATTTAGTTACTTGTAATTTTTATGAATACTGAATGTAAATTATTTGTGACTTCAAGGTAAGAGATGTGAGCTACCAACCGCCGGGGACCGAGCTCAGCCTTCTAAATGCTGTTAGTTTTTCGCTTCCGGAGAAGAGGTACTTATTTGAGGTGTGATGTCATTTTATTATTACAGTGAAAATCATGTGATTTGGATACATGGAATGAACATAGGGCGTGTTTGATGTGATGAACTAGCTTACATATGTTATTGTAACTTTGGCATCTGTGATGGCTGGGGCACGATTTGTATTAAGAGGTTGATTTGTTCATGTTTATCTCGCAGCTTTGGCTTAATTTTTGGACGGAGTGGTAGCGGAAAGACTACCCTCGTGCAGGTTGTGTGTTTTTGTTGTTAAAAGGAGCTTTTATGCTGTCTGTCTCGTTCTTAAGATCTTAAGATGTATCTTGTTGGATGGTATTTTGCCGTCTTCAGCTGCTTGCAGGGTTAAACAAACCAACTTCAGGTTCGATTCAGATTCAGAAATACGGAAATGATGGCAAGCCAATTCAGTCTCCTGAATCCTTATCCACAGGACGAGTTGGCATTGTGTTTCAGTTTCCAGAGAGGTATTAATGTTAGCTAGGGAAGTGAGAATTGGTTTGCAGTATCATTTTCATTTTTATAGTGTTCCTAAATTACCATCCTTTCAGCAGCCTTCAATTTTTATTAGGTTTATTTCCAAGTTTTTAGTGATATGTCCTTTTTTCAAGCTAGGTATTTCGTGGCTGATAATGTGCTCGATGAAGTTACTTTTGCGTGGCCAAGGCAAAAGGGAGATCTTCAAATGAAGGAGAATCTTGCTCGAAACCTCCACAGAGCAATTAATTGGGTACTTGTGCTCTTCTCAGCATGAATTGTCTTCTACATGTTCTGAAAAATTTGTGACATTCATTAAATATCGGGTTTGTATTATTAAAACCAAAACTCCATTGTTGGTTCATTGATGACTGCAGGTTGGTTTAAGTGGGATTTCACTGGATAGAGACCCTCACTCCCTTAGTGGTGGCTACAAACGCCGTCTTGCCTTGGCAATTCAGCTAGTAAGATTCTATAGTTCATAAGATTGCAGTCTTACATAGCTAGTTATAGCTTTGGTACGAAGTCACTCATACTTGCCAATTCACTCTAATGTTCAGGTACAAATCCCAGATTTATTGATATTGGATGAACCTCTTGCTGGTCTTGGTATGAACATGAATTTAGTGCTCTTTAATTCTACATCATTTTCTGTCTTCCCTTTGCTGTTTCCATTCAAGTTCAATGAGGCATAAAATGCTCTTTGTGCCTTGCTTGCAGAACATTCTTCACTGAAAACCACAATAGTTTTTCCCAGTCACTATTTGAACTGGTTTTTCCTCATTCACTATATTCATTGTGATTTTGGTAAACTTTAAGATTGAACCAAAATGACCCAATCATGCCAAAGTTCCAGTCAATACTTTCTTTTTGGTCCCAATCATGCCAAAGTTCCTGTCAATGCTTTCATTAATTCTCATACCTTATAGTTTTACCTTGTTTTTGTTTGGTTTATGTTTCTGATCCTTCAGTTAAAATTATATATCCTTTATTTTCATCAGATTGGAAGGCACGTGCAGATGTTGTGAAGCTGCTAAAGCATCTAAAGAAAGAATTAACCATACTGGTTGTCAGCCATGATCTCAAGTGTGTCCCTTGGCCATAAATGTCAGATTCTTTTATTCTTCGTATGTTATATGCTCAGAATTAGTTGGTGCATTGCCACAATGAACTAGGTTGTTCAGGTGCAGATTATTCCATTTCCAATATCTGATGGATGGAGGTGTCCTGCATAATCTTGATTTCAGCATTAGACTTAGTTGGATATCATGTAGCTATCTTTTTTAACAGCAGTACAAAGTAGAGAGTGAGCCTGGTATACCAGTCCTATTAGAGTTGTTAAGCACTGTGTGCATATATAATTGCCATTGAAATCCAATGGAGTCATCTGAAGTCACATGTATGATGCTCTTTCAATCTCCATGTGGTAAAAAAATCCTTTATGAGACAATTAATTGGTAGTGGCTTAAAGATCATACCAAGTCTATCAAATGTACTGTATCTGTATTGTCATATGAATCAATATTAAATGTACTATATCTGGTATAGTGTCATATGCATTTTGGGCCTGTTTATGGTACTGATAATGCATCTTGCAGAGAGTTAGCAGCTCTAGTTGATCGATCGTGGAGGATGGATATGGGTGGAATTCTTAAGGAGAAGCCTCTGCCGATTTAATTTAGAAATATGCTGGTGCCTCCTGTTAATCTGACGCTGCAAGGTTTGAATCTTTTCATATTTCAACTTTGCCATAGTAATGCTTGACATGGAGGGTTTATGATAGCAAAATATCACGTAAAAGAATAAACATGGAACTTATGAAATGGCCAGAAGCTTGATAACAATTTTCTAAGTCCCACTAGTTTATATACTGTTAAGAGGTGGAGGCTTTAACTGGTACCTATAATGAACTGAATTTTTGAAGTATGTTAAATATAAGCAACTATAGTGCTTTGTATGAAGAGTTGGAGACTTGGAAACTAGATAGCTAAGAGTATATGCATTTAAATTTGCATGTCTGGCTGTGGGAATGTGGGTATAATGTTTCAGATATATGTCTATATCTGCCTCTTTAGCTACAGCAAGTATACTTAATGTCTGTAAGAATACATGGTAGTAGGCAGTGATAGGGAGGGGCTGCACCCTGCCAACATGAAATTTTAGATGCATCACATATTTGTAATACTTATTAAAATTAATCAAAATGATTCACAAGTTTCAACCATCAAAGCCTTGTTGTTAATCAAAGGCATGCTTATTGATACGGATAAAGTCATAACACACTCAAAGTTCATCACACTGATATAAGATGGGCACGTCTGGTACTTCCTTGCCATTTCCTGAATGCAACTTGCCACTTAACCACTCACAAACAAGTACATGACCATATAGAAATATTCAAACAAACACTCATGTTCTTTCTCATAAAGGTAGCAACTTATGATTTGTTACAACTTTGCGACTACAGCTCCAACACCAAGTCTGAAATGCAAGTATTGTAAACTGGTTAGTGTATTTATAGTAGACTCAACTTTGCAGACCATGAGGTCCATGGTCATAGTCAATAGGGAAAACTTGTATAAGGCCTAAGTAATTTTTCTTATATGTTGTGAAGTTCTCAATATCTGGAAGTAATAGGATATCTGGTTCAATTCCTGACTCGTTAGCTCTTAAAGTTTCTCATTATTGAATTAGGCGTTTTTTACTTTTGTTCTCTTGAATATTAGATTTTCTGTTTGTTTTGTTTAGGTGTTTTGTACTGCTAGGAACTAAACCAAGTATGTCGCCATTGGTATGAAATTTAAAAGATACTTACAGTCTACATCTGTTTTGATCCAGTGCTCTTCATTTCTTCTCAAATCATTGCCATTCAGCTTGTATTGAGGCATGTCCATGTACTTATTAGAGTGTTTGGTCCCCTCCTTTAACTTTGACTCTTGGAGCAACCTTTTCTCTGCACCCATGAGAATCAGATTCCTATTACAACCTCCAACGGCACTGGAGTTACTCTTGTCCTTGTATTTCCTGGACTTGATAATTTCTTTTTCAGCTATAGAGCCTTCAGGATGAACCTTTCTTTGGAACATACGTAATACCTGCATTCAACACAATGAAAAAGTTGAACGGGAAGTCGCCATCGATATCTATTGTAATGTAAGTTGAGGGAACATCTGATAGTTTTGGGTAAAACATCAAAAAAGAAAACAGAACTGTTTTTCTGACAAGTCATTTGTCTCATGGATCCTATACTTATGCTTTTCCATAAGTAAGGTTCCCTAGCTGTATTCTTGATTTCTAGAGAACATCAGCTGGCAAAATCACCTGCTTTTGAGTGTATCCCTATGTACACCACACTAGCTTAGATTACTCCTGCCTCACACAATTAATTTTGTATGGTGCCAGTGACGTATCCTTTGTGTGGTGAAGTTATAAACCACTCACCAATGAGGTACCTTTTGTACAGATGCTTAGAACAGATCATGGGTAGTATCTGATTGACATACTTATATCTTGGTTGCTAGTATTAGCCTATTAGGAATGCATGATGTATCCAATGGCATGTGCATATGCTCATACATGAGTGTGTGGTATGTGTCTGTGTGTATAACCAAGAGCCATCAGATATGCTGTTGAGCTATGGGAACCTGACCTTATGGTGTTTCTTCTTGGTAGAAACAGAATCAGATGCCTCACCAAGTTTCTCTATGATGGAAACAAGATCAGTTGGATGACCATTAGTAGAAGTGGAGCTCTTGGAAGAGGCAAAGAGTTTTTTTATTATCTTCTTCATGGACGACATGGCAGATTTACGTTCTTTCTTGGGATCTATCTCATTCTCGAAAATTTCAGTCACTTTTGTCTGATCAAACAGCTCTTGTAGTGATATCTTTTCTTTCTTTGCTTCTGTTTTCATATGTGGTACTTCAACTGAGGACCCAAGCAGATATCCTTGGAGGGGACATACCACTGTTGCACCATACTCTTCATCTTCAGAGTCCTCCATTCCCCAGCCACCGAGTGTAATAGTGCTAACATGACTGTCCCTTGCTGATGATGGACAGAGTCCTCTTGTCTCAGCCTCAAGAAACCTCTCTAGCTCATAGCTGATGAGCTTCAAGTCATTTTCTGTGAACTCTGGCTTTTGCTCAGTTAAGTCCTCTAAAGGTGTTGCAAAAGATGGTGTCACTGGTTCACTGGCACTTGTTTCCAAGCCAAGAGTTCCAATGGTGAGAAAGCCATGAAACAGCTCCGAGCCAATAACGGATGTTTCTTCTAATTCTCTCCTTTCTTCAGATTCAGTAAAAGATTTCTTCTGGTCCTTCCTAGGTCGCTCTATGAATGTAGATCTATGTCTGTGATGGATGGTTGGTTTTGTATAGGCATCTTCGTCATCATCTGATGGCCAAGCTGAAATTTGTTACAGAAAGAATTAGGTTACTGAAAATAACTAGAGATGAAAGACTTCATCTATGCATATTAATGAAAGTGGTGTCTGCATTTCTGGACATTTAAACTGGTTTATATGTATGTTAATTCACTAGGTACCTACTAGCATAAGGTGTTCCTAATGATTTTGCCCAGGAGTCATAGTGGTTATGTGCGCGATCTATAAAACATTGGCTACTTAGGGAAAATATGGATTTGAGGAATCATAAATCGTAATAGCTCGACAGGTTTTTAGTTGAGATACCAAGTTTTGGAGAAGCATAATCTTTCTTTTATCTATTAAAAAACAACAGGAGAAACAGATTCTCGAA
The DNA here is from genome assembly GCA_951800085.1 of Comarum palustre. Taxonomy (NCBI): domain Eukaryota; kingdom Viridiplantae; phylum Streptophyta; class Magnoliopsida; order Rosales; family Rosaceae; genus Comarum; species Comarum palustre. The sequence goes on along the minus strand of OX637572.1, from coordinate 448,674 downwards.
AGTTAGTAGGAATACCAATACTGAGATTCTTGAGAGGTTCAATGCTACTGTGCTGAAATTTTTTGTGCACCCATTGTAACAGCTGCATCAATGGTTTGCGAAGATGAAGTTAAACAGATTGACAATAACATCTCATTCATTTGGCATGAGTTTAGACTTACCTTCATTTTCACCTGTCTTGGAGGGAGGTTATATTGATTCAGTAATCATTGGAGACAAATGATAGACGTAAATGAAGTCTGCAAGGAAGATAGGATATACAATGATTTTAGGAATGCTAAAGAGTCACAGAACGATCTCATAAAGATGATTCAATTTGACTTCTGAATGAAGTGGAAGTCACTGATTTATACAAGGGTCTGATAAGGTTGAGTAGAGAGATCCATTTAGAAAGATACAAGACTGTGGTTGGCTGCTCTTATCAGAGGCCAAATCATCTAGACAAATAGGGTTTAGTTTGAACACCATGAATCTGTTCGTCTGTCTTCGTGCATATTTATGTTTTTTTGAAGTTAGTCTCATAGGTACAATAATAGTGCCAGACGTCCCCTATAACATATATAATAATAATATGTACACACAGACATGTTTTCTAGTTTGCCATAGATCTGTAAACAAGTCTTTTTTGGTTGGTGTAAAAATGCAGAGGATGACGAGAGTAGCAGTGTACTTGTTTCGCTGGTGAAAATATACATGTTTTTAATGTGATCATTGGATCTAACTGAGCTTCTGTTGTTGAGCCACAGTACAACAGTTAATGCAATGTAGTTTTTTGGGATTCACTCATTAGCTATATCTTCATTTCTCACCTTATTATTAAAGCTGTTCATTGCATATGAAAAGTTGGTATAAATCCAGTGTTGGTTATTGAGAGCAGTACTGTAGTTAACTTGTTGTAATGAAATGTAGATCACATGACAAGAGTAGGGCCATTTTTGCTTCAGGTACACTAATGCAGCTTCTCTGCTTGCAGCTTATGAATCTGAATTTGAATTATAGTGACGTAATCTACCCGCTTTAGTCTTAATTTCTCCCTGTTTTGTTTTGTACTTAATTAAGACTCTTCGTGCAGGTATGATTGTGACATATATTAGCTCAGAAGCTTGCATTCCACCACCTGCCTTGAAGAATCTTCTCCACCACCGAGGAGGCAGTAGGACAACGTTGGTGGACCAGAAGTATCTGCATACCCCAGAAGCATCTCTGGAAGTAGAGTAAGGAAGGAGATAGCAGTTGCAGCTTACAGACAAGAGCAATCCATTCATGCATCCGTCTCTGACTAGATCTTCTAAGAGGGGCAACGCAAAGAGAAATGAACACTAAAAGGAAGGTGAGGAGTCGTTGTGTGACTTTGTTCAGTTTTCCGGAGTTTGGTGTATAACGTTGTGGAGGTAAGTTTGTGCTAAAATGACAATAATTTGAGTTGGATGGTATACCATCATTGTTTTTTTCTTTCCTCTTTTGCATGAAACTTTGCATGTGTCTCCCACTGGAATTGATTCAGTCAAGATTGCTCAAATATGTCAACCTTGCAACCAATAATGCTCAATCGGGTGTTGAGCATCCTCATTTTTAGCTATCCAACGAAGAGCTACAATACGCAGGTGTCCCTGATCAAATTGGTGGTTATTATTGTTCTTATGGTTCTTATTTGTATGGAATTATTGCATTTTGATTAGACGTTGAGTAGGGTAAGCCCATAATACTAATCTTCTCTGCTGCTGCTTTAGCAGGTGAATTCAATAATTTAGCCCATAATCAGTCTTTTTTTCTAGACGAATTATGCATAGTTGGTTTCTTAAATCTTTTATGATAACACATTATATAACTTGGGTTTTGTTGATGAGGTTTTGCATTCACAACTATATTATGAAACTTCCCTACGTTCTTTCTTGTTCTTATTAAGCCACTTGTGTCATATATTACGTATACCCGGAATTCTTTTGGTAGCAATTTGTCTTACTCCCTTGTCCTCAGTTCATCAACTCCATTCATGATTTGATGTGTGCGTTACTTGTATCATTCGTTCGTGCATTTTTCAGTTGGAAAAACTTTTCAGCTCCAAGAATGACCACTGACTATTCGATGCACTCAATATGTGCTATCTAATGTCATACTGTTGCTCTGCTGTTGAGCTTCGCATTTCACCAAACCACTTCCACAAGTGTGCCATTGCTGCTGCAATTGCAAGTTATTCGTCAAGAACTAAAGATTACTTCGACTAGAGTGGTTCTATTAATGACCACTAAATTGAGGGTCTAATTTCATTTTTCAATCATTTAACCACATCTTAACTCGTTAACTTGTTGATATATATGAGTAGATCATCTTTATAAGTTTTCAATGAGTTATTGTTTGACAGATTTAGACCGTCCATTGGTTTGATTTAGTTTGATTCTTTAATGATCATCATTTTAGATGAAAATTTGTAAAAGTGATTTTCTTACATGGAATTATAATATCAACGGATGAGATGTAAAAATTTAATTGAAAAGTAAATACAATATAACAAAATGATCCTCGTTAATTCGATTACCATATCCAATTGCATAGATTGTTACAAAGGTTTTTGACCAGAAAAATGAAAAAGAAAAAAGATTGCCGGGTAAAAGTTGATTGGATATTAGTAATCGACCAAGTTTGAATAAGGGCGGTGGATATCTCAGACTGCGCAGACCAATGGGCTCCCGATGAACTTACCCAGATTTTTAATACTAAAACACCCCTGAGAATATAACACGCGGCAAATTATAAGTGGACGTGGCAAACACCAACAACCTTTCAAAATGCCACCAGATTACAAATCCTCAACTGCCTTTCTCTCCTGGAAATTCTTTAGAATTTGAAGAATCCATTTGACCCTGAAATCCCTATTGAGAGATTCTCACAAAAGTCATGGGGACCGAGACGACCTCCGTGGAGATATCTGAGCCGTTGCTTCTCGACGGTTCAGACAAAATCAAGGCCGTTGAGACCGTCGACGACCGAGTACCGGAATGGAGGGACCAAATCACTATCAGAGGGCTTGTGGTCAGCGCCGTTCTGGGTACGCTCTTCTGTATCATCACACACAAGCTCAATCTGACGGTGGGGATCATTCCGTCGTTGAATGTCGCCGCCGGTTTGTTAGGGTTCTTCTTCGTCAAGTCGTGGACCGGGTTCTTGGCCCAATTAGGGTTCGAGGTTAAGCCTTTCACAAGGCAAGAGAACACTGTCATCCAAACTTGCGTCGTCGCTTGCTATGGCCTCGCCTTTAGCGGTAACTAATTAATCTCTAATCAGCTTTTAATCACTGTGTTGTATTGTTTTTATGGTAATTAAGTTTCTGGGTATTGGTTATATTGTGCAATTTGTGTTGGGTAGGATGAACATTGGAGATAGATGATATAAAGGTTGCATTTTTAGAGCCGACTTGTTGTTTGATATGTATTGTATTGGTTTTCTTACTGAGGAATGTGAAATTGGTGATAGGTGGATTCGGTTCGTATTTGGTTGCAATGGATGAAAAAACGTATAAACTTATTGGTGAAGATTACCCTGGTAACAGGGCAGAAGATGTTATTAATCCAAGCTTGTGGTGGATGACTGGTTTCCTCGTTGTTGTCAGCTTCCTTGGACTTTTTAGTCTCGTTCCACTTCGCAAGGTGACTACTTTTTACCTTGGTGTTTTGTTTTTATATTATGTAGTTGGTGTGTGTTCCTATCAGCTTGCTTGTTAGCTTTCATGGATCTGCTTTTCACAATGTCTTTTTAATTTGCTGTCGAAAGAACATGATCAATTTTTATGCCTAGTAATGAACCTTTCAGGGGAACTGTTGTGTATTAGCTTAAACCATTGTGCCTGGACTTTTTAAGACAAAGTTTTGACATGCCTTTTGGCCACCATGATCGTTGTAGTTGAAGGCATTCTTACTTTTATGTGCATCTGAAATCAGGTTATGGTCATGGATTACAAACTTACATACCCCCAGTGGGACCGCCACAGCAATGTTGATAAATAGCTTTCACACGAAAAGTGGTGAAGAGCTTGCCGGGTAAAATCTCTGTCTCAACTTCATAAAATGTCACCCTGGTCATCTTTTCCGTTGGAAAAGTGGATTTAATATCAGTTTTTATTAAAATAGGTATGCGTTGATAGTGAATCATTTTATTTAATATTCTAAACTCAATATGTACTCCTTTTATTGCAGGAAGCAAGTGCATTGTCTTGGAAAGTATTTAAGCATGAGTCTAATCTGGAGCTGCTTTAAGTGGTTCTTTAGTGGTATTGGAGATTCATGTGGGTTTGACAACTTTCCAAGCCTTGGATTGACACTTTTTAAGAACACGTAAGTCTATGTCTTTTTTATTTGTCTTCGTTTGATTCTTCTAATTGAGTCTAATACCCTTCACATCCCATCGCTCCCTTCACCCCCTCCTTTCCTCCATTTTCACCACGCCATTGTAAGTTAAGGTAGCTACTGGCTATCACTACTTTGTTCTAGCCACTGGTGGCAGCTCGTGTTGAGAATAGAAATACTTTGTTAAAGGATTACAAGTAAATTGTCCATATTGACATGATTCACTATGTGCAGGTTCTATTTCGATTTCAGTCCTACTTATGTCGGATGTGGTCTTATATGCCCTCACATTGTAAACTGCTCAGTGCTTTTTGGGGCTATTATATCATGGGGTTTCCTTTGGCCTCTCATCTCCCAACATGCTGGGCACTGGTATCCAGCTGACCTTGGTAGCAATGATTTCAAAGGTCTTTATGGTTACAAGGTATTGTAGAATCTTTTCTGTTGGAGGCAACACTGCCAATATTTTAGCAATATTTGATGTTTGGCTCAATAATGATCATACTTAATCCGTAATGTTCGTTTACAGGTCTTCATAGCTATTGCACTTATTTTGGGGGATGGCCTATACAATTTGATCAAGATTATAGCCATTACTCTCAAAGAAATATGCAATAAAAGTAGTAAACAGAGCAACCTTCCTTTGGTTCAAGAAAAGTCGGGTGAGTATTCATATGACTAGCCTTCAAACACGTGTTTCGCGCGTGCATAAAGACTTTGTTCGCACCTGTAAAATATTTGGTTTCTATATCACTGCCTATATTGAGATGTAGATAATTTGAATAACAAATCGATACACGATACATGTGAATTTTGTAGTTCGATCAATATTATGTAACAATTATCTGAACCTCTAATAAAAATTACACAATTGATTGAGATGACGTTAACACCGAATTTATATTAATAATCAAAATATCTAGAATTGCAAGTAAGGAACCATGTCATAAGTTGAATTGATAAACTTAATCAATAGAGAACTTAATTGTTGGCCTAAACCCTAAACCCACATATCAGCATTCATATGCATCGTCAAAATAAATATTTTGAAAAATTGATATAAATGAATATAAACCCTGAAAAATCGATACAATTATTAATTGATATCATAAACCCTAAACCCGCATGTCAACATTCATATGTATCGTCAAAATTAATATTTTGAAAAAGTGATATAAATGAATATAAACTCTGAACAATCAATACAATTATTAATCGGTTAAAATACACTCAACACAATTATTTAGTTTTAGAATGGGTTCAATTTTCTTTCTATTATTATTATTATGAATATGTTATTAACAAAATCGGGTATTTAAAAAACCAATCAACTTATTATTATTATTATTATTATTATAATTAATATAAGTTATTTTTAAATGAGTGGCAAAACTGTAAAAAATATAAAAAAAACTGAGGGCAAATCTGTCAATTAATCTATTAATGGCTTGATTGTAAAAACAAACAAAAAAAAGGGTGCCGAAGTGTATTTTTGTCACACAATTATTATTATGTAATTTTCGGTAGTTCTATCAATATTGTGTAACAACTCTTTGAAAACTCAAATATAAATAAATGCATTTAATTGAGATGAGGTTAGCCCTGATATTGGTTGTCTAGCCGAAGTCGGTTTTTGCTAGTTCGGTTAATATTGTACAACAACTCGCTGAAGCTCAAATAAAATAGCACAACCCCTAAACCTTAAATCCAAAATCCTAAACCCTAAATCCATGACCTCTAAACCTTAAATTCAATGTGTTTGAGATTTGATCATATATTTGTTAATATGCATAATCCTTAAATCCGAATTTTTAAACCCTAAATCCCTAACCTTTAACCTTAAATCCAATGTGTTTGAAATTTGGTCATATATTTGTTAATATGCATTTGAAACCTATTAGATTTAATTACAAATTAAATTGATGAGCAAACTGAATCGATATATAAAAGAAAAAACTGTAGGCTAGACCCGGAAAAAAAACTGAATAGGAAAAAAAAAGTAGCAGCCCCGAAAAAAATATTAAAAAAAAAACTGAACAGGGAAAAAAGTGGCAGCTGGGGGGACTGTTTACATGAACAGTAATCCCTTGTAATATGCATTTGGAACCTATTAGATTTAATTACAAATTATATTGAGGAGCAAAACTGAATCTATATATAAAAGAAAAAACTGAAAGGTGGACACAAAAAAACTGAACAGGGAAAAAGTGGCAGCTGTGGTACTGTTCACATGAACAGTAATCCCCGCTTCGCTTAAGAATATAGATAGATATATAATATTCGTGGATAATTTATTTGACACCCTACACATTGAATTCATATACCGAAGACATCAGTTGTGTTGAAGTTTTCTTTTTTCCTCTTCATCCTAACTTGTAGTAGTGTGTATCTAGTAACCTTGATTGAGGTGTGATATAAGAACATAACTGAGGTGAAACATTGTTGTCATTTAATATTGATATTGTAATTAGGAATGCTGCAGTAAATTATCTGACTTTAGAGTGGCACACGCTATATGTATTACTGCACAAGCATGCCGTATAGTTTATCATTCCAAATAAAGATACAGAGAACTTAAATTGAATTTTGGTAGTACGAGCCAAAACTAGTTTTAATCTTAGGTCCTAAGCTAATTAATTGTTCAAGGCAGCTTTTGTCGATTAAATTATGATCAGTATCTTTATATATTGTCTAGTTATTGTTTGTGGGAATGAATATGTTATCTGCTGAGCATTAATAGTTATTTTGTGCTTAGCAGATGGTGAAAGTTCTGAAGTAATTCTGGAACAGAAAAAGAGGGATGAGGTATTTCTCATGGATAGAATACCAAACTGGGTTGCCGCTTCTGGATATGTGGCCCTGGTGGCAATATCGACGGCAACAATGCCAATTATCTTTCCGCCTCTCAAATGGTATTTGGTGTTGTGCTCATACATCCTTGCTCCTGCTCTTGCCTTTTGCAACTCCTATGGCACTGGCCTCACGGACTGGAGCTTGGCTTCAACTTATGGGAAGATAGGTCTTTTCATCATTGCTTCATTAGTGGGAAGTGATGGTGGGGTTATAGCTGGTTTGGCTGCTTGTGGGGTGATGATGTCCATTGTCTCTACTGCAGCCGATCTCATGCAAGACTTCAAGACAGGTTACCTAACTATGTCCTCGGCCAAGTCTATGTTTATCAGCCAGTTGGTGGGAACAGCCATGGGTTGTGTGATTGCTCCATTAACATTTTGGTTGTTTTGGACTGCATTTGATATTGGTTCGCCTGATGGTCCTTACAAAGCACCATATGCTGTAATATTCAGGGAAATGGCAATTCTAGGTATTGAAGGCTTCTCGGAACTGCCAAAGCACTGCTTGGCTATGTGTTGTGGTTTTTTTGTGGCTGCTTTGGTGATAAACCTCTTGAGGGATGTGACTCCTAAGAAGGTATCCCAATATATTCCTATTCCAATGGCTATGGCAGTCCCATTCTACATAGGAGCCTACTTCGCCATTGATATGTTTGTGGGGACAGTAATACTGTTTATATGGGAGCGAGTGAATAGGAAGAATTCAGAGGAGTTCGCAGGGGCAGTCGCTTCGGGTCTAATATGCGGTGATGGGATTTGGACGATTCCATCAGCGATCCTCTCTATCTTCAAGGTCAATCCACCAATCTGCATGTACTTTGGGCCTTCTTTAAGCAGTTAGCTGGTGTTGTGATTGTAAGATGATGGTTGTATTGTTTCAAGTTTCAACTGGGAGCTCACCTTGCTGGGGTTGGTTGGTTGGAATTTGTAAATAACCTAAATGTGTATAATTTATTAGGGTTGTCTTGCTTTTATGTACACCAGACAATTGGAAGTCTTAAGCCTCCTCTTATATCATTCAAATCGTCTCACAGGGCATTGTCATTGAAAGCATTGAATGCATAGCAGAAATTTCATAACCCATTGTTTTAGGTTAATCACGGAGAATTCATCATGTTTATGAGGAAAAGATATATGTTCGATGCTGTTTGATTTACTAATGCGGTCATGCCTTTTTTTTAAGTGGGGTCAAACCAGCTTCCCCTCGGCCTTAACATTACTAAAAACAAGGGATATAATGTCTAAATTACTTGTTGTAATAAACATAAAGAAAACATCACTAACAAACGTCATTTAGTAAAGAGTGCATCATTAGTTACTCTATTTGTTTTACAGATTTAACAACATACCAGAAAAGTAATGTTCGCGCGAAGCCATAAGTTGCTATGGTTTACAGTCTTTTCGCTATGTAGCCACCGGAATACCAATTCGGTGGTCTTAAGTTTCATTTTATAAGAGATTACAACAATTTAAAGAAGTAAGGAACTCACCCCCTACTCGTAGCAGTCAAGATACACAAGATGTGTGTAGTTCCAACACTGAGCCCACGTCGCTCTCCCATAATAAAGTAAGAGCTTATTACAAGCATAAAGCCACGTCCTACAAACAAATAACAACAAAAAAACAAAAACTTGAAAATTCAAAGGAGATCCAAACCCCAATATTAAAGCCTCAGCCTAATTATTCCTGAATAACTGGACAACATAGCTTCGAGCCCCAATCTCAGTGAGAGAACACTAGCCCATCACCCAGGCCCAAAGCAGCATTACCATCGCCGCTCCCTGCAAATCGGTGTTGCAGCCCTCTTTGTCACCACCTCTAAACCACCGACGCCGACACACCACACTCAAGCCAATGCCCCGATCGCCGCTACACCGTTCAAGCAACCAGATCAAACCCAATCGGGTTTGAATATCCCATCTCTGGGATCAGGGTCGACACAAAATCAACGACTGGTCTCGTCGCCGCCACATATGTTGCCCACTCCCCTACATACCTTCGAACTGAACTTGACCCACCCTTGATGCACCTTCACCCAGAGATGAAGCGGCACGCTGAGATGTAGACCATCGAAGCAGCGTCATCGCGGTCTCTCACCTGATATGGTGTCTTCTGTCGAAAACTAGTTCCAATCCTTCGACAAGCATCAGTACCATGGCCAACAACTCGTCTGGCTGCACTCACCACCCTCAACAAGGCCATAAGCCTGCATCGGCGCGGTGAACCGCCAAACATATACTGAGGTGGAGAGCACACGAAACCCTAGCTTTGGGAGACACGCGTGGGGCACGTCCAATTTATTGTTTATTGATAGTTTGGGTTTTGTAAATCTCTGCTATACTAATGTGGTAATGCCTTTTCTAGTGGGTCATGGTGAGTAGTTCATAATAGTAACTGAACGTAATTCATATACGCATACATGTTTGATGCGATGGTTCCTTATAGGCCAACACAAGTCTATACTACTGCATCTATCTTTGTTTTTTTTTAAATATTGTCATTCATATAAAAATCAAACTAGAATTATCTTAATGATTATAATAAAGCCATTACATTAGACATTTAACTCACTTATTGTGAGTTTAACATAGGATAAAACTAGTCACATGCAAGATACAAGAGAAACATAAAACCAGAGCCAAAATGCTCAATTGTGGTACTCCAAGCCCTATACATCTATCTAGTTACAGCCAGCTCGTTTAGTCTGCCATGCTATTTGCACTAACACTTGCGAGAAATCATATTTCCCCTTTGATTAGGACCTAGGAGACTGTTAGTGCAAAACACTCTCAAGACATCATCATTTGTCAACTTGAGACTTGTCTTAGGTGCTTTGTTTCAGGACAAGTTACGCCCCAAGTTGGACCAGGTTAACAAGACCAAATTTTTTAACTTTGACCTTAGATCCAGGTTCAATGATCTCGACCCAAATCCAAAACAATTAGGGTTTTCTCCTTTTTACCAGCAACCATGTTTCTCTGCGGCCGCCAAACTTTCGTCGTCGTTACAGTATACTCTGACATTGGCAATTGGAACATCTTCTCCAAAAACTTAGCTATTTTCCCTTCATCATCTAGCACCTCTGAAAACCATATTTAGTATTGACTGACAAGATCATCGAATAAGCTATCGCTTCCTTAAGATTTTGATCACCAAATCCCACTGTCGTAGCTAAACGCCACCACCAGTGGGGCTCTTGAATTTTCTTGGACGAGATCCAATCAGACTTGTACTAGTAGAAAAAAACACTTAACCGACAGAATTATAATATTTCTATCGGCTAAGATTTACTTAATTAGCCGACGAAACAACTTCTGTAGCCTAAGTTAGCACCTAGGAGACGGAAAAACGATTTTTTCTGCTAACTAAATCTTAGCCGACGAAAAATTTAAACTAGCCAATAAAATTTTTATATATAAATATAAATGATTATTTATAAAAACTTTGCCGACGGAAAATATTTCTGTCTCCTAGGTTATAACTTAGAAGACAGAAGATTTTACCTAGCCAATATAATTGTTATATATAAATATAAATGATTATTTATTACAACTTAGGTGACGGAAAATATTTTCGTCTCTTAGGTTATAATTTAGAAGACGGAAGATTTTACCTAGCCAACGGAATTGTTATATATAAATATAAATGATTATTTATAACAACTTAGGCGACGGAAAATAATTCCATCGACTAGGTTATATCTTAGCCGACGGAACAATTCACTTAGTCGACAGAACAATTTTAATAGAAAATAAATAAATAAATCTAACAAAAATTTAGTCGACAAAATAAATGATTCCTTCGCTTAAGTTCTGAAATAAATTGAAAAAAAAATCAGAAAACTTTGTATTTTTTTAAAAGGCCGGTCTGATCTGAATCAAACCAAAACACAACTTCTCTCCCTCTTAGCCGCACCAACCACTATACCGTCGCCGATGGTTGGTTTTGGTGTTGGTTTTCGTCGTCAGCATCGAGGAAGGAGCATAGGAGGTTGGTAAAGGTGGTGACATCACAATTTGGGGGGGTGGTGGTGGTGGTGGGATTTAGGGGGGTGGTGGATTTTGGTGGCGGAGCAGCTGGAGGAGCCCCAGAGTGAGTGTGGTGCCTCTACCAGAACAGAGTGTTTGGGCGACGAAGCAATTTTGTCGCCCTGTTAAAAAATTTCGTCGCCCAAGATCTCAGGGGACAAAGCGTCGTCGCCTAAGATATCGTCACAAGAAGTCCGTCGCCCAAGATCTTAGGCGACGAAAGAAATCTCAGTCGTCGCCTAAGAGTTAAGTTGAGGCGACGACACACATTTCGTTGCCTAAATAGCCGTCGTCGTTTAAGAGTTTCGCTCTTAGGCGACGAAACTAGCATCGTCGTTTAGGAGTGATACTCTTAAGAGACGAAAAATTGTTCGTCGCTTCAGAGTCTAGATCTTAGGCGACGACGCTAGTTTCGTCACCTAAGTGTTATACCTTGGGCGACGATACGTGTATATTCGTTGCCTTATATTTAAAAAAAAAATTAAAAAACTCTTTGGCGATGAAAGTGGTATATTTCGTCTCCTAAGTGATCTTAAGACGACGAAATGGTGCAAAAGTCGTCGCCTAAACCTCTCCTAGGCAACGAAAAATACCTTATTTCGTCGCTTGAATTATTTTCTGTATTTTTTATTTAGTTTTGTAAATTTTTATAAAATATAAATAACAACACAAAAAATTTCAAGAACAAAACACAAATTTTTCATTACAAATTATCTAAATTGTTCATAAACGTACAAATATATAAATTTAGTCCAAAGTAAATTCAATATCATCTAAATCGATCATGAAATCCGATTCTTGTGGGGGCGCGGCGACAGCGACAAAGGAGAGGGAGGCGGAAGAGGGAGAGGGAGGCGGAAGAGGGAGAGGGAAAGAAAGTTAGGGATTTTGTTACATCCCGGACCATCTCCGCCGTAGCATGATATTGTCCGCTTTGGGCCTGCCGGCCCTCACGGTTTTGTTTCCAGGAGCTCTTAGAGCAACTTCCCAGGGGGTCACCCATCATGGGATTGCTCTAAGCTTAGCAAGCTTAACTTCAAAGTTCTCATCCTCTCCAAAGCCACTGAGCTCTCAAAAGGCCTCGTGCTAGATGGGTGTCACCGATGTACATATATGGTACATCACCCTCTCCGTTGGTTGGTGTGGGATGTTACATCCACCCCCTTAGGGGCCCGACGTCCTCGTCGGCACACTCGCACCCCTCGGCAGAGTAGCTCTGATACCAATCTGTTCATCCCGGACCATCTCCGCCGTAGCACGATATTGTCCGCTTTGGGCCTGCCGGCCCTCACGGTTTTGTTTCCAGGAGCTCTTAAAGCAAATTCCCAGGGGGTCACCCATCATGGGATTGCTCTAAGCTTAGCAAGCTTAACTTCGAAGTTCCCATCCTCTCCAAAGCCACTGAGCTCTCAAAAGGCCTCGTGCTAGATGGGTGTCACCGATGTACATATATGGTACATCACCCTCTCCGTTGGTTGGTGTGGGATGTTACAGATTTTGGTTATACCCGACCTCTTAGGCGACAACATAAGTATTTCGTCGTCTAAGGTCTCTCTTAGGCGACGACATAAGTATTTCGTCGCCTAAAAAGGTTTGTCTTAGGCGACGAAATACTTATGTTGTCGCCTAAGAGAGATATCCCTAAACGGACGAAAACAGCGATTCAACCCTCTAAATCAAGTAATTTGGCCGGACCATCAACTGAGAATAGTTTCAAATCGACGAGACGCATCCACCGGTATAAAAGTTTTACCAAAAATAACCACCCGAGATAGGGCTACACATAGGGAGAAATATGGTAAAATTGTGTTGACCCCAACAACCGGCATCGAGACTTTACCGGAATACCGTGATTTTTCAGCCGTAGATGTATTTCACCGTTTTGGTCATATCTTATTTCATGATTTTTTTTTGCGTTTGAGGCCTCTACATATAGTTTGTATTAAAAAAGATACTTAAACTCCACACTTGTATAAACAAGTTATACAACATTAGTAGGTATGTTGTGATTTTGATGATCGAACATGAGAAACAGAAAACCGATCGTTAGATATGAGCACCATCATGAATTATGTGTGTGGGAAAAAATTCAAATCCATCCGACAACGTTAAGTATTCAATCCATACGGTCAAACCGTGCGGTCAAACTCGTAAACGGACGGAAACGGCGATTCGACCCTCTAAATCACGTAATTTGGCCGGACCTTCAACTGAGAATAATTTCAAATCAACGAGACGCATCCACCGGTATAAAAGTTTTACCAAAAATTAAAACCCCAATATTTAATTTTAATCTGTTTTAATTTATTTTATTTATTTGAATAATCTTAGCCGACGAAATGGTGTAACAATAAAAAAACAGAAGGTTAAACCACAATGAAAAAATAAAAATAAATTCAAAATAAAACACGAAAATAACCTTAGGCGAAGAAACCAAAAAATTCGTCACCTAAAGTTAAAAAAAATCATCGCCTAAGAGGTCACTCTTAGGCGACGAAATGACGTCGTCGCCCAAGGTTTTCGGACCTTAGGCGACGACAAATATGTCGTCGCCTAAGAGATACCCTATTAGACGACGACGGTTAGGCTTTAGGCGACAAAACTTCGTGTCGTCGCCCAAGACTGGACCTTAGGCGACGAAGGAATGGTCTTAGGCAACGATTTCAGTTTTCGTCGCTTTAAATTTTACCTTATGCGACGATTTTTGGCTTTTAGACGACGACACATATATTCGTCCCCTAAAGTTCCTCTTAGGCGACGAAATTTGCTTTCGTCGCCCTGTTTCGGCTCTCTTCGTCACCCAAAGGCCTTTTTTGTAGCGTGCACGCGACGAAGGCACGTGGGAGTGGCGGCGGCAACGGTGGTGGAGGATGGGAGTCCAGGTGGTGTGGGTGGCAAAAACGAGGTGGTGGCGGTAGTTGTGGTGGAGCATTAGTTGTGGTGGTGGTGGGTTTTAGACAAATAAATAAAAATTAAACCAATATAAATTTTTGAAAAAAATATTAATTTAATAAAAATATCTTAGTTGACGAAATAATTTTCGTCGTCTAAGTTAATAGTCTCTTAGTCGACGAAAAGTCTGTCGACTAATGTCTTAGTCGACGAAAAGTCTGTCGACTAATGTCTTAGTCGACAGAAGTTCTTATTTCCGTCGGCTATTGTTTTAGCAGATGCGCCTAATTAGCCGATGAAAAATTGTTCTTAACTGACGATTAAATTTTGTCAGTTAAGAGAAAAATTACAAGTGTTGGTTTGAAAGAGTTTTTGATGAATCATCCATAAAAGATTTTCATCCTTGATTGCTAAATAAATCTAGCAAGAGACATAGGACAAGCCCGTGCTTAGTTGAGACGGCGCGCATTCTTGAAGATTCAAGCTATGATGGCTGGATTTAGAGAGGGGTCGAAACCCTAGGTTTAGAGAGAGAGAGCGGCGGAGCATCGTCATCAGCCTCCTTCAGCTAAAAAAATATAGGAATCCCAAGAAATAGGAAGGAAACTGCATGTATCTTTGCGCAGGTTAATGAATGGTATATATGCGTTGCTGCCTCTTGCTACCTCATAGCCTTTCATTACATCATTACATGTGAGAAAGAAAATGAATACAATAATTTCCAAATTATAAACATATTCGTTCGATTGATGTTGAAGTCATTTTCACTTTTAAATTAAGTAAACAACTTCCAGCAAGACTAAAGCAAATTCTTCTGGGTTGCATATAGCTTGCACCATCGATCAGTATTAGGAAGAATCAGAAATGAAAAGGAAGAGAGCTAGGAAGTTCCACTACATAAATAAATAGAGATCGACCTTGCTAGCTAGCTTCTCTTATATGCACCATCCATTATATTCTCCACTCCGATTGCTGAGCTCAAATAAAAGCCAGAATCTCTAACTGAATGGGATGGACCTCAGTCACCATTATCCTTATCCTTCCCTCAATATGATATATATCGATCTCCTCTCTATATATCTATGCGTGATATGCTATCGTTTTCTTCTGCATTTCAATTGGTATTTTGTGTTTGCAGGGCCTTCAATTGTGAAATGTTTAATTTCGTTCTTCATGTGATTATATTTTCTTGAAGGAGAATACCAACAAGTAGCCAGTAGTTTCAGTGATACACTTGGGAGAAAAAATCATGTCTTTAGTATAGTGATTGAAAGTTCAACTCTTTTCTTAAAAGAGGAAAAACAATTTTGAAAATATGATGACGCCTGCACTTTTATCTTATTGCTACTGCATTTCAATATGATGTTACTTGACGAATTGATGGCAATAATTTTAAGATAGATGTATGAATGCATCCCACTTCATTGCTCCAATAAAATGAGTGGTTGAGAATGAGATACATCAATCCATCAAAATTGGGAGAAGAATCCCTTTCAAATGTGAAACATACAGTGGAGCTAAACAAATAATACAAGAGGTTACAGTCGACGTCTGTGCCATATGTGATGCGCCTCAGTCCAGTTTTTCATTCTCAATCTTGAGCACTAAACCGCTATCCCTTGATTCTAAACTTTGGATGCTCTAGAGGCACCATGATCTAATATATATAGTTCCTTTTTCTATCACAAAAAAAAACTCTCCTAAACTACTCGAAATTATTACTTGAAAGATCAAAAGTACCATACTATGCAGTTTTATTTCTTCTCTTTTTTCAACCACTTATTGATTCTCCATATGCTGTATCATATATAGTTGGTCGGTTGTCCAATTCAGTACTAGTGTCTGCACAATTCGAATCTTTCTAACAAACAGATACAGAAGGGTTAAAATGGTACCATATGAGTAAATGACCTAAGCTGTCTGTTTTATATAAGCTATACGCAATACCTAGGTAGCAAGCTGCTGAATGATAGCCTGCACAGGGAGTTTCCTATCCTCCAGATCAATCAGACATGTCTTGTTATCAAAGTATTTGTTCTGAGCTAGCACGTACTGTTGCTGCTGATCGATCGATTTGCTGCCAATAGATCATCCAAGTTCATAGGTGTGAATCCAAAATACAGCTACAACTGATGATCTAGTAGAATGGTACAGATTTAGTCCTTGTCATTGTTAATTTCTACATTAGTTGGAATGGTTGCCCGAAAAGGAGGTATATATCAGTGTTTTCAGAGGCGGTTTGGGGCGGTGCTGGGGCGCGCCTTAGGGCGGAGCGAGGGAGAAAAGCCCCGCCGGTTCTTTCGCCGGGACGCCGCTGGAAAAGCGACTGCCGGAGCGACGAGGCGGTGCAGAGGCGGGGCGAGACGAGGCGCGCTGATGAATTTTTTTTTGGTTTTTTCCGCGTCAAAACGACGCCGTTTTGGTTTTTTTGCCAAAACGACGTCGTTCTTGTTGTCTCATTCGATTCAACCCTGTTGTCGACCCAACACACCCAATTTTCTCTGCCTCCCAATTTTCTCTCTGCCTCCACCAGCTTCTCTGCCTCCACCAGCTCTTCGCGCCTCCTCAGCTCTTCGTCCCTCCCCAGCTCTTCGCGCCTCCCCAACTCTTCGCGCCTCTGCCTCCAGACCCACTCTGCGCCGCCAGCACGATCTGCCTCTCCAACACGATCTGCACGATCTGCCTCTCATATTTTGGGTAAGTTAATTATCGACTGCAGATTTCTGGAAATTGCTATTGGAGATGACATAAGACTTTGCAGTCTACTTTTAACTTTTTTATTAATGAAAATTACTATTCCCTTTTGAACTGGAAATGATCACAGATGGTGTAGGAACATTCTCACAGTTTAAGACTCGATATGTATTGGGAAGTAGGTGATACTCAAATATGGTGTTGCAAAAAACAATAAGGTAACTTTTGACTGATAACAGTTATTAAGTGATTCCATAATTTCTGCATCGGTTCCATAATTTGTGAATTCATAATCACTTGCACAATGTCCTGACTTTCATTGTTGAATTTTCTTTGGTTGTAGTAGTTAAAGATTTTTACTTCACAAGAGAGATCGAGTTGATCTTTTTCCTTCATAGTTTCATGACTTGCTGCATTTGGATTATGGCTTATGTGCTAGTGAAGTCAATCACATATGTGCTAGTAATATGATTGAACCAGAGGCAGATTGAGGTTGTATATATTAGGACTGCAGAATCTGTACATAACCATGCTTTGGAATTATTCAGGCACCAAAAGTGATTAATTGATGCGCTTGCTTTTAAAAGAAGTCATGTGTTGCATTGTTAGTTTTAAATTTCTTACTTAAAGATCTTTCAACTGAAAGCTCAACCTTTTAGGTGTAGTTTAGTTAAAGGTTATAATGAGATTATATATATAATGAATTTATTTATTATTTGTTGGAAAGGCGGTCGCCCCGTCGCCTCAAGGCTTTCGCCTCGCAGGGCTTCCACAATTCGCCTTCGCTTTCGTTTTCGCTTTTGAAAACATTGGTATATATCCATCGGAATGACAATGTTGAATATTACCTTAACGCTAGCTTCTGGTGTGTGGCGCCCATAAATATTTCATAAACTCAAAACCTCAATCATGAGTGTCAGTATCGATCTGTGAGTTTTCTTTAACTAACAAAGCTGAACTGTTTCTTCCGTATCAGCATGCCGCTGAAATTATCAACTTTTATTTTCCATTTTTGAAACGAGAAATATGAATTTACTTACCTATTGGCATCTAGAATTAATTTACACTTGATGTTAATTTGGTTTTGCAGTAAAAACCCAGCTGGTTTAAGTAGTATGAAGGCAAAGATCCTTTTCCCATTGAAACTTTGAATTCTCTTATATATGAAAGCAGCTTCCCCATACATAGCAAGAATGATATTTCAACGGCCTAACTTTGGACGAGGGGCCTGCACTTGTCTCCATGATGGGAAGCACTTGTCACTACCAATTCAGTCACCAACCTACACGTACCGTTCACCATTCTTTCCCATTCCCGCTATTATTATTCATCGATTGATCAATTGGTCTTCTCCACCTCAAATTATCGACCAAACCCTAAAGCTATCTCCCTCATTGACACTTCTTTCGCTTTAGTGAATGCTTAAAGAAGTAGAACCGGGAACAAGAAAAGCTAGCTAGCTAGCATGCTCGATCAATTCTTCAATTAGTTCCTTGCTTAGTACGTAATACTCTGAATGATCATTCTTGTATTCGATCTGTTTAATAATAAATCACTAGCGAAGTAGCGAATCAAACTTGCAGGAAAAGAAAAGGCTTTCAATGATCGATCGATCCCCACTATGGTGACCAACTTTCAACTTTAGCCATGCATAAGGTATATCTAGGTTATACAGAATCTCATATATGCATTATGCAGTGAAAGATCGAAAGGCAATGGATTAGTGCGTTAGTTAGGTAATTGATGCTTCTAATTAGTACTAGTTAGAATTAGTGTGTTCCATTGATATTGAAGAATGTGGAAATTTGCATCAGGTCCTTGTCGTGTCAATTGTCATGAACTCATACTTCATAAAACCAAGAGGAAATTAGATAAAAACCCAAATTATCAAGCCTGTATTAATATACACTCAAAAGCTTTTATGGTTCTTTTGGTTTGATTTTCAATATGTTTAATTTATCCTTTTAATGTATAAAAAGTTCATATATATTTTCTTAAAATAACTTTTATTCCTTCTTCTTTTTAGGTATATTGTCACATTAATCCACTATAAGAGGTATAATACATTTTTCTTTAAGGAATCATAGCTAGGTATATATACTAAAAAATTTAACGATCAGGTATATTAAACTTGTTTATTCTTTAGTTTCAACATGCTGTAATTAAAAGAAAAACCTATTAGATAGGTTCCAAATTTAAACTCAAATGGGGTTAGGCAAAACAATTTAAATAATATTTAATTGATAAAATATATGTCAAATTTTGATTGGAATCCTCGATCCCGTAGCACTAAAAAATCTTTTTTTTGAAAAGAAAAATATCTTTATTCTAGCAATAATACCTATTTAAAGGAAATTTGTCTTAATCATAAAAAAAACATATTTAAAGTCTTTTGAAAGATAATTTAATTTGAATAGTTAACTAATCAAATTTAAATAGTGGCAACATGTATTTTCTGCTAAAATGAAAGACATTATATTATTACTTCTCTATAAAATCAGATACCTATTAAAAATGTACATTTGGTGAGTTTAATTTAAAACAGCTATAAAAAATTGGTTGTAAATCGAATTCCTCTAAAACCAATTGATGGAACGAGTCGTTTACTGCTAATTGGTGATCGATCGGGGTTGGATATACGTTTGTAGCTCTAGCTATCGCTCCCTCCCTTTGAATTTGATTCGTATTAACCTTTCTCTTAATCAAGTGGTATAAAGGGGACACAATAATCATACCAACTCGCACACCCTTAGAAATTTTGAAAGCTAAAGCATATTTGGACCAACTAAACCGACTAAATTAACCATTCTTGTGGACTTGTAGATCACGAAAGTCATTTTATCACTAGTAGAAAAAAAACCCGTAAGCGACGAAACTATTCCGTAGTTTAAGACCGAATTTCCGTAGCGTAAGATCTAAGGCGACGGACCTTTTTTCGCCTAAAGCTAGTCGTATTTTTTAAAAGCGACTGAAATCCATAATTCGTCGCTTAAGGCATGCACCTATGCGACGCAATGTGTAGATTTTGTTTTTTAAAAAAAATTACCTGCGGATTTCCGACAGAAAAAAAATGTTCTTCTCTTCTTTCTGTACTTCTTCCTGGCATTCCTTCCTTCTCCTTCTTCTTCGATCTTCCTTGTTCTTCATTCTTCCTTCTTTCTGGCCTTCCTTCCTTTCTTCTTCTTCTTCTTCTCCCGGTCTTCTTCTTCTTATTGTTCTTCTTCTTCTTCTGTTCTTCACTTGAGCGGAAGATTTAAAATTTGAAATTTTGTTGAAGGAACAGAATTTCATCGCTTAAGTAAATAATTTATGTCGCTTAAACCAAAGAGGATAAGCGACGGAAAGTTTCATGTCCTTCATAATCCTGTCGCTTAAGAGCTTCTTAAGCGACATAAATTTTTTAGCTTTGAAAACTTTCGTCGCTTAAGACCTTTTTATACTAGTGTATGTATCATCTCTAGCAGAGACTATGAAGAACCTTTTAAGAATGTGTGTGTGTGTATATACACAGTTAGGATCAGGTGACCACTTTCTGTTCGAATTTCCTCAAACTTTCGTCTAGACATATCTAGATCATCTTGTGTAGATAATCTCTGTAAAATTTCAGCCAATTTGGTGATCGGAAAGGCCCTCAAACTTGCGTTACAAAACTGAAGGACAAACCGGACTGAATTATGCCCGTCAGTTTTGTAACGCAAGTTTGAAGGCATTCCTGATCACCAAATTGGCTGAAATTTTACAGAGATTATCTACACAAGATGATTTAGATATGTCTAGAAGAAAGTTTGAAGAAATTCGATCGAAAAGTGATCCAAAAATGAAAATCCACATCAAAGAATTAGTGCAGACCTCCGCACCTGAAACTTCATATATATATATATGTTCATAAGCATATAGTTTACTGAGGTGCAAGCTGCTAGTTACTTTACTACAGATTAATTAATCTTTCCCCTCTAAACGTTTCTGTAATGTGGAGTTTCCAGATCTAATTACTTTACTACTTGTCTTCATCTGCACTCAACTTACACGATCATTTGCTTGGGAGATGCGAATGGAAATGTAGGAATTCTGGGTTGAACTTTTAACTAGTGTGCTAATTCACTCTCTTGATTCATGGACGGTAGAAAGCACGAACACACGCACCTAATTCGGCAGAAATAATAATTCCCTTTGTTGTGGTTTTGTCATATTTTATGTGGTATGGTATAATACAAGATAGTGGACATGCATCAAGATATAAAAAATCGCTTTCCAAAGTACAATTGAAAAATGAAATTTTTTGTTAGTATATGATATGATGCATCTTTGTCATGCGAGAAAATTAAGGGATTTCTTGTCATTTTCCTTACTTGTTTATAGTTATCCACTCGTCCCCATTATTATTGACTAGTGTAATATCTCTTGTAAACTTGTGGACTTTAGCTTATATGTTAATCATTCTCAAGGAGACTATCTAAGAATTGGATTAGAAATTTGATTCCAACCCCGATTTTGAGGTATTGTAAGGAATGAAAAACATGATTAGGACCCTTTAAGCTGTGTTAAGTGAACGATCTCGCCGTTATAGCTACATTTTCAAATTTCCAAACATGTTATGATATAGAATTTTCGATTGTATTTTATCAGAAATCCTAAGGGTTCATGCAAAGATCCTTCATGCTAATAAACCCTAAGACCTAGCCTATCACCATTTGTACAAACCAAAACTTCCATTAGCTCACCAATTAACTGCAACAACAACAACCTCCATTGTGATCTTGATTCTATTGAGTTGAGAAGTTGCTGATCCAATGATCATTAACTTTTCCTTTCCCCAGTCCTAGGTTTTATGAATTTTATGATATCTCAAGGATGGGCCTAGAGAAATAAGAGTGGGATTGAAGAAAGCTTCTCAAGCCATTCATAGGTAGCCAAGTGTCACATGTATGAGTTCCCACATTGCATTGAGTCCCTTACAAGAGGAGATGGCATAATATGTTGTTGGTGGCATACAGGAGAGAAAATCATTAATAAAGGTTGAAGAAGTTTGGATTTGGAGGTTGAAGAAGAGAAGGGGAAAGCCAATCCCACCCTGGACCATCCTTGAGGACCATGACTGACTCCTTGGATTGTGGCATTGTGGGGAAGGAAGAAGGGTTAATCTGGCCAAGTCAAGATAGGTAAATGGTTTTGTTCTTTTTTCAATCCTATGTGTCTGATGAGCAGATGAGGAGGTGAAATTTGAAATTCGGTAAAATTGGCAGTTAAAATTGTAAATCTGTGCTAGTCAACAGACACACAGAAAGAGAGAGAAGACAGAAAGACAAGACTCAGAGGAAGGAAGGGAGTAAAAAGCACTAGTGTACTCCAATTCTGAATGTCTGACTTCTTCGAGAGTTAAATTTCGTGAAAGAATTGGGGATTTTAATATTTCTAGGGCTTTGGCCTCTATAGTTTTGCCCAAAACGGTGAAAACGCATGGAAGTGTAGGTTTTTTCAGGTCACCTTCTTCAATCAAAGACAAAGACCACCCCTTTTCCTTTTTAGTTGTTTCTTTCTTCCCCAAATTTATTTTTCCCTTGTTGATGGATCCCAAGGCCTCAAAGCAGCCTCAGGAGATACCCAGCTTCCTGAGCCCCCCACAGCCTCAACAACTACAACTTCAACATCATCATCAACTGCCCAACACCATGAGTGAGAACAACAACAACGTTGTGAAACCGGCGGAGATCAAAGACTTCCAGATTGTAATTGCGGACAAAGACGAAACCAAGAAGCAGTTGGCGCCCAAACGTAGCTCAAACAAAGACAGACACACAAAGGTGGAAGGCAGAGGAAGAAGGATAAGGATGCCGGCTCTATGCGCGGCCAGAATCTTCCAATTGACTCGGGAATTGGGCCACAAATCGGACGGAGAAACAATCCAATGGCTGTTACAGCAGGCTGAGCCATCCATCATTGCCGCCACCGGCACCGGGACTTTCCCGGCTTCGGCTCTATCGGCGGCAGGTGGGTCTATATCGCAGCAGGGGACTTCAATATCAGCTGGCTTGTATCAAAAGACAGATGATTTAGGGTCCAGTGGAGGTAGGACCAGTTGGGCTGTGATGGGAGCGAATTTAGGGAGGCCCCATGTGGCTGCAGCAACTGGACTATGGCCCCCTGCTGGGTTTGGTTTTTCTCCACAGTCATCTTCATCTGGTCCGTCTACTACCAATCTGGGAGGGACTGAGAGCAGCTCCAATTACCTCCAAAAGATTAGCCTTCCTGGGTTTGACTTGCCAGTCACCAACATGGGTCCTATGAGCTTCACTTCAATTTTAGGTGGGGGAAGTCAACAGCTGCCTGGTTTGGAACTTGGGTTGTCTCAAGATGGCCATCTTGGGGTTTTGAATCCTCAGGCTTACCAGATTTACCAGCAGATGGGACATGCTAGAGTGCACCACCAGCAGCAACAGCAACACCATCACCACCACCAGCAACAGCAGCAAACTCCATCTTCTAAGAATGATTCTCAAGGCTCAGGACAGTAGGAAACAACAGTGGAGAAATTGGTGGTGAAGGTTTAGATCTTTGTGAAATCAAGCAGTTGTAGCATTTCGTTGGGACTATGAGTTTGTTTTTTTGGTAATGGTATTTGTATTGTATACTTTGAGAGAATTCAATAGGGGGTCTGGAAATTGATGTTTCTTTTGCTTCTTGTTTTGTTCTCCATTGCATGACTCAAGTCTTCATATAAAGGTGCCAACTTTTGTTTCTGGTTGATTCTTGTTTTCACCAATCTTTGTGTTGAGCATGGGGAATTGATTGGTGACTGTTGTTGTTGCTTGTGCAGGTGGGAATTGTGCACATTCAAATTGATGGTTTGGGTGTTGGGCTTAACTGCTGCTTAAATTCAGAGGTGTGTTGATTATAGTGTAAGCCATCTTTAGTTAGTTTGTTCTTCAGTAGGTGTGAATGAAATGGTGCTCCAGTTTGTTTGTGAAAATCTAAAGCATAGAATTCTATAGTCATACTTAGCCAATTTTTTTCCTAGATGTACTGAGTGTTGTTCTTAATCATCTAAGATCTTCATGATGTTTTTCACAAACGAGCAATTTGCTACTATCACAATCAGCTATCTATTACTTCTACTCACTCGCGTTCTCATATTACTTCCAAAGAATGCATCTTTAGACCGATTTCAGTTTGTCTTTAATTCTTTTTAAACAATTTGCTTCTTTACTCTGTGAATGCTCTGCTGGTTTTAACTCATTACTGGACAGATTTTTTGCTCTCGCTAACAATCCCCATTTGCAACTCTATGTTCAAGTCATTAAAAATGGTCTTTGTTCTATGAATTTGCTACAATATTATAGTTTCAGTGAAATGTGTTCAAGAGGAAATATT
Organism: Comarum palustre; assembly: GCA_951800085.1. Lineage (NCBI taxonomy): Eukaryota > Viridiplantae > Streptophyta > Magnoliopsida > Rosales > Rosaceae > Comarum > Comarum palustre. Next base: position 424,500 of record OX637572.1, on the reverse strand, counting down.
TCCTACATTTTACTAACAAAGCACAGATGAATAAGGCTAAAGAACTTCAGTATGGTACTTCTAAGTTCTAACTCATCAAGTAGGTTGGCAAGTTTTTGACACGTTAAATGTAGCACTAACATATTCTTGTTCATTTTTCCCGTTGTTAAGTGTTATCACAGTAAGACAAGGTGGTACAGTAGAATTTTATTGTCTTTGGCATATTGAAGGAGTTTCATGGAAAGGGTTGCATCTTTTAGTGTCAGCTTATAAGGGAAAACTTGAAACGTATCGATCGAGTAAACAGAACTGTTAAATCAAATTATCTTTATTCTCATTAACGAAAGTCGAAAGGTGATTGACTAGGAGACTCGATCTGGGAAAATTTCCTTGCCTTCCTATGGTATCAGATTCTCCTTTGTTTATAATGGAAATCCCTTATCTAGTTTCCACTGCTGAGCTGAGGTTTACATAAGTCTATCAATGAAGCATAGATGACTGCGTTGTTTCTATGGCCTTGGACTGTGTATAGTGAGGCTGCATCCAATATGTTTTAGGTACTGAAGATATGTGAAGTAAGATGGAAGTTTATGGATGCAAATCATGCAGGTTATAGTTTTATACAAGTTACAACCTGTAGCTGAGCCAATATAATTACCACCAAAATACAGTTAGGACATCCGGTCGGCTATAAACTAGCGATTCTGTTTTGTATGCTGCTGTGTTGAGTAGCTGAAGTGTTTATCTGTCTTATGGTGTAAAGATGACACTCAAGGTTGTAGATTCTGCTCTGCATCAGCTCTGCTGATTCATTCTTGTAGCCAAGCAAACACAAGTCTTATTTTGTCTGTGCTTTTGCTTTGTGCTGGATATTCTTTCTGCTTTCCTCTCTTTTATCTTCTGTCAATCTTCTTAAACTTATGCTTCCGGGAATTTTCCTTTGGACATTAAATGAGAGAATTGAACCCCCTTAATCATAGACAAACCATCATCGAAACCAAGATGGGTGGCACGACGCATAGACAATCCATCCATCTGTCACGAAAATCTCATGCATTCTTCAGTTTCAGGTCCTGATAATTGACTGACTATAACTCCAGTCATTGACTAATGTCTGTTGATTGTAGGTGTGGCAAAACATTCTTTGGTGTTCGTTGAATTCATTTGGTTTTGTCTATTTATCGTGTCATACGACAATAAATCATTAAGTTATCGTATATAAAATGTTAAAATCAAAACTAAACCATAAATTATCGTGTTAACCGTTATAAAACCATTAAATTAAAAAATATAATAAATATTTTTTTTTTCAATTTTTCTGTAAACGACAAAAATACATTAGATCTTTATGAATAAATATAAAAAACAGACTCAAAATTATAATTTGTAAGCTGAAAAAAGTCATAAATCTTAAACAATAATTCAGTTCAAAAGCCAAGTTACACATCCAGAGATATAATAATAAGATAGATGTTAGATAGTAAAATCATAAAAGCTTAATTTAGAAAAATAACAAACGGTAAAGTTCTATGCATCTACGCAAAAACTTGGGAGGATTTCTCCTTATAATTTTGATCGAATCATCAATCAACAGTTCACCATCATTGCCCTAGGGTTTCTTATATCTGGTAGGCAAGGAAATGGAAATTACAAAAATACCTCTATGTTAATGGGTTTTTTCGTGTTACCGATTTAACCCTAAACCAAACCATTATAAATCTTGTTTTTATCGTGCCAACCCTATATGAAACCAAACCTATAAACCTCAAACCAAATTCTTATAATTTCGTTCGTTTTTGTGTCGTGTTATCGTGTCGTGTGCAAATTTGTCAGGCCTAGTTGATTGTAATTTAAGCATCCATCATCCATCTATTATCAGAGTTCTGAACTTTCCCTTCTATTAAAGGGCATATCTACTAAAGACGATTGAGTGAGTTAAATATCGATGAATATATCTTGAGGAAATGACATACAACTACGTTAAAAAGATACATAACAAATACAATATATTTTTATAAAGATTTAAACAAATAAGGACATCAGCTCAAACCTAAAATCACCTGCCATAACCATGCCTGCTAATTTTCACATGCAATGACCAAAATACCATGTTTTCCAATTAAAATTACGAATATCGCCACAGCCCTAGAACCCTAATGTTTTTTAACGTTCTCTCTTCCTCCTTGGTCAAATCTGAAATTTTCTCTCTCTTTCTCTGCAAAATCATCACCTCAACCCTCGACGACAATCAACGCCCTGACGCTTGAAGACGATGACTATGCTCGTTGATTGATGTCAACAATGACATGACGCTTAACGATGTTGGTCTCTCGACAACGACACTCTGACCAACGTATCCGTTCTCTTCCATGGATCGGATCCGAAGATGTTTTGGATTAATGGAATTGATGTGCTATACATGGGAATGTCCTTCAATTTCTACTTCTTACTCCAATTTGTTTTTGATTTTCGCCTTTTTGAATTTTGATTTGAACGATGTTGGATGAAATTGAATTCATTGAACTTGGAGCATTTGCAACAATAGTAGTGTTTATTTATTAATAATAGTCAGGTCCGCTCAGGAATGGGATTGCCTTACGGAACGAAACAGTGAAAGTCATCCGATCTTTAATGAATTGATATTGTCCGTTTGAGTCCGATTTATCCTGTCCGTTTAATAAATTCATTAAAAATCGGACAGTTGTCGTCGTTTCGTCTCACACAGCTATCACGTGTCAGAGTAATCTTGTAATAATTGTAGCAATGATATGTAAATGTTATCATTGTAGTACAGTAGCAGCCCTTAGTCAGCATACTCTTCATGTCGCTTCCTCATATTCTATTTCAATTTTTTCAAATCGGATGCATTTAATCAATTAATAGAGTGCTTGGCCAACGTAGCTAGCAACATGTCAATGGGCAGTAACATATTCTAATCAACAGTAGCATTACTATTCTAATAGACAGTAGCATTAATAAGGGCTACTACTATAAAATAGTTGCCACTACCTTTGCTAAAGTACAGAAGTTGCTATAATATTAGCTACATCATTAAATCTCTGCTACTACATTTATTAGAAGTGTACGTAGTAATATCTAACTGTAGTAAAACATGCTGCTACTATATTAGTTGAGCAACTAAAAACTTGCTATTGTAGTTACTGAAACTGCTACTATAATAACTGAACCATTAAAATTCTGCTACGACATTTATTGGAAATGTAGTAGCAGCAAGATTACAGCAAGTGCGGTAGCAACTAAAATAAGATGTGGAGTCTGATTTAATTGGATTTATTTTGTATAAATTCAATTTAGTAAATTAAACCATTACATACGACAAGCTGAAAAAATTCGTCTTTATTTGTTTAATAACAACACAAGTGAATTTATTTGTACTTCAAATCATTTTGAATGATGTATATGTGATTTGCTGATATATATTTGGTGCTCGGCCTCTCTTTCTCTCTCTGTGTGTGTCCATTCAGTTTATGCTTCATGTCCATCTTTACCTTTTCATTTGCTTCAAATGTTGAATATGTGAAGCCGAAGAGTGTCCCAAATGTCTTTTACAAATGAGAAAATTTCAAGAATAGTATATGAAATATGGTCTATTATAAAGATTAGTAAATTATCTTTCTAAAATATCAAATTGGTACATGAAGTTGTAATTCTGACCCAAGATCCATGTACATTTTGTTACATTCTATGTTATGTTTTGTATCTTTCGTTAAACTTTTAAGGATAAATTCGTCTTTCATTTGCTTCCTCCTTCAATCTTAGAAACTAAGAAAAACTACAACAACTTTGCAAACTCTTTTTAATACAATGAAGGATAAATTCGGTCCCCACTTGAGAAAATCGGGTCGCTCCTATTTATAAACGGCCCCCATTTGAGGATGGGTTGGGTGCCGAGCGTGGGACGCTCTTATGTATGGCGGCTCTCATGGTGCAGTGATCTGGGCGCATGATATAGTAGATCTCAAGGTTTAGTGAGCTGGGCGCAAGTATGAGATGCTCTTATGTACAGTGGCTCTCACCTGAAGGTGAGCTGGGCACAACTAGAGCCTTAGTAGGCTCCGACCCTAGGCTGAGAGACTTATTGTTATGATGAAACATTTTCCCCTATTTTTCATATTGACTTTTGAACCAACAATATTGGTTCGTCCCATTTATTCTTTCCTTGTGAGTACTTGTTTAATTAATAGAGCAGGTTGTTAGAATTATATACCTTTTCGTATGACCTTTTTCCAGGATTGAGTTGGAAGAGATATAAGTATTTACTGGTAGCCTGAGAGACTTGTCGTCATGGTGGCATTTCTTACCTATTTTTCATATTTTTATTATTAGAGTCGATGTGATTGGCGAGAATTTTTATATTTTTATTATTAGCGTTGATGAGATTGACGAGACTTATCATATGTATTTCTAGCACCGATGTGATAGACGAGATTTCCCTATGTATATTATTAGCGTTGATAAGATTAGCGAGACTTATCATATACATTACTAGCACCGATGTGATTGCATGGCGGGATTTTTTTTCATATTTATTGGTAGGACCGATGAGATTGACGGGTTTCCATACTTTAATTATTGCATATGGGATTGATGAAATATTCATATTATTATTATTATTATTATTATTATTATTATAACCAAAAGAATAGAGCTGGTCGGGATTAGTAGTAGTCTTGTGAGTGATCCGACCCTAGCATAGGTAGGCTCGTGGTTATGGCGATGTCTTGGGAATATTTACTGCTAGATGTGTTATGTGCGGTGTATGAAATTAATGACCTTACGTGTAGTAAATGGAATAATCGGACACCCCTGTTAAATATCTGTGGGTGGGGTGATTGTGGTTTGATGAGCGTCAAGCTCTAGGGGTGAGTTTGATTGGACGGGGTTATAGTTTTCTGCTGTGAATTTATGATGTTATGAAGTTGTGTGCAGCAGAAAATGGTGTTGTTGTAAAGGGTAGATGACTAGGCCTCATGATGATGGTTGTATATATGTTGGTAAATATTCTTGTGAGTTTCTTTGCAAGTCAGAGCTGCCCACTTTTAAAGGAAGTTCTGTCAAAATTTCGATACAATTTCCTTTAGAGGAGGTTTCTGCATGGCTCTCTTGTAGTCAGTGTGATACATTTTGTGGGATTTAACGGGTTACACTTATGATATAGTGTTGCGTAATTTAAGTAAGCGTTTATTAAACGAGAAACCGGTAGTTATAACCATTGGAATATAGGTATTTTGACCTTCAATTCTGTGATTGTGGCGTCGGGTTTTGCGTCATCGTATTTCTATTAATTAATTCTTGTGACGTGATTATGCGAGTGGACAGATGTCCGTAGAGAGAGAAAAACGATTCCACCTCATATCAGTTATATGTGTGACACTGCGAGTGAAGAATTCATGTGGATCTTGGTCGCTAACGAATCAGTTATGCCAGCATGATAGTAATGCTAGTATTGTGATCATTGATGAGTTCATTTGAAATTTTAGGGACTAAATTTTTATAAGGTGGGGAGTTTGTCACGACTCGATCATAATAGTTATGTATTTACCGGGTCATAAATATTACCGTAAAAGACTCTAAAAGTTGACTTTTTGTTAAGTCGATAATATGAGAAAACGTCATTCATGAAAGTCGTAGAGGACGTTAATACGAGTTCGTGGACATGTGTCACCCTCAAATAGAAGTTCGTATGTGAAAATTATTCGTAAAAATGTAAAGTTGTTGTGTGATAAAATGACTATAAATAAGGATTTACCGTGGTGAAAAATGAGAATTCACCCGGCCTCTCTCTCCTCTTCCAGATTTCCTCTCTCCTCCCTCTACTGGAGTTTAAGCCCGTCGGTGCTCCGCCATCAGACCACTAGAGGCCGATGCTCTGGTCTAGAAAGAACAGTCGCCGCCTCTAGTCAATTTTTGGGAGGCAGTTCGGCCGAGATGCGCCGCCATCGGAGAAAACTCACTGCAAGAACGCTGATTGTACAGTACGGGGTTTTGGCCGGATTTCTCCCGTCTCAGGCCACCAATCAGTTAGTTCTTTATATGAATTTGTTAGGTTTGAGTTGTATTACATTCCTTTAGAAGCTTGTAGATCGATTTGTGGTGTGTAGGGAGAAATTAGAATTCAAAATTTTCCACCCCGGTAAATCCCTATTTATAGTCATTTTAACGCATAATAATTTTACATTTTTACGAATAACTTTCACATACGAACTCCGATTTGAGCATGTCATATGTCTACGAATTTGTATTAACGTCCTCTACGACTTTTATGAAGGATGTTTTCTCAAATTATCGACTTAACAAAAATTCAAATTTTAGAGTCTTTTACGGTAACATTTATGACCTGGTAAATACGTAACTATTAGGTTCGGGTCGTGACACAATATCCTAAACACAACTACTTTTACTTAGTGTCGAGAAACTCCGCCCTCATCTTCTATGTCCAATAGCTTATTTCAATCGCTTAAATTTGGGTTTTTCTATTGATTTTAGGATTGAATTTTTCACCTCACATAGTGATGGGTTTGAAGTGTTCTTGAAGAGGATCAAACCATGAGAGGTAGATTTGCGAAGTAGTTTACCCATTAGAATATGACTGAGTAGGGAGACCCATTTGTCATCGACTTCACCATAACACAACATCATTGACGACTTTGTTTTCACCAAGTCGAACCAGCTTAGAGAAATGTGCTTCTATGGCCGCAAATTCTTCAAGTTTGACAAATCTTACCATAGTAACAATATTACCCAGATATAAACAAATAGAAAAACATGAAAACCTATTCATAATTGGAGGACGAAGCTGATTTTCTTTTTTTTCATTCAAGAGTTTGGTTGTTGTGTGAGAAGGTGAGAGGAGAGCGGTTGGACTAACTGGGAAGCAATGTGTTATCATCAATAAATTGGGTATTAAAACCCATGGTAGAAGAACCAATGAACCAGAGAGGGTTTTGGGATTTTGGGTTTTCTAGTGATCATTTTGGCTATAGTTTTAGAGAAGGAAGGAGAGAGCAAGTGAATGACGAATTGATCCTTCAAAGTTTAACGGAAAATATACTACACAATAGAGAAAGTAACGTCAAGTATGGATCTTGGGTCATAATTATAAATTCATGTACTATTTTGATATTTTGAAAAGATAATATACCAATCATTAAAATGGATCATATTTCCTGTATTGTTTTTAAAATGTTACCTTGACAAATTATATCTTGCTGAAACCTATCTCATGATCTTTTGAAGCCAAAATGTTAAAAAGGATATTAAGTAGGTTGAACTTTGGGTTTGGATTATGTAACAAAGTTCGAGCCCACCTGAGGTGGATCATTTCAAATTGGTTTAGGGCCTAATTTGTTCATCTAACTGGTTCTCAGAAACATTCAAAAACTTAAGATTTGACCATCATCCGACACCAGTCTACCTAGATATCTTTGATTTTTATGAGATTATTTTCATTTGTACATTGTTTATTGCCAATTGATGGAGTTCGATGTCCCTTCTACGAGTGATGCTCCACTAATATGAACACCTTGGTACTTAGGGCATTAAGCTATTAATGGAATGGTTGCATATACTACTAGCTGATGAGTATGTTGAAAAGTGCGTCCCTTAAATCTGGACTGATAGATGTCCTAGCTATGAGTTATTCTTCACCCATATATTTCCTCAGTGGCACATTGAATTTCTAAAAACCATTGGATTCAGACGCGACCTTTCTGGTTCTGGGACCTACGTTTTGAATTGTTCTCTCCCTCGTTGCTTAATCAGCCCGCCACCACAACCAAGCGTGAGGTTAATTGAGCACCGATCGATCAGTATCCACGCATCTCTAATTGATCGATTCCTTTGCGATCGATCTTATTGCTAATGCATTGCATCTTCCAACTACATTATCTCTATCGCTGTCCACCACATCGATCAATGGCTCCGATTGTACCCCAAAGGCCAACTGATCAAAGCTAACTAAGCGCGCATGCGACATAGATATATATGCATCATCGAATATCTGAGCTAGCTACTAGACTTCTTCTCCTTTTTTGCAGATATTTTCATCTCATGGACACGTGACCAAACAACAGCTAGCTAGCTGCAGATGATCTGCTACGCTACCTGGATATTATTCTCCTTCTTGAACATGAATCAAGAACAGTAGCAGCAGAAATCGAGAATATAACGTTAATTCAACCACAAGGCCAAGGAGGATTTTAACTCTTATTGATCCTTATCTGCAGATCGATATATTCCTATCTAAACAAAAGCTAGCAGCGAATTCCCAATTTACTAACTAGCTAGCTGGAAATCAAATAACACTCCAAGCAATAGCATGCATGCCTAAAATGCTCTGCGCGTCACTCATATATGATTCTACGTTTTCTCAGAATCCGAACAAAGCAACCTAACTACAGTCAGAAGCCTCGATCAGCTGGCCTACGTACAGAGATTACTATTAGATAATATAAACTCGTCTACATGTTTTGATTTTTCAGGATAACACTCTATATGTTTTGACCGATCATCGTCCATATATATGATGATGTGCAAATCCTGGTCCAACGGTATCCGAATTGTTTTGTTGTTTGGGATACTCCACGTTCCTGACTTCTAAATCACTGATCTCTTTTCTCTCATCATTAGCAATCTGATCCATCTAGCTAGGAGAAACCTCAGTTCTAATAATATTAGATAAGATATGCAATCTCTGTTGCGCATGTTAAGTGGTCGCGACTGTCTATGGCTTATCTCACTCATCATATAGAAGTTTGGAAGGATCTGTAATTTTATCCACAACTGTCCCTTCACCCCTTCGGCCCTTCACCTTTGGCTTCACTCATTCCTTCACCTAGCAAATAGAACCGAGAGACATTCAACCTTCATATAATCTGTTAACTTCTTCACAATAGACCCTACATGTACCTGTAACTTTTAACATCCACTGTCACTTTTGTTTTAGTAGACTAATTAATCATCGTTAAGATATACGTGGAGAATAAGAGACATTCTTAATTGGTATTGGATATGAACTTGAGATTACTTTATCATCCTCCTCCATACCTCTACTAATGATTGGTAACCGTGAGAACACTAATCTAATCTGAAAAACAAAATCATGTGTGCAGATCATATGAAATAAAGGAGGGAGAATATCAGTTTGGTGTCGCCGCCATAAGTACTACCAGAAAGATCTGGGAGCTCACCATTAACACGTGCCTCGCCGACAGTCACGTGACATATTATTTCCCGTTAGCACCGTACGGATCCAAATGTAAACTAAAAAGGGCAAATGACCGCGGCTGGAGTTAGTTAACCGACCGCCCAGCCATTCACAACGCGACACGTGCACGGCCTACGCCGTAATTTTCTATAAACGGCTTTTCCGGGCAACAACCCCCGAAAAGCCGTCCACTTTTTAAGAGCACCTCTTCTTATTCTCCCCAGCACACTCTCTCTCTCTCTCTCTCTCTCTTCATATTCGTTTCCTATTTTTCCTTCAATGTTGGAGGAGAGGCATCGTTGTATACAGGATACTAAAGAGTGTGTGTCTTGTCTCTGTTCAAGTGTTTGTGAAGCATACGTTTGTTGTTAGTTTATTCTTAAAAACCTTCTATTTTAAGAGATTGGTATCTAGATTTGGAAGAAGAAGAAGAAGAAGAAATGGATGATGAGTATGCTAAGTTCGTGAGGCGGATGAACCCACCCAGGTACGATTTTGATTTCTTTTTCCGTTTTGATTGCCCTCACTTTCGTATTGTTCTTTGATCATGAAACTAAAGAGATATTGGTTTGTTATTATATTTGTTTCCATGATTCTGCTGGGTTCTATTTCTCATTTATGGATGTAATTAGGACAAGGTTTGATTTTGGACTCTGTATAAGATGTTAAAGTGTAGTCAGGAAACTTCTGGGTTTGGCCCATTTAGTTGTGTTTTTCTTCTAGTTCAACTTTGTATGAGAAACCCAGAAGCTTCATCCTCATTAGATTCTTGTTCTTGCAGAGTTGTGATTGACAATGATTCTTGTGAGGATGCTACTGTTATCCAGGTGAGGCTTTGTACCCCCTGTCATTTGCATGATCAATTGCTCAATGCTTATAATATGTATCTGTTGAAGTCAATCATATATATATTGTGAGTAGATCATATAAAATTTCAATTTTGGATTAGTGTTTAGTTTCTTGGGTCAACGCTTAATCTCTTCAATTTCTATTCAGGTTGATAGTGTCAACAAACATGGAATTCTCCTAGATGTTGTCCAAGTTCTTGCAGATGTGAATCTTGTAATAACAAAAGCTTATATCTCATCTGATGGAGTATGGTTCATGGATGGTAAGCTTTTCTTTGTTCAACTTCCCTTGCCATCTCCTCTTTCACTGTTTTCTTTTTCAATTTATCCTCATCTCCTTCCCCACTATTTTTCCTTTTTGCTAAAATTGGTTTAAATTTCTATCTTCAGTGTTCAACGTGATTGACCGTGATGGAAAAAAGATCAGAGACAAGGACATTATCAATTATATACAAATTGTAAGTAATTGAATAGATTGCTGTTCTAATGTTAACTGTCAAGTAGTCAGTGGGTTGTAGTATCTTGTTCTGAAGATGAACATCATACTTTCTTTGCATGTAAAGCTAAATTATTCAAAGCTCAGTTGAGTAATGCTTCTTGACACTTGATTAAAAAGACCTTGGGCCATGAACTCTTTTTCATCATTAATCCTAACGTTGGTCATATTTCATGCTTGGGATCAGGCTTGCGAAAATAAATTATGCTATTACTCCTCTGCAGTCTGCACCACCTATGAACTTGGTCTTCAGAAAGACCAAGATATATCAACTTATGTGAAATCAATTTCTGCTCATATTTTTCAATTTGTTAATGTTGCAGAGACTTGAAAGCAATGCCAGCTTTGTACCGTCTATGGATTCTGTTGGTGTGACGCCCTCAGAAGAGCATACCTTAATTGAGCTCAGTGGCACTGATAGAACTGGTCTATTGTCTGAAGTGTGTGCCGTTCTTGCAGACCTACACTGTAATGTGGTAAATGCTGAGATATGGACACACAATGCCAGAGCTGCAGCTGTGGTTCATGTCACAGATGATACCACTGGTTGCGCAATTAAAGATCCAAACCGCCTTGCTTCAATAAAGGAGCTGCTTTGCAATGTCCTAAGAGGAAACAATGAGTCGAAGGCTGCTAAAATGACACTTGCAACCTCTGGAGTTACAAATAGAGATAGAAGGCTGCATCAGATTATGTTTGCTGACAGAGATTATGAGAGGGTTGGAAGAGCTGAATTGCGCAGACTGGAGGACAAGGGCTCAAGACCTCAAGTAACTGCCTTCGATTGCAGTCAGAAGGATTACACTGTCATTACTATGAAGGCAAAAGATCGACCAAAATTGTTGTTTGACATCATTTGCACTTTAACAGACATGCAGTATGTGGTATTCCATGGAATGGTAAATACAGGGATGACAGAAGCTTATCAGGTAAGATTAAACTCCTATAGTAATTTCTCCCAAGGTGTAGTTCAACATACTGGAAACTACTCTAAGTCTATTGCTTATGGGTAAAATGTTTTATGTAGGAGTTCTATATTCGACATGTTGATGGAGTTCCTATAAGCTCAGAAGCTGAGCGAGAACGTGTTGTACAATGTCTTGAAGCAGCCATTGAAAGGCGGGCATCTGAGGTACGTGCATGAACTTCCCTAACGAATGAAAAACTTCTTGTTCAGTCATCTTCTTGGTAACTTTACTAATACATGTATTGCTTTGCCAACTGCCATGCAGGGGCTTGAACTACAACTGTGCACAGATGACCGGGTTGGACTTCTATCAGATATCACTCGGATATTCAGGGAGAACAGTTTGTCTATCAAACGAGCAGAAATTTCAACTAAAGGAGGAAAAGCTCTGGACACTTTCTATGTCACAGACGTGACAGGAAATCCAGTTGATCCCAAGATGATTGATTCAATTCGCAGAGAGATTGGCCAGACCATACTGCAGGTGAAATGCAATTCAACCCCTCCACCATCAAAGTCCCCTGAAGGGACAAAAATGGGATATCTCTTTGGAAACTTGTTCAAAGCCCGAAATTTCCAGAATCTTAAATTAATCAGATCTTACTCTTAGTTTCTCTTTAGAACGAGAAACTGTAAAAAGGTTATCCATGCTTCAGGTATGTAAATAGATGTAGAAATTAAGAAACACTGTATATGGTCACCCTAAACCCTGCAGGGCTGACTGGGGGTTTAGCTAGCGTTATATGCTTATAGTAGTGTAGAAGAGTAGAAGAAATCCAGAAACCAATCTATACTGTAAAGCTAGTGATTGGATTTGTATTAGTGTACATAAGGAAATGAATGTACGTAATGTACATAGTGATGTGCAGAGGTTGCACAAAGATTGAACATTGTACAGATAATGTAGCAGAATGAAATATGATGTGTGAATATTTAGATAAACTTGCATTTGTGTCCCTCTTCCCATTTTGCCCACCATAGTCTCCTTTCTTTGTACTCTCCCTAGTTCTCTTGGGTTGGGTCTCGAATGAATGGTAGAACATTTGCATCACGTAGCAAGCAAGCGAGACTAATGGCTACCACTCCGATCAGTCTACCACATGAAACTCCTCTCAAATAGACAATGGACTCTCAATAAAATTCTCAATAATATGAATACATTTGCTTTAGAAGTGGACTACTTTTATTAAAAGTGCATTCACTTTTTTTTCTTCCAGTCTGAACAGTACAATCACTTCCCAACTATAATAAATCGTATACACTAATCTGTAACGAGATGTATTTCAAAATCATAATTTGATAATAGAAATAATTTGGTTAAGAAATAAAAACATTCAATTTTGACAAAAAAACGTTTGCTATCATGAGATTTTAGGTAAAATCAAGCCAAGATCGTATGAACTAATCCCATTGAGATTTTTGACTTTTGTCAGTTCAAGAAATACTACATAATCATGATTTCTTAATAGAAAAAGTTTGGTTAAGAAATAAGAACCTTCAATTTTGATTAAAAAAACGTGTGCTATAGCAAGAGATTTTGAGTCAAATCAAACAAAGAACGTATCCACTAATCCGATTGAGATTTTCGACTTCCGTCAGGTCGAGAAGTACTACATAATCATGATTTGATAATAAAAAAGTTTGGTTAAAAAAATAAGAACCTTCAATTTTGATTAAAAAAACGTGTGCTATAGCAAAAGATTTTGGGATAAATCAAGCGAAAATCGTATCCACTAATTCTATTATCCACTAATTTGATAATAGAAAAAATTTTAAATGGTTAAAAAAATAAGAACCTTTAATTTTGACCACAAAATGTGTGTTATATATTATAGTAAGAGATTTTAGATCAAATCAAGCGAATATCGTATCCAATAATCCGATTGAGATTTTTGCCCGTCAATTCGAGATGTACTACATAATCATGATTTGATAATAGAAAATGTTTGATGAAAAAAATAAGAAAGCTCCTATACATTATTGTGGTCGACATTTTTGAGTCCCATTAGTTGAAGAAGTATATTTTTACATTAATTTTTTATAATAAAAAAAGATTGATTCAGAAATAAGGACACTCCACTTTAACCCAACCCATATGTAAACTCGTGTACATTATTTCGGACGACGTTTTCAAGTTCGATGAGTTGGAGAAGTACTTATTTATAACAAGTCGAAACACAATACCATGTGGTTTATAATTTATACAACACTGAAACATGTCTCAATCGTCGAAGATTCACACATAATGGCATTGGGCCTTTGACCTTGCTTTAGATATAGAAACGAATAGTTGGCGCCAAAACTTCGTAGTAGCAAAGGAAATGAAAGCTTCGTCGGCAACAGAGCTAGCCAGTCGAATAAGCCGAGCTCTGATCTCCGCTTCCAACTACAGCCAACTCGCTCATGGAACCCTTCCCTCGAGAATCTCCTCCACCGCCTCGGTTGCCGTGACTCACTGAGTCCGCAACTCATCGCCGGAGTCATCGACCCTTTCCTCCTCAACCACCACTCCCTCGCTCTCCGCTTCTTCAATTGGGCTTCGCAGCAACCCTCCTTCTCCCACACATCTCTCTCTTACCAGTCAGTCCTCAAGTCTCTCTCTTTTTCCCGCCAATTTACTGCCATGGATGCTCTGCTCAAGCAGGTCAGGACCCACAAAATCTGGCTCGATGCTTCCGTGTATCGCTCTGTTATTGCTTCATTGATTATAGGGAAGAAAGCCCACAATGCGTTCTTGGTGTTCAGCGAGGTTAGGATTGAAGATATTCGGTGTGAGATTTGCAGGTTACTTTTGGCGGCTTTGGTTTCTGATGGGTATTTGGATCATGCCCAGAAGGTGTTTGATAAAATGACTCAAAGAGGTGTGCCTTTGAGCACAGCTGGGTTTGGTTTGTTTGTGTGGGAGGTTATGTGGGAATGGTGAATTGAGTAAGATTTTAAGTGTGGTAGATGAGGTTAGGAGGGGTTGATCATTCATGGGCTTTGCAAGGCGTCGAGGGTGTCTGAGGCTTTCTGGGTGCTGGATGAGCTGAGGAGGAGGGGTTGCAAACCTGATTTCATGGCATATAGGATTGTTGCTGAAGGGTTTCAATGTGATGGGAATGTGGTTGATATTTTGAAGATGAAGAGAAAGCTAGGGGTGGCTCCGAGGAGTGGTGATTATAGAGTTTATATTTGGGTTGATTTCAGAGAGACGGATATCTGAAGCAAGGAATTTGGAGAAGTGATAGTTAGCGGGAACTTTCCAATTGAAGATGTTGTTCTGAATGTGTTGATAGGATAAGTGTCTGCCATTGTCCTGGTTCTGCTATGATATTTTTCAAGTTCATGGTTGGAAAAGCGAGGTTTCTAACTCTATTGACATTGAGCAATTTGTGTAGGAATCTGAGTAAGCATAGCAACTCTGATGAACTGCGGGAAGTTTTTCAAGTTTTGTCCTCTGGTGATTTGGAGACTTACAATGTGATGGTGTCATTCCTGTGCAAAGCCGAAATGGTGAAGGAAGCCTATGGGGTACTTGCAGATATGAAGAAGAAGAAAGGGATAAGCACAGATCTTTCAACTTACAATTCTCTTATTGAAGCATATTGTAGAGAAGATCTATGGAGGCCTGCTAAAAGGCTGTGGGAGGAGATGTTTGCAAATGGGTGCAGAGGAAATTTGAAGACTTACAACATCTTAATTCAGAAGTTTTCAAAAGTAGGACTAGTTGATGAGGCTCTAAGGCTCTTTCAACACATGATGGGAAGAGAAGTGGCACCTGATGCGATGACTTACACAACTCTGCTTGAAGAAACAAAGCTTCAAGCTGTTTTGGAAGTTTTTGACAAGTGTATTGAACAGGATTTGATGCTTGTCCAATCTGAGTTGGGTACATTTATCCTCTCTTAATGCAGAGCAGGTAGGTACTATGATGTACATTGGATGTTGAAGTTTCCAAAGCATTTAACTTTATCCCCCCTACAATACTAGTTTTTGTGTGTTAGTTCCAAGTGATTTGGCTTTGTTGCTTGTGTGTTTGTGCTCTCTGCAGGTCTTTACCCTGCCGCTTCTGGGTTACTCTGCCGCCTCAGTCTTAATGTAGCATATTCAGATTCTCATGTAGTTCTGCTGAAATGCTTAGCCAATGCTAAAGAGATTCCGGTGGCAATTGAACATATTAAATGGATTCGCCAAGCTTCACCCTCATTGTTGTAAACCATTTCAAATGAACTAGCATCGGTTTCTTCTTCTCCAACACCAGAGCCGATTTCACAGTTGCTTCAAACAATTTAGAAATCTACAGGGCTCAAGCAATAATAATGCTTCTAAAGGAATTTCAGCATATCAGGTTTATACACAGCAGACTGCTCAGAGATGGTTCAAGTAACCAAAATAAGTTTCATTTGAATTGCGATTGTCTACCAAAAATCTTTAGAATCTGTCATACCAGCTTTTGAAAGTTGAAACAGTGCTTGCCGGGATGAAAGGTTCAGATGTTTGGTACAAAAGCTGGCAATTTGATTGGTTAAGTTCAGAAGAAAAGTAGATAAACTTGATCAGTTTGGGCTGGTGCCATTTGGCATTGCGACCTGAGAAATAATAAAACAGAGTAAAACAAACACAATTCATCAACATTTCTATGCTGCTTCTATTGCTATGCTTCTCCTTACAAAATTCGACATCTTGTTTACAACTATATATACCATCGCAAAGCTTCACGCCTGCATATCTACTTATGATTCAGGACTGTAAAGCTAAAAGGACAATTGGACAACTAAACATCTCATGTTAGCTGTACATTTGGTATACCTAAAACATATCTCATTCTGGCCAAGTCTCACCAAGCATAAACATATCTCTTTCTGGCCAAGTCTCACCAAGCATGGTTCCATTGCGTCAATCATCAAGGTGATATATGTCACCCATCATTATCCGGTTGCTGGATACCTTAAAGCCTAGGAGAGTGGAGAGTAGGATCTATCTGTCTTCCTTTCTTGCCTTTCTTCTTGCGAGTTCGGCCCACTTGGCCACCTCCATCAGATGACTCCATCGCACCCCTGTTATCAGCCTCTGGAATAACTGCTTTCTTGAGCACATCCATGAAGGATGTCTCAGAGACTCCAGCATCACTGTAAGATGAAGTCCTCCTGAACTGTGCATGATTTTTGCTGGTTGCTGGAGATTCAGAGACCATTGTGGCAGCAGGATTTCCTTCAGAAGTTCTGAGGCTTGTCGAGCTTCTTGGCTTAACAGGTAGAGAGAGTGCAGACTCAGACAAAACATCCTGGGAAGATAAGACACGGCGTCTCGATGGAGCACTGTCAGACCCTTTGGTTGTAGTAGAAGGCAGCCTGTCAATAGAGAATCACGAATACATTGATTAACATCTGAAACATGCTACAGCATGTAATATTCATTTCTCCTCAAGGGGTTCTAAATGCAAAAATAAAAAACATTTTACTTCTTCCATTGCTGATACAGGACCAAACTGATTAGACAGCATCAGCCGGCAGAGAGTACCAAGAATGATATAGGTATACCACTTCTAGATTAAAGACCAGAGTGCATCAATGGCCAATGCTATCTACAACCAGAAAATTCATTCTCATGAACATATAATATTACACAAAGTAAAAAGCTAAAGAATCTACCTTCCATCATGAACATCTCCAAGTGATTTATCTACTCCCATCTCAGAGCTGTGAAAACCCCCACATCCACCTGAACCATTAGAAAAGCTTCCAACTCAGTTTAATTAAAAAAAGGTGATTACCCAAGATATAAGAATATTTCAAAAAATTACCAGTGCTACACAGTGAGCTATGCCTGCCATAGGCATTACTAGGTAGTTCCTCACTATCAATGGCTGTGTTTTGTTGCTCCACCATGTTGCCTTCATGAGTATCCCTGATTCCCGACATGAATTGAGGGTCCATATATGCTCTAGCATCAGATCTTCTTGCCAGATTACTTGGTTGATCGTTCATACCATAGCCACCCAACTGGTCTTGCAGTAAGATGCTATAATTTGAATTATGTGGGCCTTCTGTGAAGGAGTTGTTCATACCAACTGACTGATCTGGAAGAACATTGAAAGGAAGATGTACAGAACCTCCCTGAAGAGATCCACGCTCATCAATAGAGGAATTAAGCCAATACTGTTCACGCACATCTAGATCTTGTCCACATATGTTTGCAATATCCAAGTTCATCCCATGAGAACCAGCAGGAACTGAGAACCTATCAAATTCTGTAGGGTTAGGTTCATAGAATCCACGATGTGGTCTCTCCTGAGAGGCCCGAGTCCAATTGCGATGGCTTAGTTCCTGTCCATTGGATGGAAACCTCTGCTGTTTCTGGTAATTTTCTGAAGAATTATGTCCCAACATGTGAGCCTGGTGATGCCCAGCAGGATCCCTCACAAAAGGACCTGCTTCATCTGCAAACCAAGGCCCACCAATACGCCTTTCCCCTTCCATCTGCTGCTGCTCTCTCAATGCCATAGATATTTGTTGTGCCTGCAACTCTTGTTCATTAAGGCAGAGTGGCAGGTCTGATGTGTTCCTATTTCCTTGCTTAGCCTGAGATATGAGTTCAAAAAAATCAGTCTGTACTGGGAAGGCACCCTCACCCACAGTTGCTTGGATGATCTGCTCAAGCGAGGGATTGTTCCTTGATGAATGAGATACATGGCGCAAATCATTTGGGTGTAACTGATCATGAAGGTTGGCTCGTGTAGCATCCATATTCCAATGCCCATAACTATCAGACCTCTGTCGACTCAATAACTGTTCAAAGAGCAATTGTTCGGCTTGGAACTGCTGTTGCTGCTGCAATTTTTGGTAATGGCGAAGGTGCTGCTCCAATTGGTGCTGAGGCTGAAGCTCCAATAGACGCTGCTGCTGCTGCAGCTGAAACTCCAACTGCCGCTGTTGTTGAAGAAGCTGCAGCTGCTGTACCTCCAACTGGCGCTGTTGCTGTACCTCCAACTGGTGCTGTTGCTGTAGCTCCAACTGGCGCTGTTGCTGTAGCTCCAACTGGCGCTGCTGCTGAAGCTCCAAGTGGTGTAGTTCCAACTGGCGCTGTTGCTGGAGTTCCAATTGCCGCTGAAATTCCAACTCGTGCTGCTGCTGACATTGAAACTCCAACTGCCGTTGCTGAAGCTCCAATAAGCGATGCTGCTGTTCTTGACCCTGTAGTTCTATTAGATGTTCCATGTCAGGCACTACTTGATGCATTGGGATATTAGGATTATTCAACCAATTAAGTTTAGAGATGCCGCCCTCAAACAAGGTATCTGTAAACTGTGCCTGATCATCCATGCTTAAAGACACGTTAGAAGCTTGAGCAGGTCTTAAATGAGAGCTGCCTCTGAGCTCAGACATCAACAGGCCAAAAGGGTGTAACTTATCATCCTGGTGATTAGGCAGGTTACTTTCGGAAACTTCATCTGCAAGGGAAGGAAGGCTTGGGGAATTTGAAAATGAGCCCTGAATATCAGCTGAAGGTCTCCTCAGAGGAAAATCACTACTACTCTTGGGCCTTCCACGAAATACTATTTCTGTAAAATATAAAAGAGAAGCAATTAGAGTCACGGTTTAACAGATGATGATAATAATACGAGGAAGTGTCGATAAATACTGCATACCTTCATCTCCTGCAACATAACTTTGAAACCTTTGATTATCAAGATACTGGAGTTCGGAGTTGTAACCATTATTGCGTATTCTTGAGTGCAAATTATCACTCGAGGTAGGTTCAAGTCCAGATGAAGTCCAATGTTGAATATTTAGATTGTTAGACTCCTCATAGTGAGGAGCAGTTTTCCTCACTTCCAACACACTTCCAACACCATCCAATGATTCTATGTTGGTAGGCAAATTGGAGTTGGAGATCAATCCGGATTTAGTTTTAAGATTCGGCATCATGTCACCTAGTTCTTGAAATGGAGAACCATCAGGGGCATCAGCCAAGCGCACCCGTAAGTCAGTTCCAAAAAATTCTTGTTCAAACCATCGAATTATGTCGATCCCCAGGAAAGGTCCCTGGATGTTTCCTTGAGGATCAAGATAGCATAAACTTAAATCCTCAAATGAGACAACCCTTTCCAGATCTGCCTTCTCATTGCCCTTGACATGATCATTACTCGAGGCTTGCTGTAGAGATGGAATATGAAAAGGTGAACTTGATTCAGGAAGCTGGTTACCAGTCACAATCGTAGCTGCTTCATAATATTCTGACATAGAATGCTTAGTGAGGCCGAAATCTCTCACATCCTGGTATCCAGAAATTCTGTGTTCATCAACATTATTACTGAGGCCATCAATCTCCCTAGCACTTTTGTGGTCATAGCTCTTTGAAACTACCAGATTAGATCCATCAGTGACTGCTGTGCCAATAGGAACTCTGTGCCCTCCTTCAACCCCTTCTGAAAAAAAAAGCATGGAAGTTTTTTAATACACAGAAATAAGTGTGAAAAGTATTAATAAGGGGATTTAAAATTTGCACTTCTCATTTTACAATACAGACTTCTTATTTCTTTAGCAAGTTACGTTTTGTCTTTAGGGACATGTTTTGGCTCTTTAATATACTCTTAACAAAAAAGGGAAAAGAGAAGTGTGGATTGTGAAAGTGGTGAGTGCAAATTTCAGTCCCCTTAATATACATGGAAAAAGTACCCATCTTGTCAAGTTTCAATCCGAAAAAAAGAAATAAGAATGACAAGGTTCAACCTGTATTCCTTACCATTTAAAGTTTGTGTTTGCGGGCCACAAATAGTTGAGACATCTCCCGTAGATGGCGCAATTCCTTCAGTCTGTGATGAAATCTTTTTATCTTCCTCCATTCTTAAAGAGGCATTACTAGTTTCTGAGTAAATAAAAAAGAATGCATGTCAAAAGAAACAAATAGTTTATTAGGCAGGATCCAAACAAAATGCCAAAACAACCTTTACCATCATCATTTAACACATTCGTTTCTCTAGAGGGAATGCATAGTACTTCACTGCTGGTGATTCTTCCCTTCCATATATCTTCCATACCAGCCTGAAACACACACCGGACAGATTCCGATGATGACAGAAACAAGTTAGTAATTGCATAAATGTCTAATACGAATTCTGGCCTCATCTAATGCATCCAAAAGACAAGCAGACAACAACAAAAATTGATTGTATTAAACATTCTTTTAGAAGATACCTATATATACACTAATATATAGAAGGAATAATAATCAATATACCTCTTCATCTGCATCAGGTGCAACAAAAGCCAATGGCTCAATGCAGCCCACTTGGGTTATTGGAGAGACATGCTCCATCCCTTCAGGCACAATATCGAAAGTTGATTCTATCTTTTGCTTACGATAAATATCAAGGAGCCTTCCCCTGGGGTAACGATACTTCTCAGTAAAGGGGCCAGCTTTTCCCAACACACCTTGAATTTGATCCAGAACAGACCAAATAGAAGATATAGAGGAAGGTCTTCCAATCTGTACATTACCACTAATCTGGGACCTCCCTCGTCCAGAAGCAAATCCTACTTTTTCCACCTGTCCTCTGGCCAACCCAAATCCTGGTGCAGCACGGTATGGCGCTGGGCCCCCAGACTGAACCTCCATGCGATGACGTGGCCTCCACTTATCGCGAGAATCAGCATCACGTTCAGGAACTGCGTGATTGCCACTGACAAGAGACTGCTTGTCAACAAGAGCATCTTCTCTCTCAAGATCAGTTTTCTCTATACGAGAATCCTTGTCTTTATCTTCAGGGCCCCACCTTGATGACCATTTATTGTCTCTCCACGATTCATTCCAGCGGTCAGAAGACAAAATTTTATTCTCAGTAACATCTCTAGTAGAAGGGCCACCTGCTCGGTGAACCTCTGCTCTATTGTCAGTAACATCCCTGGTTGATGTGACTCCAACACGGCGATCTTCTTTTTTGCGATCCCTCCTACCAAGTAAGCCAGTTTCTCTCTCCTCCTCACGCCAGCGACGGTTAACATCTAAATCAGGTGCATTCCTCCAATCTTTTCGGTCACGAGAACCATCTGAACGCCATACATCTCTTGTATTGGAATCAATAGAGTTACCATGAGACAAAGACCCTGGTGCATGGATTTCCTGCCAATTTTTATCCGAGTATCAAGAAATAACATAAGACAAAAAAGAGATTTATAAACTTTTTCATCATCTACAACAAATCCTTCCGACGGAAAAGATATAATTTACCGACACTCTAACATTGGGTCATACAGAACATGCCCAGAAAATAGACATGACAACTAGCAACCCAAATTCCTACGTTATTGTCAGTAGTTTAAAAAGCTTAGGAACAGAATTAATGCCTTCGACTATAACACATGTCTAATGCACACACCCTCACCATATAAACCTGCATACCCTAGCTTACTATTTCAAGTACTTGTTGAATACCAAACTACATATAAAAGCATTTATAGAAGCTCTAGTTAAAATGAACGTACCCCTGATATTCCAGTAGCGAGTGGCTTAGCATCAACAGCCTTAGCATGCAGCCATTGAGGAGACAACGGTACGCTGCTCTCAGATGGTAGGTAATCTGCAATTAAAGCCATAATAAATTCATAAACACCAAGCACACAATGTATTTATCAGAAATTAATAACATTACTAGCTAGTTGGTGAGCTTTCTCGTAATGGAAAAACATTACACGCATAGACAAGCACAAAAGCCACCTTTGGACTCATCAAGTGACCCTGTCAGAGCCTTCTCCCCAGCATTTCCTTCCGAGGCTTCGTCTAGCATAACAGACTCATTGGTTCAATAACGAAAACGATGTATATTTTCAAAAATAAACAGTACCATACCCTCACTAGCATAAAGTAAGGGGAAATCAGCATTCTATAATCATCACGTGAAAAATGCAGTCAACACTTGAAGACGACCCAACACCATCGACTCAAATCAAAGAAATCTAGATATTCAGAACGCAAACCACATAGCAAAGCCAAAGAGTTAAATCTCCTACTTCAAAATACAAAACATAGGCATCTCGCTTAAGAGAGACAAATCGAGATATGGTAGTAACAGAAGAAGCACATTGCAACTAAAACAGAACACAGGACTCGTTGACGCAGCTAATACAAAAACATCACTATTGCATTAACCTAATTATTCGAACAGAATCACAGCAACATCCAGAAAGGTCTTAATCCAATATAAATCTAAGGGCCGGCCGGAATTAACAAAAAAATCAAAAGCATAGAGACAGATTCTAGGGCAACGAATGAATAAGAATAGAGAGACGAAAGAAATCGAAGGCAATGCGGAAGGCGAACCTGGATTGGCGGAGGAGAAGATCGACGGCGAGGGGAGGCTGACTTTGCCGTGGGCCATCATCTCACAGCGAATCGAATCGAAATTGCAGGAAAAAGTAATTCAAAAACGTAACGAGCAGTCAGCAAGCGGCGGAGACTTGCAGATTACGAGAGAAATGGAGAGCCAGAAGGGGAGGGATTTCTAGGGTTTGCAAAAATGAGAGAGAAATTGAGGGTCTGGGTTGGTGTGAATCTGTTTGTATGGGGGATGATCAGAAGACAAGAGAGAAGGGCAGCGAGTGCGTGTGTTGTTTTGTGGAGAGATTCAATCTTGCCATTCCATTTTCGTTTTTATAGTTTTATTTTTACTTTTACAGTTGGTAATGTTATTTTTTTTCTTTTATAAGATCTGTTCTGATAATGCTTTATTTTTTTTTATAATATCTGATAACGTAGGAGGTAGAACTAAGCGCCAAATAAGCACTACGGAGTTGGAGGAGCTAGCTCCAAATTACGATCCAAAAGAGAATAATTTCGTGTATGGCACCAATGATGAAAGAAATCTGAGAAGGCTCATCAGGTTCATCCTCAATTTTCATATACCAAAATAACATGGCACCACGATACTCGGAGGTGGAACTAATATTTAAACATAAAAATTCAAACCAAACTAGAACACAACATGGTATACATACCAAAGGCATAAATTGTCCATCATGTCTAACAAAAACAGTTGCAGATTTCAGGAAATGCGTCTTACTACCAAATCTGTTAACCAAAGCTGCATTTGATAAAAGGAAACAAAATCTCTGCTACAATTTGAAATCCAGATACTCAGAAGCACAACGTGACCAAAATTAAGTCATTCTTTGAGCAGCTTCCTTTGCAAGGAGTCTCTCCTTCGCCTTGGTCTTGGCCTGTGATTTGGAACCCATGATGCCACCACCCCACTTCTTCCTGTATTCCTCATACTTGTCATTGAAGTTGGCCTGCGGTCCAAGTGAAAAACCAAACAGATTAGACGAAGCAATCAGCAAATGTTGTGTTTACATTATGGCAATTGACCAAACAGATTAGACGAAGCAATCAGCAAATGTTGTGTTACATTATGGCAATTGAAGGGTAATCAATACAAACACAAAGAAACTGTCATTCCAACACACCTTGATGGCCTCCAAGACCTTGCTGAACTCCATTTTATCTTCATTCTTGACAGTTGTCAAGCACAAGACTGAAGCAGTTTTCTTGTGAACAATCTGGCAGAATAGAAGATATATATTAATTCACATAGCCATGGCATGATAGAACAAAAGGACATTAAACAAATGTGTAGAATTACCGCTCCCAAACGTGCTTTGCCCTTGACAATGCAGTAAGGAATTTCCATCTTTCTGCACAAGGCAGGGAGCCATACAACCAACTCGATGGGATCAACATCATGAGCAATAACAACTAGTTGGGCTTTGTTCTGCAGAGAAAGACATCATCAAGTATGTCACTCAAACACAATATCAATAATAAGAAAATACACAGTAGTAGATGGTAGATACCTGCTCAATGAGGTAGGTGACATGGTTGAGACCATACTTCACAACAATAGGCTTCTTGTTCTCAACAGTCTTCCCTTCAGTTTCTGCCTGTGCCCTTTTCAAAAGACGCTCCTTCTTCTCCGCTTTGTCTTCAGGCCTGTACTTCAGAAGCATCTTGAACAGGCTTGTAGCTACAAGCAAACAAAAAATGACATCAAATTGAGCAGTCTAGACAAGACAAACCAACATCAACCTTGCTCTACACAAAAAAAACTAAAGGAAATAGAACATCCATACAAGATTTCAAATACTAGCATCAAATTCACAGATACTTGTTTAACTTTTATTTAAATTTCAAGAAGGGCATAAGACGGCAAATAAACTTTGGTATATAATATACTAACAGAGAAAACTTGTTACAAAACACTACAAGTATCCAACAAAAAACATTGAAACGTTGCGCTCCACATAAAACAATAACAACCATACTATAACAAGTATCATAAACAAAAGGATCAGACTTCACAGCACCAATAACTCATTATTCCAACAAAACAACACTCACAAATACTCGATCAAAATTAAAGAACAATACAAATTAGCAAACAAACTAATCCAAGTACCAATTAACGCACCGAGGTTCTTGTCAAGGGTTTTGGTGAACTGGTTAAGAGCGGGTGGGACCTTCAACCTCTGCTTGAGGATCCTCTTCTTCCTCTGAATCTGAACAGCCTTGGGCCATTTAACGAATCGGGTCAGATCCCTCTTCGGTGGCAATGCCCCTCCGATCCCAAACTGCTTGGGACGCTTCTCGAACAGTGGGTTCACAACCTTCTCCTGTCAAACCAACACCAGCAATCAGTAAAAACACAACCTCAACAGTAAATCTCACCAAAGTAAAACTGAAATTAGAGAGTTACCGGCTTCTTCTTAGAAGCTGCGACTGGGAGCCTTGCGCCTTTCTTTGGACCCTGAAACACGATTAGGTTAAACAATATGAGATAGATGAATGGAGAAATAGAGGTGTTGCAAAGCAAGAGGAAGAAGAGAGGAGGCGGGAGCGGCTGTGCTCACCATTTTCTGCAGCTGCGCTCTTCAATTTGCTCTGCCAAGACTGACGGCGTGAACCCTAAATGACCCTGAAGCCTTAGGTTTTGTGTTTTATACTACAAAGTCCGGGCTGTGATTGGTTTTGCCGTTTTGGTTAAAAAAGCGCGACTGCCCTAGCCTAGTAACAAACAATGGGCCCAAATTAAAAAAAACAAGCTGGCTAGTCAGAGGCCATGTGGGCCTTGCGAGTTAACAAATATAGGCCCAAATTTATTAAGCAGAAAAAGAAAAAACAAGCAAATCATTTTTAAGCGGGCAGAGGCCCGGTGGGCCTATATAGGATTGTGGGGTCCACCATATAAAAAAAAGCATAAAACGACGTCACTCTGCGGTTGGTTGAAGTAATGTGGTAGACGAAACCCAGCCGAAACCAACGAGAGAAACAACTTGAGCTCTGATCATGAACAACCGCAAAGTCGTCGTCTGCGACAACGGCACCGGTGTACTACTACTACTCTTTCAACTCTCCATGATTTAATCCTTATCATTTTCGAACACAATTACTTGGTCCTGTTTCAGTTTCTGACTTGTGTTTTAGATCTGACTCAATCTGTTTTTATTCTGGGTTAATGTGCAGTATGTGAAATGTGGGTTCGCCGGAGAGAATTTCCCGACATCGGTGTTCCCTTGTGTGGTCGGAAGGCCATTGCTTCGTTACGAGGAATCACTCATGGAACAAGAAATCAAGGTCTGAACTTTCACCGGTCTTTGACTTAATGGTTGGAAATTTTGCAGGTTAGTTTATGAAATGATCATGTATTTGTTTTGTTTTATGTGAATTGGTGTAGGATATTATTGTTGGTGAAGCTTGCGCAGAGTTTCGACACCAATTGGAGATAAACTATCCGGTTAACAATGGCATTGTGCAGAACTGGGATGATATGGGACATGTCTGGGACCATGCATTCTACAGTGAGCTCAAAGTATGCTTCTTGCTGTCTTTCGTTGTTTTTCGCAGTCTGAATTAGTTTTGTGTGGATGGGTGATAACTCTGATTTGTATCATTTGTCAACAGATAGATCCTACTGAATGTCATATATTACTCACAGACCCTCCTCTCAATCCCTCAAAGAATCGTGAAAAGATGGTCCGTTGTGGTTGTTTCTTTACAGAAAGATGGCAGTAGCTTAGTTTGGTTCATTTATGTGTTCATTGTAATGAGTTATTATTGTTGGCCTCTCATGATTTGGCTTGATTCAATGTTACAGATCGAGACCATGTTTGAGAAGTACAATTTTGCTGGCGTCTTCATTCAAATTCAAGCTGTTTTAACACTGTATGCTCAAGGTGCTTATAGAGATGATTAAAGGTTAAATGTTTATATTGCTGCATCTTCCCCCCATTCATTTGTTCGCCCTATTTTTATTTGTATGAAAATTCATGTCTTTTCAGTTTTCAAATGCTGCACTTTGAGCTCTGTGGATACATAAAAAAATTGAAAGGACTTAGTATTACTTGCTAACAGGATGATATGTTTAAAACTCTTGCTTCTTTTTGATAAGTGCTTCAGAATTTCTTCTTTTTCTGCAGGATTGCTGACAGGATTGGTTATTGACTCTGGTGATGGCGTTACTCATGTGGTAAATACCTGAATAACTTTGACATTATGAATTAGGAGTTTCTGTCAGTTTTTGTAGTGTAGAACTTTTTAAATACATATCTAAGTTGATTACTTCTCAAAAAGTGCAAGCAATTAGACCATTTAGTAAATCATTGGCCCCAAATTTATACTATATATCTAAATTATTTTGGCTTCAACCCCCAGGTTCCAGTTGTAGACGGCTACTCGTTTCCTCATCTTACAAAGCGAATGAATGTAGCTGGCCGACACATAACATCATATCTTGTTGACTTGCTCTCACGGAGGGGGTGAGACGCAACTGCACGTAACATAGTAACATCAATATTGTTTGTTCTACTTTTTGGCTATTTAGAAATTGATTTGGAAAATTGTACTTTGTTTTAGGTATGCAATGAATAGGACGGCTGACTTTGAGAGTGTTAGGGAAATCAAAGAGAAGCTCTGCTATATAAGGTAAACAAGGGTTATGCCCTATTCTAATCCTATGTAATTTATTGATTACATCAATCATATGTACCATTTGCTGCAGTTATGATTACAAAAGGGAGTATCAATTGGGACTGGAGACAACCATACTTGTAAATAATTACACTGTAAGTTGAATCCTCTTTCTGCAACTCATTAGTGTTTATACAGTCATAACCAAAAACGTGGCAATAAACTTGCCTAGAGTGTGCTGGCTATTCTTTAAAACATTACTTGAATGTAGTATCAAATTTTTGAAATAAATATTTATTTAAGTGTTTTTATGGAATTCCGAATCTGTAAAATTATAATTTTGATCAATCACACATCACAATATACTAGGCCTTCTAATTCATTAAGAGGCTGCCTTTAATGTTTCTTAGTTTGCAACATTGCATTGATAAATGGGGCTACTTTCTGAATAATCATTGGTCATTAATCTATGTTTTAGTTGGTCACTTTTCTGTTTGGTTTTGAGTAGCTATAGTTTTGACCAATTTATTGATCTGAATTCACTGATGTATGTCGGTTTGATCAGCTGCCTGATGGACGAGTGATCAAAGTCGGCACTGAAAGGTTCCAGGCTCCTGAGGCTCTTTTTACGCCTGTAATATTCCAGTTTCATGTCCTCTTTTCTGCATATTTTTTAATTTAAGTTCTTCTCTAGTCAATTATATGTCTTCTAGTTGTTCACCACTAGCAACAATTATCATCTTCTCAGAGTGATACTAGTAGCTGCAATGCTGGTTTTGGAAACCAAATTCTTACAATTTGATGAGTTTGTAGGTTTTAAAATTCACAAATATTCTCATTGTATAGGAACTTATAGATGTTGAAGGTGATGGGATGGCTGACATGGTATTCCGCTGCATTCAGGAAATGGATATCGACAATAGGATGATGGTACTAATATGAATTGCATTACAAATCAGCATTGTTCAATTCCTTATTTGTTCAATGAGATTTGCAATTTGTCTATCTCAGTTCTAAATAAATATATCTCAAGTTCACAAACTTTGTGTACCTAAAACTTACAATTGATTGATTTTTAAAGTGTAAATATAATTCGTTGTTTGCAGCTTTACCAGCATATAGTTTTAAGTGGAGGCAGCACGATGTATCCTGGATTACCCAGTCGGTAAAATCTTAAGTCTTCTTTGCATGACTTCTTATATGTAGTTTTTGTCAAGCAATATTAAATGTGTATATCAAGTTTCTGTATGTTTGTTGAAGTTGGATGAAATTTAAACTATACTTCAGTCCTATCCTTGGTCGTTCAATACTGTTTTCTTACATACGTATCAAGTATATGCAACATCACTTCCTCGGTAATATGAACCCATCTGCATTCTCACTCTCTCATCAAATGCATATGAGAATATAACCTATATCTTGATTCTCAGGATCTCAAATATATGAGTTCCATGATCATTTTTTGAAGATTAAACCAAGTGAACTTTTGTTTTTCTTGATTCTCTTTATCATTCTTGCACGCTTTTGTTTTTCCGAAAATGTAAATTAGAAATTGATTAAGCTCTGATACAACCTTTTGGTGTTTATTCAGTTTGGAGAAAGAAATTCTGGATCGTTATCTTGACGTTGTTTTGAAGGGTAACAAAGATGGATTGAAGGTAATTATGTCTTATGTGTCTAATAGACTTGAAAGGGAACAACCAGAGCTTTGAAGAAATATGAAACAGTTGGACGATACTATTGGTATTGAAGTTGTACTGAAATAACTGTGATTAGCCTCCTTTAAAATGTATGGTGAGGTTGTCAGTGGTTAAGCTTGACGCACAATCATAATCATTTAAACAAGAAAAAAAACAAAAATTAGAGAGATTTTCAGGAAGTTGAATCTGATGTTCAAATATTGTATTCCTCATGCTCTAAAACTGCAATCAACAGAAGTTGCGATTACGAATCGAAGATCCTCCGCGAAGAAAGCATATGGTGTATCTAGGTGGTGCAGTCCTTGCTGGCATTATGAAGGTACATGTCATTGCTTGTTCTCTTTAGCACAGGTTAGGTTTGTAGATGATGTCATCTAAGAAACTTTCAATGGGGTCGTTACTACATGCAGGATGCTCCTGAGTTTTGGATTACAAGGGAGGATTATCTAGAAGAAGGAGTTGCTTGTCTCAGCAAGTGTGGTCCGGCATGACTTTTCAAGGTCAGTTTGCCACCCAGAGTTGTTTTCAGTAGTTGGACTATTGACAAGCAAAACAATGAGCAGACATTATCATGTCAAATGGTGCTCTCAGTAGTACTACATGGCTGGAAATACAGCATAAGAATGTAGAAACTAATGGTGTTTGTGTGATAAGAATCAGCAAAAGCATTAGGAGTTGTATCTTGATGGCTGGAATAGAACAAATAAAAAATGTAGAAATTATCATGTATTTTTGTAAACTTTATTTCTGGTTTGCCACTGTGTCTTTAAAGCTTTTTCTATGTAACAGCTTGCGTGCGCAATTACAGAGTTATAAATAAAGTGATTCAAATATGAAATTTCCATGCAGTTAACATTCTTGGTTTTCAAAAACATTCTTTCTTAATGCCGAGATCTTTCCGATGAATGGTTGTGTCTCCCGCCATGCTTGCCATAAACTCGTGTATTTTGGATTTTGAGGATATCAGAGTTTCTAGCTTCTTCTCATGTGTAAAGCAAATTTAAGATTGTAGGTAGTTTTGCTCTCTTACTCCAAGTACTTGCAATTAAGACCTGGTCACAGCAGTTCAGCTATTATTTCAACTGTAGAAGCATCTTCCTTTATGTAAATGAATTTGGTACATAGAAACTGTTGGTGTGGAAAAGTTTGTAAAGAAAATCTCCTCACCAACTTACTTTGACTTGAATGAGAATGAAAGTTTCTTTTGTCTACAATGTAAAATGGTCGGTCACTTTTCTAGTGTTTGTGTTTTTCTGCTCTTTTTCGTGTTTTCCTGCTCTTTTTCATGAATCTCATAAACCGGTGTCCCTCTTTTTATAATGGTGCCTCGGCAGTTACTTGATGTTGTGCGCTTTATTCGCTTGCTTTACTCGTTTATGAATCCACGACTCCACACACTATGACTTCATGGAGAGCTTCCACTCTTGTGTACGTGTTGGCTTCTTCCACTTTACCTCTTTCATGACTTTTTTTTCTCTCTCTCTCTACATTACATGCCCCAACATGATAATATTTTATTCTTTCCTCAACCCAATTTGCCCGACGTGATCCCTCGATGGCATGATCACCCCACGAAAGAATTTTCCGTTATGAGATCTTACCTTAACTTCTATGACACCATGATCTCTTTACTTGTTCTTCCATGTTGGTTCTGACTTCCCCTCTCATTTGACCCCTTCCAAATCAGTTTCATCTCCGTTATGAATCATCTGCAACATAATTCCACCACTACCAAATTCATTATGTTCGCGGCCCATTCTATCCGCGCCCAATATGTGATAGAACAGGCTCAGTCTAGTCACCTTTGTGGGCCCCTAACTTTTCATGATTAAACTGTCGATGAGGTGATCAAATCTGAGCCTATCTTGTCATGCTCAAATAATTAAACCTTTATTCTTTTTTCTGAAAATATCCACCCCACAGAAACCGTGGAAAATTGGAAATGGATTAACTAAACAACTCATCTGTCATTAATAAAAAGGTTGTTTAAGCCTAAAATAAAAATTAAATTAGAATCCAACTTCCTTGTATAGAGAGGCTAGATATGTCTCCTTGCTTGGTACTGTATCCGTTAAAGAGCAGCCTAATGCTTAATGGGACAAAGTTCGCTCTGTTTTTACTTTTTTTTCTGTAGCACTTTCCGCATCTAGATGATTACCAGAAATTGGCGTTTTCGTATTCATCAGTATTTGTATATCTTGTTAGACCAAGTAAGCAAGTTTTGGAGGCCAACGTCACCCATAATGGATTCCAGGTCAGGTCACAGTACCAGTATACTAATATGTACTGGAAGACTGTGTCCAATAAACACCACCCCAATACAAGTTCATGTGCAACTCCATATTACCCAAAATCATTGGTCATATATGAGCTATCTGATTTCACATTTCGGACACTACCTTTCCCGTTCACGTTATATTAATCGTCTCAGATAAGTAACACACAGCTTCATTATAAGGAGGTCACAGCCATTCACCTTCTATATTACAGCTCCTGAACTGAGATCTGAGCATTCCAATTCAGGTATTTTGAGAACTGTCTTCTTCTGCTTGCAAACATGGGTTGTTTTCTCAAAAGCAAAAGCTGCATGTTAATATTTATAAGTCCAGCATAGTGCATTTGTTTTCATTCCACTTTTCCATCGAGCTTCTGATTCTGACCAATATTTCCCTTTTGTTCTCTACTTTTGTTGCCATTGTGGTTCAGGTTGTTGAAACTGGTGACTCTGCTGCAATGAACAACTCCAATTTGAATGTGTTCAAACTCAGAGTGAAGCAAGGAGAGCCAGCTCTGGTTTCCCCTGCTGAAGAGACAGACAAGGGTCTGTTACTTCCTCTTCAACCTTGACCAAAACATTGCGGTCACTGTTCGAACTATATATTGCTTCAAGTCAGATGAGAAAGATAATAGCATAGCAGGGGAAGTGATCAAGGATGCTCTCAAAAAGGTTCTTGTCCGCTATTATCCACTTGCCGGGTGCGGCTTGGCAATCAGCTTGGAAGGCAAGCTCGGAAGCTCCTCTCGTGGCCCAGGTATATAAACCACTAACTCAACACACCTGATCTTTACTATTCACCAAATACAAAACTTGGTAACTCGTTTCTTATGACATTTTAGGTGACAAAATTCAAATGTGGAGGGTTTTATCTTGGCCTGTGCATGAACCACTGTATGTTTGATGGCGTTGGGGCCATGGAGTTTGTGAACTCATGGGGACTAACTGCGAGAGGTTTTTGCCATTACAAGTTGCTCCATTTTTAGACAGAAGCATACTCAAGGCACGAAACCCACCTAAGATAGATCACCTGCACCAAGAATTCTCCGAGATTATTGATGGAAATTCTAGTTGTAACTCTTCTGAAGTTGATGAAAACAAGATGCTGTATAGGTCCTTCTGTTTTGACACTGAGGAGGTTGAAAAGCTGAAAGCTAAAGCCAGGGACTGATGGTGCTCTTGACAAGTGCTCTACATTTGAAGCCCTCTCGGCATTTGTGTGGAAATCTAGGACTAGAGCACTCAGGCTCTTCCCTGAACAACAGATCAAGCTCTTGTTTGCTGTTGATGGGAGGCCTAAGTTCAAAAGGATACTTTGGGAATGGCATTGTGTTAACAAATTCAATCTGTGAAGCAGGTGAGTTGCTGGAAAAGCCACTGTCACATGCGGTCGGGCTTGTTCAAGATGGTCACTGACGGTTACATGAGATTAGCCATAGACTATTTCGAAGCTACGAGAGCCAGTCCTTCTCTGACATCCATTCTTTTGATCACAACTTGGTCCCGGCTTTCGTTTTACACCACTGATTTTGGTTGGGGATAGAGCCTATACTCTCAGGTCTTTGCCGGAGAAGGAGGTGATCTTATTCCTGTCCAATGGGACAGAAAAGAAAAACATAAACGTGCTTTTGGGTCTTCCTGCTTCTGCCATGAATGTCCGTCAAGAACTGATGAATATCTAGATCAACAGCAACATGCGTTCTTTGTAATGTGATTGTTTCTCATGGACTACTGTTATGTCCATGAAATTAATTATTGCTCGTGCTTAAATTGATAGTCCTGGTATTTGTTGTCTTTTTCAAAAATTAAACAAATTCAAGCGTGATATCAAAATGCTCCTCGATCATATAGGAATTGACACCGACTATGTTTCTATCATTTTAATTATTAATAACAAGTTATATATTTGATCATCTATATATTAATATTATATTTTTTTAATTTTATTTATTTACGTATATCGTATACATACACAATCATGTATCAAAAATACTGTTATATTATATGAATCGAGAGCGCACCCTTTACTCAATGTAAAGAACTACATTGCCATGTACTCTCATGTGATACACATCGCTCCATGTTTTTCACGTTTGGAAGAAAAATATATATACTGCATGCACTTTGAACCTTCAAAGTAGTTGGACTGAATATGTTCTTTTCTCTGACGGAACGACAAAGCTAGAACACCCCTAAACTTTGGAAAGGGTGATTTAGGAATTTTAACTCCCAACCGCTCTGTAATATCTAAAGCCGATTATCGGAGAAGCCCCAAAACTCAAACAAAACAAACACACAACCCCGTTAGACTTGGAAGCTTTTGTCTTCGTGGTTTGGGAGAGAACCCGGAACTCAATTTGGTACCAAACCCTACTTTCGAGACACCCAACATTGATTCCATGGTACAACTCCTCCTGCGAGCTACCACAACAGGTGAGGTCACCCCCTCTAGGGCTTATGATTCTTACTGCTTCAGTTTTCTGTTCTGTTAATTTTAGCTCTCTCTTTGTTTTGTGTTATCTGAATTGTGTCTGCTTGGGATTCGAATAGATGTTATGTCGAGATAGTTTGGGATTGATTGTTTTATTACCATTATTAGACGTGAGATTATTAGTCTTCTGTATGTTAATAATTCCGGAGACCGGAACAGCTATAAACTATTCAGGTTTGTAGTTTGTACATTTGGTAATGGGAAATTTGGAAGTCTGTAAATTGGCGCAGAGTGTTGTTTGTCTTTGGCTCTACAAGTTGGGGTGTCACCAGATTGTCGTTTGTCTTTCGGTAGAAGTTGAGGTTTTGGTGACATTGTTCTTGGCATGTTGAATTTCAGTGGATAATATATCAGGTCCACGAATAATTGTGTATAGTATCAATAGTACGTTTATCATGATTAATAGAGATCAAGCTTTGATTGTATTCTCCTTCCAAGTTTCAAGTGTGGAGAGGACGTTTGCAAATTGGGTGGGAATCTGTGTTCCAAATTTTGAAACTATAGTTTATTAGTTCAGGTGATGCTGGTTGAAATTTTACTGTATTGTTCCTCTTCATCTTACCACAGTTGGAAATTAATCGTTTTGCTGTTTTTCTTGAAGGTAACTCATTGTAAAGCTCTGAACTGCAATCATTAGGTAGGCCATCTTTTGCTGGAGTCATGGGAAGTGCATTCAATCCTCAGATTTTAGTGGAGAAGCTAGCCAAGCTCAACAGCTCGCAAGCGAGCATAGAGAGTATCCTTCTGATGAATCATATGCAAAGCACTGTCTACTTTAGCCTTTTACCTTATAGGTTTAAATTTAGATATTTTCTGGTTATTTGGACTTCACTAGTATGTCAGGGTCTCGTCGAAAAAAACTATCACCCTTTTGTTTTTTGACATCTCCTATGTAACTTTCGAATTTTCGTGTTTCTATGAGGATTATTAAACTAAAGGGGGTTTTGCAAACTATTAGCAATCAACAAATTCAATAAAGTTTCCTAGTCTGGTTTTGAGAGTCTGTAGCTGTTACTCTGTACTTTAGTTGATTGCTCTGTTGATATTTTCAAAACTAGCAATTCTTGTTTCCTACTTGATCTTTTGCATTTCTCATTCATATGTTGCAAGGATTCTTGTTTGTGTTGGTGTCAGTAACTTGATGGCCTCAATTGGTGGCTTTCCTTAATTCAAATTAAGCTTTGTCACATTGGTGCATTTTCCATATGAATAAAGCAAGACAAGTTGTTGAAACTTGGGCCAGGCAATTTCATTCTTCTCCGCGCGAACAAAGATTGGCTTTTCTGTATCTTGCAAATGATATTTTACAGAACAGTAGGCGAAAAGGTGCAGAGTTTGTTGGTGAGTTCTGGAAGGTTCTTCCAGATGCTCTTCGCGATGTAATTCAGAGTGGAGATGAATTTGGAAAGAATGCAACACAACGGCTGGTATATCACTGTGCAAACTATTTATGTTAACACGCTTGATGAAAGGCTTGAGCAAAATAGAATTTAATGATGTAGAAAATATGTCTTTACTCCATTTTACTTCAAAAAGTTAGAATGAAGTTATGTTGATGTTATTGTATTTTCTCTTGTAGATTAATATTTGGGAAGAAAGAAAAGTGTTTGGTTCTCGTGGCCAAATTCTAAAGGAAGAATTTGTAGGAAGGCAGGTGGACTGTAATAATAGAAATGGGAAGCATTTGGTGGTTAAACCGGTAAGTTAGATTGCACACTTGTTTCTTTGTTAAGCATTTTGTCGCAGTTTTTTATTTGATCTCTAAATTGTTTGTATAATCAGCCTGCTGGAACTTCATTGGACAAGATAGTTTCCGATTACCAGGCTATTTATGGCCAGACAGATGAAGACACTATCTTGAGAAAATGTAAGAATGCTATCAACTGTCTTGAGAAAGCAGACAAGGAAGTTGCTGGTGATTTCAATTCAGGTATGAATTCTAAAAGTTTTAGATTTATGTTTGTGCATCTGGTTTTTTATTAACATTGCGCATTAAGTGGAATGTAAAACTGTAAGTGGTTAGTTTCACTCAGTCGGGTATTACAGTATTTAGTAGTATGAAACAATGGGATAACAAACATATCTTCTCTAAACTTATTCGAAGAGGGAAGGAGAGAATTATTGAGATCGACTTTATTGGGTTGCAATCCTGGGAGGAAAGAGTTGGAGAAGGTGAACTGATGTAATAGAGACCAATATAAAACTTAGGGTGGTGCTATTAACACACCCTATTTTCTATTCACACACCTCTTTTATGATGTGGCCAATCATAAAGCAACTTTAAAGGGCAATTTTGTAAACACTATCAAATTTGTAGTGTTAGGGAAAATGCATGGGGTGTGTGAATAGCAAAATAGGGTGTGTTAATAGCATCACCCAAAATTTAAGCATCTACTTGAAGTGTAGTATTTTGTTAGTGAAGCTTTGCTACTTGCCAGGAACATGTATGACAATTATGGTCTATTAAAAACTGGGACAGCTATCTGGAAGACATGTTTGGAGTGGGGTACTGGGGATCAGAGAGCTGTTGGTGAATCTGGAGACTTGAGTTTTATTTTGGAATTCAAACTAAAACTTGGAATTTATTGGTTTGGAACACCCGTTTGCAACCAATGAAAAAGCTTCATGTCATGGTTCATGTCACTTCATGACAAGCATTTTCTCACTTTCCATATATTATAGGGGTTGTTGTGTATCATAGATTCATAGGTTGATTTTTATTGTTTTTTCATATGTTTTGTTGCCATACCATATTTTGTGGTTACAGACTTGAGCATATTTTATCATATGGAATGTTTAGCTTGAGCAACACAGACTCATGACGTCTCAATGCGAAACATCCTGCATTTAGAAATATTCAAATGACAAATACAAACAAGTCAAGTTCACTATTTAGTGGATGGTGTGATTTAATTATCTTTTGGATTTGTTTTGCTTTTTTTCCATTAAAATTTGTTTGTCTTTGTATGATAATTAATACCACTGTACTTGAATTCGCATCTTCTGCTGGAAGTTTGTTGTTCTAAATTTCCTGTTCCGACTAGGGCAATTTCAAGGAGCTTCATTTGCAGAGGAAGTGCATGGGCAGCATGCTATACTGAGGGACTGTATTGATCAATTAACTGTAGTGGAATCATCGAGAGCTACTCTTGTGTCTCATCTGAAAGAGGCTCTTCAAGAGCAGGTTAGTCTACTGGCTCTTGATCAATTCTAAGGTCATGTTGAAGACCTTAGAATTGCCATTAATTGTTTTGTGAGCTGACATAGTTTTGTCATCAGGAATTCAAGTTGGATCAACTCCGAAACCAACTTCAGGTGTGTAGTGCATGTCAATCTACTTGTGTGGAAGTAACATAACTATGTGGATGTTTTTTTAACTATGAGAATTCGTCTGTAAAGTATCATATTATTTGCAAAGAAAGACCTTAGATTAGTTCTCCATGTATGTTCACATTGCATTGCTAAGTGGGTACACTATGTATTGTTTTCCAGGCGGCACAGTCACAGTCAGAACAGGCCAGTACTTTTTGCCGTCAGTTAATGAGTAGCAGCAATAATTTGCAGCCAATAGACCAGAGCTCAAAAGAAGCTCATACCTCTGCAGCACCTCACTGCTTTATGGCAGTGGGTAGAGAGCAATCAGCTCCAGTAATGTACACACAGCAGGTCCCCTTTGCTGAAAAATCTGGTCAGGTGGAGGAAGATCCTCGCAAGTCTGCAGCTGCTGCAGTGGCAGCAAAGCTAACCGCATCAACAGACTCAGCCCAGATGCTCTCTTATGTCCTCTCCTCTCTGGCGTCAGAAGGTGTTATCAGCAATCCAATCAATGGGTCTTCTGGTGATTATCCATCTGAAAAGAGACTTAAACTCATTAGTGACGACCAATTGTCATCTTATGTTCCCCGGAGTCCTAACCCATCTGCATCTTCTCCCTTCTCACATTCTGAATCACTCCAGCTCAATGTGTCTAGCACCAGCCAACAATATACTCCTACCGAGCCGCCACCTCTCCCATCATCGCCCCCACCATTGCCACCGTTACCACCATTATCACAGTACCCAGTATCCCAGTATTTGCAGGCTCCTGGGCCAACAACTTCTGTATCTTTTACTTATAGCATAGCCCCGCCACAGACATCAGCAGTGCCTGGTTATACACCAGTAGGAGTAGCTCAAGCGAATGGTCTTCAACCTTTGATGCCACCAGCAAATCCTTATCAGAGTTTCCAGGGATCAGATGGCAAATTCTACAGCCAACAATCATCCATGCAATTGGCGCCAATGTCTAGGCAATGAAATTTTCAGTTTCAGAAGGAGGGCTATTGCTGAAGTGTGGGTGTTTTAAAGGTTTTGAAGTTTTCCTTTTTCTTCCTGGATAGGGAACATGACTGCTTTGTGTGCTGATTACTTAGCTAGCTAATTAGATTTGCACATAGTAAATGTCTGTAATTTGTATTTTCTGAAGTCATTAATTTGTGGATTTAGAAGCTCCGTTGTCTGTTGAACGGAGAGAATAGGATAATAATGCAGTCGCCTGAGAGATAGATATGGAGTCTAGACAGATGACCTAACTAGACAAGTGTTGCTGTAGTTTCTTGTGGACCTATATATATTTCATCTGTGATTCATTTCATTATATAGAAGTGGTAATTTGTTGTTACAGATAGAGGTTTGATTAAGATTTAAGAAGTGACGGTGGTGGCGGTGGGGCTTTTGTTTGGTCGGAAATGAAGGAAAGTGGTGGACGTGGAAAGGAAGGAGAGACTGAGAGAGTCACCATTGTCTTCTCGACTGTCTCATCTTCCTTGCTTAACCATGTGGAAACCTTTGATATATTTTTGAGTGAGCCAACCTCGACCATCCGGTCAAAACTGATCTGCCTCTGTCACTTGTGTGCCATATTTGGTATTGATTTGTTAACCAATATAAGGTATACTACATCCACATGTATTGGCTAAATTCCATCGGATAAGGGGACACATTAGCTTTGTAGAAAAAATCAAACGCACGCCTCACAGTATCTTCACATGCAGGTTTGGCTTGGAATTGCGTAGTTTGTAATTCCTTCCACACTTGAGATCACTTGAAAAACCTCATCGATCACCATGCTCGTATCAAGCACAAACAAATTCAACTTCTAACTCGACCCGAAACGGGAAAAACTTTCATAAAATTAACCGAGGGAGCTCTCCATGATTTATTTTTCGAACCATATATGTCAGTATGTCACAATGCCAAAGCATTTCTAACTCTTGATAGAGAAATGAAGTATTAAGAGCATATTGTCTAATTGATACGAATCGATGGAATACATGTTTGACATAAATGGTTGAAGTGTTGCAAGACATGAAATGACAGTCCCACGTTAGGCACTACCATTGTCTCTCCAATCCGGCAATGCAACCCATGCCATAGTGGTCTTAACTCTTAAGTCTTAAACAAAGACACATATAAACGACAAACAATACGATAAACTTAAAACTTGATGCATAACAACATTTATCATGTGTATAACTTATATAGTTATAGAGAATCCATTTGCTAAACTCTATAACCAGAGTCACCAGATTAATGTGTAAATGATTATTATTTATGTTTCAGTATGGTCGATAATAGACTAAACAAAAATCATGGTAGCTAAATAAGACGACGGAAGAAGCGAGAATGAAGAGACAAACAAACCTTAGGCCAATGAAGAAGCGAGACAAAAATAGTTAAGATTTTTTTTTGGTAATGAAGAAGCGAGTTAAGTAAGATTGGTGGCCAATGAAGAAGCGAGACAAAAGATCGAGTAGAGGAAGACAAACATACCCTGTGCCATGAACAAGAATTCTGATGCATGCAGCATCAGGTGAGACAAAACCACCGACAGATCCCAATACCAAGATAAATACCACCCTACAAAATTATGAGACTTTTCTTACAAATTAAACAAACAAATGTTAGTTATAGTTATTAGTTTATGGATTCGTTTTTGTGCTGAGACTAACACAAACCAACAGCTTAGCTCAAATTCCTAAACAGAAACAGGGCCATTGAGAAGCCCCCTAATACGGTACCAGAAACTGTTTAATTTGGTTAAACTAGAACGAAATTAACAGTAAGACCATGAGGTTGGGCAGAAAGAAAGCATATCGATGATGCATGTCGATAGTGAAAACGACAATTACGTACAGTAGTAGGGAAGAAAAAGCAGTCAACGTCGACGGGATAACGTCATGGGCGAGCAACAAAGGCTGAGAAAAGCCGTCATGTTGTTTGCTTTAACGGCTCAAGCCTCTCAAAAGTCGCATATATATTTTTTGGAAGTAATTTTATACCAAAGGCAACCCAGATTATGCCAATTAAATATTGCGTCAGATTTATACATCATCATCTTCCTCCTCCATAGATCATGCAATTGTATTTATTAAGCTCTCTGGTTTTGTGTACAGAAGCTCAGAAAATGTTTGTTGCAGCTTCGATCAATTCCTCGCTGACCTAATTTGTTTGCTCACTTATTTTCGGTGTTCATGCCGCTCCTCCGAGGACCCCCTTTATAACGTATCACTACTTAATGCTGCAGTAAATAATTTGTATACGTTTCTCATTAATATTATCCGCTAATAATGTTCTAGCTTCTTCAATAGAGATCTATTAATTCGCCGCGAGCTTATAATTAATAATTCCCGATCATTTCCTACGTACATTATATACACAAGCTAGGTTAGCTAGCTGAACATATATGACGGTGTCTCCCTTCCGAGAGTAATGTACATTACTCTTCTTTCCGGACAACACATGTACATTACTCTTCTTTCCGGACAAACATGTTTGTCCGCGGCCTGTATCTTCTTTTCTATTTTATCATATTTAGAGATAATGTTGGTAAAAGTTTTAATTTACAAGATCGATGTGTTGAATTGGTGAATATTATTGCCTTAATTACCAATTAATGTTTTTTAGAAACAGAACTCCGAGTTTTAATTAGGACCTCTAAGTTGATGACTTTTGAATTAATTGTTTATTATACCAACTTTTTGATTAAATTTTGACATTTTAACCTTTAAAATCGTAGATTTATATAAGTATATCAATCATACAAAATTTTAGTCAAATTGGTGATCGTTAAGAACTAGTTGTAGATAAAATCAATGGACGAACCAAATCTGTCAAACATGAACCGTTCAAATTCATAATTGAATTGCTAAATCGTATTTATGAATGTCTTAAATTTAATTGAAAATTTACAGAAACGATCTACTCATAAATATTTATAAAATAAACTATTAAGATGTGGATATAATAACGAAAAACGAGATAAACCGAAAAGTACTTAACTTAAAAGTTCTCAGGATATACCCCCAACAGAATATGAGAAAATAATGATAATCAATTAGTATTTGAAACCAAATTAATAAGCCAATTGCCGTCGGCAATGCAAAAATAACCCTAGCTACCTAGCTCACTAACCCTAATCGCATCCCAATTTTCAAAAATATATGCCCTAGCCTCACAACTCGATGCTCGTCCATTATTTATATACCAATGCAAAGTCTACTAAGTTAATCAAGCTATTAACTTACATTTGGTTCAGTCTTCAACATAAGTTAATAGGTAGTTAGAACTTACAGTGAAGTTAGTTTAAGAGTGGTTAATACATTAAGAATGTCTTACGTCTTGGGTTAAGAAAATTAAGACGTTTAATTAAAAACAGAAGCACACCAATGGAGCAAAGAGACAAATGGTACAAGTCCTAAAAGCTAAGCGCTAAAGCAAAGGCTTGCATAGAAAAGGAAGCTCATTTTGGTTGACGTTATGATCTTGCACAGTGGTTCTCTCAGAGACTCTGCTCCCAATAAGAGCCTTATATGTAAATGCTTGCTCCTCGACCATATAGGATAATCCCAACCCACTCCCGCTTTTATCTGCCCTCTATTGGTTCAACCAGAAATGGTAAACTGATCGTCCATACAGAAGAAGATATGCATATATTGGGGACAAAAGAAAAGCCTGAGGATTCGATCACGCTCGATATTGTTAGTTGTTATTTTTACTGTATGGTCAATACAACCTTTTACGTACGACTGAAAAATATAAGGGCAGCAGGTCTTTATTTTTAGCTTCCTAATTAATATTCGTAGGCTCCCAGAACCTACCCGATCGATCGACCATCCCCCACCGTTGGATCGAACTGACAAACGCTCCAGGTCGATTACTTCAGCTCAAAAGAATCGAAATTGACCAATGGACACAGTAGTATTGACCAGAACACAGAAGCAAAGGTGGTACAGGGTTTTGATCTGATGCAGGTGCGCAGAAGCATGCATGCATGTTTAGGCATTTCAATGCTTTCCAGACCAACCCCTATCTACCAACATACAGAATTACAGCTACGTACATCCGGCGTGGGTTACATTAATTCAGGCTCTGTGTCTCTGACTGCATTACTCAAACTAGCTAGAGCTAGTCGTACCTTCACATACATACGTATGCATGCAGTTCTACGTACGTTTAAATATACAGTTGTCATTTCTATACGTGCGTAAATAGTTGTTAGTTCTTGAATGAGTGATGACAATAATGAGTTAATGTTATAGTATCGTTTTGATGTTTTAAATAAAGTGACCATGATAGACATTACGCTTGCAAACTATTAATAGACATGTCGTATAGTACTGTCTTAAGGTATTGAGTCGTATTAAGTTTGAAAGGTTTAGAATGACACTTGTCTTGGAGTAGGTGGATGCTTATTTAATAATTAGTACCCTAAATACTAATAGATATTGAGCTTAGAAAGTAGTCAAACGTGCTGCCGTGTTGAGAGTAAACTACTTCTGGTGTTTAATATTTTTCAAAATTAAAAATTTTGAGTTAGCTATTCAGTGCTTTTAATTGACAATTTATACTGTTGATTCTGAAATTTCCAATTCCATTTCCAATTTGTAACTTGAGATTTATTCCTAGAGCATAGAGACTGTGATTCGCTTAGTTGGTAGAGTTGTGTCCACTGTTCAAACTTATAGTCCCATTTGTAATTATCTTATCACCCACTGCGTCCACCATACCTATATT
This sequence comes from Comarum palustre, assembly GCA_951800085.1. Taxonomy (NCBI): domain Eukaryota; kingdom Viridiplantae; phylum Streptophyta; class Magnoliopsida; order Rosales; family Rosaceae; genus Comarum; species Comarum palustre. The sequence continues at coordinate 381,525 of OX637572.1, read as the reverse complement.
TTCAAGGGAAGGGAAAGTTCCTCAAGGGCTTCCGCATTCACATATTAGAAATAGTGATCGTATCTGGTTCAAGTTGCTTCTTCCTAGAGAGCCAAACAGAAACTTTATAAGCACGACATGGATGATCAAATATGAAAGAAACAATTTATGTTTGAGTAGATGACTATGATGTGGAAGGAAGGAGGCAAACCAATATATGCATTAGTTTTTTTGTTGACCAAATTTTAATTGGAATGGAGACTTTCATTGTTATTTCTACTTAGATGAGAAGTTGGTTACAATTCCATCATCAATCATATAGCTATGCATCAACGAGGGTTTCATACTATAACAAGTTCATTTTGAAAATTATCCGAGCTTCATAAGTATGTAAGTACAGTTTATTCTTCAGTTAAAATCTTCTTGTTAGCTAATGACCTTCTTATTTGTTGAATAAAGGTAATTGAACTTATTGTTAAATAGAAACAAATGACCATCTCATACAAAACTGTAGTTAAAGTATTAGATTGTAAAAAGCAATCTATTTTCTGTGTTTTTGTTTTTCGAAACTTCTTTTAGCATCATTTATTAACTGTATAGTAAACTGATACAGTCATATTTGATACATCTAAACTGATGGTGATAAGTTGATGGTGTCTGCAAGTGACCTTCTCTGGGGCTATTAGTTGAATTGCAATCCCGATGCGCTAGTGCAGTAGCCAAGCCAGTGGTAACAGATCTTTCATTGTGTTCTTGTTGTTCAATCTAAGGTTTCCATATTGCAAAAATAGTTTTCTGTGGAGAGTTAATTATTTCCTAATTTTTCGTTGAAACTTCTATTATAAATTGATCAACTTATTAGATTGGGGACCAGAATATGGGTGTGAATGGTGCAGCTGGGCTTATCAGATAAGCTGGCTTCTGCTTTTTTTTTAGAATAAGTGGCTGAAAAGCAATGAAGTTGTTTGTTTGGTAAACTGACTTTTTATAGGTGCTGTGAGTAGCAAAAGCAGTGGTAACACGTTTGGTAATCTGAGGATGAGCTTGTGCTTTTATTTGTAGAATGACCAATTTAGACATGAAAGATGATTTGAGGGTGATTGTTTGGTAATAAAATTGATATTGATATAATTGATATTGAAAATAACTTATAAAAATATATTTGTAGCAATGGTTCCTGATTAATATCATGAAAATACATAAATTGTCATAACTCATTCTACATTAAATATCATAAAAATACATAAATTTTCATAACTCATTCTACATTAATTATTACGCACACTCATTAGACTTTGAGCAATTATATTTCTTAAAGTCTCCATTTCTTGTGCACCATGACCATGATATCCTTCTTCTTGATCATCTTCCATCTCTATCTCACCATTTGACCCTTCACCTGCACTTCCTTCACCTTGGACAAAATGTATGTCACGATGTTCATGTCTCCTAATATAATTATGAAGTGTCATGGTGGCAATGACAATTTGTATTTGCTTCTTAAATGAATAGCCTTGCATGTTTCTTAAAACATGCCACTTTTTTTTCCAAACTCCAAATGTGAGTTCTATAACGCCTCTAAGTGAAGAGTGTGCTTGATTAAATACTTCATTTTCATTTCTTGGTTCTCGCCTACGATATTCTTGAAAATGTTGTTTTGCCCCTTTATAAGGTCCCAAAAATCCGTTCATCTGTCCCAACCCGCACAGATGAAGATAAATTGCATATCGAAGTTACATGCCGCCATGATATTTTGGGTTGGTATTCCTTTTCTACCAATATATGGTATTTGCTTTTCAGGAGCTATTGAAGCAGGAATATGCACTCCATCAATAGCCCCAATGCAATCCTATATAGAAGTAATTTCACAATTACTATAGGTAATTAAATTATTAATAATTTGTAAGTAAACAAGAAAAATACCTTAAAATGCGGCATGTATCTGCTATCTCTCATTATCTCTGGTGCAACCCCATTGAAGTCAGGATCCTCCGGTCTAATTATTTGGTGACCTAGTACACACAAATTATCTAATGCTATTCCAATGTTTCTACAAACGGTTTCAGGGGAGTGTTGAAATCGTTATGCTACTGTCCTAATTCCACATCCTTGTCCTAGCAAATACACTATCATCCCCACTACTTCAATATGATTCAGTCTGTCTGAACCTAACAATCCCCCATTAAGAACTTCTAGATCAGCACATAAACGATGAAATACATGCTTTTGCATTCTAAAAGCATTATAAAATCGCCTATCATTTCCATCTAATACTTCCATTAACCACTTATAACCTGTTTGAGACGATGTCATGCAAGGAGTTTTATGAACATACTTCATATAATAATGTTGAATGAGCAACGTATTAAGTTGTACAATTCGGATGAACTTCTCGTCTTGAACTTCACGACTGTCACCTGGATTGTCCATATTTCAATCATAAGACCCTGCAAATTTAAAAAACTAAGTATGTAAATCATATGAATGTAAACTAATCACATAAAGTAATGAAAGATAATTGTAAAGTACATATATATAAGACAACAATCACAACAAACTTCAATTCTGAATATATAAAAGGTATCAACAAGATAAAAAATATAACACATGTCGAAATCAGTGTTCTGCACCCTTAAAAACATGCCGAAAGAAACAAACATAGTGCGATAAAATCTCTCGTAATTAACCTAAGCTTATTTTTCGTTCATCTCATATTTCAGCCATTGCAACTTGAAGTTAGGATCGTCCATAGTGCAATACATCTCTCTCTTCTCCGGATTCAACATCAAGCGAGTGGCAAAAAGCCACAAGCTACTACCCATCTCAGCTCCAGGCAAAGAGGTTACATCCTTCATTACTTCTGCAATACTAGTGCGTGCACCATCTTGTCCACTGGTATTGATCACTGAAGTTGCAGTACTTCTACTTTCAATTGCTGAACACATTCTACTAATTTGGTTAGCCAACAAAGCTGCACCTCCAACCTTTCCTTTTTTTTGCATCACTCCCTTATCTTTCAAAGGTCTCTCACTTCTTTTCCTCTTATTAGGCTGATTTTTGGGTTGATCATTCTCTTCAGAGTCACCGCTGCCTTCAAGGTTGTCATCATTGTTACCTTGCTCCGGACTTCCAGGGATAGGTAGTGTAGAAGATGGTGAATAGGCATACTTTCCAGTAGCTGAAGTACCCGCAAACATCCTATCTAACTTGTCTTCAAAATCTGGTGTTATTCCTTTTTTCCTTAACTTTGCATATTCCTTGACTTTCTGCAAAGAAATAATCATCAACAATAAGATGTTTTGCAGAATAACGACAAATGAATAATGAATGAAAATAAAGAAGGAGATGATTATACCTCAATTTTGGCACGCCACCACTCATCAGGTGCATCAATCGTTTGGAGCTTGTGATCCCATCCAAGACCGGTCTCTTTTCCTTTCAACTCTTTCCACAATCTCCAATCAATTTTAAGAGCATCCCATTTATTTTTCAGTTGTTTTCTGGAATAACTCTTTCCTGTTTCACTCTTGAAGTTACTAACTATACTCGCCCATCCCTCAACATTAAAATGAGTGTGTGGACGATTATTCTTAACCACCTCCTTGATACACAAGTCACAAAAAACCTCTACTAGACCCTCATTCCAAACAGCTGATTCTTTTTCTTTTGTCATCTAGCACATATAAGTAACTATATAACATTCAGATAACGTAGTTGTATGTTATGCTTCAAATCATTTTAATTGAAAACTACAAAAGATGATAAATTTACTAGGGGTAGGAAACTTTAGCAAAAAGTTTACTACCCCTAGTAAACTTTATTTTTTCGCATCTAAATTGATAGTATAAGTTTACTAGGGGTAGGAAACTTTAGCAAAAAGTTTACTACCCCCAGTGGATGCTCCCATTCTGGTGATTTCATATTGAAAATCAATCAAACTGAAAATGAAGACTGTCTAGACATCAGATGCATCACCAGGACTATTATTACTAATAGTTCACATCATTCATTCTTCAAGTTCAAATTGAAGGACTATTATTACTAATAGTTAACCAAAGTGAAAACCAAGTTCTAGCCAAACTAGTTTTGGGTGGTTCATGCACACAATATTCAATTAGGAAACACCTAGTGCCTTGTATAACATTGTCCTGTTTCAGTTGTACGAAAATTTTGCGCTCTATTTAGTTGATAAATTTATAGTAAATTTCATAATAGTGTGGTAGCAAAATTCAGGCTTCTAAATTCAATTCACCCTTTAAAATGCCTTGGAAAAACAATGGACGTTGTGGAAAGGTCTCAAATTGCAGAGGCAGATTAAGTAATAAAGCCAAATTCTTAACACCTTGGGGCTCCGAGTGTGTAACTATCAACATTTATCATGTCCAGTTGTATAAACATACCTAAACAATACGTGTGATGAATTGAAAATCATAATACCTGCAGATTAAGCTTGAAAACGGTTACTGGAGCATAGGTAACCACCCAAGCATAATGAACAACTAGCAGCGCAAACAAGTACTTATATACCCCAAAAGAACAAGATTCAACAAAGTCATGTACCAAAAGTTCAATCTTTATTTCAAGAGCATGATCCCTAAACTGTAAACAGTAAACAAGATGAAGATGCATGAATTTGGAAGCAAAGATCAGACCTTTTGGCTCCAATCCCTAGTTGCTGTGTAAACAAGATGAAGATGCAGTAAACTAGAGAACTACCACAATCCCTAGTTACTGAGAATTTGAGCCAAGAGTGATAAACAACCACAAATCAAAAACCAAGAGAGCGAGGTCCGACGGGGAACCAAGGCAGATTCAAACCAAAAACCCAACGTTTCTAATTAATATATGCTATGATTATCATTTATGGACAAAGAGATTACCTCCGAATTGAGAAAGAAGACTTGTGTTTGCGCGGGTGCAGGGTCCTCCCTCCGTGCGGCGGACGTGTTTTGCAGAAGAGTGAATTGTGAAGAGAGCGGCAGACGTGTTTTGCAGTAGGGTTAATGGCAATTGTGAGTAAATGTAGCAGGAAAGAAAGGACACCCAATGGTATTACAAAAATTTCATTAATGTACAGTGCAACCGCGCGGCTTCCGCTTTTTCGAGAATCCAGGGTCGATCGGCTTCCGCTTTTTCTTGTAAAACGCTGTGGCTTCCTAGAGAAGCTGCTGTGAAAAGCTCTCCCAAACACAAAACGGAGGCTCCGCTTATAATCACATGAGCAGAAAAGCTCTCCCATTCATACCCTATGACCTGGGAGAATGGGAAAACGTTCCACTTAAATGTCTACATGTAAGTGTGTCTTGCGATGCTTCTTAATAGATGTTGACTGGTAACTCAAAGCGCCAACTAAGAGTATTGATTTTTTTTAGCTAGAACAAGTAATGACAACCGATTTTGTTCCCAAAATTGATTCATTAGGCAAAATGATAAAATCAATTTGCAAGCTTTTGGTATGGTCTACATGTTCAGTTATGTATCATTGTTTTTGTGTAACTTATACCTGGGATTATGTGAAATGTTACTTGTCATATCTGGTCTATTTCATAAGTAGTTTTAAACATATTAATTAATGTTATGTTCATTGTTCAGAGTTTTCGTAGTCTGGAGTCAGGATAGTGCGTGTTGTAGCTGGTTTAATGTTATAAACTTGGATTAACATCTTTCATTGTCGACAATGTATTTTTATTGCTGGTTTATACTTTATGATAGATTCAATTTCTGTTAATTTACAGTTAGAGGTAATAATGAAATATGTGGAGTTCGCTAAGAATTTCTCCCGTGTTTGACAAGGTACATAAAAGACCTGAGCAATGCAGTCATTTTGAATCGCTTAAGTTTATATCTCCCTAGATGAATGCAGATATGCTTCTGTTAAGCTTTAGGAACCAAATTGGTAATGTAATGCATCTTTTTGAAACCACATCGAGTAACAGCATGTGAGTAATCAACATTTCAATAATCAGTAAACTGATAAAGGACGTTGTGTTTGTAAAACACTCTTTAGTCTTTACCAATATTTACTTTTTGGTGACGGACGTCTCTCGGAGATATAAGGTAAGTAATACATTATAAAACTTTAGCCGACGATATATATAATTTCGTCGGCTAAAATTCTTTATATTTCCAGATCTAGACAGTAGCTGATTTGAAAGAAGAAACGGGAGAAAAAGTTTTGGAGTTGGCGAAATTGTTGGGTGTTTTCGAAATCTGTCCGAAATTAGTTTGTGGCGTTATATATAGGTACGTATATATATATCTTGTTTTTGAGTTGATTTAAGCGTTTTATTTTCGTTATGCATTGATTTTGAGTTTTAATTAGAGTTGATTATATTGTGTTTTGAGTGTGATTGAGTTGATCGATTTGGGTTTGATAATATATATGAAGTTGTTATATATATATATATATATATATTAATTTGATTATATTAATTAGTAATTATTATATATATGCATGTATATATATAAATATATATTAATTGTACGTTAACTGCAGATATAATATAAATTGAATGATTCGTAAATTTAATTAATTAGCGTTTATACATATATATTATGTTATCTTCTCAGGATATGGATAAGAGTTGGATTTCGCTTCCAAAATGGGACAAAAGATATGCTAAAGGAGTTGTTAGTTTTATTGAATATGTGATGAATAATTCTAAAGGGAATACAATTTTCTATTGTCCGTGCACTAAATGTCAGTGTCGCAGCGATATGTATCGATTTCCAATTGACAAGGTTTGGCAGCACCTTAAAAGTAATGGGTTTTGGGAGAAGTACACATGTTGGATATATCACGGTGAAACATCATCAAGGGGTCCGCATGATCATGAGCAATTTTCTGAGACGGGCAGTACATCCAACGATCCAACAACGGCCTTCATCAACGATATGTTTCCTTATGAGAGGGGTGTATGCTCTGAAGGACCGTATATGTCTGAGCCGGTGCAGCCCTTCCCTAGAGTTGTCAACACTGCTGGTATTGACAGGTACAACAAACTACTTGCTTTCCAACAGACCCCTGTGTACCCCGGTTGTCAGAAAACGGTTCTTGAAAGTGTGATGGACGTTATGAAGATTAAAGTTGAGACAAAATCGACTGTGAAGGCTGTTGATGAGTATCTACAGTACACTGCTTCGATGCTGCCCCACGGTCATCGTCTTCCTACCACTCATCATAAGGTCCGATGTATACTGAAAGATCTTGGGCTTTCCTACATCAAGATCCATGCATGCAGATATGATTGTGTTCTCTTCTGGGGTAAAGATCCAGAAGGGAATGACCTTGGTGACCTTGACACATGTCCAGTATGTCAGAGTGACAGGTATAAGTTGACTCCTGCAGGCAATAGGAAACCTATGAAGGTACTTCGGTATTTCCCGTTGAGGGATAGGCTGGAACGATTGTACATGTCATCACACACGGCCAAATCTATGAGATGGCACGCTGATAGGGAATTGCAAGGCGAAAATACCCTTATACACCCTGCTGACGGGGAGGCCTGGAAGCATATAGACATGGAGTTTCCTCATTTTGAGTCTGAGGTCTGAAATGTGAGGCTCGGGCTCTCATCCGACGGGTTCAATCCTTTTGGCAACATGAGTCTTTAATACAGTGTATGGCCGGTGATTTTGGTACCATACAATCTTCCTCCATGGATGTGCATGAAGAAGGAATACAATATGTTGAGTTTGTTGATTCCGGGACCCGGTTATCCAGGGAAGTGTCTCGATGTGTATTTGAGACCCTTGATTGAAGAGCTTAAGTTTTTTTGGGACGTTGGTCATCCCACTTATGATAAGTTCATGCACGAGATGTTCCAGATGCATGCTATGGTTGTTGGTACCATTAGTGATTTTCCTGCTCGTGGGATGTTGTCGGGCAACATTGTTAGGGGATACAAGGCTTGTCCAGAGTGCCTAAGCGATGAGGGGAGCAGTAGTCATTGCAACAAGATATGTAGATTGGGTCACCGTAGTCTCCTTCCGTATGATCACGAATGGCGGTTCGATGACAAGACATTTGATGGGACTGTAGAACTTGGTGTGCCTCCTAGAAGATGGACAGGGGAAGAAATATTAGCAGTGCTTAATGAGTATAATTTTGGGCAGCTCAGCAATCATCCCAATATAGTGGCGGCAATACCTGACAGACCCGACAGGTATAAATTTTGGACACATAAGAGCATATTCTGGGAACTCCCATACTGGAGTAAGTTGTTGATCAGGCACTACCTAGATGTGATGCACATAGAAAAGAATGTGTGTGACAGTGTGGTGGGAACCGTGCTAAACTTGGAGGGAAAGACGAAAGACGGTCCGAAGGCATGCATTGATCTTAAAAAAATGGAGATACGAAGACATTTGTGGTTGAAAGAAGGGAAGAAAAAAATGCCTCAAGCTCCGTACACCGTAAAGCCTGAACAGAAGAACGTAATTTTCAGGTGGTTGAGTTCTGTGAAGTATCCTTCAGGCTACGCAGGAAATATAGCCCGGTGTGTAAACATTCGGGACAATAAAATGTACGGGTTAAAGAGTCATGACTGTCATATTCTGCTACAACGTCTCTTCCCTATTTTCATTCGACCCTTCCTTCCCCGTCAGGTGGTGGAGCCGTTAGTAGCGTTGTCAAGATTCTTTCAGAAGTTATGCACAAGGGAAGTGACAAAATCTGATCTCCGGAAAATACAATAGGACATTATTTAGAAGGAACATACTATGAATTCACAGTTTGGCATCCCTATAAACATCATTTTGCATTAATCATGTATCAGTCTTTATTGTTGCGATTTCTCCAGACCCAATCAAAACCAAGTGCATATAACTCCTATAAACGATTTGACCATCAGTTTTCTTCTCGGTTCCTATCACTACATAGACAATCAAAATAAGCTACCTATAGAATGTGAGTGAGCAATTTCTATGTTCTTTGTTCATCATGTAGACCCGTAATTACACATGCAGTGAGATACCATATTTTATCACACAAAGCCTAAATCTTTACAATCATCATCCAGGCAACTGAGGCAAGATCAAAGCTTTGAGGGACAATAAATGCTTCCACCAAAACAAGTGGTGAGCTCTAGGCTTACATATACTAAAGCCCCTTGCACTCTTCTATCTTTTTTTGTTTGCAAATGAAATAGAGCAAAGAAGAAGAAAGGAACCCGGAAGAGCCAACGATTCTGCAAAGGAGTACGGAGCTCAAGTCCGATCTCGGAGTCTGTATCTAGATTGCGGTCGGTTGTGTCTTCAGTGAAGATTGTGTTTAGGCCAAAATAATATTTCTTGGCGAATGTTGACTTCTTGAGTCCATTGAACCGATTCTTGCGGTCTAAGTAATTGTAAGGATTCTCTTTTCGATTGAGATCATGCTTGGCAAAGATTTACAGTTGCTTAAGGAATCCTCCAATGATCCGAGAAAGATTTAATATGTCTTGATCCGCAAGAAATAATAAACTCTAGTGTTCACTATATAAAGGGGTCAATACACATCTCAACATCTCAATACAACTTTTGCACACTGCAAAACAAGCCTCTCCGGAGCACCTCTACTAGAAAGGTTCCTCGAATCTTTTTGTCTCACCAAAGCCCTATCCGTAGGCATTCCCCGCTACTACTCATCAAAACCTCATCCGTGAGCACTAACCGCTTCTACTCACCAAGCCTCAACCGTGAGCAAAAAGTCCACCACCGCTTCATAAAGCTCTATCCATAGGTGAATACCCACAAAACCATTGTTAAGGTGAATAACCTTAGCAAATATCCACAGTTTGTCAAGGAACCCTTTAACGAACGCCCCGCAATCCTGATTTATAGTTCTGCTCAACTACTCCGGTCTGAGTAAGAAACGGCCACTTCGCTAGAAGATGAGAAAAATCCTAGTTGCTCTTCAGCTAGATCTAAGAAGAACCTAAGTGCCGGCCTGACCAGCGCTCGTACGACAGTCGTTTAATAAGAAGACAGAAGGCAAACAAGCATCAAGATCAAGGTTGTACCTGACCCATAGGTACTGGCACGTCTCAATCCTTGTTGTTCGAAGAAAATCCATTTTCACGCCAAACAGATTGTGAGATCCAATGTTTTCAAGACGAAAGCGAGGAGTGTGTGCAACTGTCGAAGACTTTTATTTTTTGTTGGCATTGACCGAATGTTTTTAAAAATGACAGAACTGTAACTCCATCATCAACCGACTCAATTTACATCAAGTCAACTCCATTTAAACAGTGCCTGGTACACAAGGCACACCTTGGTTCCCAATTGGTATATAGGAAATACGTGTGTAAATAGTTGTCAGCCTATGCTTTCACATATATACCTGTCAGTCTATACGTGCTGCACCATGTAGGTACATCGATTTGTATCCATACGTACATGTATACGTGGGAAAGAACTAAGAAGGTGGAAGAAAATTTACTCTTAGGTAAAAGAACAAGATCAATAAAACGGCTGGCGTACGTACGTAGCAAATTAAAGAGGTGTCGATCGAGTATTCTGACAACTGTGATTCAAAGCAGAATCGAATATTATCATTTTCTGTGCTTCTTCAATTCCCCCAGCTGCTGCTACCTCAGCAGTCTCTAGCTCGATCTCCGGCCCCCTGCCAGCTGCTTGCCCAGCTGCACTGCAACTCGTATTTATGTATGTATTTACTCCCCCCCTGCGCGTATATATGCACGTAATAAATCAAAGCCGCGGCCATGCCAGCGACCCAGAGTCCCAAAAATACACAGAAGAAAACCTACTTTTTTTTTCTTCTTGAACGACACTTCATATATGTACGGACACTACCACTAGTGGAGAGAGTTTCATGCCACGAAATTTCATCGTATAACTAGTAGAGAGAAAGTTTTATGCGACGAAATTTCATCGCATAAGAGGTAATTTTCGTCATATGAGTCCTTAAACGATGAAAAATTTGTCGCATAAGCTTCATCGCATTAGATTTATACAACGAAACCGTAAATTTTCGTCGCATCAGTTCTCGGTACGTTAAGCTCCATCTCTGCATTGCAATATTCGATCTCTCCATTTGCTTCGTTTTTCTTTAACATATTCTTGGGTATCGGGGAAATTTTATGCTTTAGCTTTAATACCAGTACGCGGAAATTCATATTATTATGTTTCATGTGATACCAGAATAGTGTAAAAGTTACTGCTACACGGTGGACATGCCGCGTACATATATGTCTAAGCATGCGTGCTGTAACCCATGAACCCTCATGTGCCCCACTTACCCCTTACTTGTATAGAATTTGTTACACAGCCACGGCCGCCGGAGTTCCTGAATTACGATCGAAATTAGCTTTGTAATATCGGTGTAATATAGACATGCATGTTTCTCATTCGTTTGTTCCAAGTTAATTGGTGCAAGTGCGTTATCCTCTACGTATAAATATTTCAACTTGCAAATGATGATGATTCCGTACATAGTCACAGAATATAGAGCGTTATTCTTTTCTTCTCGATTAACAAATACATATGTGAGCATATTCTTGTTCCAATTATACTTGATCGGATTAATAATATACGCGATGATAATGAAAACTAATAATGACATAATCCCTAGCTAGATGGATATGGGAACAATGAGTAAGATACTGATCTGATGTCTGCAAAGAAATACTAAGTTGGTTTAGATCGGTAAGAAGAAAAAATTTTCTTTTTTATTTTACTGTATATCTATCGTACTTCTAACAGTAAAATAAAAAAGAAAAATTTTGAAATTGAATTTTGATTCACAAAATTTATTAATTTCATAATTTTGAATTATTATAGTGGTAGACTTGTTTAAGAAATAAATTTAATATAATTTATGTAAGGTGACTAAATCAAACACGATGAAAAAGAAAACTAAATCATGTAGATGAAACAATAATTTGATATAATTATTGCCTAATTCGAATTTGAAAATGATACGATTGTATTTTTACATATAGATGACATGACATGATTTTTAAAATGAATGACGTGTTTATACGACATGGCATTACATATATGATTAAGACCATAAATCTTAGGCCTTATAGTAATGCTTATGTTAAATATAACTACAAAATATGATGTATCATATATAAGTAATATAATCATTAAGAGTTGAGTTAAATTATAAAAAGAAAAGAAAAAAAATAAACTAGCCCATCTCAATCATATGTAAAGGACCTTAACCCTGACAAAATAGGTTGTCAGATCCAATGTTCTAAAAAGCGCTAGGTGGTAGGCGGGCGGCGACCCATAGCCTAGCGCCTGGACAGCCTAGACGGGGACTAGACGGGGATTAGGCGATTTACTTTTTTCATATTTATTAATTAAAAATATATATTTTATGTACTATAATATTTGAAAACAGTCAAATATGGATAAATTATTTGACATAAATCTTGTTAGACCTATTTATAAAATAGATTATAGCTAAAATTTAGCATAACTTCATGTAAAAGTGAGCAACAACAACAATAAACACATATATTTCTAATTCTAAAAACATCATTTACTCTTATACTCGCATGCTCCCCACAATGTAACAACTCCACCACTAAATGTAAATAAAATTAGCCGGAGAGCTTAGAACCCTAGGTGGCCTCTAGGCGGCGATTAAGCGGGCTAGGCGGCCGCCTAATTGCCCACAGGCTGGCACAAAGACCTTGAAGAAAAGCAAGGCAGCTTGTTGCAGCCTAGAGCCTAAATGGGGACTAGACGGTGCTAGGCGGGGCCTTTTAGAACACTAGTCAGATCAGTTAAAAATTTAGATATCTAAGTATCAATTCTAAATAAATATCTAAATATCAATTCTAAATTTTATTGAGTTAGACTGAGTTCTATCAAATATCTAAATATCAAGTCCTAAATTTTAAGGTAAGGATTATGATGACCCTAAGCAACGTGGAGGTCGAGCACATCCAAAATCCGACCACATCCAAAATCATCAAAGATCGATTTGAACTAATTTATTCTAGCTGCAGGAGCTAGCTAGCTAGCTAGAGAGAGTAAACTGCGCATGAAGGGTTACGTCAAGAGAAGAAACAAATGTTTGTGACAGGCACGCTCTTAATTCAAAAATTATTACGAATCGCATAAAGCCTTAACTTATTATTAGTTTAGGGTTTGGAGGAGGAATAGGACCGACAAGGAGGACGAGCTTAGCCGTCTATTAACCAAAGTCTCCTCTGAAAAAGCCTGACCTCATTGTCTCTCTCTCGTCTCTATCCCATAAAGCTTCCACCATTATTAAAACACCTCCAAATATCTTGATATTCCTTAATTACTAGCCTGAGAAAAAGATTGCACTAAACCCCTTTCCTCTCATATCTCTCTTGCATGCGCTGACGACCACATTAGACCAGTTTCGTTTCTTTATTGCCACCCTACCCTTTAACGTCCTCGTCCAAACTCGCCTTCTATAAATACCGACCCTTCCTCCCTTCCCCTCCTCACCAATCTCCATTCTTCGAGAGTTTAATTGAGTCTTTAACCAAGAACATTATCCTCTTCTTCTTTGAGAGTTTCAGTCTTCTTTAGTTTCTAACTTATCATCATCACAATGCATTACCAAACTGAGTCGTGGGGTTCTTACATGGCTACAAGAAGCAGTTACAGTGATCCACTGGAGCGCATAGAGAGGATGGCGTCGGAGAACGCGGTGGTGATATTCAGCATAAGCACCTGTTGCATGTGTCACGCCATCAAGAGGCTCTTCTGCGGCATGGGGGTCAATCCAACGGTGTACGAGCTCGACGAGGATCCAAGAGGAGGCAAGGACCTGGAGAGAGCTCTCATGAGGCTCATGGGGACCTCCAACGCTGTGCCGGTGGTCTTTATCGGTGGGAAGCTTGTCGGAACCATGGACAGAGTCATGGCCTCGCACATTAATGGCTCGCTCGTACCTCTTCTCAAAGAGGCTGGTGCTCTCTGGCTCTGAATCCTCTGATTCAGAGAAGTAGCTACCAGGTCTTTTTCATCAACAAAAAAACTAAATGATCACTTATAACATAGCAGAGTAAGCAAGGAATGCAGAGGAAGAGGATTTCGGCGACACTAATCACTAATTAAGAAATGTCTCATCATTAGCTGGTAGTTCTTAAGAATAATTTTCTATTTCTGAAATTTATTTTCTGTTTCTCTAGCTTTTCCGGGATCTCTCTCTAGATTCTAGAAAATGGGGTGTTGGGCTGCCTTTTGAGGATGTAACTTCTCCCTCTGTATACAAGAAAAGTTCAAAAAAAAGAAGGGTTAGTTTTTCTTACATCACTTATTATCTTAGTGTTGTCTTTGTCTCTGAATTTATATTTGTGCACAGTTCCAAATAAGTTAATTTTAGTTTGCAGTCTGTAACTTCCGCTTTGTCTTTGATTCCCAACCTTTGAAGGCTGTGATGTTAGGAAGAATAATATCATATATGATGCAAGGCAATTTGCTAAGTGATGGGACAGGAAAAGGAACAACGGCGTCGTTTCTGAGCAAAACATAGAACATGCTGCGTCACTGACCACTGTCTTTTCCCAGTCCCGATTTGGTTAGTGGTAAACTAGCTAGCTATAAGTGCATGCAGGATTGTTTTTGCGCCGGAAAATGTGGCAGTTTAGTTTAGTGCCCCTTATGAACTTGGATGCAAACCTTGCCTTTTGCCTTTGCTTTTTGCCTATTGAGGTGCATTTTGTTCTAATGAACTTGACGTAGCAAATAGATCAGAGTGTGCACCCACCTTAATTTGGGTGGCAAATGCCTTTTGGAGCAGCAAACGTTTAATTTCCATGTAGGCTCGAGTCTTCAGTTACGATATCCACTTCACCGCTTATAATGATACAAATCTTTAAGTAACCGTAAGTAGAAACTTCTAAATTTTTTTTGGTAACAAGAGGGGCAGAAAGGCCCAAAAAAAACTTCTAAATTAAAGATTCTTAAGGACGTATGAACATCATTTGATTTCTCACGATGAACAAGTGAGAACTCTATCGAGGACATGCACATAAAAGAGCTCTAGCATATTGGGCTGAAAAAATCCTAGAACTGACCCATGAAAGAGCTCTAGCATACCTCCCTCGTCAGTGCAGACTGCAGCTAGCAATGGTCAAGTTGACTCATCTCCAGCTTTCTCCTCTTTTCCTCACCGACGCGTTAAGAATCTCCCTCCTCTCAAAAAGCCACTTACAAACCAACCCTTTGTTGTCATTCCCTTATTGGCTCCATTTCTATACTGCACTAGGCCTCGCAACATCAGATCCGGATTCTCTAGCCGTGGGTAATAATCTTCAGTCTTTTTACTATTTACTGAGATTCCAAACTGAAATCTCACTTTTCCTCTTTGTTTCTTCTTGTATAGTTCTTCTTCATCCCCAATAAAAATTACAATTAGAGTGAGAAGCCTAGCTATCCCTATCCATATTTATCTCTATCCATATTTATACTTTCCAAAAGAGGCAAGATCGAGCCTTTGGGTTTCGGCCATAAGAAGGGAAACCCTCAAAGCTTTAATCTTTGCTCAATCCATGCCTTGTTTCAGGTGGGTTTGATTTGTTCTTGCTTTTTAGCTTCTTCTTTCTGTTTGTTCATTAGAAATTTTTGATCTTTTATATTGCTGACTAGTTTAGTGAGCAAAAGTAGTGAACTTTATGATGCCCTGATTTGGGATAATGAAATTGTGATTTGTTTTTGTGTATTTTGTTTGCTCAGGAATCAAACTGTGTATTGAGGTTGTGTGGATATTGTGGAGTGAGTGGTTGAATTGGTGGAAAAGGTTTGGAAGTTTCAAATGCCGGAGGAGGACCTGGTTGAGCTCAAGTTCCGACTCTATGACGGATCGGATATTGGTCCTTTCCGCTACTCACAGGCATCTACGGTGGCAATGCTTAAGGAGAGAATTGTCACCGAGTGGCCTAAAGGTCCGAAACTTCCACATTGTGTTTTGTTGATATGAACATTTGCTTGTGGTTGGTGGATATGTTGCGCTGTCATGAGTTCAATTTTTGTGTTGTTTTCGTCTTTGTTTTTGATAACATGCCAACAGAGAGTTTAGACCAGTAAGCCAACTAATTGAGCTTGATAACAATCTCAAGGTTATGCTTTCTTTTGTTTTAAGCGACTACTTTAATTTTTTCTGGAGGTTCATATAAACGGAGTTTGTTATGTGTTGATTTAATCTAAATCTTAGTAGTAGTCAATGTAGAACTCCTATGTTCAAATGGTGGAAGTAGACAAACACTTCCACTGATTGTTCCATACTGCTAGGGGACTTGGTGATACTTGTTTGGGGAATGTGGCCAAACTGCTTTTCTATTACTTAGAAAGCTAATAACCACGTAAGTACCAGAGAACAAGTTACTCTTCATAGTAAAGAACACTTTTAGTAGGAAATGTATGTGGCTACATATCGTAATTTGTGTGAAAAAAAGAGCTAGGTTATGGAGGGCTCTGCTACTATTGTGGTCAAGGAAGAAACATAGTTGAGCTATGAAACCCTGCTACTACTTTATGTGCCCGGTAATAGTAGCTCTGGACAATCGTTGAAAATTAGTTTACTCTCTGGTTCCTAATCATGTATCAGGTCCTTCTTTAGTTGCTTGTGTTCAGCATGCTTGAGATCTATGTAAATGACATCCCCTAAAATGCTTTTCATTTCAATTTTACTGTGTAAACAAGACTGTTAGTTATATTTGGTTTGGGTTCCCTTTTTGCTTCACTCTATTATGTACCTGTAAGGCTGTGGTGTCTATTATTTTAGGCATAGGATGTTTATGACCTCATCCATTGCGTATAACTTATTATGGTAATATAGTAGGGGAACTAAACTGTGTTGTTTAACATGTTACTGTTGTGTAGACAAATTTTCTGATGCTTTAATCTGCACAAGTTTTAAATTGATATGACTTCAGTCCTAGCTGCTGCTCTCTCAGTCTATCTAAAAGTATATATGTTTCAATTCAAGAAGTACATAATCATACCATTAAACTTGTTGACTGCTTCCCTCATTGTGCATATTGTTATCAACCTTCTAAATTTTATCATTGTTATTCTATTAGATAAAAAAATTTCACCAAAAGGTGCAAACGACATAAAATTGATAAATGCTGGGAAGATCTTGGAAAACAGCAAGACTGTTGGCCAGTGTAGAGCACCATTTGGAGAGCTTCCAAGAGGCATTATCACCATGCATGTTGTTGTTCAGCTTTCTGTAGCAAAAGCAAAAGCAGGTAGTTTTCATCGTCAGTTAATTGTTAATGTTTTGGCTTTTACTCTGAACTTCTTTGTTTACGTTTATTTCTAGTCAGATTAACTTTCATCGTATAATGACTATTAGAAATTTGCTTTTGCCCTTTCAAAAGTGTCTATTATCTGCGAGGGGCACTCTGCCTACTTGTTTCTCGCTTATTGAAATCCATACACCACAAAAGCTCAGAGTTTTGAGCCATAGTTACCTCCCATTGTGTATTTAGTCTCTGTTCATCAAGGGCACCCTTCTGTAGAGAATTGTCCTCACTCAGGATTGTGAAAAAAAATTGCTAGGCTACTAATTGTAAGCTCAACCGACGTTATTTCTATATTGAAACTGTCTGCATATTTCCAATTTCCAAAATTAATTAGAATTCATTACATACTACAAATTGTTGGCATCCACTCCGTGTGTTGAATATTAGTTTCCTGTCATGAACAGAAATGAAGATTGATGAGGCCCCGAGGAAAAACATATGTTGTTCAATATTGTAAGTCAGTCAATCCTTGTGACAATTGTGAAGACTGCGAAGTTTGGCTGGGGTGTCCTGGAACATGGAAATGAATAGCTGGAGATAATAATTTGTACTACAGTCCAATCCCCCATTATCACTAGGAGGGAAGTCCTGTTTAACAGTGCATGTTAGTGAAGTCTTTTGCGTTTTATAAAATGGGTGCTTGATGTATTTTGGTGGCTTAGTATGTATCAGAAAAAAATACATATAGTTTATACAAAGCTTATGGGCTTGAACAGTTGACCTGGTCGATGTTGTCTCTGTTTATACCACAATCTGTTATCTCCATCTGTTTGATTGCCATTGTTTTGAATCAAGTTAATGTACTCATGGATCAGTATCAACGGTGTTTCGGTCTTAGTTTCAATGGTCGGTAATGCTGCGAGTGTAAATCAACTTATTCTCAAACTCATGGGCGAAGTCAAATGACCCTTTTGATTTTTTAAGAAACAAATATGATTGGTTAAAATTTATCAAATTTTCATAAATAATTAATTATTTTATGTGTAATTGACTTCTCTGTCATGGAGTAAATGAAAAATGGTTATATTTATCTGTCTCATTTATCAAGCCACCACATAGCACTTATAAATTTTTATTGTATTATTCAATTTATTAACTAATAATTAGACATGACGAGACAATTTTATTACCAAAAAAATGTAATTTTATCAAATTATGTGTGAACCAAAATATACAAATTTATTTTGATCAATCAATCTAAACAAGTTATGTATTTTAATAAAGTTTTTTTAAAAAAAAAAATCACAGTTATGTAGATTATGACCCTTCTACAATAACTTTGTGGCTACGCCACTGCTCAAACTGATGATGATCGATTTGAAGTGAAGAAACGGTGTCCCAAGTTTAGGACTAAAGCACTACTTGGCCATCTGATGAAAATGTTACATCCATTCTAGGCCTTTTACTTTTGTTTGAATAAAGAATTGGTGCGGTTGTCCTGAACCTTTCATTAATGAAACTGTCAAATACAAGAGGTGACATAAAGTCTGAATCTCTGATTACAATGAAGTCCCGAAATAATATCAAGAATACCTACATAGTACATGTATTCAAACAGGCACCTACTAGCAAATAGTACCACTGCGACTCCATTTGCTTTGAAATAGCACTAACATAATGGAAAAATCATAATATCCAATAAAACAACTTTCCTACTATGATGCTGTCGGAGAAACCCGACGACACTTAGTTTCATCTTGCCACTTGGAGGTTGCACCCATTTGACCAAGCAAACTGCGCGTCGCCTACCTAGAATAGATAAGGCACACAAAGTGCATAGACCGACACAAGTCCCTTTGCACCCTATCAAATAATGATAGAGTATTATTAGTGACAAAAAGCCGCTTAGAACTACAATTAAAATATAGTAAAACAAAATTGCATAATAGAAAAATAGAATGGACCGAGGATAGAACCCCAAGCCCATTCCACAATATAAAGGTCCAGAAGAAGGCCAAAACTGTAACAAGTCCTAACAGGTCAAAGCATGGACCTCAGCCCAAGTCGAGTCATGCACAGGAAATCCTGTTTCCACCTGTGTACCTATAACCCCGTCACTCCGCCGCTTTCGGATCTCGATCACTGTAGAGCACTAGTAGAAAAATGTCTTAGACGACATAAATGTCTCGTCGCTTAAGCCTGACTTTCTATTGCCTAAGCTCGGTCGTATTTTTTCATAGCGAAGAAAATCCATCATTCTGTCTCTTAACCATTGTACCTATGCGACGGAAACAAACCGTAGACGACGTAATGTTTCCGTCGCTTAAAGCTTTTTTTTCAAAAAAAATTCTTTGACGGATTTCTGGTCGAATTTTTTTTTTGTTCTACAAAATGTTTCTTATTCTTGTTCTTCCTCTGCCACCACAACCACCGAACCACCTCCTCTGCCACCGGCCACTACGGTACCACTACCGCCACCACCACCACCACCTTATTTTTCTTCTGCATCTTCCTCTTCTTCTTATTCTTCTTCTTCTTCTGTTCTTCACATGAACGGGATTTTAAAATTTGAATCATTTGCTTAAGCGACGGAAATTTCAAAATTTTTGAGCTCCAGATGGTTAAAATTTGAAATTTTACTTAAGCGACGGAATTTTCCGTCGCTGAAGTAAATAATTTTTGTTGCTTAAGTAAGTTGAATTTTTGATTTATTTTTTCAGCACCAAATGGTGAAAAGTTAAAATTTTACTTAAACGATGTAACTAATTTCCGTCGCTTAACTTTTTTTTTTTCTTCTTCTTCTTTCTTTAATTTCCGTCGCTTAACTTCTTCTTCCTTCTTCTTTCTTCTTTCTTCTTTCTTCTTCTTTCTTCTGCATCTTCTTCTTCTTCTTCTTCTTCTTCTTTTGTTCTTCATTTGACCGGGATTTTAAAATTTGAATCATTTGCTTAAGCGACGAAAATTTCAAAATTTTTGAGCGTCAAATGGTTAAAATTTGAAATTTTACTTAAGCGACGGAAAATTCCGTCGCTTAAGTAAATAATTTTCGTCACTTAAGTAAGTTTTGAATTTTTAATTCATTTTCTGAGCACCAAATAGTAAAAATTTGAAATTTTCCTTAAACGATGGAACTTTCTGTCACTTAAGTAACTAATTTTCGTCACTTAAGTAATATTTGCTTAAGAGACGGAATTTATTTCTGTCACTTAAGTACAATTTGCTTAAGCGACGAAACTTTCTGTCGTTTAAGCAAAAAAAATTCGTCACTTAAGTGAAAGAGCTTAAGCGACAGAAATTTCTATGGCCTTAATATTTCCTTCGCACAAGAGCTTCTTAAGTGACGAAAATTTTTTAGCTTGGAAATTTTCTGTCGCCTAAGGGTGTTTTTCTACTAGTGGAGACACTGTCTGTAACCATGGGTCGTCACAACCTCCCCACCATCACAACCCCCAACCACATCCGCCCAAAGAAAGAACCTCCTCCGACCTCACCTACACGCACAGAAATCTGATCCCAAACATGCAACGATGAGTTTTCGACAAGATCCGGGTGGATCCGTCCACAAACCCACAACCTAGATCGGCCCAGACAACCAATACGTGCAGAAATATCCGGCCGGCATCAATCTGACACCACCATTGACCACGAAACCACCACCCGTGTCCCCGTCGTCATCGACTGAAGCCTACAAAACTTTACCCCATTCAACCCCAACCAGTCATAGGAGCAAACTTCTTTACTAGTAGCCCATCCGGAAACACACTACGAACGTCGACGAGGCAGGAGCCTGTGCCGCCGTCGTTGTGCAGCCGGATGAGCAGATGGGAAACACTCAACAGAGTCTAGGGTTTTTTTGAGGCGCGTTTTTTTATGTTCTCGCTCGGTTATAATTTTCTAGGCCTTTTACTTGATTACATATCATTTGATTATATAAGATCAAAATAGTAGGACGCCTAATATAGAAAATCAGTGATAATTTTTAATAATGTACATTGCAAACTTTATATCATTATAATATCATACCTATAAGCTATAACATCTACTGTAGTAGGAATCAGATATATCAGCACTCATTTTTAAAAACAAAAAGGAAATAAAACCATAATGAAATTCCATTCTTTGTCTTACCACCAATCGTTTATTTTCAGATCCTATGGAGTCCAGTGGTAACGACACAATGCTAGACGAAATTCAGATAGATACTCGTGCCTGTATTGATTCAGAAACAAAATTCTCATTAATTATTCAACTGAAATATTATACAAAAAATGATTAATATTTGACCTAAGACCCCCTCTATCTACCCAAGCAAACAGAATCAACGCTTTCGTCTCTGTTGTATCGCTATCTCTTTTGGTTTTTTGCATGGATCTTTTTAGACAAAACTAAAATGACATCAAGACAATGAAATTGGCACGTACAATAATGGTGAGG
The DNA here is from genome assembly GCA_951800085.1 of Comarum palustre. Classification (NCBI taxonomy): domain Eukaryota; kingdom Viridiplantae; phylum Streptophyta; class Magnoliopsida; order Rosales; family Rosaceae; genus Comarum; species Comarum palustre. Next base: position 359,926 of record OX637572.1, on the reverse strand, counting down.
ATCATGAGGTAGAAACTAACTCTAGCATCTCCATGCAGACGCCGCCATGATAGACCGGTCTTGCCACCCCAACAGCAAGCAACCCTTGTCCTCCGTCATCCTATAGCCGTCGCACGAGTACAAACCCAGCAAGATCTTCGATTGAGTCACGGCGTTTGCACTCAGTGGCACGCTTTTGAAACCCTTCCCTTCCATTACTTTCCTCCACTTCTCAAGCCTCTCGTGCCTCTCCGTCCTCTCTGCTCCTTCACACGCCACAATGTTCCGTATCTCCGGTGCAAATATGTGCTGCTCCACCTTGGCCCTTTGCGGCGAGTCGGGTGGGAATGTGGCGTCCAACGAGTCGAAAATCGCTGAGTAATAGTGCAGGGCTTCGAGGAACCTCCCCAAAAAATAGGGTCCGTTGTGGCTGGCCTCTTGTTCCACTATGGTCACAATGTTGGGTGCTTGGTCACGTATCATGGCTAGTAAGTTGCCGAGACAGTTGCCCGGAACACGGTGGAGACGGTTGACGGTGTTCACTGCTAGGGCTTCTCCTATTCTTCGGTTGAACATGTGTGGTTTGAGGTCTTCTAGTTGTTCTCCAACTGCATGAAACTCGAACGGGACGTGAAGAGAGATGGCTAGTTCCGTCAAGCACCGCCCCGTTTCTTTCACTGCCTCTATGCATGGACCGACTCCAGTTATACGGAGAAATGGAGCACCGCCGGATCGGGCTGCTAGGGCTTGCATGAAAGCTGGCCATTGATAACCTTGAAGGATATCGAGGTCAATGACATGAACACGCTCTTCGAACTCAAACGCCTCGAAAATGGCTTGGTTAGCGGTGAAGTGAGCAAATTTGATGTACGGGCAGGCTTGGTAGACGATTTGGTATATCTTGAGGATTTCTAGTGAATTAGGAGGGAAAGGAGAGAAGGGCTTGGGCGCCATAGCTCTTGAATTGGTGGTTAGAGTTGCAGCAAGGCGTGCGCTTAGGGCTTCTGTAAAGCAGGCAGCAACACGTTGCATGGAGTCTCCCAGAGCCGACACCACTTGATTGAGGTGATGGAGATACCGTCTTGCTAACATGTAATCTTCTTTCGCAACAGCTTCCGCACAAGCAAGAAGGAGATGAACCAGTTGGAGACCACTGTCTTGTTCCTGCAAATATGTACATGGATAAATCGCCAAATGATCGATGTCACTGCTAGCTAGTTTGTTTAAGTTTATCAACATATACATTATCTTTTAGTGAACAATTTGTTGGGTCATGTAGATTTACACCAGATAAAAAGAAACATTATACTGAATGAAGGGACTTATAGTTTTTTCCCAAAGTTATGTACTAATTGATGCGATAATATTTCGTTTAGCAAGAGTTGCTACTATAAACTTGGTCATTTTTATCAATACATGTATAGAAACGCTTTATCTCTATGTAAACTCAGGTGAACAAATTTGATGAAGATTGAACGAGGGTTAAGCTTTATAAGATAAAGAAAATTTACCGGCTCAGGGGCAACAGGAGGAAGAGAATTAGGCGCCATCATAGTGTAATTGTGGTTGTTGTGTTGTTGCTTTTGTGAGTGCATCTGCATGTGTTGCTTCTCTTGCTGGCGTTCGTGCATCAACTGTTGTGATAGCGGTGCACCACAGTTGGATTCCATCTGATGATGATATGCTCCGCCACCCCTCGACTCTTGGCTCATCTGAGAGTTACACGCTGTAATTAAAGATGTTTCGCTCGCCGATCGCGAAAACCTGGAGGGGTTTTGCATGGTTGTTGACATGTTGCAGTCCATAGAAGTCATTGGATTGTGATAAGACTGCGAGGACAAGCCGTTTACTCCTGCTGACATCTTTGATGTGCAAGTATTCGTTGTTGAGTTAAGGTTATTAGGGTTACCATACGCTGCAACGAAGCCGTCTCTTTGATAGTCATCCAAGAAGTCTTCGATTGAGGCTGGTGGTAGAGACTGATGATTCTCCGGCTCTTGCTGTATGTAGTTCACCGGAGAGTTGAAAACCCTCCGGAGTGGACTCAGTCCCTTTCCTTTGGTGTTGTCTCTGCTGAAAGCTCCCAGCGAAGATGAACCAAACCGAGGAGGAGAGCATGAAAAGCTAGACTGGCCCTGCATGGCCTGACCATTACTGTAACCGAAAGAACGTGGAGAGTTGGGCAGATTATTGTTTGTGTTTGCCACCGGGGACAACACCATGAAATCCGTATCAAATTGCTCGGAAAACAACGACTCCCATATGGAATGGTCCGGTGATTCAACTTCGATTTCGCCGTCAAGATCAAACTTGAGAGCCGGAAAGTTGAGGCTCGGTGGTGTTAAGCTAGTAGTGCTCTGCCCCATCATGTCGGAGGAAGATAGAGCAGTAGTGGTGGTACTCGTAGCTTTCTTGGGCGTTTCGGACATTATTGTTGATTCGTTGGGAGAAGTTGGTTTGAAATCGCTGCATGAGTTCTCACTCTTGACCGAACCCATGCTCCCACAATGAGAGTTCATCATCATTTTGGAACACAAGAAACTCTGAGTATATTAAATGGAGATCTTTGGTTTCAACTTTGCTCTCATGCTATAGAGTATTGAAGCTATTGCTAATCTGTTGGCAAGTTGGTATGAAAAGAGAAGAAATACTAAGAAGTTCTCTTCTTATTTGGAGTGGTACCTTGTCTCCTAGTCCCTTTTTTTGGTGAGAAAATTGTCCAAACAAAGAGAGAGATATTAGGGACAAGCACAAAAGGAATTGAATTGCTAGTGTTTGTAGGTATGTGATGGATGAGCTGCCTATATTTCATCTCCTCTCACTAAGCTTTAGCTGTTTACTAGGGGATTAATCTTGTCATCTTTTGTAACCTGTTTTAAGTTTTAACTGTATGTTGCTCAGCTTTGGGGTTTAGGAAGGCAAAAAAGACAAAATTGGAAAGGATCAGGCCCCACCTTCCTTGGGCCGGCCCAGCTGAGGAACAAGGTACTTTTGTGAAATACAACCTCACTAGTTGGGAATGTGGAATTGGTCATTGGTTAATTAAGCGATCATCCTAAATTGGAGAAAGATATGTGGAAAGGGAAACAAGATGAAAAGGATAGGGAAAGAGACCTCAAGAAATGGGAAATGACAAAGAGGAAACCAGGCTTTACATGCCCTTCTCGTTAGACCTTTGAGATAAATTGGTTTAAAATTTGGGTAGCTAGAGGCTTGAGGAACGTACAAATTTGATATTAGTAGAGTCGTGCCACGATAAACCAACCTTATGTAATTTCAATATTTAGCTTAGTGATAAGATATGGTGATTAGCTGAAGAGATTACATATTCGCACGTGCTAGAGCGCACTTCCGTATGTGGCATGACACGAAGGCTAGTATATATCATAATAGATGCAAAAGTATAGTTTAATAACTTGGCTTATAACTATTCTATATATGGTTTTCTCTAATTCTCACTTTTGCATTTTCAAAGGGATCATTTACTTCATTGTTTTTGATGATGGCAGTTAAATTAGGAGAAGTGGGGTGGGAAAATGTAATAATAGAACAAGTGAAAAGGAGGAGAGTTGAGTGAAAGGTAAATAAGGAGAAGTGGCAGGACTTGTGTATGAGACGGTGGTGTGAAGAAAGAAGCCAGGAAGGGAACATAGGCAGAATCGTCGGTTATGGCGTCGGTGGCGCCGCCCTCGACTTTGGATTTACCAAAGGAATGAAGCGCTTGTCCTTAACTTCCCCATCTCTTGCTCTTAGGCGGCATCTGATCTCTTTCTAGCTCTTTCCTTCCATCCATCTTAATCAACTGTTCAATTTGTTAATGATCATATCAACAAGCAACAACACCACATGTACGACGACATGCACGTTCTTTCTCGTATCCAAATGTCCAATCAATCCTGCTGATTCCAGCAGTCTTGCTCAATGAGCACAAGTCAGCAGCATCTTTACCAGACGGAGCTAGGTAGATTAGCATATATAAACTTTTATACATGCTGCTTCATTTGTTCGTAACAGAAGCACTTGATCATTGCCATGATCAATTATCCTCACTCGTATGAATCTCCTAAAACTAGCGTATATATAACGAGGTTATCGATCTAGCTTTACATGCATTCGATCTTAATGTTAATGAAGTTTAAACCATATGTCGATGACAAAATGATGCGACACTAAATTAAACTAGTTGCTATATGCATCAAAGGCATATGCTCAAAATATTACATGCATGTTGTTCTTGACTAAAATGATTATTAATTATTGTTGTCCATTATGACTATAGTTTTGCACTGAATGTATCAGTATTCTGCACAGAGTATCTGCAGTTTGCAGTTTGAATCAAGAATATGTGCAAAACTAATAATAATACTACTCACAAGAACTTTCAATTATGCAGATTTTTTTGCAGCAATTCTCATTATTTACTTGCCGGATGCAGGTGGGTCTGGTTTTGCATTGTATGCAAACTGTAAATAGACTAACAAACCTAAACCAAGTTAGTTAATTCGCATATAATTCTTGAATTATACCCGTATATATATTATTCTCTAATTATACAGGCACCTGTTTCTGAATTGTTGCAAAGATACGGAAAAATCGTGTATTTTTAAAGTTAGCCAAATTATTCATGTATATGTATTTTTCCGTATTTTAAAATGGAAAAAACACCAATTTTTTTTTTGTAAAAAAATTGTTTTTTTTGTCAAATGTATTTTTTGTTTAACTAAGAAAGTCAATTAAGAAAAAAGTGAATTTTGAATCCTTTAGTTTATTATATATTATAGTACTATATTTACATTTCTTAATTATTAAATATTTAACATGTATTGATGTTTTATATATAAAAACTATTTATATTTTAGATATCATAAAATACATATAACTATTAAAAAATGATAAATATATCCGTATTTTTTAATTCGTATTTTTCATTACCTTCTGAATTAAACGCGTACGTATCATATTTTTAAATTTACCATATCTGTAATTTTAGCCAAATTTTTAAACATATTTTTTTTATTATAATTCCTAAATTATACACATAAATTTTTAATATATAATTCACCTATCACCGTTTACTAACTAAGCTAACAAATAAATATGTAAGATGATCGATCATGAACTGTACTATGGTCTACTGGCTTGGCCTGTATTCTAACTAAACATATGGCCAGGTCAAACTTGAGACTATTGCCTTGTAGATCCCTATCAATCAAATAATAATTGTCAACTCTCTATTGCTTAATCCTTCAGCTCAGTATCCTCGATTCGTATGCTAGAGTGTAGTAGTGTTATTCTTCAGCTTGTTTAATGAGCGACGATAATAATAAGTTAATGTTCTAGTATTGTATTGATGTTCTAAATTAAGTGCCAACGGTAGCCACTACACTCCTAATAACATATAATTACAAACCATTGATTTATAAAATATTATTTTTTTACATAATTTATGATTGACTATTAATATGAGATCAATAAGAGAATTATAGACATATATAAAGTTTTGTTTGTCATAAAAACTAAATAGATTTTAGTTAGAATCAAAAATATCACACAATAATCTCAAAAATTGATTTGCATTTCACTTCAAATTCTATACCAAAAAACTTTCAAAAATGCCAAGCCAAGCTTGACAGCATACATAGCCTCCACATTCATCACTGTACTAAAATTGCACATAGAAACATGACTACTTTTGGTCTTGGTTTATGAATTCAAAAGCCCCTAGCTCTGTTCTATCTTTTGCAAACAGTAAAACAAAAAGAATAAGATGCACTCATTCATTCATTTATTCATTCAATACAATGTCCTAAGGCAGTTCAAAGGTAGATAAGTAAGGAAGAGTGCAGGTGTTCAAAACATCATCACATGAACACACATTATCAATCTAAACTGACGATATAAGGCAAATGACAGATTCGAAAACATGAATGCAAAATCAATATTAAGTATCACCATAAACAATCATCTACATTAACATCAAGGGGGTAACATATTCTTGAACAATACAACTAAATTTCAGATTAACACATACGAAAGGCTCTTAAACCTCATGCTTCTTATGTGTTATAGCATACCCAGCAACAGGCAACTTCAGGTCCCTCAGTACGCAAAATGCTTCAACCATCCGACTCTTGGGCACATCTTCAGCAACAACACAGTAAGACATCCACGAATCAGTACGATACTTCTCCCCAATTTCAACACCTTTGGTTAGTACTCCCCAATTTCTCTCTCGATCTTTCTTTTCTTGAAATCATCAAATGGAACTATGTAATTGGTTTGAATTTGTTTGGCAGGCGTGTTTGCTTGAGGAATTTTTCGGAAATGGTAACATGAATTTGGTTTATGTTATCGGAATGGGTCGAGAAGAATGAAAAATGAGAAGAATAAGTAGACGCCAGACCTTGAGAACGGGGTATCACCCAAAGCGAACCAAAATCTATAATCATCGGTCTAAATTCTCAATTAATAGATTCCAGCTCAAAATTTTCAGTTTTGAAAAAGTTTCTTGCAAATGTAATAGAGCAAAGAAGAAGAAAGGAACCCGGAAGTGCCAACGATTCTGCGAAGGAGTGCCACGAATTATGTTCAATACTCATCTTCAACAATGTGATAATGCTCTCAGAGCTGAAATCCATACCAGAAGCCTAGCTAGGCACTTCATCTCCATTATTTGTTGCCATGAACCCAGTAATTCTTTTCCTCTATGTTTTTTCTGGGAGGTGAATCAGCAAGAGCTAAGGAAGTAAAAGGTAACTCCCAGATTATTGTCATGGGACTTGTTTACTGTGGCATCTGCTCCATCAACACCTTCTCCACTCACAGCTACTTCATACCTGGTATTGAACATAGATTATTATCTTCTATTTAAGTTGGTTGTGATAACTAAGCCTTTAATCATTTATGTTTGCTTGTTACCAGGAGCTGAGGTTAAAATAGATTGCATATTCGAAGCAGTGTCACCAAGAATTGCAGAACACATATCATTCTCAGCAAATAGAACTACAAACAGGTATGGGGTGTACAAGTTGGAAATCCCATCTGTTGAGGGAATCAAATGTGCAGAAGATTCTGCAATAGTTTCTTCTTGCCAGGCAAGCTTAATGTGGAGTGGATCTCCGGCTTGTAATGTTCCTGGTTTCAAATCCACATCAGATGAAATAGCAGTCAAATCAAAGGAAGCTAATCTCTGCATCTACAGCCTTAATGCTTTGAATTTCAGACCATCAAGGAGAGAGATAGGCTTATGTGGCAAGAAAAAAAATTAATCAGACCTCAATTTCTTTGTAGTTGATTTCAAGGAAACCAGTTAGATTTACTTTCCCCTTGATTTTTAGGTATATATATATATATGTATATATATCTTCTCCTCTCAGCATCACTTGATTGTATGGTTTGTGCTATATCCTGCCATAAACACTCATGCATGCCTAGTTTATGATGGAGGGAAGCTCATTGGGTTTTATAATGCATTGTTTCCAGTTCCAAGTCACAATGTTCTGGAAATGTATATACAATGTGTTAGTTCTTTCTACTTTCATATGAACAACAAATAAGGTGGGTACTGCAGAACTAAAATTCCCAGGCTAGTAGTTTACAATTAGATAATGACCAAGGGGAGCAGAGTGCAGAGTGAAGAAGAGATGAGAAAAACAATGCTATTTTTTCTCTGTTGTCGTCACTGTCAAAAGAATCACATGAAAGTTTTGAACAGGCAATCCTTGGCTATACGAGGTCAGCAATTTACATGATTAACAATAACAAGCAAGATTATCTTCACAAAAAGTACAAATAATCTGTAATATAAATATTTAATAGCTTGATTCTTTTATATTAGGAGCAGTTGGGCTTCATGAACAAATTGGTGGTTCTGTATATATACAGAGATAAAAAACAGAACACATACAAAATGAAGTTGATGAATTAGTACTAACTGGAGCATGTTTCACACAGATTAAATTGAAGCAAGAATAAACAACAGTAGATGAATGAATTTCTAAAAGCTGAACCAACTAATGAAATGAACAATGCTACGGGATCCACCAGCAGCTGATGATCATACGATGGATGTTCATTACACATAATTTGCTGCACCACGCTAGCTAGCTCCTGCGTAAGTTTGAGTCTCCATGAATAATACATCCTCGAGTCTTGGAGCGTTGAAATGAACACACAATTATATATGCGAATCCTTCGTAGTCGATCTCAAGGTCTTTTCCTATTGAATATGGAGGAATTGGGTTGTGCAATCTGGGCAGGGTTACCATCAAATAGCTCATCAATGCACGTCTCTATGTCATCCGGCTGATACTTTACGTACTTCTCTGTTTGCCTTCCCGGGTCCAACACCTGCGAGAACCTCCCCAAGAACGATCTGTACGCCGGAATCACCACCGCTGATATCGAAACCCTAAGCTCCGACTGAAGCTGCTCGTCACTCACCACCCACGTGCTCTGCGTCTTGTGTATCTCATCAAACATTGCATTGAAGCTCTTGAACCTCTCTTTCAGCACCGGCTTCTGCACTTTGCCGTGGTTGCTCAGCCCCTCGTGGCTCAAGAAACTCAACAACCGGCTCCACGTCTCTCTCTGGTAGTTCTTGTGGTACTGCCTCAGATCCAATGATCTCTTCCGGCACCACGTGTCGCCCATGCATGCGTTGATCTCGGGAGAGCCCTTGATCTTCTGCAAAATGTATCGACCGTTGTTCATCATGAAAATCGAGCTTAAACCTACGTCCTTGTACAGCTTGGACTTTGCCTCCAGGTTCGAGTCTAACAAAGACATCACCCGCGCCAGTTGCACCGCGAACGGCGACTCGTCGTCGGACACAGCAAACGTCGACGTGTCGCTCGCGTCGTAGTCGTCGCGACTTTTGCTCGTGGAGTCGGCCCGCTCGATCTTGGCGTGCTCTTTGAACACCAGCTCCAGCGTGGCCTTGTACTCGCACGCGTATCGAAGGTAGTTCATCGTGTACCGGGTCAACGGGTGCACCGCCCCTCCCGGTACCGGGTTCCGACCCGTTTCGGCCTTGATTGAATTCTCCAAATCACAGAAGATACAAATCGCGGCTTCCCCGAGCCGCGCCAGAACCGTCGTGGTCTCCCTCTTGAGATCGTTGACGCACGCCTCCGGAAAAAGCTCGTCCATTTTGGGGACCACTCCCTTCATGGCCTCGTACATGTCGAGCGTCTTGAACAGCTTCTCCGCCGCTCTTTTCGCCATCGCGATTCCTTCGGCGAAATTCAAGAGCTGTATCGTCACTCCTCTGCTCAGTTTACTGAATATGTACGACGACATTGCCGGGTGCTCGGAAAACACCGACTCCGCCAGCTTCCGTTCGCCGGGAAAATAGAACGTGAAGCATTGCTTTAATGCATTGACCCACGACGCGATCTCTCTCTCCAGAGATTCCCAGTGCATCTTCTGCACGTCGTCGATGCTGTGCTTCTCCAGGCCAAGGTTTTCATCAAATGCATGCCACCTTGAAATAATGTACTCCTCGCAGCACTCGAATTCATATCCCGCCGAGATCATTGCCTTGGCTATTTTATTCAGACTGGACACAGCCTCGTTCGGATAACCAGGATATTCCACACCAACTTGATTTTCCGGCACTGCTTCTTGATCCTTCTTTCCTTTGTTACTGTTGTGGTTGTCATCCGCTCCATCAGGCTCGGTTTTGGATTCTTCTAGGATGACACGGAATTCTTCTTCCAGATACGCCATGGCGCGGTGGTGAATGCCAGTAAGGCGGTTGATCAAACCGCCGTGCCTTTGATGAAATTTCAATCCCATTGAACAGACGGACAAGAGAGACTCCCTCAGCTTGGCCATCCGGTCCACAGCGTCCATAAACGACTCGTCGTCGGCGAGCACCGTACCCCACCTGCATCTGCCTTGGCAACAGATATCATTTACCCAATTCAAGAATTTTTCAATAAGCTTAATGAGCTCCTCTGGAACGGGATCTTTTTCCTTTTCAATGACGCAATACTCAGCTTCTTTGTCATTACCTAATAACTCTTTCTCATCCTCTGCAGCCTTCTCATCGTCCTTAATCCCATCTTTTTGGCCATCCTTTGCATCTTTGTTCTCACCCTTGTCTTCTTCCTTATTTTCAACCTTGTCATCTGTTGCATCTTTCTCATCACCTTTTGTATCTTTCGCCTCATTGTTTACGTCATCCTTTTCCTCTGGTTGGCTTTCATCTTTCTCGCTAGGTCTAGGCAATGAAGAGATACACCGTTCAATGTCGTCAGCAAGGCTCTCGAGGGTGGGGTGGGGATCCGGAATCTCAACCGGCTCAGGTGGAGTACTGTCTTCTTCACCACCATCGGTAACGTCGTTATCTTTCTCCTTCTGATCAGCATTGTCTCCTTCTTCCTCTATTGGATTGCCATTCTTTGCAGGGGACTCTGGTGCCTTGGGAGTCCCCGATGCCTTAGGGGTCTTGGTCGTAGCCTCATCCTTCTCCATTGTCAATGCCTGAAGAATAATGCCGGTTTAGGAAATCAGATTAGAATGTCACAAGGGGGAAGAAGAAGAAGAAGAAGAAGAAGAAGAAGAAAGGTATAGATGCGATGAGAAGGGATAATTATCCGTTTTTTTTGTTCCAACAAATACCTTATTTGTTCTTCTCTTTCTCCATGTCAATTCTCAAAGCAATTTTCTTATCCGATTTTTGTTTTTTTGGTTTTGTAGAAATGGTCGTTGTGAAGGGCGCGAGTGAGGGAATGTGCCTACAATTGCTTGGTTTGCATTAGTTTGAACGATTTGACCGCCGCCACGTCTTTTTGTTGCAATTTTCTTTTTACAAATAATAGCGGGCCGCTCACGGGTTGCTTCAGGCCCAACCCAATTCCACTAAGCAAAATCTGACCCTCGAGACCGAGTGAGAGCTGCTGCTTCAGTCGGTGATCTGAAAGATGAGGAGGCATGGTGTATGGAGAAGAAGACGAGTTTCTATTGCCTCGATTCTGATCTCCGTTTCGATTCTTGCCGGGATCGGATTGCTGATTGTCAACTTAAGAGCCGTGGATGAGGATTCTACAGCGAGCCACGATTTCCCGGTTGAAATCCACGGCTCGGTTTCGGAATCTGAGCCTGAAAGCGGCGGTTCTGAGCGGGAGAGAAAGTCGAGCTCGTGTGCTACGGTGGAAGAGATGGGGAAGGAGTTCCAAGGAGGAGGGTTTTGGAATGAGAGCTTGAGAGTGAGGAAACTTATTCAGCATCATTTTGAATTGAATGGTATGTGCGCTGATGTAGAATAAACATGCTAAAGCGAGGCATTACATTGCAATTTATATTATTTTGTATCAGTTAGTTAGTTACTTAGTGGTTTCTAGTATAGAAATTTTGAGAGGTGGAAGCTAATGTCGAATTTCAGGTGCTTCGAGGGTGCGGAATCTTCCTCCAGAACAGTTTTGCCAGCATGGTTTTGTGCTTGGTAAATCAGCAGAGGCGGGCTTCGGGAATGAAATGTACAAGATCTTAAGTGGTGCTGCGCTGAGTGTGATGTTAAACCGGTCCCTCATCATTGGGCAAACCAGGCATATTATTGGTTCTTTCTCAAGCCTTTCTTTTTCGTATTTCATGTTTCATCCCTGAGTCACCTATTTCATTACCACTGAAACTTATTAACATGTTCTAGAACGCTCGGTAACTTAATTCTGACATTTTTTTGTAGTGGCATGTATAATTTACACAATAAGCTATCACATCCTCTCCATACTTTGTTCTGTTTATGACTCTTTCAGTGGTCCGCCTCAGCACAACTGCATGTTAGGGATCGTGATACGGTTGGAGCCGATATAATTTAGTTGCAGCAATATGTATGCCTTTTTTTGTGCTGACATTGCTAACTTTTTATTTCAGGGGAAAGTTCCCTTTTGGGGATTTCATTTCTTATTCCAACCTTTCTTTTACTATGAGAGAAATCAAGCATCTGTGGAGACTTAACAAGTGTGAAAACAAGTATGGAAGGCAACTGATTATGAGGACTGATGACTTTGAGAAACCTATGAAGACAAATGTCCTGTGTAGCAACTGGAGGAAATGGAAGCAACCTATTATATGGTAAAGTCAGAAACGTTTAGAGATTTTTTTTCTTATCTCATCCTCTGGTATCATCACAGGCTAACCTTTGTATTGCAGGTTCCAAGGAACAAATGACGCTGTGGCAGCCCAGTTTTTCTTGAAGAATATACACCCTGATATGAGCAATGCTGCTTCTAATTTATTTGGAAAGCCAGAGGTACTCCATTCACGGCCTAATGTGTTTGGAGAGCTGATGAGGGCGCTTATATCTCCTTCTGTAGATGTTGAGGAAGCAGTCAATTGGGTTCTTGGTGGAGTGGATCCTGATATTTCTCTGCACATGCGAATGCTTACGAATAGGTACTGCAACCAACCATTTAACTGGTTCCCTGATTAGATAAGGCGTACATTTCAAATATAAAGACAGTTTCTGCTTCCTCTGTTTCAGGTCGGTGAGAGCTGCACAGGCAGCATTGAACTGCATCAGAAAAGCTATACACAATTTTGGTAAAGCCCCAAGACCCAAGGTGGTCTTGGTGTCAGATACCCCCTCACTTATAAAAAGTATTAAACCGAATATAAGCAAGTTTGCAGAGGTAATTTACTTGATGTGCACAGAATGGCCCAAGCCTATTGCGTTATCAGCATTTTAACTCTCTATGCAACTCTATTCTCTATTAGATTTGTTGTCATGAATGCAACGTAAAAGAGATAAAAAGTTTTAAGATCTCTTTTCCTACACATTGTTCAGTACTAGATTGCATCTTTTGATTCTAATGCAATTTTTGTTTTCTTAGGTAATTCATTTTGATTATGAACTTTTCAAAGGACATATATCTGATGGTGGTAAAGGATTACGAAGTTTAGAATTTAGAGCAAAAGATTGGGGCCCAGCACCCAGATGGGTAGCCTTTGTGGACTTCTTTCTTGCAGCACGGGCAAAACATGCTGTTGTGTCTGGTGCTCACAGGCGTGTTGGGACTACATATGCTCAGTTAATAGCAGCACTGGCTGCAGCAAACAATCTAGGTACATGCATCCCTGCTGTATTTTTTTTGGCTGGACATCCCTACTGTATTTGAATCACTCGCTAACAACTGATTTTGCCAGAACTGTTCTGATGTGTAGTCTATTTCATCTTTTTCAGGGGACAGTCCAACTGGTTCCAATTTTTCGTTCTTAAGCAGCTTTCAAGGTGATTTGTTGAGAGAAGGTTTAAGATTCCAGATTGGTTGGGGACATGTGTGGAACAGATTTGCAGGTTCCCTTAGTTGTCATAACCAGCATAACCAATGTGGTTTCACTCCCCTTCTCCCTCCTGCATGGTGGGATGGTCTTTGGCAATCTCCACTAAGAAGGGATATCAATAGGTTGGCTGACTACGGCATCCAGTTAACCGGTTTTGGCACCATTGATGAAACACATCTTCAGTCTTTTTGTAGCTCTAAGAAGGTTGTTGTGAAAACTAATCATTACATATTGTAATACACCGTTTCTTGAGGTTCCATCGATTGATGAAACACATCTTCAGTTTTTTTGTAGTTCTAAGAAACAAGAACTGGTTTTGAACAGGTAGACTGAGTTGATAGAATGAAAAGAGTGGAAGTTATTTTTCTTTGGGAGAATTTGTGGTTTATTACAGATGGGTGAAACCCTCCATTTGCTGTCCAAATTGTTGAGTGCCTCGAGGATTTCATGGTGCTGAAGAAAATGTCAGATGTTATCGTTGTAAAGATTACGTTGTGGCGATTGATTCTATGACTTTTATCCACATTTCTAGTATTATTTCGACATGATCATCACTCAACCGGCGTATTCCAAATATATATCTACATTTAACGTATTAATTTATCGTGTAACGACCGGTGAGCGTTGACCAAATATTAGCAGTTTGGGCCGTGTTTTAGAAATCCGGCAATGAAATGAGGTAAATGCCGTGTTTTGTTTGTTTGTTTTTTTCTTTAATGTTCAGTAGGCTGTTACGTTTTATAGGTAAAACTTCATTTTATCCACCTTTATTTCAAATCAACCGTGTGATTTACTTGCTGTAAATCTCAGACTTACCATATATGGGGTAAGGTAGTAACAAAAAACCACCACAACACTCTTCCCTAATAAATCCACTGAAATCGGGGTTAGTGGTATTACATCACAAATTTGATTTGATATTAATTAAGAATTAAAATGTTTAAATAGAAAAAAGATTAGAACGTTGACGTTATTATGTGAGAGTTAGAAACCAAAAAAGTATAATAGAAACGAATATAAAGAAAGGTTGATACATACGACTTTGATCCTGTAGTCGTCGTCGTACGTTTGTTGTTGTTGTTAGTGTTTGTTGTACGTTGGAAAAGGGAAGCGCGTGATTGGGACTTCTTCTGGCTTTGCAATTCGTTCCCCTTGTAGGGTTAATTCTCTGTCTGTGTGTGTTTTCCAACACTAACAAGATGATCAGAACGCTGGAGATGTTGTTGATCTGAAAACATACGACATTATATATCATCGTATCTGTTCTGTCGTCTCTGCTGCCCTTGCTTTGGGATCAGAAAGGGCAAGAAGCTCAAACGCGGCAAAAACCACGACGTTCACAAAACCTCAACAACCAATGTCGACGAAAGACACCCTTCTTCACATAATGCCGAGCCTCGATTGTCTTCTGGTCAATTCTTCTTTCTATCCTACGTTTGATCATGTGATTGCCTCTTTGTTTCTGGAGGATCTTGTCATTTGTGGCTTGTTTGGATAATGCTTCAGTTTCCTGTCATGAAAAACTTTGATTTTGTGGTCTTCAGACTTCAGCCCCAGTTCGGATCTTGTTCATAGAGTCCTGTTTCTTATTTTCACAGTTGACTTTCGTCTGGTTTTTCCAATTTTCTACCTTTGAGTATAATGTGATAGCAATTGTCAGCCTTATAAGTTATAACTAAGAAATTTACAAGCTTTAGAGTTTTGTTACTTGATCTCCTATGTAATAGTTCTTGGAGATTTGCAGGTCACTGAATTTGAATTTAGGATGTTATATATGGATTGTAGACCTAGAATGAAGTTGACATTATATACTTCTCATTTCTACCCTATACTGTATTAGATAGTTTTGCTTCTTACATGTGATTCACAGATAATCAGCTCAAGAAAATGAAACTAATGCCCCCTCCAAGGCTCAGACATGTACCTTCAGGGCGGAATGCTTACTTGGAGAAGGTGGATTAAGTTGTTCAACTACTGATAAACTTCTTCTATATGTCCACATTGATCTGATCTTCAGAATTGATTGATTGTATCTTTTATATGAGGAGGTGATTTTTTCAAGCCGGCTGTAGCTGTAAAGAAACTCGATCAAACGGGTTTGCAAGGAGCCAAGGAGACAAGGAGTTTCTGGTGGAGGTTCTAATGCTTTCTCTTCTGCGTCACCCAAACCTTGTAAGTTTAATCGGTTACTGTGCTGAAGGGGAGCAGCGCCTGCTTGTCTATGAATACATGCCATTAGGGTCCTTGGCAGATACATGTTTTCATGTCATTCAAGTTTTTAACTTACAACACCATATAAGCTTCTCCTCATGCTTACATCCCAATTCTTAGTTCACCATAGATTCATTTCAATATTTTGGAAACACAAAGATAGGCACTTGTAAGATCTCTTTAAACTGTACAAAACCAAAAGGAGAGAGTCAGTCTACAGGATTATTCAAGATCAGACTTGCAAGGTGTAATAGATCCCCCTCCTATCCTAAAAAGTAGTTTGTGAAAGTCCACTTGGCCAGACTAAGCTATGAGTGTCACCACCTCACTTATATATATTGGTTCTAGTTACTGAAGAATTCTGCTCCATTCTGAGTGATAGGCATTCCAAGTTGTGTTTCACTTGACCTGCTTTTGTCTCCTGCTGCAAGGGAATAAGAAAACAAAGTGATTGGATCATCGTTATTGATAAAACATTTACATGTCCTGTTAACTAATCATGTTATATATGTGCATGTCATTGAGAAGTCATCTTACACCTTGTTAACATTTATAAAATTTTGAAGGTGATGACCAATCCCACCTGTGATTGTTCTCAGATCTTAGACCTAATGAAGAACCACTTGATTGGAACACAAGGATGATGATAGCTGCTGGTGCAGCCAAAGGGTTGGAATATCTTCACCATGATGCTGAACCACCTGTCATATACAGGGATGTAAAATCAGCCAACATTTTGTTGGGAGATGATTTTTACCCGAAACTTTCAGATTTTTGGGCTTGCAAAGTTTGGTCCTACCGGAGATAGGTCGCATGTCTCCACCAGGGTCATGGGAACTCATGAGTATGCTAAAAGTGGGAAGTTGATAGTACTCTTGGTCGTGATAGTACTCTTGGTCGTGGGAAGTTGAATCGGTAACTCTTCATGTTTTCTACTGTTTGGTTAAGTAAAACATGTTCAATATCTGTTGTTAGCTGAGGGATAGTATTGCTATTAATTTCTAGAGGAAATTTTACCTATAGTACCCTAAATCAAGACCATTGATCATTTCAGTATACAACATTTAAAAACTATAGCATTCGTACATTGCAACCCCACACAAATTGCATACCTTCCGTATGTAGCACTGTCAACTTTATCCTCTTCCATGGGCAATTTTGTCTTTCATCTCCTACCTAGAACAAAACATTCACTATCACCGCACCAGGCACATTGAGCTTGATCTAACACTGGTCGTATCGGAAAATAAGGCACTAAGCTCATCAGAAGGCTGACGAACCCACTGTTGGAATCAATCTACCGTTAATTTATGCAAGTTCATCAGCCCATTAATGATTCAATTATTTGGCAAAACTCAGAGAAAATGTCTCAAATGTCATTACTTGTTTCTTAAACCCTAAACCCTAAACCCTAAATAAAATGTCAGAGGGAGTTTCAGAGTCTTCCCTTCAGGGGGAGACCATAATTTCTATACTCATTCATTCAGTCCTCCCTCTTCTTTTTCTTCAATGTCACATAGACTTTTAATCTTAACCGAAGATAAGCAGTGCCGCCAACATTTGACATTAAATTCTTTACAACATACGGGTTGCTTTTCCCTATCCGTTAACATCTTGTGTAAGAACTTAATACATTGACAGTTAGATGCGTCATATGCTTCTACTGATACGTTGAGTGGATGGCAACTCTAAAGTAAGCCATCAAGAAGACTTGTATAGTCACTCGAAGGTGGAACATCTGTCAGACAAAAAAATGAACGAACTTTTTCCTGTGTTCATGATCAGGGAGGTTTCTCTTCAAGAAATCATCAACAAAAGTCACAAACTTCTTTTTGGACCTTCTTTTGCCTATGAAATAAGGCTAGTTAACGTTGTTGAAATCAAAAGTAACGACGAGTTATGTCTTCATAAGGGGTTGCAGGAACTTAGATATTTGATCCATAATTTTACGGTACTTGATGATCAGGTGCGGCTCCTTCTCCATGATTTGTCACGCCCCGAATCTTTTAGAGTTAATAAAAGTTACCTTTTCACAGAGGTTTACGAGTTACCGAGGATTGAAATTGCGATCGGTAATTCGATAAGTTATCGCTCGAGTTAATTTTTGAGATTTTAAAAGTATTCCAAATACCTGAATTGATGACTCGATGTTGTAGTACGTGTCAACACGAGTCTCCCGGTATTTCCGGAATATTTTTCGGAGCTTCGGTTTATTTTCTATGAATTTTCGAAGTTTCCGGTAACTTTTAATTATCAATCCGGTAAATCAGTTTTACCATTTACCCTTTTACTTTTTACCTTCTTTTAATCTGGACCGTCAGATCTTTCTAAGATCTGATCTGAGCCGTTGATCTTTCTATAAAAAGGGTAGAGAGGTTTGACCCGAGTCAAACACCCAACTCGGCGTTGACCCGAGCCAAACTCTTTCTCTCTCCCTCCGTTCGGTCTTCAGCTCCGCCGCCCTTCACTGCCGCGTCCGGCCGACCCACACCGGCGCGCTATCACCGAAATGTTTCTCTTTCCCCCTATTACTAAACCCCCAAACCAATTTCTCCAATAAACCCAAGACAAGGGAGATCGGCCGAGGTGAAGCACGGCTGTGCTCGTCGGAGATGGGCCAGCTCAGGCGTTCTGCTTGATTCGTCATTGGTAGGTCTTCTTCGCCTCATCATTCTCTTAACTCTCTTGGCTTGGGGGGTTCAATTTTGAACCTTAGTATAAACTGTCCTAATTCTGTTCCTCTGCATTGTTCCGGTGTGGCGCCGACGACGAAGCTTTGAGCTTCAGGCTGACTTCTGGAGCTCAGCTGAAGCTATCAATTGAGGTTGGAGGTCGAGTTGAGTTGGCTTGGCAGCTGGAGGAGTTGCACTGTGGCGACTGCTGGGTTGCACGAAGGTGAGGCTTCGGGGATAAGTGGGGAAGTTCTGTCTTTGAGCTTTGAAGTTGTTTTGGGAGGATTATTCTGGTAGAGTTTATTGAGTTTGTTTGAGATTGGAGGATTTGATGAATTTGGGTTTTCTGCTCCATGCAGGTCTAGTGTAAGTTTTACTGATGTTGGAATAAGCTTCTGTCCTTCAATTATTTTGGACGAGGAGTAGCATCTGGTTCATGGAATTAGAGGTTTACAGGTGAGTTAGAACTAGGTTGTTGTTGTTGTGATAGTTGTTGTGGTGCTCTATTACTGAATTGGAGTTGTGTTGTTTTGTGCATGTGGTCGATAACTTGGTGACGAAGGAAACGGGGAGGTGATGGCGAAATTCCGGCAAGTCACCGGAAACCGGAGAAGATTCCGGTGATACGATAAAACCGGCTGAATGCCGAAGAGGTAGGAGTTGATTCTTTCAATAACCTAATTGTCGTAAAGTTTCCGTAAATTAAAGAATTGGATTATTTACGGTTAATTGGACGTAAGTAGGAAGTTTCCATTTTGGGAAACTTGCCATTCTAAAGAAGACTTACCAATTTAGGAAACTTTCTATTTTGGGAAACTTTCCCTTTTTAGAATGTTTCCATTTATGAGAAAATGATAAATCGGTAAATCGACTCGAGGTTAAATATATTGGTTAATATGACACGTTAGGTGTCCATAGTAATTCAACGAATTAATACGTGACACCCTAACGTCAAGTTAAAAGTAATAAAGGAAAGTTCGGAAGCTGAGTCGGACTTTCGGTAAATTGAAAAGGAGTCGATGACCGGGAAAGAAAGTTAAAAAGGTTAAAGTGCCATAAAACGGAACTTGGTCAACATGTGGTCAAATAAGAATTTCCTGGTCAAACTAGGAAAAGATCAAGTCAACCGTGATTGACTAATTTGATGATTTGTTGTACAGTCTCTGGTCGGACGTGAGACGGACTCGACTACGCGGGTAGTTCGAGGGTGTCGCTCGAGGAGCTTTCCGAGCGGAAAGGTCGCAATAGTACTGTGAGTGGACATATTATTTTAATGAAATGCATGCCTTATTTATTGAGTAAATTGCATGGTTTTTATGATGGTTTTCGAGAATTATATCTTTCTCGGGTTCTTGAACGTTTTTATATGGATAAAGTTTAGCGGGAGCCTCGGTTAAAGATTTTTACTATGGTTTGATATATTGACACTTATGCATGAAGTATTTACATTATTACTCAATTTTCTATTTCTCCCGAAAATGGTTATAGACGGTGATGGCCGTCCTTCGAATGGATTTGAACCCGAGACTTCGTTGGAAATTGGTTTTATGCATATATGACAAGGAATTGTTTTACGTATTTGTTTTGGGAAGAGAATTTGATTATTGGCTTGTTATGAATTTTTATTTTAAGGGTTGACCAACAAATATGCTAGTTAGAGTAGCGTGAGGGCGCTACTAGAGCTCTTAGCTCCGACCCTAGCCTGAGAGGTCAGGCAAACTACGTAGTGCACTATGAGGGTTGACCATTTCCACTTTATCTAGAGCTCTTAGCTCCGACCCTGGTCTGAGAGGTCAGACAAGCCTGAGAGGTCAGGTTGACATTATAAGGGTTGACCGTTATCCCATATTCTAGAGCTCTTAGCTCCGACCCTGGTCTGAAAGGTCAGACAAGCCTGAGAGGTCAGGTTGATATTATAAGGGTTGACCGTATTATTTTATCTAGCTAGCATAGCGTAGCGTGAGGGCGCTACTAGAGCTCTTAGCTCCGACCCTAGTCTGAGAGGTCAGACTTATTATTATTGTGAACATTTCTCTTCCCATATTCCTTGCTGGTTTATCTTATCATGCATTTGCGGAAATTTAGTAATTGTGGGCATGCATAAATGTTATTTGAATCTTTAAAGTTTTGGGAGAGCATTAAGGAAATAGAGTTTTTATATTTTATTTTCGTCCACTCACTCTAACAGTTTTTAAATGTTTCTCCCCTGGGCCTTTCGTTTTTAAATGCCCAGTGATGCAGGGTTCTTGAGAGGAGGTCGAGCGCGTACGAGAGTCGAGGCATAGTCGATCATCTCCGTTGCTGCTTGAAATTCTTTGGGTAATCATCTCTATAGACTGCTCTGACTAACCCGGTTTAGTTAGTTGTGTAGGAAGGGTTGGCCATTTCAAGGGAGTTGCGGTAAGAAGTTCCCTTGAGGTGGTCCCCGCAGGATTTACTTCGGGTTAAAGGGGTTTAACCCGGGGTGGGTCCTGTCAATGGTATCAGAGCATTAGGTTATCGTTCCTGTTACTACCTCATATACTTGGTATCACTTAGTGTCTATAGAGTGATGGTCCGACCGCGGCGGATCCATCGGCATTTTATGCTTGGACGCTTAGTGTTTATTGAGGATATGAGTTAGTACTTCCTGATTGAGATATGGACCGAGTGGTCCTATAAACGATCGAATCTTCAAGACTATGCCTCAGTACGCGCGACCTCATAGAGAGTTCCTGTAAGGAACAAGGTAAGCTCGTTACGTATTTATGTTTTTGTATTCCCCATTGATTTATGAGATTTGAGTTGGGGATCGAGCTGTAAACTCACGTTGTTTAACGTTTGAGCTTTACGTGTGAGTACTCGGTGGTGAAACGATTAACTCACACCTGGGAGGCTGTCATGGTCGTTGACAGGGATGCTGTAGAAGCCTAAGACAAGGCTTGGGTGTTCGTGTTATGAGGCTCTTAGCAGTGAAGAGTCGTACGAGTTACTGAAAGATGTTGCATCCTGTGATGGAAAAAGGAGCTGAAGTCGCCTAGCGCGATTATTCTGAGGGGATGAATATTAAGATTTGACGATTGCCACGATTTTGTTGAGGTTCGTCATTAGTGTGGTTTCAGAGAAACCAACGGACATATGAAAGTGGAATGACTCAAGGAAAGTTGAGTGGGGTTATTTTGTGATCAATGGACTTTTTCTAGTGACGAGTCCATGATGTGACACTGTTGAAGAATGTTAAGGAAGTAAAGGCTGTTTTGATCACTTGATGCTTTATGGGACAGCCACTAGAACTAATGGCGTGGGTCAGCTTTGGTGCTGACATTATTGTCGACAGCTACGACTAGATCTTCTTAGCTCCAGCCACCCATGTTTGGGGTACTAGAAATATTCGAATCGTTAGCGAGTCCAAGCGTGATTTGAATTATAGGTGACAATGGTCATTTGGCCATTTATCGTGGAGGCAAGAATTAAATCGTGTCACCAGATCTTGGGACTCATGTCAACCATAAGGTGAGTTATCCACCTGCGGTCAAAGTGTTGTAATTAGTACACCAGTGGAGGAGTCTCCAGGTTGGCTGTATTAGAGATCGATTTTCAGATCGAGAAAGCGTTACTTGTGGTAATTAAAGTTAAGTGGTTCCGGAATTTTAAGGAACATGTTGGAAGTGGCAACAAGCCACCGGGTCTCGGACCAAGGGTGCTTGGGGTACCGGAGATAGTGATACGAGCCTTGATGGACTTGGTATTGTTGTGGTGTAGGAACCGGTAGTTGTGCAAACGGCACTGTTTGACGGCTGAAGATGTACATGGGTATACCCCACATGAGCACGTGTACCCACCTGTGTAGGGAAGTGGTAAAGTTGAAATTTGGGTAGCACATGCTGGAAGGCATAATTATTGTGTGCAGTTGTGTGTGGTCAAAATGACACCAGATAAGTGACTAAGGCTGGTGATGACATCATTTTAAGAATGTGTCATAAGAGTTCCATTTATTGAGAACGGAGATTAAGGATATTCGGGTAGAAGTTTCTGTGCAAACGTCCAGTAGATGGCCTAACCATTTAGGTATATGTCGGAGGTGGGTCATTCATAGTCGTTCCGACTCTTATGATGGTTAGCGAGATTATTCTATGTGGTCAGTAAGTGGTTGATTGCCTGCTGAGTTAAATGCACGGAAAAGGTGAAGTGACAGCAGTTGGGCAAGGTCTACTGAATCTTTGAATATGAGTGAGAATGTTAGTAGATGGTCAAGCTTGAACCTGCAACCCAAGTCATTTGTTATGACACTTGGTTTCTGTGAGGACGATTAACTGAGCTTGATGACATGGGAATTTGTGCACCCACTGGCTGTGGACTAATTAAATATTGTAATCGAAGGTGTACTTAGACGTGTTTGGAGTTCATAAGTTACATCCACTGCAGAGACAGGAAATATTCTCAATTTGGTCTGGGAAATTGAATTTTGGTGTACATAATGAAATCCTGAGAGGATTAAACTACTGTTGGCATTGCTATGGTCATTGGTCATTTGAGTAGTGACCCTACTTGTTAGGAATTATTGACCTAACGACAGTTCTTGGCGCCACGAGTGTAAAGTGGTAGCAAGAAAGATCATTGGAGGTGACTTGCTAAATTGTCAACATTTCGGCGAGTATGAAATGCAGTGACACTAAATTTCATGTAGATGTCTGATCTAGTTAAATGTCCAAAGTTGCTGGTTATTACCGGACGATGTGGTAATGGAGGCATCTGGGAATGGAATAACCCTGTTGAGCGGGTAAGGCTCTGGGAGTCATTTAATGGTAAGTTTATCCCAGATTGTGATGCGGATATTGTTTAATAGACGCACAGTTATGGTTGAAGTGCAAGTTCTGCACTATGCGTCATTCCAGGTTAAAGTAAGAGATGGGGAGGTCAGTGGTACCTCACCTATGAGTTGTACGGTGAGGTATTACCGTGGTAAAGTACGTTGTAGTTCCACGAGGCGACAATTGAGCAAGCGATTTTATGGTTGGCTTGTGAGTAAAAAGGTCCGGATTTGTGTGGTCAGAATAGTTACGTGAGCAGTGTGTAGCCTGACAATTTGTCTTCATGCGAGGAGTAAGTATTGTGGGATCTCGATGTCTGGAGACTTGTATTTCCCTGATTTAAAGGCTATGGTTTTGGATTTACGCAAAAGAATTCATGGTAGTTCGCGTCCTGTGTGTGTCAGTGGTTTGAGTAATGATAGAGTAAGGGAAGACAATTACTCTACAACAGGACAACTTGACAGAATGGTTTCTAGAAAGCGTAAACCAGATCAGGAAGCCTGGTTCAAATGAGGTGATGGTTCGTGTAACACAAGTCGTCGTGGTTTTCTCACGGGCTTGTTGTCATGGGTGTTGACCCCACGTTATATTGTGTTACCAGAGGATTTAAATCCATTAGTGACATCGGACCCTACTCCTCAGGTGTGGTAATCATTTCCTGTATAGGGAATGTGTGAGCTGATATTTAAGGTTCCACGAAAGAATACGAGTATCTTTGAAGGAATTTTTACCCGCGATAAGCGAGGGGTGATGGGATCAGAATTAGTATTAGCAGTTTTGTGACGACGTCACTGGTGGGTGATAAGAATATTTGGTTGTGTTTGGTAGACATTGGAGAGCAATATTAGTATTTTAAGTGGTACTATTCCTCACTGTATTGGACTTTGAGTATAGAAATTTCGAGGACGAAATTTTTATAAGGTGGGGAGAATTGTCACGCCCCGAATCTTTTAGAGTTAATAAAAGTTACCTTTTCACAGAGGTTTACGAGTTACCGAGGATTGAAATTGCGATCGGTAATTCGATAAGTTATCGCTCGAGTTAATTTTTGAGATTTTAAAAGTATTCCAAATACCTGAATTGATGACTCGATGTTGTAGTACGTGTCAACACGAGTCTCCCGGTATTTCCGGAATATTTTTCGGAGCTTCGGTTTATTTTCTATGAATTTTCGAAGTTTCCGGTAACTTTTAATTATCAATCCGGTAAATCAGTTTTACCATTTACCCTTTTACTTTTTACCTTCTTTTAATCTGGACCGTCAGATCTTTCTAAGATCTGATCTGAGCCGTTGATCTTTCTATAAAAAGGGTAGAGAGGTTTGACCCGAGTCAAACACCCAACTCGGCGTTGACCCGAGCCAAACTCTTTCTCTCTCCCTCCGTTCGGTCTTCAGCTCCGCCGCCCTTCACTGCCGCGTCCGGCCGACCCACACCGGCGCGCTATCACCGAAATGTTTCTCTTTCCCCCTATTACTAAACCCCCAAACCAATTTCTCCAATAAACCCAAGACAAGGGAGATCGGCCGAGGTGAAGCACGGCTGTGCTCGTCGGAGATGGGCCAGCTCAGGCGTTCTGCTTGATTCGTCATTGGTAGGTCTTCTTCGCCTCATCATTCTCTTAACTCTCTTGGCTTGGGGGGGTTCAATTTTGAACCTTAGTATAAACTGTCCTAATTCTGTTCCTCTGCATTGTTCCGGTGTGGCGCCGACGACGAAGCTTTGAGCTTCAGGCTGACTTCTGGAGCTCAGCTGAAGCTATCAATTGAGGTTGGAGGTCGAGTTGAGTTGGCTTGGCAGCTGGAGGAGTTGCACTGTGGCGACTGCTGGGTTGCACGAAGGTGAGGCTTCGGGGATAAGTGGGGAAGTTCTGTCTTTGAGCTTTGAAGTTGTTTTGGGAGGATTATTCTGGTAGAGTTTATTGAGTTTGTTTGAGATTGGAGGATTTGATGAATTTGGGTTTTCTGCTCCATGCAGGTCTAGTGTAAGTTTTACTGATGTTGGAATAAGCTTCTGTCCTTCAATTATTTTGGACGAGGAGTAGCATCTGGTTCATGGAATTAGAGGTTTACAGGTGAGTTAGAACTAGGTTGTTGTTGTTGTGATAGTTGTTGTGGTGCTCTATTACTGAATTGGAGTTGTGTTGTTTTGTGCATGTGGTCGATAACTTGGTGACGAAGGAAACGGGGAGGTGATGGCGAAATTCCGGCAAGTCACCGGAAACCGGAGAAGATTCCGGTGATACGATAAAACCGGCTGAATGCCGAAGAGGTAGGAGTTGAT
The DNA here is from genome assembly GCA_951800085.1 of Comarum palustre. NCBI lineage: Eukaryota > Viridiplantae > Streptophyta > Magnoliopsida > Rosales > Rosaceae > Comarum > Comarum palustre. The sequence continues at coordinate 334,705 of OX637572.1, read as the reverse complement.
TCTTTCAATAACCTAATTGTCGTAAAGTTTCCGTAAATTAAAGAATTGGATTATTTACGGTTAATTGGACGTAAGTAGGAAGTTTCCATTTTGGGAAACTTGCCATTCTAAAGAAGACTTACCAATTTAGGAAACTTTCTATTTTGGGAAACTTTCCCTTTTTAGAATGTTTCCATTTATGAGAAAATGATAAATCGGTAAATCGACTCGAGGTTAAATATATTGGTTAATATGACACGTTAGGTGTCCATAGTAATTCAACGAATTAATACGTGACACCCTAACGTCAAGTTAAAAGTAATAAAGGAAAGTTCGGAAGCTGAGTCGGACTTTCGGTAAATTGAAAAGGAGTCGATGACCGGGAAAGAAAGTTAAAAAGGTTAAAGTGCCATAAAACGGAACTTGGTCAACATGTGGTCAAATAAGAATTTCCTGGTCAAACTAGGAAAAGATCAAGTCAACCGTGATTGACTAATTTGATGATTTGTTGTACAGTCTCTGGTCGGACGTGAGACGGACTCGACTACGCGGGTAGTTCGAGGGTGTCGCTCGAGGAGCTTTCCGAGCGGAAAGGTCGCAATAGTACTGTGAGTGGACATATTATTTTAATGAAATGCATGCCTTATTTATTGAGTAAATTGCATGGTTTTTATGATGGTTTTCGAGAATTATATCTTTCTCGGGTTCTTGAACGTTTTTATATGGATAAAGTTTAGCGGGAGCCTCGGTTAAAGATTTTTACTATGGTTTGATATATTGACACTTATGCATGAAGTATTTACATTATTACTCAATTTTCTATTTCTCCCGAAAATGGTTATAGACGGTGATGGCCGTCCTTCGAATGGATTTGAACCCGAGACTTCGTTGGAAATTGGTTTTATGCATATATGACAAGGAATTGTTTTACGTATTTGTTTTGGGAAGAGAATTTGATTATTGGCTTGTTATGAATTTTTATTTTAAGGGTTGACCAACAAATATGCTAGTTAGAGTAGCGTGAGGGCGCTACTAGAGCTCTTAGCTCCGACCCTAGCCTGAGAGGTCAGGCAAACTACGTAGTGCACTATGAGGGTTGACCATTTCCACTTTATCTAGAGCTCTTAGCTCCGACCCTGGTCTGAGAGGTCAGACAAGCCTGAGAGGTCAGGTTGACATTATAAGGGTTGACCGTTATCCCATATTCTAGAGCTCTTAGCTCCGACCCTGGTCTGAGAGGTCAGACAAGCCTGAGAGGTCAGGTTGATATTATAAGGGTTGACCGTATTATTTTATCTAGCTAGCATAGCGTAGCGTGAGGGCGCTACTAGAGCTCTTAGCTCCGACCCTAGTCTGAGAGGTCAGACTTATTATTATTGTGAACATTTCTCTTCCCATATTCCTTGCTGGTTTATCTTATCATGCATTTGCGGAAATTTAGTAATTGTGGGCATGCATAAATGTTATTTGAATCTTTAAAGTTTTGGGAGAGCATTAAGGAAATAGAGTTTTTATATTTTATTTTCGTCCACTCACTCTAACAGTTTTTAAATGTTTCTCCCCTGGGCCTTTCGTTTTTAAATGCCCAGTGATGCAGGGTTCTTGAGAGGAGGTCGAGCGCGTACGAGAGTCGAGGCATAGTCGATCATCTCCGTTGCTGCTTGAAATTCTTTGGGTAATCATCTCTATAGACTGCTCTGACTAACCCGGTTTAGTTAGTTGTGTAGGAAGGGTTGGCCATTTCAAGGGAGTTGCGGTAAGAAGTTCCCTTGAGGTGGTCCCCGCAGGATTTACTTCGGGTTAAAGGGGTTTAACCCGGGGTGGGTCCTGTCAATGGTATCAGAGCATTAGGTTATCGTTCCTGTTACTACCTCATATACTTGGTATCACTTAGTGTCTATAGAGTGATGGTCCGACCGCGGCGGATCCATCGGCATTTTATGCTTGGACGCTTAGTGTTTATTGAGGATATGAGTTAGTACTTCCTGATTGAGATATGGACCGAGTGGTCCTATAAACGATCGAATCTTCAAGACTATGCCTCAGTACGCGCGACCTCATAGAGAGTTCCTGTAAGGAACAAGGTAAGCTCGTTACGTATTTATGTTTTTGTATTCCCCATTGATTTATGAGATTTGAGTTGGGGATCGAGCTGTAAACTCACGTTGTTTAACGTTTGAGCTTTACGTGTGAGTACTCAGTGGTGAAACGATTAACTCACACCTGGGAGGCTGTCATGGTCGTTGACAGGGATGCTGTAGAAGCCTAAGACAAGGCTTGGGTGTTCGTGTTATGAGGCTCTTAGCAGTGAAGAGTCGTACGAGTTACTGAAAGATGTTGCATCCTGTGATGGAAAAAGGAGCTGAAGTCGCCTAGCGCGATTATTCTGAGGGGATGAATATTAAGATTTGACGATTGCCACGATTTTGTTGAGGTTCGTCATTAGTGTGGTTTCAGAGAAACCAACGGACATATGAAAGTGGAATGACTCAAGGAAAGTTGAGTGGGGTTATTTTGTGATCAATGGACTTTTTCTAGTGACGAGTCCATGATGTGACACTGTTGAAGAATGTTAAGGAAGTAAAGGCTGTTTTGATCACTTGATGCTTTATGGGACAGCCACTAGAACTAATGGCGTGGGTCAGCTTTGGTGCTGACATTATTGTCGACAGCTACGACTAGATCTTCTTAGCTCCAGCCACCCATGTTTGGGGTACTAGAAATATTCGAATCGTTAGCGAGTCCAAGCGTGATTTGAATTATAGGTGACAATGGTCATTTGGCCATTTATCGTGGAGGCAAGAATTAAATCGTGTCACCAGATCTTGGGACTCATGTCAACCATAAGGTGAGTTATCCACCTGCGGTCAAAGTGTTGTAATTAGTACACCAGTGGAGGAGTCTCCAGGTTGGCTGTATTAGAGATCGATTTTCAGATCGAGAAAGCGTTACTTGTGGTAATTAAAGTTAAGTGGTTCCGGAATTTTAAGGAACATGTTGGAAGTGGCAACAAGCCACCGGGTCTCGGACCAAGGGTGCTTGGGGTACCGGAGATAGTGATACGAGCCTTGATGGACTTGGTATTGTTGTGGTGTAGGAACCGGTAGTTGTGCAAACGGCACTGTTTGACGGCTGAAGATGTACATGGGTATACCCCACATGAGCACGTGTACCCACCTGTGTAGGGAAGTGGTAAAGTTGAAATTTGGGTAGCACATGCTGGAAGGCATAATTATTGTGTGCAGTTGTGTGTGGTCAAAATGACACCAGATAAGTGACTAAGGCTGGTGATGACATCATTTTAAGAATGTGTCATAAGAGTTCCATTTATTGAGAACGGAGATTAAGGATATTCGGGTAGAAGTTTCTGTGCAAACGTCCAGTAGATGGCCTAACCATTTAGGTATATGTCGGAGGTGGGTCATTCATAGTCGTTCCGACTCTTATGATGGTTAGCGAGATTATTCTATGTGGTCAGTAAGTGGTTGATTGCCTGCTGAGTTAAATGCACGGAAAAGGTGAAGTGACAGCAGTTGGGCAAGGTCTACTGAATCTTTGAATATGAGTGAGAATGTTAGTAGATGGTCAAGCTTGAACCTGCAACCCAAGTCATTTGTTATGACACTTGGTTTCTGTGAGGACGATTAACTGAGCTTGATGACATGGGAATTTGTGCACCCACTGGCTGTGGACTAATTAAATATTGTAATCGAAGGTGTACTTAGACGTGTTTGGAGTTCATAAGTTACATCCACTGCAGAGACAGGAAATATTCTCAATTTGGTCTGGGAAATTGAATTTTGGTGTACATAATGAAATCCTGAGAGGATTAAACTACTGTTGGCATTGCTATGGTCATTGGTCATTTGAGTAGTGACCCTACTTGTTAGGAATTATTGACCTAACGACAGTTCTTGGCGCCACGAGTGTAAAGTGGTAGCAAGAAAGATCATTGGAGGTGACTTGCTAAATTGTCAACATTTCGGCGAGTATGAAATGCAGTGACACTAAATTTCATGTAGATGTCTGATCTAGTTAAATGTCCAAAGTTGCTGGTTATTACCGGACGATGTGGTAATGGAGGCATCTGGGAATGGAATAACCCTGTTGAGCGGGTAAGGCTCTGGGAGTCATTTAATGGTAAGTTTATCCCAGATTGTGATGCGGATATTGTTTAATAGACGCACAGTTATGGTTGAAGTGCAAGTTCTGCACTATGCGTCATTCCAGGTTAAAGTAAGAGATGGGGAGGTCAGTGGTACCTCACCTATGAGTTGTACGGTGAGGTATTACCGTGGTAAAGTACGTTGTAGTTCCACGAGGCGACAATTGAGCAAGCGATTTTATGGTTGGCTTGTGAGTAAAAAGGTCCGGATTTGTGTGGTCAGAATAGTTACGTGAGCAGTGTGTAGCCTGACAATTTGTCTTCATGCGAGGAGTAAGTATTGTGGGATCTCGATGTCTGGAGACTTGTATTTCCCTGATTTAAAGGCTATGGTTTTGGATTTACGCAAAAGAATTCATGGTAGTTCGCGTCCTGTGTGTGTCAGTGGTTTGAGTAATGATAGAGTAAGGGAAGACAATTACTCTACAACAGGACAACTTGACAGAATGGTTTCTAGAAAGCGTAAACCAGATCAGGAAGCCTGGTTCAAATGAGGTGATGGTTCGTGTAACACAAGTCGTCGTGGTTTTCTCACGGGCTTGTTGTCATGGGTGTTGACCCCACGTTATATTGTGTTACCAGAGGATTTAAATCCATTAGTGACATCGGACCCTACTCCTCAGGTGTGGTAATCATTTCCTGTATAGGGAATGTGTGAGCTGATATTTAAGGTTCCACGAAAGAATACGAGTATCTTTGAAGGAATTTTTACCCGCGATAAGCGAGGGGTGATGGGATCAGAATTAGTATTAGCAGTTTTGTGACGACGTCACTGGTGGGTGATAAGAATATTTGGTTGTGTTTGGTAGACATTGGAGAGCAATATTAGTATTTTAAGTGGTACTATTCCTCACTGTATTGGACTTTGAGTATAGAAATTTCGAGGACGAAATTTTTATAAGGTGGGGAGAATTGTCACGCCCCGAATCTTTTAGAGTTAATAAAAGTTACCTTTTCACAGAGGTTTACGAGTTACCGAGGATTGAAATTGCGATCGGTAATTCGATAAGTTATCGCTCGAGTTAATTTTTGAGATTTTAAAAGTATTCCAAATACCTGAATTGATGACTCGATGTTGTAGTACGTGTCAACACGAGTCTCCCGGTATTTCCGGAATATTTTTCGGAGCTTCGGTTTATTTTCTATGAATTTTCGAAGTTTCCGGTAACTTTTAATTATCAATCCGGTAAATCAGTTTTACCATTTACCCTTTTACTTTTTACCTTCTTTTAATCTGGACCGTCAGATCTTTCTAAGATCTGATCTGAGCCGTTGATCTTTCTATAAAAAGGGTAGAGAGGTTTGACCCGAGTCAAACACCCAACTCGGCGTTGACCCGAGCCAAACTCTTTCTCTCTCCCTCCGTTCGGTCTTCAGCTCCGCCGCCCTTCACTGCCGCGTCCGGCCGACCCACACCGGCGCGCTATCACCGAAATGTTTCTCTTTCCCCCTATTACTAAACCCCCAAACCAATTTCTCCAATAAACCCAAGACAAGGGAGATCGGCCGAGGTGAAGCACGGCTGTGCTCGTCGGAGATGGGCCAGCTCAGGCGTTCTGCTTGATTCGTCATTGGTAGGTCTTCTTCGCCTCATCATTCTCTTAACTCTCTTGGCTTGGGGGGGTTCAATTTTGAACCTTAGTATAAACTGTCCTAATTCTGTTCCTCTGCATTGTTCCGGTGTGGCGCCGACGACGAAGCTTTGAGCTTCAGGCTGACTTCTGGAGCTCAGCTGAAGCTATCAATTGAGGTTGGAGGTCGAGTTGAGTTGGCTTGGCAGCTGGAGGAGTTGCACTGTGGCGACTGCTGGGTTGCACGAAGGTGAGGCTTCGGGGATAAGTGGGGAAGTTCTGTCTTTGAGCTTTGAAGTTGTTTTGGGAGGATTATTCTGGTAGAGTTTATTGAGTTTGTTTGAGATTGGAGGATTTGATGAATTTGGGTTTTCTGCTCCATGCAGGTCTAGTGTAAGTTTTACTGATGTTGGAATAAGCTTCTGTCCTTCAATTATTTTGGACGAGGAGTAGCATCTGGTTCATGGAATTAGAGGTTTACAGGTGAGTTAGAACTAGGTTGTTGTTGTTGTGATAGTTGTTGTGGTGCTCTATTACTGAATTGGAGTTGTGTTGTTTTGTGCATGTGGTCGATAACTTGGTGACGAAGGAAACGGGGAGGTGATGGCGAAATTCCGGCAAGTCACCGGAAACCGGAGAAGATTCCGGTGATACGATAAAACCGGCTGAATGCCGAAGAGGTAGGAGTTGATTCTTTCAATAACCTAATTGTCGTAAAGTTTCCGTAAATTAAAGAATTGGATTATTTACGGTTAATTGGACGTAAGTAGGAAGTTTCCATTTTGGGAAACTTGCCATTCTAAAGAAGACTTACCAATTTAGGAAACTTTCTATTTTGGGAAACTTTCCCTTTTTAGAATGTTTCCATTTATGAGAAAATGATAAATCGGTAAATCGACTCGAGGTTAAATATATTGGTTAATATGACACGTTAGGTGTCCATAGTAATTCAACGAATTAATACGTGACACCCTAACGTCAAGTTAAAAGTAATAAAGGAAAGTTCGGAAGCTGAGTCGGACTTTCGGTAAATTGAAAAGGAGTCGATGACCGGGAAAGAAAGTTAAAAAGGTTAAAGTGCCATAAAACGGAACTTGGTCAACATGTGGTCAAATAAGAATTTCCTGGTCAAACTAGGAAAAGATCAAGTCAACCGTGATTGACTAATTTGATGATTTGTTGTACAGTCTCTGGTCGGACGTGAGACGGACTCGACTACGCGGGTAGTTCGAGGGTGTCGCTCGAGGAGCTTTCCGAGCGGAAAGGTCGCAATAGTACTGTGAGTGGACATATTATTTTAATGAAATGCATGCCTTATTTATTGAGTAAATTGCATGGTTTTTATGATGGTTTTCGAGAATTATATCTTTCTCGGGTTCTTGAACGTTTTTATATGGATAAAGTTTAGCGGGAGCCTCGGTTAAAGATTTTTACTATGGTTTGATATATTGACACTTATGCATGAAGTATTTACATTATTACTCAATTTTCTATTTCTCCCGAAAATGGTTATAGACGGTGATGGCCGTCCTTCGAATGGATTTGAACCCGAGACTTCGTTGGAAATTGGTTTTATGCATATATGACAAGGAATTGTTTTACGTATTTGTTTTGGGAAGAGAATTTGATTATTGGCTTGTTATGAATTTTTATTTTAAGGGTTGACCAACAAATATGCTAGTTAGAGTAGCGTGAGGGCGCTACTAGAGCTCTTAGCTCCGACCCTAGCCTGAGAGGTCAGGCAAACTACGTAGTGCACTATGAGGGTTGACCATTTCCACTTTATCTAGAGCTCTTAGCTCCGACCCTGGTCTGAGAGGTCAGACAAGCCTGAGAGGTCAGGTTGACATTATAAGGGTTGACCGTTATCCCATATTCTAGAGCTCTTAGCTCCGACCCTGGTCTGAGAGGTCAGACAAGCCTGAGAGGTCAGGTTGATATTATAAGGGTTGACCGTATTATTTTATCTAGCTAGCATAGCGTAGCGTGAGGGCGCTACTAGAGCTCTTAGCTCCGACCCTAGTCTGAGAGGTCAGACTTATTATTATTGTGAACATTTCTCTTCCCATATTCCTTGCTGGTTTATCTTATCATGCATTTGCGGAAATTTAGTAATTGTGGGCATGCATAAATGTTATTTGAATCTTTAAAGTTTTGGGAGAGCATTAAGGAAATAGAGTTTTTATATTTCATTTTCGTCCACTCACTCTAACAGTTTTTAAATGTTTCTCCCCTGGGCCTTTCGTTTTTAAATGCCCAGTGATGCAGGGTTCTTGAGAGGAGGTCGAGCGCGTACGAGAGTCGAGGCATAGTCGATCATCTCCGTTGCTGCTTGAAATTCTTTGGGTAATCATCTCTATAGACTGCTCTGACTAACCCGGTTTAGTTAGTTGTGTAGGAAGGGTTGGCCATTTCAAGGGAGTTGCGGTAAGAAGTTCCCTTGAGGTGGTCCCCGCAGGATTTACTTCGGGTTAAAGGGGTTTAACCCGGGGTGGGTCCTGTCATGATTAGAGTTTGGAATCATATCTCCCATGATTTGCAAATTTCAGATATCAAGTTTTTGGAGTTCGGAAGTAGCAAAAACGATTTCGATGATGGTAGTGAATTTCTGGGTTTCAATTCAATTCAGGGTTTTTTTTCGATACCTATAGTCTTTAGATTACTTTCCTATCGTGTGCGTCTGATACAATGCCAGGTTTTTCCCCCACCATGTGGTATCTTTCAAAGTAAGCACATACTATAGTTAAAATAATCCAGTTAGAGTTGCAAAGATTGATGGAAGATGATACGGCGGAGGATCAGTATAAATCTTCTTTTATCATGTCAACTGCGTAGCGATATTAAGGCTCACTGTGCTGATTGTGCTTGTTTACTACGAGTAAATAAGCGAATGGCCATGAGGAAAACAGATAATTATTCTTGGTCGGGAAAGCATTCACTTTCTGATGGAGGAGAATGGGAATCCATTATGAACTTGAGAATGAGAATTTGTTAAAACGAAGATGTATTGCGTTTGAAACTGTCTCATGACTGGCACCTAACTTGAGATGCTTAACATAAAATGGTCACGACGTTCGTAGTTACTGCTAAAGATATAAATAAAATAACTAGTTGCTGCTTTGGGATGATCGAGTGTGAGTAGCAACTATCAAGTATGTTATAGGGATGAGCTAGCCCAGCTTCATACTTTGGTCAGTGATCAGAGCTAAGCTAGAAAGGTCACATTCACTTTCTGATAAACTTCTAATTTCTGATCAGTGTTCCGAAAAGAAAAGGGTAAAAGAAAACAAAGAAGTTGCAAAAGTAGCTTGCTATTTGTCTTGAGTTATGATTAAAAAGAAGAAGAGGTGGGATGAGAGGTCGAGTTGGCGTCTTGACAGTTTTGAGATGAAAATATGAAACTTTTGAAACATTATAATATTTGAAATAAAAATAAATAAATTAATCATATAAAGTCATTAAAAATATATTCATACATTTAAAATTTAAATTAGATAGCCACGTCACAACACATAACGCTTAAATTTGAAATAGGACAAAAACACATTAAAAAAAATCATTCATCCATTTCATTATCTTTCCTCTTCATCACTAAGACCCTTTTGATTGGTGATAAATCATAATACGAAATGAGAATTCATTTCATTTTCATCAGATTGTCGTATTTGGTTATGTCATTAATTTTTAAAATAAATCAAACTAAATGAGTTAACTAGAGTACAATTTCATAAAACTAAATGGTTTGGCTCCGTTTGGCTCGTGTTTGGTTATGTCATTTTCGCCTCGAGACTCGCTACTACCTCATTTAAACAGAGGTCTTGAGCATATCAAAGTTACCATCCAGTTGCCCTTTAATTGTTGAGATTACCCAGATCATGTATGTAATTCAATGAATCTCTAGCCTCCACAGTTCTGAGGAAGCACACCAACTCCAAAGCCACTTTGTGTGATCCGAGAGGCATATATAATGTGTGTGCACTGAAAGTACAAGGATAAAAGCAAAAAAAAGGACCTAACGGGAGTCAAACCCAGGTCGCTGGATTCAAAGTCAAAAGTGCTAACCACTACACCATAGAACCCATTGTGTTTTCTACAGCATTAAAATTAATTTAATCGTTGTATCACTAATTTCATGGCTAGTGCATTGTCACTTCACTTCATCTTTATTGGAGAAGTCATCTCTGCTTATTCAACTAGACCGATTGCCTAAATAGGACTAAAATTTCAGAGTTCCCTTGAGATGCAAGTTTGCAACAAGTGATGATCAGACAGAAATGCTGCAAAAAGAGCAGAGAGATACATATACCTAATGCCTCTTAGTTTAAGTTGAGTTAGGTTGCCATGGCCAGGTTACTAGATTATGATGCGTGTCTCCTAAACTAAATTATTCTGTTTCTCGCAGTTTATAATAATCAGTCTAACGAGGGATATTTGATTCGGCAAATATGTAAGCCAGACACACATGGGTTGTCCAAATACCAATGTTCAAATTGCGTCAATTTTGCTGGGAAAACCTGCAACATCCATCATTTTGATCACGGGGGCGAATCTCTAACTGTGATTACGTACATTACTCATATATGTCACTCACTGTAATTATTTACCAGATCTAAATCCATCCTTGTGATCTTACAATTGATATCATTCTTGTTCCCATGTTCACAGCACAAACTCCATGAAGCAAGCATTCTCTAAGAACGGAAAGGCTTAGCTTGTGCCAGCAGGTTTTGTATTTACCCTTTGATTTGCTTTCACCAACTGTTAAACTTGTCTCATGAGCTTCATAAACTAATATATACCGGTGTGATACGCATATACAATGTATCCATTTGCAATGATTCTTGTTTGTGTATGCATCGCATATGAAGAATATATGGTTGTCCTTACATTAACGACGACGATAAGTTGTCTAGAACTCCGCCTGCGAAGTCCACCTAATGAAATTACAAGTCCTCCTACCGTGCTTGGTAAAAGTAAAACAAGATTGATGAACACCTCTCTAAGGTACTGATTCTTGTAACTAAATTGATCTGATTCAATGTATACCAAAACCGGCCTAAATTCACTCTACAAATTAGGCTAAAACCAAGTCACGTATTTTATTGTCTGTCAAACAATGTTCTCATTTATGGAATGAGAAGTGTTGTGTTAGAGAGAATAAGAAAAAGTAGTGGACAACCAAAGAAAAGAAAAAAAAATAGCATTAGGTGTTTGTCATAAAAGGCTTACGAGTTACGATAAGAGATAGTCTCGTTTAATTTTATACTAATTACATATCTAACTTGCAACTCAACGAGTTAAATTGTATCGATTTTTATTTATTCACATTGAACACCAGTCATTCATCAAACACAAAATGAGATGTCATTCGGCCAACACAACATGAAGAAATCGAGCTGATGCTCACCAATCTATTCTAGTCTCGTTCTTTTGTTTAAATTTGAACTAAAACACACAAAATAAAGATGAAATAGGAGAATCTTAATATGTGATGTTTTACGTTAGAAATCTGTAGTCAAAAGAATTAAATTTCCAGATTTTGAAAAAAGTCACGAGTGTAATTACAACCCGAATGAATTGATGGAAAAAAAACCCAAAATCTCTCCGTAACAAAATCACAGAGAGAGGTGGAAAGAGGAGCAGCAACAGCCGCTAAATTAAAAAGGGCAAACTGTACACCGGGTTTCACCCACCACAACCACAGCAGCCGGTCCATCCCAAGCTCCCCCCCCAATCAAACCCCGCCACGTCAGCTGATCCTCACTGTAAAGCTACAGACACACACCAAGCGGCGATAGTCTTGGACGCTCTCTCTCTCCAACAATGAAGAAACCCTTGGCGTCTTCCCTCCTCCCCCAACCGTAACCACCTCAGCAGCTCGCCGGACCCGACCCGAGACTCCATCTAAGTATTGTTCTTTGTGTCAAAGTTCGCGTCTTTTGCTTCGATCTTATTGGGAGCTGAGAGAGGGAGAGCGATGTACGTGGTGCCACCGCCTCAGCGATCGGATCCGGGCGCCGGTGATTCCCGGGTCTACCAAACTTGGAAGGGCAGCAATGTAAGTTTTCTCAAAGATTTCGTTTTTATTTTTGTTTTTGTGTTTTGAGGGTTGGTAGGATTTCATCAACTATATATAACATGTCTTATTTACTAATTGTTATGTTTTGCTGATTGTGATATTGTTATTGTTTTGACTATGAAAACTTTATGACATTTTTGCCTGTAATTGAAAACAAGACAAGAAATTGGAGTATCAGTTATGAACATAAGGGATTAAGCTTTGCTTGATTTTGAAGATGAAGCATTTAGTTTTCGGATGGTGTTTATGCGATTTGCGCCTTACATTTTGTCTTGTTTTTGGTTTGTTTGCAGATATTTTTTCTCCAGGGGAGATTTATATTTGGACCAGATGTAAGATCATTGGGGCTGACCATACTACTAATTGTTGCTCCTGTCACTATTTTCTGCGTCTTTGTTGCGAGAAGGTTGATGGATCATTATTCAAATCACTTGGGAGTATTGATAATGGCTGTCGCAGTTGTATTCACAGTTTATGTGAGTTCCCTCATCTCTAGTTCACTTGTTGTATTATATGTATTCACATTGGACTGGACTGTGGGACAATATGTTGATATATGGCTGTTCCCGCTCTTATCACCTTCTTTGTGGCAATAGGGTGTAGAGCTTCTTTGCTTCTTAAGTCATATATACATAAAAATTGTCACCTCTAGTAGGGAGATTAGAGATGAGCACAGTATAATCTGGATGGCTGCACTTTTGATTAGATATGGCTCGGGTATAGGTTAAGATTTTGTTGTAGGCTCTACTAAGCTTCCAACAATTGACTCAAGTAAGTTATTGAATTTACTAGGGTAAATGATAATTAGTTAGGGCTATAGAGTTATAACAAGTTCTGCCTACTAAAACACCCTCATCATCTGTATTCTCCATGACTACATCTCTAGTACTAGGAGGAGGAGAAGGGGAGCAAAACAACAGATCACATTTCTTTAAACAATAGCTATAGAAAAGTTTGTGTTTGCTAAGTGCCTGAAATGATGACACATTGTTCTACTTTCAGGATTTAATGCTTCTCCTGCTTACCTCTGGAAGAGATCCTGGTATAATTCCCCGTAACACACATCCCCCGGAGCCAGAAGGCTTTGATGTGAGTACAGAAAGTGGGGCTGGACAAACTCCACAGTTACGCTTGCCTCGCATCAAAGAAGTAGAGGTGAACGGTATCCCTGTTAAGATCAAATACTGTGATACTTGTATGCTTTATAGACCCCCTCGGTGCTCCCACTGTTCAATATGCAACAACTGTGTGGAACGATTCGACCACCACTGTCCCTGGGTTGGGCAGTGTATCGGGCTGGTAAGTATACTCTTCATAATTTAGAATCACATCTTTTCCTCAATCGAGAATCAGGAACTCTTTGTTCTGCCGTATAATACAGACGTACTATGTGTGCATATTGTCTTACTAAAGTAAATATATACACTAATGTTCGTGTATCAAAGAATTCATGCATGTGAAAAATGCTAACTATAAGAGTGTACCAAACTACCAATCCACCTATTGTTGCAGAGACTAGATCTTAAATTGTTTAGTCACTGGCATACCAAGGTAACTCGAATGATGTGCCTGAGCCTGTCTGTTGAAAAAGATGTAGTATGATGAAAGTAGAAATTATGTTTCTTGATATTTGTCTGTCATTGCATATTCTGATTGAAATGATGGTTATTGAGTTTGAGTTTCTGCTGTGGTGTATTATCATGAGTTAACTTGCTGTATGAAACTTTGATAAATTGAAAGAAGTATCTGAACATTCACTAATCTACTTGCAGAGAAATTATCGATTCTTCTTCATGTTTGTCTTCTCCACAACCCTTCTTTGTATATACGTGTTTGCGTTCTGCTGGGTATATGTTCGGAGGATCATGGGAAGTGAGGACACAACAATTTGGAAAGCAATGATAAAAACTCCAGCCTCTATTGTTCTAATAGTTTACACTTTCATATCAATGTGGTTTGTTGGCGGCCTTACTGCCTTCCATTTATATCTAATCAGTACAAATCAGGTAAGATATTCCCATATTTAACATGTTGCAACCCTTTAGTGCATAATTTTTCTTTAAGATTCAGCTATAGGTATGAAAGAAAGCTTACATCTATGTGCATTGATTTGACAGACTACATACGAGAATTTTCGATATCGATATGATAGGCGAGCCAATCCATATAACAAGGGAGTTACTGACAATTTTAAGGAGTTATTTTGCACCAGCATTTCTGAGTCTAAGAATGACTTCAGGGAAAAGGTGCCAAGGGAACCTGTATTACCTCCTCGACCAGGTGGTGGTGGTTTTATGAGCCCAAATATGGGAAAAGCTGTGGATGACATAGAAATGGGAAGAAAAACAGTGTGGGGAGACATGGGTGCCGGGGGTGGTCATTTTGAAGGGCAACTCAACAGCAATGAACGCCATAATGTTAAGGATGGGGAACTAGGTGAAGTTTCCCCTGACATAAGGACTACAGTAGATGAGACTGTGGATCGTGCTGGAATACATCCCAGGCGATCCAGTTGGGGAAGGAAAAGTGGAAGTTGGGAGATGTCGCCTGAAGTTCTTGCTTTGGCAGCTAGAGTTGGGGAACCAAACCACATGGGTGGAAGTAGCAGCAGTGGCTTGGCAAATGAAAACCTACAGACATAAGACTAAGCCTATCAAAATGTGACAAAATCAGCAGCAGACTTATGAAATGGAGTATATGATCTCACGGCAGCATAGCATACTGATGGTTTAAGGTTGGTGCGCAGTCATTTGATTTCCACATTAATATTATGTCCAATATGGGGGAGCAGGGTCTTTGTAAGGGTGTGTTGGCTTGGGGATAGTATTACCAAGGAATTGTGTGTTGTATGAGTGAGCTTTCTTGTTTTTGTGTTGCATTTGTGGGATTAGCTAGTTCCTAATTGTATTGCAATTGTGGTGTTGCTGTTAATTTTTTACAGTGCTATAGTTCAGTTTGAATTCGGCGGTCTTAGTGTATCAAAACCAGTGGACAGGTTGCCGGAATAGGCAGTTTAAACCAGTCATTCCCAGACCCTATGGCTATAATATAAGTATACTGTTGACAAGCGTGATTCAAAAGATAATGAAAAGGTTAGCAGCAAAATCTTATGTGCTTACAGGGGAAGGCCAGCTCTAAGATTACAAGCATAATTATTTTACATTACTGATCGGAATCCTGGGCTGCACTATTTCTCTATATTGAAATTGAAATATTCTACGTTTTATGTATCGGCGTGCTCGATGCTTATATTTCTTTATTGAGGATTGACCATGCTTTGCCATTGCATCTATACTTGGTACTCATCACCAGCACCAGCACCAGCAGAGAACCAAGGAAGTACATCTTTTTATAAAAATAATAAAACTGGGCACAAAGACAATGGTAGGAGGGAGGGGGGAGGTCACTGTTACTGGCCTGCGGGTCACCCAATTCCCAGAAGGAAGGCTGGAACAGACAAGAGGCAAGGCAAGTACATTACAAGCATTCCATGACCTGCAACTGAGCTCTGCAGGGACTGTTGTGTAATTTGACCTTGTAGTGTCAGTGTGTCACAAACAAGCCCTACCCCCCTTCTTCTCCTATGACCATCACATGAAGAATACATGTCCCCCCTGGTTTTTTCTCGGTTTCTTGCTTCGGAAAATACAAAAATGTTGAAAAATAAAAAAGCTGGAGTTTGGGCTCAGGGTACACAGTGACCTCTCAGAGCTGCAACGGTAAAGATTTGAATCGGGTTAAAAACAGTACACAAACATATTTCCCCAACTGGGTTAAAATCTAAGTCTAAGAGATAACAGTGTAAGAAACCAAGCGCAATATTGGTAAAATACACAGATGAGAGGAGAAACCCAACAAGAGTAATTAAAGCAGCTTGCTAGTTAGTTAGTTGGCCTGGCTAGTTAGTACAGATTACCTTCAATTCAATTTTCCTTCTTTCTTTCTTTGTTTCTTCTCCAACTCTACACAGACACAAGTATTAACTCATTATTACTATTAGATGCTTTTGCTTTCTTCCAGAGACAAGTCTCCCTCCCAAGAATCTATTCTAAGTTTCTTGGCCAATGGAAGTCGCCAGCAGTCAGAAATCTGGTGATGCTAATTAAGGTGAGCTTCCTTGGTATATTCTTGTTTCTATTTCATGGTTTTGAGCTGTTGAGACTTAAGAGAGAGAGAGAGTTCATCATTTCAAAAGTTGAATGATGGGTTTTTCATTTTCTTTAGTACTGATGGAAATGTATGGTATGGATGCCCTTTCGTGGTGATCATGTAGATATTTGATGATACAATTGGGTGCTGCAACTATATTTGAAAGCCGACATGTTCAAGAACCAGCTGCAGGAGCTTGCACAGAGAAGCTGTTTCAACCTGCCTTCATATTCTTGCATCAGAGAAGGGCCAGATCATGCACCAAGATTCAAAGCCTCTGTTAACTTCAACGGTGAGATCTTCGAGAGCCCAAACTACTGCACCACACTGAGACAAGCAGAGCATTCTGCTGCTGAAGTAGCCCTCAATGTTCTTTCCACTAGAGGCCCTTCAAGGTCTTTAACTGCAAGAGTTCTTGTAAGTATCACTTGTACCTCTCTTTCACTAGCAAGCATTCTGGCTTCGATTTTGGTTATTTAAGACTGAATTTGTAATATGTTTATATGACGAAGGATGAAACTGGAATTTACAAAAACCTGCTTCAAGAAACTGCTCACAGAGCTGGGTTGAAGCTGCCTGTTTACACTACTGTGAGATCAGGGCCTGGCCATGTCCCAACTTTCACTTGTAGTGTAGAGCTTGCTGGCATGAATTTTAATGGAGAGGCAGCAAAAACCAAGAAGCAAGCTGAGAAGAATGCTGCAATTGCTGCCTGGTCTGCCTTGAAAAGAAGTACGTTTGTAGTAAATAGATTA
This sequence comes from Comarum palustre, assembly GCA_951800085.1. Lineage (NCBI taxonomy): Eukaryota > Viridiplantae > Streptophyta > Magnoliopsida > Rosales > Rosaceae > Comarum > Comarum palustre. The sequence continues at coordinate 318,007 of OX637572.1, read as the reverse complement.
TAGATGTATACTCTCTCATTATGTCTCATATACATTAGAAATCTAGCTAGATTACTAAAAATGTTTCTAATTGGCTGCAGATTTGGGGTCAGTGTCACTAATGACAAGCAATGAAGGAGAGAGTAGTGGTGATCAAGAACAGCAGGAGCAGGCAGTTGTGACAAGGCTGCTCTCAAATTTTAGAATCTCAAGTAAAGAAGACCATAGCAGACAGTTGAGGAGACCAGATCATCAAAGTCAAGCAAGAAGGCGAACTGTGAGGGGTGTTCATTATCAAAGTCATAGCCATGGTCATAGGGACAACAATGCCTCCACTTCCACCAACTCTTTAATACAGAATCTACAGCACTGGAGGCTCATAGATGAAATGTTAACGGATTTGGTTCCTCGAGCCTCTAGTACTTCACAGAAACAAAGCAGCTTTGCGTCTCTTCTTCCTCCACCGCCACCGCGAATGGAGTCCAAGATTTTGCCACCAACAGCTACACTGAACAACAAATCTGATACCTCCTACTACAACTCCAGTTATAATAGGGCTATTACTGTCCAAATGAGAGGTAGTAGTAGTAGATCACAGGTTGTTCCACCTCCATTGGAAGAGCACCAAAAGGATGAGGAAGAATGGACTGGTATGAAGTCAGATATCTTGATCAGTAAGAATCCCAATAGTGAAAAGGAAGTTCTTGGTCCTGGCCATAGTAACTATTTTTCAAATCCAAGCAGTCCTGCATTAGGTTCTAGTGGTGCGTTCAGCAGGCAATTTTCAATGTCACCAAATCCAATTAAAGCTCCAACTGATAGTGCAAGTTCAAGTTCAGGTTCCCTCCTGGGAAGAGGAAGCATGTACAGTCAAGGGTTCAATCCATATAGTCATAGGGTTGCCCCAGCAGTTCAAATAAGATCAGTGATTCCTGTTTGTGCAGCACCACCTGTAGCAGTGAGGCCCCCATCAGTAACTCCATCAAACCCAACATTACCGAGAATGAAAGAAAGTAGTAGTAACGGTACCAGTAGCAGTGGCGGTACTACTACTACTACTACTACTACTACTACTACTACTCGTACTAGTTCACATGCAACCAGCAGCAACAGCAGTCTTGAGTCTTGAAAGAGAGTGATGATTCTACTTTGAATTTGGAGGCAACCAGCATGATCAGCCAGCAGCTCAAAGTAATCAGCAAGTATAAAACTCAAGTGAGTTCAACTGGGCTAGCTAGCCAGAGTTGTGATGGGGGAGTTGAACTAGTTACAGAGAGAGAGAGAGAGAGAGAGAGAGAGAGAGAGAGAGAGAGAGAGAGTAGTTAGTAGAGTTAAGATTGATGATTACAATAGTTTGTGTTTGTTGTCATGCATGCATGTCGGTGATATCCATATGTTGTATGGAATCCAAGCTTGAATCGATCTATAAATTTCCCCAGCTAGCTAGCTCGATCTTACTGCATGTGGTATTGAATTAATTTTACTGTGGAGAGAGAGAGAGAGAGAGAGAGAGGCATTAATGAGATGTGGGAGAGAGTAGGTTGCAGAAGATAAGAGAAAGAGAAAGAGAAAGAGTAGTCAGAGGGGCAGATGGAAGCAATGAATGAATTGAATTGAAATGAAGGCCAGCAGAGAGTCTGAAATCATAGAGAGGAAGATAGAAAGAGTACTAAGCTAGTAGGGAGGGGAGGGATTAAGACAAGCAATTAATTTACCTTCACAAAACCATTTAATGCCTCTGCCTTCCACCATTAATGCTCCCCCAGTACTAGTAGCCCCCCGCTCTCTCCTCTTCTTCCTCCTCTTGCTATTCCAGCCCTAGAACACCACCTTCTTCAATTCTTGCCATGCTTTCCTTTTAAATGGATAATAGTCACCATCACACACACTCACTCTCTTCATCTTCTTGCCCTAGGGAAAATGTTGCTCCATCTTCTTTCCGTTGCGAAGTGCGAGCCATATGTATCCGGGCCTCCTGCATTATCATTTGACAGGATCCAATTCTTGCGCGCGGAGCTGAAAATAATTGAAAAGCTTACTCGGGCTAAAATATCAAGATGACACAACCAGGCCCAAATACTAAATGGTAATATATACCCCAGTAACAAGTGCATGCAATAGATAGAACAAAATGAAAAGGGCAAGATGTGTTTTTTATGGATTTGAACTATAATTAGCTAGGGTCACTCATCAACAGGAACCATTGATGAGATGCATATCTTCGCCGTTAGCCCCCGACTGAGTTCGATCTCCATGCACGCATGTAAGTAAAGAACCCAGTCGAAGCTTTAGCATAGATACCCCAATTAACGACGATAAGCAAAAGGAACAGAAAGTGCGGTGGTTGTTTTGCTTATCAAGAACATGGAAGAAACTTCTTGATTGTGATCGATATATGGTTAGGATGAAACCATAGGATATGCTATATCGATCTACGTCATTCATGTATATGTTCATATGAATATGACTGCTCGAATCTTATGGAGACAAAAAGAATTTAATCAAATCCAAAAAGAATTTAATCAAATCCAAGTTAGTGGATAGCTGATTCATGCCATGCGTGATCATGTATATATTTGTCCAGCCAATGCCGCAACACGAAGCTCTTTATTGGTTAACTAGTTGCTTTAGTGACAAGCTGCACTTTGCAACTAGCTAGCTTAATGTATATGCATCGTAAACAATAGCTCGCGTTTACGCATATATATCAACACTTGCTGAAACTAGTCACCATCCACTGCCTGCCGTAGTATAGTAGTACTGCAATTGCGCTCTGGCTGGTTCCCTCTGCCGCCGTAGAGAGCTGCACTACGATACTCTGTCTTTTCTCATTCTCTCTGCTGCGTCACTATTTCAGTTGTGGCAATGTAGATGTTAGATAGTGATTTGTTATGATATAGGTTTAGATGGCGACGTATGTAGACGGTATAGATAGCGATGTTTTTTAATGGCAATATGGAGACAAGATCTATAGTGGTTTACCTTACCTTTAATGGGTAAGGCTACGTCCACTTAACATGTATCAGTGTTGGGTGTCAAATGACTCATCAAAGTATTAAAAGTAGTAATCACAAATATTGAATGTCTAATAAGGAGGAGTCTCCTTTATATAGAAGAATGAGATTTCATCTTTTTACATATTTTCGATGCGGGACAAAAGGTTCAAAATGTGTTCCATGAGGGCATGTTGACAAGGCCGGCAATGTGACTTTCTGATATAAAATCAGTGACTTCCGGGTACCGTTGAGTAGCTTGTATGATAAGTTTCGTAATATATGTCGTGGTCGAGTCTTGTTATGATTTGTGGGCTCACATAAAGAGTGTTACTTATGTTTGGCGGTGTAGGCATATTAGTGTCTACCCCAACAAGTCTCAAAAGTCCCCAAGTAAGATATTATTCTTGGTTAGGGAGTTAAAACCCAAATCACCAAGCATAAGTAATATCAATGTGACGTCTAGTCCTACTAGTCTCCGAGCTCCTCAATCAAGAAGGGTCGGGACGGTATATATCTTCATTTGTCGCATATGGCGAACTCTCACATTTTGTCAAAGATGACGAAGTCTCGCCTTTTGTCGCATATGGTGGACTCTCGCCTTTTGATATAGATGGGGGAGTTTTGCATTTTTGTTGCAGATGACGAAGTCTCGTCTTTTGTCGCAGATAGTGAACTCTCACTGCATAATATGTCTATTTTCCTGCACACATGCAACAAAGAAAATGTTCTCGTTCTCTTATGTTGATAAGGGAACTAGAGTTTTATCCCGAGACTTATCATGTAAGGTAGTTGCACTCTTACGATGATAAGGTAATAATGGAGACTACCAGAGACTTATCTCGTAAGGTAGCGAAACTCTTACGACGATAAGGGAGCTGACCTACTGCTAAATGAAATCATTAGAGGATTAACTTTATTCTTGGCATTGACGCTTAGTGAACAAGAGTTTGCCCAAAAATAAGTTAGGATAATCCTGTTTCATTTTAAACATGCAAATGCGTATAAGTCCTCAAGTTGTGCTATTTAATGAAGGAGTGCTCGGATAACATTGTAAAGTCTATGCATGCATCTTGTTTTAATGCAATGGTGAGGTAATGATCAATGCTTAACTAAAAAATGATGGAGTAGTAAGTTGGGTGTTATGAGTGCGTAGGCGTTGTCTTTTATCCCGTAAGGTAGTTGACCTCTTATGATGATAAAGTAGTTGAAAGGCTTATCCTGTAAGGTAGTTGCACTCTTACGGTGATAACCGTTGCCATGCTCGTATTCGCTTTACACTTTGTAACTCCATCATAGTTTAGTTGAAAGTTTTAATGTCACAACATCTTTAAGCAGAATATCATAGAATTATGACATGTAATCAAATCCAATAATAGTAGTCATGTTGCTATCTAATTACATTGTATTTGGTGAACATGCTAGATGACGTATCATTATGTCAAGTAAAGCAAGATATTGACTCTTGCAAGAGCGTGTATCAAGATTATATTTGACTTATCTTATGCTGAGAAGTGACGGGATATCAAGGGCGTAGTGGCAGGACACTTAGATCATTATGCTCGGTGGCTGGATAGCAAAGGGCGAGACACCAAAAGGCGCTCTGCAGCACGCGGAAGGTGTTGTCTGGTGCATCAAGGGCATGCGTTGAGGGTGTTTGTCTGAGGCACTAAAGGCACTGTCCGAGGCACCAAATGGCGCTATCTGGAGCACCATATGACGCTATCTGGAGCACCATATGACGCTATATGGAGCTCTCTGGGGCTCGAGAAAGGTGCACGCTGGGGTGTTTTGGCAGAACCTAAAGGGCGCTCTCTAGGGCACCGGGGCAGCTGTGTCGCCAAGGTGGGGAGTATGTTATTTGCTACTCGCCCCCATTTTTCTTGCAATAAGATTTGAGCAGTCCATTAGCCAATAAGAATTGATATACCCCTTGTTTTTTTTATAATCCTCTACTTGAATTTGGGGCATAAGTTGTTATTTAAGGAAGTTGGAGAAAAAATGTTACAAGACTTATTTTTTTGTAGTGACGAAACATTTTGTATCTATTTCCCACATACAAAGTCAAATATTAGATACAGATTTGTTATGATATAGGTTTAGATGGCGATGTATGGAGACTGTTTAGATAGCGATGTGATATGTGTGTTTAATGACGATATGAAGGCAAGATCTATAGTGGTTCATCTTACCTAGCCTTCGGTAAATAAGGTTACGTCCACTTAACATATATTAGTGTTGGTTGTCAAAGTGACTGCTCAAAGTATTACTAGTAATCACAAATCTTGAATGTCTAATAAGTAAACAGTCTCCTTTATATAGAAGAATGAGACTTCATCCTTTTACATATTTCTAATGTGGAACAATAAATTCAAAATGTGTTCTGATTGTCAGAGCTGACGGTTAACATCATCGTTTATTGTTCGATCCGATTGTCGTAGTCGTTGTCGTCATTTTGGGCACATAAATATTATCCAATAACAGATCATTGAACACCTAATTGCCCCGCAAGAAAAAGAAAGAAAAATCGATCATTGAACTAGCTAGCAGATAGAAAAGATTTAGAAACAAACAATACGGCTTCTCGCGGTGGAATATTATTGATATAGTGACAGATAAGCCTGCCGTGGTTACACATCACCTTCACCATTATCCTCGTATATATTATTTGTTTCTTACATCCTGGCTCAGCTTGCTGCCTGGCTCAGCTATTACAATATTTGAATTCCAAACGAGTGGCTGATCTGCACCGACTCATTTGAGCCTACACCAGTTATGATTCCGGGACCAATTTCCGTCCTTGAACATTTTGCTTTCGCTGTTTAATTTTCTGTTAAGGATCAAGTTATGTTATGAGACAAGTGAGAGACCGTAGGTAGACACCCAAACAGAACCGTCAAAATCAGACCGAGGTGTTATTTTGCCGGAATATTCTAACCAAGAAAACCATAAAACGTGTGGGTGGCACCAAGGGATGCGAAACCCGACAGAAGCACGCGGCGGCCTTATCGCTTTGACGCACTAATTCTAATATTAAATCCGTTTAATGACTTTAATCATTTTTTCAAATATTAAGAAAAGCAGCCGATTTTTTTGAAACCTAATATTTCACTGGATATGTCCACTATCAATTAATTTAGGGATATAGTTTCATTTTTAATATTTAGGAGATGAGTTATAAAGTAAGTTTGAATTTAAGGTTTAGGGGTTGCTCGAATTTATTTGAATTTTAAAGAATTATACAATATTAACCGAATTAACAAAAAGACATTTCGGCTAGGCAATCAATATCATGACTAACTTCATCTTAATTAAATGTGTTTATTTTTATTTAAATTTTTAAAAAGTTATTACATAGTATTGATCGAATTATAAAAAATTATATAATAATAAATTTATCTGATAAAAACGTATTTCGATACATCTGTGCTTGAATGTTATTATTTATAAAACAATATATGGGTTTTGTTATATTTAGGAGATGAGTTATAATATATGATAACAAATAATATATTCCACTGGACATGCCCTCAACCGTTTGTTCTAATGGTATTAACCTGTCGTTAGTGTGACGTGCGTTTAATAAAAAAAATATTCCACTGGATATTGGATATGCCATTTCATCCTCAACTTCGAGAAAGTGATTGGAAAAACAAACGAAGAAAAACCTACCTCACGAACGTGCCAGATGCTTCCCAGAAATTTAAACACTGTTTTTCGGTTCCGTAACAAGTGAGAAAATTATGGTAATGCTCGAAATTTACAATAGTTGACCGTAAATAAAAACACATGAAAATAAAAAGGTAGAAAATTTAGAAACGTTTGTTCGAGGTTTTTCAAAGTCTGATAATTAGAAACCAAGGCAATTAGCTCCTCTCCTCCGTTAAGATCGATATTAACTTTTGGAGAGGGAATAATGGAATATTCCGAGCATAATGGAGTAGAGAGAGGGAATATACTGAGGACAGATCCCGTTAAGCTTGGCGGGACTCGCGCATGCCCTCCAGAAATATAAATAGCCCTCCTCATCACTTGCATTTCAACAACAAAACCATTTAAGCTCCTTTATACCTTTGCGTCCTTTTTGTTTCCCCTTCTCTTTCAAGAAAAAGAAAAAAAAATATTTGTTATGGCTCTTAAGGCGGTCCATGTCTCCGATGTCCCTAACCTCGATCAGGTGCCGGAAAATGCCTCTTTGCAGCGTTACTCCACACGTTTCCCCAAAGGTTGGTGTTCAACTGTTCATCATGTAATGTTGAATTCGAAATGTGTTGTTGATTTTGATGTATGTGTTTGTGTAGGCGTGGCACCGAGAATACCCAAGTTTCTAGTGATCGGACACCGAGGAAATGGAATGAACACTTTGCAGTCGGCTGATCGGAGAATGAGAGCAATTAAGGAAAACACGATCATGTCGTTTAACACAGCTGCGAATTACCCTCTTGATTTCGTCGAATTTGATGTTCAGGTGAGCTTTAGTTTTTGGTTTTTTTTTCATTTATCGTTAGGCGGTGGGGTATTTGCTTCTTCCTAGTTTGGTCGATACGCCGTCCGTCTGCCGCGTACGGCTTTGAATTTGTCGGTTTGCAGGGTTCGTGGTCAGCGTTCAATCTTTGGCGCATGTTCAGTTTTTGGGGTATTTCAGTAAATTGAGCTGCTCTTGCTATTTTGGGGTTGTGATTTAGAGCTGGGTTTAAGATTATCCAAAGAGTGTCCTCTGTTTCATGATTCTGTGTTTTGAGTTCGATTGGCTACTGATTATGTCTTCTTTTCTTTTGGGGGTCTTGGGTAAAGTTTTGAAATTTGGGTTAAAATTTTCAAGTATGGAGGGGAATGAAGCCAGAAAGAAAGAAAAGAAAAAAATGAAACGGGAAAGTGAATATGGTGGTTTTTGTAGGTAACCAAAGATGGCTGCCCCGTCATTTTCCACGACGACTTCATCCTCACCGAAGATCAGGTATGTTTGATTGCTTTATCAGTTCTTGTGTTGTATAATGAGCTTTCTTATATGGATTGAACTTGGAGCTGAAATTTTTGGTTGGATTGATTTCAGGGTACTGTGTTTGAGAAGAGAATAACTGAACTGTGTTTGACGGAATTCCTAAGTTATGGTCCACAAAGAGAGGTTGGAAAGGAAGGAAAGCCTTTGTTGAGGAAAAACAAAAATGGCCAAATTGTAAGGTGGGAGGTCGAACAAGAGGACTCCCTCTGTACCCTCCAAGAAGTCTTTGAGAAGGTTGAACCTTCTCTTGGCTTCAACATTGAGATGAAATTCGACGACCACATTGTGTACAAGGAGGACTATCTGATATGCGTCATCCAATCCATCCTGCAAGTAGGTTTACAATCTCCAAGCCTTTAATTATAATTTGGTTTGAGTTCCCTTTTGATTTGAGTTCTAACTGAATCCTTTGTTTGTGGGATATATAGGTTATGTTTGAGTATGCCAAAGAAAGGCCCATAGTATTCTCCTCATTCCAACCTGATGCGTCAATCCTTATTAAGAAGTTACAGAACATCTACCCTGTAAGCTCTTTTTCCGCAATGGTATTTGAATAAAGCTACATGTAATTCATCTTTTTACGTAGGCTAACGAATTGATGGTTATATATGATTGCAGGTCTTTTTCTTGACAAATGGTGGGAATGAGATTTACTATGATGTGAGGAGGAATTCTTTGGATGAAGCAATGAAGGTGTGCTTGGAGGGTGGTTTGGATGGTATAGTGTCGGAGGTGAGAGGTGTCTTCAGAAATCCTGAGATGGTAACCAAGATCAAGGAGTCCAAGCTTTCACTTCTAACTTATGGCAAACTAAAGTAAGGAACGAAATACTGTGAATTTGATATGTCATTGTTGTTTGCTTGCCTGTATGGTGTAATTGATGCTAAATGTTGTATATTTTCTTTGCAGTAATGTTGCCGAAGCAGTATACATGCAACACCTAATGGGAATCGAGGGAGTGATTGTAGATTTTGTGCAAGAGATCACGGAGGCAGTGTGTGATATGATACAGAAGCCATTGGCGGCTACAGAAGAAGACGGGGATGGTTTATTGGAAGGGGATGGGAAGATACAATTGAAATCAAAGCCACAGTTCTCACAGAGGGAGCTTTCCTTTCTGTTGAAGCTCATTCCAGAATTGATACAGCTCTAAAAGTTGATTCCACTTTGGTTTGAGATTTTTTCTACATTTTAGTGGGCATCACCCAAGATGTGCAGCTAGACTAATTCGCTGCAGCATCATATATGCATTGTTGTACATAGAAATTGGTCATAGAGGAAGAGGGAAATGGTCTTGGAGGAAGAAGTGTGTACCTGCTGGCTTTGTATTGTGTCGTTTAAGGGAGGAGCATGCTTGTATTGTTTTCAGTTTACTGTTCTAGCTTGTTTGGTTGATCGGGATTTAAGAATTCATGACCACCTCTCTCTTAGATTAGGACATGATCAACATTGGAGATCTATTTGTTGTTTAATTAACATCATGTAACAGAACATTTACAATTAGAACAACGTGATATTTGAGGTCTATCAATTGTTCACATTATGCAAGACAACGTTTACATTCAGAACAAAGTTTTCATCAAATTTGATTCTCCTCGTCAACAGAAGCCGCAGACATTGTTGAGTGCATGATAAGATCATAATAACAGATAAAACTAGCAGGAACCTGGAAGAAATATGAAACGGGGTAGAATGTGATTCTTGGAGCTTCTGGTTGAGTGACTTGTTAATATGGGCATCATTTTGGGGAAGAATAAGGGTATGGGAATTCTTGAGGAGCAAAAAATCGAATTAGGTAGAATTAGCATCCGATACATGTAGGTGGAAGGTACCAGTGCTTGATTGTGTGACCACGGGTTCGAACATCACCTTTTCTCGTGATTTGCCTACTCTTTTTTCTTTTAAATATCTTTTTTTAAGAGTTTTTATTCATACTTCTAAAATAACTACTTAAACTTTTTTGTTTAATAGATCTCCACTTTCACAAAGAATTAAAATGCTATTTACACCTCCTAATTTTTCCAAAACACTCATAGTTCAACAAAATCAATAATTTTTTTTAAAAAAATTCTATTTATATCGACTATCGACTACTCTAATTGTTTTATATTGTTCAAAGAGACGTTTTCAAAACAAAAATTTTCAAGAAGACAACACCGGCATAACCCTAGAAACACTGTATAGGAATATGAATTTATAAACAAAGTAAAAAACAAGAAATTCATACATTGTATAGCAAAAATTATGGAAGAATGGTTTGCTCAATTACAAAATCTTCACTTTCTACCATGAGGTCTCTCACCTAGGGTTTACGTTTGGATAGAAATGTTTTCTGTCAGTCGAAGACTATTGTCGTGGAGGTTAAGTTTTTTTTTTTGATAATTTTTTTTCTCATTTGTTTGTTTTGTTTGGAGAAGAATGTTTTTTTTCTCTCGATGTTTCATGCATGAGTATAACCTTTCTGGATTCTGAGGTATTAGGAAACAGCTGGCGGGTTCTGTAGTGTATTTCGGAAGAGGAGAAAGCCCACAAGCAAGAAAAGAGGTCGGACCTCAACATCGGATAATTAATTTGTTCTAGTGAAATCACTACTGCCGATCAGGATGTCCTTTCCAAATGTATTTAGTTTCGATCAGCTAGCTCGTGGTCGATGAATTGTGATCTCGGAGCAAATCGAAAATGCCAGTGTTGCTTTCATGATGAACAATTCCTTTCTCTAGCTACCTGCTTTATTGATCATCCATAACATTTGAGAGATTCTTTCACTTCTTAACAGTTTGTTACAAATGTTGGGTGACTCTTGTGTGTATTATGATATGATTAGCGTGTTACTTCCATTAATTTGATACATACACATGTACGTACTGTTAATCATAACTGAAGGGCTTTGTTCACTAGTAATTTGTACCCCTTAAATGGGTACGTACGTATACATGTAACAAATTGTCTCTGAATCAATCTATAGTGCTGACAGATATCACCAACTAGATTTCACAGTAGTTGTCGAAAAAAAACTAAATTTCAGCAGAGGATCGAATCTATAATTAGCCACTAAAACATGAGTTATAATTAGCACCGCCTGCGGTTCGAAGTAGCTCTAATTTGGGTTTGCCAATACTCGTTTGTTCCTTCATTTCAATTTCTAGCTAGCTCAGCTAGCTGATTCTTTTTGCTTATCTTCCTCGGAAATTTACCATTTGAATTAGGATCATGATCAAAACCCGAAACTAGAGTCTTTACTTCTGGCTCTGGGCAGTCGATCGGACTCATGATCGTTGTTCTAGGTTCCAGTACTACGTAAACCTGCTCCAACTATCAGCATTTTAATCGATTAATCTAATCTGATATGTTATGTATGTGTTTGAGCCAAAATAAAATCTATGCCGATTCTTCGAGTCCACTTGACCGATTCATGCAATCGAAATATTTGTATATATTCTTTTTTCCTTTTGAGGGCATACTTGACTGATTTGCTCGAGTACAGAGAATTTGTTTCATAATCACACTACCAAAATCAACACTTTAGCTTACGAAATTTTTTTGTCGGCCTGTTCATCAAATTCGTCGGCTAAGATCTTAGCCGACGAGTTGTCGTCGGCTAAAATGTCGTCGGCAAAGACTCGTCGGCTATGACTTTAGCCGACGAAATAAGAGTGGTCATCGACTATAGTTTAACACTTAGCCGACGACTTATTTATCTATTTTTCGTTGGCTAAAGTAAGACTAAAGTCGACGAAATAAATTATCGTCGGACTTAACATGTGACTTTGACTGACGAAATATAAATATTTAGTCGGCCAAAGTATTTAATAAAAAAAATTAAAAAACAATTATAGCCGACGAAATTTACTATAATTCGTCAGCTAAATATTAAAAATAAAAAATATAGCCGACGAATTATAGTAAATTTCGTCGGCTAAATATTACTATACCCGACGAAATATGGCTTATTTCGTCGGCTAAACCTTAAAAAAAATTAAAAAAATACTATAGCCGACGAATTATGGTAAATTTCGTCAGCTATAGTACTTTTTATACAAAAAACCATAGAATTTCTAAATTACCATTCAATTTAGACTTACCGACATTGCGTTGTGGACCATGTTCTTAATCTCCTGTGGGACCTCGTCCCAGTCTGACCACAACATAGGGATTATATCCCTAATGAGCGCTCACACGCGACCGGAGTACATCCTCATCTTCCCGCCTGATACTACGTTGTCATCCCTGTCAGTATCGATGACGATCCTTCTCGAGGTACTCACGGTCTTCACGAGAGCCTTCCTTATAACGGGACCTCTCTTCTTCCTTGTCAGCTTGACTCCGACAATGCCTATCACAATTTGATTATTAATAAATTTTTCTTATAATGACATTATAAGAAAACAAATTATTTATATTTCAAATTATTTGAACCTTGGTTTAAATATCTTTGTCTTTATTTTTGGCTGCTCTCATTTTCTATAGTTTTCCACCTTGTATTCAATTAATTTCATAACCAGTACTATCAATTTTTAGTGTTATGCCAAGACGTTCCTATCCCGTTTTAAATCACACAAAGATAGATTAAGATTTAAACCTTAATTAACGTAGATGGGATTTAACCTATTAAACATGACGGTCTTCCCAAGTTTGATTCGACTCTTGATATCTACCCTTGTGATGGCCCGTGCAACAAGGCCGACATCGATGGTGAGGCGGAGTGAGATGGGACGATCATTTTGGTACAGTGGCTGAATTGAGCCGGTTTGGGTGTGTGTCTATTGGGTTGTAGGTTGTGCCTAGTTTCTCTTTTAACCCATGTCTAGTTTTCTTTATTCATCTTTTTGGTTATTTTGGTTTGTGGAGTTTTAGTTGCACTTCAAACTTAGTTTAGTATGAATAGTGGAAGGTTATGAAGAATGTTGTGTGTCTGTTTATGTTATGGTTGAAACTTACTAATTTTTATTCACCGTAATCGATGGTATTTTTAAGTAGGAAGAAGGGTAAAGAATATTTGTCAATCACTACGGATATGTCTTATAGTTTGTTACAGACCTTTCTCTCAAATGAAACAATCTTGTTTTTAGTAATTTTGTTGATAGATATAGTAATGTTAATGGTTCTTAGAAATCAACCGAAAATTAATTTGGATATATTGAAATTGAGAGTATATTTTATACACGGTTGTATATTTACACGACATGTTTGAACGGTTGAATTTATAAAATATAATATTAATAAATAGATAATTAAACATATAAATTTTTATAAATAATTAAAATTGTAACATATATATATATATACATATACAAGAATTTATCAATATAATTATACATCTTAGTTTGACCAAGAAAAAAGGTTGAACCATGTTTCAGTCCAAAACTACACGAAAGAGAGTTGGACCAAAATGGCGGGCAAAACGGGTAATTACAAACCCAATGGAGGTGCGGATCTGACCCACCCACCGGCATGGTCAAAGTGAGATAATTTTCATTCTAGAACCGCTTCTTCTCTCGTCAGCAATATACGACTTTGACTGTCATCGAGCCCAACCCAACAGCCTCTCACGCGACGCCACGTCACGTCACGTCACAATCCCAACAGATCCTGAAGCTACTCACAGTAGCAGCCAGATTACCAAACTACCCTAAACGATTCGTGTCGGCTTCTCTGTGTTCACGTTTTTCACTAAGAATGCGTTCCCAATTTTCTTCATGTTTTCTCATTTTCCTTTCTCTTTCTTCTTCGTTGATCTGCTACGAGTCGTTTTGAATGATCACCGAGCTCCGGCGCCGCCTCCCTCTCTCCTCCTCGCCCTCAATGTCGTCCGGCTCGCCGAATTGAACTCCCAGCCTAGATTCGGATTCCGCCGTGGCGCTCTTTAAATTCCGGGAAGATTACTCCTATTCGCAACCAAGTCTTCATTGCTAGGGTTTTGAGAAGATGAAGTCGTCCTTTGATAGGCTGCGTAGATTTGAGCTCTACAAGAGCAGTTCTAAAGAGAAGAGGAACTTTCAACCGTCGGTTCATGTGGATGAGCTGGCTCAGGCTTCTCAGGTACTCGATTAATCTCCCTGTAAATTTGTTACAACTCTTTTCTGCTACCTGAAAGCTTATGACTGTGATTTATCTGCGTTATGAACTCGTTTGGTTATTTAGTTAAACCGAATTGTAGATTGAGTGCTTAGAGAATTTGAAAGCAGTTTTGGACACTATTGGATCGTGGCCTCGGTAATTAGGTGGTTAATTTTGTAGTGAATTGAACTGGTTTGGCTCTAGGCTATGAGTTTCAGGTTTAATTGAAAAATTCAGGAGTTTATGTTGTAGTTGTTAGACATTTTGGTTGATTAGGGGAAGGGATAGTTAGCTTTCGTCAGGTATTGATTCTTACTTTTCTGCAGGACATGCAAGAGATGAGAAATTGCTACGATAGCTTACTTTCTGCAGCTGCTGCTACAGCCAACAGCGCCTATGGTAATTATCTGCTTACTGTAATCTCGGCATTACAATCTGTTGAGTCACATATAGGGTATTTCCTGTAACCAATTTATATTGAATTCTGATCGAGTATGACATGTATTTCAGAATTCTCCGAATCACTGCGGGAAATGGGTTCTTGTCTGCAGGATAAAACTGCATTACATGATGATGAACATGGCAGTGAGACGTTCTACTTCCCTGCTGAAGTTTACTTTTGATGAATTTGTTTCTTTTAGGGATTAGTAAGGATGAAACTTACATGTGCCTTTGTACTATACTGCAGGTAGAGTTTTTATGATGTTGGGGAAAGTGCAGTTTGAACTTCAAAAGCTTGTGGATTCCTATGTGAGTTCTAATTGCTCTCTTTTCATGTTCTCTCTCTCTCTATATTTGTTTACAAATTTATGCGTAAGTGCATTTTAACCTAGTGTTAACTGTTTGCTTTCTTTACTTCAGCGCTCTCATATAGTTTCAACTGTCACAAACCCATCAGAGTCTCTTCTCAATGAACTTCGAACAGTTGAGGTTAGCTCATGTGGATTCTCTTTGATTATTCGTTGATGCTTTTATAATAATTCTTAGTCACCTGTAGCTATGATATGTGCTTATGATAGGTTACTTTAAATATTTCACTAATCCAAAGGAGTTTTTAGTGCATGGTGGATACACACCTGCACCAAAACCTTGTTTTAATGTGTAACGTACCAGTAACATATTGCAACTTAGAGTAGTTGCCTTCCGGAAGTCCAATTTCTTGATCCAACTAGTAACATTGTCTGCATTTCTTTATTGTTTGTTGCGTTGTGTCCATTGGCTTGTAAATAACTGGATGTCTCTTGCCTTTTATATAATGCAGGAAATGAAGCGGCAATGCGATGAAAAAAGGTATACTCCTTTCATTTTATACCTTTTATTACATATTTGATGTAACGTTTTATCTGAATATGGTTTGGCACATTATCTTCAGAGAGGTATATGAATATATGGTAGCACAACAGAAAGAAAAAGGAAGATCAAAACGTGGGAAGGGGGAGAGCTTTACTTTGCAGCAACTTCAAGTAGCTCGTGATCAGTATGATGAGGATGCTACACTGTGTGTTTTCCGGCTGAAGTCCTTGAAGCAAGGGCAAGCTCGAAGTCTTCTAACACAAGCATCTCGCCACCATGCTGCTCAGGTATTATATCTATCTCCAACAAGTCTAAAAGGCATCTCTTGTTCTTCTATTAGTTTGATGCAAACTGACACTCCAGATCCTCTTATGCTCCTTTTACTCAGTTGAACTTCTTCCGGAAAGGCCTTAAGTCGCTTGAGGCTGTTGAGCCACATGTTAGGTTAGTTACAGAGAAGCAACATATTGATTACCAATTTAGTGGACTTGAAGATGACGGTGGGGAGGATGGTGCAGATCATGGTGAGAATAGTTATGATTCAATTGAAGACGGGGAATTGAGTTTTGACTATAGACCAAGTAAACAGGGAATTGAAGTCTCTGCATCAAGGAGTTCAATGGAGGTGAGCTCTAAAGTAATTAATCTTATGACAAAGCTCTATAACTATATGATACTAAAGTTGTTCAGCACTGTATTTTATTCAATCATTTATTTGCTCTATTGTTTACTTTGTCCTATTGATGAAGTGGCTTATTTCAGGTTGATGAAGTGGGCCATATGTCTCTTGAAGCTCCAAGAGTGGAATATTCAGATGTATGATTATGTTGCTTTTTTATTGGTAGCATTGCAGAAAATACATATTGGTTACATCAAATTCAGTTAGTGTATTCATAGTTCTTTCTCGTTTCAGATAAGTTTTGATCAAGGTGATCTCAAGTTTCCGAGTAAAGAACCAAGAAGAGCCAGCTACTCAGCCCCAATACCATCTGCAGAGCCAAAGTTTGATCCTGCTGTGAGAGCTAGACAATTGCAACTGTCAGCTACATGGAGACCTCATACATATGTGCTTCCTACACCCGATTCAAAGGGTTTAATTTCTTCGAAGACAACTACGGTTCCAGGCGGGAGGTCAGGTGGAGGCATCCCCAACTTATCGCATTCTTCCCCATTAGACGCTAAGCATGATAAGTATTCTAGTGATGATTATCAGACAGGAGCTAATGTCTCAAAAGCACAGTATAGCACTACAAATACATCGATGCAATTGCCTCCTCCCCCTCTGGCAGACGGACTGGCACTACATCAGCATAAACGACAAGCTTTCTCTGGCCCACTAACTAGTAAGCCATCATCAACTAAGCCTGTATCCTCTGCTAGTGGTCCCATCTCATCAAGTGAACCACCTCAACTGGTTTCTGGAATGCTTCCTCGTTTACCAAATCCTCAGGCTTCAGCATCTCCGAAAATATCTCCAACTGCTTCACCTCCCCTTGCTTCTTCACCCAAGATAAGTGAGCTTCACGAGCTTCCTAGACCTCCAGGTAGATCAGTTGTCAAGCCAGCACAATCTTCTGGATTGGTAGGCCACTCTGCTCCACTGGTCTTCAGAAATCAGGAACCTCATGCCCATAAAACCCCTTCAGTGCCAACAAATTTGGCATCTCCACTTCCAATTCCGCCATTGATTATTCCTAGAAGTTATTCCATACCATCGAGTAACCAAAGACCAGTGACATTGCATGTATCGAGGCATTTGGAGTCTCCTCTAGGTTCAAGCAAACCGGAAGAAGTTGATTCACCTCCATTGACGCCAATTTCCCTAACAGACATATAACAAATATCAACAGTCTGAAGTGGCCTTTTCACTCCAATCCTATCAGAGGTGAGCAGTCCACATTGTATAGTTCCTCACCAGTTGGTGTCCCATTTTTTCTTAGTCTTCACACTACGGTATTATTTATTTTATTCATTTGTGCAGTTAGATTTTAGGACTACATGGCAAAATCCTAATACATTAGGGTTTTTATAGTTTCTGCTTCAAGCACAAGATGGGGCAAGTGGAATTTTCTTGCTCACATATATGCTTCCCTAAACTGAAGTTTTGGATTGTGTTATTAATCGCGATGGACGTTATCTTCGTTCACTGTTATATCATCTTGGTCGCCATCAGAGCCAAATTATTAGTGTCTTCGAGCCGGACCAGATATTGAAGATCTCTTCAGTGGATGCAGTTGGGAGCTTATATCAAAACAGTGAAGCAGTGTTCTTCCCATTAGATTGTGTTGGGTTGATTGCATCGTCTTGCTGGATACAAAGATGGGGTCTGTAAATAGATTTAATGTGATGGGAAATTCTTGTTAGTTTGGCCATCGTTGTTTGAATGTATTGTTTAGTTTCTCATCTCAGCCATTCTTAAGGCTTGATTGTTGATTGTGATGAGGTCTAAACTCTACCTAAGTTACATTGTTTCGTATATAGCTTCAGTTATGGAAGGATTTTGCTATCTTTGCACACACCATAAATACATTACATAGTAAAGATACAATTTGGGTGAAAGAAGCGGTGTCGTTTTGAAGTTGTTAGATATAACAGTGGCCTATCCTTGCTGGATAAGGTAATGCAGACGGTTTGATGCTAATGGTGGCCATGGAGATAACGAGGACTCCTCCGCACTCCGTTATTCTACTTTCACGTCTCGCCGTCGAGTTCGTTATCCCCAGATGTCCGTCACTCTCCTCACTCCCCGTTACCTCGCTCTCACTTCTGTAAACCTCTCTCCGCCGTCTCCGATGGCAGCGCTTCCGGTGAGTTCAAGTCTGCTTATCTTTTGACTCGATTACGACTCCTCTGATTTCTTACATACCGATTTTTTTGTATAATTTCAGCAACCAAGGTTGCTTCTGTTGATGATCTCTTGAAGTGAAGGTGAGATATCAGAGTTTTGGATTTCTTTTCTTTTTTGTTGGTTGATCATCATGGGTCGATAGATTATTTTATACTGTTGAGATAGTAACTTAATTTAGTTATGCTTTAGAGTGCTGATTGTAACTGTTCATGAAAGACTGAAGGTGTAGTAATCCATAGTTAGCCAAAAACATGTAAACACATTTAATCAACTCAGAACCATAATAAGAGCAAGAGTGTTACCGGCAGCATTAATAGAAATTGCCATGACCGTGTATGAGCTCAAATCTTCTGTTCTCTGATCACAGTTCGCTCCTAGAATGGGATAGGTGCAGAATGCGTTTCGTGATGAGAACAGGGACTTATGCTCGTCTATATATAGTAAACAACTAGTGTCTTGCCCATAAAAGAGTCCTAGTTGTATACTATAAGATCTACTAAAGAATACGAGATCATATCAGATTCCAATTAGGATTCCCATATCAATATGTAAACTATATGTTATTTACATATTATATTATTACATTCCATAATATAACTCGTAATATACTTAGATTAGGTTTAATCAATTACTTGGTCTGCAAGTCACGTAATAATATTGTTAATAGTCCAAATAAATCTTTCAATCTCCCACTGGACTGTACAATATTAGTGAACAGTAATTGAACCAAAACAAAATCAAGAATTACACTGAAGTGCTAGCTTGAGTCATATAAATGTAAGAAAATCCAACAACAACAACTCGGTCACTTTACAGTTACAAATGGTGAACCTCCAATCTAAACAGAATTAACAAAACTGTAGATTGAAGATCACAACACAAGCCTCTGTAAAGCACAAGAGTTCCAGATATGAACTGAATAGAGCTAATGACATTTTCACACATATATCAACTGCATTGTCAAAATTCTCTTGTCCTCCAAATGGTTTTACACAAAAACTCCAAAATCACAAGTAACAACTTATCACAGGTGTGATATACTTGTTAACTGAAAGGTAAACATATGAACAGAACAAAATCTGCATATTTCCATCCACCAAAATTCACAACAACTTGATAAAGTAAAATTGAGCAGAAAATAAATTTCAAATCATCAATACATAATGCTGCAGCAATCATGAACTGAAATGCCTCAATTTATTGATATCCAAAATCAAGTTTGCACGGCTGAGTTACTAACTCAAAACCATAACTGAAGATTACAAGAACAAAACACAACAAAAAAAACTCAAACTGAAAATTTGAAAAGCTCCCACTAAATTCCAGAATCTAACTTATCAAGAACACCTATGTTCTCACAGTGTTTCTTAAAAGTACCAACTGCTAAGGCTTTGGTGAATGAATCAGCCAACTGATTCTCTGTCCCAATATTTTCAATCACAACTTCACCTTCCTTAAATCTCTTCCTCACACTATAGTATTTCAGATCAATGTGTTTGGAATGAACAGACCTTTTACTGTTCTTTGAGAAAAACACAGCAGCTTCATTGTCACAGTACACAGTAAGTTTGGTAGACATAATATTTTTCAGAATGTTGGTCTCAATTAGAAAATTTCTAATCCAAAGACCTTCACAAACACCTTCATAAATTGCTATCAATTCAGCCTGCATAGTAGAAGTAGCTATGAGGCTTTGCTTCATGGTTTTCCATGCAACAGCACCTCCAACAAGTAAGAAAACATAACCACAAGTAGACTTATTTGAATCAGGATAATTTCCTGCAAAGTCTGAATCTGTATAACCCTCTAGAGCTAAATGTTTCACTCTTTTATAAACAAGCATGTGGTTTTTGGTTCTCTGAAGGTACCTTAGGACCTTTTTACCTGCATTCCAGTGTTGAACTGTAGGATTGCTTTGAAACCGTGAGAGCATTCCAACTGCAAATGCAAGGTCTGGTCTGGTACACACTTGTGCATACATCAGACTACCAACAAGAGGTGCATATGGCTTTGCAGCCATGTCAGCATTCTGCTTGTCAGTCCTAGGATTTGTATTTTTAGTTAACTTATCACCTTTAGACATAAGGACCTCACCTGAAGCACAAGTTTCCATTCCAAAACGTTTAAGAACAGTTTCTATATAACTTGCTTGTGACAAACCTAAAAGGCCACGTTTTCTGTCCCTTTTTATTTCAATGCCTAACACAAAAGATGCTTTCTCCAAATCTTTCATGTCAAAATGCTTTGACAGAAAGATTTTAGTGTCTTTAAGCAATTGGAGATTGCTACTAGCAAGGAGAATATCATCTACATAGAGGATAAGGAAAATAAAATTACTTCCCTGTGTTTTAAGGTAAACACATTCATCCACTATATTTTCCTGAAATCCAAAGGTTGATATAACTGAATCAAATTTCCTATACCACTGTCTTGATGCTTGTTTTAAACCATAAATTGATTTCTTAAGTTTACAAATCATATTCTCCTTTCCTGGAATTATGAAACCTTCTGGTTGTTTCATAAAAATTGTCTCTTCCAACTCTCCATTCAGAAAAGCTGTTTTGACATCCATTTGATGCAACTCCATATCAAAATGAGCTACTAATGCCATAATAATTCTAAAAGAATCTTTTGTAGAGACAGGAGAAAATGTTTCTGTATAATCAATTCCTTCTTCTTGTGTGAAACCCTTAGCTACTAGTCTAGCCTTATATCTTTCTATATTTCCCCGGGCATCTCTCTTGGTCTTAAAAACCCATTTGCAGCCTATTGCCTTTTTGTTCCCATTATGTTGAACTAAATCCCAAACCTTATTTTTCTTCATGGATTCAATTTCTGCATCCATGGCATCTTGCCATTTAGCTGAATCCTCACTATCCATAGCTTGTTTATAGGTTTTAGGGTCAGTTTCTACTTCCAGTGCTTCCTCAATTTCTTGAGCAAACACCATGTAGTCACTGTCAGTTCCATAAGTAGGAACCTTTTCCCTTGCGGATCTCCTAAGTTCAACTATAGGTTCAGACTGTTCAGCAACAATTTTAGACTGTTTCTCATGAATTTCTAAGTTTTCTGAATTTTCTGAAATGTCTGAAGGTTCATCAGTTTCCATATTTTCAGAATTTTGTTGATTTGTTGGCTCAGTGTTTGCTTCTTCCCCCAAAATACTAGTTTCAGCTGAATTTATGTTCACTGTAGGCATATCTGAAACTAATGGTAAAGCAGACACATTCCTTAGATTTTGTGAATTTTCTGTATCTTCTGCAAGTTCCACAAAGTCTGCAGATAAATCTACATACTCTGCATTGCATACTGTTTCTCCAAGAAATTTGACTTGATGAGTTTCAAAAATTCTTGGTGAATGTTTTCTAGAGTAAAATTTATACCCTTTTGATTTTTCACAATAACCTATAAAATGACAACTTAAGGATTTAGGTTCAAGTTTTCCCAGATCAGGATTATAAATCCTGGCCTCAGCTTTACAACCCCAAACATGCATGTGATGCAGGCTAGGCTGCCTGCCATGCCAAAGCTCAAATGGAGTTTTATCAACTGATTTGCTGGGTGCTCTATTGCAAATATAATTTGCAGTTTTAAGTGCCTCACCCCATAAAAATTTGGGCAAACCTGAAGTGCACATCATACTTCTTACCATGTTCAAAAGAGTCCTATTTTTCCTCTCTGCCACGCCATTTTGTTGTGGCGTGTAAGGGGTTGTATACTGTGCTAAAATGCCATGTTCCTCAAGAAACAGTGCAAATGGCCCTTTATGTTGACCAGTTTCAGTATATCTACCATAAAATTCACCCCCTCTATCAGACCTCACAGCCTTTATCTTCAAACCTAATTGAAGTTCAACTTCAGTTTTGAAAATCTTAAGGGCTTCAACAGACTGTGATTTTTCTGATATCAGCTTAATGTGACAGAAACGTGAGAAATCATCAATGAAGGTGATGAAATAGACATTCCCACAGATAGTTTGGTGACTGAAAGGGCCACAAATATCAGTGTGAATTAACTCTAATAAGGCTTTCTTTCTGTATGAACCTTTATAAGATTTGTTTGTCATTTTCCCCTTATAACATTCTACACATTCGTTTAGGTTGGAAAAATCTAGTTCTGGTAACATCTTTAACTTAATGAGTGTTTTCATTCTTTCTTTTGATATATGGCCAAGTCTTCTATGCCACAAGTATGCAGATTTTTCATTAAACATGGTTCTTTTAACACCAACAGTAGTGTTATCATTATTACTTAAGTCATTTGAATTTTCTGCAATGTTCTCAATATTATAAACTGAATGAGAAGCTGTAGTACACTGAATTTGCAAATAACCATTCAAACGTGAAACAGAACCAATAACCAAGGAATTTCTGAAAATTTTAATTCCATTGATATCATAAAGAAAACTACATCCAAGTTCAATCAAAAGATCCCAAGAGATTAAATTTCTCTTCATAGCGGGTACAAAATAAACATTCTCCAAAACTAGAAAATTTCCTAGGCCTAAGTCAAGCTTTAAATTCCCCAAGGCCTTGACTGACACCCTGGATCCATTGCCTACACGAATGTGTGCCTCATTTGTTTTTGGTTTCCTCCTGTTTGTTATACCCTGCAAGGAGTTAACTATATGTAAGGGAGAGCCTGAATCAAGCCAAAAAGTATTTGGCTCTATGTTTATTAAATCAACTTCTAAATAATAGAGAGATGGGAAATTAATAGATTTAGTTGAAGGAAGAATCTTACCCTTTTTGACTAGCCAAGCTTGAAAGCCTGCACAGTCCTTCTTAATGTGACCTGGTTTTTTACAAAAATAGCACTTATGCTTGAATGTGCCATTGCCATTGCCACTGGTATTACTGGATGTTCCTGCCCCCTTAGCTGAATTAGGTTTAAAGTTATTTTTCTTAGCTCCTAGCTTCTTCTTCCACTTGTTTTTCTTTCCAACCAAATTTACTGTTGCTTCAGGTGCAGCAACAGTAGCCTTAATCACACCATAGTTGGGATCTTCACCCCTAATTCTGGTCTCCTCCTCAGTTGCTATTGCAATAAGGTCATTGAAGGTCCACTTGTCCTTTTGAGCATTGTAGCTCGACTTAAGTTGACTGAATTGTGGAGGCAGTGAATGTAGTGCAGTGTGCACTACATATTCTTCAGGGAGTTCCATGTTAAAGTTCTTAAGCTTATGCACAGTATTTTCTACCTTAAGAAAATATTCCCTAACTCCACCAACACCATTGTACTTAAGGGTGTTGAACTGAAGGGACAAGTTGGCTCTCTCAGCTTTCTCAGTGTGCTTGAACTTCTGTTCAATCAGTTCAAGCATGTCATATGCAAAATCCATCTCAGGGATGGTACCAGATATAGTGTCTGAAATGGTGGCTCTGATGATATTTCTGCAGGTGTTATTATTTCTGTACCAGTTGGTCTCATACTCAGCTGCTGCTGGGTATGTCTCTATATCCTCCACCTCAATGTGCTGAGGGACTCCACTGTTTAAACAATCATCTAGATGGCTGGTAGAGAAATAAACTTTCAACTGTTTCAACCAAGTTTTATAGTTTGAACCAGTTAAAAGCTCAATCTGATTGAGGGTGACAACCTGGACACCTAAGGAGCAAACAAAAGGAGTTTTCAATTAGTTCTTGTACTGTATTTGTTAACTGTATGAGTGTTTTTGTATTATTTTCAATGTTTTCTGTGTTTTGAGTAAGGCTTATTTGACAAAAGAAAACAAAACCAAAATCACAGAAACAGTATAAAACACACTTTAACACACATAAGCATATATACATATCAAAATTATATACATATGTAAGCACCAAATAATCCCAGACTGAAAACATGCTTCACAACACCTATATGGCAGTAGATAAAGCACAACTGAAATTATGAATCCACATCCCACAATTTTAAAACTCAAGTCATATGATAGAAGCAGTCATCACCTATATGGCAGAAGAAAGGCTTCTAAAATAACCAAATATGAGAATGAAAATCATGTATGCAGCTGTTCCAATTTTTTAAGCAATGCACCAACACTTCTATGGAAGACAAAAAGTGCAAATTTTGAAAATCAGTAACACAAGATTAAGTCTTTTACACTTTATGATTTTCTGAAAACATGAAAAAGTTTTGCTGTGTGCAATATACTCGTTCATATCCCCAGAAAACCAAGACTTGAAGATTTTCTGAACAGTTTTTATCTTAATTCAAGTTAATGAAATCCTTGAATAACACTAATCTTCTTCTGTAATTTTATAGTCATAAACTGATTCGGGAGACTTTAAACAGTCACAACACAACCAAAAATCACAGATTAACACAGAAGACCCTTTGTCATTGAAAAATTAGATTTTTCACACAATTGACATACCTTGGCCTCTGCTACAGCGCTGCAATTGTTAGCGAAAGCAAGAACAATACACATATGCAGCACAGATCAACAAACAACCAACAATCCATTCATATAACACAGAGATTGAATTTAAATTTCATCCGGAATCACCAAAAATATCTGTCCTAACATAATTGCACTCCGGGTGTGCTCTAGGGTTCTCTAATCTCTTAAACTGACCTGGAGAGATTGGGTTATGAACCCAATGAACTGAATATGCGAAAATTTCGCATTCGCGCTTCCTCCCTCTTCGCCCGCTGAAGAACCAAGACCCAGAACGCGTTGTTTTTCAAACAGCGGAAGCGCGAATGGATCCCCTTTTCAGGGGTTCCGGGTCGGGTTTTGGGCTTAGGGTACGCGGCTCACAGGCCCAAACGGAAGAAAAAAAAAATTTTGTTTGTTTCTGAAGTATAGCATATAAACCCTAATTGCTATTATGTTGATTTTCTGAAAAACGATTTACATGCAAGACTAAATATTGGCTCTGATACCAATTGAAAGACTGAAGGTGTAGTAATCCATAGTTAGCCAAAAACATGTAAACACATTTAATCAACTCAGAACCATAATAAGAGCAAGAGTGTTACCGGCAGCATTAATAGAAATTGCCATGACCGTGTATGAGCTCAAATCTTCTGTTCTCTGATCACAGTTCGCTCCTAGAATGGGATAGGTGCAGAATGCGTTTCGTGATGAGAACAGGGACTTATGCTCGTCTATATATAGTAAACAACTAGTGTCTTGCCCATAAAAGAGTCCTAGTTGTATACTATAAGATCTACTAAAGAATACGAGATCATATCAGATTCCAATTAGGATTCCCATATCAATATGTAAACTATATGTTATTTACATATTATATTATTACATTCCATAATATAACTCGTAATATACTTAGATTAGGTTTAATCAATTACTTGGTCTGCAAGTCACGTAATAATATTGTTAATAGTCCAAATAAATCTTTCAGTTCAGTTTTGAAAATTCAGAACAAGGCAATGGATGTGTTACCTGAACTCAAGGGAACTACCATATTCCTTGTAGGTAAGCATTAGTCAATTCTCTGTAATGTAGTCACTAGTCATCACTGTGTGTTTATACGTGAACTGATCATATTGTTTTTGGTGGATAGGAATGAAGAGCTCCATATAGACCAGTTTGTGGAAATTCCTCGCCAACGTGTTACGATACTATTACTTTGACAGGTACCTGTGTTTTTCTTTCTTCCTGAAAGCAGAGATCATTATTTCTCAGGTCATATTAGCTGAACCATTGAATTGTGCTCTTATATATCCAGTGATAATTTGGTCGAGGAAGCTGCTGGTACTCTATCTTCCGGCAAAACTTTACTAGAGATTGACACGAGTGGTTTCCAGGAGTCTGAGGTAATGGTTTTCAGTTCCTTTGATGTTTTCTTCACTATACTTGCAATCCAAGGACTGAAAAGGCTTTCACTCATGATACATGTTTCAAATTGCAGTATTACCTTGTTGCACATAGCCCCAATGACTTTTGAAGTAGATTATCTGGCACTCTATATATATGTGTCATTCTTGTTTTGGTCAAATGCTAGATGTTATGTGTGTCTAAATCAAAATGTTGCTACAGAGTGAAGTGTTGAAGCAATTATCATCCATGGGTCGGTTAGTGGTCTGTGATGGAGATGGTGCAACTCAGAGTTCAACAAACCTGTGGGAACTCCAATCTCATTTTTCTTAATGTATTAATGCAGTCATCCGAGCTGATATTAGTTATGTAGCTCTAACTTGTTTCAGTCCATATGCAGGGCTCTTTTAAGACATGTGATCACGATATGGATTGACGTACCATTAGACATTGTGGCTAAGGGTATGGTCGAAGATCAAACTCGGCTCTCTGCATATGATCTTTCTTCTAACGTATCTTATACAGAGGTCTTCTCTTTCTCCTTGAACATACAATTATACTTGTCAACTGGAAAGTAAATAGTCTACTCTCTGGCTGCTGCCTTATTGAAACTCGACACTTCTTTTGAATCTCTAATGTATGATAACCAGGTTTTGACTCGTGTAAGCACTGCATATGAAGAGCTGAGAGGTGGATATGCAATAGCTGATGCAACCGTTATCTGTTCAGCGTATGGCACTGTGACTTGCCTACTTAGCAATTAGGTGATGAATTATATATCCTCATTGGATCTGACATATCCTCATGTGACCACCGAAGACATGGTTCTGGAGGTAAGTGCCAGATTTACAGACATTTGCAGACATGTTTGACAATCAAATGAAAGCAAGTTCCTTGTTAAATGTAGGTTCTCAAGGAGGTAGATAAATTGACCAGAGTGAAGATGATGGAAGCAGCAGCAAGACGCTTTTAACATTCTATTGCCTCATAAGGTGGCAGCCATTTTCATCATATGAGTAACTAGATTGAGATTGTGGTCAGTGATGGATGACATTAAAGGCTGTTAAATCTCAAATGGTTGAAATCGAAATGATCTTGGTTCCTTTGTGTTGCTTTATTTAGTATTGGACTTGTCTAAATTCAGTAGGTTGAGTGGGGCTTAGCCCCTAAACCTTTACGGGTACTGGCCCATTTGAGAATTGAGAATAAGGTGCCCCAAACCCTAAGGGTACCGGCCCGTTTGAGAGAGAGTGGTGCATAGAAAGGAGCAAAAAGAGTCCAACTGCGGCACGCAAAAGAAAGTGAATCAGTTTTTCGTTGTGTAAAGGGTTCTGACCATTGACGACGTCTCACAAGGTTTTCTCTTGTAATTTATATGTTCTGGTGCTTTGCCATGACTTTACTTGTTGCCACGGTTCAAAGTTTGCTACTGCCACGTTCCATATTTTCTTGTCTAATTGCCCAATGCCAGAGAAAATTGATGGTTTTGTCTTTTCGACTTGTTGTGGACAATGGCTTCTTCTGTTCCTAAATCTAGGTAATACGATAATGGTAGCGTTTGTATAAAAACATTTGCTTGGCCTGATTTGAAGCAGTTTGGATATGAAATCGGTTTCCGGAACGGTGATGTGTGGGATTTGTCGTGGTTGTGGTTGTCGCGTGTGGGGGAGATTATACAGCGCACCCAGAATCTCCACCGTCCATTTTGATCACTAGGAATGATTCTCTACTTGAAACCAATGTTGTGTAATTAGTTGTTCGCTTAAAGCTGTGTAATGTTGATGAACTGATTCATGTTGATATAGGTTGCTTCTCTAGGAAATGATGGATTATATGTGCTCCATGACCGGCTGCTTTGTGGGTCTCCAGATCCGTTCTGCTCGTGATCTTCACATTACTACCTCAAACGTTTGAATTGGGGATGCCTTTGGTTCTGCCCAGAAATGGACGATGTGTTCATCAGAACCCGGATTGTGGGTTTTGAATCAATTAGAACAAGTGTAAATGATGGTTCCAGCAGTGTTCATGTTCACTCTTCATCTGCACTTATTGTCACCGGCAATGTCAATGTGAGCAGTGGGTCATTAGTGTTCTCCCCTTTCAAACAACTTCAACCATATTGTTCTGCATGTGCCTTGTGGTGTACCATGTATCTAATTACATATTTGTTTCTTTTAAAACATTTCTCTAATCCATTCACATCCAAGGATTAGAGACATGAGGAGACAGATATTGATTCAAAAGTCTTAGAAGAGTACAGAAAGGAGCTGGAGTAACTGTCTCACAAGTTAGAAATGGATGCTCCAGCTTGGTGGATTCAATATATAGTTGAGGATGATGTGTCCGAGCTATCCCCTAAAACAGAAAGGGTAGGAGTTCCTTCCTTCGTGGGGGTTGAGGAGTGCCCATGTAACTGGGTTGATGCACGCCATCAAACTGACAGGGAACAAGAGTAAATCAAAACAAGAACAGGGGTCTTCGTTATGCTCTGCATCTCCATTTCATTTGCCCACTTCCTAAGAAGAAAGGTTCCAGGTCAGTTCAGAGATGCAAATCAGATCCCTTGTCTGGAATACAAAGAAGAGCGGAGATTCTACCTCTACAATGACATGAGGGCAAGGTATGTATATTAATGTGTGGCAATGTAGATTGGTTGTTCTTTGTAATTGTGCATCTCACTTGCGCTGTTTGCTATGTATCATATGTGATTTGCTGACAAGGGCCTCTTTGTTTTGCTTTGGGTTCGAATCTGCCATTTCTCTACTGGAAATGAGTTTTGATTATATACAACGAGTTCCCCGGTTCACCATTTTCCTTTTATTTTTTTTATTGAATTCCATTTTCCTTTTATTTTTTTTATTGAATTCCATTTTCCATTTAATGATAGTTTATGGGTAGAAGCCAGCAGTTAGCGGGATAGTTTATGGCCAACTGATGAAAAGAACAAGACCACTCAAAAAAAAATACTTTAAGAAGAAAACAGAACCGATGAAAAGTCACCAAATCATATCACAATTATTGTTATTCATATCAATACCAAACACAGTCATATCGACCATAATACGCACAAAAACTTTAGCACTGACTATAAAAAATAAATAAATTGAAGTATCCAAAAAAAAATAATTGAATCCAGATTACCTCGAGCAACCGCTTTAGTAATGAATATAAAAATATAACTTGAATATAGATTACCAACGGTATTGAATCTGTACAAATCTGATGGATCTGGAAACGCTTGTAAGGAAGTACAATGGTTAGCTTCTACCCATAAACTGTCATTAAATAGAAGTACATCTCTTTGCTGAAAACTGATGTTCTCGCCATTTAAGAGCAACTCCGTTGGAAAGGTCAATTTTTTTTGACAAAACCGAGCTTAACATGTGACGTGGAAGAGTTAAAATTGATATAGTCCTCGTCCAACGGAAGTGTCAATTTTTTTTATTATATATTATTTTGCTTTTAACAATTTATATAAAAATATTTGCTTGAAAGTTGAAGATACTGGGTTCTTGGTCTCTACCAAAACGAAGTCAAGCTCCCAGTTCTCCATTACCAAACTGAAAATTCTTCTTGATGGATGGAAAAGAAATTGCCTTCTTTCCCTTAATAAACTTCCTGTGAATCATATTCCTTGTTTTCTGATAGTACTTTCCTTGTACCTTTCTTCTGCAATGTGTTCATCTTTCCCAGATCTTCGATTCGTTCTTCTACCCATATCTTTTTCGTCTTCGATTCTTTCTTCTGCCCAGTTGATA
Source organism: Comarum palustre (assembly GCA_951800085.1). NCBI lineage: Eukaryota > Viridiplantae > Streptophyta > Magnoliopsida > Rosales > Rosaceae > Comarum > Comarum palustre. The sequence continues at coordinate 288,297 of OX637572.1, read as the reverse complement.
CTCTTCTCGATTCGAATCAATTTGAAGATCTGCCATGAGAGCAAACTTACAGGAGGGATGGAGGAGAGGATTCATCGTATTAAACTATCCAAGAAAAAGATTTGACAGTTTGATGAGCAACGTCGGATTTGACAGTGAGAAGAGCAAGGTCAAATACACGTCGGATTTGACAGATCCAATGGAGGGAGTTCATGAGCCAATTCTTACCGTTGAGCCTCCACCCTGTCAAAAGACAGTTCGGTTGGAGTTGCTCTAAGATGGGCCGGCCTGGTTGTAAGATGTGTTATCCACAAAATACCCGGTCCAAAGTATCTTCAGCCCTTGATGTAGAATGGGCAGTAGGGTTGGTCTTTTCACAAATATATGAAGCCTAAGTCCGGCTTTTGAGCAGATAGTCAGTGCGGCTCATGATCCATTCTACTTTTAGCCCACAGTTTGTGTATGATAAAATTAATTTTTAAAAATTTTGATTTTTTTTGAGTTAAAGACAGTTTTGTTATTCAGAATCACAAATAGAATGTCCAATATAAGTCGATCTGTATCATAAATACAGAGAACAAGCAAGATTATCCGTCCTCATGAGTACAAAGGACAAGCTAAATTCCCACAAGTGGAATCACTGAGGAGGTACACGCAGCATCTTTTGGGTCATTTTTACAGAGCCCGCGGCGGTGTCCTGGGATGAGCACATGTGATTCGGATGGAATGCACAGCGGAAGTGCAAGCCTAGTGGGTGGAAACTCAGTATGCTCCTCTTTAGGAGAATACCACGCAAGAAGCCCGGTAGAATTGTCAAAGTTTCGTGATGATGATTCTGTTGGGTTTAGAGGGATTGGTTCTCTCAGTAAAGCCGGTCACAGTACTCCGAGTAATGGACGATGTATTCAGACCCCGGCTTCATGGATTGTGGGTTTTCAATCAAGCAGAACAAGTGTAAAAGATGGTTCCAACAGTGTTTCATCTGATCATGTTCACTCTTCATCTGCGAATATTGTCACCGCCAATGATAATGTGTGCAATGGCTTGTTAGCAGAATTATGTGCGGGACGGAACATGACGAAACGACGACATCCGTCTGATTTTTAATAAATTGATCATATCCGTTTAATCCTGTCTGTTTGATCAATTCATTAAAGATCGAACGGCTGTCGTCGTTTCGTCCCGCGCCTGAGCAGTCTCGCGCTTGTTAGTGAAGAAGTGAATGTTCTCCCCATTCAAGTCTATCGGTAAACCAATTTATTAGTGAGCGTTTGGACCTTGCCAGCAAAACTGATTAAACAAATACTCTTTCTGTCAGTGATAGTAACAGTACGTCACATGATCATAAAAACCAAATGTTGGAAGTGAAAACTAGGGCTGTCAATTTTGACACGATTCCAAATAAGCAGTATGGCATCCCAAATGAGTACCAAATTTGAAAAGTATTGGTCTGAGTATAGCTTGATTCTTACAATTGCTGTAATATTTGATCCTCGATACAAGTTGCAGTTTGTGAAGTTTTCATATAAACGGCTATATGACACTGATTCTATTCAAATGAAAAGGGTATGTAACAAGTTGTTTTCTCTTTTCGATGTCTACATTAAAGCTCATTGTGCGCTAATGAATTCTGCCTCTTCATCAAAAAATCAAGATTGTCCTGCTTCTGTCGGTGATGCAATGATTTCTTATGAATGCATAAATGTTATGAAGATAATAAAATATGTTTTTTTTATATTGTTGTATCTATGTTATAAATTTTTATTACTGTTTGATAAGTTCTAAGTATGTTTTTAATCATTTTTCATTTATTGTGCACCTATTTATGTTGGTATTGTGTAATTGTAGGATTTTGATGAGTTTGAGAATAAAGAATTTGTTTTCTCTACCCAAAAGACTCAGCTACAATTGTATTAAGATGAACCAATGTTACTAAAGACTACAAAATTTCGTTTAAAAAAAAGAAGACTACAAACTTGAATGTCCTTAACTTTTGGAAGGCAAACCAATTTCGCTACACAGAATTATTATCATGGCTCATGATGTACTATCAATTCTGATTTCTACAGTTGCTTCTAAGTCTACATTTAGTGTTGGCGATAGAGTTCTTGACCAATATCGCAATTCACTTAAATCTGAAACTGTACAAACTCTTATCTGCACACGTGATTGTATATTTGCTGAAGAAGGTATGTGTTCTATACTTTTTCTATAACAGTTTCTTCTCTTTAAACATGTCATACTGATTTGTTGTTTTTTTCTTTTTTTTCTTATAAGTTGATGTTCATACTTTGCCACCAAAATTGGATGACTTGACTGAAGATATTACCAAGTTAAGCATCAGTGACTCTAACAGTGAATCTGTTGGTTGTTCAAATGCCGCTGCTCATTCTTAAGAAAGTGACTTTTTCTTTTTGGTAAGTGATTACATTTACATGTGCCCTTTTTTTATTATATCATTTATTTGATTGTGAGGAAGTAGATTTACAGTTATGTATTCTAATGTTTACTTATGAGTTTGATACCAGTCTACTGACATGGATTTGTTTTCAATTGTACATAGGTGGTGATTACTTGTTTTGCCTTTTATGCTGAGTAAAGTGAGGAAGAACTGGAAGTTAGGATTTGAAACTTTTACATTTATGTTAAACTTTAAATTTATTATGGACTGTGTTTTTCAACTTCAGATTACGAGTGTTTGATTTTTATATTGGAAATTTAGATTTGTTTATGAGTTATAAAATAGTGCTTTTGTGGAGTTTTAATTAATATGGTAAAATGATGTTTTTATTTATTTCCATTTGCAAAGAGATGATCCATGTAATCCAACAGCACAACTTCAGCCAAGTTGAACGGTCAACATCCGTTGGCCTGAAGATGAAAAGAAGTGCGACTATATATCAATGTTGCAAATGGCTTCGTCTCCACCATACCAAATTACCCATCAAAATTTGGAGGGGCAAAACTCTTGTGACGTTGCTTGTTAGGAAACTAAATTAAATCAGATAGAGAAGTTGATTGACGGAATAAGAGGTGAGAGGGCTTAGAGGACAAGTGAGAGAAAGGGAGAACGACGACGGCTGTTGTTGAAGATGTCGAATCGAAAAAGATTCGAATACAAAAGAAAAGAAAATAGGGTTTGAAAAAGTGAAAGAATTTTCATATTACTGAAACGAAAAAAATGAAAAATTGAAATTATATGGTTATGCCAGTTTAGCGGCCACATGGCTAGTTCATTTAACATTACTCTTAAATGAGTTTTATATATATCCTTGACAAACATGAGTTGGTGTGTGACTGCAGTAGTACTTAGCAAGAGACTTAAAGCAAGATTAAAAGGAGGCAAGAATGTGATGCAGTCATTCTCAGTATGTGATTGGATTTAATTTAAAATATGAAAGTTACCGTCACGGATCTAATCGACGTGGCCGTTCTTCGGTGGTAATATTCTCTCTCCGAGGAATATTTTCTGTTACGAGAGAGAGGATGCTGAAGATGATGGATGGGGGGCTCTGTTCCACGCGGCAGTAATTTACTGCTGGATAAAAAATGGTCCCCGCAGGTTGGGATTGAAGGAGGAGGAACAGTTTTTGCGTTGTTGCATGAGGTGGAGGCCTCTCCTCTGGCCCACATTTCCTTGCCCCTTCATTTTTCTTTTCTTCTCTCCCACTGATCACTTTCCCGTTCTGCCCTCACCTTTCACTCCCCTTCAAACACCTTCATCGGAACGCTTGATTTCAAGTGGGGGCAATTTTCATTGCGATAGTTCAATTCAAACTATAGGGAGGCAAATTAATTCAATTTTCTCATACTATATATTTAAGTTGCTCTATTTGACCCTCAGTTTTTTAAGAAATAATAATCAAGCGAGAACAATAGTCACTGTATCAGAACACTATTTATCAATTGAGAAAATTATCCATAAACGAGTACCGGCCACAAAGGATGGTTTACCAAAACCGTTGTCAGAATTGAAATAACAAGGTAGGCTTGGGAGAGACACAAAGGGTATATATGTCCTTTAGTTGCTGTACGTGGGACGTAATTTGTCTCTACTCATCTGCTCTCTAAGTCCAGGTCCACATGCACCTCCCTCTGGCTCTTGTATATAGAGCATCAACGACCCATCTACGTCGCACTCTCTTCTCTGGTTGCTAGCTGCAGCACCTGAGTAGCGTTACTCATCAATGGCAGACCCAGCAGCCATGTATAATAATAATGAGTACCATGACTTCCTCCTTCACACCAAACACGCTCCTCATCACCTTCTTCTCCCCTCACCACAAGCAGTACTACCCAGACCACCGAGCCAGCACCAGCAACCCTCTAAACCTCGCTCATCTTCCTCCAAACCGGGTCGGGTTTTCCCATGCACCTTCTGTCCTCGCCAGTTTTACACCTCACAAGCTCTCGGCGGCCACCAAAACGCTCACAAGCGTGAACGTGCCGCCTCCCGAAACAGAGCACCACCCCCATCCGGGCCCACTTACTTCCACAACCACCAGCCCACTCCCTCTCCTTCTCCGCCGCCGTCGTTTCAGCATCACCACCAGAACCAATCTCTGGGTCCTCCTCTTGAGCTTCAGTACTATCCAAAAAGCACCACTGGGTTGATGGAAGTCGACCAGATGCAGAGCTATTTCTGGTTCGATGAGTCTCATTGTTCCAACAATGGCAGCAGCAGCCGAGACTTGATAGTCTTCGGTGATCATAACCAGCAGGAGCAACAGTACTACTACTGCTCCACTTGTCAACCTCTTCCTCCTCCTCCTCCTCCTCCTCAAGGGTTTCAGGCCTCTCCTACTTTCATGATCTCATCAACTCCGACTGCAAGTACTACTACTAGTACTGATGAGTCTGCTTATTATTCTGGTGGTCATGGCGGCCAACCCAGCAATGTGGACCTCACCCTTCGCTTATGAGCGAGCAGCCATTACTAACTGTGCTCATCATCAGTACTAGTCTCTCATCTCTCTGTCAGTCACTGAGTCAGTTTCTTCTCAACGTTTTGCAATTTTCAGTTTCAAGTACTCGTAGTATCTAGAGACAGTAGTTTTCATTTTTAATTTCAGTACTTGTCATGATCAAGTGGGAAGCTAGCTAGCGAGTACTACTCTCTTGTCAATTAAGGACTGATCGAGTTTGAAGATATATGGATGCAGCACTTGGATCGAATATGTAGAGACAGGTCTTTGATTTAGAGCTAGCTCGATCTTCTTCTTCTGTGTTACAAATTGATGGAGGATGAGTTAGTTTAAGCTTTACCGCATTCAAACTTGTTGTTGAGCATATATTGACATGATCGATCAATGGAGCTTCCTTCATTTTGTAACCGATCGTATGTTTGATTCATCATGAGTCTCTGTTTGTTAACATTTTGTTACGAGTCCAAACCAAATTTGATGTATCATTTTGTCATGTATGGATGGATGGAATGTGATGCATGCATGCCCGTCAGAGTTGTTCTGTGACTGAGCCACTGCGCCAAACGGCGGCCATTGCCTATAATCATCAACGAGGCTTGCAACACACACTCTTTCCGAGCAACTAGACGCTACATACATTCACACTAGGAAATACCAAAAATCCCAAAATGAAAATGGAATTATTTTGTTAATGGCTTGTGGTCCTTGAAAAGGTCGGGTATTTTTGTCTGTTTCGTACAAAAATTAGTTGCAAGGCACACCGTAACTAAATCCATAATAAGGCAGTCTTTTCTCTAAATTCATTAAAATGATTTAAATAAATAAGTACTAATAGCTTAAGTTTAAACTAATATAAAACATATTTAGATCCACTTGTTTCTATAAAATAACGACAACACTATTTTTTAACAATAGTTATGTGGTTGTCACTTGATCTGATTCACTTGCTTTTATCAAATGATAAAAATACTGTTTTCTGAACAATAATTATGAGACTACCACTAGAATTTTAAAAAGTTTATTTTTTGTTACAAACAACTTTTTTCATTTTCTTTTTTCTTCAATTTGTTATCTTTTTCCCATCTATCTCTCTCTAGTACGGTTGTAGGTGGATTAGAAAGAGACTAGGAGGTGAAAACCGATTAATTTTATTCAACTACTTGGTTACGGAACTCAAATTGATTTCGCTCTTCATTATCGCATTCATCGTCTTTTATCTAAAAGAATTAGAAAGCCAGAGGTGCTGTTACTGTTCGTGGTTTTTTGTTAGATTTGTTTTCTTCTTCCCATCAACCATAACGTTGAGAAAAAGACATTGAATATAATAGTTTGAATTTAGTATATTTGTCTATTGCTAGATGCAATTTTTGTTGCTTAGTATATGAACACAATAGTAGAGATATTGAATTGAGTGCAAATGTCATAAGTAGTAACAAGTTTGTACGAGTTGTGTAGCAGTAGGTATGTACTAGTAACTGTGCAGTTGCAGGTTTGAACGAATATAGTAGCAAAACGCTTCATAAATAATCTGTAGTTGCAGACCTATACTAGTAATGTATTGTGCAATAACATGTTTGGACGAATATAATAGTATAAGTGGGTAAGCAAGAATGCAGTAACATAATTAATGAGTAAAAAGGCTAGTAGCAGAACTAGAGAATTGTCAAAACATACTTGTGCTACTACTAGGATGTTAACTCCTGCTACTACTTCTATTGAATGTTAACCTCTGCTACCACTTCTACGTGAATGTAACCCTTGCTACTACTTATACTAGGATGTTAATCCTTGCTACTACTTATACTAGGATGTTAATCCTTGCTACTACTTATACTGAAATACTAACCTATACTACTACTTTAATGGAATTAAATGCTAAGTACTACACTAAGTTATTGAAAAACCTGCTACTGTATTTTCAAATAATGAAAAATCTTAAAATAGAAACTTTTTTCCTTCTAAAAACATATTTAATTAGTGTAAGATTAATTTAGTAAATTAAACTATGACACTTGCATGTAAAAAACATATTGTCCTTATTTATTAAAAATTATCATTATTTGTTTAACAACACAAATGAGTTTATTTGTATTTCAAATTTTTTTTATTCGGACCCCTCTGTAGTCTTTCTTCTATTTCCTTTTGCGACTGGGACTAGCTAGCTAGGCTTGTGCTGCATTTCTGTGTTGAACTAACTGATACACAACTATAAGATCCAACAGAAGAAGCAATATTTGCCTGCCTCCTCTCCGTTAATACCTAATCAAGGTCAAATGAAGGAACTTCAGACGTAAACCCATGTATGGCCTGGTATTGTAACCGAGCGGCCAGGTTTCTGTAAGGATCACTTTCTCTTTTCTTCAACAAATAAGCAAGGGACTTCTCAACCTCTGATTTCACTTCTAAATACAGTTCATGAGTTGTCTCCCTGTCTCGTAATTCCTGCTTCCTCCCTGCATTTCAATCGTTCACATCACAGCTTCAATAACCAATTAACTAACGAATACAGTTCATTTGTATCTAACAATTCCTTTCACTCAAGTTACTTGACTGATTAAAATCGAAATGCTTACCTTCTGTTTCAATTGGTTTCCCGAATTTATAATAAAACCGGCCAGGAAATTTCGGTGCAATTCCTGGCAAGTGTAAAGCCTGGTTTCCAATCTCCCCATCAACGGTAGACCTACGATCACAAAACAACATCAACATTCAAGTAGTCAATTGATCTAGGAAAAGGCATACCAAGATAGGAGGTCTGCAGATATCAGCAACAAAAATGGCTTCACAGATCTTATACCTCACATTTGAAGCTTCAGCCGTCATGTCCTCTATAGATTTCCTGAGGAAAGGAATTTTCATCTGGTCTTCATAATCCAGAAATAGCTGACAAGAAGATAACAGAGCAAATTAGCTATTATTGCCACAATGAATGCCAATCAATCGCTTATTCATCTAAAAACAACACGGTAACACTAACACCTACTTCAAGCTTCATTAGATACTTAATTGAAGGCATGCTTATTACAAAGATAAATAAAAGGAAAAATGAGGTTTGTACACTTACATCACCAATATCATCTTCTCCGACAGCACCAAAAGGAACAATTTTGGCTCCAAATCTAGCTGCCATCCTCACAAATTCTGACCGTTCTGGCCAGAATAACTTATATGCTTCCCCCTGGAAAGTGCAAATTCAGTCTTGCATTACATGTAACACGACTTGAATTCTCAAGTGCACGGACATCTAATCAAGTTACATCCTAAGAAGTGAAAATCAGACTCAACATGAAATGAATTAGTACCTTCCGGTGAAGAGCCTCACGCACTCCACCTGGATAGAGGAGGACATGAGCCTTTGTAGAGAGAAGTTTGAAAAAGTTTTTTCCCGAGACAGGAACAGCACCCATAAGTCTGAAATCATCGTATAATGTTAACTCAGGTAAACTTCCATCAAACATCATTGGATGCGCTATCCCTCGCAGATGGACGTTATATTGTTCTAACAATTGGGTCACCAAGGGAACTATTTCAAATCCCAGTAACATGTGATAACCAACATACAATACAGGACCTTCTGTAGGAATCCCGGCAAACCCCCTCACTATCTTCCCGTCTGCTAAAGTTGAGAGCATCACTGGGCTCATGAGAATGTTCACCCATCTACACTTAATGATGAGATATCAGTAATTTTAAAAACAAAGCCTAGAATGCATTAGGATCAAACAATCAGACTATCAACTCACAAGCCTCATATGACTCTTCTTGTTGGGCCATTGATAGCAGAAAAAAATGCAGATGTAACTTCTAGTAAAGTATCACCTACCTGTTTTTATCCATTATGCCTTTAACTTCGGTAGGTGATGGCAGTATGTAATCTGTTACAAAGTCTCGTTCCTTTGAACGACGATACGCACCGACATTCTTGATGATAGTTAGCAAATCAAAAGCATCCTCCTGCCAAGAATTTGATGAAACAGATATATGTATCAAAGTGAAACTTGCAAACTATTTAAGTCAGCACATGTAATTTGAGATCATAAACATCTGGTCGTAAAATACACAGCTTAATAAGACTTTAACCGTTATACAGGAGAAACTGATGCATATTTGAGACAATCCATAAATGTTAAATATCTACTAGCACTAATAGGATTATCATCCTACCATGAAAAGGAAATGACCGCAGTCTTCAAAAGTACGGAACTGACAATTTGCAAGCACGCTTTTGAGTCTTTGACCTTCCTCTTGACTCGGTAGCAATGGATCCCTTCCACTAACAGACATATAATAGTGAAATCAGCACCATCATTCTAAAAAGATGATAGGGGGTAATCCAGCAGAGTGGTCTTGTCACATAATAATTGTGGAATGATGCATCACTGGCAAGTTTTCACACGAAAGCAATACTAGAATTGGTTATGGAATTTCAAACAAAACCTGGAAAGTATCACGGTATGAGCTTTTACACCATGGAGGCGTGAATTGACATATGAAGAAGCTGAACTCATCATTTGCAGCTTCCAGAGAAGTGTTTCTCTGGGTAAGATTTCAGCAAGAACCTGGAGCATAAACCGTTAATCACAAGATTCAACCTTACCTCTGAAAGTAAGAGTACATCATTATAACTCATATGAAGCAAAATTCAATAAAAGGATAACAGATGTTGAGAAAAATAATGAATGTACAGATTATGCAGATTTTTAACTTCATCTGAGAGTAATATTTCAAACTTGTGTCTTACAGAGAGGTTAGATATTGATGGTGCTACAATTTCCCGTGATAGCTTTTCAAGCGTCCGCAGCTGAGGAAGTCCTCCAACTCCCTTCTCCAGACTAGCCATCATTGCACCTGAATGGATGCAAAGAATTGCAGATCATCAGAAAAAGGAAAAAACTAACAGATGCTCTTCACTTTAAGCATCAACAAGTTCCTCCCAACCCAAAGTGGTAATCACAAAGCAATACCACCCTGCTATAAGTCTCACAGTAAGATGAGCTTCAGTGGATTTCTGAAATACTTATCATCATCTATTCAGAATCAAATAGGTAGTAAGATCAAGCTACTAGTAAATGAAACTCAAAATCAGACCTGTAATTGTACTCAGTATATGAGGAAGGCTAAGATAGGGAGTGTCAGGCATGAACTGCAATAATGGTAATACAGCTTGAAGTGGTGACCTGCTGAAGGATGTTGCTGCACATTAACACCAGGTAGATGTTAGATCAACAAAGAAATTGCCTCATTTTCTGTTTTACAGCAAATTTGGTCTACACCAATAATAACCAATTTTCTTCCTTCAGAAGTTTAATGTTCATGTTCATTCTTACATTTAAAGGGCTTAAGATGAAGGAACATGTTACCTGGATTTGCAAGAATAAGAACAAGGTCAATATCCGGGTTCAGCGCTGCCACAGATAGTGCAAGGCATGCTCCAAGAGATTCTCCAACAAGATATATAGGACGATCCGGTGAGGCATGATGCTCTGACCGAACTGTTCTCTCAACCAGCTTCACTAAGTCTAACACACACAAATTGATAAAAAGACCAAATAACATAAAAACATATCTCTAGCTTCACCTTGAGGCAATTTTTGACAGAAAAAAACAGCATCAATGTGCAAAATTATGTAAGAAAGAAGCAAATAATTTGTGCAAAACAAGACAAGATTGGCAATGCTACATATTATTAATGCAAAGGAGGAAGAACCTTTAAAGGGAGTTCGATCCTTGGGAGGGATATGCAAGCAGGAGACCTGAAAATGCCTTGACACAGCAAGTAAAAAAGGATCATCAGTAGTTCATCAGCAATACAAAGATGTCCAAAGTATAAAAGACTAATGTGTGAACTGTGAAGATAGAAGCAGCAATTAAGGCATGGTGGAGTACGTACACTCCAAGTTTCCGGTGATGCCTTACAAGCCCAACTCCGGTGCCATCAATACCTGCATAAAACAGAGTCGAACAATCAGACACGTGGGGTAGCTTTTGCTACTGAATCAAGAAAGCCTTGCTTTTAGTTTATAGTGATTCTGGTGATGATGTATTTATGAGTGACTGACCAGGCAGAAAGAATAGGAGAGGGGAATCATGGTCTGTGGGGGTCCCACAGTCTAAAGGGAAGAGCCAACGAGGTGGTCCGCTTCCAGTTCCGGTGCTGTTATGTTCGTCCGATCTGAGAAGATCCTTAGCTTGCTCAAAGAACCGGTTAAAGCTCGTCACTTGATCCACCAAAGCTCCGTTCTTTTTCTCTTGTGTTTGGTCGTCGTCTTCCTTGTTCTTGTTGTTGGTGTTGTCTGAGACAGCACCAGTTGGCGTCGAAGTGGTGAAGACAGGAGTGTGGTCAGTGGAAATGGCTAGTCTCGTGGTTCTGGCCAGCGGAGGTAGCTTATTATAGGACCTCGCGAATAGTGATGGCGAAGAAAACGTGGGTTCATGTGGGAAAATGGAGGGGAAGAGAGAGAGGGCGTTGGAGGCCATGGCCGGCCGGAGATGGAATTGAAACTAATCACTCTTTCTGAGAGAAATGGATGGGGTGGCTAATAAATAAAATGAGAGAGCCGTCCGGCTTCTGCTGTGCTCGATTATGAAGTGTTGATGATGATGATGATATTTTCCTTCTGTTTTGGCTGCTGCTTCTGACAAAGCAGGACGAGTAAACTAGACAAAGACTGAACATTTGAACACCGTCCGGTTAGCAAAAATGAATCGGTAGTAAGAATTACCCAACTCTGGTGAGGAGTTAAACTTTTGAATTAATTATTTATTAGATTAATTTTTTTGATTAAATTTTGACAATCTTAACTGTTAAAAGTTGTAGATTTATATAAGTAGATCAATCATACAAAATTTCAGTCAAATTGATGATCGTTAAGAACTAGTTGTGGATCAAATTAATGAACGAGCTAAATCTGTCAAACATGAACCGTTCAAGTTCATAATTAGTAAATCACACTTATAAATGTTTTAACGATTTTCAATTCAGTTGAAAATTTACATAAATGATCTACTTATAAATATTTATAAAATGAACGGTTAAGATGTGGATATAAGATAAAACAGGAATAAACCGAAAAAATCTTCAATTAATCCTGAACTTAAAGGTGTTTCAAAAAAAGAATGACTCATATTACAGAAAAAATCAGCATTCTTGTCATTAACAAGTGACATTTCTTATATAATTTCGCAATAATATAAAGAGAGGAGAGCAGTGATTTGTACACTAATTGGGCAGGTCAGTGAAAAAGAAGAAAATCACGTGTAGAAGATGGATGGTGAAATTATGGGAGAAAGTTGGGTGCTTGGTTGGCCTCAAAGTCCCAAAAGATTAACACGAAGCAAGAAAGTGGAAAAGACCTCCGTTTAATTATGCCAAACCAGTGTTAGTGTTGATCATGGGTGCCTGGGTGGGGTTAAGTTTCGACATATACCATACATAATATTTCGATAATTATTGGTGCCCGGGTGTTATACGTTATCTATTAAGCTCATATCATCGGATTATGTTCAGTGGCGGATCCAGGATTACGATCTTGGGTGGGCTTGAAATTTTTAACCAAAGAAAGAAAAAATGCGAAGAATCTCGACGCTGCGAGAGAAATTTATTGATTGAAAGAAAATGATACATCTAGTCAGGGAAGGACATATATAATAAGCATTTTCCGTCCAATGCATATGCAAAATTATAATACAAACTGAACAATTAAACTAAATATGCAATGTGATACAATATGATAGCATAAACTAACAAAATTTAACTCTACGAGTCGATGAAGCTTTAAACTCTTCAATCACCTCCTCATTAGTAATAGATTCAGCATACTCTTTCTCAATATGAAGGACCATACAATCATCAAGAAACTCATCTCCCAAAAAAATATATTATATATATGCTTAATTTTTTTAACCCAAAATTGTTGGGTGGGCTTGAGCCCCACCAAAATACCCCTGCATCCGCGCCTGATTATGTTCTTATTGTTAGATGCATGTACTGTTTATATTTATTTTTTTGTTTTATCTTTTTTATTTGATACACCGAATACTCTGTCATAATATTTAAGATCATCATGACCGGTCTAGCAAAACCTAAATACTTCCTTAATTAATCATTTCATCATTCATTCACTGTCCAAATTTTTTTCTAGAGCATGTAGGGGCATGTAGCTAGCTCGCTGAGCTAGGCAATCAAATATTTTTGAAGGGGCAAACAATGCTCATTCGACTAATTTGTATACGATATCAAGAGAAGACTTGAAAATCACACAATACGATATCAACATGTGTGTGTGTGTTCGTGTATAATTATAAATTGACAGCGTCCCTATTAAGCTTGCAAGTAAGGAATTTATGTTCAACCTCGATACAATTGCTACTGTTTCGATCAGCTCACAAATTTGGGCTCATCTAATTTTGTATGGTGCCTAGCCAGCCGCCTGCTTCGGTACTTGTTTAATTAGTTTTAAGCAGCTAGCGTCGATAGCTTATTTAACTACCATTCATTTTCATTCATGGGAGTCTACACACGTTTGTGTTTCATTCATAATTAATAAGTAAACTATATTTTAGTTTGTGACTAAATATAAGTTTACATATACATCATTTACACATTTTTTAAAGTAATATTAAAAATTTCATTAAAACAAAAATACAATATTATAACCGAGGAATATCAGTGATGGAAATAAATTTTTTACTCTCCGTCCTACCTACCCGAAACACAAACGATTACAGTGGATAAGAACGAAAAGATTTTAACCGTAATCTAACATATTATAGAAGCATCGATGCATGTTAACCTCATGAAGAACCAACCATTTCAAACACTATATCCACATATTGCCAGCATATATATACATAAAACCTCTCTATTACATTGACAACAAGAAATAACTAACTTAAAATAGTATCTGAAAACGACACCATAACTATGACACTCAACGTGACCCATGACAACAACAGATCAAACCCTAAACCCTCTTTCAAAGAGGAGACCAACACCCTCGCTCAAAAACGAGACACCAAACCAACCTAACAAAACCAAAAAATCAAACAAAAAAACTTACAAATAAATGATTGCATACAATAGCCAAAGTCCACTCCGATTTAGAGGAGTTTGGATTAGAACTCGTCAACTCAAACCCTAATCTGTAAAAGCTCAACTTTGTAATTCATGTCGAAACGTCTTCAATATCAAGAATAAGTTGGTCTCGAAACTCTCCGAGACATCAACAATACTCGTCAGTTGCTATGTTGCTCCCGTAGTCACCTCGAATAATCTGAAGTCTACCAACTCACTGTAGTAGTAAGTCACACATTTTACATACAAGTGAGGTGCCTCGAATAAGTTGGATTTCCACGCGATCTCTCAAACATTGCGCAAACGGTGGCGCAATATTTTCCATCTAAAGAACGTGCGTCTACTACAATGTCGTCTACAAGACGCTCAAGTTAAACGTTTGAATCGCTCGAATCTAACTGAGCCTAGGAAACCTTTCCAGGTTCCTACCCATCAAATTCCACCACTGCGACAATATCTAATTAAGTTAAATTCATGGGATGAACCACTTTGAGATCCACATCTCATTCCTTCTCTCAGAAATTTTCCTTATCAGCTAACGAACAGTAGCTAAAACGAAGAACAATATTTCAATATCAACAACAAATAGTCCCAATTAGACCTGTAAATGGATCGGATCTGGAGCAGATCGACCTTGATCCGGATCTTGAGCAGATCGACCTTGATCCGGATCTGTAATAGAAACTTTAGATCCGGATCCGACCCGTTACCCGTTGGATCTTTAATAGCTCGATCCAAATCCGGATCCGGCAGGTTAACGGATACCCGACCCGTTAATCCGATCCGTTTATAATAGATGTTTCAAATTTTAATAATAATTTCATAGTTTTTTCATAAAACATTGATGAAATTTTATAAGGAAAATAAAAGTTTACATCAAAAGTTGAAATACATGCCTAAAACACTCTTTAACGGTACATTAATATATTTAAAATATTTGACCTCTAATGTTTTTTTAACATAGATATATAGACATTAACAACCTTCAACTTCATCAAAACATACTTTAGATGCAATTTAGATATAATGTTTATATTATCTAGATAATTATCATATTATTTAATATTTACTAATAATATTATATTTATAAAAATATTATTTAATTAATTTTAAACGGATCAAATCAACCAAGATTCGAATCCGTTTAGTAAACGGGTTGTGAGACCCCGAAAACTTTAATTTAATTTTCCGACACATTTAGGGTTTAATTCCGATTACTTTTCAGTACGTCGTTAATTTCGTCTAACGTTTTCACGTTAAGACACACGTCACCACATGCGTGAAAGTATTTACGGAATATTTTCTGGCACTTCACGTATTTTTCGTACGACTTTTACGATTGAATTTGACGTTTGGTTATTTTAAATGGATTTTCTGAAAATGGTTTTGGTTTTAAAAATTATTGTGGAATTGGGATTAAATCGTGGCCGTTGATTCGATCGATGAATCGTGGCCACTCGTTTTCTTTTAAAACCCTATCCTTCTTCCTTATCTCTCCACCCTTCCTTTTTCTCTCTCACTTTCTCCTTTCTTCTCTTTCCTCTTTCGTCTCTCCCGAAACAGAAGGAAAGCTTCTCTCTCTCCTTCCTCTCGACAGCAGCCGACCAGCCACTCCACCAGCGCGCGTCGAGCCTCACCGCCGCCCCCATCGGTTTCACCTCGCCCCGACGACCTCAACCAGGCCACCAGCGACGCCAGCGCCGCCCAGCCGAGGAGGGAAGAACCAGAGCTACTGTGCAAAGCGGATCAAAGCTTACTAGCCTATTTGAGGAGCTAGGAAGCTCCCAGGCGCCACCAGGAGCAAGGAGGAAGAAGGAGGAGGTCAGCGGAGCTCCGCCGGAGAACAGTGGAGCTTGACTTCAAGGGTATGAATCTCCACCTTTTCTCTCGATTCTTGGCCTGTTGTGTTGTTGGAATAGTGTAGAAGTTGTTTTGCAGGCCTAGGAACTCGGTTTGGCCGGATGAGCTTCGAAATCCGGCGAAACCAGTCGATCGGAACCGACGCGGTAAAAACTCTAATTTTTACCGTGTCAGTTTTACTTTTACCATTTACCCATGGGTAGAGTTACCAATTTGCCCCTGACTGTTTAACTAATTACAGTTACTGTTACTTTACTGTTACTTTACTGTTTACTTTTTACTGTTGACTTTGACCGGTTGACTTTTTGACTGTTGACTTTGGCTGGTTGACTTTTTGACCGTTGACTTTACTGTTGACCGTTGACTTTACTATTTCAAAGTTGACTTTTAACTTATACCGTAGAACACCTATTTTACGTTTTCGAACACTACGGTTAAACGTTTTAAAGACTTTTGGTTTACAAACGTGGCAAAACGACGTACGTACTGAATAAGAAATAATCCTGACTTCTCGCTGGTTCGAGAATCGGAGTGGTAATCAAGTCAAACCCTAATGTCAGCAAGATAAACAAAGAATGTTTATCAAGTCTTAATCGTAGTTAGTAGATCCTCGAATTACTTATACCTGACTATCATTGTTATCTCACCCACAGACTTAGGAGCTCGTCGACGTAGGCTTCAGGAGGACCAGGAGTTGGAGCGCAGCCAGCTGTACCGTCATACCAGGTAGTAGGGGGAGCACGCCAATGGGTGAGCCGAAACCCTCTTGGGTCGGTGGCTCTTTCACTTTACTTATATCTATAAAAGTACTGTTGCATTGTTTTAAGCTTGACCAGACGCTTCTTATAGCACTTGGTGTGTGTGTGTGAGTTTGGATCGAAAAGTAGTACCGTTGTCCTGATTTCCGGTGCTTGGCCTAAGAGCGACGAGACCTAGTATCTAGCACTCCTACGGTGTCGATGACCGTAAACCTCCGGAGGGGCTATGCCCTGTTTATTTTATTTATTTATCCCGCTTACGCTCGCCTCGTACAGAGTAAAGCGTGACGTAAGTGCGGTGTGCTGTTTGTTGGGCGTTAGCTGGAAATGGACGCTCTCGCTACTCTACGCACTCGGGCGCTTAGGTAGTTGGCCCCGGTTTGCAGTGAAGACAAACACGGGATTTCAGCCGCTCAGATCCAGAAAGTTCTATCATGTGTGGTCCCATGTTTTACCGAGCTTTGTGTGCGTGGCTTGCATTTACATTTCCATATGCTCTTTTCGTATACTTACGAGTACCTACATATATAAGCTAAAATGTTTTCTCATGGGTTTTAAACCCCAACTTGGTTGGCTTTGGCCCCATTTGGGTTAGCGAGGACGAGTTGCTCACCTCTACATCTTTTCAGGTCTACAGCACCCATCACTAGAGGAGCTGGACTAGGAGATCGCGGAGCGTCGACGGTTATCGTGCATTTCCGATTTCGAGGACACTCATTATGGTGTGGACTCCATATCATCTGATTTCCGTATCTTTGATGTTTGTTATTCTGTTGGATACTTTGAGACATTATTCGGGCTCATTGTTCCGAGACTTTTTCTTGTATTATTTTCGTCTCGGGTATTTTCCATTATCTTCCGCTTGTATAACATTTGTATGCTACTCTGTGTATTTGTCATTTCGTATTTGACATCCATATTGTTCATGTGTTGTTTATTCTATTCATAGCCTTGTAGTTTCGGTCCGGAGGGTTATCAATACGTCAAATGACGTATTGATTACTCGCCTGATCGGGATTACGACGGTTACCGTCGTGTTCCGGGGCCGAGAATAGTCTCCGAGATGTGACACGGGTTAACGCATCCGGGTCCTTAACGGATCAACGAATCAAATTTTTGATCCTTAACAAAAATTTTACAAAAATATAATATTTTATTAATTATTTGTTGTTACAATAAAATATATAATCTATTTTGGTCATAATTAATTATGATGTACCATATTTTGTTGTTCTAATAAATGTCAAATCTTCAAAATAGATAAGCTGTTGAAATTGGAGTATAATATTTTTAAAAAATTTAATTTTTATTTTTCCATTTTAAAGAAATTTTGAAGGAACTGGTAGATATGTTAAAGTAGCTAGCTGCTAGCTAGAAGAAATGACAAGATATTTTGGAGGGATACTGCGGTGGTTCTCTAAACCAAAGGGCATCATATATGCAAATTTAGTATTACTAATTGTTGCATTATTGAACTATTATGATTAAACGGACAATTAAGCAATGCTAATTTGCTTGTTGAATTATTATGATTAAAGGAAAACCTAACCAGGAGGCTTATTGGTTCGCTATCCAATTCTTCTCTCCCCCTTAAATTTCCAGCCTAGCTTAGGCTCTTGATTTTGTTCCTCCTTATTTTCTCGACAAGTGCCCATTTCCTCTACTTAATATCTCAGATTCGCATTCACTCTCTTCCGTATCTTTTCTTCTCTAGTTAGCTCTGTCTATATATTTGGGATCCCCTCCGGCGCCTTAGTTTACTTTTCCATTCGAAAACAGCAGAGGAGGATCAGAATGGCTTCAGAGTCGTCGTCGTCGACGGTGCCTAAAGTCGACATGAACTCGTCGTCTTCTCTCGATTCAGCTAGTCAACGGCGGAAGAGCAGTTTCCTGATGGCTCAAGCTGGCATCAGAATCTTAGTTGTTGTCTTCACATTGGTCGCAATCTCTGTCATGGTCACCAACCACCAGTCCGTCGTCATCTTTGGAATCAAGTTCAAAGCTCACTACACCTACTCCTCTGCCTTCAAGTACTGTAGTACCACACTTGAAACCGTATTCATCGATTTGTGATTTTGTGTGTGTACTTGTTTAATTATCTGCTAATTAATATTCCTGGCATGGGCTGTTGTTACAGGTTCTTGGTGGCTGCGGATGCCGTCTTGTGTTCCTACTCAGCTGTGTCGTTGGTCTTTCTCTACTCTTTAAGCCGTTCTCCTGGGTCGACAAGTTCAACTCTCAAGAAGTGCTTCTTCTTCCTCTTCTTGCTTGATACGGTAATCAATTCATCAACCAACTCGATCAATTAGTCAAAGGAAATTAAGATTGGAAGGGTATGATTTAGAGTATCTAATTAATTAGTGAGTAATTTGGGTGTGTGCAGGTGATGATGGTGTTG
This sequence comes from Comarum palustre, assembly GCA_951800085.1. Taxonomy (NCBI): domain Eukaryota; kingdom Viridiplantae; phylum Streptophyta; class Magnoliopsida; order Rosales; family Rosaceae; genus Comarum; species Comarum palustre. The sequence continues at coordinate 269,304 of OX637572.1, read as the reverse complement.
ATAATAGCTGGATGTGCAGCGGCGACTGCAATAGGGTACGTGGGGAAGTATGGGGAAGAACGCATGACTTGGCAGGCGACTTGTGGATATGTGTCCAAGTTCTGCAACAGAATGTCCATCTCTCTTGCATTCTCATACTTGGCCTTCTTTGCCTCCTTGCTTCTCAACTTCATGTCTGCTCATGCTCTCATCTATCGCCCCATTATCAACAAATAATTCACTCACCATCAACTCCATACTTGTGTACTAGCCCTCCATCTAGATGTTTGCTGTTAGACATTATCATCTGTAGAAATTAAATTAAGATTCATATTACATTGTTCCTAGTCAGTTGTATTTTGCTTCTAAGTATATCATTTTCTCGTGTGTAGTCACCATCCATTCGACTTATGTATATGCTGAATTTTTGGAGGAAATTAAATGTGGATTGCATACTTGCACATTAGTACTGAACTCTATTGCCCTAATTGGGAGCTTTCTGCAGGCTAAGGCCTATTGTGCAGACAAATTTAATCCAGGACATGTTTAAGACTACGCTAGGCTGGTTGGTTAGGGTACGTACGTAGTGTTATATATAATATAGACGACAGTTGGTATTAAGTTCAACGAACCGATCGATATCAAAATGTCATGAATTGATGACCCGAACGATCGACTGGGTGAATTGGCCGCCGGGTGGTGGTGTACCGTCATGGATCATCTATTGCAACATTGTAAAATGCAGTTGCGTGGCTGAAACGATATAAATGCGCATATCTAACCGGCCAGGGCATTCTTTGTTCATTGGTATCCAAGAGTCCAAGACCCAAACTGAACACTACAATACACACAGACTGCCTTTTAATTACACAACCAAAAACTTGAAGCACATTCTACTTCTTGTGGTTGCGGCAGGTCAGCATTCAAATCTGAAGCAGGTTTCAGCTTCACTTGTACCTGTTTGAACATGGCAGCTGCTTCCATTTGTATGGATGCCCGACTGACCAGTACTACTAAAGCTACCATCATTCATACAAATATAAAAGCTAGCTAGTGATCCATCATCATATATAAAACCAGACAAGAAAGTACTAGTTGTAAATAAGCTAGCTCTAGTACGACGTAGTGATTAAAATTAAAATCAAACAAGTCCAGTGCACCAAAATTATCACTTGGTTTCAGTATCGTCATCGTCATCGCTATCGTTTAGGTGCTCTTTTAAGCTCTGACTTTGAGTTTCCCATTTTTCCGACTCCCAAGCCGGGTCGATTTCAGGTAGTTGATAGTCATCAGGTCTTAATGACAGTTGAAATTCTGGCAGGTCAGGCAATGCTTGGAGAATCCTGCATCGATCATTAGTAGTGACATATCAGTTTAGCTTGTAGAAATGGTTATATGTATATTTGTTATGTACTTTTCAGGCCGGAGATGAAATTGATCGATCATGTGAAGTTTGATGCTTACTTCTCTTGTTCTAAGAGGTAGCCATACATCTGGGATTTCCTTGCTGCAACTTCAGGGATTTTCTGATGCAAATGCTTCATAGCTCCCCAGAGTGGCGCAGCCCTTGTAATTAAGACCAAACAGTAGACATCAAGATAAGAGTATATAGAAGACTGTGATGCTCTAGCAACATGTATACAAAAGATCATATCTATGTGTACCTGGTAACTGGAGCTGCAAGGCAAAAGGTGAGGCAAGCTTTCTTGCTCTCTGATAGAATTTCTTCTGCGGCAAGAAAACAACATACAGCCTTAACATGGCATGATGGTTCATTACCATTGTCAACCATCAGACCATGGAAGTAGTATGCTGCAGCCTGGTAATGCGAATGATATGAAATAGTTAGCATTAAATACATCGAAATCAAGGAGATCCAACATAAAATTTTAGAAATAATAGAGTTCATTGTGATAGGTCGCATTTGGACCTTTGACTCAAGAAACTTCCATTTGATGAACCACATATGCTTCTTTGCATACCGGTTACTGATGTGATCACATCCTGACAAGCACTGAAAAGCCTGATTGCAAGGCAATGAACAAGAAAACACTCAACTTTTAAGTATCTGATCCACCTTGAAACAAATTGTAAACTGATCTAACTGCTTTGTTGAACATATTTAAATACCTGGCTAAAATAGCTCAATTGTTCACAGGCCAGTCTCCTTTTAACTGATAAAGTAGCCTTCTGACAGTCAACAGCTAAACCAAGCTGTATTTCAGTGCCCTGAGTTTGAATTGTAGACTATATAAACATGTTTGCACAGTAAAATGAATAACAACAGCAGCAAACTAAGTGAGAAAGTAAATACGCAGTGTACCTGGCCAAGAGTTTGAAGGGAAATGGCCTCCAACACACCATCCTGCAAATCGTTCGGAAAACTTTTCCTGGGTTCACAACAGAGATATAATGTTTTAGCTCACTCTATGCATCAATCCCAAGCTTCTGCAACTTATGCATCTGTGAACTAACATACTTGATTTCAGGTGGTATGTGAACCAGTACTTCCCGGACACAGAATTCCAAATACCCTGTTGCCTTAAGCAATAAGTCCACAGCTCCTCTCTTGCAATCTGGAATAACAAGAGATTTGTAAGTATAGCACTAGACCGTTAACTAGTATATCAAATGCATTTGCAATTGAGCTATACGTACTAAGTACCATATATATGGTCCTTTGGAATCATCAAACTAAGTACTAACCTGAAGATACAGTCCTTATACTAGAACCAGAATGGTCCTTTGGAATCATCAATGTGTCAGCCTCCGACAACGCCAGCATAGCCATCATGTGAACAACAGACAGTACTTCAAACCAAGAGTTTGCTAAACGTGAGGAGGTGTCCTGCTGCATTTCAATCATAGTAAGTTCACACAGTTACAATCGAACCATTTAAACAATTTGAGGTAAAAATTCAGTTTCATTGTCAGGTATGAGTAGTCATTCATACGTGTTTCCCATCGTCTAAACTTCTCCACTTGAATTCAACCAATCCCTCAAGACCATATTCTGTTACAGCAGAAAAGTACTCACGTTTTAGTGAAATTGTGAGGGGAATGGAAAAGGAGAAACACCATTTCTAATTGATAGCAAGGACCTTTCTTAGTGAGGCCAATTAAAAGAGACAAGTATTCCTCAAGCCCTCGGCGAAGTTCAGATATAGCAGATCCATCTGCAAATACAAACAACAACAACTCCTATAAATAAAAAGAGAAAGGAATCAAGAAGAAAGTAGATATGATGCAATACTAACGAACCGGTGTCCTCTGCCACAAATACAATCTGATTGCGCAGCGAAGACAATCTTTCAGCAATATCTTTTGGAACACGGCCTCTAAGCGGCTTTTGAAGATCAGATTGTGCAGGAATTCGAGTGGATTGGACGAAAATGACAACTTCAGGGACAGTCAACTTCTTCTTTGTTCCAGCAGCAGCATATACAGAAGTAGCGCACCCCATCTCGGTTTAAATTGGTGTATATCAATGTTACTGGTTTGAAATAACATAAAAACAACAACATCCTACATAATATAAACCAGAGTCATATATAAACCAATGGCATGTAGCAGCAGCTCTATGATTTGCCAACTAAAGATGGAATATGAGTTTGCACGGAGATTAAAGAATGGGAGCTAAACACGAAACAGGCATAATGGAAGGCATTTGATAGCAAATGAATAATGGACTTGAGTTCCAGTACTGAAGTGTAGAAGTGATGAAGGTGAATGGCACCTTCATTGTAGTCAGTACTCATATAGGTGAAACAGGTATGCAGTTAGATTGTCATTGAATTTGAAAAAGAAACGAATCGGATGCAATTATAGAGGATGCATGAGTGAGTAACACGGGAGGGAGTGGGCGAGTTGATAGAGGAGAGTGAGGAAATGAAGGAGGAAATAGGAAGCAGCTTAGTGACCAAGAAATGTTTCACATGGCGTAGACATCTCTCATTTCTGCGCTTTGTTAAAGAAAGGAGCTACCTCCGCAGATCGAGGAGGAGGAAGAAGAAGAACGTGAGTGATCATGTGGCTTCCGAATCAAGCTAGGCATATATCTCAGGAAGGGGCCACCACCTTCTTCTTCTTGATCTCCGAACGATCATCTTCATCTTCCATAAACTAAACTAATGGCAACTGGCTCCACTCGTATTACCATCGATCGCTTTTTACAAACACACTACACTCTGTAATGGTAAACCGTTTGATCGATCTGAGCAATCACTTTTTCCGATTTCACTCTTGAGTTTTACTCCATGTATGTAATGTATCCATCATTGATTGTAAATCACCGGTGACTAAGGAGTTTTTAATTGTTATACTAATTATTAACTGACAGATCGAGATAGTGCTCGAGAGGTGTGAAAGATCGATCGAGTTGGATCTCTGTTATTAGCCCCAGGCATCATTAGATCTGATCTGCCACATATATCGATCTTAGGAACACATTTGGGTTACGCGTACGTTACCAATATAAATCAAATCGGGAAATAATTATTGACAAGTTAACAAGTTGCAGCCACAGCAGCATCCATCCCATATCATCAATCATACATGTTACCAAGGATGGCCTGCTCATTGCCTGATTTACCGATTAGAGAGTCGATCACCTAGCTAGCTACATGATGAGTCGTATTTCGCACAAGCATAACGAGATGAGTACCTAGCGTTCACCTTGTTGAAAACAATTACCACCGATGAATGTGTGCCCTCCCTACCACTCGATGAAAACAAGGAAATCTCCCATCAATAATGGCATGGAGGTTCAAAATCAATTACGATCTGAATCAATTTCAAACACCCCCAATCAATACCAAGCCTAATTACATCTAACAAGACATAAACTTGTCAAAACCACCTCAAATTTCGTCCAACACAAGTTGAGCTATGCAACAACTAAAAGCTTGCAAGTTCCTAACAGAAATCAGAAATAGAGGCAAACTACCTGTTTCTTAGTGTTTGGCAGATCATGACTAGACCAGAGCTTCTTCTTTGGGCTCAAATATTTCAGACATTTCTAATTTCCTTCCTCTCAATCTTCGCTTTACCTGTTTCTCTATGCGTTTGCTTCGAAACTATCTCACACAGGTACTCTAGCGTGAAATGTCACTACTACCCCCACGATCTAATTTATTGACGGTTACGTATCCTTACGTATCGAACTGTATCGGGACGTATAAGTCCGTATAATTCCTGATCCGAGAACAAAATATGAAACCAAATGGTACCGGCTATGCGGTGTTATATCCGGAAAATTCAGAATACTGCCGGATATGGTCCGATTCGTACAGATACAATGATACATATCCGTCTATAAATTGGATTATGGGGGCAATACTGACTTTTACTCAGTTTATTAGTGTTTTGCTTCTGCTTTTGGCGCTCTTCGTAAATCGCAGCGTTGCTTGTTTTCCAGTCTCCAGTTCTCAATCAATTCGAACACTCACCGGCGCCAAATAATTCTTCAATTCGAGCGTTGATTGTTCATTCAAGCCTTGGGGTCTCCAGACTTTCCGGATCTGCGTATCCATCATCAGACCATCCTTGCCAGTTAAGGCAATACATCCTATAAACAAAATCTCTTGATCCACTCCCGAGAACCGCATGTATATCCCTTTATTATAGGGAACTGAAATTCCCACCCCCAAAACTGAAATCCCCACCTCATCTGATTTTTTTATTAATTTTTTTTCCCACTAACTTTTAGCTTCTGAAATTACCCTTAACCTTTTTTGACTCTGACTCGATCACACTCACACCCCCTCATTCTTCACCGACTCAATCGCTCTCCACACCAGACATAATCGCCTATGCCCTAACTCCGGCGCCTGAAATCCTCCCAGATCTGAGCCGGTCCGCACCCGATGGAAGAAGCGCTTGAACTCGCACGCGCCAAGGACACCAAGGAGCGCATGGCCGGAGTGGAGCGCCTCCACCAGCTTCTCAGGGCTTCCAGGAAGAGCCTCTCCTCCCCTGAGGTCGCCGCCCTCGTCGATTGCTGCATGGATCTTCTCAAGGACAACAACTTCCGCGTCTCCCAGGGCGCTCTCCAGGCCCTCGCCTCCGCCACCGTCCTCTCCGGCGACCTTCTCAAGCTTCATTTCAATGCGCTTGTCCCCGCCGTCGTCGAGCGCCTCGGCAATGCTAAGCAGCCTGTTCGCGACGCCGCCAGGAGGCTTCTTCTTACTCTCATGGAGGTCTGTTCTTCTTGCCTGTTCTCTATGTACTTTCTACATACTATTGACTAATTCCAAAGCCGAATCGATATATGTTGCTATTTTTGTGATCGGAATATAATCTCGGGTAGAAGATATAGTTAAGCTCTTAAATTTTGGGCAAGATGATCCTCACATGATAGGGATAGTGGTAAATAGTCTCATAGGAAATGCTTTAGGTATGAAACGCATAGATTAGAAGCAAAATTTTTAATCATATTGCTGTTATACATTCCATGTTCACTGTTGGATTACATCCAGTATGTGCAATGACGCATCCCATGCGAGATATGATATAATGCCCAATTATGATGATTAACACCAGTATGTCCTCCTTGTCCTACTCATACACCACTGTTTTTCGCAAACAAAAAATTTTCAATGTTGTTTTCACCAACCCAGAAAACTGGGCTTAAGTGGATTTAGCTGGAATTCATTCTGCACTTGGGTTCATAATCTACTGATCTACTTTATGATGTTATAGTTGTTTCCTGGGAATCATTATGCTAAAGCAAAAACTAAGCCATAAAAGGGTTCTCTTAGTTCTTGATGATGTCGGCATTTTACCAGATTCTTCTGTTTAAATAGATTCTTCTTTTTAAACATAGAATGATGTTGGCATTTTACCTGCCTTCAGTCTTGTTATTGGATTGCCAAATTTATTAAATTTGTTAATGCTTCAGAGCTGAGCTGTTTTGGTTCTTTTCAGGCTGATGTTGACAGTAGTGGGGGCTATTGATTATGGGGAATTCATAGCCGCTAGTGTCCATCTTAACAAACAAGAACGTGAAGAGCTTCTTGTTGCTGCCTTCAAATACATTGATAAGGATTTTAGTGGCTACATTACAGTCGATGAGCTCCAACAAGCTTGTGCAGAACATAATATGACTGATGTAAGTCATCTGAATATGGAAGACAATGACTATATTTCCAGTCCAGTAGTGTGTTATTTGCAATTAGATCTCTTTGCAGATTACCAGTAAAAGACAAAATTCAAATTTGGAAGACCCTTTGGATGCTGAGTTGCAAAAGATTGCTGATATGGTGACCTCAGACAATATGGAAGAGGAGCTGCAGTTTACCCATTCGGCTAAAATCATTGAGGACCTGACTATTGTTGGTAAGTTTTTCATCTTGCATTTTCTTTTTGCAATGTCTTATATCATATCAGTATATATATTTCTGTATCTAAACCTTAATAGCAATTTCATTTTGTTCTTTACTGTAATAACCCTTAGCTAAATGGGTCTAGTAAAATTGTAAGTGGCCGCCATGATTGAACCTTGTTAGCTATAGCTCTAATTATAAATCTGGTTATTTATGAATTAGGAGATGGAGAGGTCTAGTAAAATTATAAGTGGCAGCCATGATTGAACCTTGTTAGCTATAGCTCTAATTATAAATTTGGTTATTTATGACTTAGGAGATGGAGACATGTTTGATGCTTCTGATGAATTTCTCTCACTAACAACCAAAGTTTATGAAAATCGAGAAGACCTTATTTGTGATGTTCGTAGGATTGGATTGGTGCAAGGGTTTGTTGTGGTAATTAAAAGGTCTAGGCCTAATAAAGGGAATGTTACTTTGGGTTGTGATAGAGGGGGTTCCTATAAAACTAGAGTTGCTGATGAGAACAAGAAAAACAATTCGTCTTCGCGTCTGATTAATTGTCCTTTTGAAATAATGGGAAGGAAAAAGGCTGAAGGGATGTGGAAGGTAGAGATAGTTACGTTGTTACATAATCATGCGCAATCCACTAACATGTCTGGGCATCCATATTGTCGTCGATTTTCTGAAGAGGAAGCCAAGCAACTTAAGCAAATGGATAGGGCTGGCATAAAACCACGCCAAATTCTCTCCTCACTTCGGCAAAATAATCCTAATCTTCTAGATGTTTCTAGAAATATATACAGCAAGACTGCTCAGTTTAGGAAGGAGAGCCTAGGTGGGCGTTCAGTAATTCGAGCATTATTGGATGAGCTTGGGGAGGCTGGTTTTACTCATAATGTCAAGCATGATCACTATGGTAATTTAACTCATCTATTTTTTGCTCATCCCACTTCCATTGAGCTGACTAAAAGCTACCCTAATGTCTTTGTGATGGATTGTACTTATAAGACAAATAAGTACAAGATGCCATTACTTGAGATTATAGGAGTTTCGAGCTTCAACAAATCATTCTACTCTTGCTTTGTTTTCTTGCAAAAAGAAGAATAAGAGGATTATGAGTGGGCTATGGAGATGTTTAGCAAGTTGTTGGGTGTTGGTGATCATACGTTGACCATTGTTACTGATAGGGAATTAGCATTAATGAATGCAATAGAAGTGTTGTTTCCGCAGAGTTCTAATCTCTTGTGCATATGGCATATTAATAAAAATATTGCTGCACATTGTAAGGGTCATTTCAAGGATGATGCAGATTGGGTTGTTTTCATGTCTTCATGGGCTGCCTTAGTGAAATCATGGAATGTGTCATTGTTTACTGAAGCTTGGAATAATTTGCAAGTTGAGTACAATGTATTTGCATGGACGGGGCAGATTTCCCATTTCGGTAATAGTGTTACTTCTAGGACAGAAGGTGCACATGCAACCTTAAAGAGATATCTTGAAGTTTCAAGGGGTGGACTTCGTGAAGTGAAAGAAAAAGTTTGCCTTGCTATTGAAAACCAGTTTCAGGAATTTAAAACTCAACTCGAAAATGAGAAGATTCGTGTTCCTCATAAGCTTTACATCCCTTTCTTTAAAGAGACAGTCAATAAGGTATCTTTTCATGCTTTGTTTGAGGTACATAAGCAGTATGTTTTGGCAAATACCAAGGACTATTCAACACTATGCAAGGGGCAATTCTACAAGACCATGGGTCTTCCATGTGTGCACATGATCAAAGAGAAGAATCTTGAAGTGTTACCTCTAAATCAGATTCATAAGCAGTGGAGAATAGACACAAGATCTTTTGATAATGATCACCATGCAAGTTTGGTTCAAGAAGATCCACTTACTTGTCTCTTATCTGATATTAGACAGAAATATGAAAAACAACCACTTGTGCAAAAAGAAAGTACCAGAAGACAGCTTTCTCAGATTCTCAGTGCATCTTCTCCTTTGATATTTGAACCTACTATTCAACCTCACAAAGGTCGTCCGGTAGGTGCTGCAAACAAAAGAAAGGAAACTAGCTCTACAAGGCGGGAACCTTCATTGTTTGAGATAGTGGAGAAGACACCTCGGAAGTGTAGTAGATGTGGTAATATCGGCCATTACAAAAACAAATGTCAATCTATTAATAACTCTGTTGATCTTGGAACACAATGAGGTAAAGTGTCATTCTTCTGTTACTGTAGCAGGATATTTTATTAATTTCAAATGCTTATCTCTTTAAACATGAACTGGTACTGCTTAAAAAAATTATCTTTAGTGGATATTATTGCAAGAGGATGAACCTTAGACATTTAAGAGAGCAAATCAGTGATAGGCTCTTTGGTTTTATAAGTTTGATGATGAAAACTCAACATAGTATACTTGTTTGTATTTCTATTGAATGTACTGGTAATTATATTATTTTGTAGGTGAGGAATCACACGTGGCTATTGAAACTAGTGACCATGGAGCTCGGATTGGCTATAGATGATGGTGCATACCTCATGGTAGGTTTTTGATGCATCTGTGCATTCAGTTCCCCTTTATGTTTTTGAGGGACAAGCAGCTTGCAAAATGAGTAGATTTGGAAATGTATAGGCACACTTGATGGCATTCGATCTCTTTATGCGCTTAATGAAATTTGATTATTTCATGAAGACGCTCTATTAATGTTCACATGATGGATGATATTTGATGATTTATATGATAAGATCTATTAAGAAGTTATATTCCATTGTCAAATTTCACATATGATTTTTTTTTGATGATAATAAAAGCTTCCTTTATGCTTTTTCGATAAAGTTCTTTGAGCTGTGTATCATCTGAATGTTTCTTTCTCTCTGCTGACGTGGGTGAGAGACCTTCTTGGAGTATCATGAATGCATAGTCACATCTTTCTTTTCTATTCATGAAGCTAGTTAGTTTTGGAGAACTGGAAACATGACTGCTTGATGTAATTTTTTTTTGCTTGATGTGAATTCCCCTACCAGAAAGAAAAGTAAGAAAAAGAAGGAATAGAGTCAAGTCAGCCAACAGTCAAAAAAAAAGGTTAAGGGCAATTTCGGAATCCAAAAGTCAGTGAGGAAAAAAAATAATAAAAAAATCAAAAGGGGTGGGGATTTCATTTGTAGGGGGTGGGAATTTCAATTCCCTTATTATACTACGACCTTCTTTCTCTTTTTTAGCAAAAAAAGGCTTACATTTTTGTGTGACGAGGTGGCGTGCTCAAATTCTTATAAACCTATAGGTAATGTCTCATTTTTCTGACGTGAGATAAATATTTCAACACGTCTCCGCATGTGTGGCGACCCCTCAAGCCTAACACGTGGACAACATCAGGGATGACGTGGAATGCGTGTGGCCGGTAACGCTAACACATGTGTACGTGGGTAACCCGCTCTGATACCATGATAAAGTAATCTGAGTTTCAACTCCAAAACCAATTGATAATAGAAAGAGTAGCCCAAACCCTTATAAACCCACAAACAATGCCTAATTTTACCGATGTGGGATAGATATCTTTGTGGACCGTTGTTCTATCGTGAGCGATAGATCTTGGCGAGTCCAGCCTAGTTTGACTAATTCAGCATCTGTGATCCCAAAATCATCTTTCTCCAGGCTGTTCGGTCTAGAGGTGGCAAATAGGCCGTAAAACACGGGTACGGCACCTTTAAAAGTGGCCCGGCACGATCACGCTACCAGCCCGGCACGGCCCAAGCACATTATCTTAATGGACGGGATCTAAAAATAAATAAAAAGTTTAAAAAATAAATAAACTAAAATTAGAAGATGATTTTTTTTTTAAAATAAAATCACATGTCTATATTTAGCTAAAAAGTTAACAAAAATATCATATAAAAAATTAATCAGTATCAAATTATTCTCTTGTACACGAGAGATACCAAATTATTCACCTAGCCAGTGTGAATAAAACATTTTCTCCACCCAAACCAAAACCCTCACCGACTGTCAGTCACGCACGACTCTCTCAAATCGGAAATGGCCAAGCCTCTCATCTTCACGGCGCTGATCTCTCTCCTACTCCTCCTCTTAACGACGGTGCTCGCCATCTCTGACTCTCCCTTCATCGTCGCGCACAAGAAGGCCTCCCTCAACAGGCTCAAGTCCGGCGCCGAGCGCGTTTCAGTCTCCATTGATATCTACAACCAAGGATCTTCGTAAGCTTTCTCGCAATTCCGATTTCAAATCTTGTTGCGATTTTCTATCACAGATCCAGCTTAGCGTTGAATATTGCTTATCCTTTTGCTGTTAGATCCGTTCGAGCTTTGCTTTGTTGTCTCGATTTCTATAATTATACAATTAGGATTTTGATTTCTGTGATTTTGATAGTGATGGATTATTCATATCTTTCTTGATCACTTGTTTAATCGTAGCTTAGTTTTTGCTCTGTAGTACTGTATCTTGAGTTGCTATCAGAGTTTAAGCAGTAAACGTGATGATGTGCTTGTCTCGGTAAACAAGATTTTTTTCTATCGTCTTTCGAGATAATTACGGACTTATAGCGCTAGGCATAACAATTTCTATGTTACTTTTGCATTATCGTTGCGAAGGGTCAAACTGTTGATTTATTTTTAAATCTGTGTTGTGAACTGTGTGATTATATGTTGGATATGGTGAATGGGAAATGACTGAATTTCGGAGTCAATTGATGTATGCAGCAAAAGATGTTAAGGTGAGGCAGAATTGATAGTCGTAGGAATTGTAGGGTAAGGGGGAGAGTAAGAATCAAGACCAAATGCGAGCTATGTAACCTTGTGTAAGAAGAGTGTGAATTTCATTGATGTCGTGTTTGTAGGTATGCAAGTGCATCAAGTTGTAAAATGAATCAGCTTCATATCTTTCCCTTCCTGAGATCTCCTGTTAAGCTTTGAACAAGCCAACTTCTGCAGCCTTTGTTGTTACAGAGCAGGGGTTGGTTATGGGGATAGGGTCATTAACAGATGTGCCTCTAATTAACTTCAATGGTTAACATTTTGCTTGCATCATGTCAGCTGCTTTCCATGTTTTCTTTCTCTACTTTTATAAAGTTATTTTTGTGTACATGTCTCTTTGGCTGTATAATATAAATGAATGTCTGGTCTGTGTTCAAAAATGTTAGTATGTCTAGAACGCCTTCACATACATTACAATTGGTGATTAAATTCATCACAAGAAAACACCATGGGCTGGCTTCATTTCATTATGTGAACCAATCTTTCATTTTTCTAATGTTCCATAATTCCGCTGTGCAAGGTTTAACTTCTCATTACATTAATCTTTTATGCGCTATTTTACTTGGATTCTTCATACATGTATGCTTATGTGTAACTAAATTCCTTACAACCTGCTATGTTCCATTTGCAGAACTGCATATGATGTAAGTTTGAGTGATGAGAGCTGGCCTCAGGATCTCTTTGATATTGCCAGCGGCAACGTTTCCAACACATGGGAAAGGCTTGATGCGTAAGTTCCATCTGTTTTATAAAATTTTGCTTTTTTGCACTTTCCACTTTTGTTTATCATTTACTAATTCTGGATACTGGTTTGCAGAGGTGGCGTTTTATCCCACGCTTTTGAATTGGAGGCCAAGACGAAGGGAATGTTTCATGGTGCACCAGCCGTTATTACATTCCGCATTCCCACAAAGGCTGCTCTGCAGGTTGAATTTAATGTCTACAGTCCTTGTATATCTGATTCTCTCTTGATTCTGTAAATACTTACTGTATGTGCTTTACTTGTTTCTTTAGGAGGCATATTCAACCCCCATACTGCCTTTAGATGTTCTTGCTGACAGGCCTCCTGAGAAGAAACTTGAGTGGGTAAGTAGAAAGGCCGATGCCCTCAGATTTTAATTGTATAGGCATTCTGGTTTTAGACAACTTTTCTAGTGCTAACTGAGGTTTTACTTTGCATTTTCATGTAATTATCTCTGCTGTGGGGGGGCATATATCTACAGGTTAAGGTATGATATGTCTTCTCTATGCTTATACTATATTGGGTCTTCAGCAGCTAACAGTGGCTAATATTCCTTTTTCCGTTTTGTTCTTGTATATTACAGAGGCTGCTGGCAAAGTATGGGTCTCTGATCTCTGTGTTATCCATTGTGGTTCTGTTTGTGTACCTGGTTGCAACTCCAGGTAAATCTGGTGCAAAAGGAAGCAAGAAGAAGCGCTAAGCAGTGGAGATGCAACTTCAGTGAGATAGCATATGAGCAGTTGGTTATAGCTTGACACATGTTTCTGCGTTGCCCGAGTCGTTTTTCTCTCCGAGTTTGTGGCACATGTTAGTTGTCTGAAACTTCCAAACGAATAGTTTATGTTAACAAGTTAGTGTAAGATTAACTAGCTGAGTCATACAGTGGTCATAAACCCAGTTCGGATCTTTGCTATGTTTCGTAATTGCCATCAGTTTTGTATTCAAGGTTATATTTGGTGCTTGATCTTTGCTAAAATTTGTGGTAAACCATGGATACAACCCATTGGGTCTGTAGGTTGCTTGAATTTCATGAATTAAGATATTCAAATCAGTAGCATATAGAAGTTGCGACATGTATTCTGGAAGAGATTGAAAACAGAGCAGTATATACTGTATGTGGCACAAAATGAAATAGTAATACTAGAATCAATGAATCCATATACATGCTCTTATTATTATACGTGATTAAATTCAGCAGTCAATAAAACACAGCCAAAGCAAATTAAACTAGTAGTCACCCCCCGTCTTGTGATCATGATCATGTTCGGCAGCAGCAGCAGGCTTTTCATGTGCTGGAGGTTGGGCTGCAAATCCAGGCGCTACGAAAGTGGAGACACTCTGAGTAAGATGCTTGGATGCCTTTTCATAATTAACAAACCCCATGAACCAGAAATCATGTCCGTCAATGGTCAAAATCTGGAGGTACTTCTCCCTCGGATTCTCCCTCATCACTACCGGATTGACAGTTGCAACATTTGCCAATGGCACCATGACCTTGTAATAGCTCCAAGTCACCTCCCCGGATGGCGCCGTGAATGACAAGGGTCGGTCGCTGCAAAAAGCGGTGTGAATATTGGAGAGGTAAAGAGTTCCGGCGACTGGTCCGGTGGACGTGGAGAGATAACATGCGAATGATTTGTGGAGCTTCTCGTTGGGATAAGTCGCAAATGACTGCTTGTATATAGCCTCAAATCCACCTCCTGTTAATGCTTTGGCTTGCAGGTTCATCTTCGCCCACGCTGCTCCTGACACAGATGTCCCTGTTTTAACTGCACAACACCAATCATCAATATAGACCATTTAATCAACTGATGTAATAATTTAGAGTGTTTAACTATAACTCTAAGATATGGTGATATAGGAAGGAGTGCATACGGTTGTGCCAGATGTTGTTGGCCATGGACTCGGCCTTGTGGCTCCAGGAGTTGAAGACATTGAGCATAGATGTTGTGGTATTGCTGGAGCCGGCCTTGTTGTTGTTGTTGTTGTTGTGATCAATTGGTTGGTACTGGAGGTAGGGATAATGGAAGCTGTGTGCTTTTTCCGTACCATCGGCGTTAACTCCCCACAGAGCTGCCTTTTTGTTGTCCGGATGGCAAGTTGGGACAGCAGGGTGTCCCATGACGTGAGTCCCCCATTTCTCTGGCTCTGCCTCCGCCGCGGCCTTGGCTTTGAGATCTTCGTTGTCATAGGTGGGTGGTGGTGCTGCTACTGGTACTTGCTCAGAAGAAGATGATGACGCAACATCTTGAGGCGGAGGAGGAGGAGCAGGCTGCCATTTTTCAAAGTGGTCAGCAGTGAGGGAGGGGGCTTGAGGTTTCGGGGCTTCTGGTGTTTGATGAAATGGATTGATGTCTTCTGGGGCGGGAGTGGATTGAGATTGATGAAAAGGGTTTGCTTCTTGCTGTGTGAGAGGCGGAGGAATGGAGGGGTACATAGGTGGCTGAGATTCTTGATGGTTGTTGTTCATCTTGTTTTTCCCTGAAAATTGATATCTGAAAACAAAGAGGTTAAGAGTGGAGTTTTGGTTTGAATGGTTGTGAATATAAGCGACCTTGTTTATATAACAGAGGGGAAACACCGGTGTTACGTTTCTAGAAATAAATTAGTTTTATATATTGTTGATTTGTTTGAATCGTCATAGAGATGGGAGGGCTCCACATCGATCTAATCGGGTCAGGTGGTACCGAAAAGGTTGACTCGTCGTTCCAAAAACACGTAATGAGAGCATTCAGCTTTGCTTAGCCGTGTATTTATGTGTCCCTCAACAGATGAACTAACATGACTAAGCTACGGACCTTCAGCTTCTAGATAACCTATTTGTTTGTTTATTTCAGTTAACCACGTATTTGTTCCACTGGCATTGGCGTTTGCATTTGGCAACTCTCCAATTTCAGGTCAAACGTGATGGGGACTCAAATCATCAGCATTGTCGATGTAATTTTGGAAAGAGCTAGGAAACAAACCAATTAATCACATATATCTTGGTGAAATTTTTTGTTGAACCCCAATCATTTATTCTTCTCTTTTTCGGTTTTTTTGCATCCAAAATGATTGGTTTTATAACAATAAGGATGCGCATATTCTTAGACACAAAGATTAATCCGTTGAGGACATGGCTGGTCTAGTGTCCTTTGAGAGCAAGAGGAAAAACTTTGTGCTAGAGTTTTCAACAAAAGCATTTCTTTCTTCCGTCCGGTGGCGTGTCTACCGACGAAGTCGTCAGACGGGCTTTGTTCCTCGATGGGTAGTTGTCATCGATGCTTCCTCATGGATAGCCGAGAGCAGCGAAGGTTGACATGGGAGGTCGTGGCGGCGACAAGGTTGTTATTTGACGACTACAGGGATGGTTTGCGGTTCATATTAGGGGTAGGATTACAGAAGCTAGTCGTTGGATCTAGATCGGAGGAGATCGTTATGATGGTTGGCTTGTCTTGAGTAGGGGTGGGCATAAATCCGGGTCGGATAACCGAATCTGAAAAATGGGTCAAAAAATATTTTAAACCGGTCTGAACCGAAATAAACCAGGTTGGTTCCGGTTTTCTTGTCAAAATGGCCCGAGTTAACCGAATTTTTATATATATATTTTTAATACGTGTCACCTTATTATTAATCGATAGAATTTCTTACTACATGTAATCTCATGAAGACAAAAATCTCTATCAATTATATGTATATATATACACACTCATATGAACTCACGTTCTTGAAAAAGTATAATACCAAAACTATATGTATTTCATATTATATTTTGACGTTAAGCATGATTGTAAAGTCATAATGAAAACAAAAATTAAAAGATGCTAGAAATAAGGCTGGGCATAAATCCTGAGTCAACAAAAAAAACTAGACTGGACCGCCTGAGTTTTTTTACGGTCCTTGATTAATTTGATACCGAGCCAGGCCGGTCCCGGACCCTATATTTGGTCAACATTTTTAGGCCTGAAATCCCGAGTTACTTATGTGTCATTCACCCACTGGAAAATATAACGAGTCTATACTATCATACATTCAACCACATAGGATTGCTAATTCACTAACCCTAAGTCATACACTCACAATCCGACTTTCTTTCCTCACTTCCTCGACTAGATACATCGAGACTCTGGCACTATGTCCTCTTCTCAGCCAAACAAACATCGAGAGTCTGAGAGACCGAGGCTGTCTCTACTCTCTGCTTTCTAAACCCAGACTAATTCTACCCAAACATACACAGAGACTGTCTCGACAAGACAAGCAGGCTGTGCGGCAATCACCACTTAGGCCACTCAAACGAAGTTGAAGATGACGGCCCCTGCTAGCCTACTCGCCTCTCTTCTCTTCCTCTCATGACGCCTCCATGTTTCTCTTCCTCGATCACCTTCACCTTTGTAACTTAGTAGGCTTCGGTTCATCTTGATTCTCTTCCTTATTCTCTGATAATTGCTTTCAGCCTTTGAGATTTGTTGGACTTGTTGTGATTAGGTTGGACTTGTTGTTTATCACTTGTATGTCAAATTGATCATTGATGTTTGCAAATTTTTATCAAACATTTAGACTTGTTGTGTTGCTTATGATTCGTCTATTGTGATTACGATGGACTTGTTGTTTATGACTAGTAAGTTGTAAGTCAGATTGATCATTGATATTTACACATTTTTATGAGACGTTTAGACTTGTTGTGTTGCTTATGATTGGTCTGCTGTGATTAGGCTGGACTTGCTGTTTATGACTAGTAAGTTGTAAGTCGCATTGATTATTGATGTTTGCACATTTTTATAAGACATTTGGACTTGATGTGTTGCTTATGATTAGTCTGTTGTGTTTAGGCTAGACTTGTTGTCTATGACTTGTAAATTGTAAGTGAGATTGATCATTGATGTTTGCACATATTTATTAGACATTTGGACTTGCTGTGTTGCTTATGATTGATCTTGCTGTGTTGCTGCCATTTTATTTACGAAGGGAGACTTATGAGAGATGTGAATGCAGTTTGAAGCAGATGTTATGAAAAGACTGTACTCTGTAATGCATTAAGGATTGAGCATTTTAGGTAGATTTTGAAATTTTGTGATTGACAGGATTGGGTAGGCCTGGGATCAGTTTTATATTTCAGATTTTTTGTAGGAACGGGAACTGTCCAAGAAAACATGGTTCCGTTTTAGTTTAATTTTTGCCGAAACCGTTTGGAACTGGAACAAACACTGTTCGGTTCGATTTGGTTTCCCGAATTTTATGGTTCCAAAACTTCTCAAAAAATAATGTTATAAGTTGTTGCACATAACAACAATAAACAATGCTTCAAGAGTTTAAGACTTTAAGCTACATTTGAGTAAAAACAATCCAGGCATAAACATTTTACACCTGCATCAGTTCAAGTCTTCAAGATAAACACAATGAACAAGATACTTCATACTTTCAAAGAGTTTAAACTTCAAAGTTCAAGCTTCAAACAATATTCCAAATAAAAGTTTCAAATTGACAAATAAATAAGTTCATACTTTAGGGAGTTCAAATAGTCTCAAACTCCTAATTATTCAAGCTCTAAAGTTCAATGCAAATGATAAATTAAACAAGTCTAGATTAAAAAGATAATAATGATAGAGTTGAACGATTTTTATTCCAAATTTCCAAGCTTTTTGTTTAGGGTTTGAGAGACGTAAAGGTAACAAAGGGAAGTATGAGAGACGCAAAGGAAAGGAAGTGATGAGGGAATATGCACTTCACGCAATTTTTGAGAAATTCAATGAA
This sequence comes from Comarum palustre, assembly GCA_951800085.1. NCBI lineage: Eukaryota > Viridiplantae > Streptophyta > Magnoliopsida > Rosales > Rosaceae > Comarum > Comarum palustre. The sequence goes on along the minus strand of OX637572.1, from coordinate 250,768 downwards.
TTTCCTTCATATATTTGAAAAAAATATTAATTATAGAATCTTTAGCGGTTCCTTTCTGTTTTTAAATTTTGGAACTGGAACCGTTCTAACGATTCAGGTTATTTAAAAATACAATTTTTGTCAGAATAGAATAGAACTGACCATTTTCAGCGCGGTTCTGGCGCTTCTTATCGGTTCTCGGGTCTAAAGTCCCAGGCCTTTGGGCCTGAAAACCCAGGAGGCCCGACCCGCCCAAGTCAAGCTTAAACCAGACATTTTTTTTACTAAAAAGCTCGGCTCGGGTCCACAACACCGATCCGATCCGTTTTTCAGTTGATATGAATAATCGGTTAACTGATTTTAAAATTTGGTTCCGGTTAAAGATTTAGACCAAAAACCGATCCGATCTGAATATGACCACCCCTAGTCTTGGAAAGATCAGTGGATCTGAGATCATCTAATAGGATGACTCGATCTATGCAAATCCTTCTTCTCTTGGTCACTTGGCGGTGGTGGGTAGGCTACGACGAGGTTTGGATTTCCTGGCCTATGGAACGGTAGAACTAATCTACTGGGATCTGGATGTGATGGAATCTTGCTTCTGTCACTGTCATCGGTGTGTTCTTGAGGGTGGTCTAGGGGAGGCGCCGAAGCAATGAGGAATGTAGTTCGGTAGAGAGGGTGGCGTTGTAGAGGTGGTGGAACGATGGTGGTGGCTTTGTAGAAGGTGGACTGGGCCTGGCTAGTAGGCCAACAAGCTGCCCATGTTATCTTCCATAATAAATGGGCTTGGACACTCATTTGAGGTCGTTTTATGTGTTTTCTAGTATTTACTTGTTAGTAATCGGTGACTTTATGTTGAAAATAAGTCTTTATCACTTCATAATTGGACGATGTGTGCAATGTCCTGGTAAGTGCACGCAATGTGCTATGACTGCTCTAATGAGGCAGCAAGTTCTTTGCATCGTCAAATGGTCGCAACCTCTTTAGAACACGGTGAAACTTCAACATAATGGGAAAACTAATATACAAGGTATATATTTTATGGCTCTATATGAGCATTAAATTTTCGTTATGTTGGAATGTTTTATGCAAAGCAAATGAAGTAACCAATGATACACTTTTTGCTAAATGGTTCTTGTTAGAATGCATATGTTATGTAGGGTCTCCTGATGTTGATTTTGAGTGTTCTTACACTACAGGATTTAAGCTTAATGTCTCACCTCTTTATATTTTACAGTTTCATTAATAGTAACAACATGTCTTTCTAGCTCTTATATTCAAAAAAATTAATCCGTTGAGGGCCCAATCAACCAATTGGACATTACAGCCTTTACCATAATTACAATTCAGCAATTAAAATAAGCCAAACCCGCGTTCGAACACATAACGCAGTTTCTATACGAAACATTATTGTAACAGGACCAAATGCAACCAGCGTCCACTAATTAGACCGGGGTAACTTGTATAATTTCTCATGCTTTATGAGGACCGAACCTTTTTTTTCAAAATTCTAACCGGAAGGCTCCGGACGACTGGTTTAATTGCTTGAAAGTTTGGGTCCCCCCTACAAAAGCCCTTTCGGGTGCATATTCCAACAGTAACGCGGCAAGTTTAACCACGTGGCGGGAAATAAGCGGAACAGCCTGGACATATAGAGATATAAGGACCCACAAGTGCAAGTCTTGGTGCCAAAGTAGTATCTGATCGGGCGACCCGAGAAAGCAAGCAAGAGATGAGCAGCTACCACCAAGCCCATCACGAACCCTACCCTTCTCCTCCTCCTCCGCCGCCACCAGGCTACCCGTATCCCCAACCGGGATACCCCTCAGCCCCGCCGTACGACGGGTACCCACCGCCGCCTCCTCCGGGGTATCCTCCTCACGGATACGGCCCTCCACCGCCGTACGAGGGGTACCAAGGGTATTTCAACGGGGGATACCCTCCCCCTCCGCCGCAATACCCGCAGCAGCACTGTCATCACCATTATCAGGGTCAGGATGACGGCTGCATCTCTTTCTTGAGAGGCTGGTATGCATTTTACTTCCCAATACAAATAATACTCTGTCTGATCATCTTCCCTATATTTTGTGTTAAACTCAAAATGAAGCATTCATCTAAATTTGGTAGCGGAACCAATGAAATTGGATTGGATCCTTCAAAGTAGCTGTGATCATTCTAAAGATACCACTCAGATCATAAGTATTCAAATCAATAATGGCATGTTGCTCGCTATATCCAGTCAATTAATTCTTGAATTTGTTCTCTCGGTTTGCTCATCCCTCTTCTTGTGGAATCCTTTATAGTGCCTTATTTAATTTGGAGAGTTTTGAAGAATAACCAAGGCAATAAGCTCATTCAGGTTGAGATTTTTCTTGCTTTGATACAATGCAAGGGAGTAAACCCAACAAAAGCAGGAATGTGCTGCTCTTATTGGTTTTTTAGTTCACTTTTTGTTTGCTAGATTCTGCTTATAAAACTTATCAAGAGTCATGTAAATTCTTCTGTTTCATGCTACTTTTGATGTTTGTGTTATACAACTGAACTGATGAGTTATTTCTTTTACCTGTCCAGTTTTGGTGCGCTGTTCTGTTGTTGTTTGCTCGAGGAATGCTGCTTCTTTTTCTGATGATAGACATGGATAATTTCACAAGGTTGTCTGTGCTTGATGTTATGTGGGTAATTGCTTGTTAAGCCTCCTATGTGGTTAAGTGAAATGTTTATGGCGCATTGTGGATTTATATAATGTTTAATGATGCAAAAGAACAGATGATTTATATCCGACAACTCGTAAATTCAAATAATTATGATACGTTGTTCTTACATCCAGTCCGTAATGTTGTTTTCAACACGAAGACCTGGATAGAAAGCAACACAATGGTGTTGGTGATTGGTGAATGAGGCATACATGGATATGGTGGGATTTACCCTTCAAGGACTTGGTGTCTTAGGAGCGTTGTCCGCAGTAATGCTTATATCAATCGAGAGAGATAGCTTCGTTTCAATTTGGTTTCTGCAGAAGATGCCTCTTTCTTGAAAATAAGGTAATGATATTGCAAACACAACCATCTATTGGAATGCTTGTCTGAATCTATTCTTAACAGCAAAGATACAATATCCCAATTCAAACAACTTATCAGTATCTCACAATTGATCAGTAACCAAAGTGCTTTAAACAAGAAAAAATTGAGTCTAAATAAATAAAAAGATATTGAGCTACAGAGTCCACACAAACTCTGGCTTATCCTCCCTTGGCCCTGCTAATGTGCGGTAGACATACATCTTCTCCACCTTTTGCTCATCATCAACATATTCCATCTGATCATTCTCATTTATGATCTCCACATTAAGGCCCGGCATGTTCACTGCAAGAGTCTTGCAGCCTCCAAGAGTAACTTCACAGGACGACATCCAAAGGGATCGCATTGTTTCATACTTCCCCACGTCCTTAAGAAGTGCCCTGTCACCGAAGGGGCTGTCCATAATCTCAAGCTTCCTTAGCTTCTTGCATCCGTTCAACACATAAAGCATACCCTTGTCACTACTCCCAGCAAATGCAATAGAAAGCATTTCAAGCTGCTCAGCATACATCCCGATGTAAAGGAAAACTTTGTCAGTCAAAAGGCCAGAGAGTGACAACCGCCTTAGCTTTTTGCATGCCTGAACAATTGCCCCAAAACCTTCATCGAGTGGCTGCATAGTGACAGGGTCTGGTTTCATGGGATCAAGGATGCACAACCTGAACCTTATGAAATTAGGGCAATTCTTGGCAACAGTTATGAGAGCAGCATTGGTCATCTGCTGGCAGAAGTAAAGCAATGAATGAAGCTTTGGGCAGCCAGCAGATATGGCAACAAGGCCTTCTTCTGTAACAGCAGCATGCCCAACTCCAAATGGATCAGAGGGAAAAACTCTCAATTCCTGCAGTTCTTTACAAGTTGAAGCTACAACTCCTAGTCCTTTGTCTCCAATACAATCAAGTATCTGCATGCATACAGAGACCATCATCAACCATCTATCTTTCTTCCAAGGAACGATATAAAAGATAGTAAAAAGAAATGAATGAGCATACCCATAAACGCTGAAGCCTCCCACACTGGCAAATTAACTTTATGAGATCACTACCATGAACTCCAGGAGCGTAGCTAAGGTTCAAGGATGTCAGGGTCAAGCATATAGGGTAAACCGCTGGGAGAGAAAGAGGAGCAACCTCTAAAAACCCAGACAAGCTCTTAATTGATTTACATTTTAGAATTGTTGCCTTCAGTTTTTGGTAGGATTCAGAATCAGGCTCTAGGACATAAGACCCGGTGCCCAAATCAACGAGTTGAGGTGCTTGCATCAATACTTTTTGGAGAGTGTCAAGAGGGACAGCACGGTTTACCCTCAGGACTTTGAGATTTGGAGATCTGGCCACAAGTCTCACAAGAGAAGCCAAATTAATTTCTCCTTTTAGGCATGCAAAATTCAGGGACACAAGAGAGGTGCAGCTATCAGGAAAGCAGCTAAGCCAATGACCTCTATGATCCTCAATATCATTTTCCTGCAGGTCCAGCTCCCTAAGAAACCTATATAGAACAAACAGTGCATGAAGCCAAGCATACACCAATGTTTATTTAAACTCAAACCAATCATGTAATACAATTTTCTACCGTCCCATTTCCATTAAAACTTTGAACAGTATATGAACTCTTAGGATTGGCATGCTTTACTGGTTAAAATTGCAAATTGCAAATCACAACAGATGAAAGAAAAAGACAGGGGACCAATTCATGTAGACTTTCTGATCTAAGAATACTATGCATGTCCTAGCTAAAACTGAAACCCAAGCCACTCCATCCCTTAGAGTTTATATACAGTATAATTTTGAAATCAGATACAGTTGAAAGTATAGCTGAAAACTACTCAAAAGGAAGCAGAAGGAATGGAATCACAAGGAGTGGCAAGCTGCCAACATGTTAATCATCAGATCAGTAGCAACCAAACCGGAAATGTACGGTAAAAACAAGAATAACAAAGCTATAAACTCAATTAAATTTTTTCGCCTCCACAACAGAAAGAGATTAATATAGTAAAACCAAATGAAAAGCATCCTCAGCATACTAACTATTGTTCTGCAAACAAAAGTTTGACTTCCAAACTCCATAATCAATGATACTAACAAAGTAGGCATGTACATAAATGACAACCACTCAAAAAGCGGGTGAAACAGACCCTTTGTAAAAAAAAGCACAACAAGCCTGTAAACTCTAAATAGTAATGAACTCTATAGGGACTGAATTTACATTAAGAATAGCAAAAGCAAGTACAAATCACATTCCACAAACGATCAAAATTAGCAACAAACAAGGATTGAAAACTGATCTTACCTACAATTGGCAGCTATAGCAGCAAGGCCATCAGTGGTAAAGCCGTCACAGCTGACAAGAACCAAGGACTTAAAATTGAGAAAGGACCTGGAAAGCAAGTCAAGGCTTTCATCAGAGACCACCATTCTCTTGAGCCTGAGCTCCTCCAACCCAACACGGCTCTCCACCAAGGCATCAATCCAAGGGTCAACGGAGCCTCCCCAGTCATGAGGGACCAAATTGAAGTCGGCAAAGTGAGGCTTTCCCTTCAAAGTAAGGGACTTGAGCCCCGGAAAACGTGCGATCACTCTCTCCGGGCTGATGGCATAGCAGTTCCCAATGACCACTCTCTCCCTGCTAAATCTGTCTATCTTATACCATGATTTGCACACCAACGACACCGCGTTTCGGTCCCGCTGCTTCGTCACGAAGTCGAAGATGTGCTCTATCACCTCGTCCGGGAAGTAATTCATTCTTCTTTCTTCACCATTCAAACAATCCCAGAAAGAATCAGAAATGAAATTTCCCAACTTCAGTACTAAAAAGAAAGGACAAAAGAGAAAGGGAGAACTACCTCTCTCTCTGTTGCTGAAGCATCTATCTTGACCCACAAAGCCAAGACCCTTATGAAAAGAAACGGAGAAAACTAGATGGATGAAAGAGATGATCAGATTGAAAAGCTATGAATCTAACTAACAATCCGAAATGATATCCACTTCATTTGTTTTGACATGCTCTTTCACTTTCCGCTCAGATCTGCAGCAGCGAGAGATGATGAGTGATAAAAAAAAAAGTAGCTGAAATTCTGAGAGAAAAAAACGAGATAAAGAAAACAATATTCGATCTTGAAATCAACAAGTGATGATTACACTCACAGAGATAAACGAAATGTAGGAAAAACAGAGGGGAAATGTTTAGCATAGATCTCTCAGAATCTATATATTTTCCTGAAATAGGAAAATAATAAACGATGTGGGAAATGAGAGAAAGAGAGAGAGAGCTCTCAAGCTCAAGCCTCTACTGGGTCATAGTCGTGCAAATTAACCAGGGTTAGTTCGTTAGGGTTGCGTATAGCATCGGACGGCGTTAGGGTGGAGAAGGGAAAAATCCAAAGGAATCAAGACCGTGGAATGAGAGAGGCATGCATGTGTCTTTATCACTGCTACCCAAGAAGGGCCTCTGTCCCTGCCAAAGTCATTACTAACAAGCGATATCAAATCATATTCGCTCAGAACAGGAAATTACCGAAACGCCCCGGATGTTAGAGATAAAGATTGGTTGCCCATGTGAGGGGCATCGCTTCCCCCCCGTCCGGCGCGTGTGGACATATCCCGGCGAGTAATGAAGTTCTATATTTTTGTTGCTGCTGTTGTTCTTACTGGTCGAGTGTGACAGAGTTACTATAAGTGACTCAAGATGTACGGTAAGTTGGGGTAGACCCTATCGTACGTGGACGTCATTGGTTGCATCAGCTACGTACACGCTTTAGTCTTTGGAATTACTGTAGCGCTGTACGTACGACCAAAGAGCAGTACACACTAGTATCAGAGACACAGGCCAAGACTGCATCAGGTGGATGCCCGCTTCCAACCGCGAGTTATCCAAATCAAACGAAGAACCTAATAAAAGTCATCGCCAAATCACCTTCTAACTTATGGGAGAGAGTTGGAGCAAATGAGTGTAGTCCAGATTAAGCAGAAATAAGAGTACCGATTTGGGAGAGAGAGGGAGGGAGGAAAAGGAAACTACAATCGAATAGTACTTCACTATATAGCGGCTCGGCTGAAGCCAAATTGAAATCTGACTCCTTAAAAATAGTGACGGTTTGTTCCACAATTGGTATATGGGAAATTCTCTTCTCTTCTAATTACATGTTCATGGATTAATTACCACATCGTTTATAATTACAGTGGAGGTACAATGGATATGTATTATTGGGCGGTGGCATATAAATGTGGTTATTATGGAAATCTCCAAATGATTGTTGGAAAGTAAGTAGGATATGAAATGCACCATGTAATTGGATGGATGTAATGAGAGGTGAAATGGAAAGAGGCATGCCAAGCTAATGATATGGGGTGTGTTGTTTTAGTGCTTATCTTCGCAAATTCTATCTACAAACAGGCATTTGTGCTGCGCCAAAGTCATATGGTTGGATAGGATAAGAGGTCATCAGGAGGATTTTCGACTATAGCCATGTGCTGGTGGGGTTCCATCATCCTCTTCTCTGTGACTTGTTCCTCCTATATCTCTTTCAATTGCTAACCCAATTCAATCTGCCCATCGATAATCATCATGTTCTTCGCTCTCCGTCTTTAGTTGCGACTTAGTATTGTTTAGAGAAATTGGTGGAATAGTATTGTTTAGAGAAATTGTTTCCACCCTATATCTCAAATCCCTCTCATATTTTCTGTAAAGACAACTAAATTACAGATATTTTGATTAATCATAACGTTAGTTTTACGCGTTTGATTTGGTGAGACATACCATCTCTATTTATCATTTCTTTTTGTAACTGTAATTGTACGCAGTCTCCTTAATTTCCGATTTGGTTAAGTTTTTACCTATCTATCGTGTGAGAAATTAACCACCTTCTCTCATATTTTCGCTTCATTTTTGAAAGTATTTAGTTTCTTTTGGTATTTCTAAAAATTTAATTTTCTGCAATTAGTTGTAAAACAAACGAAACGAGATCTTAAATCCACGAGTCACGACGATGATAAGACTCTAGTAAGCAAACGCATACGTGCATGCTGCCTGAGGATTAGTGATCCGTCGTGTGAGGTCGTAATCTATGGACTTGTTGAAAGCTTAGCTAGCTCTGGTGAAATATTAGGTTAGGAGAGGATCCAGATCCATTATGGATAACCCACCGACGATTCCTTTAGTTCGATAACTATACAAGATGGGAAAATTACGAAACACATAACACGTTTGATTGGGGAACAGATTAATCAATTAAAATGCTTTGGTTTCTAAGCTGGCAAATTTTGTCTCTGGATTATATAGAAGTGATTAGCTTCGGTATAAAAAACTAGAAGTGAGAGGGTGACTTAGATTAATCCAAATCATCCAATAAGCAGATGCTAATTTGCACTAGAGCTAAAGGAGTGGTTAGGTTAGGCCAAATTGAGAAAAGTTAGCTACATAGGCACGCTACATGATAAATCTATGCCTACCTTTAGCCATGGGATTCGATCGGCAGCCCCACCTCAAGTTACTTGGTTATCATTCAAGGTGAAACACAAGGTTAACTAGTTATTTACTTTAGCTGTTGTTGCAAGGATAACAATGTTCTTTTGATGAGGGAGATGATCGATTCTGCTTGTTTCTTATCTGGCTAAATTGTGAATGCTCCTCCTCCCTCCTTGAATCATTCAACAAGATTGCAGCCATGCCATGTTCTCGAGGTTCTGGAGCCATGGAAGCTTAGCTCATTTCAACTAGTTCTAACATATACTTCCTAGTTTCAAATGCCATACGACTAGTTCCTACTTAAGTCCTTAACAAAGTGTAATATTGTGTATCGCATGCTGAGATAGAGTGGAGGGCGGGCTTGATTGAAACTTGAGAATTGAGAAGGATGCGCGCATGCATATATGGAGTCGGAGAGCAGCGTGGTCCTCACTACAGTCACTACTCCGCCCTGCTAGGGCGGGCTTGATTGAAACTTGAGAATTGAGAAGGATGCGCGCATGCATATATGGAGTCGGAGAGCAGCGTGGTCCTCACTATAGTCACTACTCCGCCCTGCTTGCTGGTCCTCCCTCCTGGCTAGCTAATTGTAATTACAGTCCCGGCCGGCCGGCTTGACCTCTGTCGATGATCGTATTAGTGTCTCAAGCTTGACTGATTACCAGTAATCAAAAACACATAGACAAGAGATAGACAGTTCGACCGACAATGGATCGTCGTACCTATGGACGTGGTCCATCTCATTCTCCTTTAAAGCAGCCTGCAGTCCAATCCACAGAACCGACCTGCCACAGTGCCACTCCACCCCTGCTTACCATTGTTTTCTCACACCTCTCTTCGCTTCTCTTCTACGACGACAACATAAGAAAACAACGTGGACGGATGATCGATCAAATTACGAACCTAGTCTGTCCTCCAATCGCGACCCTCTCAATCCTGTGTGTTTGAGTTATGCGATAGATCGACTATATATACGGATAAAGCGTTTTTGTCATAAGCAGAAGACCATATTACAGAGTTACAGTTTACATTAGACTCGCAATCCATGATGAAACATATTTCTATCGACCACTTGGTCCAAAGTCCAGAGCAAACTGAATACGCTATCTTTGGTGGACATTCAATATTGCATTGCAAACGTATAAGTCAGAAGGGCAGCATCAGCAAAAACTACCAGACGTACCAGTACATTAGGTTGCTAGTGATGAATTATGAAAATAAACAAAAAGACATCCACCATTGCTCAGACTTTTCTTTTCACCTCCCGTTATACCTGAAAACATCTCAACCCAAACCAGACTTCTTAAACACAAGCTAGCTTATCTATTCAAAAAAAACACAAGCTAGCTTAAATACCGGGACGTGTTAACTTCTTATCTACTGCAATTTCTCAACATAAAGTTACTCAATCCTAAAAGACAGTAACCTCATGTTGTCTGGAATCCTGGAGGAGGAAAACAAAATTCAGAAATAACGATGGAAGAACTTGCAATTTGCATTTCAGAAAATTGTACCGTTACCAGTCGAGACTTGAATCTTACATAAGATAATATCAAGCTACCCATATAAGAAGAAAAGGAGAAACAGAGATGCAATATATACCAAAAGCCAAATGGTCAAAAGATTCAAAAAGATTGGCCAACATAAGACATCTGGGTAAGTAGCAACTGTTGCTCTATATGGCACCACATATCAGGGCCAGTATGTCAAGTACATGCTAATCAAACACAAACTATGATCCTTGACACATCTAGTATCACAGGATAACTACTTCGGGTGCAGGGAACCAGAAAAGCACAAGTTTGCAGATACTGAAATAAAATTTCTTAAATCAGCATTCAAGCCCTCATATTTCAACTGTGTTGGTCACCTTCACCACCAAAGCAGTGACATGAAAATATTGCTCATGAACATATGGTTAACCATCAAGTTATCTAACTACCATATAATGAAATGCTACATTCCATAATAGTCAATCACCAGGCAATTGAGGCATAAACTTCAAACACAAAGATTAACAAAGTAGACCATGCAAAGTAATAATACTAATAAATATCCACAATCATCCGACGCACACATGAGGGATTGTGACATCGAATGCGATCAAAACTCTCCCTTGAAACTCAAAGCAATTAAACAGTTGCTCGATCAAACCTACACCAACAAAACTATCGCACAATTGCTTCAATAAGAATAATGTCCACATAAAGGGAACAGATTTAGGCTTATCCACTATCATCCGATGCACATATAAGGGACTGTGACATCGAATGCAATCAACTCTCCCTTGTAAACTCAAAGCAATTAAACAGTTTCTCTATCAAACCTATGTCAACAGAACTATCGTGCAATGCTTCAATAAGAATAAGGTACACATAAAGGGAACAAATTTAGGCTTAGCCTAGCTAACTGGAAGAGTCCCAACACAAAAAGCTCACAAACTTTATCTTTCCTACTTAAAAGTCTCAAATGCACAGGGCATTGATATCCACTATAAGTTCTAAACGAGATAGCCTGGCATTCATATAGATACACTTAGCCTAGTTCAGTTTCTGATAATCTTTGAGCTTACACTCCACACTGTTGATTTTGGTATGGTGCACACATTTCTTGCACTATGCTAACATAAAGCCACATGAATGCACACAAAAATGTTAGAACACATAAAATCAGAAAACACCATATAGAAATCCAACAGGGAAGGAACGATAGTTAGAAGATCCAGTTTTACATCAGGGTATCCACAGCCCTGGCCTGATTGTGTTCGGAAGGGGCAATAAACTAGCAATACATAACCCCATCATCAAAGCACTAATACTACTAACAGACTATTTCTGAAAACATAATGAAACTAATTTTGGTTTGCACTGACCTCTCCTGAACTCTAATCATAGCTATCATCACTGTCATCGTCTTCAATGTTGTTTCCGTTGCTATCACTGTGAATGTAAACCCCCGACTGAATCTGTCGTCTCCGGGTCCTGGAAGGAAGAATGTTGTCCAAATCCACTTCAGCAAGAGGATCATCCGACAAATCACTGTCACCCTCTTCGAATTCGCTCCCACCGTCGCTGCTGGAGGAGGAGGAGTCGCTGCTATCCAAATCTTCATCATCTTCTTCAATCAGAATACCTTTGCCCTTATCATCTCTCATAATCCCCTTTCCCTTGCATCCGCCTCGGCTTTCCCATTGGACTCTTCACCGTCGTATTCCTCTTCGTCCTCCTCGTCTTCTACTTGGGGATCCACATTGCTTTGTAATTCAGCTTTGTTGGCTTGTGTGAGTGAGGACTCTTGAGTTTTTGGTTGAGAATTGTTGCCCGAGAGTTGAAGCTTCCGGGATTTGTTGGGGTAGGCGGCTTGGTCATCTTCGCAGCTGGGATCGGATTTGCGTTTGGCGTGCAATGTGGTTTCATCTTGGTCCTTAGTTTCGACCATGGAGGAAGCTGCTCTAGTGCTTTGGGGATTGTGATGAGCTAGGGTTTTGGGGGTTCTGAGAACACAGTACAGCAAAAGGGGTGCCAAAACCAGCTAAAGGCGATTATATAAGTAGCCATACGTTTTCCCTGAACTCGGGCCGCAGGCCCACAGCAGAAGCAGGCTTTATTATATATATCCACTACAAAATTTGAGAAAATGTTACAAACTAGGCAACATGCGTTGGGGTTGATCTTATCGAGATACATAACACTTCATAAAACAATTTTGACATAGTAATAAGGATGCGAATGATTAAAACACATTATATTCTAATCGGAACGAAATTATACATAGGCTAAGTACCCAAGTTTCTAACATGAAAGATAAATAAGAAAACCAAATACCAATGTCGTCACATGATCCAGAAGCAAACATTGAATACCTTTTGAAACACATTCATAAGGTCACGAAGAACATAAAGTATACATAAGAACATAAAATGCAATAAAGCTGTCTTGACATCTAGAAAGATACAATAAAAGATGCTGATGCCGCTTAACATGTCACACATGCACAATTAGTCGGTCTAGTGGCAGCCTTGTAAATATACAAAACCGTCCAGGGGTATTTCTGAGGTTTCAGCCTTAATGGAATTTACTCACCTCGAAATCTCGATGCGTCATCTACCGCCACACGGTAAGTCCTCAACACTTGGTTGATCAATATACACCTACAATTATATAATCGACCTTAGTTACCACACGAAGGTAATAATGACTCGATTCGACTGAACGTCACCCTAAACGATAACCGAAATCAGCAAATTATATATCCACGCGCTCGTATCGACGAGTACATGAACCTAGGATAACTCACTGCCCCTGAGGATGTCAAACGCGCAGCCACAGGCGGCGGCGCATGGGCCCCACGCGCCACCACCCTCAAACCGGTCAACTTCACCCAAAAACCACTACATGCACCCACAAAAATCCTAGAAGACCTATAGGAGTACCCATGTATCAATATTATATCCTCTAATCTCAACCGTTCACATGTGTCGTGTATATAAACGACCGTGTATTGAAGATACTCCGCTCTTCTCTTAGTTACTAAAAAAAAGCGTTTAGTTTCAAGTCAAAGAAATGCTGGAGTTTCTTTCTTTGGTCCAGAGTACATGCATCTGTTGAAAGAGGAAGAAAAACTTGAAAAAAGACAATGTTCGAATCATGTAAATTGATGTAGGATGAATCCAAGCTCAAATTAGCCGGACAAAGGTAAAAATAAAGAAGCGACGTAGAACTAAGAAAAATGACTTGATTATTGGTAATTCACGTACAAAGAGTTTGCTAGCTGCCGAGATATTAAAGAAATCGATATTTTAGACTTTTCGGGTTGCCTGTGCGAAAAGTCAGATTTTAATTGTGAATCAGATTTGGAGCAGCTTTTTAGTCAAACGTCTGTTTGAGACGCATAATACATTTTCTGGAATGGGATCTACAAGACTCACTTAAGTGAACCATATCAGATTTAAATCAAATAATATTGTTTTAATAATCCAATTCGTGATTTAGTGTTTTTTAGGTTTTAATGTTTTATAGTTTATTTTAGATTTTGTTTTCTTTTATGTTTTGGTCTTTCAGGCTTAATGTTAGCTGCCCTATGATTTGCTTATCATTATATAAGTATGCTTAAACAATTGTAATCATATTCTATCATATTATTATTAATCAAATTAAGAGTTTTCTCTTATTATCTGGTGTTATTCCAGACTTATCCTATATGGTTTTTATTCGTTTGAGAACTCTCAATCTATTTAGGGTGTAACGTTAGTTAACCCCCATACTTAGTGCTTCATAAATTGTGCGGTTTTATACGATCTAACTTGATATTAAACAAAATAAAACTGGTTTAACGATAATGAAAAATAAAACGTATTAGTTAAGCAGGGCTACTTAGGTGCAGACATGTTTTTGCGGGACAAAAAGGGACGTTTTGCTTGTAGCTTTTAGATTTAAATGAATCAGATCTAAGGACTGAAAGAACTCTACACCTAGAGTCCACACCCAATGACTTGCCCTTCTCTCCTTTCCCTACCTCTCTCCCTCACAAATTTGTTCATTTGATTGACTCCCAACTTAAAAGAGAGTACCTTCTCTTGAATCTTGATACTTATTTCTAGGCCTCCTGGCCTCCTCATCCATAGGCTGATCAAAACCCACACTCCACCTTTGCTATCATTCTCTTCATTAGAAGAACCCATTTGCAACCTTAATGATTCAAATCAATACAAAAAATGGAGTAAAAATCCAATCTTTGATTCGACCCCAATAGTTTCCAAACCGATTCTCCCATAATGAAGCAAAACCCAGAATCTAAACCACCCAAAACAACAAAAAGACTAAAACTTGTCTTTCACTGACTTCCCAACTGGTCTCAGCTTCTTTTTCCATGCTGCAAACTGGGTTCGGGCTCAGGTTTCAGGCACCAACTGAAACAAAATGGGGATCATATTCTAAAATCAAATGTAACTATTAAGGAAAGTATTAAGGAGATCAATCCCAAGTAATTAGGGATTCCTAGAATAGATTGGTTACCATGTTTATCCCTAGAATAGTGGATCAGAATAGAACAAACTCTATATAAGAGGTGTAATACGCATGAAAGAAATCAAGAAGTCTTTTCTTCATCTTATAATTCTCTTTATGGTACCAGAGCGTACGATCTTGAGAACATAACCTTTCTACAGAATTACCATACCTCATGGCTGGCGATGATGAGCAGAAAGTCATTGAGCACAAGAAAGGCTCATCTGCTGCAGCAACGCCATGGGAGAATCCTAATCATCCACTCTATATGCATCATTCCGATCAACCTGGCATGATTCTTGTGCCCCAAGCATTGACGGAAGACAACTACATTGATTGGTCCGATTCAATGGCCATGACACTCACAGTCAAGAACAAACATGGTTTTATTGATGGAACCATAACCAGATCACTCTTCAACGTTGCAGAACAAGGACAGTGGGATCGCTGCAACATTCTCGTCAAGACCTGGCTGTTTAGCAGCATGTCAAAGGAGATCAAACGAAGTCTCGCTCATTGCAAGACTGCACATGACATATGGGAAGAGCTAAAGGAAAGGTTTTCCCACACCAACACTGTCGAATTGTTCAACATAGAGAATGACATCCACAAGTGTGAACAAGGAACAGGTAAGGTCACCACATATCATACAAATCTCACAGGTTTGTGGGATGCAAGAGACGTGGCTTGTGCACTAACTCCTTGCACATGTGAAGCTGCAAACACATACAAGACCTACATGGAAACGCAGAAGACAATAAAGTTTCTGATGGGATTGAATGAAAGATATGCGTCTCTCCGGAGCAATATTATAAGCATGGATCCTCTACCAAACTTGAACAAGGTATATGCAGCAGCTCTACGCCATGAGAAGCAAGCAGCAGCCTCGAGTGAGAAGGTTGCTATCACAACGGAGGCTTTGGCATTTGCAGTCAAGAAGTTTGCCAGGCCTTCAACAGAGAAGGAACTCCACTGTGAAACGTGTGGCATGAATAACCACATCACAAGGAATTGCAGGGCACATCTCAAGTGCACCTACTGCAATGGCAAGGGTCATACCTACAACTATTGCCGGAAAAGAAAAGCTGACCTGGAGAGAGCACAAGAAGCAAGCAAGGTGAATCTTGCAACCCTATCAATGGAGAACGATGATGGTTTTCCTCTGACAAAGAAGGAGTGTCAACAGATGATGGGGATGATGAGCAAAATAAAGTCTGTTACTAAGAAACAAACTGATGAACCTCAAATGCTTGAGATGCTACAAACGACTCAACCATCTGCTAATCTTGTTGGTAAAGTTCTCAACTATCAAGACTTTTCAGGTAAAGCAAATGCTATTTCAAAGGGTAGTATTGATGCTATATGGATTTTGGATAGTGGTGTCAGTGACCATATTGTTTGCAATCCGAAATTCCTTACTTCACTTAAACAAGTTCATCATCGTTTGGTGAAACTGCCGGATGGAAAAATGAGCAAAGTAACACATGTTGGGACAGTAGTATTCTGAGAGTCTAATCCTTCGCAATGTTCTATGTGTTCCGTTGTTTTATCTCAACCTGATCTCCATTAGCAAACTAGTGTTTGATTCATTTCATGTAACCATCTTTCTCAAACAAGTTTGTTTTATACAGGACCTTCGATCGGGGAAGACGATTGGGACGGGAACTGAATGCGAGGGACTCTACTGCCTCAATCTGCCAGGGAAAGGAACATGCAATATGGTCAGTACCAAAACACCAAACCTATGGCATCAAAGGCTCGGACATCCATCTAGCAAAATCTTAGCTATGTTTCCCTTTCTGCACAATAAAACTTCAGATACAAGCAACTGTTCAATTTGCCCTCTAGCCAGACTCACTAGGAAACCATTTCCATTAAGTACTTCTTCCAGCAATTCTTGTTTCGAGTTGATTCATGTAGACATATGGGGAGGATACCATGTCCCAGCTATTTCTGGAGCACAATTTTTCTTAACCATTGTTGATGATTATTCAAGGAGTACTTAGGCTTATCTTATGCAACACAAGTCAGAGGCTCGACCCCTACTTGTTCATTTTGTCAATCTCGTTGAAAACCAATTTTGCAAAAGGGTGAAAATTATTAGAAGTGATAATGGTCCAGAGTTCAAACACCCACAATTTTATTCTTCCAGAGGTATTAAACATCAGACAAGCTGCATCAACACACCACAGCAAAATAGCGTTGTTGAACGTAAACATAGACATCTCCTCAACATCGCTAGAGCCTTATTATTTCAAGCACATTTGCCTAAACAGTTTTGGGGGGATGCCATTCTCACAGCCGCTTACTTAATCAACCGAACACCACTACTACAAGGGAAAACACCATTTGAAATCCTATTTCAAAAACCACTGCCTCGAAGCTTGCTTGAGCCCGTACAGGGACTTGTGCAACTAGAGTATGTAAGTTGCACAAGTCCCTGTACGGGCTCAAGCAAGCTTCGAGGCAGTGGTTTTTGAAGCTTTCTCAAGCTCTCAAGAGTGCCGGTTTCAAACAAAGCTGGTCAGATTACTCATTATTCGTCCGAAATACACATGGAAAATTCACAGCATTACTTGTCTACGTTGATGATGTGATACTAGCAGGTAACAGCTTACAAGACATAGAAGATACTAAAAGCTTCCTTGCGAAACACTTTAAGTTGAAGGACATGGGAAAGCTCAAATACTTCCTTGGAATAGAGGTGGCAAGATCTAAGCAAGGAATTGTATTGTGTCAACGAAAGTATGCACTAGAAATTCTGGAAGATGCTGGTTTCTTAGGTGCCAAGCCTTCTCGGTTTCCTGTGGAACAAAGTTTGGTACTTACACAAGGAGATGGAGCAGAACTGCAAGATGCTTCACAATATCGAAGACTAGTTGGAAGACTTATATACCTCACAATTACAAGGCCTGATCTTGTCTATGCAGTGCACATTTTGAGCCAATTCATGGACAAACCTCGACAGCCACATCTAGATGCAGCATACCAGGTTCTCAAATATCTTAAGCAAGCGCCTGGACAAGGAATTCTCTTGCCTTCTACAGGCTAGTTGAAATTAAAGGCGTATTGCGACGCTGATTGGGCTCGTTGCAGGGATACAAGAAGAAGCATTACTGGTTATTGCATATTTCTTGGGAATACACCTATTTCATGGAAGACGAAGAAGCAAGGGACAGTGTCTAGCTCAAGTGCTGAAGCTGAGTATAGGTCCATGGCCACGACATGTCGAGAAATAACTTGGCTTCGCAATATTCTGAAGGATTTGAACATAAGCCAACCACATGCAGTAAAGCTCTTCTGTGACAATCAGGCTGCTATTCATATAGCGTCAAATCCCGTCTTCCACGAGCGCACGAAACACATAGAAATTGACTGCCACGTTGTACGTGAGAAGGTAGAAAGAGGACTGATCGAAACTCTTCATGTTCGAACAGAAAAACAACCTGCAGACTTGTTCACCAAGCCATTGAGTTCGAAGCAGTTCATTGTACTGTTAGACAAGTTGAATGTAATCAATATACATTTCAACTTGAGGGGGAGTATTAAGGAGATCAATCCCAAGTAATTAGGGATTCCTAAAATAGATTGGTTACCATGTTTATCCCTAGAATAGTAGATCAGAATAGAACAAACTCTATATAAGAGGTGTAATACGCATGAAAGAAATCAAGAAGTCTTTTCTTCATCTTATAATTCTCTTTACTAAATCTGGGTTTGAAATTAGAATGATGAACAAATTCGTGACGGAGAGAGAGGTAGAGAAAGGGAGAGCAAACAAGTAGGTAGTTATTGGGTGTGAACTTCGGAACGGATGTATAGTTCTTTCAACCCCTTATTTAAATCTAAGTCACAAAGAAAACGTCTATTTTTGTCCCTCAAAAACAGGTCCGCACCTTAAGCTCATCATACAACATGTTCATATAACAAATACAAATTTCATATGAATCCTGACATTGACGTCCCAAAATATTTATGAGAAATGAGAAGAATACAAAAAATGTGGACTCTGAATCTCCAACAAAAAAAAAGAAAAAAGAAGGAAATATGATGGTTTGGAATTAGCTTGGACGTTTGTAAAATATTCGCAAGTCTCCGCCAATGCCAGCCACCCCGGCATTGCATCCAAAAACCCTCCTCCTCCTCTTCTAATCTTTATTCTGTCTCTCATCGGGTCAACCCGACTCCAACTCGTGGATCTGCAAACGCAATCCTCCAGATCCACCTCGAAATGATTGCCATTCCCTATTTGACCGCCTTAACCACCTACTTCAGCTACGGCCTGCTCTTCGCCTTTGGCCAAGTCCGAGATTTCTTCAGAAAATTCATCGACTGGTGGAGCTCTAATAATCTCCAGGTTCCTTCTAATTTTCTTCTCGCCCTTACCACTCTAATTCCTTCCTTCCGTTATTGATTCGTTCATCGCTTCACAGGGCTATGCTCCCATCTGTTTAGGACTTGAAGATTTCTACATCCGTAGACTCTATCTTCGAATTCAGGTACGTATTTGATCGCGTAGTCTCTCCTGTATGCCTATTGATCGATCCCGTAAACGTAGATTGATAATATATTTAGAGTTTTAAAACTTCCAGGACTGTTTCAATAGGCCTATAGCAAGTGCTCCTGATGCTTGGTTTGATGTTGTTGAACGTTACTCCAATGACTACAACAAGACACTCAAGTATGATTTACCGTAACAGATACAATAGTTTCGTCTTTCGTTCAGTTTTGTTAGTTTCTTGTGTCATAATCTGCTCTTAATGCAGACTAACCTCAAACACCAGCCGATGCCTTAACTTGGGATCCTATAACTACCTTGGCTTTGCTGCTGCCGATGAATACTGCACGCCTCGTGCCATCAAGACTTTGAGAAAGTATTCTCCCAGTACCTGCAGTAGCCGAGTTGATGGCGGTATGCATACTACTTTGCATCTTTCATCTGCTTAAACTGTTTTGTTTTGGTTTGTCATGAGCATAATGCGCTTCTGCCAACAGGCACTACACTTTTGCACAATGAACTGGAGAAGTGTGTCGCAAGTTTTGTTGGCAAACCTGCTGCTATAGTTTTCGGCATGGGTTATGTCACTAACTCTGCCATCCTTCCAGTACTTATCGGAAAGGTCTGTGCTTTCTTGGTTCTTTTAATCAAATAAATGTCTGATGTTTATTTGTCTGACTTCCGACCATATTCATTTTACAGGGAGGTCTGATTGTTAGTGATTCTTTGAATCATAATTCTATCGTTAATGGCGCACGAGGATCTGGAGCATCCATTTGTGTCTTCCAACACAATAGTAAGTCCATGAGTTAATCAATCTTGTAAGTTCTTTGGGTATACGTGGGCACCATATTTTATGAGCCAGATTTTGGATTATGGCTGTATTCTTATTGCTAAGAGAAAGCTGCTAGATATTAGTTTGCATTTAATTGCATAAATTACTGGTTACCTATTTGACTGTTTATGGAGAAATTTGGGTACCAGATAAAATGGGCTGCTGGCCTGTTAATCCTTCACAAATAATGAATATGGTTTTACTTCTTTCTCTGAGATGCTGCTTATATCGTGAATGGAGTTTTACTTCTCAAACTTAAAAAGCTGAGGCCGGTGGCTGTCTGCTTATATCTCTACTCCTTGCGTTTTTGACAGCTCCTTCCCATTTGGAGGATGTTTTAAGAGAACAAATAGCAGAGGGACAACCTAGAACCCGCAGGCCTTGGAAAAAGATAATTGTCATTGTGGAGGGCATATACAGCATGGAAGGGGAGCTTTGCAAACTTCCTGAGATTATAGCAATCTGCAAGAAATATAAGGTTTGTTTGGTAGCTTTCATTTCAAAATATAGTTTATCATCTCTAACTGCTATGCAGTCTAGTTTACAGTATAATAATGGTCATTTCTGGTAAATATGAGATTGAGACCATTTTTTAAGGATCTCATTCAATTGGAAAATACATTGCTAAACTATTGTCTTCTGCCCTAACTATATTTCTTTGTCTTAGGTCTATACGTATTTGGATGAGGCCCACAGTATTGGAGCTGTAGGCAAATCAGGACGAGGCGTTTGTGAGCTCTTGGGAGTGGATACAGCTGATGTAGATATCATGATGGGAACATTTACCAAATCCTTCGGATCATGTGGTGGCTATATTGCAGGATCCAAGGTTTGCCTTTTTCTTCACAGCCCCTTCCCTTTCTATTTGTTGAACAACCTGGGGTAATCTAGCCAACCCTTGCCTGAATTGCAGAGTGTCATTTGTTGAAATAGAAAGGATAAATGGTCTATAAGCTGTGCCATCAGTTTCGTTGAACTCAGTCTTGAAGTCATCAATTGATATGTTGCATATTTATGCTGCTGTTTGCATTGTTGATAGTGGCTTTCTGGATGCATTCAAATAATTGTCTTGATGAGAATTAAGTCATATCTTAGTTGTACCACTTTGTTTTAATTCAGATCTCTATAATGTTGCCTGAGATGAAAATAACATGAGCTCATTGTTGACTTTAATGTGATCTACTGATGTTCTCATGTTAGGACCTCATCCAATACCTCAAGCACACTTGCCCTGCTCATCTTTATGCAACTTCCATATCACCACCAGCTGCAGAACAAATAATATCATCCATAAAGGTCTTACTCGGAGAGGATGGTTCTAACAGAGGTGTGGATAGTTTTTTTAAGCTCGCCTTTTTCATTTTCTTCTGTTATAATATGTACGGTGCCATCCATATACTTGTATGCATATATCTTTATTTTTGACAGAACTAAATGAGTTTCTTTTTGTGCAGGTGCCCAGAAACTTGCACGGATACGAGAGAATAGCAACTTTTTCAGGTCAGAACTGCAGAAAATGGGTTTTGAGGTTTTGGGGGATAATGACTCCCCAGTAATGCCAATTATGCTCTACAACCCAGCCAAAATTCCTGCCTTCTCACGAGAGTGCCTCAAACAGAAGGTGAGTCCACCATCCTACATTGCTCTGTCTAGGTTGTCATTTCTGTAGATTTTGATGACATTTGAATTAAATTGCTTGGTGCCGTTACAGGTGGCTGTTGTGACAGTAGCCTTTCCTGCAACCCCACTACTATTGGCAAGGGCACGTATCTGTATATCTGCTTCACATACAAGGGAAGACCTGCAGAAAGCCTTGGACGTAAGTTGTTACATGTCTTTAGAGCATCCACTATCTGTGTGTTCCAAATATATGCAACTTATATGAAATTTCCGAATTTGCATTTTCATATGATTTTGCGCCTTGACAGTTGGGTCCGTTTCTTTCAGGTTATTGGCAGAGTTGGTGATCTGGTGGGTATAAAATACTTCCCTGCTGAACCAAAGAAGCTGCAAGAAGAAGAGAGGGTGCTGAAGTTGGACTGATTAAGAGGTGTTGTTTAGCCTGGGATTGTGAATTTTGGACTTCATGAGGTCGGGAGAGGGGGAAAAGAAGCTGGAGTCTGGACTAGTAGAGTCTAACTAATGGCTCACTGGTAGTTTCCTTGTGATTTAACATGTGGTATAATGCTGTGTAATATGTCATAATGTTCAACATATCAAACGTCTGTACCACCATGCTTGCTTCAATCTGATAGGGGCGTCCTTGTTCATACACTCCCTCGTCTTGTTGGAGGGGTAGTATTTGAATGTTTTTGATATAGTTTTATGTCTTTGATTTTATTCTGCTTGGAGAGTACGTATAGATGTCTCATTGAGTCATTGTTAGATAACTTTTCCGAGTACCATCTTAGTTTGTGCCCAGATAAAAGTTTTTTTCTCACCAACGATGATGTATAGCAGCTAAAGAAGTATTTACTTCTTACTAATCATTGAAAAGATCAGAAGAATCCAATGTTAGCTTGTGTTTATTGTCGAGCCTCGACTCTAATCCTAATGAAAGAACTGTGTCAGCTGCCATCTCTGCTGATAGCCAAGCCAAACACACGACTTTGGACGAGTACCTACCATAATACTAACTAGGAATGAGACGAAGCCACTAACAACAAACAAGCAATACATGCTTCGAGTTAAGAGTGAGGCACAACAATTGGTGCTACCCTATTTAAGCACATGAGGGTGAGATGGACAATTGGTTAGACTGCCACAAAGAAAGGCTAGTTGCACGACAAGCGATATATGATTTACTTGGCTTCTCTATTTCCAAATAAATAAACACAATTATTCTGATTCATGGATTCTATAAGCTGGAAAGAACTGCGATTATTAATTTCATTATACGATAGAAAAAGAAGAATCATATAAGCGAGCCTGATTTCAGATAATTGGACAACAGAGGTAACATGGTTAATATATAGTTATGCAATTACAGTGGAGATCTGGAGGTCAGAGTGAGTTGGTTTAATTAATTCCACAATTACAACATCCTTTGCATGCCGTCCAAGTGGCAGTGGAAACTGATCGTCTTGTTGACGGTAAAGAGGAAAAGAAGGCAGTTTTGCTTTGGACAGAGGAGAACAACCAAATATTCTTACAAAGTTACAATATCATTTAGCCGTATTAATCCCCTCAGATTAATTAGTTGACAATCCACTCAATTAATATCTGCAGTAGAGACTAGAGAGGAGACGAGCATTCGATTTATATGTCTCTGTAGAATGAACTCATAAAATCTGATTAAGCTGCGATATCTCGATTAGAATTCAGAAGAAAGAAAGCAGAAGCTTATGGTATGAGCGTAGCATACGCAAAGATTCCCTTAGGTGATTGTTATCAAACTACGTAGAGCGTTTCGTTCTTCTCCCTCTCTTTTTCCCTGGAAAACATGGAAGAATTGCAATTTGCAGAGAGAGAAGAGAGATGGAGAGTGTAGTGTACAGCACATGGTGTTGTGTTTCTGTCTGGTTTTCCGTTTCGATCACATGAAGGAGAGAAAGAAAGAGTGAGAAGAGTCCAAGCTCAATACATCATGAGCTTCATTAAGCCCAAACCCGCCATTGTTTTCTGGTGCATGAAAAACCTCAGAACTTTTGGAACACCTGTACGGTGCCATAGCTTCCTTCACCGTCCATCCGTCACTTCTCTCTTGGCCATTCCTCAACTACCTCCACTCCACACTTCTCAACGCTAACCCTCTATCCTCCTAACCACAGTTCCACTTGACTACAGTCACTGGTTTTCACCATAACGCTTCAGAGCGCCCATGAATGCACATTGTACATTTGTCATCCAACCCAGGTGGATGAACGCCATGGAAGTCATCCAAACTATAGTAACCACACAATGAGAACAAAAGAGGTGTAAAAAAGGAGAGGGGAATGCAGCTTGCACAAATGTCATGACTCACGATCTAAATCCAGGCACTCAAACCCTCCCCCCTCTATCTTGCCAAAAATAGCACCAAGAATTAAAAAGAGAGAGAAAGAGAAAAGGAGAAGAGGAGTCACCTCCACTAGTACAAAGGGCACCCATTTCGTGATTGCCGAGCGTCCAAAGGTAGCTCCGTTTGGATCTGCAAACAGAGCTACAGTACTCGTTAGATACATTTTTCACACAAACCCAGACCAGCAGTAGAAGAGGAAGCAGCTGCTAGCTCAAACCGAGAAAAAAAGGCCAAGCCCTTGAGCATATAGGTGCAGCCAGCTAATGATGATGGACCAAACCCACAGCAAAACCGAGGCCTTTGCTTTGAGGGCAGGTGTTAACGAGCTCGGCTTTCTCACTCGTGATCCTCACCACCAGGTTGACAACAACAACAACAAGAACAACGTCAACTCTTCCTTTCACGGGTCGGATCGTCCCGGGTCGATCCGTGACCTTGTTCATGCCGTCTCCACTTTTGGTGTGCAGAGGAAGAAACGGATGGTGAGGCAGAGGCGAGCCACCACCTTCAACTTTCAGCTCTCTTTTGCCACCCCCAGCTCCCACGTGCGCCCTTCCCCACCTGCACGTGTGAGAGCTCTCTCTTCCCTTCCCTTCTCTTCCAAACCTCGAGTAGTTTTGACTCGCTCTCTCTGTTAATTGTCAAGAATTTTTGCTTGTTTGATGTGATTGTTCTTGGTTCTGTGATTGTTTAACTAGCAGCTTGTGACTTTGGACTTGGATGTTGTGGATCCGGCCCGATATCTTATGTTTTACTTCTTCAAGAGCAGGAATCGATTAGCCTCTGTGATAGGATGAACTAATTTACTTTCATCCGTCATGAATTTTTCATTTATCTGTTTGGATCTTACGATTTGAAGTTTATACCTCATTCGAGTTTCTTGATGGACATTAGTCGGTGTTTGGTTTTAATGTTTGTAACTATTATTACAGTTTCCACAAAATTCAGTATGACATATGACATATGTACTAATGGGTTGACACTTCTCCGATCGACTTGCACACAATGATAGAGTCAATCTCATTAACAAGTATGTCATAAATTCTTTAGCTTGGGATGGACAAGTTCACTATTTCTCTGACTGTTTTAGTGTTTATGGATTAGTTTTCATTACTAAGATGGTATTCAAACCAAATTTCATTTGGTCAGTTACCGTTTGATCTGTATCGTAAGCTTAAGATTTATTCCATCTCGATCTGTGCATCAAATTTAACCCTTAGGAAAGAGTGGTAGAAGTCTAGAATATATATGTTGTAAGCTATAAGATATATAGGAACTCATTTACTCATCGATCATGTTCGAAGTGACCCCTTCAAGAGAATCTAGTTAAGTTAGATTTTGTAAATCATGATTTGCTTCCCTGTTTTGTCCAATAATGTGTAACATATGCTTTTTCTCCCTTATACAAGGATAACACATGTAGAATATGTTGGTTTTCTTCTTTATGGTGATGTGCTCCATTTGTTTCTTCATATTCCCCCAAATATATGACATTTTTGTAAGAATAGGGACAAGATATTCGGCCGTTTTCTGGATTCTCGACAAATTGATTTGGCTCTTTTGTCGATTATCAAATATAATTATTAGGTGATTTTTGTCGTTTATCGAAGAAAATGATTAGAAGCTTTTGTCGATTATCAAAAAATGATTAGGCTTTTTTTGTCAATTTTCGAGGAATATATCTGAAAAATTCCTTGCAGTATTAGGCGTGCATATAGAACCTTGAACACATTTGGTATTTCAAAATGACCGTTATGTAATTTCTCTTTTATTATACTAATTTATGCTTGATCAAGACAATGTTCTTGAGTACGTGCATATCTATTGAATGCTAGTTCTACTTAAAAATTGAATCCTGATGTTTTAACAGGTCACTGATCCTGCAAGGTTGATATTTCTTTTCCAAAAGGAACTTAAGAACAGTGATGTGAGCACTCTTAGACGGGTGGTGCTCCCTAAGGTTTGATAATATTTACACACCATCTTTTGTAATGTGTTACTTCAATATTCCGATAAATCCAAATTAGACATCTTGCTTAAGAATGGTGTCAATATGAATACTGTATTGTGTATATAATGCTAGTTAGCTAGCTAGTAGCTCTATCTTGAAGACAACTGCAAAATATGGAGCTTCATTTACTTAGGGACCTATGACATTGAGATTTATCTAACATCAATGCTGTTATTGTATTTCAGAAAGCCGCGGAGGCTCATCTCCCACCATTAGAGTTCAAGGAAGGAATTCCTCTCAGCATGGAAGACATGGATGGTCTGCATGTTTGGAGCTTTAAGTACAGGTTCTACTACTTCCTATACATATATACAGATACATATATACTGTATACTAAAACTACAAGGCTCCACAATTTGTTACCAAGTGCAGAGTTTCCAAAACGACTAACTTCCAAGCTTTGAGGATTAAAAATATAAGTTGATTCACGAGTGAGCTATCTTTTCTTTAGATATGTATGGTCAACCAGCCTTTAATTTGTTATTTTTCAAGCAGATTTTGGCCGAACAATAATAGCCGAATGTATGTGCTCGAGAATACTGGTACGTACCTATCCCTTCCTTTCCTATATGATCAACTTAAATGATCCATTATGAATCTTGTAAATAAGTATATGGTGAATTTTCACAGGGGAATTTGTTAGCACACATGGCTTACGACTTGGAGACTTCATCATGGTCTATCAAGATAGTGCAAACCAGAATTATGTATGGTGATTTGGCTCATTACTTAATATAGTTGTCATTTTGTTCATTACTCTTTTATGTTTTATGAGTGTAGGTTTTAGTAGAGTAGCTTTTGATGGAGATTGGAGACTGAGACTAAATGAAGAGCCATTGGTTAATTCATATGTTCCTATTTGGCAGGTCATTCAAGCTAAAAAGGCCAATTCTGACCAAGATGATGACGATGGCGATGAAGATACTGTATATGGAGTGGAACAAACTATGAACCATGCTGTGAATGAGCTCGTGATTTATGACTCGGTCCCTGATCAGGCTAACAAGTGTAGCTCGTTTTACATGCCGACAATGGATCAAAATCATATGCAGGATGTTAATGCAGGCATGTCCTTTGTCTATGACACCACTGCATTCTCAAACGACTCCCTCCTTGATTTTCTTGGTGGATCCATGACCGACTATTCTAGATCAAACGGACGTGTGCAGGAGAATTTCGGGTCTGTTGAGAACCTGTCTCTTGATGAGTTCTATTAAAGTACCCGGAGACTATGCCTTGACAGATAGCGCAGTCGATCACCACAGTACATGCTGCTATAATATATATGTATAATGTTAGTGCCTAAATGGCTGGCACCCCAATGCGGGACATGACTTTGTATTTTGGCATCAACTGCAATCCATGTAAGGCTGGGATTACATATATGCATCAATAAAACGCTATCGCTGATCAATTGACAATTGTGATCCTATCTACTATATTCCATTTCTGTACATAAGGTAACAATCAATCACTTGCTCCATTAACAATGAGAACGAACAAGTTGCCCGTCTAGCTCAGTTGGTAGAGCGCAAGGCTCTTAACCTTGTGGTCGTGGGTTCGAGCCCCACGGTGGGCGAGTTTAGTTTTCTTGTTTTGCACTAATCAAGATGAGTGATTGGTGATGTCATGTGATGATATTAATAGGAATTAGTAAAATAATCGAAGCGTAGGAGGAAGGAGCGGAGCAGAGTGAAAATGGCGAGCAGGTACTGGGTGGTGTCTTTACCTGTCCAAAACTCGGCATCGTCTCTATGGAACCGCCTCCAGGATCAAATCTCCAAGCATTCCTTCGACACTCCGCTCTACAGGGTACTTGTCTTTTTCCAAGATCTGAGAGACTCCTTCCCTTCTCTCTCTCTCTCATCCATTTGTTTTACAGTTCAACTTTCCCAATCTCCGCGTCGGAACCCTCGATTCTCTTCTCTCGCTTAGCGAC
Source organism: Comarum palustre (assembly GCA_951800085.1). Lineage (NCBI taxonomy): Eukaryota > Viridiplantae > Streptophyta > Magnoliopsida > Rosales > Rosaceae > Comarum > Comarum palustre. The sequence continues at coordinate 222,958 of OX637572.1, read as the reverse complement.
GATCTCTTAAAGGTCCCAATTCCAACTTTGTATCCGATCTCTTGGATTTGCATTGGAAATTTCAAAGTTATGTAAATTGACGTGGGTTCGGCAATTTGCAGTCCAACAACTTCGTAGAGGGTGTTTCGCACAAGATCAGGCGTCAGATCGAGGAGCTTGAGAGGATTTCTGGAGTGGAGAGCAGCTCTCTCACCGTCGATGGAGTACCTGTCGATTCATATCTCACTAGGTAATGATCACGTCTGTTTTGATTTGCTTTTTCGATAATGTTTGTGTTTAGCTACTCAGTTTTGAGCTTGTTTGTTAGATTCGTTTGGGATGAAGCTAAGTACCCGACAATGTCTCCTTTGAAGGAGGTCATAGACAGCATTCATGGTCAAGTCGCAAAGATCGAGGATGATCTCAAGGTAATGCTTTTCACCAATTTTCGTTTCGTTCCTTATATTGGGGTTGGATCATTATGGTCATCATCTGTTGTTGTTATGAATAGAAAAAAAGTTAGAAATAAATTGAACATATCAGAATGCTGAACTTGGTTAGAGAATTTAATCAGTTTGTAGCATTGCCTTCAAATAAAAATATATCTTGTATGATACTATGTCAGTTGATTATTCTGCTACAGCTTTATAGTCATTAAATCATGCTGTGAAAGATGTCTGGTTTAAATGTGTTGCAAACTGGAGGTAAGGGGAGTGCCAAATGAAACTAGATTCATGAAAATTTAGCAAATGGTTGGATTACCCTCTATATCTTATCTTAAAAATGATTGAAAAAATCCATTATTTATCTTGTTGAGGAATTTAATCCCATTGTCCATGGCAGTCAGCCTAGTCCCTGCTACCATCCTGAAGGCATCGTTTCTGAAAGGCTCTCTTTTTCTTAGTTTATTGCCAAATCAGTATAGTTAATTCTAATTGGATATCTTTTGTTGTTTAGTCTTTGGATCTTGCCCAGAGAAATAAATCAGCACATTATCCTATGACTTTTATGTTAGGTTCGGGTAGCTGAGTATAACAACGTCCGCAGTCAACTTAATGCTATCAACCGAAAGCAGAGCGGAAGGTATTAGTGTTCAACTTCATTGTTCATAACCTCTCACTGCAATCATATGGGTTAATATTATTGTGATTCTCTTGTTCACCAATGTCTCTTGTTTTAGCTTAGCAGTCCGTGATCTTTCGAATTTAGTCAAATCAGAAGACATTGTTGTCTCGGAACATCTGGTGACACTTCTTGCAGTTGTTCCTAAGTACTCTCAGAAGGATTGGCTGTCAAGCTATGAGACCTTGACTAGTTATGTGGTAATTATATCCTTATAGCCTGCTACTCAAGGTTGTTGCTGTATGATGAAATTGGTTGGTTGGACAATCCGACACCTTTCAAAGTTTTGAAAGAATGACTGTTTTTTTTGGAGTTTCCTTGTTCTGTCATTGATCTTAATTAGCATTTTTAGGTCCCTAGGTCCTCTAAGAAGTTATTTGAAGATAATGAATATGCTCTTTACAGCGTAACGCTGTTTGGTCGGGTTGCAGATAATTTTAGAACAAGCGCTCGTGAAAAGGGATTTCAAGTGAGTAGTGTGTGCATCCTCTTCTGCTTCTATAATTTTCTCTTCTGCTTATACTTGTGTGATTTATTTACTGGCAGACTTTGCATTGTCTGAAAACATCTGTCCAGAATTGAGTTGCATGAAATCTTACGGTTGACTATAATAAGTTTATCATTTGTTTCAGATTCGTGATTTTGAATACAGTTCTGAAGCACAAGAAAGTAGAAAGCAGGAGTTGGAAAAATTGGTACAAGACCAAGAAAATTTAAGAAGCTCGCTTCTGCAGTGGTGCTATACCAGCTACGGGGAGGTAAGAGTTTTATCCACTTCAACTTTGTCAGCTAAAACTTGTGAACCATGTGAATTAAAATTTATCAACTGAAAAACTATCTTGTTAGGGAGAGGGGGCATACTTGTGGATTAAATGGTATTATAATGTGATCTTTTACTGAAAATGAAGCAAGAAAACTTTGTAGAGATCATTATGAGTTGAAATGTGTTACTCGATCAAGGTGTTTCTTGAGTAATCCTAAACTGAAATATAGCCTGATGCAAGTAGCCTTTGAGTCGCTGTCGTTCAATTTTGAGGAACTGTGGTTGGAATTGTTAATTATATCTTCTTCTAATATGAGTGTATGACACATATTGAAAATTGCATGTTTACTGTGCCTGCAGGTGTTCAGCTCCTGGATGCATTTTTGTGCTGTGCGTGTGTTTGCTGAGAGTATTCTGAGATATGGTTTACCACCATCTTTCTTGGTAAATGAACTCTTAGTTCAGTTTTATATCAGTGGTTTACAACCAAGCACTGTTTTTTTATTTTATTTACTAAAGCAACCAATACTGGACCAATATTTCAGGCATGTGTTTTAGCTCCAGTTACCAGAAGTGAGAAGAAAGTACGATCGATCCTTGAAGGGCTGTGCGACAGTTCTAACAGGCAAGTGTGTAATCTATGTTTGTCTGTGCCACAGGAATGAATCCCTGGGATCTTCTGAAGGAGTAACTTAAACTCTTTCAGAAGAACACTAGTATATCTGCATGAATGAATTGTGATCTTGAAGTCATGCATGTAGTGTTTGTGCAGATGACATCAAGAACCCTGTCACTATCTAAAGGGAACTTTTTTACGTAATATGCTGTTCCCATTTCAGTTGTTTCGTGATGTTTTCAATTTGATGTTTAATGCAGTTTCTGGAAAACTGAAGATGAAGTGGGGGGAGCTATGGCTGGTCTAGCAGGTGATGCAGATGCGCATCCATATGTTACATTTACTATCAATCTTGTTTGACTTGCACAACACAATGATGCGTCTCAGTTTCATAGTCTGAATCTGATGATTCCTTTTGACGGCAATAATAGTGGGGACGGGTTCAAGGATACTTTGTACATGAGATTCAATAACTGTATCCCTTGCACTATTTCTTAGTTCTGCTTTGGGAGTTTCTGGGAGCGTTTGTCTATTTTTATAAGAGAAACTTTTACCATCTTGAAATTTGTAGTTTAGCTTGATTTCGGGTTTCTATTCACCGTTATCTACAAAGCTTGAATTACATTGTACTTTTTTCTACGCTTAAATGCGACATGATCCAAATAATGTTGCCATTCCTTTGAATGTAGTATATATTCGTATGATCCAACAAATATGCAGGCTTTGGGCTACGGTCTCAGATTGATTTTTGAATTAGTATAGTAAGGAGTGAAATTCGTACAATCTTTGAAAATAACAATTTCAATAGTTTTACATAACGTAGTACGCTTGAGTGGTTTCGGTTTTGATGGCAGAGTAAAATGATAAAAGAGACGTGTATTTGATGCTATAATCACATGAATGAAAAAATGCCAATTAGTTATACGATATATAGCTAATTAGTTACTGTGAGTTTGCAGTGTGATATAAGACCATCCTCAATAGCTTCTTTATAATGAGAAAACAAAAATCAATGCTTCAAACAATTTTACTTCTTCAACTTCAACAGATTCTTCATTATTCATTTTAAAGATTTCATGACCATTCTCTAAATCCTTCTATAAAATTATGGAGTTTGCTTCAAATATGAAGAATTTGAGTTTATCTCTCTTGACATTCTCTAAATCATTCTATAAAATTATGGAGTTTGCTGCAAATATGAAGAATTTGAGTTTATCTCTCTTGACATTCTCTAACGATATAAAAAATCTGTTGGAGCATAACACCCAAATTTTTTCTAAAATCAAGAAAATAAAAAAACGGTTAGAAATATTGTATTTGTGTTTGATTTAGATGTGTGATTAGTACGTTAAAAAGAGAGCTTTTTAATCAATTAATTTGGACATGATAGGTGTTGAAGGCTCAGACCCACAATCCTCACGTGATGTTTGAATTAGTTTGCAAATATGACGACTATTCTTTCTCTATCCTCTCTCTTTATGGGTAATGATAGTCTAATTTCTTGAGGCCGGCATTAGTTCTCTCTTAGAAAGCCCTAAAATTAACTCAAAATTCAGGAAAATGGCTCTAATAGAATAGATGCCTTCATGGGGTTAGTAGATGAGATATTGGGGTAGCATAAAATCAAAAAGAAAAAGATAAATCCTCCTCATAATATTTTAGTTCACTATCAGTATAAGACGAAACTCGTATAAGGTAATCCGTTTAAGATTTTCGGGTTCCGTCAGTTGGAGAAGAATATTTGTATCTTGATTTTGATAATAGGAAAGGTTCAGTAGTTAAGAAAGAACATACAATTTTGACTCCAAAACTCGTGTGTTAAAATAAAGGATTTCGCTTGAAATCTTACGAAACTCGTACACGCAAATTCGTTTGACATTTTCGTATTCCGTCAGTTGGCAAAGAACATATGTACCATTATTTTGATAATAGGAAATGTACGGTAGTGAAAAAAGAACTTAAAATTTTGACTCCAAAACATGTGTGGCAAGAGATTTCGGTTGGAATCTCACGAAACTCGTATACGCTAATTAGTTTGACATTTTCATGTTTCGTCTATTGGAGAAGAACATATGTACCATGATTTTTAAAGGTACAATAGTGAAATAAGAACACTTAATTTTGACCCAAACACTTAATTATAAGGGATTTTGCCTGAAATATTACGAAACCCGTATAAGCTAATCCGTTTAACATTTTCAGGTACCGTTAGTTGGAGAACATTTGTATCTTGGTTTTTGTAATAGGAAAGGTACACTAGTGAAAAAAGAACATACTGTTTTGACCCCAAAACCTGTGTGCTATAGAAGGGATTTCGGCTGGATTCTGACGAAACTCGTATACACTAATTTGTTTGATGTTTTCAGGATTCGTCAGTTGGAGAACATTTGTATCATGGTTTTGTAATAGGAAAGGTAAGGTAGTGAAAAAACATACAATTTTGACAATAAAACCTGTGTTCTATAGCATGGGATTTCGGTTGGAATCTTACAAAACACGTATACGTTAATTTGTTTGACATTTTCAGGTTTTTTTTTTCTATTGGAGAAGAGCATTTGTATCTTGATTTTGATAATAGGAAATGTACGGTAGTGAAGAAAGAACATACAATTTTGACACCAAAACCGGTGTGCTAAAATAAGAGATTTCGCTCGGAATCTTATGAAACTCATACACGCAAATCCGTTTGACATTTTCGGGTTCCGTTAGTTGGTGAAAAAATATATGTACCATGATTTTGGAGAAGAACATATGCACCATGATTTTGAAAATAGGAAAGGTACGGTAGTGAAAAAGAACAAACAATTTTGACCCCAAAACCTGTGTGGTATAGCATGGGATTTCGGCTGAAATCTTTCGAAACCCGTACACGCTAATTTGTTTGATATTTTCAGGTTTCGTCAATTGGAGAAGAGCATTTGTATCATGGTTTTGTAATAGGAAAGGTACGGTAGTGAAAAAATAACATACAATCTTAACCCTAAAACCTATATGCTATAGCAAGGGATTTTGGCAAGAATCTCACGAAACTCGTATGCGCTATTTTGTATGACATTTTCATGTTTCGTCAATTGGAGAAGAACATACGTACCGTGATTTTTAATGGTACGGTAGTGAAATAAGAACACTTTATTTTTACCCCCAAACCCGTGTGCTATTATAAGGGATTTCGCCTGGAATATTACGAAACTCATATAAGCTAATCCGTTTAAGATTTTCGGGTACCGTCCGTTGGAGAAGAACATTTGTATCTTGGTTTTGTAATAGGAAAGGTACACTATTGAAAAAAGAACATACAATCTTAATCCCAAAACCTATGTGCTAAAGCATTTTGGATGGAATCTCACGAAATTCGTATACGTTAATTTGTTTGACATTTTCATGTTTCGTCTATTGGAGAAGAACATACGTACCATGATTTTTAAAGGTACGGTAGTGAAATAAGAACACTTAATTTTGACCCCCAAACCCGTGTGCTATTATAAGGGATTTCGCTTGGAATATTACGAAACTCGTATAAGCTAATCTGTTTAAGATTTTCGGGTACCGTTAGTTGGAGAAGAACATTTGTATCTTGGTTTTGTAATAGGAAAGGTACGCTAGTGAAAAAAAGAACATACTATTTTGACCCTAAAACTTGTGTGCTATAGAAGGGATTTCGGCTGGATTCAGACGAAACTCGTACACGCTAATTTGTTTGATATTTTTCAGGTTTCGTCAATTGAAGAAGAACATTTGTATCATGGTTTTGTAATAGGAAAGGTACGGTAGTGAAAAAATCATACAATTTTGACAATAAAACCTGTGTTCTATCCTAAGGGATTTCGGCTGGAATCTTATGAAACTCGTATACGCTAATTTGTTTGACATTTTCAGGTTTCGTCTATTGGAGAAGAACATATGTACCATGATTTTGATAATAGGAAAGATACAGTAGTGAAATAGAACACTTAATTTTGACCCCAAAACCCGTGTGCTATTTATTATAAGGATTTTTCCTGAAATATTACGAAACTCGTATAAACTAATTCGTTTAAGGTTTTCGGGTTCCGTCTGTTGTAGAAGAACATATGTACCATAATTTTGAAAATAGGAAAGGTATGGTAGTGAAAAAATAAAATTCAATTTTGACCCCAAACTTGTGTGCTATAGCAAGAGATTTCGGCAGGAATTTTACGAAACTCGTATACGCTAATCTATTTGACATTTTCAGATTTTGTCAGTTGGAGAAGAAATTTGTATCATGGTTTTGTAATAGGAAAGGTACAGTAGTGAAAAAAGAACATACAATTTTGACCCCAAAACCTGTGTGCTGTAATCAGGGATTTTTGTTGGAATCTCACGAAACTCGTATACGCTAATTTGGTTGACATTTTTCAGGTTTTGTCTATTGGAGAAGAAAATATGTACCATGATTTTGATAATATGAAAGGTACGATAGGGAAATAAGAACACTCAAATTTGACCCCAAAACCCGTATGCTATTATAAGACTAGGGATTTCTCTTGGAATATTACGAAACTCGTATAAACTAATCCGTTTAAGATTTTCGGGTTCTGTTACATGGAGAAGAACATTTGTATCATGATTTTGAGAATAAGAAAGGTACGGTAGTGAAAAAAGAACACTCAATTTTGACCTCAAAAACAGTGTGCTATTATAAGGGATTTCAGGTGAAATATTACGAAACCCGTATAAACTAATTCATTTGACATTATTTGGGTTCTGTCAGTTGGAGAAGAACATATGTATCATGATTTTGATAATAGAAAAGGTTCGGTAGTGAAAAAAGAATATACAAATTTGACCACAAAACTGATGTATTACAGCAAGGGATTCCAGCTGGAATATTACGAAACTTGTATAAGCTTATCCGTTTGATTTTTTCGAGTTTCGTTAGTTGGAGAAGAACATATGTATCATAATTTTGATAATAGGAAAGGTTCAGTAGTGAAAAAAGAACATAAATTTTGACCCCAAAACTCGTAAGGGATTTTAGCTGGAATATTACGAAACTCATATAAGCTAATCTACTTGACATTTTCGGGTTCCGTTAATTGGAGAAGAACATTTGCATCATGATTTTGAAATTAGGAAATGTACGCTAGTGAAAAAAGAACATACAAATTTGACCTCAAAACATGTGTGCTATAGCACGGGATTTCAGATGGAATCTCAAGAAACTCTTATACACTAATTTGTTTGACATTTTCAGGTTTCGTCTATTGGAGAAGAATATATGTACCATGTTTTTGATAATAGAAAAGGTACGGTAGTGAAATAAGGACACTCAATTTTGATCCTAAAACCTATGTGCTATAAGGGATTTTAGCTAGAATCTCACGAAACTCGTATACGCTAATTTGTTTGCCATTTTTAGTTTTCATCTATTGGAAAATAACAAATGTATCATGATTTTGATAATAGAAAATGTACAGTAGTGCAATAAGAACACTCAATTTTGTCCCTAAAACCCATGTGTTATTATAAGGGATTTTGGCTGGAATCTAACGAAACTCATATACGCTAATTTGTTTGATATTTTCAGGTTTTGTCAGTTGGAGAAGAACATTTGTATCATGGTTTTGTAATAGGATAGGTAAGATAGTGAAAAAAGAACATACAATTTTGACCCCAAAACCTGTGTTCTATAATCTATATAGCAAGGGATTTCGGCTAGAATTTTACGAAACTTGCATACGCTAATTCGTTTGACATTTTCATGTTTCGACTAATGGAGAAGAACATATGTACCATGATTTTGATAATAGAAAAGGTACGGTAGTGAAATAAGAACACTCAATTTTGACCCCAAAACCCGTGTACCTTCTCTTGGAATATTACAAAACTCGTATAAGGTAATCTGTTTAAGACTTTCGGGTTCGGTCAGTTGGAGAAGAATATTTGTATCTTGATTTTGATAATACGAAAGGTTCAATAGTTAAGAAAGAACATACAATTTTAACCCCAAAACACGTGGGTTAAAATAAGGGATTTCACTTGAAATCTTACGAAACTCGTACACGTAAATCCGTTAGACATTTTTGTGTTCCGTCAGTTGGCAAAGAACATATGTACCATGATTTTGATAATAGGAAAGGTACGGTAGTGAAAAAGAACTTACAATTTTGACTCCAAAACACGTGTGGCAAAGGATTTCGACTGGAATCTCACGAAACTCATATACGCTAATTTGTTTGGCATTTTCATGTTTCGTCTATTGGTGAAGAACATATGTACCATGATTTTCATAAAATGTAAAGTACGATAGTGAAAAAAGAAATTACAATTTTGACTCCAAAACCCATGTGTTATAAAAGATTTTGGCAGGAATCCTACGAAACTCGCAACGCTATTTCGTTTGACATTTTCAGGTTTCGTCAGTTGCAAAAGATCAGATTTATCATTATTTTGATAATAGAAAAGGTACGGTAGTGAAAAAAAGAACATACAATTATGACCCCAAAACCCGTGTGGTATAACAAGGAATTTCGGTTGGAATATTACGAAACTCGTATACTCTTATCCGTTTGACATTTTCAAGTTAGATATGTTGGAGAAGAACATATGTATCATGATTTTAGTAATATAAAAGTTTGGTAGTGAAAAAAACACTCAATTTTGACCCCAAAACTCGTGTGCTATTATAAGGGATTTCACCTGAAATATTACGAATCTCATATAAGCTAATTCGTTTAAGATTTTCGGGTTCCGTCAGTTGTAGAAGAACATTTGTATCTTGGTTTTGTAATAGGAAAGGTACGGTAGTGAATAAACAACATACAATTTTGACCCTAAAACTCGTGTGCTATTATACAGGATTACGGATGGAATATTACGAAACTCGTATACGCTAATTTGTTTGACATTTTCAGGTTTCGTCTGTTGGAGAAGAACATAGGTACAATGATTTTAATAATATGAAAGGTATGGTAGTGAAAAAATAATATACAATTTTGACCCCAAAACCTGTATGATATAGCAAGTGATTTCGGCTAGAATCTTATGAAACTCGTATATACTAATTTGTTTGACATTTTTCAGGTTTCGTCTATTGGAGAAGAATATATGTACCAATATTTTAATAATAGGAAAGGTACTGTATTAAAAAAAAAGAAGAAACAATTTTTACCCCAAAACTTGTGTGGTATAGCAAGAGATTTCGGTTGGAATCTTACGAAACTCGTATACGCTAACATGTTTGACATTTTCAGGTTTTGGTAGTTGGAGAAGAACATATGTATCATGCTTTTGTAATATGAAAGGTACGGTAGTGAAAAAACAACATACAATTTTGACTCCAAAACATGTGTGCTATGGCAAGCGATTTCGGTTGGAATCTTACGAAACTTGTATACGCTAATTTGTTTGACATTTTCAGGTTTCGTCTATTGGAGAAGAACATTTATACTATTATTTTCATAGTATAAAAAGTACGGTAGTGAAAAAAGAACTTACAATTTTGACTCTAAAACCCGTGTGCTATAAGGGATTTCGACTGGAATCTTACTAAACTTGTAACACTAATTTGTTTGACATTTTCAGGTTTCGGCTGTTGGAAAAGAACATATGTTTCATTATTTTGATAATTGGAAAGGTACGGTAGTGAAAAAATAACATACAATTATGACCTCAAAACTCGTGTGCTATAGCAAGACAATTCAACTGGAATATTACAAAACTCGTATACGCTTATTTGTTTGACATTTTCGAGTTAGGTCTGTTGGAGAAGAACATATGTATCATGATTTTAGTAATATAAAGTTATGGTAGTGAAAAAAGAACACTCAATTCCTACTCAGTGTTTCATCCGAGCCATAGTCACTTGACATGCTCTACCATTCAAGTCATTTCCAGAGTATTTAACAAAAATTATAAAGGTGTCTTCCTAAATTATTAACCATGTTATATATTTTTATTGTTGTCGCTAAAGTTTTTAATTGGCCCTTTAAATTGTCCACCTTCCGCGAAATTGGAAAAACTCTGATAGATGTTTTGAGAAATTCTTGTGGTGCCAGTTAAGTTTAAAAATTTTATTTTACCTACTAAATCGCCTATGACTTTAGGTTAATAAGTTTTCAACACGTCATTCGGACGTGTTGGCTTCTTATTGGCTTAAAATCGTGGCCACTATAGCTCTCATTTACGGGATTTCGGCTGGAACATTACGAAACTCTTACAAGCTAATATGTTTGACATTTTTGGGTTTCATCAGTTGGAGAAGAGTATATGTATCATGATTTTGACAATAGGAAATGTTTGGTAGTGAAGAAGGAAAATATAATTTTGACCCTAAAACCCGTGTGCTAAAATAAGGGATTTCGAATAGAATCTTACGAAACTCGTACACACTAATCCGTTTGACATTTTCGGGTTCCGTCAGTTGGATAAGAACATATGTACCATGATTTTGATAATAGGAAAGGTACGGTAGTTAAAAAAGAACTTACAATTTTGACTCCAAAACCCATGTGTTATAGTAAGGGATTTCGGCTGAAATCTTACGAAATTCGTATATGCTAATTTGTTTGACATTTTCAGCTTTCGTATGTTGGAGAAGAACATATGTTCAATTATTTTGAAAATAGGAAAGGTACGGTAGTGAAAAAAGAACATACAATTTTGACCCCAAAACCTGTGTGCTATTGCAAGGGATTTCAGCTGGAATCTTAGGAAACTCTTATACGCTAATTTGTTTGACATTTTCAAGTTTCGTCTGTTGGAGAAGAACATTTGTATCATGTTTTTTTAATAGCAAAGGTACGGTAGTGAAAAGAGAACATACACTTTTGACCCCAAAGCTTGTGTGCATTAGCAAGAGATTTCAGCTGGAATCTTACGAAACCACTCATTTAAGCGGGATTATTATATTATCGATAAATGAATAAATTATTTATTTATCGATAAATGAATAATTTATTCATTTATCGAGAGTTTTTTTTGATATTCCTAGTTGAATTAAATAACTTAGTCTAGTTTGACTATCTTATCTATTTCTAACTGGATTTCTAGTCGTATTACATTTATATACTTCCAAGTTCGGGGCAATGTAATGCCTATAAATGACTCTAATTAGATGGAGAATAAAGAAAGCTACATACAAGCTTGTTAAGATTATTTTGACATTATTTCTCCATAGAGTCTCATTTGAAAGGAATGAAAAAATCGACACTAACCGCTTGGAATGTTGATGTGAAGACAACAACCATTGCAAATTGTTTTCAACATTGCAAGATTTGATCAAATGAGGATATGGCTTCTGAACTACAAGTTAGTGCAGATGAAGGCATTCACAAGTTACGTGAAAGCAATTTCTAGTCTCCGTTATAGAAATGAGATGGAAGTTGAGGATAACCTGAATTATCCTAGTAAAAATGAGACGGTGATGAAATCACCTACTGATGAAGAAATCATTGATGGACCCATGAACCCGACTACTGAAGATGAATATGATCCAGATGATAGTTGTGCACAACCACAAGTTTCTTCCAAAGAGTCATTTCAGGCAGTGGTAACTTTGAATTATTACTTGTTACCAAATGAGAAAGACGTAGCTAATCTAATGCATGCCTTCCAAAAAATTAAGGATGATGTTCAATTTGGTTTAGATACAAGAAAAAAAATAAAGAACCATATATGGATACTTTAGGAGTAACTAAATTGAGAAAGTAAAGATTGTTATAAGTTTCCTTATATTGTATGAAGAACATTATTTACACTTATTTTTATGTATTTATCTATTATTATTATATTTTATAGTAATTTTTAATTAATTAATTATTACTTTATATATTCGTTGGGACCTAAAGGGATTCAAAAAAATATTATCTTATGCATTTAGTGAGAAACCTAGTAATATGAACTGGTCCCGAGTCGGGACCGAAAAAAATTATTACTTAAGCGAGGTTATTAATTTATCGAACATTCATTTATCGAGGTTATACTGTATCATGATTTTGGTAATATAAATGTATGGTAATGAAAAAAGAATACTCTATTTTGACCCCAAAACCTGTGTTATTTTTCTGTTAGAATCTTTCAAAATTCGTATATGCTAGTCCCTTTGTCATTTTTGAGTTCCGTCAATTTGAGAAAAACATATATATCATAACTTAGGTAATAAGGAAAGTAGGATAGAGAAAAAACACTCAATTTTGACTTCAAAACTCTTGTGTTATAGCCAGAGATTTCGGCTGAAATCTTACGAAACCACTAATTTGAATAAGATTTTCTGATTCCATCAGTTGGAGAAGAACATACGTATCATGATTTTGATAATAGGGAAAGGTATGGTTGATAAATAAGAACACTCAATTTTGACCCCAAAACCCATCTGATATAGCTAGAGATTTCAGACGGCTGAAATCTAACGAAACTAGTATACGTTTATCTGTTTGATATTTTCAGATTTCATTAGTTGAAGAAGAACATATGTATCATAATTTTGATAATAAAAAAAGTATGATAGAGAAGAAAAAACACTCAATTTTTACCTCAACTCGTGTTAAGGGATTTCAGCTAAAATCTTACAAAACCACTATTTTGAATGAGATTTTTGGGTCCATCATTTGGAGAACATACGTATCATGATTTTAATATTAGAAAAAGTTTGGTTGAGAAAAAATAACACTCAGTTTTGACCCCAAAACCTATGTTATAACATAAGATTTCGACTGAAATCTTATGAAACTCATATACACTAATCTGTCATTTTCAAGTTCCATCAATTGGTGAACAGCAAATGTATCATGATTTGATAATAGAGGAAGTTTTAGAACACTCAATTTTAACCGCATAACCCGGATTTCAGCTAAAATCTTACAAAACCACAAATAGGGAAGAACATAATTATCATGATTGATATCAGGAAAACTATTGTTGAGAAATAACACTCAATTTTGACCTAAAAACCCGTACACTATAACAAGAAATTTGTGTTAAAATCAAGCCAAACTCGTTTATACTAATCCAATCAGCATTTTTAGGTTTCTTCGGTTGGAGTACATCTCGATCCTAATAACAAAAAATATACCTGATCTAACCACAAACGTCTTTTAGAAGATGAGAGCAAAACCATCCCCACAAAACCAGACTAGTCAATATGGAAAAATTGGATGGAGGATCTGGATGCAAAAGAAACAATACTCCCCACTTGCTTGAAAACAATTCAAGCAATCCTATGTTTATTTGATTCCTATGATAATCTTTTTTTAGTTTTGACAAAACGAGCTAATGTGGCAGTTCATCCAGCAGTTCAGACCTTTGCAAGCTCTGAGGCGACACCAGCAGCCACAGCAGAAGATGGAGGAGTAACACCACCAGTGGTCGGCCTAAATATACGGAACTTGTGTATGAGTTAACAGCTCATAAAACAACTAATACAGAAAGCTGTACCTATGGATTCAGGAAGAAACGACTTACAGTCCAACAAAAACTTTGAAGGCATCATAGATACCCCACTGAGCTCCGGTAAGAGTTCCAATCATGACAATACGGAGGGGAAGCCCACGGGTAAACAGACCCACCACCCCAATCTTCTTCACAGCCTGCACACCCAAAGAACAGTCAAAACAAAATGAGCAAGCTAATGTACTGAAACAAAATTATACAATGACCGTAAACACTCACATCACCAACAGTTGCCCCTTTGGCATTGTTGAGAAAAGAGACAAGATTGTCAGCAGGGTGAGAAACAATAGCACAGAAAACACCAGCAACATATCCACCAGCAAAACTCACACCCAGCTGCAAACTTTTGGAGCACTCATCCTTAGGTCTGGGGATGGCATATTTATAGATATTCTCCACAATGGCCTCAAAGGATGCAAACTTCATCATTGTGTCTGCAGTAAAAATAGGGAGTTCAGTAATTATGGCAACAAAAATTTTGCTCAAGAATAAGAAAACTGGAGCAAAATGATTGCACAATAACTCTTTTTTTGGTTTCATTTATCAAGCTAGTTGCACAACAAGTCTAACAAATGAAGAAAAAAAATGAATAAAGCCGGCATTTGTAGCACAGGCAATACGTTGAGAATAAATGTAAAAATCAGGAGCAACTGATAACCTCAAACAGATTTACTGAGTCTGTTAACTCTGATTACATCAAATGGCAGCTCAAGACATCTTAAACTATCTAAATAGAATTAAAATTTCAATAACCTCAATGACTTATTCCTTGGATCTTATTAGTAAACTAGAAACAAGAACAAACAAGCTGCCTCAACCAAAAAATTAAAGCAGATATAAACTTCAGACTGGTGAACAGGACAATAAAAGTAACACAATCTTATCATTCAAATGACCACCCATTCATTTACCAGGATCAACCTTATGCAAATCACCAAAAAAGAAAAAGCAAGCTGTGTTTACAAAACAGCAGATATATCTACATGAATTATTGCCAACTTACATGGAATTTGGCGACCCCATAGTGGAACAATACCCTTGTACAACCTGCAATGAAAAAATTATTCAGATGTAAAACAAACATACACAAGCTTGTAAACCTGGTAATAAAGAATGATAAAATAAAGTGATCTTCATATGTTTATGCCATGCAGTGTATACACATAGTAATGATGTAAGAAACATACCCAAGAGCGCCTTCAGATTTGACAAACTTTGGAAGTCCATCTGACAAACCCCTGGCAAATCCAGGCTGAGTTTGCACTCTGACCTTCACTGCCTCAAAGGGGCATAGTGCAATATCTGCAATCACCTCAGCAGATGCAGAACCAGCAAGGTAGATCAAAGTCTTGTACTTAGCAGTAAACTCTGGTCCAGCAAGGTCGGAGTAGTACTTCTTGAAAAACTCATAGAACCCGAACTTGCAGGCACCTTGACCACTGTAACCAAGGAGTGTAGGCACCCATCCCTTGAAGAATCCTCTAACACCCTGCTCCTTTAACAGAATTCCAAAACCAGAAGTGATGCTTTTGTACTTTGTAGGATCAATCTGAAACAATCAACAAAAATCAAATGGTCAGTGTCGATTAAATATCCACAGCGGAGCACTGGTGAAAATAAACAAACAAATGAAAAAACTAATAAAATCAACCAACAATTACAATCGCAAAATGACAGTTTTATCAAAAATGAAAAATCCAGATATTAATCCATAAAATGCTACATCCAATCAGAACATTCAAAATTGCGGGTGTAAATGACAGAATCTAGAAAAATGTAAAACAGATCTGGCTATATTTTAGAGATGTGGAGAAAAAAATGGACCTGCATATTGCACTTGACGAGATCAAGAGGAGTAACGGCCATGTGAGTGAGACCACAGCTGAGGATTCCTCCGGCGGTACAAGCGGCGTAGAAGGCCGGCGAGTACATCTCGATCTTCTTGGCGGGCTCGGAGGGAGCCTGGATGACGAAGCCCCTGGACTGTGAGACGGCGTCGACATTGACGGCGGAGGTAGGGATGGCGTGAAGCATCTTCTCGAGGCCAAAGGTTTTGGCGGAGGATGAGGAGTAGAGGAAGCTAGGGATCAGAGACTGACGGGAGGATTTCTCAGAGAGATCCATGGCGGAGGTGAGATTTGGGAGAGAGAGGAGATAAGTGGAAGCGATTAAGAGAGACAGGGCGGAGGGTTGGCTCTCCCAAACTCTCGCTTGCCAAATTGTGAAACGAGAGAATTGGGAGATGTGCGCTGTTCCGGTATTTGCTATGGTCCAATGCCCACTCCCTCGGGTCAATTATACGCCTTCACCCTGTCCATCTCATTTTAATTACCATTTTGCCACTGTTTATTCCCACAGTCCACTTTATTGGGCCCGGCCTCCTCCTAGGGTTTTCTCTTTTTCATTTTGATTCTAGGGCTTATTTGAATCGGTCTAATTAGTTTTCAATTTTGGTTTCTGGTCAACTCAGGCTGCAACCTACAATTGAATATAACTACACCTCTATTTCACTTTTTGAAATATTTAACTCTAAACATACCTCTTCAATTTTTATAAAATTACCCTTTTCAATAATTTATAGTTCAATTTTAGGAGGTGTGGACATATAGAAGAATCTCATTTCTAGTAATGGTTCAAAGTTGAAGCCTAAACAAAACTTGCAGACCGGATGCAGAGAGAATAAGAAAAAATTAAATTCAAAAATTTTGGATTTTCAAAGACTAATGAATAAGCCAAAATTATAAGAATTCAACCCACCATATATCTCTATTCACAAAACAAAACAAAAAGAGTATTTCTGTGACCTTAGAGGTTCTTGTTTCTTTCAAAATCGATCTCATGAGTCTTGAGTAGCTCAATTGAAACCTCGTAATGATTACAATTTTGATATCAAAGTCACTGAAATCGAACTCCAATATGTACGTAGACGGTTTCAAATCTGTATGAGAGTCCTTGGACTCGAACTCCAATATTTGCGAAACCTAATTGATTATACCTGGGATTGGAACAATAATAGGATAAGAATTGGGGATTTAGATAGTTTTGCATAGGTTTGATCACTTTGATGTAGGTAATTAAGACCACTGGCAGACCTACAAGGGGACTAGTGAGGGCTGGTTCTCTCGGTGAGTTTTTCCTTCTTTCATTTCTTCTAGCAAATACATCTTAAATTTACTGAAGTTCTCTTAAGGTTTAATGTTTACACCCCCATTTTCAGTCATTTTAGGGTTTATGTGAACATTTAGCCCCCACATATACAAAATTCTGGATCCGCCAGTGATTAAGATCATCTCTAACAGCGTCCTCATAATTTCTTTATAATGGGGAAGCAAAAGTCAATGCTTCAAGTAATTTTTCTTCTCCAACTCCAATAGATTCTTTATTTTGGAGATTTTATGTTCATTCCTCAAATCCTTCCTTCAAATTTTAGAGTTGGCTGTAAATATGGAGAATTTGGTTTTCTCTCTCCTCACATTCTCCATTTTGAAGAAAATTATAAGGAATATGTTAAGGCAAAACACCTAAAATCTTTTCTAAATTTGAGAACACCAAGAATTTAAGGAAGCTGTTGGAGATGGTCTAAGGATGATGATGGTGATGATAGATGAAGCGTATCCTTGTAGATAGCACACGTTTCCCATTTTTCAAAAACCTTCTTCATAAGTATATAAATAAAGGCACCTAGAAATCTGAATTTGGAAGAGTAAATTAGTCTGTGTCTTTAATTGTCTATTTACATGTGTTGACAAAGTCAAGTAAAACTAAGAAAAAAATAATGGAAGTATACTCGGTAAATTTAGAGGTACAACTAGAATGCCTCTTGTTTCTTTGTATCAAGAAAAAACATATATATGTAAAATGACAATTATGCCGTGTTTGGTTCCTAGAATCTAGGTATCGGGAAAGGAAAGCAATTGCTTTCCTGTGTTTGGAAGATGAAAGAAAATGCTGGGAAAGGAAAATGATTACCACGTGATGGGAAAATTGGGCGGAAACCGCTTCCTTCCCCCAACCGCAGGATTCTCAAAATCCCGCAATTAATGCTCCTGACTTTTACGAAATTGTCCTCGCTCAATATTTATTTCCCAACTTTATCCCTGTCTCCTTTAGAAATAGGTATCAAATTGCAGTCAACCACTTCCAAGTCGGGGGTCCCGAACTGTACCACTTTCTATTTGAAATCCTTGTGATCATATCTCGCATAGCAGCTATCAGGTATGAATCATATCTGATTTATTTTCTTCTCTCAAACAATTCAATACATATGGTATATTCATGTCAATCCTTCAATTAAGTATGAATCATCTTGGTTTTGGTTATCTGTGTTTTCAACTCTAGCTTCAATTCGTATCAACGTGATTGAGTATGCTTCGAATTTGGGTTTTGTTATGGGAACTGGGATTTACAGCTTTGGGTTTTTGGGATTGTTCCTCTTTTTAAATCGATGGTAGCAGCTGGAGTTTTCGACAATGGGTTTTTTGTTTTAAAATTGGGTTGTATGCAGATTAGTGATGTATCACTTGAAAGAAAGGGAACAAATTAGCGTATGAGCTACACAAGGGGATTGGCATGCTGTTCGAAAGGGAACCTACCTACAGTATTTGCCATCTGGTTCTTCTTTTACAATTGTGTTGTTTTCGTATGAACTATATATACATATGAATCAATGATACACTATACTTAATAGGTCAATGCTGGGTTGTAACTTTCAAGTGAATCTACATTATTGGACTATGGAACCACCTTCTTATCTTAGGTGGAGAGGAAACAACCAGAATTATGTGTCATGTCTCTCGCCGATTTTGAGCTCTCATTCATCAGCTCTTGGCTTATGCGTTCTTTGTTTTGGTTTGGTGTTGTAGGTCGATTTGAGGACCTTGCTTTGTTCTCGTTTTAATGAGAAATATTGCTAAGCTTCTGGTAAGTTATGTTTAACATTATTGTGGCTAGTTTAGTAATGTGTTAGAATTGAGAGGGATGGTTTATGTTAGTACTTGTTTGAAACCTTTCATTTAGTAACCGATGCCTCGTGCAACTATGTTTTATTGAATTTGAAACCAAGAAGGAGATGCGGCGTTAATTTTTAGGAATTGTGTTGTTAATTTCTGTTATGTTCCTAGACCATTGTCTTTATAAGAAACTTAACCATTAGACCTAAACAAATTATGCTGCACTTTGGATGGTACAATTTGCTTTTTTGGAATAACTTTCTTTGGTATTGTAGGCAATTACTTTACTGTCTTCCCTAATTAATCGCTGGCATTGGTATTTTTCTTATTCCAGAGAGGATCTGTATGCTTCATGGTACATGACATGACTGGTCTTGCTGCTGCTGGAATTCACTGGGCTCACAATAAAGGAGAAATGTGGATGTAGTCAGTATGCATTGTTATGATGCATGTATTCTTACGCTTCAAATGATTTTGTAATTGAAGGATAATGATGCCTTGTTATAGATTTGAGGGTAATGTTGGAAAATTATTTGGATTAGTTTTCTTTCATTTTGAGCACCAAATAGTGGAATAAAAGTTAAGAATACATTCCCACTACATTCCCAGGCTTTTTCAAACATTGAAAAGGAAAATTGATGGGAATTGAAATTTCCCATGCCCAAGGAAAATCTAAAGAATTGCTTTCCTTTCCATTTCATTCGGTGAACCAAACGAGACCTTAGGATCAGCCTATTGAAAGCTGGATTGGCATATTCGCAGGACATGCATATGCATCTCGGGAAAACAAACGTGATCGTCAATGTTCTAGTTCTAGCTTACCCTTGTGTATAACCAACTCAACATTACATCAACCAACAAACTGTTCAAGGCCTTGGCTTGCATCAACCAAACTGTTTGTCATTACGCTCCATTTGAAAAGAAACAGCAACAAATGAATAACTGGCGATTTGCTGCTTTGTCTGTCTGTACTTCGCAGCTAAGTTTTAGTTCACAGCAAATCCAAACATATTTAGCAACATCGACGACAGAAGAAGAGTTGTAAAATAGAGGTAGATGCAACATTAGAGACTAGAAGCCAAAATGTGAGCGCTAACGCTTTGGAAGATATGTTCAGGACTTGGTTATATGTGTTCATTACCTAATATAAGCCGTCTTCTGAAGCATATTTGATCAAACAAAAGAAATGCCGTTATGGTTATGCCTGGTAGAATGTAGAGTACACTATAACTTCTATAGGATTGATTCATAACATCCTAATCAGTAACATTGTTTTTGAAGGCAAATTTGCCTACCAATTCAATCTTCTAACTGAGCCTTACCAAAAATCTCCACAAGAACACAATCCATCTTTAAAGTGATGAAACCGTTTTGAATCTCTGACTACAATCTCTCGATTCACAACCTTAGAAATCAACTTGATCATAGTGTGACAGTCAGTGCATACTCGAAGATTCTTAATGATCTCAATTCTTGCACCAGGTACTGTATTCATTATTCCATAGGCAACAGCTAGCTTCTCACTATGAACTCTCAGGGTCATTTCTTTCTCTTCTTCATCAATGTCGTGGAGAACTGAAGCCATATCAGGTGCATAGCCAACTTCTTGCAGCTTGATAGTTAGTTTCTCCAGATACTCATAAATCTTTTTATGCTCAGGATGCTCTCTGTCTCCAACTAAAAATAAATGAACCATACCTTTCAGTTCAATTACACTGAATCCAGGAAGTTTAGCCAATCCACGATTCTTCATTAGTACTCTCATCTTCTCGACATCTTCCCATCTCCCAGCATCGGCATATATATTTGAAAGCAAAATATAGTACCCACAATTATTTGAATCCAACTCAAACAGTTTTCTAGCTGAAATCTCCGCAAGCTTCACGTTTTTGTGTATCTTGCAAGCCCCAAGTAAGGAACCCCAGACCACAGAATCTGGCTTCATTGTCATTCCTTTTATTAAATTATAAGCCTTAGTTAGATCACCTGCACGCCCAAAAAGGTCCACCATGCACCCATAGTGCTCAATCCCAGGTTTTACACCAAACTCATGGTTCATGGTATTGAACCAATACCATCCTTCCTCTAATAGACCAGCATGGCTGCAAGCATTTAGAAGCGACACAAATGTTATGTAGTTTGGCTTAATGCCATGGCTTATCATCTTGTAGAAGACTTCCAAAGCCTCCTTGGCACGACCGTGCATTCCGTAACCTGCAACCATGGCAGTCCAGGTCTTGACGTTCTTCTCCTTCATGCAATCAAATGCCTTCCTTGCCATGTCAACTCTTCCGCACTTGCAATACATGTCAATAATAGAGGTAGACACGATCACATTCTCTTCCAAGCCCATTTTTACAACCTGTACAAGAAGATCAAAGATAGATATTGAAGTTATTTACTAATGGTCAATACACTAAACGTAAAGAAGATCAACAATTGTACTAATCTGTGCATTGCTGATCAAAACCTATAAATGAAGGAGGACTACATCAAGCACATGTATGCCACAATTTACAAAGGTGACTGGCACATAAATGCGCAAAATTGTGATACTGCAAGAAAAGTTGAAATACCTGATCATGTATGCATTGCCCCACTAGCAGAGCCCCAGCGTGCGCACAAGCTAACAACACAGAAGACAATGTCACTGCATTGTGGAGGAAGCCACCCTCCTTCACCATCTCATAAAAGACTTGCAATGCCTCATTGGACAATCCACTTTGTGCACATATTGCAATCATGGAGTTCCAAGAAACCAAATCCCTTTGAGCCATTCCATCAAACACCTTCCTAGACAGACCGAGCTCGCTGCACTTGGCATATGCCTCCATCAATGTATTCCCAACACCTATATCCTCATCAAAACCCCTCTTCATCACCAAACCATGAACACATTGTGTAAGTCCCTTGCTGGATACACGAGAACAAGCCGATAAAACCGAAACCAGAACAACGGGATCTAGATCAACATCCTCATTGTCGAATTCATCAACCAACAACTCTTTGAAAAGCAACAAGGCCTGCCGGGTGTGGTCGTTTAGCAAGCAGCCTGTGATCATGGACGTCCAAGACACCACATTTCTGTGAGGAATTTCGTCGAACATCTTCCACGCGTCACTCAATAAACCGCACCTGCAGTACATGTCGATGAGAGCAGAGGAGACGAAAAGATCGGACTCGAAGCCGAAGACCAAGGCCTGCTGATGAGCTTGCCTGCCGGAGTGAACATCCAACAGTGCCGAGCAGGATTTGATAGCACAAGGAAACGAGGAGCGGTTGGGTCTGAGAGAGAGCTTCCGCATTGACGAAAAGGCTCGGAGGGCTTCGACGGAGTTGCCGCTCCGAGCCAGGTCTGCAATAACTGAGTTCCAGGAAGAGACATCGGCTTTGTCCACGTACTTGTTGAACCACGCTGTCAGGTTCGAGTTCGAGTTGGGTTTACTTGAAGCCGAATATTGGCGTTTGATGGTGAGACACAACCTCATCCCCTTAGAAAGCCTCATTCACTCCGTCAACTTTGGATTTTCATTCCCGCCAACTCTAACTGGTTTAACGATTATAAATGTTAGTTTGCGAATCGGAGAGAGTGAGAGAAGACAATAACGTAAGCAAGTGCCTAGCAAATAAATTCCATCCAACTAATGATATTTTATTCGGTCAGTTGTGTTGCAGGAGTTGCATTGAGATTGAAGTTGGGCCTAGGACTAAGGTGAGATATGCAGTTCTCATCTGATACAGGTATATGAACCTTGGAATCGAATCATTTCTGAGTGCCCAAGTGCTCCAGTAGGTTTCAGAATACAAAACAGCGTCTAATTTACCATAGAGAACAAAACGTTATAGTTCAAATGCAAGTTCATTTTACAAACAGCCTTAGGGAAATTTTAATGCAAAGAAGCGAAAAAAGCCAGCAGCAGCATAATGTAGATTGCAACACGGCACCGACAGTTGGAGTTGGCAGATGAAACTCCCCTGAGGCCGGGACATGTGCAAATGCTTGTGGATTGGGACAACTCAGAGGCCATTGAGAAAGGGGAGCACTTGAAGAGGAAGAGTTAGGAAAGAATGAGGACATATTGGGTGCATTCTTCTCGTATGGCGAAACGGCTGACAGAAGCTGAAATTGTTGGCAGACAGGTGGAACATAGAGCATGCAAATTAGCCATCAATATAACAATGGCTAGACCTGCAGAAGGGAACATGGAAATAGAAGCCATAGTTTGATACAGATGTGATAGAATTTTAGATGATCTGGACTCGACTGGGGATGAATAAGTGTTATTTATAGCGAGGGGGGGGAACTTGGATGAAAAGGGTTGGGGTTAACATGAATGTCCCTGTGACTGTGAGTCTGTGAGTGCCTGTGTTGTTGTTGCACCTCAAGGGGTAGACATTTGCAGTTTTAATGGCTGCTCTCCCTCTGTTTTTGCTCCTAATTTATTATAACCTTTTAGCTTCTCTTCATTTATCTGTCGGTATAACAAACACTGTACTAATACTTTAGAAATGTGAGCAATGAACACTATATAACGTTTAGACCAAAGAAAAGAACATTATATGAGACCCGCTTATTCTATCACACTATCACATGAGATGATGAGAATGACAAGTTCTACAAAGCTAGAAAGGGATGCGATGATTGCGATCAGCCCATGTGAGGCTGTGTCTCGTCTCTGACAGGCTTTGGCACTATCCTAGTTAGCAAAAACAACAGTAACATTTTAAAAGTAAAAACAGAAAAGAGAGTAATTTTTTGATCAGGAAAAGAGAGTAATGAATTCAGCAGCAGTTGCTCATCTAAGTTTCTAACCAGCATTCATATTCAACCTTTCATCAAAGCACTGATATAAAACGATGGAAGAACCACCTTACTAGCTGGGAGTTGCAGCATTCCCTCGTCATGGTAGTCGCAGGACCTGCACTAGTTCACTTTAAATATGTATCCGAGCCTGATTCATAGCTTTAGTAGAGAATGTAACATATAAGCTCATCAAACTTTCTGATCTTTGAATGTCCATACTTTCTTTCTAATATAGGAAATACATGAATTTTCACATCTCCTTCCGTAATAATTATAAATCAAATGAATCAACCGATTAAAGGATACAACTCCAACAACAATGCATTCTTCTTTGGAGTTGTCAATCTCAAAATAAATATATCAAAGGTTACAACAAAATAATGGCAGGGTATTGCAAATCTAAGCAAAATAGTGTGTTGTGTATGTTGCTTCATGCGCTTCACTCTTCATTGTATTGACATCGGTTTCTGGCCAAGAACTTAATCGTCCCTTCCCCATCAGTCAACATAATGTGCGGATAGAATCTCCATCTACATAAGCCTGAGGTGCGCAGTATCGTTCAACCTTTTTATCTGCCAACCTGTTCTCCACGAATGCTGCAAAACTGTCACCGAAGAGTCTTCTATGCAAATCTTGTGTGACATTACTGGGCTACAACCAAGGATGCCTGTGAGGAGACACTTGATTGGTACTGCATGACTGAAAATACCAATACAAGAAACAGACGAGGAGATGCGGCCAATTAAATCATGTGGAGAACTTTGGTGACTGATTTCACTAGGGGAAATCTCATCCTCAACTTCATGGTCTCCGGTAGTAGTCACAACTTGCAGCCTACTCTTTCCAGACTTTTTCCTCAAGAGCCCCTGCCGCTGCCTATTGAGTAGATCCCATTGAGGTGGTGGGAGGGAAGGTTCACCTCGGTCATGTATTGAGTTAGTTAAAGCATGAGAACTATGGTGTGAGAACCCTTGGCTCTCATTCTGAATGTGTGAAGGGAAGTATGCTCTCAATTTTTCAGGAAACCCCAGAACTGTCCCATTTAGAAAATGGACCATTTGAAATTCCACTTGTCTGAGTGACTCTCCAGATGGTGCAGAGAAATCAGGCTGGAGTCTGTCAATTAAGCTCAAAACTTCAGCTGTGTATACTTCAGACCGAGAGCAGCCCTCCCACTGTCCCTGGCTCATCTCTGCAAGTGCATCTGAGGTTTGAATCTGTGCTACTGGAAAATTCATTTCCTGCATTGGTGCATCCATTTACAGTCAGACAAAGCTATTTAAGTTACATCACAAATGTCTCAAAACCAAAATTTAATAATAAGTCTCATTTCCCCTTAGCTGCTGATATCAGTAAACACTAACATTTAGATGTACGACAATCTAACTCGTTTAAGGAGAACCACAAAGATAGGGATCTAACACTAGATTAACAGAGGTAAATTTAACCAAACACGCTAAAATCCAGACATCAGTTTCTATCCTGCAAATTTCAAGGGTTCTGAATGCTCAAAGGCGACAAAAATTCTGCCAAAACAATTTTGATTCTAACCAATCCTCTTCTCCTTGGATCTGAAAGACACAAGGTTCTGAATATGATACTTAGGCATGAGAAGCCAAGTAGCAGCAAGTTTTTGAAGCATGTATTAGGAGCAATAACAACAACTTTGACACCAATACAAGTGACGAGTCTACCATATATAGCAATTATTGCTTTCGGGGAACTCAATCAAGTTGACTAGATGAAGCTATATTCCCTTTTAGCCCTAGCTGCATGTTGTTCGCTACAAAGAACCTTACATTGACCATTTAGCATACAGAAGAGCAAGGTCTGCCAAATTATACGCTAGATTGCTCTCTTACAACTTTGTAGCATTTGTTTGTAAATATAAAAGATTGGTTGAATGGATAACAAATTCATTATTTGGGTAGCAAAATTGAAGTTATGTACTAATATTCAAACAGGTTATTTGATCATCCGAGAAAGTTTTCATCTAATTTGTTTTAGATGGTACTACAGATAGGTTTCTGACCATAATTACACATAATTTACATCTCTATCTCCGTGGACGAGAAGAAATCCATTACATTGAGTTGACTAATATCAATTAGCCAGGTTTCCCTACAGAGTATAAGCTCTCCCATTCAATCCTAGTGAAGACCCTCTCAGTGATACATGAATCAAAAGTACAACTCAACTCTAGACAAGAAACTAGACCCCTAAACATTCCTCTGGTGAAATACGGAAATGAAAGAGCAACAGCAGAATACAGCTATTGGTGATTCGAATCAAACACTCTACAACAGATTTATCGCCCAAGCAAGAGATAAGAGTTGGCAAGGCAAATGAGGCAGTCAAATCAAATCAAAGTAACAGAGTGAGTGGTATACCTGACAGACAGAAACGGCCATAGAGCGCGCACGATCCAAAGGGGAAGTGTAAACGGCATTGAAGGTGACCCTCTGGGAATTCAAGAACACAGCCAAGGCCCTGGCTTGCCTCTTTCCATTGGGAGTCAAGGCAGCCTGAGGGCACCTCCCACCCACCAAATCAGGCCTCAAATTCAACTCACACTCGCCGTGACAGACCAGAAACACCTCCGTGGTGGTGAGGAAGCGCTCGTCTTCGATGGAGAAGCTCCGGGAGAAGGGGGAATGAGGCGGCGGAGTGGGTGGCGCGAGGACGTTGTAAGGGTCCCACACCTTGATGGAGGGTCCGAGTCGCGGTGTGCCGAGCGAGGAGAGCTGAGGAGAGAGAGGCGATGCGGACGCGTGGCAGAGCATCTCGGGTTCTTGTTCGAGAACCTTGTTGAGCAAATCGTCATCCTTGTCTTCCAGAACACTTGCGATGGGCGCCCCAATGTGGCTGTGTTCTTGTTCCTCTTCTTCTTCTTCCTCGTCTTCTTCACTCTCTCCCACCACTTGCATGGACTGTGTCGAACCCATTCTAAGATCCCGTCCTCAAATCACAGCAATGACGCAATCTTCTTTATTTTCAAGTTTCAAACATAAAGGGTGGGGGAGATCTGTCAAGTTAATACTCAAACAAGCAACTGGAGGTGGATGTTGTAGAGAGTAGATCTGCTAATTCTTCTTCTTCTTCTTCCCTTTGTTGTTGGTGTATGGTTTGACTAGTTGCAAATGCAACGATGATTCGATTGGAATTGGCAAGCTATCCAAATCTGATCAAACCCCCATCGGCTTCCTTATTTCCTTGTGTCCCCACCACTCCCATAATCAAAACATTTTCGGACAAACTAACGAGACACTACACTAGTGGGCAGAACCTGGCCGTCGTCAAAACGCCCGCCCGGTTTAATCATGTTGCAAATTTTATGGTCGGGTCGGGCTTTTAAAAAAATCTATGTTCACGGGCCCGGCTGAGCTGGGCTTTTAAGGGACGAGGTTAAGATTTAGCAATGAATAAACTAAATATAATAAAATTAAAAAAATATGACTTAATTAGTTTATATACAGTATAACCTTGATAAATTAATAACCTCGCTTAAGTAATAATTTTCTTCAGACCCGACTCGAGACCAGTTCATATTACTAAGTTTCTCGCTAAATGCATAAGATAATAATTTTTTTGATTCTCTTTAGGTCTCAACGAATATATAAAGTAATAATTAAATAAATAAATAAAAATACTATAAAATATAATAATAATAATAGATGAATACATAAAAATAAGTGTAAATAATGTTCTTCATACAAAATAAGAAAACTTATAACAATCTTTACTTTCTTAATTTAGTTACTCCTAAAGTATCCATTTATGGTTCTTTGTTTTTTTCTTGTATCAAAACCAAATTGAATCTCATCCTTAATTTTTTGAAGGCATGCACTAGATTAGCTACGTCTTTCACATTTTGTAGCAAGTAATTATTCAAAGTTACCTCTGTCTGAAATGGCTCTTTGAAAGAATGCACAAATATCATTTAGATCATGTTCTTCTTCAGTAGTCGGGTTAATAACTTCATCAATGATTTCTTCATCAGTAGATAATTCCATCATCGTCTCATTTTCACTAGAATACTTCAGAATATTCTTAATTTCTATCTCATTTTTATAACGGGCTTTTAAGCTAGCGAACCAAATGATGACCTCTAGCTACGACGTCATCGGTTTTCCCCTCCCGTTTTTGTTAATGGATCCTCGTCGCAGTCAGCTCGTGTCCTATGGGATTTTGTTCAAATGAAGAGACCAAGTAACACAAGGCCCAACTTGATCATGTTCAAGTTCTTGGATCCCAAGTTCTTGATCGTGTTCAAGTTCTTCATGTTCAAATGATCATTTGTTTATCATATTATACATATACGTACTATCAATGGTATTAATTTATTTAATTTGTTTTGATTTTTATTTCAATTTTACTATAAAAGCCTTTGTTTGTCTGTGTTAGTTGGTTCGTTAATGGTAATTATAGAAGTTCATAGGTTGGTAAAGCTTTTGAGGGCCAGACTATAGTACTTACTGCTTAAACAATGAAAGCTTTTGCAATATTGTCAACAAACTAAAACCAGTATAAAGTACAAGATCTAAAAGTTTCAACATCTATAATTATGTTCCCGGTATGTGCTGAAAAAATACCTGCTACGAACATTAACTTTCCGACATACATTACAAGCATATCTGTATATTCCCAAAAATCTCTTCTGATAAATCCAACCAGTGCAGTTAGTGGAGTACGGAGATGTGAGTATCTTCCTGTGCCACAGCCGTGATTATAGCCGAGAATCAGCGAAGGAGCATCACCTCACTGAGGAGCCAAAGCTGGGAGACACGGTTTGGTTGGTTGCCTGTCCACCGACAAGTCTGATGAGACCAAAAAGAATCAACAAATAAAGTGCCCACAGCGCCTACTTAAAGGGTTAATGATATTAAAATAATATATATTTTTTAAAATTTAAATATAACCTGTATAATTTTTTTTTTAAAAAAAATTAAATAGTTAATTTTTTTAAAAAAATGTTGAAATATGAAATAAGGTGTCAAATTTTATAGCAACATTTCTCTAATTTATGTTGTAAAGATTTTTGTTGTTTTGAGTTTTGTATGATTGTTTAGGGTTTAATTTTGTGTTTTTGATGTCAGATCAATATTTGCTAGCGTGACATTTGTATGTTTTAAAATTTTTGTTAGTCATTAATGTTCTTGTCTTGTTGAAGTGAGCATCTTTGTTAGTAGCCTTCGGGGAGTTTTTGATCTAATGTTAATTTTTATGTAACGCAATTGATTGATTCGATAAAACTAAATAAATAAATGAACGTATATCAATCTTAATAGAAAATTAATTATACTAAATATTTCTAAAAATACATAATCCTAATAGTACATGGATTGACTCACGCCAACACTCCCTCTTAAGTTGGCGCATACAGATCACAAATGCCCAACTTGTATAGTGAGTCATAAAATGTCTTACTAGAGATTGCTTTCGTAAGAATATCTGCCAACTGCTCCTCAGTAGATACATATGGGAATGCAATAATCTATTGATCCAACTTCTCCTTAATGAGATGTCTATCGACCTCCACATGTTTCGTTCTGTCATGCTGAACTAAGTTATGAGCAATTTTAACAGCAGCTTTATTATCACAATACAAGAACGTCGCATTCTTTTGCTTGAATCCCAAATCTTTCAACAAGTGTCTCAACCACAAAATCTCACATATATACTCCAAAAGTCATTCCACGATACTCTGCTTCAGCACTAAAGCGAGCTATCACTTTTTGCTTCTTACTTTTTCAAGTAACCAAATTACCACCTACGAAAATTGAAGTAGCCAGAATTAGACCTACGATTTGTAATATTACTTGTCCAGTTTGCGTCTGTGTACCCGGAAACATTCAAGTGTTTGTGTTTTGAAAAGATTAATTTTTTCCTGGAGCATACTTCAAATATCGCAAAATACGAAATACAACTTCCATATGAGTCTCACTGGGATTATGCATAAATTGACTCACAACACTAACTGCATAAGCTAATTTTGGTCTGGTGTGAGACAAATAAATCAGTCGGCCAACTAACCTCTAATATTGCGCCTTATTTACAGGCACCTGATCCAAATATTATTTCAACCAATGATTCTGTTCAATTGGAGTATCAGCAGGTTTATAATCAAGCATACATGTTTCTGCAAACAAGTCTAAAACATATTTCCTTTGGCTCAACACAATACAATTCTTAGCACGAGCAACTTTGATTCCCAAAAAATACTTCAAACTACCTGTTTATAGGTGGAACCTAATATTTCACCTTTACCGGGTTACAATTAAATGTGAAGCCACTCTGGGCCCTTTGTCTGGGCCCAATTCGCCATAAAGCTAAGTAAAGCAAGGGAAACTACTCCCACATTGGAAAGGGACAGGAATGCTGCCTTCAATGCTACTATAAATACCGGCACATGCCTCCCCATAAAGGTACGATGAAACTTCTTGACTATTCCCGAGTTTTATGCTTAGCTGACAGTGTCTAACTTAAGCATCGGAGTGGCTTCCCTCGGTAAACCCGGGGACGCCTCTTTGACGTGTTTGTTCTTTACACAGGAAAACTCGGAGTACAGGGAAGTTCGCTATTTCTGGAACCGTGCAACCCTTCAAAGGGACCACGAGTTTACCCGGAAACAATTGGTGCTTTCACTGAGAGTCGAACTCAGGACCTCACGCTTACCAAATGGACGCCAGCCAGACTGCTAAGGTAATAACCCCAGTAGGGAATCCTCCGGGTTATGGAAACCCGCGAAATTTTGACAGTGCGTACATCCCAAGTAGGTACAAAAGTTATCTACAACTGTCCAAGTTTATTATATTTTGATGTTATATATATAAAGCCTTTCAGGCCCACATAAAACCCGGCCGGGTTATGTCTATCAATCAGTTTGTTGAGTGAATGCAGACGATCTCCATATGACGTGAAATATTGCAAGCCTTAACGGCCTTATTTCACTGTCAAAACTCGACAAGCTCCGATAATCTCCGGTCTACATGACGTGAAATATTGCAAGCCTTAACGGCCTTATTTCACTGTCAATCTCCGATAAATCTCCGATAATCTCCGGTAATCTCCATTTGACATGAAATATTGCAAGCCTTTCACGGCCTTATTTCATTGTCAAAACCTGGCAAGCTCCGATAAATCTCCGATAATCTCCGGTAATCTCCATTTGACATGAAATATTGCAAGCCTTTCACGGCCTTATTTCATTGTCAAAACTTAGCAAGCTCCGATAATCTCCGGTAATCTCCATTTGACATGAAATATTGCAAGCCTTTCACGGCCTTATTTCATTGTCAAAACTTGGCAAGCTCCGATAAATCTCCGATAATCTCCGGTAATCTCCATTTGACATGAAATATTGCAAGCCTTTCACGGCCTTATTTCATTGTCAAAACTTAGCAAGCTCCGATAATCTCTGGTAATCTCCATTTGACATGAAATATTGCAAGCCTTTCACGGCCTTATTTCATGGTCAAAACTCGGTAAGCTCCGATAAATCTCTGATAATCTCTGGTAATCTCCATAACTTGAAATATTGCAAGCCTTTCACGGCCTTATTTCAGTCTTTGAAAGTCTTAACGGACCCATACAGCCCTAGCGGCACTATTTTTACTTACATGCCAAACCGGCATTATATGTGCAAATTTTGTCACCTCTTGCAGGTTATGCATCGGGTTGAAAGTCCTTATGAACCCGTAAAGCCCTAGCGGCACTATTTTTATTTATATGCCAAACCGGCATTATATGTGAAATGTCAACACTTGCAGGTTATGCACCGGGTTGGAAGTCCTGACGGACCCGTAAAGCCTTAGCGGCACTATTTTTATTCACATGCCGAACCGGCACTATATGTGTATATTTTGTCAACACTTGCAAATTATGCATCAGTTTAACGTGTTATTTTACAGGGAAAAAACCCGTGTTATAGAAAGACATTCTCCCGCAAGACCTTAGCGGCCCATGGAAGTCCTAACGGACCCGTATACCCTAGCGGCACTATCTTTATTTACATATCAAACCGGCATTATGTGTAAATTTTTATACGCATCAAGTTACCGTGTTATTTCACAGGAGGAATTATGCGAAGGAAAAACTTGATTACTTCAAGGAGGTCAATTACAAAAAGTAGCGAACCGCTACAAGTAAAGTCTAGTCTACAAAAGCAAAGACAAAACTTAGAGGCTCCAGCTCATGGCGCTGCAGACCCGCTACCCCCGCCAGTGCTCGAGCCGCCACGTCCTCCCCAGGGCTGTATGATAAACTGTCCCCTACGGAGCGGTGGCCGGTTTTGAGGACCACCGACAATCTCACCACGGGAAGTACCTCTCCGGGCTGCTGAAGCAGGAACCGGGGGACTCCGAACCGGGTTTGCAGGAGCCCTAGGGTCTGCAGCCACAGCAGGAGTCGACCGGGAGGTGCCTGCAGCCTCGTCGGGTCTGACATGACCTTGGTGACCATCATAACCGGCCTTGTCGAGCCAGCCTTGGCGAATCCCAGCGCTCACTATTTCGGCACGAGCCTCGGCCCTTGCCGACCGCATCTTCAATTCAAACTCGGGACTCGCTAGAAACTCGGAGACAGCAGAGTCCCTGGCCCGGGAAACAGCATGCACCAACTCTCCTTTCTGCTGCTCCACAGAAGTCACTTGTTGCTGCAACGCTTGATTTTGTTCAGTAAGCTGAGCAATGGCGGCATCTTGAGCACACCGGTCCTCCCGGTGACCCTCGATGGCTTTCTCCAATTCCGAGTTCTTGGCCACCAAGTCTGCTACGTGTTCTTCTGCCTTGGCCAACTTCGCACTCGACGCAATAGCTGATGCGCTTGCGAATTCCCGGACCCGAGCCAGGTTTTCTTCGCTCGCCGTCACCTGGTCCCGGGCGGCCCGGAGATCGTCCCTGAGGACTCTCTCTCGCTCGGGGATGCCTTCGGTTATGAGCCGATCAGTTGCCAAGTACGACAACCTGACAGCCTACACAAATAAGATAACGGGTTAGTATTCAAAAAAAAAAAAGACACGGGTTAGAGAAGAAGAAAAACTTACCCGCATCAGTTTCTCCTGCGTCCTCCGGGCTACAATCAACGGGTCCTGATGCTCTAGGACATAGGAGTCGGCGGCACAATTCTTCAAGTCCGCTACCATCCTTTGGATGGCCACGTCCGCCATTCCCCCGCTCGCCAACTCCTCCATTATCTCGTCAGTGTCCCGGTGCTGCTTTCTCTCCCTCCTCTCTTTCCTCTCCTTCCTCCTCTTCTTCCTCTCGGACCTTGCCGAGCTGGATGCCTCCCGGGTGCGTTTGTGGGAGGGGACGGGTTCCACTTCGTCGCTCCCATCACTCCCCTCAGGGTTCTCACTCGCCACCCCTTCGAAACCGACAACTTCTTCACCCCCGTCATCAGCCTCATCTTCAGTCAACTCCTCTTCACCCGGGATCACAGATGAGGGCACCGCGCTCATCACCGGTTCTTCAGTCTCTTCATCGGCGAAGGTAAATTGAGCCACCGGTTCTTCAAATACCGGGTTTTCACCCGCCTCAGAGGGATTCCCTTCAATTTCCTCCTCCTGATAAACCTCTGGTCCAAGAACCTCAGCCAAGTACCCGGGGACCTCGTTGTAGTGCAGGGGATCAACATGGAACCGCTGAAGATCCCCTTGCTCGGCGTCTGGGCACAGGAAAGCCGCTTTTGAGGTCAGGTCGATATCGTACGGTAGACCATCCGCCCCTTGCGTCCGGATCCCGGTCCATACAGCTTTATCCTCAAAGCCGTCGTATATTCCCGGGTTCTTCCGTTTGGTGAACTCCATCGGAAGAAGAGCTGCAACAAAAACATAGCCCGTTACACAAGAACATTTAACAACAAAAGTTGAAGGAACACGAGACAAACCTGGGAGCTCCATCAACCGGCACCTGCTGTACACATACAGCCTACAAAGCCGGTATGAACTCCGGTCGTCTTGACCCCGGAAGGCCCATAGCATCCTCCGGATCCTCTTCTCCATCACCGGCTCCAGAGGAATGTCGGGGACATCTGCAACACAAACAACATAATTATAACCCGGGATAGAGAAAAGAAAGAAGAATCCGGAGAGAGAAGGACTCACTCATCAGTGGCTGGAAGTCACCCGGTACTTGAAACGCGTATCCCGGGTCTTGAAAGTTTCTTATCAAGAAACTTTTCTCCTTCCAGGTCCGGCTCACGGAGGTTGGCAGGTCCTGGACGATCTTCTTGAAAACCGCTTTGGACTTCAGTTGGATGGTCCCGCTGAAACCCGCCTTCCGGGAGTACTCGGCCCGGTACATGGCGTGTAACTCGTGATAGGTCAGCATCTACTGCTTCAACACCTTGTACATAACGCACAACCCGAGTAACTGCCTCCACATGTTCGGTCCAACTTGCCCGATTGCGAAGTTGCTCGCAGCCAAGAGGTACTGCACCTCTACCTTCAGCGGGAGTGACAGGCCGCAGCGTAGCTGATACTCGTGGCACAGCGTCCACCCATCCCCGGGAGCGAAGAACTGGTCCTCGGGTTCTAAAGGCCGTATTTCTACAGACTCGGGGATCTTCCAGTTGCTCCTTAGCTCCACGATCTCCTCCGCTGTCAGTGAGTACCCGGGAGGGTCAAGAGCGGTCCCATCAGTGAAGGTTACGGAGGCAAACTCGGGGACATGAGTGTCCATTGTTTCGTTGGCCATCTGCAAAACAAGAAAACACGGGGGCGTCAACAAAACCCAGGTAACCCGGCGTCACGAAGCTAAATTCCCAGACGCAGAAACCCAGAAAACTTTCCTGGGAACCCAGAAACAGTACACAAATCGTCCCAAAACAATCAAAAAGGAGGGAAGAAGAAACAGTACCTTACTTTTGAGGGTTTGAAGGGGTTTTTGAGATCGATTTGAGATTGAGAATCAAAAGAAACAGCGACAAAAGAAAGCGACAGCAAAAAGCACGACAAAGTTATCGGGTTTGGAGATGAGACAAAACTGTCACCTTCAACCCCTATTTATACAGTTAGAGGCGTGCACTGAGGGGACGTTTCAGTTTCTCGAGGGAAACGACACGTGTCACGCATGCCGCTTCACAAAACCGAAAAACTTTTCAGTTTCCCCCCACTACAACCCGGAGACGTCGTTTTGAATTCTCAACGTAAAGAATGTATGCGGGTTCCGCTTGCGTACGGACTTGGGGGACTGGGTACCCCGGGTTTGGTTGCTAACTTTGTAACCCGGTAAAGAAACGATTTTAAGTCCCCACCCAAGCGTACCCCTTGACTGAGGACTTGGGGGACTTGTTTATAGGTGGAACCTAATATTTCACCTTTACCGGGTTACAATTAAATGTGAAGCCACTCTGGGCCCTTTGTCTGGGCCCAATTCGCCATAAAGCTAAGTAAAGCAAGGGAAACTACTCCCACATTGGAAAGGGACAGGAATGCTGCCTTCAATGCTACTATAAATACCGGCACATGCCTCCCCATAAAGGTACGATGAAACTTCTTGACTATTCCCGAGTTTTATGCTTAGCTGACAGTGTCTAACTTAAGCATCGGAGTGGCTTCCCTCGGTAAACCCGGGGACGCCTCTTTGACGTGTTTGTTCTTTACACAGGAAAACTCGGAGTACAGGGAAGTTCGCTATTTCTGGAACCGTGCAACCCTTCAAAGGGACCACGAGTTTACCCGGAAACACTACCCAAATCTTTCATCTCAAATTCAGAAGACAACTAATCTTGTAACTTCTGAATTTCCTCGTTGTCATCACATGTCACAACTATATCATCAACATAAATAATTAAAGCTGTCACCGTACCACAACGATGCTTAATGAACAATGTGTGATCTGAGTTTCTCTGTTGATATCCAATCTTCTTCATAAACATGGAGAAACGTCTGAACCACGCTCTTGGTGATTGTTTTAGACCATAGAGAGACTTTTTTTTAACTTACACACCATCGGCTCCCCAGTTGAAGTACCATAACCAGAAGGCAAATCCATATAGACTTCCTCAT
This sequence comes from Comarum palustre, assembly GCA_951800085.1. Lineage (NCBI taxonomy): Eukaryota > Viridiplantae > Streptophyta > Magnoliopsida > Rosales > Rosaceae > Comarum > Comarum palustre. Next base: position 187,309 of record OX637572.1, on the reverse strand, counting down.
GCAAATCACCATGCAAGAAATTATTCTTGACGTCAAATTGTTATAAAGGCCAATCAAGGTTAGCGGCTAACGAAAGAAGAAAACGTGTTGTATTAATTTTGGCCACTGGTATAAATGTCTCGTCATAATCCACCTCGTACTTTTAAGTGTAGCCTTTAACTACTAACCTTGCCTTGTACCTATCTATCGAACCATCAGGATTATGTTTTACTGTGTATACTCACCTACAACCAACTGTCTTCTTTCCCGGTGACAATAGCACTAACTCCCACGAACAATTTTTCTCAAGCGCATCCATCTCACCTGTCATTGTTTTCATCAACTTCACATCCTTCATGACATCCTGCACTTTACTAGGAAGAGACACATAAGATAATTGATTCATAAAGGCTACATATGATTTAGATAACCTATGTGTCGACACATAATTAGCAACAAGATACCTAGCCTTAGCACTTAAACTTGGTTCATACTTTTTTAGGGGTTGACCACGGGTTAATCGATCTGATAATCTTCTGTAGAGCCACATAAAAGAGCAACAATACTAGACACAGAAGGATTATCAACACTACTAGATGATGGAGGAAGAGAATCAGTACATACCCCAGACGATTCTTGAAAAGGAGAGACTACTAATGGAGAGGGAGCGATTGGACTAGCAGTAGTAGGTTGTCCACCTTGTAAAATATTGTCCTCCGATGATGTACTGTCGATGGGTTGCTCCCCCTTCGACTAATCGAAGTCATTTTCTATCGGTTGAACAGACTCAATCAGCTGGTCAAAGGCTTCAGGAACTGTTTATTGCAGTGGTTCAACAGAAAGTCTCTAGGATGAATGAGCAATTTCAAGGTTTGTTTATGTCATAGGTTATACTGATCTTCAAAGTAGACACTCTCTCCCTGACTAGAAGTAGCAAAGGAAGAAAAATAACATGTATCCTCATTAAAAGTAACATCCATGGTGACATAAACACGTTAGGATGGAGGATGATAACACTTGTACCCTTTTGTTGAGTCTCATACCCAACAAAGACACACTTAAGAGCTTTAATATCTAACTTTGATCTATTGTTTTTATAAAGATGGGCATAGGCTACACAACCAAAAGCACGGGCAGGAAGTGTATTAAAAGATGGAATAGAGACATAACTAGATAACACCTCAAACGGAATACGATCTTTAAGAGAAGATGATGTGAGACGATTGATGAGATGAGAGGCGCACAACACAGCCTCCCCCAAAGATACTTGGGCATATTGGCACTAAGTAGGAGGGCACGAGCTATGTTTAACAAGTGACGATTTTTTCTTTTAGAGACCTCATTCTGTTCTGGTGTTTGAGGACAAGTGGTTTGATGAATAATCTCATGAGATTGGAAATAATCACGAAACAAATAGTTAACAAATTCCCCTCCATTATCAGATCAAAATATCTTAATACAAGCATCATATTAGGTACAGAAAAAACTATGAAAAGCTGTAAAGGCAGAGAAAACTGTGCAAGCATCTTTCTTCTTAAGCAAAACAACCCAAGTTAATCTTGTGAAGTCATCAATGAACAAAACAAAGTAATTCATACTTGATAGGGTATAATTTTTGGAAGGTCCTCATAAATCTGAATGAATTAACTCAAAAAGTCGTGAACTTGAATGAGAACTCAAAGGATAACTAGATCGATGATTGTTAGTAAGGGCATAAGTTTCACAGTGTAGGCTAGAATCACTTATCCCATAAAACAGAGAAGACATGGACTTCTTCATAACACCAAATGACCGATGACCCATACGCCAATGCCACAACTAAACTTCATTCAACCGATCAGAACTCACTTTCAAAGCAACTGGTTATTGTGGTGTTGGTATCTTTCCAGTGTACATGCAATCCAAGTGAAACAGTCTCCCTCTCAGGTCTCCCTTTCTAATTATAGCCTGAGTGCACAGATCCTGAAAAACAACATACATAGGATAAAATGTGACATAACACTTATTTTGTGAGGTTAACTGAGACACAGACAAGAGATGGTGAGACAAAGAGGGTACATATAAGACATTATGAAGAACGATGGAGGGTGTAACATGAACAGACCCAATACCTATAACCTGAAAAAAAACTCACCATTGGCATTCGAAACTTGTTTTATATACGAAGAAGATAATGTGACAAAGAATGACTTATCATAAGTCATGTGATCTGAGGCACCAGAATCAATAACACACGTGTCACTTTCAGTAAAGTTAGAAACATGTAAAGCAACACCAATTTTACCTTGAATTGTTTAGTAGTCATTAATCCATTACCATTAGAATCGTAGCGAGTCATATAGTCGTTGAGAGCCAAATTGTTTCTATATCCTTCAACAAACCACAAATAGAACGAATGTAAGGAATAAAAGTACAAAGCACTATTGCACAACACACGTTTAGTTCTTCTTTTTCTTCTATTTTTTTCCTTTCTTCCTTCTCAATTCATCTCCAAAACAAACTTTAGAAATGAGCAAATTTTGTCGCACACCTCTGTTTTTCACTTTGTCAATCAACATTCACCTTAACCAATTAAACAAAAACTTGCTGGACACCTCCAAAGCAATTGAACAAAGCTTGTTTGATACCCCAAACTGATAAAGTTATCCTCACAACTAAAAATCACCAAGCCCAACGTACACAAGAAAAACGAAAAACTCAAACGACCAAGAGAACTTCAATAAACAAAAGAATCAAAATTCGTAGCAGAACAAAACCAATCAAGTTTGAATGGACCTTGATTGACTCTGATACCAAATCAAGAAGAACTAAAGAGATTATGAAATCTGCGATATATTAACACCCTCCAAGAATTGAGTATATATATAAGATTACATATATCAATCCTAATAGGAAACTAATGATACTAAATATTCCTAACAATACATAATCATAATAGTACATGGATTGACTAACGTCAACAAAACACAAATATGACCTTCCACATAGTTGGAAAATGATTAGAGGTAAGGTTAGCGTGAGGGTTGCTCCACCCACCACCATAATCCTTGCTTATCTCAATCTGAGTAGTATGTGCATGTTGAGGGTGACTTTCAAAATTGGACCATACGTCCAGAAACTTATTAGTTTTTATGGATTTGTATTTGAGTTTGGAATCCGAACAAACCAGTCTGCTACTTCCTTTTTTATTCGCTCTTTTTCGCGTACTCCAAATAATTTCCTACTTGTGTTTTGGTACGCCACCGTGTTTGGTCTGTGCAGCTTTGGTTGGTTATTTGGAGTCTATTATTTGAGATTTTGAGGTGCCGATTAGCTGCAATTGGCATGCTGTTTCATGTTCTTTCCTTCTTATTAGTGACGTTTGTCGCCAACTTCTCTTGGATTCTCATCGCTGTTTTCATGCAAACAGTATTTTACCATGAGAATTTGTTTTTGAAGTTACTAAGTTGTTGCATTCTGTCTCTGTTCAATCTTACTTACAAAAATTTCTTTGATTTTGCACGATCTTGTTGGAAATGGATACCATACCAACTAATGCAGAAGGGATTGAATGTGGGATTGCGACCCCCTTTAACCTGCCATACAAAGAAGAATTCTGCCTCACAGTCACACCGCAGTAAATTCCTTGAATCATCCCTTGTGTTTGTAATTCTATATAGATTTGAATAGTTTTTTTCGTTTTAATGTTTTCTGATTTTGTTTTTGACTCGGAGAATGTGAAAATATGATAACGGAAGACTGTTGGTCTGTGAGCCAGAACAAGTATAAAATATGGTCGATGTTAATTTCAGACTCACACCGTGAGTTCCTTTAATCACATTTTCTGGCTGTTTCGTCCGTAATTTTGTATAATGTGGAGTTTTTATTTGGTAACCGTATACGGATTCTGATCTTCTTTTATGACTCAAACCGTGGGGAGGTATGAAACTGAAGAATGTACGACTAGGGGCGGGAAGGCGGGTCTAAGAGAAAGCTCGCTCAGCTTTAATATCGGTGATACTGTGGTTATTATGTTGCTGCCTTCTATACTCTAGCAACTGACCAATGGGTGTAGAAGATGGTCAAGAGTGCTATGTCGTTGAATGACATTACCAAAAAAAAACCTTTGAATAGTAGTTTTTTTTTAAGGGAAACTCTGAATGGTTTTGCTTTTTAAGCTTGTTTAAGCATGCAAACCTTGAGTATCTAAGAGGCATATTCATGAATCAATGCCAAGTGAGTGTACAACCATATGGATTAAGGTTATCTCCAACTGCAATCTCTAAATTCCAGCCTTATATAGGGATATTATTGTTATATGATACAGATAATCAGTGTAGCATATGAAAACACATCATATTGCTCGAATGTGTTCCATTCCCAGTAAAAACCGATGTAATTATCACCAACAAATTCTCACGAAAACTTTCCCTTGCTACTCTTTAATTTCACATCAATCCCATTCAGTTTGGCAGCAATCACTTACCTAACAAAAAGGATGCAATGAGCCGAAATGGCATGATTTGGGGCTCTCTCCCACTAGCTAGACTTTGTTGGGGTTAGTTTGCAATTTGCAAGCACCTATATGGCCATTTCTAGAATTCTAGGTCCGTTAACAACCTGAAGCTTTTGCCAACAAACGTCTGGCACAAGCCTTGGTGTCACAAACTAAAACCATAAGCATCAAGTCTAACTGCAAAGTTTCAACATCTACAATTCTGTTCCCGGTATGTGCTGAAAGAATATCTACCACAAACGTTACTTTTCCGACATAAATTACAAGCCTATCTGTATAATTCGAAAAGCCTGTTCTGAGAAATCCAACCAGTGCAATTAGTGTTGGGTGTGGTAGTCGGGTATCCTCCTGTGCCACAGACGTGATTATAGCACAATAAGTAGAATTATAAATGAGAATCAGCAAAGGAACATCACCTGACTGAGAATATTAAAATTGAGATACACGGTTTGGTTGGTTGTGTATTGACCGACATGTCCCATGAGACCAAAAAGAATCAACAAATAAAGTGCTCAATAGACCTCTGATTTTGAAGAATGCCTCACACACACTAGATCATCTAACTTGTTGCCATCCATTTTGTATAGGGAGACGCCTTCCATTTGATTATAATGGTCCTGTGCTTCCTTCCTCAGACTTTCAAAGGGCAAGACTTCCCATTTACTGTAACTGGAAGACTTTCTTACATCACTCATGTCTGCAGATCCTGAGGTAGGCCCAATTTTGTCAGGGTCGACAGTACCCATCACCTTACAACTACCAAACTGTCCCAAATCACCATCTTGCCCCCTCTTTAAACGCAAGGCTGCTGCATGAGCTCTGCCTATCATTTCTCGGGTAGGTATATCTGACCAGCCTAGCTTCCTTTTAGATCTCATCGGAGAATGAATTCTGATGACCTGACATAAACAGTAGCTAAAGGTTTAATCATGCTCGGATTAAAATTCAGGTATGTGCCACACAATCTCTAAAAGATAAGTTCATATACTTACACCAAGGCACTCTAAGAGCTGGTAGTACGCCCTTCCTTGAAGTGGATTGTGCCCCTGCCTAGGTGTAGAGAAGTAACGTGTCCTGAAATAAATTATAAAAACTTGTTAGTGTGACAGAACCTGAGTTGATGATGATGATGATGATGACAACAATGATGATATGTATCAAAGGAGCATTCAATCAACCTGAATGGAAGGCAATCAGATACACAACAAATACACTTTTTTCCTCTTATAACTAAAAAATGAAAAAAAATTTATCAACAGGCTCACTAGTGATAAATCAGATAAATAACTATATATCAAATAATAATCAAACATACCATTCAGTATAGCCAGGATCAACAGTGAAACCGTACATGTCAACAATGTCGCACATAGATAGTGCTAGTTCTATGGATTTCATTCCAGTTCCTTTGGCACCTCTGCGAAGCACAATACCTTGAAACAGATACACTGGATTTGGAATACTCTGCAGTAAAATAGGATAAAAAGAAAAGTTAGTTAGTTATGAGCTTCCAAGTAGGATTGTGTTTAGTGAACTATCCACAGACACAGAACTAAATTATTGCTCATTTTTAGATGTGCTCCAAACCTTTATCATTGCATTGAAGTCTTTATGTGTGACACTCTTGATTATAAGTACCTCATCATCTGCCGGAGAAAGGAACTTGCATGTAACGCACTTGAATAACCTTCAGAAGATATACAAACACATAGTAGAAACATACCGGATCCATTTAGAATGGAAACCATGTTACGAGCTGCACCCCTCACAACAAGGCGAAAATCCCTCTTGAGACCAACATACTTGGCATATTTCTAGACATAAAAGACCAAGTGATTTTATAAACAACTTGCCTTTCTCAAAATCATTATACATAACAGAAGCTTAATTATCATAGATGTAGTAGAACAAGGAGCATGGGCGGATCCAGAATATAAGGCTGCGTTTGGCACAGATAATAAGTTACTTTGCTTTTAAGCACGGATGTTTTTGTTGTTTGGTAAACAAATAAGAAGTTACTTTTTAAATAAGTAGCAGCTGTTTTCAAGACAAAAGGAGAAGTTGCTCCCTCTTCCTTTTTAAAAAAGGAGAAGTCAGGAAAACACGCTGGGTTTGCGCGAATAAATGATATTTCTAAAAAGACATTGAGTACCCCCGTAAACATCAAGATATTACAAACTGGTTCAACAAAACCAAAGAAAACACAGACGCCACCATCGCGCTAGTATTTCACTCTTTCAGATCTCATTTCTCTATCGTGTCTCCATCTTTGCTCAACCTCAGTCTCAACCTGTGCATACCTTGAGTCAGGTAAGATTTTTTTCTATCTCACAAACCAATTAATCGATCCCTACTCCATAGCTGCTTCTCAGATTGTAGAGACTGCAAGTTCGAAACAATCTCCTCATGTCATTGGTTTTTATAATTTTCTTCAATGTTTGACATCTGGGTTTTTGTTTATCGGTGTGTGTGGTAGAAATCTATGAAGGATTTTGAAGTTTTTCTGAATTAGGTGTATATTTGGATCATGGTTATGAGTTTTTCTAATTTCGAAAGGGTTTTAAGTTTATTCTGTAGTGAGTGTGATCATGACTTGCATATTTACAACCAAGCGAGCAGCTTTCACTTCTTCAGTTAAACCAATATATATCTATAGGTAAACTTTAGCCAATATGTATTCGTCCACAATAGAAATTGGCTATTGTTCAAATTTGATTGATGTGAAATATATTCAATGATGTTATGTAATTGCCCAACGAAAAAAATTGACATTTCCAGTAGCTTGTTTCATCTTCAATTCAAATTAAGCTTTGAATGTAAAGATTGATAATTACAAGCTATGCTGAAGGATTTTGGTTGAAAACAGAAGAATCAGAGACTATGGATGGTTAGCTGTTGCAACTCCTGCACTTTATAGTACTTTCTTCCTGTCCATCCTTTAGCTAGAAGCTGAAGTCTCGTCTACATTTCATGCCTTAAGTTATCATGTGGATTCATTTGTTCACAATAAAAACTTGTATACTTAGTTATTTACATGTAACTTTATCGGACTGGTATTTCGAAAATGAATGAAATAGTTATCGTCCGATCATGCCCCTTATCTGAATATATAGTTGTATTAAAATTTTCTATTATAGGACCACCATGAATTATAAACATTGGAAGATTAAACTAACAACAAACAATAAAAGAATAATTAGAGTAGCAGCAAACAATCAAGGCAAAATAATATCATGTCTAAATTGGTCATTCCATATCAAAAAGCACAAGCCAGTTTTCAGTTTACCAAACTGCTTCTCATTGCTTTTGTCACTCACAGCACTTATAAAAAGTTAGTTTACCAAGCACTCAGCTATTTTGTTTTTCAGCCGCTTATTTTCAAAAATAAGTAAAAACCAGCTTTTCTTAAAAGCCCAGCTGCACCAAACACCCAAAAACTAGGTGGGACTTGGACTTTCCCTTTGGCAACAAGAGAGAGAGAGACGTAACAAATCTTACCACTCGACTACACTTATATAAAACAAATTTATAAAACTCTATAGACATAATACACAAAAACTAAATAATCATTTCAATGTTATACATATATTGATTAAAACCTAGTATATATCAAACATTGTAGTCATTACAAACTCTAGTTTGAATTGGTTGGCACTAAATCAACTCTATTATTGAACATGTTAGATGTGTAAATGGACAAAAGAATTCCTTGAATGATGAAGACGTGTACTCTTCCTGTAGTTTTCTATATTGTTAACTCTAGGAATCCCCATATCCCTCCCTTATGTGCTAAATGCTTGAAGAGATGGCTGAACAACAATAAACAACATATATGCATGAGGGTAACGATATTCATGACAACCTGGATTAAGACTTGAATAGATATATAGGAAGGACATCATTTACCTCATCTTCTCTGGTGTGAGTGAGACTTTGGCTCATCAAAATTCAATATAATACTTTTCTTACAAGCTAACTATATATAGTTTTTTTCTCTTTTCAAAAATTTAAGTGGGACTTATCCTATGCATTGACACTATAGATCCGCTCCTGATCAGATATATATATATATATATATATATATATATATAGTTGTTGTTGCAGTTAATATATACAAACCATCAGCTATATGCATGTAAGCTTTGCTGATACCAGAGGCGGATCTATGAGGACGCAAACCCAGTGTCCACTGGCAGTGGCGGAGCTACACTTAGGCCTGCATTGGCCTTGGCACCCCTAAAGATTTATGGATTAAGACTTTTCATATGCATAACAACAGTTTTTTATCCTTCAAACTTGCTAGTTTGGTTCATGCCTTTGATAATTGCATGAAGTGCCCCCTTGCTACTAAACTCCAGCTCCGCCACTGACAAGGAGCTAGCAGCGAGAAACAAACAAAAGACTAGACTATTTCATCATGAATTTGATAGAATATACACATAAATAAAAAAGGAGTAAGAGACGAAATAAGATTATAAGCAGAACGGATGACTGACGTGGAAAGAGCTATATGACCATCAATGATCGTTTACCTCATTAACAGGAGCCTCATTGTCTCTTATTACAGCATCATGGGCATCAATTTCCTTGCCAAACTCTGTCTTCAAAAGATCTCCTGAATTTCCAACAACTGCACATGTTCGGAATTGGCGTGGATGAAAGGATGGCTTGGCCGGCAGTATCAAATTAAGATGTTCCTCACAAATTGTCTTGTTGTAGCATTTCTCTGTTCCCCTAAAACCATGAAACGGTAAACACATGGAGTTGAGATACAATGTATGGTTCCATAATGTAAACGACAGAAATCTCACATAATAAGTTGAGAGTACATACAATTGTGCTATCCTCTTAGGCGCATACTCCTCCCATCCTTTAGGCCGAACATCTAGATACTCCCTTGTCAATATTGTAGTCATGTTACGATACTGCAAATCTACCCAAACCATCAGCACAACTAGTAGGCTAACTAATTAAAACAAGAGTAGAAACAACACAGACCTGCTCCCATAGTAAGACAGCTTCACAAACATTAAACTTGTACTGCAATGGTTCAAATACTTTAAACTGCTTATTATACTGCAACAGAGGAATGGAGCAGCAATCAGAGAGGCCACTTTAAGTAAAAGTAAAAATTCGGGAGAGTGAGGAAACGAACCCAGGTGCTGTTAGTTCCTGGTGGATACTTAAGAATCAAATTGCAGTGGTCAATGATATCTGCAGTGAGACCAAGCCCTCTGTTTGCCTGCAATCATTAATAAATTCATTCATGATAATTGAAATCAGAGTCAAAGCCCAACCATCGGGAAGAGATCTGGAACTAACCACGCACTGCTGGACGGAAGACTGGAATCGGGATAGAGTGTGAATATCTTGCTCGGTATTGAGATCTAGTTTAACTGCAAAGAGATTCATTGACTGAATTGAAGCGAATCGAGCCAGGAGTGAAAAAAAGTAAGACGTACCAGCAGAAGAGGATTGAGCGAAGAAAGAAGATTGGATGGCGAAGACGACAAGAGAGAAGAAAGCGGCAGCGCAAACCAGGTAGAGGACGGTGGTGGGTCTCCTGTTGTTGCTGCTGATGCTTCCTTTATTATGAGTTCTCATTGCCTCACTCTACTCTACTCGCTACTTACTACTGCGATCTCACTCGCATCACCAAACCAAGCAGGGGCGCGATTAACAAACTCACGCCACTTGAATTACCAGACAAGCAACGCTTCGCAACCTCACTGCTTTACTCTTCGCAACCTTCGCGAAACGACATCGTTTTGGTCAGGGCAGTATTTGTGTTTTTACAACTCAAATTACCTCTTCTGAAATAAAGTTTTACGCTGCATACATCTATCATATCGTTAATTAAATTTTTTTAAACGTTAAGATGATGATTTATATTAATAACAATATAAAAAAGAATTTGAACACAGACGTCAATTCTGGTATTAAAGTATTTTCCCGTACCATTTGATAGGGTACCATTTGTGAGTAAGATGTTGAAATTTGGGTCGTGTATTACAACTGAACTTGTGATTCTGGCATGCTAAATATTGCATTCAGTCCGTTTCATTCTCATGCTTGGGGACTTGGCAGACAATATGGCCCTTCTCTCTTATTCAGGCATGAACTTGTTTAGGGAGAGAAATGATTTTGTTTTCCCATCTACCATAAATTACAAAACAACGTCAAAAACTCTCCTGTCAACAAGCTAATATGATACAATCACCCTCGTTCCACGGTACAGTAACTTCCAATACGATATCAATAGCGCCGACCACCAGTCGTTGACAAGAGGACTCGACCTTGCTTCTTCCCCTTTTTCCCCGATCCATTTATCTTTGGTGCATCCAAATTTTCCTCAGGCTTAGCTCTGGATATCATATTAGCAAATGAGGTTACACCTGGATTCTGAGCGCCTGCAGCTGCAGAAACTAACTGTTTAGCAACCCGAACAAACATGATCGAAAGGGAAGATTTGATAGTATGCTTAACTGACCACACAATCAAATCATCTATTTCTATCTGCCTAAACGCTTAATCCACAGAATAATATTTTGAAACATACCAGTGCTCTGTAGAGAGGATCCAGCATCATTGCCATTCAAGGAATTAGTTCCATCTAGTTTCAAGGATGGAGAATCATGTCCAGCAGCAAAACCAAGCTTCGTAACACTTGAGAACAGTCTCCCTTCTCTAACAATTGGAGGGCTGGATGAGGTAACCGAAGAACTTCCCAAAGCTGAGGAATAAAACAATTAACTAGCATATGATTAAATCAAATACGTTTAAAATAAAATTAATTAAATAAAAAAGGTTAAATTTTATCCAAAAATAGTCGAACTTGCGACTTTACCCATCATGATTCCATCATTCCACCATTTGCTCCTTCAGCTAAATAATGTCTATCTATGTAAGTTCATCTCTTTACAAGGGGGAAGATAAAAGGAACATAATCTCACCTTCGAAGTCATCCATGGAGAATGTGGGGGGTTCATAATGAAAGGACCGTGCAAAGCCTTCTACTATGGGGATGGGATATGCCATGGCAGATTCAGCCTTTATCTGCTCCTTAAGCTCCTAATACAGCAATAGCATATGGTTAAAGCCTGGCAAAATAACATTGTGCCTATACTCTACTCATATAATCAAAACGTAAGCAGTGTTACCTTCCTAGCAAGTTGCTTTCTCTGCCTTTCACGCTTCTTTATCTCTTCCATAAAAGGAGACAGGGCATCAGGATGCAATAGCTCACTCAGATCAATCTCACAGAACTAAAATTTGAATGAACAGTGAGTGATTAGATACTATGTACTCAAACTGCAGTACTGTTCATGGTTAAAGTACTTGGTTCATACAAAAATAAGATACCTGCAGTATTGTTGTTAACGAGAAATGACTCAAGTAGCGATAGCGCCTTCTCATGGCTTCTGACTGAGTTACTGTCTCCAACTGCAAAATCCTTCCACTTATTCTGCAATCAATTAATAATCCCCACTAGAATTAGTCACTGTTGTTAAAAACATGCATTCTTCATAATTTCCTTCCAGGGAGGGGATGGGGGCATTGTATATAGAAAAATGATAATGATTTTCACCAAACCTGTGTGGCAGCATATCGTGACTCCCATAATGGTGGAGAAGACATTTCATGTTTAAAGGATGAAGAATCATGTGCTGACCATCAGCAGCCTAATATAGAGAGAAAATAGCATATAAGAAACTAACTGTTCAGTTGCCACTTCAATTGGAAATATAATGACCAACCACCACAATAACACACCCAAATACACACCAGGTGGAACTTAAATGGAAACCAGGTTCAAAAAGGAAAAAAAATCAAGCAAGCTGCAAGAGAAAGATAGTAACCGCTCTCAAGGATACAAATGAAAAGGACAGTAAAATTTGACACTCATCATATACCCGACCCCACCCTGTCCAACTATAAGGTTGGATATGAAACTTTACATTTCCAAACACAACACAATATATCATGGGAAGGAGAAAAAAAAAGATAAATGTGACAATGTCTCAATATCAGTCACCTGGTAGAAATTGTACAAGTCCTTCTCTTTTACACTTTCAGAGAAACGTGAGTGCGGGCCTTGGACAGTCTTGCTTTCATCATATGAAGACGACAACAGATTTTCATGGCCTTCCAATGATTCTGCCACGTCCATAGATTGGTTAGAAGAAGTCCCATCATCTGACTTGTCCACTAATAAACTCTCTGAACCCTTATTAAAGTCATTAAAGCCATTCGACAAGGTTCCATCCCCAATTATTGATGCTTCACTATGACCATTAGTAGGATTTGTAGTAGCCAAGACAACAGAAGAAACAGATTTATTGTTGTCAATAGCCTGGTGCTCATTCCAATACTTTTTCCTCTGTTCTAACTGTCCCATTGCAGCACATACATACGGAAGCTTCTCCAGGTCATCGACAAGCCCTGCATCTGCCCGGACTAACCAAGCATCTAGCTCCAATATCGCTTTTCTGACTGAAAGATCTACGTCTGATGTAAATGTAAACTTTGAAAAGGGATCATAACTTTCTTCATCACAACCTGGCAATGCATCTCTCTCCTGTTTGCTCTTATGGGATATAGTAAATGAATCCTTTTGTCGACTAAGAAGCATAAACTCTATGTTATCACCAACGGTAAACTGCTTAACATTCTCCACAAAGAGGGTGTATAAATCCTTTGGTGATATCATCACAAAACACAATGGACATCTTTTCCAGGAGTCGCCCTTATTATCTTCCTCCCCCATCAGTAGGTATTGCAAAATGCATGGGAAACAGAAGATGTGTCCGCATGAGGTTATCTGAGGACAAAGAGGATACTCCAGACAAATTGGACACTGAACCAACGTAGGGGTGGAATACCTCACACATATGATGTCCTCCCACCGTAACATCTTATCAGGATCCATTGATTCAGCTGAGTAGTTTCCGGAATCCAAGACAACAAATTTGAAGTTTGCCTGAAGAAATAAGTCTTTGTTGTATGCCTTTCTCTTATGCTGCCTTCTTGCAGGGGCAGGAGGACCTCGAGCCTGAGGGCGCGAAATGGGGTCGTAATGAAAATTCAACAAGTGGTTGCCATTCATCATCTGGGATCTTCTTCCAGCTGGTTGCGGTGAGCTTCCATGAGAAGCAACGTTACCGGTAACCTGTTGGCTTCCGGACCTTTTCCCTCTAGAGCGGTATGAACCAGCTCCTCTTCCACTTCCACTGGAGCGAGACTGAGAGTGTCTCTCGTGGTTAGGCATAACATTTTTACCAGCAGGTCCTAACTCAATCACCTAAAGTAAATAGAGGAGAAACAAAATGACATTATCAGGTCAAATAAGCACGGGTAAAGTATATTAACATATACATTGAATCATTGAAGTACGATATATCTACCTCTTGGGAAGATCCACTGCAATCTTGTGGAGCTGGTAAGGCTGGGCCTGTAAACAATTCGCAACAGTAAACATCAACCAGCTCACTGTGATCATCTAGCAGTTAATTTTTCATCGAATTTTTAACTACGAAATGAACGATTGGAGATGAAATACTAAATGTTAGGGTTTTTTTTGAATTTCTCAAAAACAAAAGGAAAAGAGTAAAAGACGAGCAAAGAAACGATCACGTACCTGGAGAAGTGGGAGAATGAGAATCGGAGATGTCGAGTGAGCCAAATGCGATACTTTGGCCGGAGAGCGGGAATTGTGGTTGATGAGGGTCATGGTGGTTTCCATGTTGGGAATTAGGGTTTGCAGAGGGAATTGAAGAAGAAGACGAGTTGGATCCTTGGCTTTGGTTGGGCAAGATGGACATGAAATTCTTCAAACAAGCTGGGATTTCTCACTTCTGGGCTCTTCAGGCTTTTCTCTCTCCTTTTCTTTTCTTGCCTCCGCTTTTATTTATGGGATTTTTTTACTCCAAACACGGCATCCGCATCTTCACGGAATATGGGTCCGACTATACCATACTTTTTGCAGTTTCGTCCCTCGGCTTCTCTCATATTCTTTGTGCCACACTCCCCAATATCATTTTTTTGGCCCGTCACCGAAATTGAAATATTCAAGTTACTTTGAATTTGCAGGTACAATCTCAAACACTTTTCATCTTGGAAAGATCTATTCACAACATGGGTCCATATTATTTTGGTGGAATGGCATGCACTACACAACTCAAATGCTGTTTATTTACTTTTCATCTTGAAACCAGGTATTGCTATATCACATGATGCAACACCCAGATTGGAAGCTAGAGACAAGTTAGAAGGCCTGGAACAGTGAGACCAGAAGCCCTCTCAAGTCTCAACTACTGCTACATCAGTTTCCTGCTATTATGCATCTACTATGTCATGATAACGGCGGCGCTGCAACTTCTGCTCCAAGTCGATAAGAAAGGTGCAGATTTCCATTGGGGCAAGTTCCACAACCAGTTTTGCAGGATCAACAGGCCCGCCCCTCACACCCTTTGCTGTTCCTGAAGACTTGCCTTCCACTTTCCATACCAGCCTCTTTCTCTCCATATATGTCCTCTCTTGATTAGCCGATAAGTTCATTTCTGTCACTTCGCCAATCTGAATCCACAATGCACTAGTATAGTAAGAAAAAAGTGTGGGGATCAACAAGGGAAGGCCTTGGTAAGTGTCATAAGCTTATTTTACCTTCTTCCTGGTGAAGAGCTTCATCAGCTCTACATTTGCCATTACAGAAAAATCCTTGTCCTCTCCAACCTAAACAACATTTATTAAAAGAAAACAAAAAATTAGACAATTAAGCAAATATAGCTTGTGAGTGTGAAGATGTTAACTCTAATCCAGTTTTGGCTGTATTCTTAAATAAATGAGGCAACTAAAGAACAATTGAGAAAAATAGAACCTCGTATAAATGTGCTAAGCGAACGAGAACTTTTCCATCATCAAGCTCCTATGCAAATGAAGGAAAAAGGTATCAGAAGTCTGTATTTGCTACCATCATTATGATTGAGGTGAGGAGGTCACATATTTTGAGAAGAAAGTCGGATTATTATTCTCAACCGGAGAAACTATACTGCATCAACCGAAAAGATAATTACATTCAAAACTCCCAATAACCAAATACCTGAAGAGTTATAAGAGCAACATTATCTGGTAAACTATGCGAGGAATCGATCCCAGAAAAAGTGGATTCATGAGAATTCTTCCGGTCATCTCCATCGTGCAGAGAGGGAATCACCCCGACTCGTTAATCTGATTCGTTTATAATAATAAATATTTCAATTTTTAATAATAATTTCATAATTTTATCATAAAACATTGATTACATTTTATAAAAAAATAAAAATTTACATCAAAAGTTGATGTTCATGTTGGTAATGTTGATGAAGAGTATTCTCGTTGGTTTGCTTAATTAAACACCAACATATCCAGACTTTATACTTCATCTTTTGAAGAACTTGATTCAAAGAAAATTTATAGAATGGTTGATTTAAATTGTATTGAAGGACGAGAATATACTTCATTTTTTTGGGAGGACAATAACTGTGGAAGAGAAGAAGATAGACATAAATAAAGTGAAATCTTAACCATCCATTAAGATTGGATGACCTAGATTCACCTATTAAGAAAAATTAGCAAAGAATCCTTAGGAGAAGATCTCAGTTCTTCAGTCAACGCTTCTCCCACCACCATTGCCGACACCGAGTCATTCAGCTGGCTCAGCGCGTCCTCCACCTGGTCCCTAAAGTCACGGGTCGCCGCTTCTGAGTTCATAGTCTTCAACACCAAAGAGAGGTTAGAAAGCTCGAAAATGGAGACTTGGAGAGACAGCTTGAGGATGGATTGTGGGTCGAGTTTAGGAGAGATGTTAATGGAGGAGATGGAGGTGAAGCAAGGCTCAGGGTACAAAGTCACGTTGCAGATAGTTTTGATGGTTGACTCGGAGGTGGAGAGGGATCGAGACTCGTCAATTGGCTCGATGGTGGATTTATATATTAGAGCTACAAGCATGAGGCTGATCACCAAGGTCAAGTGGACCATTGCTGAGATGACAAGGATGATCGGCCTTTTGGGGGCTTGGGGATCTTTTGAGCTTGGACTTCTAGGTGGTGTTATGGGTTTACCTTGTCGTAACCTTTAAGAACGTTGATGAAGTTCATTTTTGGTTTTGGGGTTTGGCAAAGGTAGAAGAAGATTGGTGTATAAGAAAAGTATCAAAGAATAAATAAAATAAAGAGTTTTGACTCGATTAGAGTTTCAATTCAGTAAAATATTATTTTGCCCCTTTTTTAGATGGGTCCATGCTGACCACGTCAGCATACAGACGGATTCATGACATAAATTGGGTTCGGATGCTTCGTTAGTAGTGAAATTGAAGTTTAGGTATCATATTGGTAGTTTTTAAAGTATGAGGACAACTTTGACCGTGTCACATGAGTTCAGATATCGATCCTATAAAAAGTTTTGCATATTTAAAATAGTTGTTTTTCTTCCAAAAGTTCGGATGTGTCTTTCTGTTAAGTTTCTAATGGGGCCATCGATGCTTTTTTTAAAAAAAAATTTCTTAAAAAATGCTCCTCTACAAAATCAGGATGAGAGGTGAGAGCAGGCTAGAGCCAACGCGCGAATGTGAAGAAATTGACGGTATTAACGGTTCCGCACTGGACACATCTCTACACCCTCTTTCTATGGTTTCTGTCGTTTCTATCTCCATTCAATTCTTCAATCCCTAATACTCACCATCTCTATCCACTATCCTTCACCTTATCGTCGTCGTCTTCAGCCGTCAGGTACTGCCCCTTTCCTCTTCCATTTGCTTACCAATGGCAGCCGAAGTGTTATCATGCACTCCGATTGTTCCATCTCCCAGTCGTTCCAAAGCGGTTAAAGATATATCTCAGCAGGCGCAACCATGGCTGAGTCAACGCTCAAGCGCCAAGAGGAGATGTGCAGTTCATGCATCCTTTGCCGAGTCTCTCATTGCTTCTCATTCTTCTTCTCCTCCTCTTGTGCTTCTGGATCAACTCCATCAGCAGACACCATCAACCTCGCTGTTTTTGCTGGCTGCAGACACCGCCGGATACTCCTTGGCCAGTTACTATACTTCGTTGGGTCTCTTCGTCATCTCTGTTCCAGGCCTTTGGTCCCTCATCAAACGTTCCGTTAAATCCAAGGTAACCTACCTAAACTCGCCCCCCCACTCATTCTTCTTCTTACTCTTATCTATATACTGATCTAGATTCGATTGCAGATTGTGCAGAAGACCTTTATCGGTGAAGAGAAGGCACCGAATCAACTCGCGGGTGAAATTCTCTCATTCTTCACCCGCAACAATTTTGTGGTCACTGATAGAGGAGAGACCATCACGTAAGCCACCCACCTTATCCTCTGATCGACCATTAATGGTTCATCAATTGCTTACGAGTTAATTTTCCCAAACAAAATGCGAGTTAAATTCTTGTGCTGAGTCTTAATTCCGGAATGAAGGTTTGAAGGTATGATGGTTCCAAGTCGAGGCCAAGCAGCATTGCTTACCTTTTGCACCTGCATCAGCCTCGCAAGTGTAGCCCTTGTTCTTACGATAACTGTTCCAGATTTCGGCAACAATTGGTTTTGGATCACCACCTTAAGTCCATTGGCGTAAGTCAAGTTCATGATTCAGTTCCAAATTCAATGCTAGATTGCAAATTTGATTGATTTATATTGCTTATGGACACAGGGGAGCATATTACTGGAAACGAGCCTCAAGAAAGGAGCAGATCAAGGTTAAAATGATAGTCATAGATGACGGTGCACAGTCAGAGATTGTCGTTCAGGGGGATGACCAGCAAGTAGAGCAAATGAGGAATGAGCTTAAACTGAGCGAGAAAGGGATGGTGTATGTTAAGGGTCTATTCGAGAGAAGAATAGAACACCTAGATGAAAAGAACACCTAAATGGCTAAATCTGAATCAATGTGTTGCTTGGAGAAGAGACTAGGAAATGAGGCTCATTCTCAAGTATTCATAAGTTCTTTTGATATGTATGCTAACTAACTATATAAACCAGCGCCAGATTGATTGAGTTGAACTCAGGTGTCTTCTTTCTATTCAACAACGCTCGAATGCATTTGCCTACAGCCCCATTAGGCAAGTGCTGAAAACGCTTCAACCCACAACCATAAAACAATTCAGGGAGAACCCACAAATGCAATTTTGTAACAAAAACACAGTAGCAAATGATTATATAAATGATTTTTTTTTCCACAAATGAATACCAAAATTACTTCCTCTACATAGCAAAATTTTAGTACCATTCATGCACATCACCCAAGGTAAGCTTATTGAGAATCCAAAGCTAACACTCCCAGTGGGAGTTACGTATCCAAGTTACATAACATCCCAAAGGGAAGACATTGTCTGTAACATATCTTCGACATTATCAGATTAAATACGAAAAAAATTTACTGAATCGCAAACGAGTCCAACAACCTTCATGTTTCAACCAATCAATAACTTGTTTGCGTCCAAGAAGGAATATGTAGGTACCTCCAAATTGTATGGTGCCGGTCCCTTGCGGATCCTGCCAGAAATGTCATAGTGGGAACCATGGCAGGGGCAAAACCATCCCCCAAAATCACCAGCATTTGGCAAGGGAATGCAACCCAGATGTGTGCAGACCCCAACAACAATAAGCCATTCTGGGTCTTTAACTCTCTCAGCATCTTGTTGGGGATCGCGAAGAGAATTAACATCTACACTATTTGCCAGCTTGATATCATCATCAGTTCGGCGCCTGATGAACACTGGCTTTCCACGCCACTTAACAGTCACAGTTGATCCTGGCTCAATGCTTGAGAGATCAACCTCAAGAGAAGCCATTGCCAGAACATCCTTACTGGCTGACATGCTCACTACAAACTTGAGGACAAGTAGACGAATTAGAGAAGCATAGACAAACCTACCGCCTGTGAGGACAAAGTAGGCAAATGCCCGCTTGCTGGGGTCGCCTGGAGGGTAACGCTCATGGTTGTAGTCATCATAAACTATCTTTGAAGAAGGATTTTTGACAGCAGCAATAGTTGGAGAAACATCTGGTACTATGCTGATGTCCCCTGATGGGGTCACTGAATTGGAAGCGAAACCTGAAGCAAATGGCTAATTAACAAACAAGAGTATATGACAATGAAAGGCATATATTAAAACGCATTGTGAAGTATAGTGGATCATTCCAAAAATCCTCAGAATCTTAGGATTTTGAGCTAATCTAAATGAATTCAGCAATCATTCTAACCTTTCGTTGTGCAATACATGCTCTAAATCAATTCAGAAATCATTCTAACCTTTCGTTGTGCAATACATGCTCTAAATCAATTCATAAATCATTCTCTTGTTAACCAAAATAGCGAAATAAACTAATATCACAAGATGCCAACCTCAAACGAAGCAATCTACTCAAAACATGGTTATGGGCGTAAAAAATAAAATTTTTCAGTCCATATCCATTTCTTATTCAGCTTAGAAACAAATAATACAAACACAATAACAAGTCAGATAACCATTCTGAGCTGTGAGAAAATGAATCGAAATTTGGGGGAAACCCCCAAAAATTGGTGGAATAAGGGAAACCCTAACCTCTGGAAGGAAGATACAGGTCAGGCCTGGATCTGAGGTCGTCGGAGGAGTCGATGAGATTCCGAGACAGGACGGAGGAGGAGGCGGCAGTGGCCTGGCTGGGCCTCCACGGCGAGGCCCTCAGAGAAGAGAGCCTCCTCGCCGCAACCCTCAACATTTTGTGATTCTGGCTAAGTGCTGCGGTGCGAAACGAATTTGGGGAGGGGGAGGGAGAGGGAGAGGAGATACAGAGAGAAGGGAGGTGGGTCGGGATAAAAGTGGCAAAACAAAAAATTATCGATTGGGATGCTCTCCCGAAGAAATGCACATACGTCACCTGTGTGGGCTTAGTACAGAGGGATTGGGCTTGCTATTGGCCCGTGATAGAGACGACTTGTCTTCCCTAGCTAGACGCACCCAGCCGCATTATAATTATATTCCAGAAATCAAGAAAGGGGTGGGCATGGAATCATCGGAGATCGAGTACGTGAGCTACTCGGGAGAAGAGCATCTGCCGCTGATAATGGGGATGGTGGATAAGGAGCTGAGCGAGCCATACTCGATCTTCACGTATCGGTACTTCGTGTACCTGTGGCCTCAGCTGTGTTATCTGGCCTTCCACAGAGGCAAATGCGTGGGAACCGTCGTGTGTAAGATGGGGGAGCACCGCAACACCAACAGAGGCTACATCGCCATGCTCGTCGTCGTCGATTCCTACCGGGGCAGAGGGATCGCTACCCAACTCGTTACCAGATCTATTCAAGTGATGAGGGATTCCGGGTGCGATGAGGTATATAGCTCATTCATTATTTTCTCTGTTTTTAATTTGGTCTTGATTCACGTATTGTTATGGGTCTGTTACTCAGGTGATACTTGAAGCAGAAGTGAGCAACAAAGGAGCACTGGCACTGTATGGGCGTCTTGGGTTCATAAGGGCCAAGAGGCTCTTCCGTTACTACCTCAACGGGGTTGATGCTTTCCGTCTCAAGCTGCTCTTTCCCCGCCAGACTTCCCCCCTTGTATCAATTGATTGATCCCATACTCATCGCGATCAGCATATTACTTTCCCTTCCTCATCTTTCTTGTTTTGGCCAGAGTTGAAGCTTTGAGGATGATTGAAAATCCAAATGTTGATTAGTGATTTGTACCAAAGACTTGTGCTCGTGAAATCCTGCATATTATAACGTTCGCTTCGTAGCTAGTTCAACAGAATGGCTTTCCGTTGGCCTTGATTCCTTCCATAACATTGCTTCGATTGAGAAGCAGAAAACGCACGAGTATCATACCTATTGCCGGATACGGATACGGAGTCTCGTTAAAACTTCATAAAATGGGCTTAAATGTGTAGCAGCTTGATACTTTGATCAGGTTGTGATTTGTAGTGGTATCGCATTTTGACAATCTATTATCGAAAATATATATAACGATATAAGTAGTTCCATGAAAACCAGAACATCGGAACATTGTTTTTACATTAAGTAGTTCCATGTTAGGTATTTGTTTTGTGAGCACTAACTAGGATTATGAAATGGTGTTCAAATGGTCAATAATTGATTGAAGAAATTATGCTCAACCAAACTTAGAGGTTCATTGACGGAGATGATCGAATTTAAGTTGGGATGTGATTGTTTTCCACTGAGATTCCCAAACAATGGTTGAATATGATTGTATTCGGTCAAAATATATGATGCCTAGTTAGTTAAGCTTGAGTTTGTAAATTGGTGACTCATATCAATCCCGGATCATCTGACCCAAACCGCACCAAAATCTGATTTTATTTTTTCTTTATTGTATGTGAAAATTAATATAGCATACTATACATTGAATTTTACAGAAAGAGATAAATTCTTGTATGCGCAACATGTATACATACAACCTAATATTAACTATTTATAATAATGTATATGTTTACCATTCACAATATTACATACAAACCCTAATATTAAATCTTCTAATCTAATGGTTCCTAAAGAAAATATTCTAAAAAAAGAGAGAGCCACGGCTTGAGCCGCCAAGCCGCGCCCGAACGCGCGTATGAACCATTGAATGTGAAGAAGAAAGAAATTAACGGTTCCACAGTCGACATATCTCTACACCCTCTTTCTATGGTTTCTGTCCACTTCAATTCTTCAATCCCTAAACTAATATTATCTCTCCACCTCCACCTTATCGTCGTCGTCGTCCTCCGCTGTCAGGTATTGCCCTTCTCTTCTCCATTTCTTAGGGTTTCTCATTCCCTATTTGTTTATTTTCTCTCGTCAATGCCTTAATCTATTATTTCAGTGGGTGTCCCTCTGAATTCGTATGCGATTGTTAATTTCTGCTGCAATTGATTTCGTCACCCCTTAAATTTTGTTTTCCATTTGACTGCCCAATACTTTATTTTGTATTTTCTAAAACTTGTAACTGTCTTACTCTCATAGACATGATACTAGTTAGCTGCATTGTTTGTCCAACATTTAGTTAGGATTTCCTATATTCACTTTGTCGTTTCGATTCTAATGCACTTCTGTATTCAAACCTCTCCCTGTCTCTAATTTGGCATTGTATTAACATTTTATGGCTTTTCTTGTATGCTGTATTTCAAATTTGAAATCATAATACGACTCTTGTTGAGGCATAGCGACAGGGTATTCTCGTGAGTTACAAGTCATATTAAGATGTATCTGCATGTTTGCTCTCAGGTTGCTTTTTGAAAAGGACGGCATTTGTTGAAGGCTATACTGTATGATTATATAATCTTTTTGAGAGGTTTTTTTGACATCTGGTGCGAAATGGTGGCTGATCAACGCAGAAAAAGATCAAATGACACTACCCTTGTTGGTTGCAATTCTAGGGACCAACATAGAATAAAAAAGAAGAATCTAGGAGTAAATGAAGATGATTCAACTGTTAACCCTCATATTTCTCTTGAGTGGGTTGGAAGTCAGAAAATGGTGGTTGCCAAAAGGGATCAAATTGGCATAAGTTGGAATGATATGAAGCCGTACATTGATTCTACTTTCACTAGCCACAATGTTCCGGCTGATGTTTTTGTTGTTCCTCATGGCATTTATGAACTGGAAAATTTAGAAGATGTGCTTTCATATGAGGTAGCTTTTAATTCATGGTTATCCACAATTATTGAATCTGAGTTCTGTTTCACAGATGATAATTGTGTTTCTTTTTGAAAAATTGCTTTTTAATTTGAATTTTATTGCAGGTTTGGCAGACACATCTTTCAGAGAATGAGAGAAGTCATCTTATGCAGTTTCTTCCTTGTGGATCAGAGGCGCATCAAGTTGTGAAAACATTGCTTGCTGGGGATTACTTTCACTTTGGAAACCCTTTTGTCAAATGGCAAGTATTGTTAGTTCTCACTTGTATTAGTTGACTACTGTCAGGACCCATATACCTTTTCAACTCATATTTGCTAGGGAACAGCAAGTCGTGCTAATGTTTTTCTGCATGTGAACTTTTTTCCATTCCATTAGTTTAGGTTCTTATTCTTAAGAGTAAGGAAATGCTCAAATGCTGAAAATATAATCAGTTTCTAAATGCTTTAGCTTTGTTTGAGAAAATACTCGTTAGTGATTGAGAAGATTCTGATATAGTGATATTACTTAAAAATGGTCTCTTTCGATCAACATTTCTCGTTCTCTGTCGTCCACTTTGTAAACTTTGCGGCTGTTCTTGTATCTTTTCTGAATTGTTTACCATAAACCAAGGAAAGAACTTGTGTGTGGTTATCAAGTTATTGAAAAGTAGAGCTTTTATATATGTAATTTTATGATTCGATAATGTAATGATGACCTTTGTCTGAAATGCATTATTTCAGGGGTACTTCACTTTGCTCAGGTAATTTCCACCCTGATGTCATTCTTTGTCGGGACCATTGTCTGATGACTGATAAGAAAGTATACTATAAGGAGCTGCAAAAGTATCATAATGAGTATGTGAAGATGTACTAATTTCTCTTATAATATTCGTGACATTATTGCTTAAAGGTGATATTGCTTTGTACCAAAAGAAAGGTTGATCATTCTCTAAAATATAAGGTCACACTGTTTTGTGCAGTTTGATTGCGTACTTACTTAAGTTGAAGGAGAGATATGCAAGATGTGAAGATCCTGAAGAAGAATTTTTGCAGAAAATATGGAGGTCGGTAGGATTGTAGTTTCCGATACACATTATTCGCACATATAAGTTAGATTTGCATGTGTAATTATTAAACAAGCAGATTTTTCTTGACGTTGATGGATGATAATCTGAAAATCTAAATTCTTTGAATCTTGCAGAAAAGGTTATAAAATAAATAATAGAGAAATATGGACTTGAATTTTGAAATCTGTTCAGGTCATTGATATCTATGATCTTATATATATATGTTTTCTATGTAAATATACGGGGTTAGTTATTAGTGTTACGTTGTTGTTTTGGTTGTCATTATTAGTATTTTTATTGCTGTTATTCTAACATTTATGTGTATTAATTTATCATTCATGTTTGAATACATTGACTTACCTATTTCGTTATTTTGTATCTAATGCTTTATTGTAACTAGAAACGTGTGTGCTTTTGGATTTATTAGATTCTAATGCTAGTAATTTATGAGTGTTCTTTGTCTCTTTTGTTTTTTGTTTTTGGTTTTGTTCTCACTTTATCAATTGATTATTTTATGTCATTCTGGTGTATCATTAATGTAGGTCAAGAAAAGATATGGAGAAATACTGTTCTTCACATGCAAATGAATCCAGATTCTGTGATCTTGATGAAAATGCCACACCTACATCTGAATCTGGTTCCTCGGTTGCAGATGAGAAAGCATGCTGTAGTGATAACCAGATTTCATCTGTGATCAAGGGCAGGAAACTTCAGAACAGGTAATTCAGCTTTCTTATGTGCTTCACATCCTTTTAAATTTTCTTAGATTATATGTCTTCTAGGCTACTTTCTTTAATATTTAGCTTGTAGTCTGTACATCATTGTTAACCATTGGTCATTTTTGGTGTCAGGTTCTATGAGAAAGGCTTCCTAAAAGACAAAAATAGACACAAGTTGCTTACAGAAGATGATGCACTTCATGTAGGAGCAACCCCCAAGAAAGGAGACAAGCTACACAAGCGCAATAATATTTACAATAACGATGGTTCTAAATACATGTCATATGTTAAGGTTGGTGTTCCTTCACTTTTTGTGTAATTAACTATACTATTCCATTCTCTGGCACTAGTTTGCAGGTGTAACAGATGGCCTTGTGGATTCATTTGAAGTGATCCTGTACTTAATTCAGATATCCATTATTTGTTTGGATTGAATTGTCTGGATAACTAATAGCAACATAGCCGTTCTTCTTGTTAAACTAAAATGATTCACTCCATTTGTATTCAGTTAAATGTATATGCTGGCCAACTCAATAACCCTGGATGGATGCTACTCTCTTTCACACAAACATCCGTTTTGTTAAATTTTCTTACTTTTCTAGTGTAAAACACTCTGGTTTTTATAGTCTCTTGCTGATTGTGCACTTATTACTTCAGATTAGCAAGAGGCAGTATGAAATTGTCAAGAGCATGAAGCAGTCTGGCAGAAGCATTCAGTTCAGGTCTCTTAACAGGGTTTTAGGTAATGACTGTAATATACAACCTTATCACTTCTTTGTGGAAGAAGAGCAGAAGAACTTGCACAAGCACTGGTTAGTGTGGGTATATACATACATATTATATATATATATATATTGAGTTTTTGGACAACTTTTTTATTCTTTATCCTCTATTTGTCTTGTATATGTAGGTTGCAATTGGCAAGAAAAGATCTCCCAGTAGCTTATGCAATCTGGATGGAAATGCGTTTGCAGAGACGGAAAATGACAGTGTCTTTGGAGACAAACATGAAGGAAAGGCTAGAGTCTGTGATGGAGGTTTGTGATTATAGCCTCTGTCCTCTTCTATTCTCAGCTTTTGGGTATTATCAGCTTCTGGGACATCCAGCTGATTCTTATTAAACTTGTTCATCTGTTATATACTCAATTCGTGGTTTTGTGATAGGGTGTACAGCAGGACGAAGGCAATGAGAATGGTAATATGCTTCAGGATGAGCTTGAACTGGAGAATCATGAATCTACTATGCATGATGATGAAAAGTCTATACCTGACTTGCAACAGGGAGAGGACTTCCACATGCAAGAACATGTGAAGTCTCAGCAGTTTACTGATGAGCATGAGTGCAACATCACAGAGATAGATTCTGAAAAGCATTTGTGCATAGAATCAGATAATGATTTAGAGAAAGACATTACAGAATCTGATCATTCTCCTCCAAATTTGTTGTACTCAGGGAACCTGAACATCAGACATGCCGCTGTAAGTCAGGAAGCTCATTTGTGTTCTAGTGGAGATGCCTGGAAGGCAGTCAGCATGCCACTTTCTTACTATGATTCTACTGCAAACCATGAACATGCATCTGTCAGTGAATTGTCGGTTACGCTTCCACAAGTTAATGGACAGCATCAGACACATATACTAGATCTGGAATCTGATTTTCCTGTGGGAAACATGGGGAAAGATCTGTTTCACAGACAATCAGATAATGGCTCCTTCAGTTCTTACCCAAACCAAGATCGCAATGAATTTCTTCAGTCTCTCTTATCCTACCCTTTGCAGAAACAGGCTGGGTTGGATTTCCTGCCACCAAACAATGTGTTTATGGGTAATGGTCAGTTTCCCGTGCATTTTCAGGAGCAGCAACACCAGCCACTGCCTCTGGAGCTGGGGCAGAAGAGAGAGAATGGTGTTTACATGCCTCAAAACTTAACTGAGAGCATTTACTCTGATGGAGGTAGATACTTAATTCCAAGGCAGGACCATCTTATTCGAGTCAATTTGCATGATTGGAATGCCAGTAGTGTTCGAATGCCAGGACCTCTCCAATCTCACTCAAATGGTGGGGATGCGTTGAGTCAGAATTGGTTTACTGGTGAGCATCCAGTTCATGGTGGATGGTCTGGGTCAGATGCTGCTACCGTCACAAGTCACAACATTGGGAGTGGAAGTACTGCTGATGAGAGCTTATTTGGCGTTATATCCCATTGTAACCAATTACGTTCAGGTAACCCTTATCAATCAGTTGGCTCCACTGATCAGTACATTTCACCTAGGAACTATGGAATATTGAGTGGGGTTACTCCGAGGATTGGCAATGTTCTACCACAAGCAGCTCATGCACTTGATTATTTGGGTGGCCGCGAAGCAGCAACTTCCGTGATGCATGACAATATGCAATGGATGAATTTACCTCATCAGAACTCTGGTATACGTGATCCCATGAGTAAATCATTCTTGAGGTCATGGAACCAATGACACCTATGTTGTGCTGTTTTAGGAATGTGTATGTGCTTGGTTCCGAGGAAGGACAGGACAGGAATTGCAAAAAGAAGATGCCTGAAAGGAAATTTTGACTTGCTGTACGTGATGCAGAGGAGGGGAATGATGAGGCAGCATTGTGAGGTTACTGGAGATTCACAGAAGATGAAAAAGTAGAGCTGGAGATAGGTTTTGTAAATACCTATACAAGGGCCATAGCAACCATGTATATATATGTTAGATGGGCAGGCAGATAGCAGCTGGGGGATTTTTGAACAAGTCCAGATACTCTAATTTATTAGCTGAGTAACAATTTAGAGGGATTTTTTTTAGTTTTTTTTGCAATTTCTTATCTCTGTTCTTGAGATTCTTTCAATAATTTTGGAGGCTTTAAGTTTTTGTTGAGGCATATGCTGTGTTAGAATATGCCTTGAATCAGGCATAAACCTTAAATTAGTCTATTATGCTGGGCTGTGTTTGTTGGGCCTACCATTCATGGGTATATATATACCTATTAGGTTATTAACCTAGAAACTATATATGGATTTGTTTAAAGTTATAGTTATGATACAGGTGATGGAAAAAAGTAATTTTAAGATTGCAGATAATGAAGAAATGGAGGTTGCGACTTCAGGGCAGTTTCTGCTAAATCTTCCCATTGTGGTCGATGAGTCTAAGGTTTGTACTTGGTATAACAAAATATATCTCTAGATTTTGCAATTTTACATTGTAAACCTATTTTCCATTTAGGAATTTATGCAATTAATTTTAATTATATCTAGATATGTTAATGCTACTTTACTTGCTTTTCGATTCACATTTGCTGATACTGATATATACTTATATATTATGCTGAATGTAGCTTTTTTTTGGTTGTTATGCTGAATGTAGCTTGACAACAAACTTTTGAAGAAATATTTTGAAGAGCATCCTGCCGAAAACATTCCAGATTTTTCCGATAAGGTAAGAGCGAATATTAAGAAGTTGGAAACCTTCCAAAACTTTGCAGATGTTCACACTTTTAGCTTCTCTCTCTCATTTCAGTATGTCATCTTCCGACGCGGCATTGGACTTGACAAGACAACCGATTGGTTTTTCATGGAGAAGGTGGACATCATCATTTCACGTTTCTGGAAATATCTTTTACGAATAACTAAGTGAGTAATTAAGATTACATATGTTGTATGTTATTCCAGTAGTAATTGCTATTATGATAATTTGTAATTATCTTTTACTGTGTAGGGTGAACTATTAAGTCCTCAGTGTAAAATTTGAAACATTCCCCCTTGCATTTTGAGCGACTGGTAATACAATCCAGCTTGTTGTGGAAATAGCTGTGTAAATTAATCGGCTCATGTTATTTTCTCGCAGGATTGAAAATATTTTCATGAAATCAACCCTAAGGAGGAGGGATTCAGAATTTGATAGAGATGAGGATGACTTGTTTGTTGAACGAATCCGTCATGAAAACATGGAACTAACGTACGTGTTTTACATTGATTTAGTTTACTGCCTAGCTAGCTGCATGCTTGCCGCTGCAGTTGTCTATATATTCTCATGGTGACTATTGCCACTAAATGATCGACAATTTATGCCAACTTTTGATAGGATTATCGTGGTTTACAGGTACCTAGCTAAATTGTTTAGTAAAAAGTAATGTGCATGGTTTACAGGTACCATTTGAGTTTTCAGTATATGTAGGGTCTAGGTTTTTATTGATAAGAAGACCATATATGAATTGACACTTTAGGCAAGCAACTACCTACGACGATCGTCCAGAACGCGGAATACATTTCAAAAGTATACCGATGGCTGATTTGGAGATAGTTCTTGTGAGTCACCGATTATTCTCCTGTGTAATTTATATAATTTTCCCTTCAAGTTTGCATGTATGCATGTACAACCGATCGATGACCCAAACCTGGCCTTTTGCCTTCAATTACAGCCTGAAAAAAAGAACCCAGGTTTAAAACCAATGGACTGGCTCTCCTTCATTGCTTCTTCTGTAGTTGGTCTGGTCAGTTTATATATAGAAAGCATTCTACTTAATTGGTATAATTTTGTATTGTGAAGAAGCAGCTTTGTACTAATCCCCTCTCAGCGTACAGGTTGCTGTTGTTACTTCGATTGAAACGTCTAAAGTCGATCTTTGGGTTGTTTTTGCAATTCTTTCCACTGTGATTGGTTACTGTGCTATACATATTTCAGGTTATATACTCTTCTTATCATATATAGTTCATGTTTTCTCATATGAACCTAGTCGCTTACAATTACTAACCTGTGAATATGATTTATTTGTGCGTAGTTTTCAGCAGAATTTAGCTCAATATCAGAACTTGATAACGCAATCCATGTACGAAAAACAACTAGATAGCGCAAGGGGAACTCTTCTTCACTTGTGTGATGAGGTGATTCAACAGGAAGTAAGCTGAAGGCTTAATTGACTGTGAAATTTTACGAGTTGAGGTCTAGTTATGTTTGTACTCATTTGCACTGCTCTTCTTGAATGTGCAGGTGAAGGAAGTAATAGTTTGTTTCTATATGTTAATGGAACAAGGGAAAGCTACTTTACCAGTGTGCATCTGTACTATATCCAGCTGATCTTCTCTATTCCCATTTATCGATCAGTTCCCTAGCAAGAGATTTATGTGCGCGCATGGTATATATTTGGCCACTAAATATTTTACTATAGGATCTGGACAGGTGGTGTGAGGACCTAATCAAAGAAGTTTAACCACGATATCAATTTTGATGTGGACGATGCAGTTAAGAAATTGGAGAAATTGGGAATTGTTACTCGGGTAAGGCTCCCATACATGTTAATGTGAAGAATCGAGTTTCAACAGTGGATGATATATTCATTCTGCATGCTTAGATCGACTAGCTTTTGTTCATTGTTCTTTTCTGACTAAACACTATATGATCTGTAGAAATAAGGAATACTTTCTTGCAGGATAGCTCAGAGTGGCATTTAGTTGTATACATAGTTCATAGTTGTCTTAATTAGATCAAGCCCTCAAATTAACTCTGTAAGTACATGATTATGATGTATGAATGAATATAGGATAGCCTTGGATGGTATAGCATTGTGGGGCTGAAACGTGCTAGAGGTTATTGGCATGACCACTGAGGAGGTTGTTATCAAGGCAAAACAAGATGCTGCTAGTGCTCCTGCTTCTCCAGCAGGCCAGGGCGCTGACTATAGATAAGGCTAGCAACCTGTCTAAACTTGGCACTCCCAAATATTGGACACTACTTGAGATGCGCTACATCATCATCATCTTTTATGGAAGATTATTTATTTTTCTTGTCTTGCATTTCTTCTGGGAAAAGGCTAGGCCAAACTTCTTTGATGTAACGTTATAATCAAATATACAGATTTTGATTCCTAGCTTGTGAGTAAGCAAAATCCATGTTCTGGAACTCACAAATCAGTTGCAGCAGGATTTGATGAAGAATTATAGATTACATTCCACATGGTCTAACTATAACTATCACAGCTCCTTAATTGGGGTGTGTTGTATAGATGTGTCGTAGAAGCTGCGACCTGGCCCTGTTAACGGTGTCAAAGCAGAGGCATATTTGTTGATCAAGTTCACTGAGAAGTTGAAGGAAGTTGGGTTAGCCTTTGCGCAGCTGTTTAAGCACCTCCTGAATGGGATGCTTGTCATGAGCTCCTCTCTCCAATCCCAGCCGAATGAAATGCTTGTCACTCTCCACCGCCGTATGCAGCCGCCGCGCCAGTCTGTCAATGTTGCCCAGATAACCGTTGAGCACACAAGTCCCCTTGGCCGCAGCATCCAGTTGTTTCATATCCTCCCTGCTCCTGCTGCAAGCACACAGGAACAAAAGCCTCCGTCAGAGCGTGGCCTGTGATTGCCGCGGCAGCAGCACCCACCGCAGTCACAATCAGACATATAACCGTGTCCCGGCGAATGCGGCGAGCTTTGCGGTGGCGGCGATCGAGTTTGTGCTTGAGGTCGTCGAAGTCGGGGTGGGAAGGGAAAGGGTTGTCGTGGCTGTCGTATTGGAGAAAGATGTTGAAGGCGTGGGTGCACTGAGAGTGGTTGAGGCTGAGGTCCTCGAAAACGTCGAGGAGTTGATGGAGAGGGGTGTAGAGGTCACGCGCCCGGTAAATGCTGCGGTGGAGGAGACAGAGGTTGGTGGCGTCCTCGGTGTCGGAGACGAGACGAGTGAGGGTGTTGGACCGGGCGTGGCGGAGGGTCTCTTCCACGCACTCTCGATTGGGCTGAAGGACTTGCTCCAGCGTCAGCTCCTCATCTCCGTCTCTGTCTCGCTTGTGAATCCTTGACCAAATCTCAGCGTAGGAAGGGGTTTGGACGACGATGGTGTACTCGTGGCTCACAGTGCCCGAGGGGCTGCCCTCCCATGCCATTGCTGAACCAGCAGCAAGCAACTCTTAAATGTAAATGGGCTCCTGCTCTTTTTGCTCCTACCTATTGGTTTTGTTGTCCCACGTTTAACGCCGATGCGGCATTGCAAAGTGGCCCCAGAAAATCAACAACTTTAGCCAGTTCCAGATTGTACTCAAACCATTAATCATTTAATATCAATACTAGTTTTACAACAAGGCACATCCTTTGATATAATGCAGCTCTTCTTTATACACTTATCAAACAGCTGAATCACTTCTTCCCTCCTGTTACAGAAATTTAAAAGAATTCACATAAAATTATTTTCCTTTTTTTAAACAAAAGTAAAGAAATATAGTATCACAAATATTACACTCTTCAATGGTTCTGATGGATGCATAGAAGGCCTTCATTTTGTTACTCTGAATAACTGACTTCCTGGCATCACAGTGGAGGTTCCTTCCCCCATGATAGATGTCAGGCTCATTTCTCTCTCAAGTATTCCTTCTAGTTCCGTTACCACATAGCTCATTGTCGGTCGCCTCTCACTTGAACCTTCTCCACATCTGATTATCAACTGTATCAACTGTTCCATAGCTTCAGCTGTGAAGCTATTCCCTAATCTGTCATCAATGATGCTGGAAATATTTCCATTGTCTTGGATATGTCGCACCTGCATCAAGAGGTGCACAAAAGAAACCCAGTTCAATAGTTATTACACACTTCACAAAGTCATGAACCAAAAACATGTAACATTTTTAATTATTTTTTGGTAATCTGTTCTGTAAAATTATACGTAAGATACAATCTCCATTACAAAAATCAGAGTACCTGTTACGTTCTGAATTTTACATCATATAAATTTGAAGTAGACACAATACATATATAGCTACTACTAATCCAGACCCAAAATACCAACCATAGAAAGAAGACAGGCCAATGAAACCAAATAGGTGTTTAGGATACAAGCATATCAACACTGCATTAGCAATTTGTGAAAACAAGCACATACATACCTGTTCAACAATGTCTTGATTCGTATCAGAAGATGTCAATTTTGCTGCTTCTCTGCCACTTACCAGCTCCAAGAGGAATATTCCAAAGCTATATACATCACTTTTTTCAGAAAATCTTCTAAATTCTCTTACCCTGCAGAAGTGAATCAAAATCTGGCTTAAATCCTCAACAATTACATAAACCATCAAATTACAAGAGTAACTAATACTCCTCCCCCTGAAAAAGCTGGAAGGAGAAGAAAGAGAGTAGTACTCCGGAGAAAGGAACATCTCATCAGCAATAACTTGAGAAGATGAGCCTGCCATATCTTTTCCCAAGAAATTGCGAATTCCTGCATCTGCAACCTTAGCAATAAAATTTTCATCCACTAGAACATTGGCTGTTTTAAAGTTCTTGTGCACCAGACGAGGACTTAAAGAGTGAAGGTAAGCCAAGCCTGCAAACAGAAAGGATGCATGAGTCCCCATTAATACGAAAACTTTGCTTCAAGATTGCTACGATAATAGGTAGGAGGTATAGAACATTTCAAAGTCTTAGGTACATTACAAAACAACTTTGGGGACCAATACTGATGTTCTAATATATCTAAAGAGAAGAAAACCTGATACCAGGAAAGCCACAAATGCTCACTGATTTTGCAGAGGATCACCTTTAGCGGCCCCTAGAGCTATTGATAGTCGATTCTTGAATTCTAGCTTTTCACGAACATGCTGACCAGTGCCTGCATAGTAGCAAATTCTCATATGCTCAGATTAAAGCATTATAGATGGAGCAATCACAAAAATTATGAAGTAAGATTTCAACCAATAGCAGCACTGCATGCATATCATAAATAGCAAAGAATGCTTAATTAAGGTACAGAGAGATCATTAGTATACTTTTGTGCTCCTGAAATGAAAAAATTATGGAAGGATAGGGAATTACCATATAAGTGACTGGAAACACTTCCACTATGCATATACTCATACACAAGAAACTGCAGATTATTTTCCTGGCAGTAGCCCAAGAGAGTAACAATATTCCTGTGCTGAATAGCTGAGAGATAGTTTACCTGATATGAAAATGCTAGTTCAGAAACATGAACATGAACTCAAAGAAGAAAGGATGAAAGAAAGATTCATTAACCAATCCATCAAATCCCCGTGTTAAGTAATGCCTGTGAGGAAAGAAACTGAAAACACAAGTTCCCAGATGAACTTATTCAGAATTTACTACCACAAGTAGTTCACAGTTTTTTACTTACCTTTTGTTGATCAGTCCAAAAGCTTTTGGGATAGTTGGACAAGAAATATTTTTAATGGATATAAGTCATATAATTAATAAGTAACAAAGAAAAAGAGTATAGAGGACCTAGGTAGATTCTTCAGTAAATGGTTCATCAGCATTCAAGTGGCATACTTATACACCAAGCAAATTCCACACCAATTGCAGGTATTGATTATGAGAAGTACCCATAGTCATTCCTTCAAAAATTGTATGAAGTCAATAACAAACTCCCTATCAGACCCCAAAACACATTCAAAATTCTGCAAAGAATCATCGAGCTCTGAGGAAAATAATTTCTTCTTAAAAGACCACATAAATCCACGAACACTTGACTAACAACTTTCTTTTGAGTTGATTGTCCTTTCTTTACTTTAGGAATGAAAAACTGTAGGAACAGTGCCTATTACCTCATTCATAAACTCCTGACTAGGCAATCCAGGTCGCTTTTTGATTGCTACAAGCATCCCGTTATGAAGAAAACCCATATACACCTCCCCAAATTTTCCTTCCCCGATCAAATTTTTATCACTAAAATTTTTTGTGGCCAGAGACAATTCTTCCATCTGAAAACGCCTTGTTTCTCGTATTGACAACTCAACCCCACCATGTGTTCCAACTGCAAGTTATTACAATAGATAATGAGCTATTGGCCTGCTTGTGCTTTTTACAGAAGAAATGTTTTCATCGAGAAACATATATGATGCAAGAGTTACCTTGAACAGAAGGATCAGAAGACCCTGTCTCTGAAGTTCTGGAAACGCTCCTATTGCGAAGACAGTACCCAACAAGTATGATAATTATCCCCACCAATGCCACGGCTCCTGCAGCACCTCCAAGTATTGCTGCAAGAGACGCTGACATTTGGTATGGGAACGACTTCAACTGTGGGGGTTAGTATTTTTGTAAAAGGAATTATCAGACATTGAACCTGAACGCCAAAATTAAAACATCATAATTTAGCTAGGGGAAGGTATGCACAGAGACAAAGTCACAATCTTTATATCTTATATTATAATTAAACCAGGAACAATCAAGATTTGATAATAAGATAATTAAGTAATTACGCCTGAAAACTAGCTGATTAGTGAATGGATTTCAGAAGGCATGCAGTGATATTGAAATAAATCACAGATGAAGGTAACTGATCACTAATAGAACTGCAATACACTATGAGATATTGGATTGAGTGCACAGCATGTCCGATAGGGTTTTGATTTGAGTACAAATTAAATTAGCATAGAAGAGTAGAATAGTAGCAAACCTGTACTGCCAAAGAAGAAACCCAGCGAGATGTCTAAAAACTGGAGCTTCATTTGCCAATGATAACAATAACATCACACACCCACATTCCCAAATGGAAAGGTGAACTGAATACTTGAGTTTGTGTTAACAAAAGAACCCAAATGCAAGATTAGAAGAGACACCCAAATCAAATAAGAGGTAAAAATTGCAGAGAAGCCCAGGTGATGATCAAAGTCAAGACTTGTGGAAGCAAAATAGGAGCGGAGAAGCATCAAGATTTGAATATATATATATATATTAAGGGGAATGCAGAGTATATATCATGGTTGGATACTAGAGAGAATGCCGACAGAAAGTGACCTTGCGCCGACAACACACCCTCTACCAAACCACCCAGTTCAACTTCATCAATGTAAATATATCCCATGTTATAGTACCAGACCCACAACTAAAATAAATAGAAACTAAAGCCCTTTTTTATTCTTTGATAGCTCAGCCAAAAGAGTAAATATATTGGTATATGAACACAAGGAGGTCGAGGATGAAGAAGATTAATTTTGCTAGCTATACAAAAAAATTGGGAGAAAAGAAGAAGATTAATTTAGGTATTATTTGTGTGGGCTGTAAAGCAGAATAATAGTTGTCCGTCTGTCTGTCTGGTACTGCAAGTTGAGAATCTGAATTAGAGAGAGATGTGTGTGTTGTGTACAGCAGTACAGGGGCATGTTGTCTGTAAATCTCTCTGTTGTAACAGAGTTGCACATACCAGTGTATTAGTTGACTAGACTCCTCTTCTACCTACCTGTAAAATTTCTACTACTAGAACAAAACAAAGCCAGACCCACAGAAGCCTGTGCCTTTGAGCTTGACCCTCATCCTGCAAATCAAATTTACATTCTTTGGGAACAAAAGAAAAAGGAAATAAGGATCAGGTATACGTTTGTATCAATACACAGGAGAATTGTGAAGAAAACAAAGCGAATAATAGAGAAAGAGATTCAAAGCAGCTGAGGGGCGTTGTTGTGGGGTTGGTATGCGCGGCCAGCCAGCTATGAGCTATGTTGACGTTGCTTCTAATCAGGGTCACTTACTACCATTACCGTTTAATTGATTGGATCATATACAAATGGAGGTTTGGGGCTGTTGGACTCAGAGTTGGAAACGAAGGGTGGCCCGATCGAGGTTGTTGGTCTTGGGCTCTTTGTCATAGTTAGCTGGCAGTTGGGCCCCTGGTGCACAGTTGGTGTGTGGTGAGAGATTGAGATTCCAATTCCAGCCAGAATCCTGGAATCCTAAACGATCAACGCAAACTCACGCTACAATGGACACCATCCAAATTAAAGAATCTTCTCCTTTCCGGTTCACATATATTTTGTTCTCTCTTTTTTTGAAAGGAAAATAGGAGAGCAAAATAGTATTAGAGAGTGTGATGAGTGGGTGAAGAAGACAGAAGAGCAATGAGGTAGGTTCTTATTCCTAGCCTGCCTGTTCAATATTATTATAATTTGGTGATCCATTTATCAATTTTGGTTTCCCAGCTCCATCATACAGTGATTGAACAAGGAGGACAGAGAGTAAGGGAGGGGAATATATGGAGGGCAATGGAAAGGCATCAGATGGGGTGACCCTGGATCAAGTGCTTTTGGCGCTGGGAGAGACCAAGGAACAGAGGGAGCTCAGAATCCGTAATCTGTTCAACTTCTTTGACACTGCAAATGCTGGGTATTTGGATTATACCCTGATTGAGGCAGGCCTCTCTGCCCTCCAGATACCCCCCGAGTACAAGTTTGCCAAGGAACTCTTGAATGTGTGTGATGCTAATCGAGATGGCCGTGTGGATTACCAAGATTTCAAGCTCTACATGGACGATAAGGAGCTCGAGCTCTATGCCATCTTTCAGGCAATTGATGTCAAACACAATGGAAGCATCCTCCCTGAAGAGCTGTGGGATGCTCTTGTTAGAGCAGGTAGTTTATCATTTCACCTTATTTCATTCTTTCCTTTCGTTCTTTCTCTAAAAGATATTGTATATCTAGTTGAATATTCAAAGATGTCATGGTGTATTTTGTTGATTATTTATCTGTTCTGTTCTTTGAATTACAGCGAGAGTGACTCGCATTTAGACTTAGTACTTCGTTCTATAAGCCACACCAGTCCCTCTTTTGCAGGGATTCAAATTGATGATGAAGAACTTGCTCTCTTTGTTGAGCGTGTTGATAAGGATAACAACGCTGTTATAACATTTGAAGAATGGAGAGATTTTCTTCTGCTTTACCCTCATGAAGCAACCATCGAGAATATTTATCATTATTTGGACAGAGTATGCCTTGTTGATATTGGGGAGCAGACTGTTACTCCAGAAGTCATGAGTAAACATATCCATGCAAGTAGATATCTGATTGCCGGTGCAGTAGCAGGAGCAACATCGCGTACAGCTACTGCTCCTCTTGATCGCTTGAAGGTTGTTTTGCAAGTACAAACTCAACAAGCTCGTATCATGCCTGCAGTAAGGGAGATATGGAGAGAAGGGGGCAT
Source organism: Comarum palustre (assembly GCA_951800085.1). Taxonomy (NCBI): domain Eukaryota; kingdom Viridiplantae; phylum Streptophyta; class Magnoliopsida; order Rosales; family Rosaceae; genus Comarum; species Comarum palustre. The sequence goes on along the minus strand of OX637572.1, from coordinate 149,496 downwards.
GCTGGGTTTTTTTCGTGGCAACGGTTTAAATGTCTTCAAGGTGGCTCCGGAAAGCGCCATCAGGTTCTATACTTATGAAATGCTGAAAAGTTATATTCTTCATGCTAATGGTGAAGAAGAAAAGGCTAATATTGGGACGACAACTCGCCTTGTTTCTGGTGGTTTAGCAGGTGCTGTGGCACAAGCTGCTATTTATCCCATGGATCTTGTTAAAACACGAATACAAACTTATGCTGGCAAAGGTGGAAGAACTCCTAGTCTAGGATCTCTGTCTAAACAAATATGGGTGCAGGAGGGACCCCGGGCATTTTATAGAGGCCTTGTTCCATCTCTACTTGGAATTGTCCCTTATGCTGGCATCGATCTTGCTGCTTTTGATACCTTGAAAGACATGTCCAAGAAATATTTTCTGCGTGACAGCGGTGATGATTCCATTCGTATATCAGCATCATTGATTTAATTGTTTTAGTTTTGTGTTGTTTGGACCAATTCTATCTGCCATAATAGTTGCCACTTGCATGCTTAAATGTCAAATTCTTTTGTAGAACCTGGTCCTCTTGTGCAATTGGGATGTGGGACGGTATCAGGTGCTCTTGGTGCTTCATGTGTTTACCCATTGCAGGTTATCAGGACAAGGTGCATTATGGAAAAATATCGATGGCTTGCAGCATATTGCGTCTTCTGATATTTATTTCATGCCTGGTATTATCTTCCAACTGACTAATTCTGCTACTTGATTTTAGAATGCAAGCGCAGCACATAAACAAAGACTCTGCTTATGAGGGATTGGCTGATGTGTTCAGGCGAACCTTGCAACATGAAGGTTTTAGGGGATTATACAAGGGAATATTTCCCAATCTCCTTAAAGTAGTTCCATCTGCCAGTATAACTTACATGGTTTATGAGTCTATGAAGAAGAGTTTGGACCTAGGATAGAGTTGACACAGTTTGCAAGGTTATCCTGATAAAGGTGTTGATGAGAGGAATAAGGTCATTCCTACTGATCTAATAAATTTTTATACCGATATAAATCACAGTGCCAGGCATAGAATTAGATCGATTTCTTGAAAGGGCATTATTGGCTTGGTCCTATTTATATTTGGGTTGTCCAGAAAACCTATATTAAGCATTATATTCAATGAGACACCATTTGTATTGCAACTCCCTTATTCCCCCAATACTGTGAGTATTATTTAAAAGTTAAGTTGTTGTATTCTCCACCATTAGATTTAGATCCAAAAATGATTGACCATAAATCTCTTATGAACACTATTGCCCCCCAATATGTCTGTAACATCACCAACCATTTAGATTTGGTCATAGATGATTTAGATAACAAGAAATGATCATATATGATATTTGAATACTTTTTATTTATCAATAAGAACTTTATATCTACTATATTAGAAAGGGAGGTGTCTTTGATGACGCTTTTTTGAATTACCTAAAACACAATGGTAGTAGAAATTTCTTAAAGAACTAAAAATATATTTACTATGGGCTTTATTGTAAAACACTGTTACGTGGAGAAAATATAGGCGTGGAAGTATCATCCCACTTTTCATAAAACAGTTGGCTGCACAAAAAAAAGGATTTGCATGTTTATCCCACTTTAAGTGCAGCAGTTCATGTGAAATATCTTTCATTATATGATCCTCTATGCAAACGCAAGTTTTGGATGTTGTTACCTTGAATTGGGCATCTTGAAGAGACTAGTTATTTCAAATTAAATCGTAAATCTAACTAACTTTAAGGTAAAATTGCAGGTCCAACAACATAGCCAAATAAAAGTTAAATTTAGCTTCTAGCTATTTTCTCTAGCTTAAGACTATTTTTTTTTCTCGCTCAAACTATTAACATAGAATTTAAGTTGACTGTTGACGCAGAGTTTCAAACTTAGCTAAATAAAATGGCTATGATTGTCAGGGATGCTTTCATGGAACGGAAAAGGGGGCTCCAAATAAAACAAATGTTGACCAACTTCTAGAGCCGCTTTTGCTAAATGATGATGAGCAACTAAGTCAACTAACCCCAGTATTTCATCAAATTCAAGTCTACTAACCCCAGTATCGACTTTTCCTAGCGCCAGCGTGTAGATGACATGACCAAATCTGAATTTGACGTTGCTCTTCGAACTCAGTGTTGCAGCGACCGGCGATGACAAGGCGGAGATTAGGTAGAGGGGAGGATGAGCTCATCGGAGATGGTGGAGGCGAAGGATCTGTGAGTCACAGTTAGAGAGAGAGAGAAAGAGGTTTGTAGATCCGTCATTGGAGAGTCATCGTCGTCGAGGCATTGGTTGGCGTCAGTGATGCGTTGATCGACGTTGGCTTGCTTTGACATTGGTAGGAAATCATAAGTTTATTACCCCTAATAAACTTTTACCAGAGGTAGTAAACTTGCAAAACAGTATCTCCACAACTCATTATACACATTAAAAACAGTGAAAAATCAACTTAGATGGGAAAAATAGAGTTTACTACCCTTAGTAAACTTTTACTGGGGTAATAAACTCGAGCAGATGAACAAAATCGACGCATTGGTAGAGGTAGTAAACTTGCAAACCAATATCTACAATGTTCATTATACATAGTGAAAAATCAAATTAGATGTGAAAAATAAAGTTTATTACCCTTAGTAAACATGTACCGGGGTAGTAAACTCGAGCAGATGAACAAACTCGAGCGACAGCGTCGGAATCTAAAGGCAGATGTCAGGACCCACCCCGACTTAAACCCTTTTAACCCGAAGTAAGTCATGCGGGGACCACCTCCCAAAGAAGATTCTGTCGAAATTTCGACATAGTCTCCCTGAAAAAGTGGAAATCCCTTAACCTACAATAAACCCAAATGAACACTTCTATAAACCAATAACCATCCAAAACTCATGGAGTCATCCTGCTCTCATAACCAACATCCTCCACAAGATACACATCTAATTAGTTTATAACAAATGTTATCACAACAATGTTACACCAACTCCAAATTTAAAACCTACAATGGGTTCTAGATCCCTAGGAGTTCACCGAAAAATATATTACAACCCGATGCGTATCAGAGCGACTAAGTAAAGTAGAAGCAGGGAAAAATTACAAGTAGGTTAACCCAGAACCTACTGTTGGTTTGGAAAATGGCGGTAACTATGACTGGCCTCCACGAAAATTAATCGGATCGAGCACTGCAATCCGGGCATTTAAAACAAAGGGCCCAGGGGAGAAACATTGAAAAATATTAGCGTGAGTGGACAAAAATCAAATATAAAAAGACTATTTTCTTTAACGTCATCCCTTGGAGTTTTCTAAGAAATACCTTATGCACGCAAATCATAGAAAATGAATAGATAAATCATAAAGCAAATCTCTTGGCTCAAATCCATAATTTAAATGTGGGGTGTTAACCTCAACCACGAGAAAATAACCGATTAGCTCTACCACGAGAGGGTCTATTGACCAGCTCAATCGGAGAGGGTCTCATGACCCGCTCTATTCGGGAGGGTCTAACCAACCAGCTACCACCGAAGAGGGTCCTGACTTGCTCTATCTGAGAGGGTCCTACTGACCAGCTACCACCGAAGAGGGTCAGACCAGCTACTATCTAGAGAGGGTACCATCTCCATCTGGAAAGGGTTCATGCTAACATGCAATACATATAACCATATCCTTGAAAATCCTTTAAAAACCTCGTGGTAAAATAAATCAAAAACCAAGTCAAAACTCCCATGACTTTACCCTAAATATATTGGATTTAAAACACTTCCAGGAACCGGTTCTCTAACTTTACTTTAAAATCAAGTTTCCCCTTTTAAAAATAATCCCCCTCCATAACCCAAAATGGTGATAACAATTAAAAACCATATTCCGAGAAAATCCTTTAAAATCACGTGTAAAGGTAGGAACCTCTTTCCTGACTCACTTATCTTTAAAAAGTAATAAATTCCCAATTTTTCCCAAAATCACCATAAAACTTAAAATGGAGGAAATTCATAAATAAAGGAGAAACTAAATAAAATCTATTGCATGCATTAAATTTAAAATAAAATTCTATTCACAAGATGTCGCTAAGTCTGTTGGCTACCTAAAGGCTGCTCAGCTCGAGCTCCCCCACGTCCTGTTCAAAATACACAATTAAGGTCTTAATCCCATAATTAAAGTAAGGGCAACAAAAATAGATATCTACCATTAACGTTCATCCTTAACCACCTCTAGAAAAACGTGGGGAGTCGGCCTCATTTACCCCATTAGCGTAAAACCCTTAATTACACCCTCACGCCTAGCATATACTTCCTAAATGACCGGTTGTCATTTAATTAACCAATAATAAATCCAAATCTTTAAAAAACTAAACGTAACGAATAAATCTCCAGAAAATTAGAAACTGTCCTTCAATGACATTTTCTTAATTTTTACAATTTAATGGGCAAGAAAAACTGCCCAAGGTGGCGGTCCCGCCGCCGGCAGAGGATTCCGACCAAACTCCGGTCACCTCCAATCGACACCAAAATTTCACAGTTTGTTCCTCTCGTCTATACGAACAACTTCCTAGTTCAACTCGAAGGCCAAATCGGCCTCTAACTAGGTCAATCGACAAAAAGTTCTAAAAACCTGAAAATTTTCACTTCAAAACTTCAATCCTTCAATTCTCCCTCCACACCCCAAAACAAGCTACCAAATTCTAGGGGATTATAGTACTCATAAAACTCATCTTATCCATATAAAGAACTCAACAATTGGTGATCTAGGGAGGGAGAAATTCGATCAAGAACAACCACTGTACACTCGAAGAACAAATCAGAATTTCTCCTGATTTACGGCGAGTTAGGTCGGAAAACTTACCTAGGAATGAAGTAGTCTCGGACCCCGAACTTTTAGGACAGGTGCGGCGGCGAGTGGTGGCCGGACGGCGGCGCTTTGGCGCGCGCAAGGTCCGGCAGAGTTTTCTGTCTAGGGAGAGGAGAGAGAGGGTCCGGTAAGTTTCTGATTTTTCACTTTCTACCTACAGTAACTTCCCCTTTTTTACATGGTTTCTCGAAATAGTAACTTCCCGTTTTTAGACCGTAACTTTCACATACGAACTCCGATTAAGACACATAGCATGTCTACGGATTCGTATCAACACCCTCTACAACTTCCATGAAAAAAGTTTTTCCAAATTCCTAACTTAAAAAAGTCAACTTTGTGACCTTTCACGGTAAAATGGTTACTACGAAATGGTTAAAGATTAAGGTAACTTAAGAAGTAACCGACCATAAAATGATTCTAGAATCGGGATGTGACAATTCTCCCCCCATATAAAAATTTCTTCCTCGAAATTACATACCTGTCATGCAAAGAGATGGGGGTACTACTGCCTCATCCGTGCCTCTGGTTCCCAAGTCGCTTCTTCTATCTCATGACTCCGCCAAAGCACCTTAACTAGGGAAATAGTTTTGTTCCTGAGTACCTGCTCCTTCCAATCAAGGATCTTCACCGGCAACTCCTCATAAGTCAAATCCCTTTTCAAATTAACTGGTTGCTCCTGTAGCACATGAGATGGATCGACAATATACTTGCGAAGCATGGACACACGGAAGACATTATGTATCTTCGCTAAATCGGGGGTAGGTCCAACCGATAAGCAAGTGAGCCAACCCTCTCAATAATTTCATAAGGGTCTATGCACCTTGGGCTAAACTTCCCCCGCTTGCCAAAACGTACTACTCCCTTCCAAGGGGATAGTTTCAAAAATACCCAATCACCCACTTGAAACTCAAGATCCCTCATTCGATTATCTGCATAGCTCTTTTGCCTACTCTGAGCTGTCTTTAGCTTGTCCCTAACAACCTTGATCTTCTCATTTGTTTCATGAATCAGGTGAGGACTACACAACTCTCTTTCACCAATTTCAATCCAACACAAAGGTGTACGACACTGTCGTCCATAAAGTGCCTCAAAAGGAGAGAATGATAGCTATTATTGTAAGCAAACTCCATTAATGCCAAATTCTTGTCCCAGCTTCTTGAAAACTGCATAGCACACGACCTCAACATATCCTCTAAGGTCTGGATAGTCCTTTCGGACTGCCCGTCGGTCTGAGGATGAAAGGCTGTGCTGAATTGCAATCTGGTGTCCAAAGCTGCTTGTAAAGCTCCCCAAAACCTGGAGGAAAATCTAGGATCCCGATCTGACACTATAGTCTCCGGCACCCCATGAAGTCTCACAATCTCATTAACATACAATTCTGTCAATTTATCCAATGCATGCTTCTTGTTCACCGGCAGAAAGTGTGCTGATTTGGTTAGTCGATCAACGATCACCCAAATACCATCATGTCCATCTCGGGTACGTGGTAAACTGAAGACAAAATCTATGGCAATGTCATCTCACTTCCACACAGGGATAGACAAAGGCTGAAGCAAGCCAGCAGACTTTTGTCTCTCAATCTTTACTTGTTGACAAATCAAACATCTACTCACAAAAACCGTAATTTCTCTCTTCATATTCAGCCACCAATAATGGTTCTTTAAAGTCATGTACATTTTAGTGCTACCAGGATTTGCTGCATATGCTGAACTATGAGCTTCCTCCATATTTTCCAACTTAAGTTCCTCATTCCTTTTTGAAACACAAAGTCTGTTCTTGAACATCAATGTTCCATCTTTTCTAACCGAGAAGTCAACCGTTGTCCCGTCAAGTGTCCGCTTAATCAACCGCACTATGGACTGATCATTATATTGTCCTCGCACTTTATCAATTAAAACTGGCCTCACTTGAAAATTAGTCACCAAAGCTTCAACTTCATCTTCCCAAAGTTTAAGACCAGTAGCCCGCAACTCGTAGAGAAGCGAAACCCGAACCGCTCTCAAATGAGCCAAAGAGACGGAAGGGTTACGGCTAAGTGCATCGGCCACTAAATTGGCCATTCCTGTATGATACTCAATAGAAATATCATAATCTGTCAGTAGAGCCATCCATCTTCTCTGCCTTAGATTTAAATCTCTCTGAGTAAACACATAACGGAGGCTCTTGTGATCAGTGAAAATTTGACACTTAGCTCCGTAAAAGATAGTGTCTCCATAATTTTAGCGTGAAAACTATCGCTGCAAGCTCTAGATCATGGGTGGGATAATTTTCTTCGTGTGACTTCAATTGCCTAGAGACATAGGCAACAACTCTCCCATGTTGCATCAGCACACCTCCCAAACCTTGTCTAGAAGCATCACTATAAACCATAAACTCACCACTATCGTCAGGTAATGCCAAAACTTGAGCACTAACCAAACGGTTCTTTAATTCTTGAAAACTCTGCTCGCAGTTTTCACACCATTCAAACTTCACACCTTCCCTCATCAATCTAGTAAGAGGAGCAGCAATCTTGGAAAAACCTTCCACAAAATGGCGGTAGTACCCAGCTAGACCCAAGAAATTTCGTATCTCCTTTACACTAGTGGGTCTCCTCCAACTCACAACTGCCTCTATCTTTTGGGGGTCCACACTAACACCTTCGACTGACCCAATGTGGCCTAAGAATCCCACTTTATCTAGCCAAAACTCACACTTTCTGAGCTTTGCGTACAAATGAGTCTTTTTTAAAGTCTGTAAGACCAACCTCAAATGTTTTGAATGTTCATTTGCATTCTTGGAATAAACCAGAATGTTATCTATGAACACGATCACAAATTGGTCAAGATATGGGCCAAACACCCTATTCATGAGATCCATAAAAGCTGCAGGTGCATTTGTAAGCCCAAAGGCCATCACCACAAACTCATAATGGCCATAACGTGACCGAAAAGCAGTCCTGGCTATGTCATTATCCCGAATCCGCAACTGATGATATCCCGACCTCAAGTCAATCTTCGAAAAGACTGTTGCTCCTCTCAATTGATCAAACAAGTCGTCAATACGGGGCAAGAGATACTTGTTCTTCACAGTAACTTGATTTAGCTTCCTGTAATACACACAAAGTCTCAACGTACCATCCTTCTTAACAAACAACACCGGGGCACCCCAAGGAGATGAACTTGGTCGAATAAATCCTTTATCCAACAACTCCTGCAATTGAGTTCTCAACTCTTTCAATTCGGCAGGGGCCATTCTGTATGGTGCTTGAGAAATAGGTGCGGTTCCAGGAAGTAAATCAATCGTAAAATCGATCTCTCTTTCGGGTGGCAACCCAAGCAATTCATCTGGGAAAACTTCTAGAAACTCCTTAACTATAGGAATATTATCCAAACCTACTTCTCCCATACTAGTATCCACCACATGTGCTAGGTAGGCCTGACAACCTTTGTTTAACAATTTCCTAGCGGCCACAGCTGAAATTAGATACTTTGAAAAAACCTCCCTTTCTCCCTGAAACGTAACCTCCGACATTCCAAGACTTCGAAACACTACTTCCTTCTTGAAACAATCCACCATGGCCCTATGTGCTCCCAAAAAATCCATATCCAAGATTACATCAAACACTATCATATCTAAAGGAATTAAGTCAGCTTCGAACACAAGACCATACACTAACACCTCACAACCACTACACACCCAGTTTACCTCCATTGTATCCCCAGATGGCAAGGATACATGCCACTCACCTGGGAGTGGTGAGGATGACACATTGACATGAAGTGAAAATCTACTTGACATAAAAGAATGCGTAGCTCCCGGATCAATCAATGTAAAGGCAGGCTGACCAAAAATTAATAATGTACCAATGATGACCTCTAGAGAAGTATGACCCTCTTGTTGAGTCATGGCATGCACTCTAGCATGAGTAGTGGTAGAACGTCCTTTGTTTCCTATGTTCTGCTGAGCGTTGCCTCTATCTGGACCCAACATGCGAGTACCGCCACCAGAAGCACCCGCTGGAAACTGGTCCATGGTCTAAGTAGGGGTATACGTGGATCTCTGAGTCAGGAAAGGGCACTCTCTCTTAAAGTGGTCCTACTGACCACAATGATAACATCCTCCTGACTAATGCTGACTCTGCCCTATCTGAAATGACTGACCACCTGAGGCCCCACTCTGGCTACTAGATCCTCCACTAAATTTTCTAGATGAGCGTCCACCAAACCGGTTCCTAGGGAGTCTCCTACCAAACCTCTTTGAACCTTCCTCGAACTCTGGAGCCAGAACTCGAGTGTCTACTATAACCACTGCCAACAAATGATCCAGAACCAGAAGTAGATGTCCCCTCATAGAAGGAACTCAAGTAGGATCACCAAAATCAGGTAGGGGGCCAACTGCTAACTCATGTGCCTCAATATGCATAGCAAACATCATGGCCTGCTGGAATGTCTGGTAAGGCACGGCTGTCATCTGACTCGCATACATACCACCAAGTCCCTTGACAAAGTAATAAATCTTCTCCTCATCTGTCTTAACTCAGTCATACACATAGAATGCCAACTCCCTGAAGCGCTGCTTAAAGACTATCACAGTCATACTGTCATCTTTCTTCAAATTCAGAAACTCCAACCTCATTCGGTTGATGTGGGCTGGGCTGATGTAACGCTCCTTGAAATGAGCTGTGAACTGACCCCAGGTCATACCCTGAACTCCATCGCCCAAGACTCTTCCCAAGTCTATCCACCAATGCCAAGCTTCCCTTTCTAGGAACTGAACAGCTATGGTCACTTTCTAGCTCTCAAGACACTCCGCCTGCACAAACATTTTCTCCATACTCTCCAGCCAGCTTAGAGCATCTAGCGGCTCATCGGCATGGAAGAAAACCCGGGCTCCATTCCTGCGAGCCTTCTCATAAGTGATATCTGAAGCAAAGGTAGTGAGTCGCCTGAAGAACTGTTCTAATGGACCATCAACTGGTGCTCTCTCGTCCCCTCCCAATGGAGGATTGGAAGGATTGGGAGGATTTTCCCTACGGGCTCAACTACGACCACGACGCATAGTTACATGAGGAAGAAAACATTTAGCACCATGCATAACATCAGCACTAGATTAACTACTACAAATACTCAAGGAATACCTAATATCTCATGCATAAAATGCTAATGGTCCGCCGCGGTCGGACCATCACTCTATAGATACTAAATACTCTTAAGCACAGATAGTAGTATGAAAGAATCAGATAACCTAATGCTCTGATACCAACTGTCAGGACCCACCCCGAGTTAAACCCCTTTAACCCGAAGTAAGTCCTTCAGGACCACCTCCTAAAGAAGATTCTGCCGAAATTTTGACATAATCTCCCTTGAAAATTGGACAACCCTTAACCTGTAATAAACTCAAATGAACACTTCTATAAACCAACAACCATCCAAAACTCCTGGAGCCATCCTGCTCCCATAATCAACATCCTCCACAAGATACACATCTAATTAGTTTATAACAAATGTTATCACAACAATGTTACACCAACTCCAAATTTAAAACCTACAATGGGTTCTAGATCCCAAGGAGTTCACCGACAAATATATTACACCCCAATGCGTATCAGAGCGACTAAGTAAAGTAGAAGTAGGGAAAAATTACAAGTAGGTTAACCCGGAACATACTGTTGGTTTGAAAAATGGCGGTAACTATGTCTGGCCTCCACGAAGACTAATCGGATCGAGCACTGCAATCTGGGCATTTAAAACGAAGGGCCTAGGGGAGAAACATTGAAAAATATTAGCGTGAGTGGACAAAAATCAAATATAAAAAGACTATTTTCTTTAACGTTCTTCCTTGGAGTTTTCCAAGAAATACCTTATGCACGCAATTCATAGAAAATGAATAGATAAATCATAAAGCAAATCCCTTGGCTCAAATCCATAATTTAAATGTGGGGTGTTAACCTCAACCACAAGAAAACAGCCGACCAGCTCTACCACGAGAGGGTCTATTGACCAGCTCAATCGGAGAGCGTCCCATGACCCGCTCTATTCGAGAGGGTCCAACCGACAAGCTACCACCGAAGAGGGTCCTGACCTGCTTTATCCGGGAGGGTCCTACTGACCAGCTACCACCGAAGAGGGTCAGACCAGCTACTATCCAGAGAGGGTACCATCTCCATCTGGAGAGGGTCCATGCTAGCATGCAATACATATAACCATATCCTTGAAAATCCTTTAAAAACCTCGTGGTAAAATAAATCGAAAACCAAGTAAAACTCCCATGATTTTACCCTAAATATATTGGATTTAAAACACTTCCAGGAACCTGAAACCGGTTCTCTAACTTTACTTTAAAATCGTTAAATCCAAGAGCCAAGTTTCCTCTTTTAAAAATAATCCACCTCCATAACCCAAAATGGTGATAACAATTAAAAACTATATTCCGAGAAAATCCTTTAAAATCATGGGAAAGGTAGGAACCTCTTCCCTGGCTCACTTATCTTTAAAAAGTAATAAATTCCCAATTTTTCCCAAAATCACCATAAAACTTAAAATGGAGGAAATTCATAAGTAAAGGAGAAACTAAATAAAATCTATTGCATGCATTAAATTTAAAATAAAAGTCCACTCACAAGATGCCGCTAAGTCTGCCGGCTACCTGAAGGCTGCTCAGCTCGAGCTCCCCCACGTCCTGTTCAAAATACACAATTAAAGTCTTAATCCCACAATTAAAGTAAGGTCAACAACAATAAATATCTACCCTTAACGTTCATCCTTAACCACCTCTAAAAAAACGTGGGGAGTCGGCCTTATTTACCCCATTAGCGTAAAAACCCTTAATTACACCCTCACGCCTAGCCGATACTTCCTAAATGACCGTTGTTATTTAATTAACCAATAATAAATCTAAATCTTCAAAAAACTAAACGTAACGAATAAATCTTCAGAAAATTAGAAACTAACCTTCAATGACATTCTCTTAATTTTTACAATTTAATGGGCAAGAAAAACTGCCCAAGGTGGCGGTCCCGCCGCCGGCAGAGGATTCTGACCAAAATCCGGCCACCTCCAATCGACACCAAAATTTCACAGTTTGTTCCTCTCATCAATACGAACAACTTCCTAGCTCAACTCGAATGCCAAATCGGCCTTTAACTAGGTCAATCGACAAAAAGTTCTAAAAACCTGAAAATTTTCACTTCAATCCTTCAATTCTCCCTCCACACCCCAAAACAAGCTATCAAATTCTAGGGGATTATAGTACTCCTAAAACTCATCCTATCCATATAAAGAACTCAACAATTGGTGATCTAGGGAGGGAGAAATTCGATCAAGAACAACCACTGTACACTCGAAGAACAAATCGAAATTTCTCCCGATTTACGGCGAGTTAGGTCGGAAAACTTACCTAGGAATGAAGTAGACTTGGAGCCCGAACTTTTAGGACCGGTGCTACGGCATATACATATATTCTCCCTATTATTCTGATGCAAATGATCTTCACCTCAGTCCATCACATGTGGTGACACCCCCCTACATGACATTGGTTAGCCGGTCCTGTTTGTTTTAAATCCTGGCTCCGCTTCAGGAATCAGATGACCGCAGTAGGAGAGACATCTGATGATCATGAAAATAATGTGTAGTCCTCGTCCGGCCATGATCATGTTGTGGGTAGTACTCAAATATAAGAGAGCAAGAAACAAGCTAGCCAATGTAAGCAAGCAACAAGCTAGCTCATATATTACTTCGGCTTGCGAAATCTCGTTCATGGTACATAAGGTTGATGTGTGTTTCAATATATGTAATTGGACGCAAACTTACTGAACCGTCTGTGATTGGGTTCCAAGTTGGAGATGGGCCTTTGATAAAATATGAAAACCTAATATATTGTGGGCTATTCATATGAATCTAGAAATTCAGAAATCTACTCTTAATGATCTAATGTGTTTTGGATCCGCGTCCAAAACGTGTGTCGCATCATGATCAACTAATTGATAGAGAATTTAGGCTTAATAAAATGGGTGGGGGGCATCGTATAATTACAAAAAAAGAAAGAAAAACCAGCACATCACGCATGCAGCATCAATAACCAATAAATATCCAAATACGTGTTTTCAGTGTAAACATGCATGATTCCTTCGTTTGAATAAAACCACACGATTTTGACTAACAAGGTAATGACATTCCTGTGGATGATGCTACTGTAATTGCAGTTTGCAAAAGAAACAAGAAAAGATAACGATGGTACTTGCTTCATCTGCTTGGGTTGGGCCGAGACAGAGAGAGTCGCGCGTGCTAATACACACGACAAACAACAAACAGGTGGCGCGGAGAGGGTGGGTGGGGGAAGGAAGATGCGAAATGACATTCGGGCCCCCAATCCTCATCCTCCTGCTCCTACTGTATTGAGTTCTCCAAAATTCTCAGAACTCGACGACTCTGTTTGCTTGTGTCTATAAATCTACGTTGCTGTAATAAAATATCTTGTTTCGTCTTCTTCTAAGCCAACTGCACTCTCATTCTCCTCACATACAGTTAGTTAGAGAGCGATTTCAAAGGAACTAGCCAATGGAGCCAGACGCTGCAACTTGGGCGCCTCACCGTCCTCAGGTTCCCTTTTTCAGTCTCTAAGATCTCTTTCTTTCTTCTCTCATCAATTTATGTTTCTTTCCTGCTGCTTATGCTCGATCCATCCGCAGATCTTTTGCAAGTTCAGATTTCTAACTGTCCCTAACATTTCGTTGCTTCCTCTGCTCACCTTGCTATGAATTTTGTGGCTTCTTCTTGTTCATTATTATTATTTTTATTTTCCTGTTGCCGATGTGAGCTTGTTCGAATCGTATATTTGTCTAATCTTGTCTTCGTTGTTCGAGCCTGCTTCCCTTTGACTTTTCTAGTCTTGATCATAGTCTTCCATTGATTTGTTAGTATTCTGTGATTTTTTCTTCTTCGTGGTCTATATTTGAAATTCTATATCCGCAGGATTTCAGTACTTGTTTGTTGCAAGTTTTCTAGTTTCTAGGAGCACCTAAACCCTTCGGTTTACATACCTGACATGGACCGGTTTTCGACTAGGCTTAACCTTGCATGACATAAGTGGCATGTAGGCTCAGTCATAGACCACGAATAGCCTTGGTCATGCTCTCAAGTGTACTGATTATTAAGCAGGCTCTCTCAATCATTACTTTTGATATCAAGTAATAGTCATGTATGTGTATGCATTTTTGTTTTTATTTGGACTATTTTCTCCTCGAGCTGTGGCGCAGTATAGTTCATTTAATACCAACAGTGTAACTAATTTACATTTTGTTGCTTTGCAGCTTTCATGGGTCAATCTCTCCAGAAATCTGTTACTTGCATATCAGAGCCTCGGTGTGGTTTACGGGGACCTCAGTACTTCTCCTCTCTATGTTTATACTAGCACATTTCTAGGGAAGTTGCAGAACCATAACAATGAGGAAGTCATATTTGGTGCATTTTCCTTAATTTTCTGGACACTTACACTGATACCCTTGCTGAAGTATGTCTTTATCCTATTGAGTGCGGACGATAATGGTGAAGGTATGGTGAGACTTGAAGTTTAAAATAACCTTTTTCTGTGGTCTCGTGCTTTTTTCATTGAGTCACAATTTGGTCATGTATATTCTAAATTTCTAATTGGTGTCAGGTGGGACATTTGCTCTTTACTCATTGCTTTGCCGCCATGCAAAGTTTAGTTTACTTCCCAACCAACAAGCAGCTGATGAGGAACTCACAGCCTACAAATATGGCCCCTCGTCACAGGTTGTAGGTTCTTCCCCTTTGAAGAGATTTTTGGAAAAGCATAAAAGGTTGCGAACAGCCCTACTGGTTGTGGTATTGTTAGGTGCTTCCATGGTCATAGGAGATGGCGTGCTCACTCCAGCAATTTCAGGTACAGTGCCTGCTTGCGGCTGTCATAATCATTTCCACTACTATTGATGTTGTTTGTTTATTAATCTGGATTCATTTGATGGCATGGCAATTACCAACTTTTTGTTTGCTTTATCTATGTAATGTTAATCCTTTGAACCTCAGTATAGATGATTAATTACTAGAATCAAAGAGTTTATTTTCAGCTTTTTATTTTCTTATGATTAAGGAATTAAATCTGTGGACACTTCTTTTCTTTTCTACTTTCAGTTTTGTCCTCAGTATCAGGGTTGCAAGTTACAGAGGAGAAATTAACAGATGGTAAGCATTTCCGTATATTAGCTGTTTTCTGTTGTTGTTGGTTTTTGCCTTTTTTGTATTATTTGTTTTTTCCAATACAAATTGTCTAACATATTGTTACTATTTGCAGCTGAACTCCTCTTGCTTGCCTGTTTGATTTTGGTTGGACTGTTTGCTCTGCAGCATTTTGGTACTCACAGGGTCGCATTTCTGTTTGCACCAATTGTAATAATCTGGTTGATATCGATATTTTCCATTGGGTTGTACAACACAATACATTGGAACCCAGCTATTATTCGTGCATTATCGCCCCATTACATAATCAAGTTTTTCAGCGCAACTGGTAAAGATGGTTGGATTTCTCTTGGTGGGATTCTTCTATCCATAACAGGTATGATGTTCGTTGCACCTTAACTAATTGGAAACTAGACGTGGTTAACACCTTGAATTCACAAACTTTCATGAGGATGTTTTGAAGAAGCTAACTGCTAGGCATCTCCATGTTTTAATAGGTACTGAAGCTATGTTTGCAGATCTTGGTCATTTCACTGCCTTATCGATAAGAGTGAGTTGGTTTTACTTGTGTACTATGCTAAATGAAAGAATAAAGTATTGGGCCAATTATGATAAAGATGTAAAATTGTTTTAATGGAACTTCACTATATTTGGAGCAGCTGGCGTTCATAGTACTTGAAAACATCCGTATCTGATTTTAGTTGGATCTTCTGAGATTGATAATTATGTTGGGATAAATTCTATGACAGCAAAGAACTTTGTCCTGATTCTTTACTTTGTTACCCTAAACCACTCTTTCGTTTTAGAACTTGTTCAGGAAGATGTATTATATGGGTGTGAAATTTTAGAAGTGATTATATTAATGTTTTCTTTGCCCATATGCAGATTGCATTCGCATTCTTTGTCTATCCTTGTTTGGTAGTACAATACATGGGTCAAGCTGCTTTTCTGTCTAAACATCCCGACTCCATTCGTTACAGTTTCTATGACTCAATACCTCGTTAGTTCATTTCAGATGTATCAAAATTACTTCCAGAAATTTATTTCAATTGCATGTTGGTAACTTTGCTTTATGTACTTCCTTATCGGCAGATTCAGTATTTTGGCCTGTATTTGTTGTTGCCACACTTGCATCCATTGTTGGAAGCCAGGCTGTTATAACTGCGACCTTTTCCATCATCAAGCAATGTCATGCCCTTGGTTGCTTCCCTCGGGTCAAGATTGTCCACACCTCAAAACATATATACGGGCAGATCTATATCCCAGAAATAAATTGGATACTCATGATTCTTACACTAGCCATAACTATTGGATTTCGAGACACTACTTTAATCGGAAATGCTTATGGTACACTATTAACACCTATTTGTCTCTCTCTTTCTCTTCTTTTTCCAACAATCAAGTGAGGAGTTCTTTCTTGTTTTTCAGGGCTTGCTTGCATGATGGTTATGTTTGTCACGACATTCCTTATGTCACTTGTAATAATCTTCGTTTGGCAGAAAAGTGTGGTTGTGGCTGCAGTTTTCCTGGTCTTCTTCTGGTTCATTGAGGGAGTCTACTTATCAGCAGCACTCATGAAAGTTCCCCAGGGAGGATGGGTTCCTTTTGTGCTGTCATTCATATTCATGATTGTCATGTATATCTGGAACTATGGTACACGGAAGAAGTATAACTATGATCTGCACAACAAGGTTTCATTAAAATGGTTACTTGGTCTTGGCCCCAGCCTTGGTATAGTCCGTGTGCCTGGGATAGGCCTCATATATTCAGAGTTGGCAACAGGAGTTCCGGCAATATTTTCTCACTTTGTAACAAATCTTCCTGCCTTCCACAATGTCTTGGTTTTTGTTTGTGTAAAATCCGTTCCAGTTCCAAGTGTCTCACCTGAAGAGCGATTCCTCATTGGCCGGATATGTCCAAGACCTTATCGTATGTATAGGTGTATTGTGAGGTACGGGTACAAGGACATTCAGCGGGATGATGGTGACTTTGAGAACCAGCTCATACAAAGTATAGCAGAGTTCATCCAGATGGAAGCCGTGGAACCACAATTCTCAAGCTCTGAGAACTCATCATTGGATGGAAGAATGGCTGTTATAAGTACCAGAACAGTGCAATCAAGTTCAAGCTTAATAGCTACTGAGCAAGAGGATTTTGGTGTGAGTGACTCCATCCAAAGCAGCAAATCTTTAACGCTCCGGAGTCTAGGGTCAGTTTATGATGACGAGAATCCCCAAATAAGGAGACGCCAAGTCAGGTTTCAGTTACCCTCAACCCCCGGTATGGATCATGCTGTAAGGGAAGAGCTTATGGATTTGATCCAGGCCAAGGAAGCAGGGGTTGCTTATATAATGGGGCATTCCTATGTGAAGGCGAGGAGGTCATCTTCGTATTTGAAGAAGTTTGTGATCGATATAGGGTATTCTTTTCTTAGGAAGAACTGCAGGGGCCCATCTGTGGCACTGAATATTCCTCACATCAGTCTTATTGAAGTTGGCATGATATACTATGTCTAAATGAATTGATTTGTTAGTTATAGGTATATCATCTTTCCTAGGGAGCTGTCTCGTAGAGTAAGTTCTTGGGGCAAGTATGCTTAGGGAAGGCAGAGGGATATGAGTATCTAGTTGCCTCCGATTTAAGTGGTTCTTTGCCCCTGGTTTTTGTTTTGACTTGTATAGATAAATAACATCAAAATCTATCAGGATTTCAGTCCGTAAAACATTTTGGCTTTCATCATTCACAAAGTTCTATTTGATGGCTTTTACTGTGCTTAACGGGATGGAATTGGAAGTTTTGTTTGTTTATTGGTATTTCTTTGAACTGGGAAAAGCAGCTTCACCTAGATATCTAATGGCCAGTTACCAATTCCACCAGCTTCCGTATATCAATGCATTGACTCTAATTACTCAGACTAGTCAGGTACAAGTTGGATTACCGACTTCCCTTGTACACAATCCATTATGCATGCAATACTGCCACATATAAATATTCACCAACAGCAACACAGCAAGAAACCATGGAAATGAAGTCTTGGGCGTGCTTTGGTGTTTCTGTGGTAGTGCTGCTACTATTTATCATAATGCAAGTGATGTGGTAGCGCAGGACATATCATGCCTAAATAAGCTTGCTCCTTGCCTAAACTATCTCAATGGAACCCGCAACCCTCCAGACGTTTGCTGCGATCCTCTGAAGTCCGTCATCAAGTCGAACCCAAAATGCTTGTGTAGTATGATAAGCAACCGGGGCACCACCAGAGCTGAGCAAGCCGGTATCAATATCACTGAGGCTCAGCAATTGCCGGGAAGATGCGGCCAACATGTCAACCCCGTCGCTTGCCTTTCAAGTAAGCCACCTTCGATCAATTCTTGATGTAATTTTGAATCAATATATACACTCTGCATGTTATTAACTACTTGATTGCACTTCGGTCAGATAATTCTCCTACGAAATCTAACAACTCAGTTCCGAATTCTGCAAATATCTATTCATTGCCTTCTCTATATTGATTAGCATCAAATAGAACACAGAAACATACGTACAATTCATGGACGCAGCCTGAGACACTGTTGTTAAGCTTGTTCTTATGATATAATATATGTAAGCTTTTCTTTTTAAAACTGGATGAGATTACACTTGTTGTTGTTGTTGTTGAACAATGTATATGCATGTTCGAGCTAGCAAGCATGCTGATTGCTGAACAATAAACAAAAATCAATTCGAAATATGTTTTTTCATACATGGTTGTTCACTGCGACTTGGTCCTTTTCCGGTTTTCCCTTCAAATAAAATTGTAGAAAAATGAGTGGGTCGTCTAGCGGGCTTGCCCAGGTTGGCGGGTCTTACGCTTGCTATGGGGTCCATCATTCAAAAAAGAAAAAGAAAAAAATGGAAAAAACTAGATATGTTTGACCCAGACGAGTTCCGATTCGAGCTCCTGGGTTTTGGATAGCTTTGATCCTCGATGCGCAATCAAGAAGCCAATCCTAATCTCCACTACCGTCAAACATAGCTATTATTTAGTTAAAATTAAATTATAAAATAAGAGATAATTTATGTAGAGTGTTGAAAGATAATTGACATATGTGTGCCTTGGTCTATGCTAGTTAGAATGAGATTCATATTCCCTGGTAGAATGAGATTCATGTTCCCTAGTAGTGATAGGATATCTACTTGTTTTCCATGTATGATTATGAAAGACCCTATATATAAGGGGCTCCTATCAATGAAAGTGTAGACACAATTCTCCTTTGAATTAATTCTCCCAAATCACGTTATCAGCACGCTCTCTAACCCTAGAACCTAGAGGCCATCGATAGCACCCCCTACCGAGCACCTGCAGCACCCCCTGGCGCACCCCTGGTCGCACCCTCTGCCGCACACTTGCTGCCGCACCACTCTGCGCTTGCTGCCGCACATAATCAACGTAGGAATGTTCTTGAAACCTAGCTTGTTTCAAAGTTACTAAAGTCGGGGAGCTCATCCCTCCCTTTTCCCTATCCCTTCCCATGCTTGGTATTTGGTGCATGCAGGTTGGTAAATCCTGAAACTTATGGTGTTCTTGGGTCCGCGTTGTCTTGGTATCCAACGCTGGCTATGTTTGATTAAAGGGTTGTGTAGACAATCCGCGTTGTGTAGACAACGTTCACCGGGTTGCTTGTGACAATCCGTAACAAAATTTAAGCATCGAACCCACGTGGTCTCGGATAAACTAACTAAAGCTTGAAATTTTGTATGCAGAGCTATGGAAGCTCGCTTGGAATTCACGGCTCTTGACGCCCAGGGTAAGGAGTACCATCGGTGGGTGTCAGACGTGAAGCAGACCTTCATTGGCCAAGAATATACCTCCGCCATTGTTCCTCCCACATCCACGGATCAGGCCCAATCTACTGATAAGGTTAAGTCTAAGGTCTTGATGTTCCTGCGTCGACATATTGATCCCACATTGAGGTGGCAGTATCAAGACATAGACGAACCGCAAGCCCTTTGAGATGCACTTGCGGAATGCTTTGCCAATGTCCATGCCGTCCTGTTACCGGAGCTGTAAGCTCAGTGGGACACCATTCGGCTCTTGGACTACACTTCGATAGAGGAGTACAACAAAGACATGTTGTGCCTGCGTGCACGGCTTAGTTTTTGTGGTGTGAAGAAGTCTGATGACGATCTTATAGAGAAGACATTGTTAACTTTCCCTAAATCAGCAAGTGTCCTAATGAAACAATACCGCTTGGAGTATAAGGCCCAACGTATCACAACGTTTAGCGGACTTATGACTCAGCTGTTGACTGAAGAAAAGGATAAGATGCTCTTGGATCAGAACAACTTAAGACTTGTTGGTACTAAGAAAGTGCCAGAGAGTAACTACTCCAGGGCCAAGAGTGGGAAAACTCCTAGAGGGAGAGACAGAGATCGTCCTGAACCATACCCTCGTGAGGCAAGCTCACGGAGTGGCACCCGGAACAGGAGACGCGGCAACAGAGGCCGCTCCCGTACCGAGAGAGAGGTAGATGCGCCCGGCCCCCGTGGCGGTGCTCCCAGACCGGTTCAGAAACAAGCGAGATCTAATAGCACTCGAGCATCACAATGCCATCGCTGTGGTTCTTTGGATTACTGGATGAAGCAATGCCGAGCTCCTCAACATGTGGTTGCTGCATATAAAAAGTACAAAGAGTCTTAAGAGATTAATTGTACGGAGACTTATGACACAAACACCAACACTCAGCTTGTGATTGCTGACTTTAGGGATTCAAACCCCGATATGGACGCCGCCGACTTTTGATGTCGCTCGGCTTCTGGTTGTGTTTAGTTGTCTCTTTTCAAGTATTTTGGCATGGCATGATGTCAGTGCCGCAGTTAGTTTGGTTGTTTTTGACACCTTTTTTATTCCGAGATCTCGTTGTAACCATTATGCATTAATGAAAATTGCTTTCGTTTTCGATGTTCTTAACTATCAATTGATCGATTTTTCGACATTTACCCTTAGTTGACATGATAAATGCCGCTCTAAGTCCTTCCAAAGGGGATTAGATGCCGGACATAACATACTCACGTAAGAAGTGCGCGTGTTTTTGGCTCAGTCTTCACTAGACAACGGATATTCCATCACCGTTTTGCCTAAGATAACCTCTCGACAATATGATGACTTAGAATTGTTTGGTATACAGATAAAGTGGTCTTAAACGTGCCATGCACTACCGACTCTCTGCAAACATGCCTGGTCATATTGGTTGATGTTGCTAAAAGCTCTCGGTTTTGGATGCAACTTGTGCTGTTATTCTGTACCGTCTTTTGTAGACGTTGAGACTTGTGACGCCCACTCACAGCTGCATTTGTACGTTGTCATAGGCCTTGGAGTGGTATCATGGTGCCATATTGAAGTTTGTAGCTTCTCATGTCGGTTTCTGCAGAAACAACAATTCAGTCTCGTTCTGTACAGCAACTTCGTCAGAGCTTTTTGAAAGGGTCCGGATGAACTAGAACGCGAACTTTACATCCCTGGAAAGCTCTCTGAGTCTAGTTTCCAACGGTTTTCGCGGTTCATTCATATCCATCCGGACGTGAAAGTTATGGCTGTTCTAGTGCAGCAAGGTCATGCTGCCCGGGAATGTGAATTATGTTCGGGATTGCACTTTGGTTTGCATCCTTTTATGCAATAGTTCTTTCGTGGATATTTGCTAATGTCTCTACCTTTTGTGTAGGTATGGAGCTAGAGTGTCTTGCAGATAGTGGGACTACCCACACCATCCTAAGGGACAGGCAATTGTTTGTGAACATTGTGCCGTGTCGGACATCTGTGACTACGATGATCGGTTCATCCTCTGTGATTCACGGGCGTGGAAGGGCTAAGTTTATGTTGCCCAATAGAACCTTGATTAACATTTCAGATGCTCTTTATGCACCGAAGAGGAGTCGGACGTTGTTGAGTTTTAAGGACATTCGGGCTAACCGTTTCCATTTGGAGACGCATTGTGAGGATGGACAAGAGTTCTTGTGTATTACTTCTCATGATTATGGACGGAAACGCATCTTGGAAAAGCTCATGAGTTGTTCTAGTGGTCTGTATGTAACTCAGATCTGGATTGTTGAATCCAATGCAGTTGCCAAACACGACTTTTGGGACTCCGACTCATATATGTTTTGGCATGATCGCTTGGGACACCCGGGAAGAGAGATGATGATTAAGATTCTGAGAAATTCTCATGGACATCCTTTCTTCCGGACCAAGAGGAAGGTACTGGAGCACGGACTCACCATTGAGGGTGAAGGTACCGTGTCCACCAGAGGTAACCCCAGGCCGGCCCCTAGGCCCCCTGTGCGCGGTACCCTGGGCACCTCCCGGACGGCACCGAGGCCTTCGGTGTGCGACACCTTAGGCACCACCCGGCTGGCACTAGGGCCCCCGGTGCGTGGTTCCATAGGCACTCCTCGGCTCAACCCGGGTGAGGTGACTATGTCCTCTTCTGAGACGTCGTTGGCTTTTTCCGACGCTCACCGATCATTATGCAAAGCATGCACTTTGGCTAAGTTTGTTACGAGAACATTTCATTCCTACATCGTATCCAAGGAGATATTTGTGGACTCATCCATCCAGAATGTGGATCGTTTAGATACTTCATGGTTCTGGTAGATGCCTCGACGCGCTGGTCACATGTAGCGTTGTTGTCCACACGTAATGCTGCATTCCCAAAACTCTTGGCACAGATTATAAAGCTCCGGGCTAACCACCCGGATCATCCTATTAAGTCAATACGGATGGACAATGCCGGAGAGTTCTCATCTAAGACTTTTGATGAGTATTGCATGTCGATCGGGATTGAAATTGAGCATCACGTTCCCCATGTGCACACGTAAAATGGTCTCGCTGAAGCTATGATTAAGAGGCTTCAGTTGATTGCTAGAGCGTTGGTCATGCGTACCAATCTCCCTATTGCGTCATGGGGTTATGCAATATTGCATGCAGCAGTACTTGTTCGTTTCAGACCAGCCTCCAGCCAAGTGTTTAGTGCTTACCAGTTGGTCACTGGATATGAGCCTGATATCTCACATCTACTCATCTTTGGTTGTGGAGTGTATGTGCCTATTACGCCACCACTACGTAAGAAAATGGGTCCGCAACGACGTTTGGGTATCTATGTTGGCTATGAGTCACCATCCATAGTCTGATACCTTGAGCCTTTGACAGGTGATCTCTTTCAAGCACGTTTTGCAGATTGCAAGTTTGATGAGACCGTCTTCCCGTCGTTAGGGGGAGATAGGAGCACTCATGCTCAGGAAGAACGACAGGAATTGTCCTGGTGCGTTCCGACCTTGTCTCATTATGATCCCCGGACTTCACACGTGGAAACGGAAGTGAAGAGACTTGTTGAGCTCCAGAATGTGGCGGATTCGATGCCCGACTCATTCGAGGAGATTGCAAAAGTGACAAGATCAGATATGCCGGCTGCCAATGTGCCTGCAAGGCTTGAAGTCCTGAAAAAGGGCAAGACCACCTCGGGTCCGAGCTTGGCTGCCGTCAGTATCGGCGCCGCCGACCCTAGTAGAGGGGTGGAGGCCGTGGCTCCTCAAAAGAAGAGGGGGAGGCCACTTGGTTCGATTGATGTGCGTCCTAGGAAAAAGAGGATACCAATGGCACAGTCCGATCCTTTACACATCGACACTGAGAATCCTTCTCATGAGAATGTCTCTGACTGTACTTATGTCCTTGAATCAATGTCGGTATTGCTGGGGGACGCTCCGGGATACGCTTCGGTGTCGGAGAACATGGAAATCTCAATGTGTTATGGGAACACTTTTGAGTTGCTGGATCGATCATCCATGCATGTCGATGATGTGTTTGCATATGTCGTAGCTCAAGAGATCAATGACCACGATGACATCGAACCACGCTCCGTCAGTGAATGTGAACGTAGAACATATTGGCCTAAATGGAAAGAAGCTATCCAGGCGGAATTGGATTCCCTAACAAAGAGACAGGTATTTGGGCCGGTTGTGCTTACCCCGCCAAGTGTAAAGCCTGTGGGACATAAATGGGTCTTTGTTAGAAAGCGTAATGAGAAGAAACAACAATTGAAGTTTGAAGTTTGTCATGTCGGTTTCTGCGTAAGAGAGTCGGTAGTGCATGACACGTTTAAGACCACTTTCTCTGTATACCAAACAATTCTAAGTCATCATATTGTCGAGAGGTTATCTTAGGCAAAACGGTGATGGAATATCCACTGTCTAGTGAAGACTGAGCCAAAAACACGCGCACTTCTTACGTGAGTATGTTATGTCCGGCATCTAATCCCCTTTGGAAGGACTTAGAGCGGCATTTATCATGTCAACTAAGGGTAAATGTCGAAAAATCGATCAATTGATAGTTAAGAACATCGAAAACGAAAGCAATTTTCATTAATGCATAATGGTTACAACGAGATCTCGGAATAAAAAAGGTGTCAAAAACAACCAAACTAACTGCGGCACTGACATCATGCCATATCAAAATACTTGAAAAGAGACAACTAAACACAACCAGAAGCCGAGCGACATCAAAAGTTGGCGGCGTCCATATCAGGGTTTGAATCCCTAAAGTCAGCAATCACAAGCTGAGTGTTAGTGTTTGTGTCATGAGTCTCCGTACAATTAATCTCTAAAGACTCTTTGTACTTTTTATATGCAGCAACCACATGTTGAGGAGCTCGGCATTGCTTCATCCAGTAATCCAAAGAACCACAGCGATGGCATTGTGATGCTCGAGTGCTATTAGGTCTCGCTTGTGATCCAAACATATAACAACTGATTATCAAAAGTTTACTTTTTTAAAGTTTGTGAGCTACAACATAATTCATTATATGGAGCAATACCTCTTCCCTTATTCTACCAAAGCAGTCTCTAAAGACTCATTCCAAATTTCTCAAATCAAATAATGTAGTAAGGAAAAAGAGATGCAGAGATATATACGATACCAGATTGGGGAAGAAGCCGTCGCGAGAGATGAGCAAAAGTGATGAACTCTGTATCAGAATCTGATCAGGACAAATCGATGCCCAAAGATCACAAATCGCTGAACTAGGTTCGAAATAGACCAGGACAAAGCCCCAATCAGAATCTGATCGAGCCGAGTTCGTGCAGCTCTGTGTTCGAGCGAGCGAGACTTTCAACCGGAGACTCGCCGTCAACGGGAGAAATCTCGGCTCGTTCCGCTCCAAATCGTCATGTGATCGAGCGAGAGAAGGAGTGAATTGTTGGGTCGAACCAGATGGAAGGAGAGTGGCGCTGCGAGTCGAACCAGACCGAGGGCGTCTCGTTCGATGGCTGAATTGTTGGGTCGCGCGCGCAAGTTCGGGGCAGAGTGATCGAGCAAGAGAAGGAGAGCTTGGGGTGGTGGAGACGGCGGTGAGCGAGTCCGTACAACAGAGGCAGAGAGGAGATCGAGAGAGAGAAGGAGAGTGAGGAAGCAGATTTTGTATCTCGATCATCGATACAGATCGTTCCGTCCATTTTCATTAAAGGAAACGGACGGCTGGGATCAGTTTCGTCCGTGAAATAAGAGAAATGCGGATATGCGCTTTGGAACGTTCCTGATATATATATATATATATATATATATATATATATATACACATATATATATATATATACACACACATATATATATATATATACCCTCATCTCCCTTCTGAGTACATAAATAATCTCGAGAATCCTATGGAGATAATTCATGAAGCTGAGAGAGCTGCAGAGAAGGATATCTGGAGTTTGATGCAATATACTGAGAATTTGTGTCGCAAATACGGAAAGGAGCCACACTCCATGGAAATTCTACTAAAAAAGCTTTATGTGAGGAAAATGGCAGCAGTCTGGAAGGATGGTTTTTATGAAAACAGTTATGAATAAACAGGGTTTCAAACTAATTACAGATTCAGTGGCTTCTGATGTTCACCGAAATTCTTTGGTATTTGAGGGTGACCAGATCAAGGTAATCACATATCCATATCATCACCTTATGTTCTCCTTTAACTGTTCTTTTTTCTCCCTACTTTCCTTTTGACATCATGCTTCTAACCAGCCTTTTCTTTTCAATTCCCTTCTACTTCCTCTCTAATTTTATTTTTCCCACAGTTCTCCCATATGTCATCAGAATTTCTTTTGTTTCTTGTCTTGCAGGCAGAACTTCTTCTAGAACTGCCGAGAGAACAACTCCTAAACTGGATATTTCAATGTTTGGCTGAACTACATGCTTCCTTACCTTCCCTCATTAAGTATTAGTTCACCTGTGGATATTGCTTTGTTTATGAGCTACACAATGGATTCCCTTACTCACACAATTGACATACTTCAACAACGCATTCTGGGTTGAAAAATGAGAAAAATCTGTCTCAGATTTGACTGATTCTTGGTGGTAACCTGAGATGCCCTTGCATGAATCAGCTGATCAAATTCATCACATTGATGCTACCATTGGAAACTTGACTTAACGAGCGCATTCCTTCTTCCTTTCCCAGGTTCTCATAGTGGCAAATTATTTGAGGTACTTGATCTTTACACCACAGTTTTTCCAGAGTTTTATGTGTTTCTCACTGAGATCTCTGCTCTGCAGGTAACCAGTGAAATAGTTTCTAAAAGAGCTACAGATATTCTCAGCTTTGCATACCCTATTGGCCTATTTTATACATGGACACCATTAGACCACATATGTTTTGAGTCATCATCCGCTGTTTGAACAGGCCCACACTTGGTAATCAAGTGGCCCTTGAGGATGTGGTTCTCTGCAGACTATTGTTTCAGAGATTAATGTTGGTACAGGTTTACTTGTTATTACGAATTGGGACTGGATTTTGGCAAAAGCTAGATTACGTTGTACAATACAACTGACAGATTAACGGAAGGACATTTATGTAATTTTATTTGTCACAATAATTACTAGATTTTATTGCAAGAGTAATAGACCAAACAAAAAATGATACCAGCTACTCAATACCTTACTCGTGCTAAGTCGAGCAGTAGCCAGTAGCTGCCTCGGCTAAACACAGATTTTAGGGGTATTTTTCCAATTTTTAATATTTTATCATATACCTACCTAATTACTATTTTTTTCAAGGACTGCATACCGGTTGATCCTAAACAGCATCCAATGCCACTTGTAGAGCCATCTTTCAATTCTCAGAAACTTCAATTCCAAAAACCAAAACGGTTAGGACCTATCCCGAGTTAACCTCTTTAACCTGAAGTAAACCTTGCAGGATCCACCTCAAGGAAAATTTTTACCGTAAACCTCCCTTTGAAATGGACAACCCTACCGGTTAATCGACGAAACACTTCCACAATCGAATATCATTAAACACTATACAAAGGTATTCAGAGCATTCTACGTGGAAGCAAAACCTAAAAAGACTAAATAGTGACAGCATGATGATTTGACTATGTCTCGTCTTCAGTACGCATGAC
Organism: Comarum palustre; assembly: GCA_951800085.1. NCBI lineage: Eukaryota > Viridiplantae > Streptophyta > Magnoliopsida > Rosales > Rosaceae > Comarum > Comarum palustre. The sequence continues at coordinate 122,058 of OX637572.1, read as the reverse complement.
CTCCTCTTAGCAACCCTGCAACACTGTACATTTGATAACGAATGGTCCAAGGGAAAACATTTTTAAAACATGACATCAGAGTGGGTGGACAAAAAGAATATCCAGGCGTGTGAAAAGGAATCATCCTTGGGCTGATGAAGATTCACCTCATAAAAGAAGAAATTGATTTCTTAGGCATTCATGTTAGAGATGGAGAGATTCGTCTCCAAGATCATATTGTTAAGAAAATCAGTCAGTTCCCAGATTATATTCCTGATGCAAAATCCTTGCAAAGGTTTTTGGAAGTTGTCAACTTTGCGAGAGATTTTATTTCTCAGATTAGTGGTCTTACTGCTTTGCTCTCTCCAAAAACAAGATAAAAAAAAGAAATGGTCATTCACAGAAGATGATAGTAATATTGTCAGAAAGATCAAAGAGCTGACTAAGAACTTGCCTCCTTTATAGTTACCTGAAGAAAGAGATTCGATCATTTTACAGACTGATGCAAATGATTATTACTAGACAGAAGTTGTCCTGACTATTTCTCCAGATAAAAATCATGAAAAGATTTGTAAATTTCTCTCGAGAAAGTTTAACGCAACAGAGTTAAACTATTCTACTAGAAACAAAGAAGTCATTCTTTTATTAAGAGTACAAAGAGGGCTGAGGTCTTTCTAGGGAACAAATTTGTAGATATAACTTATCATAAAGGAGTAAAAAATTTTAAAAACAACAAATTAACTGATGCTGCAGATAGGGGAAGAGTGCTGAGATGACAAATGTTTTTATCTCAGTATGAATATGATGTTGAAATGGTTACATGTAACAAGAATTTTCTACTAGACGTCCTTACAAGAGAAATGACAATGTTTCAAAGAGATAACAGGATAAAACCAGTTGATTGAAATAAAAGCTCAGAATTCTCCTTGCAAAATGAAAGTCAATACGGCGTATCTGGTGAAGAATAAAAGCTTACTCAGAAGTATTTGTTGTATCTCAAGGATACAACCTCAACTGATCGGTCTCAGAATAAAAGACCGGTTAGCCCGTCTCAAACAACAGACTGTAAAGACATATCAAGTCTGTTAATGGCTGCTGCTTTGCCAAAAAGCAGGATAACCCCTTTTAGGGGAAACAGATCGCATATGGTTACAGGGAAGAAAACTATTCATGGTCAATCTTTAAAGATTTTTAAAGAACCAGTTTTCCAGACGAAAAGATTGTTGGAGTTCAAGCAAAAGATTATCATAGACAATATTCTTTATGCTTTCCATGAAGAAAATGAAAATCATCTGCTTGGAACCCTTGAAGCTCTTATGAAAAAATTGTATAGAATCCATGAAAGAGAAGAAAAAATCTAAGGCCGGGTAGTATACCTAAAAAATCCAAAAAACGCTAAGATCCCTATGACAACAATGAAAAGGTTTGAATGATTCAAATTCCATGAGCATCTAGAAAAATGAAAGATGCTTCCATCAACTTTGTTTGTTGTTCATGACCCATATTATGGGAGATATCTGGTTAATGTCCAAGCTGATTATCCTTAGAAACAAAAACTGTGGCTAATAGAGAACAATTTTGTTCATAATCTTTGGACAAAATCTAATAAAGACTTAGAAAAGTTCCTAAAATTGATAGTTCAAGCTGTCAAGAACATTAGGCCAGACGGATGTATCCTGATATTAAATTTCATATCAACTTCTCTTGAATGGATAATGTTGAACGAACAGAACTATATTTCTCATTATCATTATGTCAGGATCATTTAAGTACATGCAGAAATGGCAGTCCAAATCAAAGTATTCCATGGATGAAGACCATGACAATCATGTGCATCAAAAATATGGTGCGAATGATTATGATTCAAGTCTTCTGGAAAGTGGAGAAAGAATAATGGGTTCTTGCTATAATCATCCTCCACCAATAAATTGTGACTTTTTCTCATCCATCATGAGAAATGAAGTTGACTGCACCCTAGCAACTACAGAATAGCTTGAAAGGGTAGAGAAGGAAAAAGGATATATGATTTTTTATCCCTTTCCTTATGATTCAGACTTAGACAGTGAAAAAAATGATGAAAAGACACCAGAAGAGTGACAAGAGGGCCAAGATTCGTTGGCTGATTATGATTGCACTGATGAAAAATATTACAATATAGTAAATATAATGGAGAAATGAGCGGTGGCCGACACATAATGACAAAAGATTTTTCTTTTGTTAAAGTTAGTGCGTTCTTCTTTTTGCTGCTAACACATGAAAACAAACAACTTTACTTTTGCTAAAGTAAGTTTGATTCTCCTTGTCACCCACTTTCTCTCAGTTTTGTTTAATTCTAATTTGTAGTCCGTGTGCTATATAAGCAGCCTCAAGTTTTCGAAGGAATGCATCGAAAAACTTGGAATAAAAGTTTGAAACACTCTCAACCTTCCTCTTGAAGTCAGAAAGCCAGAAAAATAGTGTGTGTAAATAGTGTCTCTAGTATAGTGTGGAATAAGAGTATGAGTGTAAGTACTGTGTGAAGATTTTAGTCTGTAATCATTCTGTGTGATGAGCTTTTATTACAAGTAAGTATATGTACTTGTAATTATAATTATGACTAGCTAAACACCTTATAGTTATTTACCCAACAGCATTTGTAGTTATGTTATATTAAATAAATTCTATCTCGTGCTCATTTATAATTCCGTCAAAATTTTTTTTTTTTTGAAAATTATTTTACTTTCAGTTGTTAGTTTGAATTTTGTATTTGAAATATTTTTTGCATATTAAAATCTATGAATCTTCCACCTTAAGACAATAGTAATTTCGTCAGTATAGTAACCATTTAGATAGGAAGTCGTTGGGTGAAATCTTGACATGTTAAAAGCTAGTTTTTAAGTTGATAGATGACTAGGCTTTAGTGTGTATAGTATCATAAATACAACATTTAAAAATAATAGAAATTGTATTTTAAAAAATTAAAAATAATATAAATTCTATTTTAAACCCTAAACATTTAAAAAAAATTGTATTTACCCTTATTATTAACAAAATAAATTAATGAAGATATGCATTTAATATAAATATAATAATTTGGATATCACATTAACACAAAAGTTAGTGGGTATCACGTTAAAACAAGAGTTAATTAACAGTGAACTTTTCTTTAAAAAATCTTTTATTAATAAATATGAATACAATGATATTTTTCTATTTTATTTGGACTCGTACTCTGAATAGTTTCTCTTACAACAGACTCCTTATTTTGGTCAATGCTGTGCTTAATAACGGTGATTAAACCGGCAGTCCCGGTCCCACGTGAAGCTTTAGGCTAATTTGTGCAATGTGTCATTCAGTGTGACTTTACAGAACAGAAATTCTGTTTAATTCCAAAAAAAGGGAGCAGCCGTTGTGTGATTGGGAGAGAGAGATGAGCTTTCAAGATGTGCAGAATGGCGGAGGAGGAAAGGGAAAGAAGGCGTCTGCATCTCCATCGCAGGCGGTGGCTGCTGGCATATTTCAGATCAACACTGCCGTTGCCATTTTCCGTCGACTCGTTGATGCCATCGGAACTGTCAAGGATACTCCGGATCACCGCCAAAAGCTGTGCGTAACTCACTCACTCATTCTCTCAAAATTAATTAAGTGAAAATTCACTGATCTGATTCTAATCAACAGCCACAAAACGAGGCAACGCATACTGGAGATCGTCAAAGATACCTCTGCAAAACTCAAATCCGTAAGCGAATCTGATCGCCAGAGCAATGTTAATGTACTTTTCTCTCTCCTTCTCTCTTATCTCAGTCAGTCTGCTCCTTCCCTCTCTGACATTTGTTGTTTGTTTGAATCCAAAATCAAATATCAGCCCCGTAAGCAGATTGAAGATGCCAAGCTTGCAAGAGATTTTCAAACCACATTGCAAGAATTCCAGAAAGTTCAACAGCTTGCCTCCGAGCGCGAGTCTACTTACATGGCAACAGATACGGAGGCGACGTATGTTTTTTTCTTCAGTTTTCCTTTATAAAACACCCTTGTTAAATCTGGCTGTCTCATCACTTGCTTCTTACAGCTCTTCTGCCTCTGCCTCTGGGGAGCATTTGGAACCAACCAGGGATGAGTACCGTCAACCTTTTCTTCAGGGCCAGAAGAGGTAATATACCATCTTCAAAAACATGTATTGATCAAGGTCTGCTCAGTCTTGTTGTTCTCTTTTGTAATTGTCCTTGCTAATTTTAACCGTCCCTCGCCTTCCACTTTTCAACTATCTTAATATGTAAAGCACCAAAATTGCCAAGCGTTCATAACTTGGAATTTCACAGTTTTATGCACTGTTAACATTCAACTTATATCTTGTCGCTGTTGTCTTAATTGTTGTGCCTGAAACCTGCATCTATCAGTTTTATGAACCTTGTACATTGAGAGTCTAGTCTCTAGGTGACCAATACTAAGCATCCTCGCATACTGATTGATTCGATATATCTTGGTATCTCTTGCGCTTTAGAACCTTTTTCTCACTTGACTATCTTAAACAAACACATGCAGACAGGAATTAGTGCTGCTGGATAATGAGATTGGTTTCAATGAGGCAATAATTGATGAAAGGGAACAGGGTATTAGAGATATAGAAGAACAAATTGGTGAAGCTAGTGAAATATTCAAGGACCTCGCAGTTCTTGTTCATGATCAAGGTGTAGTCATTGGTAAGATGCAGATTCCCAGCTGATGATTATTTATTCAGTTTTGCTTTGCGTCTTTGCATTTATGGAGCTTTTGTATTTTGTTCTTATTTGATTTATCTGGCATATTGACCTATTATCACAGATGACATTCATTCAAATATTGACAACTCTTCTGCTGCAACGACCCAAGCTAGAGTTCAGCTAGGGAAGGCTTCCAAAGGTGTTAAAACGAGATCTTCATGGGTAAGTAGAAAACTTCCACGTCCTATCAAGTTCAGTTGAGTACAACTTAAAGTAGGCTTCTAAATTATGATTATTACATCATTGACATATTTTTGATTATCAGTATTTAGCAGTTTGTGCTAGGATATGCACTGTCAGAAAATCAATTGCACTTCTTCGGCTTAAACTCGAAACCTACATGCATTTGCTCATGGCTACAGATGATTCTATGAATTTTTGTAATAGAAAAATAGAAATAAATAGAATGACTTAGAGATCATGGATCTAAAAGAAAATAGAGTACTGTCATCATGCCGTCTGGACTATAAACTGATACATAAAGTTCTAGACTAATGGATTCCCTATGATAAAATCCTTGTATATGTGGATTAGTCCAGTCGAAAATACAATGAAAATACATTTAATTGCATTCAGCATCTGGTGTAACCGAGATTTCCCAGGCAACATGTTAGTGTTGTTCGTGAATATTGTCCCTATGTGACAGTGCTTGTGAAGCCCTGGTGATTAAGATTAAGATAGGTAAGGGTTTGATTTATGCCAGTGCTTAACAAGCCTTGGAGGTTAAGATTTAGATAGGTATGGGTTTGATCCAGTCCGATGAAAATAAAAAATTGTCAGACTTCTCATTATCTTTAGGAATTGGATGCTAATAGTCGTTTATTTGTTATCTTAAAGAACTATACCTTATATTCAGCGGTGATTCGTGTGTTGCAGTGTTGGTGGGTGCTGGCAATCGTTGTAGTGGTGGTTGTAGTCATCCTTGTCATCCTTATCATATAATATGCATGTACATATACAGTCTCATTGTGCCTCTGCCTGACAGAATGACAATGGGTGTGGTGAATTATTTGCTCTAAAGACTTTCTGGTTGACATTTTTTGGTATTGAAGTTAGAATACCTTTTTGTTTCTGTGTCTTTTACTTTGAGCAGGTTTTGGTTGTTTTTAGAGTAGCAATCCTGTAACCTCTATAATATTTCTTCGGCTTCTCATTTGTAATTTGTTGGTCTTGAATGTGTTTAATAGCTTTTGCTTCTGATATTATGGTTCTGTTTCTGGACATTTTAATGGAATGAAACTATATTCGAGAACAAATGACAGGTCCTGAAGGAAATTGATTCAGTCTTTTATGTTTTATTTTTATGAATGAAACTATCTACAATCCGCGACTCAAACGACGCCTTTTGAGAGCCTTTTGAGATTCAATCGCTGGTTGAGGGTTTCCTACCTGAACAATCAACCACTGAGCCACTTGCATGGCTTTTCTCTCAAAACTTAAACGACTGATGCCCCGAATTTCGCACTATCGAACTTTTCATCTCTGGTTCATTTCTTGCTCATTATATTTTTAATAATTGATCATATAGTACTAATTATAGGGTTCTAATGAAAACAGATTTGACTTATCCATTCTAATTAATCTTATTGAGATTACATTTTGCCCCTTACTCTATCTACCTCTCTCTTTCACCACTTATTTTAGATCGAACTCTTTCACTTTCGCTCATCTCTCAACCCTTTCTCCCGCGTCGACTTCACCGCCAAGATCTGGATCTGTCCCTTCTGCTACCAACGCAATCACTTCCCTCCTTACTACTCTCTCATCTCCGAGACAAACCTCCCCGACGAGCTCTACCCTCAGTGCACCACCGTCCAGTACTCCCTCCCCGTCGATTCTGCACCCCACCACTCCCTGTCGGCGTCGGTCTTCGTCTTCGTGCTCGACACCTGCATCGAGGAGGAGATGGGTTATGTCAAATCCGCGCTCAAGCAGGCGATCGGGCTGCTGCCGGAGAATGCTCTAGTCGGGTTCATCTCCTTCAGGACGTAGGTGCAGGTCCATGAGCTCGGGTTCACGAAATTGACCAATGTCTATGTTTTTCGGAGGACTAAGGAGATCACCAAAGATCAGGTGCTGGAGCAATTGGGCCTTGTAGGCTGTAGCCTTCGGCCGAAGGCCCGATCCTATTGGTGGAGGAGGGTATAACCAGCCTAAGGGGTTTCAGAACGGATTTCCTAATTTGGAATGAGTGGTGGGAGTGGCCGTCGTGGCTGAGGAACTCCGGGTTGAAGACTTGAGCCCAGTAAAAGTTTACTAAGGGTAGTAAACTTTATTTTTTGCATGTAAGTTGATTTTTCACTGTTTTTAATGTGTATAATGAGTTTTGGAGATACTGTTTTGCTAGTTTACTACCTGAGGTAAAGTTTACTACCTTTGGTACACATTTATTAGGGGTAGTAAACTTATGATTTACACCAATACCTCAAGTTTGTTCATCTGCTTGAGTTTACTACCCCATTAAAAGTTTACTAAGGGTAGTAAATTTTAGATATTGCATCTAAGTTGATTTTTCTCTTCTAATCTCCTCTCTCTAACTCTCACTTGGAGAGCTTTCGTCTCCACCATCTCCTATGATCTCATCCTCGCCTCCACCATCTCCGACGACCTCATCCTCCCCTCCACCTAATCTCAGCCTCGTCCTTGCTGGTCGCTGTAACACTGAGTCCGAAGAACAACGTCAAATCCAGATCTGGTCATGTCGTCTACACGCCGGCGCTAGGAAACTTCAATATTGAGGTTAGTAGACTTGGATTTGATGAAATACTGGGGTTAGTAGACTTGATTTTGAAGTATACTGGGGTTAGTAAACTTGGTTTTGATGTATACAGTGTTATTAGACTTGGTTTGGAGTATACTGGGGTTAGTAGATTTGGTTTTGTAGTATACTAGGGTTACTAGACTTAAATTTAGATTATATTGAGGTTAGTAGACTTGGAGTTGATGTAGATGTTGCCATAATAAACTTACCCTAATTCTCTATCATGGTGGTGATAGAGAAATATGGTTCGATTCTAGAGAGGGATCCTAAGAAACGGCTACCACATCCAAGGAAGACAGCAGACGCGTAAATTACCCAATTCTGACACGAGGAGGTAGTGACAATAAATAATAATAATGGGCTCATTGAGTCTGGAAATTGGAATGAGTACAATCTAAATCCCTTAATGAGGATCCATTGGAGGGCAATTCTGGTGTTAGAAGTCGCAGTAATTCCAGCTCCAATAACGTATGTTAAGTTGTTGCAGTTAAAACGCTCATAGTTGGACCTTGGTTGGGTCTCCTCCTCCAAAGAGAAAGTCACAATCTCATCAAGGCCTTCAAGGATCTGGGTGTCATTGAACTAGCCAAATGAGGCGGCGATAACTAGGAAAAAGTACTACTTTAATATCAAATCTATTTGCTTTCTCACAATGACATAATAGAAAGTTTAGTAGACATATATCATAATTACAGCTTAATGTCCAATAAAACAACTTTCTTACTATGTTGCCGTCGGAGAAACTTGACAAAACTTAATTTTATTCTGTCACTAAAAGGTTGCGACCATCTGACGAAGACGCTAGTTCAAGACGGCCAAGTTGGCTTAAGCATTGAGTTCTTACCTAAAGTTAGTTATAGTTGCTTTTCTGATATGAAGTAAGGATGGCCAATATCTCGTTAATGACTACATGCTATCGTAATATCTTTTTCTAAGGTAACTTATGATACTTGGATGATCATGCATTTTATGGTTTTTTAATGTGTTGGTTTAATTTTCTTTTTTAAAACATTTGAATGAATAGTTAGATGACATATATATTGAAAATAAATTACAATTTAAAATACACATCTATTCGTTCATCCTCAGTTATGTGTTCATTAAGAAGCTTTACCAATTTACATCAACTAAAAGACGTACCACTCCCTCAAACTTCAATATTTAGACGAAGGAAGCCCTACTTTACAAGTCACAACGAGGTTTGGCTCGGATGGCAAGGACGAGCTTGTGGTGGAGACCCCATCTGAGTTCGATTCCCGCTACCAATATGCCTCGTTTGGTTCGCGATCTGTAAATTCCTACCTGGAGGCTGGTGTGACAGGCGCGTGTCCACTGTCAGTCCTTTAGAGTTGAGGTTGCATGCCCTGACGATGATGGTGTAGCGTAACCAAGCTCTTACCTAAACTTTTTATTAATCCAAAATTTTTCCACCGGAGAATGATGGTAAATCAGTAAATATGAAAATTTGAGTTGAATTAGCCGAACCTGACCAAGCGTGAACCAGCTAACCAACCACCCTCGCGGAAAAGCCACTGTTTGGAGTCAAATTCCTTTAAAACGCGGCCGTCTGCAATTCCAATATTGACTCTTGCTCGGATTTCGCAATCTGAGAGATCGGCGATCGGTCCACCTGTTGTTCTTGGTATCTACTTGCTCTCGATCGTATTTCAGTTACAGTTTTATGTGTGTATATATAAATCATCGCACAAAACCATGAATCAAGTCAACCTTTTTGATTTTCTGATTTTAGCTGCGCTGTGGATGATTGATGATGCCTAGGTTAGGTTTGTGAATACCTATTTGTTCTCCAAGCATGAATCTCCTCTGTTGCATTGTCTAATAAGATTCACAAACAACAAATCTTGATTGATTTTGGTGAAATGATGCAAGTTTGTAACTGTTCTCAGCAATTCAGGCATTAACTGAAATACATTATGATGATGAACGGAAGTCGTAGTATGGGTGAGTGTTCTAGCTCAACTTCCCTGAGCAGCCAGCGGGATGACTGCATGATCGCCGTTGTACTATCAGAAGAGTATGCTCAATTGGATGGTGCCGTTGCTAGACGCCTTTCCAACCTCGCACCTATTCCGGTATTGTAACTCTCTGCTCCTTCCTCTTCCTCTTCCCTGTACGCATGGACTAATATCATGAATACAATTCCAAATTTAATTTTTCTAATGGCTCTGATTCTCATCACTGGAATTAGATTTTCTTTTTCTTTTCATTTTTTATCTTCTAATGAGCAAAAGGTGCTCTTCTTAGTGTGTGATGAGTATTATCTTTATGAAATTCCAGCATATCCCACGCATAAATTCCTACATTCCCAACATAAGTGATGCTAGCTTGGATCATCAACGGCTTCTCCAGAGGTACCTTGTGCTTTGATAATTTTTTTCTAATAGGAATTCAAATTTATTCTTATCATCTTTCCTCCTCATCTTGGTTGAGGAAGATGAACACTTTCAGGATAATCACACTAGCAGACATGGTTTTTAGTGTTTACTTATGATTTCTCTACACAGGTTGCATGTCTATCGATTATGTGAAGTAAAGGTTTCTGGTGATGGCAATTGTCAGGTATCTGCAATTATAAAATAGTGGTTAATAAATTCAGTCATGATATCTTTTATATATTATTGATTTTTTTCTCTTATTTTATTTATTTGTTTTTCAGTTTCGCGCACTTTCAGACCAGATGTACAACTCTCCAGATTATCACAAGCATATCCGGAAAGAGATTGTTAAACAGGTAGTGTATATTTTAAAGGTCAAAGTGAATCTAAAAATTGGTTGCACATATATTTGTAGATGAATTTGAGGAAGAGGAAGAATACTAAAAATTATTCTCAGAAATACATTGTGCGCATCCCCATATTGTGTGTTTAGTCCTTTGCTAAGGACGCCATTACCTTAACTTTGGTGCCGATTTTCTTAATTTGACCCACTTTCCAATCAAATTTTCTCATCTTAACGATTCAAAATCTATATATATATGTATAGATTGTCTTTCAGCTGATTAGGTAATCGTTAAGGTCTATGTAAATTCAATTAAACAAATGGACAAACGAATTTCTGTTGAACTTGAACCGTTCATGTTTATTACAGAAAAACACAGTTTTGAGTGCCCCAAATTGGCTGAAATTTTGGCAGAGGTGATCTATACATTAGTATCTAAAGAATAGACGGTGGAGATGTGAAAATTCGATTGAAAAGTGAGTCAAAAATGGAAATTCACACTGTAAGAATAAATAAGGACATCTTTACCTGAGAAAGATAACCCTCATCCACCGTTGTTCTATCTCTGTAGTCAATGCTTCTGTAAATCCCTAGAATAATGCCAAACTTACTGTCAATTCACACCGTAAGAATAAATATGGACATCTTTACCTGAGAAAGATAAGCCTCATCCACCATTGTTCTATCTCTGTAGTCAGTGCTTCTGTAAATCCCTAGAATAATGTCAAACTTGCTGTCAATTCACACCCCGTTCTCCCTTCTATCTACAAAACATACTTGTCAGGGGTAGGGTATAGTCCAAGGCAAGTGTCCTTGCTGTGATAACTCTAGCATTGTTTGACTGACTTTTGCTGGAGAAGAAATAAATCCTAATCAGATTTCACTTATGTTGCCCTTCTTTTCCGTGTGTTCAGCTCAAAGAGTATCGTTCTCAATATGAAGGCTACGTACCTATGAAGTACAAGCACTATTACAAGAAAATGGCAAAGTATGTTAATGTTATTTTGGGTCTTGAGTTGTGTTACTTGATTTATAAGATTTTCCGGATGTCACAAATTTTATTTGTGGTTTAGTTTCACTCTTTTTGTGGTAAAATACATTTGTGTTCACTTTAACTTTACCACATAATGCAGATCCGGTGAATGGGGTGATCATGTTACCTTACAAGCAGCAGCTGATAAGGTCTGATATACACATTTATCCCAATTATATGCATCACATTGATTTTTGTTTGCTCTATTGAAATTTATATTCTATTCTTACAATTCTGTTTTGAATTGAGATTGTTCATCCATCACAGTTTTTTTAGTTTTGACTTTTATCATGTATGTATATACCAAGTTCAAAAATTTATCCTATGAATGAAAATAGAAATTACAAAAAAAGACCAAGGCACAAGTGGAAAAATAGCATTGATTGGATAACTATTACAATGATTAAAATATTTGCTTTTTAATATCAGTTTTTTTTCTCATGTTTGAGGTCTTCTTTTATGTTGGTTGTTTAATCTTTGTATCCCGCATCTAGACTGTTAAAACAAGTACAAACAATTTATATTGGGGTAACACCAGCCCATGTACAGCCCCATCATGGATTACAATGACTTGGCAAACAAATGAAGAATGAGGACAAGAAACTTGGATTCGATGTTCGACAGCCATTGTTTCCAAAAGCTTTATGTTCTCAAGGATGGGCCAATATCACAGAGCTTGGCTCCATTTTCCCTCAAAAAAAGGGTGGGCCAATATCTACTCTGTTGAATTAATGTTTAGAAAACAAGAAGAAGATCAGCTTTCCTTACTAAGCAGATTGTTGTATAGAGGGCCCTCCTTGTAGTATGCTCTAGAAATCAGCTTTATATTATTATTATCAATGAATCAAAGCACTCCAACTAGCTGTAGACATTGTATGTTACCAACACTGCCAATTAAATTTTGGTCAGGAATCATATGCCTTGCATGTCTTATTGGTTTGTAGGGTCTCTAACATTAACAAAATACTTATAGATGTATTGTACTTCTTGTCATGGTCTTTACTTTAGCATTTTAGTGATGCTGGTTTCCAAATTTTAAGTGCAGTTTGAAGCAAAGATTTGTCTTTTGACATCATTCAGAGATACTTGTTTTATCGAAATTATGCCTCAAATCCAGCCACCAAAACGTGGTAAGTTCAAAGTATCTTTACTTCTGTCTTTTGTGTGTTTACATTTTTATCCTATAGTTGCAACATTGAATTTGCAGTTTAAGATACCTGATTTTTGGTCTCCTAAAATACTTATGGTATACCTGATTTTTGGCATCAGGATTCAATATTAAGTCTAATATAGAGGCAAAGACAAAACAAGAAAGAGCCATGGACTTATGGGAATTGAGATATCTGCCTCTAAAAAATTGGAATTGATTTTCAAAATCCTTTTAACACATTTACCATGGATGATTAAGCAAGTTTGGAGGAATAAATATGTACAAATGTTTGTTTGAGATACAAGACATTATTTTCTTCTAATTTCAAAATCTCACTTTTTTCTTTCAATTATGCAGAGTTGTGGTTGAGTTTCTGGTCTGAGGTTCATTACAATTCATTATATGAAATCCAAGGTTTTTCATCCCTTTTTTCTTATATTGTACATTGGAAATCTCATTGAATATGTTTAAGTACGAAAAGCAGTTTGCCAATATCTTAGTTGCTTGTCTTCTTTGTAGATGCTCCAATTCAACAGAAGCCAAGGAGGAAACATTGGTTGTTCTAGACTTCTATTGAAATATAATTCCTGAAGTTGGTATGCCACTCACTCAGGAATGTTCAAACGTTTAAATACTGATACGATATTTAAATTTCACAATATAACTCATTAAAAAAAACACAATATATATAAATATATACTATTACATGGCCCCTAGTCCCCTACTGTTGTAAATGGTTCGTAGTGTTGGTCTAGATGTAATTGTATTTTTTTTGCAAGAATAAAGAGGATCAGATATTAAAAGTGATTTTTATTTTTTAACATCATTGTGAACTCACATGGTCAAAATTCTCGTAGGCAGGTGTTTTATTTTATTTATTATTATTATTTTAATGGATATTGGAAGTTTTTCCTAACGTAGTTGAGTTGAGCAAAACTCCAAACTATTTGGAGAAATGAAAGTGTGTTCTTTGAGCAGCCCTCTCTATTTATATTAAGATGGTGTAAATTGAGTCTGCGTGATAGTTGATATGCAGTTTGGCTTTGATAGTTCATAATTGTTGGTTTCTGTTTACCTCATGGACTTTATTGGTCTGGTATGCTGTATGAATTTACTTGGCTTGCTGGATTGTCTGTGAAGGTAGGTTAGTTTGGTGGTGGTTTATCACATGGTACAAGATTGAATAATATCTATGTTTAAACCTCCAAAACCTCACTGGGAGAGAAATTTAAGAAATATTCAGCGTATCTGACCACTGACCATTTTTGTGCATCTATGAAATCATAAACCTTCCACATTGACCACTGAACGCCTCACACCCCTATGCAAAAACGAATGAAAATCAGAAAGCAAGACTGGAAACACGCCGCATCTTGGTCCGCAAGAGGTAGTTTAGCAAGAGTGAAAACATGCCGTTTTGCTTCTGGTGTCTGTTTGCTTTCATTGGTTGGTGATGGTTTAGGACATGCGCATTGACATTGGGAAAACAAGGTCCAGACAGATCCGTGTTAAAGAAGTGGTTGTGTTGTCTGATCTGGTGTCTAGTTGTGTGGATTGGTTCTGTCCGGGTTCTTTGCCATTTGGATATCAGTGACCTGAAGTCAGATCGATCTTTCGTTGGTCTACTCAAGGGTTTATGTTGGAGTTTGGATGGTGAAGTTGTGGTGGATAGGAATCTGGAACTGTTTTCGATATTCAGTTGCCCCTTATCATAAGCCGCTTTCCTTTGGGTTGAGTTGCAAACCTTGCTTTCAGCTGGGGGAGACGACATCAGCAGATACAAAATCGAAATAATGTTGAATTAACACATTCATGTGCTTTGCATATCAAGATTCAAGGCTCTGTTCTTGCATAATCAATGACAGGCAAGACAAAATTGTTGCAACATTATTTCTCATTACGAATTTGAAAAGAAACAAAAAGAAGAGATGAATAAACTATGAAGGCGCGGGGCAGCAAGAAACGTAGAGTTAGGGGAAACTTAAAAACATGCATCGACAGAGATAGAAAGAGAATGACAACTTGATTAAGAGGCGCTAGCTAGTTCATCATAGATAGGTAAGATCAATCACTTCCAGTTGTTGGCGACAATATCAGCCAAGTCAACAACCCTTTGTGAGTAACCCCATTCGTTATCGTACCAAGCAATGACCTTGACCATGTCATCTCCCATGACCATGGTCAATGAGGAGTCAACTGTTGACGATACATCTGTGCACCTGAAGTCAACAGAAACAAGGGGCTCATCACACACAGAAAGGATACCTGCCAGCTCCTTATCAGCACTCTCTCTGAATGCAGCGTTTACCTCCTCTGCAAAGGTCTTCTTAGTGACTTGGACAACAAGGTCGACAACGGAGACATTGGGGGTGGGCACACGTAGGGCAATGCCATTTAGCTTTCCCTTGAGAGATGGAAGGACTAGAGCAACGGCCTTTGCTGCACCAGTGGAAGTGGGAACTATGTTGAGAGCAGCAGCTCGTGCACGCCTGAGGTCACGGTGGCTGGCATCAAGTAGCCTCTGGTCACCAGTGTACGAGTGTGTGGTAGTCATGGTGCCCTTGATGATGCCAAACTTCTGGTCAAGAACCTTGACGAAGGGGGCAAGGCAGTTGGTAGTGCAAGAAGCATTGCTAATGATGGTATCATCATGACTGTAGAGTTCAGCATTAACCCCGACCACATAGGTAGGGATGTCACCCTTTCCGGGGGCAGTGATGAGCACCTTCTTGGCCCCTGCCTCTATGTGCTTCCCGGCACCCTCCCTATCAACAAACACACCAGTGCCTTCAATCACCAGGTCGATCCCCAAGTCCCTGCGCACGGTAGAATTCATTCATTGAATCAAATTATCGTATTGATCTTAATTTAAAAGATGTGTGCTGTCTGTGAATGCAGTGGCAACTTACTTCCATGGTAGGTTGAGGGGATTGCGGCTTGACACAACCTTGATGACCTTGCCGTCAACAGAGATGCCATCATCGCCAACTGGTTTGACCTCAGCGTCGAAGATCCCAAGGGTAGAGTCGTACTTGAGGAGGTGAGACGCCTGCTTCACGCCTCCGGTGTCGTTGATGGCAATCACATCAAGGGGTGAGTCTTTGCGCCCATGCCAGCACCTCAAGAAGTTCCTTCCAATTCTTCCAAACCCATTTATGGCCACCTTCAGCTTCGCCTCGGTTACCCCTCTTTTGTATCCCCCATTAGTTCCCACCTGATTCGATTCATTTCATTCACAAAATTTTCTAGTTACAATTAATTAACTCATGGTATCTCGATCTATATACTTCATTACCAAACAAGCACACTGAAATAACCAGTACGTATGCCTTTTAAACTAAATTTGCAAGTCCAACTAGCTAGCTGTCTAATCAGTTTGGCTACAGGTTGCACGTTTTTAAGATCAAATAACTAATTACAATCATTAACTAAGCAGTGTTTTTTCAAGTATTATGATGACCATTAGCGACCAGTAGTACTGCTACTGGCTATTGGAACAATGTGATCAAAGTTGGAATAAATTAAACCGTACTACTCACAGCAGATGTTTGGAACGCAATGACGGAAAATAAGTCGTCTGAGGTTCTCCTCCCGAAACTAAGCGAAGCTGCAGATGAGTTGCGGAGACCTGAGAATTCTACAAAGCCCTTTCCATTTGCCTGCGAATCAAACACTTTTCTAGTCAATTTCTGCATAATCTAGAAATATATTTATTGAACAATCTAGCTAGCTAGCGAAAATCATCACGATATATATGCATAACTGCATTGCACGGACGTAAGACTGCATGCTTTAACTAATTTTGCTTCGATCTCATGTAATTGTGTGTGCGTATCTGTGTAGAACTGGCATACATATAATTTCTCCTGATTACGTTTAAGAAAAAACCATGCTATTATTTAGCAGATTGAGTATATGATAAAGAGACATTACGATGTAGATAAAAGATCAGAGCTACATGAACCTGAGGAGATGGTTTGGCCACAGAAAGGATAGCCGAAGCCATGCTCGGAGCTAGCTTAAGGAATGGAGGCAGTGGTAGAAAGACAGTCGGAAAATTCCCAAGGTCGTTATATATTGGCTTTAATAAGCAGCTAGTACAGCAGAGCAAAGAGTGGGAGTGACTGAAATAAAACGTAGAGAGGATCAGATTATGGATAGCCTATCATTCAACGAATGGCTGAGCTTTGCTTTAGAAACATTTGTTTGTGTCCCCTCTCCCCTCCATTCCTATGATCTTCCATTTTCCATCATATCGCCCTCTCGATTCATTCCATTTTGAATTCAGATGCTCTTCGACATTTGGGCTTCTATCAGCCCGATTATATTAGTGGGCTCTTATGCTTTATTTTTATTTCTTTCTTTGTTTCTAACAATGATTGGATTAATATCAACATCATAAACAAGTCATGGTCTACGAGCTTAACATTTTTTTGGGTTAAACCTCAAAAAACGAGGAAATTTATTAAAAAGAATAGAAGGAAAGAACTACACCGGGGGATAAAAACATTACCTGAAGAAAAAATATGAAATATGAGGTGTATACCTTATTTTGACTCAATAATCAAACAAAAGCTTAACAAAATAAAAAATTAAGAAGATTGAGTCAATCATGATTACACAATGAAACGATAAATGGAGACAGTTTATCCCACCAAATCAAACCTATCGAATTAACGCCATGATTAGCCAAAGCATTTGCACCTTGGTTGCCTTCACGAAAGAGCTTAACATGAATTCCAAAACAAACCGGAAAGAGAAATCATATCCAAGCTACAAACTAAACTCATCAAAACTCTAAATGGTCACTCGCTAAATAACAGTAATCTTGTTATCTTAGGAAAATCATTTACGCTTGATCGCGAGTAAAACGATGAAACACACAAATTTTGATACCACATTAGATTAAAATATGTTAGGAGATGTCTATAATCACACACAAATGAAAAAAATCAGAGGTCCAAGAAAGTAAAATTTCTCAAAGACCCTTCTGCTATAACAAGGGGTTTTAGCTCAAATTGAGTGAAGCATGAGGGGAGGGGTACAACGTAATTTTTTTTTGAAAATTGGGGTTCCCGAGGTTGTAGAGAAGAATTGAAGACAACACAAACTCAAAAATTCACTTACTATCTCTGAAAATTACAATTTCAGTAGCTTTACAAAACACTGTAAGCGTGCGAAATTTAAACTCAATCGTCACTAAAATGATAAAAGACAAATTTTTTATGCTATAATGCCACAAAAGATGTTAGGTGGTGTCTCTAAGCACGCACGACTTGAAAAAACCTGAAGTTCAAAAAATGTGAAATTACCTAAACATGTGTGTGTTATAGCAACGAGTTTTGGCTCCAATTGAGTGAAACTAGAGAGGAAGGAGTAATACTAAATTTTTGTTCTAAAAAAATTGAGGTTCTCAAGGTTAGGTGAAACTCTAAACCTGAGGTTGGTATGAGAAGAATTGAAGACAACACAAGATTGGAAATTCACTCAATACCTTCTTCATAGTCACCCTTCTAGGCACTATATCTCCTCCACGATGGTGAGTCTCGGTCACCCACTTGTCTAATGAATCCAACATGACCGGTGTGGCGTCCTGTGGTTGTCCGACAGCAGAGCACGAAGAGGCCGTCTTGACGGCAAAAAGAGAGGGAAAAAATCGAGAGAAAGGAGAGAGAAAGGAGAATGGGTTTTCTGATGTTTACCACTTACCATTTTGGTAAGTTTCCTTTTTATACCCCCATTTTGAAAAATAGTAACTTTAGTTTTTACAGTATAACTTTTTCATACAAACTCTGATTAAAATGCATAGCAGTTCTACGTATTCGTCTTAACGTCCTCTATGATATACCTTAAGAAAATTTCCTGAAATAATGATTATATGAAAAGTCAACTTTATAATCTCTTTACGGTAAAATGGTTACTAAAAACAGTAAAGACCAAAGTAACATAAAAGTAACCAACTGTAAAATAATTTAAGAACCGGGATGTGATAATTCTCCACCATTTATAAAATTTTGTCCTCGAAATTTACATACCTGTCAAACAAAGAGATGAGTGTACTGCTACCTCATCCATGTCTCGAGCTCGCATGTAGCTTCTTCTACCTCATGACTCCTCCAAAGAACTTTAACAAGAGAAATGGTCTTGCTCTTGAGCACTTGGTCCATTCAAACAAGAATCTTAACTGGTTCCTCTTCATAAGTCAAGTCTTTCTCCAACCTAATTGGCTGCACTTACAATACATGAGAGAGATTGACAATATGATTGTGAAGCATGGCACTACCGGAATCAGTAGTTTGGCTGACGAAAAATTTTCGTCGGCCAATTAGCCAAATTTTTCGGCTAAGATCTTAGCCGACGAGTTGTCGTCGGCTAAAATGTCGTCGGCTAAGAGCATCTCCTTCAATTATATGGTATCCTTGTGTCTGTGTGAGAATTGACTGGTTTGAAACCTCATGTCTGGATTCTTTCTATTTTGTAACGAACACCGATTAGACCAACAACTTACCAGTTAAAGCTGACGAATAGATACAAAAGAACTGTATACGGTTACTCAGTACGTAGAGCAATGGATGAATGGAAGTTAGCAAGACGTGGCGATTAATCGAACTGTGTTTGTTTGAATTAGGATTTGTGCCGAATATTAGTTGATCCAATCTAGCTTATATGATCACTACCGGAATCAGTAGTTTGGCCGACGGAAAATTTTCTTCGACCTGTTAGCCAAATTCGTCAGCTAAGATCTTAGCCGATGAATTGTCGTCGGCTATAACTTTAGCCGACGAAATAAAAAGTGGTCGTCGGCTATAGTTTCACACTTAGCCGACGACTTATTTTTTAATTTTTCGTCAGCTAAAGTAAAACTAAAGCCGACGAAATAAATTGTCGCCGGCCTCAACCTAAGACTTTGGCTGACGAACTATAAATGTTTCGTCGGCCAATTTAAAACACTATAGCCAACGAAATTTACTATAAATCGTCGGCTACATATTTTTTTAAAAAAATTAAAAATTAAAATAATATAGCCGACGAAATACAATACATTTCGTCGGCTAAACGTTGAAATAAAATAAAATACTATAGCCGATGAATTATGGTAAATTTCATTGACTATAGTACCTTTTATACTAAAAAAACCACAAAATTTCTAAATTATCATCCAAGCAAGCTGCAAATTACACAAACAATTTCATATAACCAACAACGTACACCATCAAAAGTAGTCTAAACGTTTTGCATTAAATTATTAATTTATAAATTGTTCATAAACCCATAAAACTAAATAAAATCTATATCATCTAAATCTATATCCACGCCAGGAGGAGGTTGCTGTTGAGGAGGTTGTGGCGGCTGAGGTAGGAGAATAGGCGGAGGCATGGGCGGAAGTCCCTGAAGCTAGGCAGCTGAAAAATCTTGCAAGTACTGGAAAATCTGCTGCTGCTGTGTCTCGTTGGTGGCATATACTGCCGCATTATACTCTTGTAAAGCGGCTTGGTGTTCCTGTAGCATCTGAACTTCCGTCTCGAGCTGAGTCGTTCTGCTGCTGGTTGAGGCTGTTTTTTTGAAATCCAAGAGTGGTCTTCAGTACCCCCTTGATCTTCTTTCCTAGACCCCGGCAGTAGAAGTTATTTCCTCGCGGTGGGAATGCTGTGTCCATGATCCTCGCCCCAACCCTGAGATCCGAAGTGTCGATCCGAGACATGGCTTCAGACATGTCTTCGTCTTGCGTGTCTGGCCATGTCTCCCTCACTATAGCAGTCATCACCTCGTCACTAGCCTGCCTCACCCTCGCCTAATTGGATAGGAAAAATTAATTAATTAACATTTCGAAATATATATATATATATATATATATATATAATTTAAAAAATTTGAAAACGTAAAACGACTTACAATATCCTCCTGGGCGTCAGGATATGCCTTCTCGTACGTATAGACGTACCGGTTGACTTCTGGATGTTCCCTGGCCGCCTCATCCATCAACGAAGTGAACGGTCTAGAACCGGCAAGATGGTTCATTGTGTTGCGTTGCCGGTTCTGAGCGTTTGCCCGGAAAATGGCCTACAAAGGAAAAAAACTTAGTAAAATATTTAAAAACGTACTAATTAATAACAATATAAGAAATTATTATTTTTAATTACCTATTTATGAGGGTTGTTGAATTTATGTCCAATTTATATGTTTAATCTTGTGAAATGAAAATCCGACCATCAGATATCATCATTATGTTGAAACATGTGTGGGTAAATTTTCAGCTTGATCCGACAAGGTTAAGGACTCGATCCGGACGGTCAATCCCGTGAGTCAAACCACAAACGCAAAGAAACGGTAATTTGACCGTCTAAATTATTTATTCTGCACGGACCTTCAACTAAAAATAGTTTCAAATCGATGAGACGCAACTAGTGGTATAAAAATTACAAGAAAAATAACCATCAGAGATAGGGCTACCTCTAGGGAGAAAGAATGAAAAATAACCACACCTATTGGCACCGAAACTTTATAGGAATTACGTGATTTTTCAACCATAGACATATTTCATCGTTCCGGTCATATCTTATTTCACGATTTTTTTTCGTTTGAAGCTTCTACGTGTAGTTTGTTTTTGAAACGGAACATTTAACACTTGGTAAATTAGTTATACAACATTAGTAGGCATGTTGTGATTGTGATGATCAATCTTGTGAAACAAAAATCCGACCGTCAGATATCATCATTATATTGAAACATGTGTGTGGGTAAATTTTCAGCTTGATCCGACAACGTTAAGGACTCGATCTGGACGGTCAATCTCATTAGTCAAACCCCTAAAAGCAAAGAAATGGTAATTTGACCGTCTAAATTACGTATTCTGCCTGGACATTCAACTACAAATAGTTTCAAATCAATGAGACGCAACCAGTGATATAAATTATTATTTTATTTATTTAACTTTAGCCGACGAAAAATTAGGGTATTCGTCGGCTAAGATAGTTTTAGCCGACGAAATGCCAATTATTTCGTCGGCCAAGATAGTTTTAGCCGACGAAATACATCAAACGTCCGACGAAAAATTGATATCGACTAATTGAAATACATCAAATTAAAATCGATCAACTCAATCACACTCAAAATTCAATAATTCAACTCAAATTAAAACTCAAAATCAATATATATAACTCAAATAAAACTCTTAAATCAATCCCAAAACAAGATATATACACATATATGTACCTATATATAGCGCCACAAACTAATTTTGGACTGATTTCGACGACACCAAAACTTTTTCTCCCATTTTTTTTTCACATGAGCTGCTGTCTAGATCTGAAAATCTAAGGACTTTTAACATACGAAATTATATATTTTGTCGGCTAAACTTTAAAAATTTCGTCATAGCCGACGAAAAAATTATTTTAGCCGATGAAAAAATATTTCGTCGGCTAAAAATCCACTTTAGCCGACGAAAAATTAACTTAGCCGACGATTTTTTTTTCGTCAGCCTGTTTTTTTTTCGTCGGCTATAATGTTTATTCTGGTAGTGTGGACACATGAAAGACATTATGTATCTTTGACAACTCTAGAGGTAGGTCTAACCAATAAGCAAGTGGGCTAACCCGCTCAATTATCTCATAAGGACCAATATATTTCGAGCTAAGTTTCTCCCGTTTGTCGAATAATACAACACCTTTCTAAAGAGATAGTTTCAAGAATACAAATTTTCTTTTAAAAAAATCAGCTTAGCTTCTGGTTTGACTTTTAATTTTTATAGTGTTTGGTAATTTAAGAAAAAGCAGCTTTTTACAAAAATTTCAGGTTACCCAAAGCAACTTTTAGAAGCAATCCAAATGTTCCTTATAAAAGCTGCTTTCACCCAAAAACATAAAAAGATTTTAATTTATTAATAAAATTTCATCCCTTATCACATTATAGAGATATGTTCTTATCCTACAGAAACATTCTGCAGCTGCGCGCCAAGAGCGATGAATCTACGTGCTAATAGCTTTTAGAATGGGCGCTAAGAACAGAGCCCTTCCATACTAGGTTCCTCCATTGGCTGGGAGAATTGATGAATCGAATCCAGACTTCTCGACCCTTATCCTATATATACATATGTTCTCATTGTAAAATTGCAGAACATCGGGCACCAATAACAGACTCCTACCAGGGACGGCTATCATAGGTATCATCAATCGTCTTCATTTGCTATTTCTTGCTATTTGATCCCCTTATATAATCATAGGACTGATTTGAAGGCTTGTGTTTTAATTAAACCTTATACTATTACATTCCATACATATGCCATGTCTAACCATATAATATCTGTGTTTCCTTATTCAATTGCGTTGTATGTTTTCTTCATTCTCTAATCTCTATACCAATTGACTTTAATCAAAAGTGGAAAACAGATTGAGAAACAGCTAGTGATTTCTTCTTCTGAGAGACTAGATTGTTTTGACAGAAGCATATGACTTTCATAAACGACTATTGCTTGCAACATTGCCAGATGCAACATATTTTTTTCAACTTTCTATGCAACTTTGTTTGTTGTTATCTTTGTCATGAGTTGTATTATTTTGTTTAGTATATAAATGCAAAGATGATGATTTTGATTACACTTGCAGATTGTGCTATGGAGCCTATGGACATGTCAGATGATGAGGAAGAGGTATCTCCTGTCCAAGTTACTGCATGTGTTTTTGTTCGAATGGTGGAACTGTATCATATGAAATATATACAGAAAACTTATTTTCTGAATTCTTCCCGCACATGGAATGTATGGGTTATGGAATTGCTACATGGGAATGATGAACGATTTCATAGAATGTTTAGAATGGATAAGCGTGTGTTTTACAGATTAAGCAATGAGTTGCAGGAGAAGTATGAGTTAGTGGGTTCTAAAAGAATGAATATTTTTGGGATATTGGGAATGTTCTTACACATTATAGGACATGGAACGGTGAACAGATTAGCACAAGAAGAATTTCAGCGTTCTGGGAAGACTGTGAGTAGGTATTTTCACCTATGTTTTGAATATTATCCGTTTCTTGGCTATAGAAGTTATACAACCAGAGGATCGTGAGTTCAAGAACACTGCACCACAGATATTGAGGGATTCCTGATATATGCCTCATTTTAAGGTAATTACTTCAATGTTTTTACATGTTATTGGTCAGTTAAGTCATATTGAAAATGTTGTTTTGTTGTTTTTAAAGGATTACATCGGTGCCATAGACGGGGTACATGTACGTGCTTCAATTCGTCATGCAGATCAAATACCATATATTGGAAGAAAAGGGATGCCGACTCAAAATATAATGGTTGCATGTAACTTTGATATGCAGTTCATATTTGCATGTGCAGGTTGGGAAGGTACTGCACATGATACAAGGATTTTCTTATCAGCCATACGAAATCCAATGTGGAAATTTCCCCATCCTCCTAGTGGTAATACTTGTTTTGTCGATGGTTCTTTACTGTTTGTTCATATTTATGATTTGTCAATATGATATCAGACATCCTACATATTCAATATATATGTATTTTTTTATATATTTTGTAGGAAAGTATTATTTGGTTGATGCAGGATACCCACAAATAAAAGGGTACTTGGGACCATATAAGAATAACACATATCATGTCACATCCCGATCCTGGAATTATTTTACGGTTGGTTACTTTGGTCTTTTACCATTTAAAGTAACCGTTTAACCGTACAATGATGGTAAAGTTGACTTTTTGGTAAGTCAAGAATTTGAGAAAACTTCCTTCTTGAAAGTTGTAGAGGGCGTCGTTACGAGTTCGTGGACACGTAGCACGCTCAAATCGGAGTTCGTATGAGAAAGTTATGAACAAAAGTATAAAGTTACTATGCAGTAAAACGGCTATATATAGGAGTTACCGGGGTGAAAAATCAGATTTTTCACCCGGCTTCTCTCTCCTCTTCCCCGACGGAAAAGCTGCCGGAGCTTCCGGCCGCCACAGCTCCGCCGTCCGGCCACCTCAGGCCACCACACCGGTCCCAAAAGTTCGGCCTCCGAGTCTACTTCATTCCTAGGTAAGCTTTTCGACCTAACTCGCCGTAAATCGGGAGAAATTCCGATTTGTTCTTCATGTGTACAGTAGAATTTCGGGATCGAATTTCTCCCTCCCTAGGTCGCCATTTGATGAGTTCTTTATATGTTTAGGATGGGTTTTAGGTGTACTACAATCCCCTAGAATTTGGTAGCTTGATTCGAAGTGTGTAGGAAGAATTGAGGATTTGAAGTTTTGAAGTGTAAATTTTCGGGGTCTACTGTTCATCGAGTTTTTGACCTAGTTAGAGGCCGAATTGGCCTTCGAGTTGAACTAGAAAGTTGTCCCAAATGATGAGACGAAGCTACTGGTAAAATTTGGTGGCGATCCGAGGTCGTCGGAATTTTAGCCGGAATTTCTGCCGGCGGCCGCCGTCGGCGGCGGAGCTGGCGGCGGTGCCGCCACTTTTTGGGCAGTTTTTCATGCCCATTAATTAGTACATATTGTGAGGAGTCTATGGTTAAAATTTGGTAATTTTTGGAGGAGTTTTGGTTAGGTTTTGGAATTGTTCTAGTTTAGTATTATTGGCGGATAATTAAATATTATTCCGACCATCGATTATTGCCGGTTAAGGTTTAAGGATTATTTTAAGGACTCCTAAGGTATTGGTGAAGTGGTTGAATGGGTGTCCATAGTAATTCCACGAATTATTATGGGTGAACCTAATGTCAATTGAATTATTAGAGAAAGTCGGTGTTATGGTTGGGTAATCAGAAACGAATGTATTTGTTGAAAAGCTATTAAAAGGAAAGGAACTTGGTCAACACGTGGTCAAATAGGATTTCCTGGTCAAACTAGGAAAAGACCAAGTCAACTATAGAAAGACTAATTGATTGGTTTGTTTGTACAGTCTCTGATTGAACGTGAGACGGGCTCGACTACGCGGGTAGTTCGAGAGTTTCGCTCGAGGAGCTTTCCGAGCGGGAAGGTCGCAATAGTACTGTGAGTGGACAGATTATTTTTTTTAAATGAATGCATGCCTTAATTATTGATTTAATTGCATGGTTTATATGATGGTTTCGAGTATTATAATTTCCTCGGGTTCTTGAATGTTTATTTGGAATTATGCATATATGTCGAGGAATAGTTTTACTTATTTGTTTTGGGAAGAGTATTTAAGTAAAGAATTGTTATGAATTTTTATTATGGGTTGTCCAATAAATATGCTAGCTAGAGTAGCGTGAGGGCGCTACTAGAGCTCTTAGCTCCGACCCTAGCCTGAGAGGTCAGGCAAACTACGTAGTGCACTATGAGGGTTGTCCATCACCATTTTACCTAGAGCTCTTAGCTCCGACCCTGGTCTGAGAGGACAGACACGCCTGAGATGTCAGGTGGATATTATAAGGGTTGTCCATCACCATTTTACCTAGAGCTCTTAGCTCCGACCCTGGTCTGAGAGGACAGACACGCCTGAGATGTCAGGTGGATATTATGAGGGTTGTCCATCACCATTTTACCTAGAGCTCTTAGCTCCGACCCTGGTCTGAGAGGACAGACACGCCTGAGATGTCAGGTGGATATTATAAGGGTTGTCCATCACCATTTTACCTAGAGCTCTTAGCTCCGACCCTGGTCTGAGAGGACAGACACGCCTGAGATGTCAGGTGGATATTATAAGGGTTGTCCATCACCATTTTACCTAGAGCTCTTAGCTCCGACCCTGGTCTGAGAGGACAGACACGCCTGAGATGTCAAGTGGATATTGTAAGGGTTGTCCATCACCATTTTATATAGCTAGCATAGCGTGAGGGCGCAACTAGAGCTCTTAGCTCCGACCCTAGTCTGAGAGGTCAGACTTATTATGTTTGTGAACATATCTCTTCCCATATTCCTTACTGGTTTATCTTACCATGCATTTGTGGAAATTTAGTAATTGTGGCGTGCATAAATGTTATTTAAATCATTAAAGTTTTGGGAGAGCATTAAAGGAATTAGAGTTTTCATATTTGATTTTCGTCCACTCACTCTAACAGTTTTTAAATGTTTCTCCCCTGGGCCTTTCGTTTTTAAATGCCCAGTGATGCAGGGTTCTTGCGAGGAGGTCGTGCGCGTACGAGAGTCGAGGCATAGTCGATCTTTCCGTTGCTGCTTGAAATTCTTTGGGGTAATCATCTTTGTAGACTGCTCTGACTAACCCGGTTTAGCTAGTTTTGTAGGAAGGGTTGGCCATTTCAAGGGGGTTTCGGTAAGAAGTTCCCTTGAGGTGGTCCCCGCAGGATTTACTTCGGGTTAAAGGGGTTTAACCCGGGGTGGGTCCTGACATATCATCTTCCAGGTTTTCGTAGGTGTGGTGGTCCAAAAAACCGTAGAGATGTATTCAACTATGTGCACTCTTCTCTAAGAAGCGTCATTGAACACACTTTTGGAACCTGGAAAAAAAAGAGGAAGATTTTGAGGGATATACCAAATTTTCCATTTGACAAGCAAGTGAAGATAGTAATTGCAATTATGACACTTCATAACTACATACGGAGGTATGCTGAAAGTGATAAACATTTCAATAAGTATGGGAATAAGAATAACACTATAGCTGCAGAGACCATCGATATAGAGGGGGATGCACAAGGAGATCGTTATGGTCGTCATGATGTTGGTGCAGAAGAAATGAAAGCTCTGAGAGATTCTATTGCAACAAGTCTAATGAATACAATGTAGACATAGGACTTTAGCTGTTAAGTTTCTTTATTTTGTTCTATTTTTTATAGACATTAGTTTGATTATAAAGTTTGGTGATCTTCAGATATTTTGTTTTAATTTTCAAAATAATAATTTTAAATTTATTTATTTGTCAAGGAGTACAAATTTATTAATGTCATGTCCTTTTCGGTCAATGAACATTTCTACAGCACTTTTATTTAGTATTTACCAAATAGTTTATATCTTAACAACACTTTTAAAAGTAATATTTACCAAACACAAAACTGTTTCTGTTCGTAGTTGATTATTTTCAAATCGCAGCAGAAGCAGTTTTTTTTATAAGTCGCAGCAATACCAAACTAAGCCTCAATCACCTACTTGAAACTCAGTCATTCCTACAGTTATCTTTGCATAACTCTTCTACTTGCTTTGAGCCTATCCCCAACCACTGTGATCTTCTCATGTGTATCATGGATTATCTCTGGATAACAAAACTCTTTTTCTCCTACCTCGTTCCAACATAAAGGTGTGTGACATTGCCGCCCACAAAGTGCCTCAAAAGAAGTCACACCCATGCTAGAATGATAATTGTTATTGTAGGTAAACTCCATCTATGGCAAGTTCTTATCTCAACTCCCTCTAAACTGCATAGCATAAGACCTCAACATATCCTTTAAGAACTGAATAGTGAATATTATCAAATCAAGATAAATCTGTACTTCTCCAAGTGACGGAAAACGTCAACTGAAATACTATATACGAGTTTACCTCAGTTTAAGCCGAAATCCTTTAATACAGCACGTACACGAGTTTTTAGATAAAAATTGAGTGTCCTTATTTGTCAAAGAAACTTTTTCTACTACCATATCATGATAAATGAGTACTTCTCAAATTGCCAGTACTTGAAAATGACAACTGTAATAATGTATATGAGTTTACCTCAGTTTTAGCCGAAATCCATATTGAGTCAAAATTGAGTGTTCTTACTTCTCAACCAAACATTCCCTATTATCAAAACATGACAAATGAGTACATCTCCAACTGAAAGAAACCAAAAACGGCCACCAGAAGAGTATACGAGTTTAGCTCGGTTTTAGCCAAAATCCTTTACCAGCACACGAGTTTTAAGGTCAAAATTAAGAGTTGTTATTTCTCAACCAAACATTCTCAATTATCAAATCATGATAAATGAGTACTTCTCCAACTGAAGGGATTTGAAAATGTCGACCGGAATAATGTATACGAATTTACCTCATTTTCAGCCAAAATCTCTAGCTTGCTATAGCACACGTGTTTTGAGGTCAAAATTGAGAGTTCTTATTTCTTAAATCATGATAAATGAGTACTTCTCCAACTAAAGTAAATCAAAAATGTCAACCGGAATTATGTATAAGAGTTTACCACAATTTCAGTCGAAATTTCTTACTACAACACACGAGGTTTTGGGTCAAAATTGAATGTTCCTATTTCTCAACGAAATTTTCTCTACAATCAATCATGACAAAAGAGTACTCCAATTGACAAAACTCGAAAACGTTGACCGGAATAGTGAATACGAATATATCACGGTTTTAGCCTAAATCCCCTACTATATAGCACACTGGTTTTATGGTTAGAATTCAATGTTCTTATTTCTCAACGAAACTTTCTCTATTATAGAATCATGATAAATGAGCACTTCTCCAACAGACAAATGTCAAAAACATCGACCTCTGAATAGTGTATATCAGTTTACCTCGGTTTTAGCCGAAATCTCATATAATAGCACAATCATTTTGGGGTCAAAATTGAGTGTTCTTATTTCTTTACCAAACATTCTCTATTACCATATCATGATAAATGAGTACTTCTCTAACTAACATAATTCAAAAATGTCGACCGGAATAGTGTATATGAGTTTACCTCGATTTCAATCGAAATTTGTTACTACAACACATGAGTTTTTTGGTCAAAATTGAGTGTTTGTATTTCTCAATGAAACTTTATCTACTATTAAATCATGATAAATTTGTACTTCTCTAACTGATGGGACTTGAAAACGTCTGTTGGAATAGTGTATATGAGTTTACCTTGATTTCAGTTGAAATCTCTTGCTATAGCACATGAGTTTCGTGGTCAAAACTGAGAGTTATTATTTCTTAACCAAACATTCCCTATTATCAATTCATGATAAATAAGTACTTCTCCAATTGATAGAGATCAAAAATGTCGACCGAAATAGTGCATACGAGTTTAGCTCTGTTTCAGTCGAAATCCATTGTTATAGCACACTGGTTTTGGGGTCAAAATTGAGTGTTCTTATTTCTCAACCAAACATTCTCTATTATCAATTCATGACGAATAAATACTTATGCAACTGACCAAAATAAAAAATATTGACTGGAATAATATGTATAAGTTTACCTCGGTTTCAGTCGAAATCCCTTGCTAAGCACACGAGTTTTGGTTTCAAAATTGAGTGTTGTTATTTCTCAACAAAACTTTCTCTACTATAAAATGATGATAAATAATTACTTCTTCAACTGACGGAACTTGAAAACGTCGACCAAAATAGTGTTTAAATGCGAGTTTACCTCGGTTTCAAAGAAATTTCTTACTACTTACAACACACTAGTTTTTATGTCAAAATTGAGTGTTCTTATTTCTAAATGAAACTTTCTCTACTATTAAATCATGATAAATGAGTGTGCCTCAGTTTCAGCCGAAACCCATTGTTACAACACACTGGTTTTAGGTCAAATTAAGTGTTCTTATTTCTCAACCAAAAATTCTCTACTACCAATTGACCACAAATAAATACTTTTGTAACTGACCAAAATCAAAAATGTTAGCCAGAACTGTGTATACGAGTTCACCTCAGTTTCAGCCGAAATTTCTTACTACAACACACAAGTTTTTAGGTCAAAATTAAGAGTTTTTATTTCTCAACAAAACATTCCCTATTATTAAATCATGATAAATGAGTACTTCTACAACTGATGGAACTCGAAAACGTCGACTAGAATAGTGTATACCATTTACCTCGGTTTCAGCCAAAATCTCTTGCTATAACACACAGGTTTTATGGTCAAAATTGAGTGTTCTTATTTCTCAACCAAATATTCTCTATTATCAAATCATGATAAATGGGTAGTTCTCCAACTAACGGAGATAGAAACGTCGACCGGAATAGTGTATACGAGTTTACTTTGGTTTTAGCTGAAATCTCTTGCTATAGAGAAATAAATACTTTTGCAGCTGACGAAAATCAAAAACGTTGACCGAAATAGTATGTACGACTTTAACTCGGTTTCATCCGAAATCCCTTAGCACCCGAGTTTTTTAGTCAAAATTGAATGTTCTTATTTCTGAACGAAACTTTCTATATTATTAAATCATGAGAAATGAGTACTTCTCTAACTGACAAAACTCGAAAATGTCGACCGAAATAATGTTTACCACGGTTTTAGTCTAAATCCCTTACTATAACACACTGGTTTTTTGGTTAGAATTTTGTATTTTTATTTCTCAACCAAACATTCTATATTATTATATCATGATAAATGCGTACTTCAATTGACTAGACTTGAAAACGTCGACCGGAAATGTACGAGTTTACCTCGATTTCTGTCGAAATCTCTTATTACAACACATGAAATTTTGGGTTAAAATTGAGTGTTGTTATTTCTCTACGGAATTTTCTCTACTATAAAATCATGAGAAATGAGTACTTTTCCAACCGACAAAACTTGACGAATTTACCACGGTTTTAGCCTAAATCTCATACTATTCGTAATTCTCAACGGTACTTTATCTATTATCAAATCATGATAAATGGGTACCTTCTGTCATTTGTTTGTCTGCGAAAGAGAAAATAACAATTGCGTTAGAACATCTATTTTGAGATGGAATGTAGCTGTTAGCATGGTTCTCCCCATTCTCAAATCTATGTGCCCATGCGCGGCAAGCTCGTTGTATGAGAATTTGCATGCTGGCTTCACAAAGCTTAATGTATATACGGACCTTCCTTGATTTCCTTTGCTAAAAATATAAATTTTCACTAAAAATCCTGAATCCACAGCTATGTAAAGTTGTAAACATAGAAATCTGCTGCGATTTATTGGTGATGTATGTAAAGTGGGTTTGAGTTGGTCAAACAAATTCCCCAAAGCCAACTGCATTGCTCCAAGATTCCATCAACATATAGCACATTAGCGGTAACTTGGCACACACCACCAAGCTGATCAAAAAGGATAGAGAATCTGAAGCAAAGGTTCAAGGCAAAACTCCTCAAGATAAAACCCTGTAGTGTTGCAGTCATTATCATTTTTTGTTCCAATTGACAAACCTTCATTATATAAAGACTTGAACAAATTGTGATCTAGTTGAATTTGAGGAAGGCTAAAGAGCTCAAATGAACATTTACTGCATTTGTGCATGCAATATGACCAGAAGTCCTTGACCACAGCTCCTCTTGACCAAAAAACATGAAGATGCATAAATGAAACAAGCCTTCAGCTTCTTAATGCAACTATGCATAAAACTAATCTTAAAGGTAGATTTGATCAGCCAGACCATAAGCTGCCAGGGGCCTTAACAGATCTGGCTAATCCAATGCAGAGAAAAGTACGTCACTCGCTACAAGACCTTCTGTCCTCGAACCCAAATTATGCTTGGTTTGTTTCCCTCAGACAAGATAATGTAAGTTAGCCTTCCAGACAGAGCAGTACGAACAAGAAACTTATGCACAGAGTTAGTCAGCTGGCGTAAATCATATCGTCGGTTAGTGCACAAGTAGTTGCAGGGCAGTGCTTGTTCAAAACTAAGGAATGTACTTTATGACAAGATAAGCTAAGAAGCGGACTTATAGATGAAGAGTGGTTAGCATTGGTAGGAAACAAATCACAAAAGCATTATCATTAAAAGGCAAAGAGAATGCGAAATTGCAATATCAATGATGGACTCAGACTCAGCTGGTGGTCATTCATATCATACCCTGAGTATCTGAAGCTTGGTGGAGAAAGCAATTGCAACCCAATCAGGCTGAGAAGAAGACCACTGCAGCTGCTCAATCTCTGCGCCGGCAGTGTAGGCCAGAATGGGATCGAGGTCACCCTCGACGGGCTGGCCCATGGAGGAGAGGTCCCAGATGAGGGCCTGCGAGTCATCCCCGGCAGTGCAGATGTGACAAGAGCTGTGCGGGGCCCAAGCAACGGCGTTGACGCTGGCCTGGTGCCTCTGCAACTGGACGACGGGAAGCGTGGGGAAGCGGATGTCGAGGACGACGACCTTGGCGCTATCCATGATGATGGTGGCCATGTACCTGGGGTCCTGCTTGTTCCATCCCAGCCGGACCAAGGGGGTGTCGGGCTCGGAGCTCTCGTATATGATGGTGGAGTGCTCCTTGTCACGCAGGTCGAACACTCTGACGGAGCCGTCGGCGGAGACGGAGGCGAAGACACCAACGCCGCCCCAGGCGATGTCGTAGACCTCCTTGTCGTGGGCAATGAGCTGGGTGTCAACGGCCTCACGCTCGATGTCCCAGATGGTGCAGGTAGTGTCGATCGAGGAGGTACCGATGCGTTTCGGCTCCGCCTCGTTCCAATCGAACGAGGTGAGGGGCCCGCAGAACTCCGAGTTCTTGTTGCCGTTGAGCACCGACTTGAGCTCCACCGCGGAGGAGTCTTCGGAGATGCTCCACACCCGGAGGAAATCGCTCGATGTGGCCAGCAGGTCTGGCTTCTGGCACTCCTTGTCCGGGATGAATATGGTCTTGGTCGGCGGGTACGGGTGCTCAAACGACAGATTCGGGTCTGACTGGATCTCTCCGTTGGAGTCGTCCAGCTGCACAATCTCCACTCGGTTCGGGTACTGCTCCAGCAGGCTCGCTATTGCCAGCCGGTACTTCTTGTCCCGCCGCACGCTCCAGTTCATGGCGTAGATGTGCCACGGTGCCTCGTACGTGTAGATCTCCGATCGTTTCTGCTGCTCATCCAACCCGTCTTGATTCGGATCGCTACTTCTACTGGCCCCCATTTTCCCCTCTACTGAGTGAGCGGTGAACTTTATCATTTCCGGGATGAATTTCTCTTCTTAAGAAAAAAGAATAGAAAGTTTTTATCGTTGTATTTCAAAAAAAAATTGTTACGATACACAATATAATTTTAATTATTTATAATAATTTATATGTTTGATTATTTATGTATTAATATTATTTCGTCAAATTTTAATTGTTTATATGTGTCATATAAATAAACAATCGTATATCGAAGATGTTCTCACATTTTAAATGACGTGGTTTTCTGTTTACTCTATCACCTCTATAGGATGATTAATATATGATACATGAGTTAAGCTTGTTGTAGAATCATATTGAGGGAATGAATTCTACTTATCTTATTGATAGAATGAAGCCCCTTTATATAGGGAAATACATGAGCCTTTTGGACCTGTATGGGCCAATGAGTCTCTTACATGGATATGTGTAAAACCCTATTACAACATGGTTTACTACATAAAACCCGTATACAAGGCATGGATCAAGACACACATATATATCAAATATCCTAGAATAAAGCTACCATAAATTGACTATGAGAAAAAAAACCGAAAGGAGATGCGTTTCTTTAATTTGGGTTGTGTTAAGGGTTTTTCATTGTAATTTTCTTTCTTGTATAAAATTCTAAAGAAAATTCTCTCTCTAGGACATGTGTTTGTTTAGCTTTGACCAAATGTTGGTGAATGCTTTTGGCCCAACGAACGTATGATGGGTGCAATCAAAAGGATGAATGCAAATTTAAGAAAATTTTAAAAAATTTTGCATGTTTTAAGATAAATCATTCACATATTTTATTTTAATTTACACGTAATTCAAATTATTTAACATGTCTTATAGGTTTTATTTTTAAAACTAAAATTTGTCACCATTTTTCTCTTGACGTTTTTTTCATTCTGATTTTAATAATATTTTCTACATTTTAATTTGCGCTTATGGTATAGGTATCAACCATACATTTTGTTTATAACCTTTAAATTAGATTACAAATAGATGAATTAAGTTTTGAGTATAGGGTTTTAGGTTAGGGGTTAGAGTTTAGGATGTAAGTATCAACCATACATTTTGTTTATAACCTTTAAATTAGATTACAAATAGATGAATTAAGTTTTGAGTATAGGGTTTTAGGTTAGGGGTTAGGGTTTAGGATATAGGGGTGAGGGTTTAGGGGTTAGGGTTCATATATTTATGGGATACTATTTCATTAACGATTAGAGATAATGACAACTTCTGTAATTATAGAAAATATAATATATTTTATTATTTATCATAAATAATAGGTTTATTTTGTTTAAACGAACTTAATTAATAAATTTAGGTGTATTTTAAAACAATCTTAAAGATGAGTGTAATTTAAAGTGAGTCTAATAAATTGGGTGTAACATCAAATACCCCTTAAAAATACAATTAAAATATTATATATATATATTAGAGATATACGCAAGTGTTTGTGACGTAGGATGCATAACAGAGGAAATTGAGGAGCAGATCGATCGTTGTAAATCCAAATCTGGTTTAATGCAGATTTGGCGTTAGGGTTTTTTGTTAAACCCTAAATCCTAAACCTTAAACCCAAAAACTAAACCATAAACCGATATATAGGTTTTTTCGGCCATCCGAGTTCATCTTGGGTCTCAAAACAACAATTTGCTAGTTTTCGGTATTTTATGTTTTCTAGTTCATTTCGGATTTTGTTTTAATTCAATCCATGGGCTTTTAGCCTTTGTTGTTAGTCAATCTAGGGTTTTGTTTCTCCTATATAAGCACCATTATGGATAGATGACATTGAGTTTATCAGTTTTAATCAAAACCTAAAGAGTTCTTATCTTATTTTCTGGTTTACTCCAGATCTATTTTATAAAGTTCTTTACTTGAGAACTCTCCGTCTAATTGGGGTGTAACGCTGATTAACCCTCCATACTTCTACTGCGTCAGTTAGATACTCTTAAAATTGACACTTTTAATCACTTGATATGATAAGGTTAGTCTACCTGTATAATATAGAACCATTGTGTCTACTGTTTGAATCTGACTCCCACCGGTTTGTGACCAGGTTATGAGTAGTTTTTAGATTTATACACTTACGACGAGAGATTAGTATAGCTTTATTGGGATATTCTCATGAATCTCAATCTAAATTTTGACTGTGTGGGTGTGTTAATGATTTATTAACTCACTGTCACATTATATTTATTCATTAGTGCAAGGACCAAATGGAAAATTAAAAAAATGATGAAAAGAGTGGCTCTTGGATTAGAATCTTAGATAGATTGTTGAGGAGCATCAGCGTTAATGGAGACGTGTCAGAGGAACATGATCGTCGTATTTCTTTGAAGCTTTAGTCTCGTGGAAACAGCAAGGGAACGGAGGTAACCTTCCATCCTTTCTTCTTATTTCTTGCATTTAGCTGAACACCTGCGTTTCTGAGTTCATTTAGAATTTCTGAAAACCAGTGGAGAGAGATTTAGCGATTTTTAATTTTTTATGCATAATAATTCCAAAACGGAAACCATAAATTAGGGATTGGATTGGGGAAAGTCGTGCACAACTCTTCCCTGCCCCTACCTCTCTGCTTTGTACTATAGATACACCTCTGTATGTAATCTGCCGTAGCCATTTTCGAGAATTATTCCCATCGATGATTTGATATATTGTGGCTCTGGGATTCTTTCTGAATTGCACCTTATAAAATCTAGGAACTTGCTTGAGTCTTTAAGCCGGGTGACTTCTCTGTTCGTTGCTAACTTGCCCATTCCTTCATTCAGTAGCTAATACACAATTCATAAACTTTACCTGGGTTGTGCTGTTGTTAAAGGTCGACGCTTTTTAGGTTGATCACTTGATTGTCTGAGGTTCACTTGTAGAATTCTGTTACAATGGTTGCATGCCTTTCATGTAATCTTAAAATTAAACCACTTCTTAAAATTGCTAGTGGGGAGTTACGTGCTGCCCGTGGGGTTTTTGAGCGAATGCCAGCTAAAAATGTTGTTTCGTGGACGGCTATGATCAATGGGTATGTTAAGAATCAACAACCTGAAGGGATTTGAACTGTTCTGGAGAATGCAGCTCGGTAATGTTAGGCCAAATGAGTTCACGCTAGTAAGCTTGCTGAAAGCATGCACCCAATTTGAAAGCCCCAAGTTGGCTAGATGGATTCATTACTTTGCTCTTAAAAAGTGGTTTAAAATTGATGTTTTTCTTGGCACAGCACTCATTGATACTTACAGCAAATGTGGTAGTTTAGAGGATGCAAAGAAAGTATGGGTGTGCATGGGTTTTGTTGGTGTCAAATTTTAGCACTAACGGGTCAACGGAAGTTCCGTTGACGTCTAACGTGTAAAGTGGTGGAGTTGTTCTCACGTTGTGGATCTATCTTCCGTTATGGTTGGTTTGCCCACAAGCATGGTATTGGTCATCCATCTCTGATCACTGGTGGTACTCCTTGACGGTCTAGGATCGTGTTTTGGTGGTCCATCGCATGTGGCTAGAGGAATGACCTTGATGATCTTGTGTATCTGACTTCCTTCAATGAGATTGGACTCTTGATCGTGGACATCAACTCTCCTATTGAGCAGGGGTGATCGATCATGTGGCATCAGACTGAACTCATTGTTGTGTAGTCTCCAATAGATATATAAGAGTTACATTCTGAATAAAGGATGAGGATGGGATAAACGACATCGTTTTGATTCCCTTTGATCTCTAACTATGGACTCTAAATATGCATCTAAGTGTGTTATCCCTCATTTTGCCAATTCCACTAAATGATTAGCATAACTTGTAAGGAAATGATGACTGCTAACTATTGCTCGGTCCATAAGCCTCACTAATAGTTTTGGTGGCTGGTGAGATTATGAAGAGCCTTGAATGCTTTTCATCTCTAAGACTCACTCTGCTGATATATCAAGTGAGTTTAACCTTGAGTGCACTTATGTGAGTAGGTCTCGACTAATGAGACTCTTTAGATCATCGGTAACTCAAGTTGGTTGGACCTTGAGGGTGAATTGATCTCAACTAGTGAGACTCTTTATTTGGTAACTCAAATAGGTTGCCTTATATGCACTCTGTAAATTGGTCTCGACTAGCGAGGCTCTTTCAATGGGTGACTCAAGTAGGTTACCTTGTGTGCACTCTGTGAATTAGTCTCGACTAGCGAGGCTCTTTCATCTGGTGGCTCAAGTCTTTAAGTGTTGGATGGTCAAGGATGTCTATTTCTTTGGTAGCTTAAGTAGGTTATCTTGTATGCACTCTGTGAATTGGTCTCGACTAGGGAGGCTCTTTCATCTGGTGTCTCATGTCCTTGTGTTGGATGATCTAGGATGTCTATTATACAAGCAACAGGTACTACCTTTATCGTAGATGGACTTTTGTTGAGATAGCTATACCTTTGTGTTCCAATAAACTTCTAGGAGTTTACATGATAGATTTGTGAAACCGGTACCCCACATGGTCCGTGTCTGGGCATTGACACATGTTCATCAGTAATGAGCTGATATAACAAGAACTGAGTAGTCACATGCTTAGCACTGAGGTCTTTACCGAATTGTTGAATAGATGGATATATTTTCAAGCTAATTCGTTTGTGCAAATTCCTATCTCAACATGATTAATATCATGCAAATAGTATATAGCTACATAGTTCCTATATTATAGAACACCATATAAGATATATATGTTACTACCTAAGAGACTTGTTCCCCTGACTCTCTAGGGCTAACGCATTCCTATTGGTGCTCGACGACTTATTAGTCTTGGCACGTCAAGGTAATTCTTGACAAGGATATGTGGGGTGCATATTGTGTTGTTGTAGTAACAATGATAAAACTAGCTATTATAAATTAGGAGTTGGGTGTACCGACTGTGACGTAGCTTG
Organism: Comarum palustre; assembly: GCA_951800085.1. Lineage (NCBI taxonomy): Eukaryota > Viridiplantae > Streptophyta > Magnoliopsida > Rosales > Rosaceae > Comarum > Comarum palustre. The sequence continues at coordinate 84,059 of OX637572.1, read as the reverse complement.
CTAATTTGATTGCAAGTTGTCACGAGCGATATCACATATGGATCTTCCATTGATATGTGTCTTTTATGACACAAGGGCTGAGTAGTGGCACGTCGAGGCTCCTTTGACAGAAGCGCATGTCCGAGGGTAGTAAGATGATAGGCTGAAAGCTCTTACTTTATTGTCCCATGAGGTGGTTAATTTTAACTCTTTCACGAGCTTTTGATTTTTATCAAGTTAGAATGTGTTGCTGACTCTCTTGTTAGCCGCAAGCATAGTTTGAACGATGAACGGTCATTTTCTGCCATGTATGTAAGATTCATAGGCTCATCATTGGGCTTGACTTGTTCGGTGGTCCTCGAGCAACATTGGTATTCCAAGATTGTCCGTCTAGGCAGATCAATAAAAAATGACTTGGTCCTCGATGCGTCAGTTGGCAAAGTGAGTGTCACCGTTGAATTATGATGAATCAATGGATGCTCAAGGCTTTAGCGCTGGATGGTCATCGTCATAGTGGTCCTGGCTCGTCAATTGCGCATGTAGAGCTGATCAATTATAAATTTTTTACAACTACCTCTTCCATTGCATCACTCTCTTAGGATTCCAGCATTGGAGACTCAAGGTCTTTATTTTGATTTGAGGAAGCTCATTTATCGAGTGATGATAGCTTAACATCAAGGAAAATGTCAGGACTTCTCTCCCACGTACTTTGGCAGTCTTTATGATGTATTTGGTTTAATCTAAGGATGTTACTCCTTTGGGCAGTAATTGCTTAGAGCCATGGAAATTTAAAATGGCTTCGTCATCGACTGTGCATCTAAGGCTCATCAACATTTTGGTTGGTCATCATCTAGTGACTTGGATGTTGATGGCATGTTCGTCGCTGGACCTCCAGTGGAGTGATCTCCATGTCGTGCATGCATGTTTCTTGAATGCATCGTTCGTCATATCTACAACCTTCATGTGGATCGTCTCTTGGCTTGCATTGTGTTGGTGGTGCTCCGATGATGATCATTCGTTCGCCACCTTCCAATGATAGCAGAGATAAGTGAATGTGGTAGGTTGACTATTTGTGCTCATCTGCCTTCTGGAATTCTTCCTCATTTATGGCATGTTGATGGAGCACTCATGTGAAAACATTACGTCAAGAGTATGATTAGCTCATCTTCCGTCAAATGGAGGTATATGGACTAGGATTCATTGATATGTTGAACGTCCAATCTCCGATTATTGCTAAAGGTAGCAAGCTAGGCTTCTTTTGGAAAGAGCTAGCAGATCTTCTCTCTTTCACTCCTTGCAACCGTGGTGCACTCATCTTTGTGCTCTCCCTTATATGAAAGTAGTCAGGGATGTAAATTAGCAAATATGAAGACAATGCATGTAAGGATAGAAGCAATAGAGAGTTAAGAAGCCCCTTGTCCCATTATATGGGTGCGACTCATTGTCGTAGGCTAGACCTTGGACGTCGAAGGTAACCTTTCATGTTTGAGGTATCTTATGCATGACAACGTCTTCCTTCTTCCTTGAATAGCAAGCACGCGCTAAGTGTTCATTTTTCCCACAGACGGCGCCATTTGTTGGTGTCGAATTTTAGCACCAACGGGTCAACGGAAGATCCGTTGACTTCCAACGTATAAAGTGGTGGAGTTGTTCTCATGTAGTGGATCTATCTTCCGCTACGGTTGGTTTTCCCACAAGCATGGTCTTGGTCATCCATCTCTGATCACTGGTGGTACTCCTCGACGGTCTAGGATCGCGTCTTGGTGGTCAATTGCATGTGGCTAGAGGAAAGACCTTGATGATCTTGTGCATCTAACTTCCTTCAATGAGATTGGGCTCTTGATCGTGGACATCAACTCTCCTGTTGAGCAGGGGTGATCGATCATGTGGCCTTAGGAATCCTTCACTCGATGGTGAGCTCTTTGCACTCGATGGTGAGCTTCATTCACTCGATAGTGAGTTTTCTGCACTCCTTTGGTTGATGGAATTTTTTCTTCATTGGGGGGCTTCCTTCATTGGATGATGAGCCTTCACGCTCCTTTGTTGGGTGACGCTTTTTACTGGATGATGAGCCCTCACACTCCTTTGTTAGGTGGAACTAATATTCTCTCATTGGACTTCGTCCACACGGCTTGGGCTCACTCCATTGGGTGATAGACTTCCTACACTTGAGAGTGATGTCTTTCCTCCTTTGTTAGATGAAGTCCATGCTCTCCTTTTAAACTTCATCCACTGAACGTTGAGCTTTCTTCACTTGATGATGAGCTTACACCATAGTGAAGATCTGCAAAAGTGAGAGAAGAAAGGTCATTGGAGGACCAGCATACGGCAGGTCAAACACTCTCCGACACCCAAATCAGTAGAGTGCTTGAGCAATGAATAAAGATATGAGAAGTGTATGATGCTTTGGCATTGTGCTGAAGCATCCCTGACATGCCAAAACAGAATAAGAAAGAGAGAGAGAGATAGATTATGCACTTTGGCATCATTTAGGGAGAGAAGAGAAGAAGTAGCAGTCCCCTTTCAGCTTTGGGAAGACTTGGTATTTATAGGGCTTGAGTTTGGTAACGTGGAAAGTGAAGATATGAGTTCTTTACCAACTTACTCTGACACACTGAGGATCTGACAAAGAATGAGTCTGATTGATCAAGTGTGTGGGCTGATGGTGTAGTTGGCCGACATGAGATTGGGCTGACAAGCATGTGCTTGATTGAGTGGATTGTTGACACCCTTATGTGGCTGATTGAGTGAGATACATATGCATGACAACACCTTTTGGTCATGCACTTAGACTGTAGCCATCGTCAGTGAGCGACATGTGTCTTATTGGGTGAGAGTTGACCCTTGGACTATTGTTCACACGTCAGAGACCCATATTTAATGTTGGAGCTTGACACGTGGAAGAGTTGGTGAGAGTAGATCAGCTGATTGTCGCATGTCTACGTGTGACCTGAGGGTCGAGGCCTTAGCCTTGGAGGTTGTGGCCATGACAACTAAGGATCGAGGCTTGAAGCCTTGAAGGTCGAACTCTTAGTCTTGGAGGTCGAAGTATCGACCTTGAAGGTTGAGACTCTAGACTTATTTTAGACTATGCTTCTCTAATGTTGGATAGTCTTGACGTGTCAGTGGTCAGTCTTGACATGTTAATGGTCATCACTTGGTGATTACCATGATCATCCAAGGTTGAAGACTTGGAATGCTAAGTTAGGCACCTTAAAGGTTTAAGTGTGTTGGCATTTCAACACGTCTTACGTGGAATGAGTTGAAAAGTCAAGATTCTTTGGAGAAGAAGCCCTTGTCATTTTTGCTGAGATGAAGAGGCGAATGTATGGCAAGATGCATTCGCCTTTGTGGGTGTTTTATCTCCTTGTCTGCATACAAATAATTTGGAGGATGGTTGCAAACATTTCAAATACATGGTTACGTTATCACACCTATCTTAGAACATTATAATTGCATGATTGAATTTTATACCAGTGCTGATATGTTAGATGAGGTATGCAAATTAGTGAAAGCCATGCCTGTAAAGCAAAATAGAACTGGGGAACATCATCTCTAGTGTAATCGCACGTCAGTGAACTTCATGGATTGCTCTATATTGGTCGTGTCCGGTTCAATGGGACATCAGCTTTGTAGTGTGAACTGGCTTGATCGTCCGACCGAGAAGGCGAGAACTTTCATAGATTTTGACATTGGCTGTAAAATTATCTTCAGCAACAGAAATGGGAGAATTGAATTGCTCATAGATATCAGCTCTCAAATTTTCAGATTTTCCCACACACAGATGGTTTGATCTGTATGACACTTGAAATATATAGCCCACACTTAAGCTTTGTTAGTCCTTAACAAATACAAAGACTAACTAAACAATTGACACAAACCTATTGTCTTCCAAACATCTCAAAGTACTCATAATGGCTACAAGTATGGTCAACAAATATTCAAGCTATCATGTATCAAATCTCTAAAATTCACTTAAGTGTTAATTTATTTTAACAACCATGATACTCAATTCATTATGCATGGATGATCAAACTAATGCAGCAATTAAAAACCAACTTAGTCGTGGGTCAACAAATGCCAACTCAATTTCTTTTCACTCATGATTTTCTAGCTCAATCTCTCAATTATATGTAAGAGAAAAGTATGTTGCATATTTATATGAACAAAAAACACATTAAAAAATAAATAAACCTTATGAAAGAATCAATCTCACACAAATGAACCATACTATAGACTCAACTTTTGAAACAAACTCCTCAGATCAAGTTTTACTTATCTTTCAGATCAAAAGGAATTATATAGGTAATATTGGGGCTTGGCTAGGGGTAGGATTTGAAAAGTAAGGAATTGTAAAATTTCTAATGACCTAGCAGAGCATTGTAACATGTCTTATGTCGCCAAACCAAATGTCAGATATTATCGTGTTGGGGCCATCGTCATTCCAATCTCCTTACAACATTGTGAAAACGAACAAAAACCAAATATTCAGTTTTAGGTCTTCAAACATATACAAAAGTTCAAATTCACAAACAAGGGACTTAATCCTTTTTTGTCGTTTCTTTTGATTTTTGATTTTTTATATTTTCATGGCATTTTTTTTCTTTACTTTTGGACAAGTCACCTTCCCCCACACTTGTTTTTCATCATCATTTCATAGAATACATCACAACATCATGCTCTACTAGGCCCAAAGGATAAATGTAGAGATATCACTGTACTAAGCTCAATGTATGTGTTTCATGGGTGATGAAAGAAAAAGCTTAACGTAGGCTCAAAGAAGTTTAACTAAGGGGTGTGTCGCTCGACAAGTAAAGACACATGACAATTTGGCAATGGTGTTCATCCTAAAAAATTCTATTTATCTTTTCCAAAATCAGAGTATTTTATGATAAAAAGTTTCAAAAGTACACAAGAGTGAGTTCTAGTCATCTAGAGTTCATTAAAAGCTATGATGAATAATCAACCAAGATGAAAGAATAATGAGGTTTTCAATAAGTTATAGCCAAGAAAACGAAATGAAATATTTCAATAACCAGTCATAATAACACATATATAAAGCTCAAAGTCTCACATAAGGGTCATATGAATTGAGTTGAACTCGTCTTAACATTAATCAGTCAATTCTCAATCATCATATTAATCTTACCATCAATGCACACAACTCAAGCAAAATAGTCGTTAAAATCTATTAAAAATTATTTGAAATCAAGAATCTGACACATGCTTGCAATCCTTTTGTGACCATAATATTAATCTGTGAAAAGTTCAAGCTCATCATAGAGTTAGAAGATACCTAAAGATTCAACGAAAAATAAAACCTAAAACCAGACTTTTTTTTTTAAGTTTCTATTTTTTTTTACTTTTTCTTTATATATCCAACTACTCTAGAAATAACTCAATGTTAAACAAAAATACAAATAAAAGAGTGTTTCCATTCCTCCACACTTATTTCTAACATTGTCCTCAATGTTAAACAAATTTAGAGGAAGCAAATCTGATTTGAAGACCATCAACGCCGCTTCCAATCCTCTATTATTGAGTTACCTCCCAAGCAACGTTATGTTTAACCTCTTCAGCCAGACGGTACACACAATCATTGCTTCATCGACATTGGATCACGGAGGGGTACTTCCTCCACATCTCTCACCTTTGCAGGATCATAAAATTGTTTTAGCCTATTCCCGTTCACTTTGAATGTAATCCCATTCTTCGGATTTTGGACCTCTACTGCATCATGAGCAAACAAATTAAGTATAACAAAAGGTCCATTCCACCTAGAATGAAGTTTACTTGGAAATAACTGTAGACGCGAATTGAAAAGCAAGACTTTTTGTCCAACAGCAAAAGACTTGTTCTTAATCATCTTATCATGAAACATCTTGGTTTTCTCCTTGTAGATTCGACTAGACTCATAGGCATTGTTCTGAATCTCATCTAGCTATAACTTACTGGTCCATCCAATTGGTTCTTTGTGTTCCCTAAGAACACCTAGAAATTGTTTTTTCTGCAATTTGGTTAGCTTTGAAGAAATAATAATCGGTAAAGTGTCACCGGTTTCCAAAAATGCACATTTCAAATGCTCAGGTAATGTCTTAAGTTCAAGTTCGGGAGGCACCTCAATGGAAGGGCGGAGAACATCATCAGAAATTGGTAAAGTAATTTGTTTTGCGCCCTTACCTGTTGGTATAAATGGTCGGGATTCAAGTTCTTCAATCGCTTCACAAAATTCATCCTCCATAGCTAAATCCTGAAAAGAATCAATCTTTAGACACTCATCGTCCTCAAACCCACATTTGAAAGTTTATACTCTAGATGTTTCTCAAGTTTGTCCAGCTTTTCTCTGATTTTGTCATTTTCAACGTGTTAAGATTTTCTCTTGATCCGTCGAACTGAAGTTGTTGGAACATCTTCGCCGCCAACTTCTATAGCCTTCTTCAAAGCATCGTCCTCAATGAAGTATTGGATGTATTCTTACATGAAACTATTAAACGCATCAATATAATAACAAGAATAATCACTATTATTACCTGAATGCTTCATCGCCTCAAAAATGTTGAAGCGAATTTTCCTCTCATCTACTCTCATGGTGAGAGTTCTCTCATAACAATTAATTTTTGTGCGGGCGGTCCTCAAGAATGGACGACCTAAAATCAATGGTAGTTCAGAGGAAATTGGTTCTCTCTCCATCTCCAAGATGAAGTCAGCTAGGAAGATCAAGTCACCAACCTACACTAAAACATCCTCAACAACACCTAAAGGGTAGCAACTAGATCTGTCAGCCAATTTAATGGTTACCAATGTGGGTTGCAATTGTTGTGCTAGGTTCAATTTATTATAAATAGAATAAGACATCAAATTAATTAAAGCACCTAAATATCAGAAAACCTGTTATCATTAACAATGCATGGAACGGTGAAACTCCCAGGATCTTCCATCTTTGAAGGTAGCTTTCTTTGTAGCACAACAAGCACTTTCTCACTCAAAGCCACCGTCTCAGTTGGCCTGTACTTCCTCTTAGTTGTACAAAGTTCTTTGAGAAACTTTGTATATTATGGAATTTGCTTAAGTGCTTCAAGTAGAGGAATGTTCACTTGAACTTTTTGGAAGATCTCCAAGATGTCATTGGCCTTATCCTCCTTCTCTTGTTTTCTCAACCTGTTAGGAAAAGGAACCGGAATGTTAGTAGAGGAAGAGGGTTTAGAAGATACCTGCCCATTTTTTGTAGTAGCCTGAACGCTGGCTCTAGGTGTATTCTCGACGTGTCGAGTTGAGGCTACTGGAGTGTTCTTTGATGGGTTGTTAAATACAATTTGCTCAAGTACCGGTTCCTCTAATGCTTGTGACCTCTTTTTAGGCTTTGGAACTACCTTTAACACTTTCTCACTTCTCAACTCCATGGCATGCACATCACGCTCATTCTTTGGATTGGGCTCAGTCTTGCTAGGAAGTACTCCAAAGTTTTGTTAGGTTTGTTGCGCATGCTTCATCTGGCGCTCAAGAAGCTCAATGGATTTCTCATGTTGCTGATTTATGGACTTGACTCCTTGACTTAGAGTGTCGATAGCGGCATTAGTCCCCTCCAATAATTTCTTGTTATCAAACATCATCTGTTGAAGTAATGCTTTTGTACTTGAAGTACATGTGGATGTTTGAGGTGGTGGAAATGGTGGAGCTTGGTATTGCTGCTGAGTTGCTTGCCTCTGACCGAATTGTTGTGCATCCCTTCTAGGTTGTCTTTGTGCGAATCCAGGTGGGTTAGATAGGGGGTTGAGCATATTATTGCTTTTATAGCTTAGAAGTGGATGATCCCAATTCCTCCATAATTATTGAACTGTTTTTTGGCAAAATTCACATCCGTTTCTTCCTCTTCCACTCTAAACTTAGGACAATCTTTTGAATTATGATCTATCGCGGAGCAAAGAGTACACTACCTTTGCTACAACAACTGTTGTCTTCTTGTTGACCTTCAAAGAGCTGGCAATCAAAGCTATATCGTTCTCCGTAGAAAACAATCTCTTCTACATGGCTCCATCAATTGCAACTGCATTCAATGACCTTCTACTAGCTCCCATTGTTCTATCTCTTGACTGAAATTGCCTTGAATTTTCAGCTTGATTCTCCATAATTTCCTTGGCTTCAGTTCCAATCATGTTCCACCAATTTCCCCCACAAGCAGAATCAAGCTTTGACTAGTTAATAGAATCAAGTCCTTCATAAAAGAACTCCATCTGGGTGTTAAGATCAAACTTATGATGAGGGCATTGTCAAAGAAGACCCTTGAATTGACTCCAGGCTTCATGTAATTCAGCTACATCTTTTTGCCTAAAGGTACTTATCTGCTTCTTCAAGTTTTTAGTGCGAGATGCTGAGTAGAACTCATTCATGAATGCAGCACACATATTTTCCCATGAGTCAATTGATAAAGGAGCTAAAGAGTTGTACCATGCCTTTGCTTGCTCCTTCAGAGAAAAAGAGAAAAGGACTAGTCTAACAACATATTCATCCACATTAGTTGACCTCTGAATTCTGCATAATGCTGAAAATTGAGATGATCATGAGGATCTTCAGAATGAGTGCCTCTAAAGTGTGGCATATTCGAGATAAGGGATTAGGGAATAGAATAAGATCCTAAGTTCTCTGACAATACAGTTGGCGAATTTGCAGAACCTGTGCCTGGAATGAATGACTCTCTAAGTTTATAGTTTAGCCATTGGTGGTGGTGATGGCGGTGACCTTGGAATATACTGATCTTCCTGTTCCTCAATCTCTGAATTTGTATCAGAATGTAGCTCAATTTCAGTATCTTCACCACCACTGTTACTTGTGTTCCCTGTCTCTGTTGCTTCTAATTTTTTCTTGCTAATATATGAATCTCTAGATCAAGTAACAGCGGTTCAGAGCTTGTAGAGTGACGAGTACGCATACACAAAACTCCCGCACACGATAAAGAACCTAAAACACAAACAAAAAAGAAAACTAAACAACACAAAACTAAAAAAAAGACACAACAAAGACTTAGAATTAAACAATCCCTTACAACGCGCCAATTTTGATAAACAGAAAACCACCTATCAAAGATACCCTATTCTTTATGAAAATATGTCAAAGTAGTAGAATGACAAATAGGGGTTATTACCGCAGATGATTGATGAAACTAAGTACTTAAAACACAAACAGACGCGTAAACAAGAAATCTAGTAGACCCGACCTAGATACAGAAACCTAATTAATTAGCTAATCTAGATCTATCCAAAAATCATGAAATTAAATATACATATACTAGACACAGTGGCGGACTACCACACAAAATTTGAGGGTATTCAGAGTTTATTTGGTAGGTGAAAAAAAATAAACAAAACATAAGTACTATTGAAAACAAAATATCAAAAGAATGAATTTTGATGTAAATATGAGAGAAACAATAGCTAGGAACTTCTCTCCACCACTAGATATGTTTCAATCACCTCAAAATAATCTAAATGATTATAGATGAATGTATTGACAGTTAAGCCAATGTCATTAGGTCATAGGTCATTAACCGTATTACGTTCTCTTACTTGTAATGTTAAGTGAAATGTCGTTATCGTCTTAACTATATTCTCAATTAATTGATCTATGAAATGTCGGTATCTAGACCAAAATAACTGAAATCATGAAGATCTAAGAACGTTTGAATAACAACAAAGAATCTAAAGACAATGTTTGTAGCCTTAGATTACTAAGGAATCACTTCACACAAGTACCTGCAAGGAACTCTCTATCTCTCACAGAATATGCAATGATATGTCGGTCATGTACACATTCAAGATAATAAACCCTAAAACATGCATCAAAGTGTCGACCCAAGGAAACACGCCATAGGATTATCAATGAACAATTAGTGAAGAAATTCTCATCTAAAAATTATTTAAATCAATTGGGGTTCAAAATCGAAGACATATCTAGGGCTTCGATTAGCCTCTAACTAGTAAGAAGTTTAGTTACACATAGTTTTGAATAAAAGCATCAAAGAATACATGAAAGATGAATTAAAGAAAGATAAAAAAGAACTCTTGTAAGATTGCAGATTGCAATTGATGTTGTTTGCTGCTCTCCTCAATTTCTTAGTTGCGTGTCGCATCCCGAGACTATTTTCGGTCCCGGAACACGACGGTAACCGCCGTGATCCTGGTCTAGAGAGAAATCAATACGTCATTGGACGTATTAATAACCCTCCGGATCGAAAACCACAAGGCTATAAATGAAATAATCAGCACATAAATGATATGAATGTCGAATATGAAATGACAAATGTGCAGAATAGCATACAATTATTTTACAAGCGAAATGTAGCAAATGAAAATACCCGAGACAAATATAATACAAGGAAAAAAGTCTCGGAATAACAAGCCCGAATGATGTCTCAAAGTACGTAACAGATTATTAAAAACACCAAATACGGAAATCGTAAGATATGGAGCCCACACCAGAATGAGTGTCCCTGAAAGTAGAAGTGCACGATGACCGACGTCGCTCCACGAGCTCCTAGTCCATCTTCTCCAAAGATGGGTGCTGAAGACCTGAAAAGATGTAGGGGTGAACAACTCGTCCCCGCTAACCCAAATGGGGCCCAAAGCTAACCAAGTCAGGGTTTAAAACCCATGAGAAAACATATAGTTTACATATGTACATATACGTATAGAAATACATACAGGTCATTTAAAAACATATGCAATAGCCACGCACGCAAAGCTCAAGTAAAACATGTTGACCACACATGAAAGAACTCTCAAGATCCACGTGGCCAAATCTCAGGTTTGTCTTCACTTCAAACCGGGGCTAACTACCTATGCGTCTATAAACGAATAGTAGCGAGAGCGTCCATTTACAGCTAATGCCCAACTAATCTCTCGTAACAGCACACCCCACTTACGTATCGCTTAACTCTGTGCGAGACGAGCGTAAGTGGGATAATTAAAATAAACAGGGCATTGCCCCTCCGGAGGTTCACGGTCATCGACACCGTGGGAAGCGTAATCTAAATACTAGGTCTCGTCGCTCTCATACCAAGCATCAGAAATCAGAACAACGGTACTACTCTTTTGATCCAAACACACACACGCACACCAAATGTTGTGGTCATATCTTAAAATAATACAGTTATACTTTTATATGTAAGTAAAGAAAAGCCACCAACCCGGGAGGGTTTCGGCTCACCCATTGGGCGTGCCCCCTACTACCTGTTATGCTGATACAGTTGGCTGCGCTCCAACTCCTGGTCCTCTTGAAGCCAACGTCGATGTGCTCCCGAGTCTGTGGGTGAGGTAACAATGACATAGTCAGGTATATGTAATTCTAGGATTTACTATCTACGATTACGACTTGATAAACATTTTTTGTTTATCTTTTCGACATTAGAGTCTAACTTATTTGACACTTTGATTCTCGAACCGGCGAGAATTCAGGATTATTTCTTATTCAGTACTTATGTCGTTTTGTCACGTTTTAAAATCAAAAACCTTTAAAACAATTAACCGTAGTGATCGAAAACGTAAAAGTAAGTGTTCTACGGTAAAAGTCAAAAGTCTACTTTGAAATAGTGAAAGGCAACGGTCAAAGGTCAACTAGTGAATAGTGAAAGTCAACAGTCAACCAATGAATAGTGAAAGTCAACGACCAAAAGTCATCTAATGAATAGTGAAAGTCAACGGTCAAAGTCAACCAGTAAATAGTAAAGTCAACGGTAAAAAGTAAACAGTAACTGTAAAACAGTAAAGGTAACCGTAAAATAGTAAATGTAATTAGTAAATCTGCCAGAGGTAATTTGGTAACTTTATCCCTTCGGTAAAACTATAAAAGTAAAACTGACGCGGTAAAAATTCTGGTTTTTATCATTTCAGTTCCCGACCGACTGTGTCGCCGGAAAAGCTTCGTTTTCCGGCCAAATCGAGTCCCTAGGCCTGTCTTTTCTCCTCCTACACATCCTAAGCTATCCAACAACACCAAAATCACAAGAAATTGTCGAGTTTTGTACCTTGAAGCTTCCTCCTCTGTTTTTCTGGCAAACCTCATCCGACGGAGCTCCGCTGGCCTCCTCCTTGCTCCTGGGCAGCTTCTGGTGGCGCCTGGGAGCTTCTTTGCTCCTCAAATGTACTAGATCGACTCAACCTCCCTTGCACAGTGTTCTCGGGTCTTCCTCCCTCTGTCGGGCGGCGCTGGTGGCCTGGGCGAGGTCGCCGGGGTAGTGCGAGGTCGATGGCGGTGGCTGTGTGGGTCGACGCGCGCGGATAGAGGAGCGCCTGGTGGCTCTGTTGAAGAGAGAGAGACTCTCGAAAGGAAAAGAAGGAGAAGAACAGAAGGGGAAGGAGAGAGAAAGGGGAGAGAAAAAAAGGAAAGGTGGAGGAGAAAGTGGAAAGGGATAAGAAGATAAGGAGAGATAAGAGTTTATAAAGAAAAATCGACGGCCATGATTTGACGATCGAATCAACAACCACGATTCAATCACACTTTTAAAATAATTTCCAAACCAAATTCATTTTTGAAAACTCATTTAAAAACAACCGAACGTCAAATTAAATCGTAAAAGTTGTACGAAAAATACGTGAAGTGCCGGAAAATATTCCGTAAATACTTTCACGCATGTGGCAACGTGTGTCATAACGTAAAAACGTTAGACAAAAATTTACGACGTACTGAAAAGTAATCAGAATTAAACCCTAAATGTGTCAGAAAATTAAATAAAATTATCGGGATCCCACACTGCGCATAATCCTTCTTTTTCTCCTCTTCTCAAACTTTCTTTTTTCTTCCCAAGCCATTCTTTTTTTTCTTCCCAAGCCGTTTTCCCCTGTTATTCTTTTGAGTATCAGATTATATTAAGGTTAGGGAACCCTCAATTTCCGTCAATGGGCTTGCCGAGATGGGAATATATATATTCATGACAGCAGGTGGCTCGGCATATATTCATGACAGCAGGTGGCTCGGCAGGTGTTTTAACACTTCACACTGATGGAAATTGCAGTTTGTAAAAGGGCCGCCGCACGCATGTAGTGGTGTTCTTTGAAAGTCGAAAAATTGTGAAGGCAAAGTTGGAAGAGCTCAACAGAACCCAAAATTCAAGATTGGCAACGCCCCCTATCCTATATGTACGTTATCCTGTGTTCTGTAGATAATAATTTATAAAGATAATAATAAATTAAATTAATTGTTGAATTGCAGACGGGGAAGCTAGGGGAAGAATGGTCACTCAATATAGGAATAATTACATTAGTGTTGCACATGTTAGCCAGGGATTTGCAAATCGTCCCAGCCCGGCGATAGGGGTAATAGTGTCGTGGTGGCGAAGAAAGTCGATTTCATTTCGATTTGAGTCCTATATAGTCGGGCCGAGTCTGATCTGGAACGGGAATAGGGGATTAATGGCGAATAATCTGATTACAACTGATCACTTGCGGCATGTGGAGTCGATGTCTACAATGCCTTCAGGAGCCGGAAACATTCCCCACGTGAACTCCATCATTCTGGGTGGTGCACTGGCTTCCGAAGAGAATGAACTCATCTTTCCCAGCGACGACTTCTCCCGCCAGGCTCATGTCCCCTCTCCCCAAAAGGTACTACTGCTCTCTAGTCTAGTCTCTACCATTTTGATTTTGAATTTTGAAGTTTGATTAATCCGCCTCTACCTCTCAGTATCTGGAGATGTATAAAAGGTCCATCGAGGATCCCGCCGGATTTTGGTCGGATATCGCTTCCGACTTCTTCTGGAAACAGAAATGGGGTCAGCAAGTCTACTTGGAGAATCTCGATGTTAGCAAAGGCGATATCAGGATTGAGGTAACCTGCAATTGTCAGCTAGTCATGTTTCATTTTGACAAACCATCTCATTCTCATTTTCCGTTTTCTGTTTGGATCAGTGGTTCAAGAGCGGTCTCACCAATATCTGCTACAATTGCCTAGATAGAAATGTTGAAGCTGGACTTGGTGACCGGGTTGCCTTATACTGGGAAGGCAATGAGCCCTCTCTTGATGGCTCTCTAACTTACCTTCAGCTTCTACAAAACGTTTGTCAGGTCTATCGTAACTTACATGCCCCACATATAGGATGAAACTAATACATGTCTAATCATTAATAATGACAACAACATTCTGGTTTTATTAACCAATTAACCAGCCAATCTCACCTTCATCGACCTCTACTCTTTGCAGCTTGCAAACTATTTGAAGGAGATTGGAGTGAAAAAGGGTGATGCTGTCGTGGTCTACTTACCCATGTTAATGGAGCTTCCCATCACAATGCTTGCCTGTGCTCGCATCGGTGCTGTTCACTCGGTATTAACTGGTCTTGCTCTTTGCTCTCCAACATCCATAGCGTTTTCATTTTATAACTCTTTATTTTCTTTCCATTCTTTAGGTTGTATTTGCTGGATTCTCTGCCGAATCTCTTGCTCAAAGAATAGTAGATTGCAAGCCGAAAGTTGTGATTACCTGCAATGCTGTTAAAAGGGGTTCTAAGGTCATCCACCTCAAAGATATAGTTGATGCTGCCCTTAACGAGTCAGCCAAAAGTGGGGTTTGTGTAGGTGTGGACTGATTTCTATGCATTTTATATTGAATAATTTGCTACTGATGTTTAGGTCCCATTGAAGAATCAATCCTACAAAAAACAAAATGATAGGAGTCGGTAGTTATCAATTTATCATCATGATGATAAATCATCATGCGACTGTTTTTCTATTACTTTGATCATTGTTAGACAACTAAAGGGCTTCAAATTTCATTGATTTTCTATTTTTTTCACTTTCTATTCAAGGATGATTACTGAATAGGGACATCCAAAGAGGATCTGTTTGCGTAAGAAAATAAATGACCTCATGTGGACCCAACCCTCAATCAAACCAAACAAATGACCTGCTGCTACAAATGCTAAATGATGAGAGGATAATCAAACCATTCATTAATGAAGCTCAGGTTTCTATTTGATCATCTATCGGCAGGACAGCCCTCTAGGTTTGGATTTAAGACAGCCGTGAAACTACCTCATCTGCCAAAGCTGTGTGGCTAGATACAGTAACCAACCATAAGAGAATACCAGATTACTCTTATATACTATATTTTCTAAAACCAAGGATTTTTTTTCTCATCTTGACTAACCATAGATATATTTGATGATATGATTTCCTGTTTGAGCAGATGTATGTTTAACCTATGAAAATCAATCTGCTTTGAAGAGGGAAAGTACTAAATGGGAAGAAGGAAGAGATATATGGTGGCAGGTTAGTAGCAGTACAAACTCCTCTTTCTATATGCCACAATGAAAAAGAAACAATGGCTTTTTCGTTCTTTTCTCTACATTTATTCTGCATTATCTATTCTTTCTTTATTAGTGTTTTATGAAATGCTTAAAAGTGAATGGAACGTCTGCTTTACGGATTAGTATTGACTGATGACTTTTGATTATGTTCCAGGATGTCATACCTAAGTATCCAACTACTTGTGCAGTGGAGTGGGTTGATGCAGAGGATCCACTTTTTCTGCTCTATACCAGTGGGAGCACTGGGAAGCCCAAGGTATGTATGTTTCATACTTTAATATCAATTTTTTTTCTTTGCTTCTTCTTTATGGATATTTCTAATTTTAATCTTATTAGGGAGTTTTGCACACAACGGGAGGATATATGGTGTACACTGCTACAACATTTAAATATGCATTTGATTACAAACTATCTGACATATACTGGTACCCTTCACAACCAGAGGCTTATTGTAATTTCTTAATTTGACTTTTCATGCATGAAAAAACAGCTCTATCCTTTTGTTACTTGACTCGTCTTTTTATCGTACTTTAGGTGCACAGCTGACTGTGGTTGGATTACTGGGCACAGTTATGTCACTTATGGACCTCTGTTAAATGGAGCAACTGTTGTCATATACGAAGGGGTACGATTTGACAGAGTATATACAGATTATCATTTTCATTTAAAACTGAAACATGATTAAGATGTCAAAAGAAAAAAGTTGCATGTTTACATGGGTAGCCATAAGCCAATGGAAAAGAAGAGTACCAAAAGTATGCTTCAAATGCTAGGTCTATTTGGATATGCCTTTTTCCTTAAAAACCGCAAATTAAGAAACAGTAGTTTTATGAGTATAACATTTATTCACATGTCTGATTATCCTATTGTGAATTTGTGAGAACCCTATCCTTATTCTGATCTATGTAAGTTGTTGATGTTTATTTTGCAGTCTGCTCTTCTATGAATGATAAACTATAAATAGAATAAAAATGTGTATATCTAGATAGTGCCATGAGATCTTCATGAGTAAAGAGTGCCGCAGTCTGATTGCGCACTATGTTTTGCCTAAGATATAGATGCAGTTATCCTGTAAGTTTCTTGACAAACCTTATAAGAACAGGATAAAGATGAAGTCATGTTTCACTATGTAATAACTCCGGTTTACTCCAGAGAAAGAGTCTAGAGTCTAATGATCTGTTTCCACTATTTCAGATTTTTGGATTTTTATTGTGAAAGGCTATTAAGATACAACTATGGTGCTATTTGCTATGGATCATAACATAAGCAGTGACCTTGAGAGTGCATAATACACCAATTCTCACTCTCAACTGTACTGAATTTGATTTTTAAATCCATTTAATTTAGTAGCAACATCCATGTCTACCTTGCAGGCACCAAATTATCCTGATGCTGGACGCTGTTGGGATATTGTTGATAAATACAAAGTGACAATCTTTTATACTGCCCCCACATTGGTGAGGTCTCTGATGCGCGATGGTGATGAGGTAAGAAACACAAATCCTACCCTTTCTTTTGTATTTTATACAAATATGTGGATGTGAACTATTTTAGTTTATTCTTGTTGATCTCTTTCATTCCTCTGTGATGCCTGTTCCCAGCTACATAGAATACAAAAAGAACTCATTCCCTTTTCTTTTGGGCCCAAATGCTCAATTCATTGCTATACCCTATACCCATCCATTTTACTGAAGTTAACGCCTTTCAAAACTTTTGATATACATAAGCTGGACATGTCTCTATTTTATGTTTCTCGACCTCTGTTTTAGTTGGGTGGCCCAGTTTATTTCAATGAACCAACTATCAAGTAAATAGTTCTGTTGTAACCATTCATGATTTCCGATCTGCTTATCGACATTTATTTTTATTTTACTTTGTTATCAATGTATACATCTATGGTGCTTCTATGTTAAGATTTTAGATCTCCATTCATGTATCTATGGAATGCCTTTAATATGTGCTGATTGAAGTTTGCTTTTATGCAGTATGTCAAGCGATACTCACGAAAATCATTACGGGTCCTTGGAAGTGTAGGCGAGCCTATTAATCCAAGTGCATGGAGGTTTTCATCTCCAGTTGTTTGATCCATAACATTCATTTCATAGCTAGAATACACACACACACATGTATTAATTAACATGGACTGTTTGGTACAGGTGGTTTTTCAATGTGGTTGGAGATTCAAGATGTCCCATTTCTGACACTTGGTGGCAAACTGAAACCGGTGGCTTTATGGTAATTAATATTTAGATTTTGTGTTTCAATAGTTCCTATCTCTTTGGCACCGACTGGTGCTCAAGCAGAAATTATATTGACATGATGCACTAATTGGAGACTTTACTTCGTTAAATATTTCACCTAACTCACACGTCTCAATATAAATATATAACATTCACATAGATTTTATCCTTATTGTTTCACCATCTTTTACTGGCAGATGACTCCATTACCCGGTGCCTGGCCACAGAAGCCTGGTTCTGCCACTTTCCCTTTTTTTGGAGTTCAGGTGTTTTGCGCTTATCAAATTTATGGATCTCATTATCAACAAGCTATCTTTATATTACACTCTTATATCTGTAACATCTGTATATCATGTGAACTCTTTTACTATAACTGCAGGCTGTCATTGTGGATGAGAAGGGTGTTGAGATTGAAGGGGAGTGCAGTGGTTATCTGTGTATAAAAAGCTCTTGGCCTGGAGCATTCCGAACTCTTTATGGTGATCATGAAAGATATGAGACAACTTACTTCAAACCTTTCTCTGGGTATTATTTTAGTGGTGATGGATGCAGCAGGTAATTAACAACATCAAACTTTGATTTCATCAATGTTAATCCTTTTTTTGGTTTTGGTATTTAGGAGATCTCTCTCTCACACACACACAGATGAAAAAGAAAAAAAAATACATGCTAAGTTCTCAACATCAATGTTCAGGGACAAAGATGGATATCACTGGCTTACAGGAAGGGTTGACGATGTCATCAATGTCAGGTAATTTTTGGATCGGATAAGCTTTTCCCTGATAATTCATGTCTGTCAAAATTTTTGATCATATTGAACTCCAAAGCTGCATCGTGATTAATATCCCTATTTTGTTTTGGTGTTGGCTAGCAGATTCTTGAAATCATATCTGTTTGTTAGTGGTCTGTCTAGTGTACAGTTTTCATTTTTTAAAAATTCATCTTTTATTCTCAAAAAGTAAAAATTAAAAATGAGTAGGGTTTAGACTTTATGCATTCTATGCGAGAGTCTATACATTTTGTTGGGGATTATGCAAGTATTATTTACTGATGCTCAGTATGAAACTTTATGCAGCGGACATCGTATTGGTACTGCAGAAGTTGAATCTGCTCTTGTTTCACATCCTCAATGTGCAGAAGCTGCTGTGGTTGGTGTGGAACATGAGGTATGTGATGTAGAATTTAGGAGGTGAAAGATGTAAAAAAGCTAAATTAAGTAGGCTGATGCTAAAATTTATCTCAATTGTCTATTATTTAAGGAAAACAATTGTGACCAAAAATTAAATACAGCAACCCAACATTAAATTAAATTATTATCAAATCGCAAGTTTACACTAATTTACTCATCATGTCTTCATATAATCTGCATCACAACAAAATGTCTCGATATGAGATGTGTTGTCTAATCACTTTTGGACTTGCACGATTGCATAAATTTATGTGATAAGAGAGAAGGGGAGATGAACAAAAATGAAAGGAGATAGAGGGAGGGAACATGTCTCTTGGCTAGTGTGACTGAACAAATTATATCTGTTTTTGTAGGTTAAAGGTCAAGGTATATATGCCTTTGTTACTCTTGTTGATGGTGTACCTTACAGTGAAGACCTCCGGAAAAGCCTTATTCTGATTGTCAGAAAGCAGGTAAATAATAAATTCAGTACTGTATATCTAACCCTTCCACTGCATCCTGTCATTGGTGTGCAGTGTGGGACGGCTCTCATGGCTATATTAGGGCGTTTAAACTTCTCTAAAGATCCCGAATGGTCTTGGGGATCCCTTGAATATCCTCAGATATATTTAGGTCATTTTTGAACTAGTTTAAATGTGTTTCCACCGATGTCCTGGAAGATGGGTCCTCTGGATCAGAATTCCTAGCCCTCTTCTCCCTATACCTGCACGTCTAGGAACCGTCAGAGGTCAAGATCGAGGTTGCCGGCCTATG
This sequence comes from Comarum palustre, assembly GCA_951800085.1. Classification (NCBI taxonomy): domain Eukaryota; kingdom Viridiplantae; phylum Streptophyta; class Magnoliopsida; order Rosales; family Rosaceae; genus Comarum; species Comarum palustre. The sequence continues at coordinate 64,606 of OX637572.1, read as the reverse complement.
ACTCTATGCCTAAGTTAAGCTGTGGCATTACTTGTTAAGGTGTGGGATGAGTTAAAGGGAGGGTTGTTACTTACCTGTTATGGAAAGCTGTGACTGTTAAATATGCTTCACTTTGGAACTGTGCCAGCCCCCTTTGATGTGGGACTGGTTTGCAATTTAGTTAAGTGTATTGCCGATGGAGAAGGGGCCTTTGGTGGCCACTTTGGGGATTCCCAGGGGAGTGTGGTGGTCCAGCCCCGGTGACCGGGTTCTCGGGTGCAGGGCCCAGGTCGTCCAAGGGGGAGGGGGGTTGGTGCAAACAATGTGCAATGGGAGCTGGCACAGTATTCTGTGACCGAACAAGTTCCTTTCATGGCGGATTGTTTGTACTTATTTTACGTGGCCAAATTTGATGTTGCTCTGGACTGTTCCTCGTTCACTACAGAGGACATACCATGTGGTTTTTGGTCTTTAGATTTCAGTTTTCATCTTTCTGTGGAAGATAACAGACCTCAGAAACAGAGGAGGAAGAAAATGTTTATGGGATGGCCCATGAAATGAAGAGCTTTAAACAAAAGGAAATTAGTTCCCTCTTAGCTCTCTCCTTCCTCCCTCAAATCAAACCAAAGAGAAAGTGATGTTAATTATAAAGGTGTCCAAAGTGTTCTGCGTTATACCGGGGTACTGAGAGTTGAGAATCACTGAGTGAGAGTGCACCATCTGGGTTTTACCGCTTTCGACCCTCCGATGCGTAAGTTAGATATGTGGAGAAATAAGAACAGGGTAGGAGAGTAGAGAGTAGTGAGTTACCTTGAATGCGTGGAGATCCACACATATATATATACCCTGATCATTGATAATGCAGCACATGTTGTGTTTTGGGGCATACCTCTTAGGTTACGACTCACACCTCTTTTAGAGGCTGTTTTGTGTGTGTTTCCGGTGTTTGTGCGCGATATGCATACGGTTTATACACACTGGTTCTCCAAAGATTCCAAAGAAGTAATGTGCTATTGTACATAAAGGAGACAGTAACGGCAAGACTGATCATTGACAATAAAAAAAGAGACAAGACTGATGGTATATAAGTTATTCAGGGAGGGAGTGTTTCATGTCGATAAACATGGAGAAAATATTGAATTGAATTCCAGTGTGTTGTTTTCTGTGACTGTAAATTTGATATTATAATTCAGATTGCAGCCCCATACGGTGAGGAGAACGCCTAGCCTTGTTTGCATGCATTTTTCTAAAGCTTTCATTGATACCCATAAATATGTAAACAATGTATATACTTATGTTTTATGAACATGTTTCAGATAGGGGCATTTGCAGCACCGGACCGTATCCACTGGGCACCTGGCCTTCCAAAGACAAGGAGTGGGAAGATAATGAGGAGAATTCTCAGGAAAATCGCTTCAAAACAACTAGACGAGCTTGGTGACACTAGCACTCTTGCAGATCCAAATGTGGTTGATCAACTAATTGCTCTTGCAGATACGTGATGCAGAAGGTAAGTCATCATACTCTTCGCTTGGATGTGTGCTGTTCTTAACAACTTTACCACCAGATGTTTCTTTTTCAACATTGACTGCAAAGTTATGCTTCATTGAATGGGAGTATGACTGTATGATTCCTTATTCAGTACTGTGGTTAGAATACTTTTGGACCAACCGGGACTTAGTATACTAGGGGTGTCAATGCTGCATTGTTTAGTGGAAGCTGCATTGACTCTAAGTCTGCTTAATTGCGTATGTATTTTGAATTATACATTTCTGGTTAATAATAATTATGACTACCGTCTGTACAGGGAGTTGAGGAACATACGTGGTTAGCAAAAATAACTTAATTTCAAGGTAGTAAATTTATATTTATTTTCTATGCTCATAAATAATGAAATATGTTCGTTGTGGTTGATAACATTAATTAATTATGTTATGTTGTGAGACATACTGGGTTCTAGTTTTTAGTTCTTGTTTTCTAATCTATACTCATGGATTCATTTTCATGTAGGTGCTAGTTGTGTTGACTAGATGGGCAATAAACTTGATTGGTTGGGGCAGCGATGATAATTGTAACTGTTTCGTGCTATAGATTTCCATGAGTTCTATTTAAAAACTTGCTGCCGAAATTATGAAGTGACATTATATATGGAGCATAACATAAGACTTGAATTTTTAAGAGTTGAACTCTTGTATACCCTCGATCTTTAACCAAAAAAACAGTTGTATGTCTTTTCTTTCAAATTAAACATGTATACCCTCAAACTTTCAAAATTTGACAGTTTTATTCAATCCGTTTAAAAATTCTGTTAAAACAAACTGAACAGGTTTTTTTAATCTTGTATTTGGGATAATTTACAGGCTAAAACATAATCACCAATCAACTTAAAACTATTCTTTATTATGTCAAAACTTCACCTCGACCTACTGTCTAAATAGTTACTATACTGACGGAATTACTGATGTCTTAAGTTAGAAGACTCATAAATTTTAGTATGTAAAAATATCTCAAATACAAAATTCAAACTAGCAACTGAAAATAGAATAATTCTAAACAAAAATATTTTTGTGATGGATTTATGGGTACAAGCTAGAATTTATTTAACATAACTTATAAATACAGAACTCAGAGCCTCGCTTTTGGGTAAACAGCTATAAAGTGTTTAGTTACTTATAATTATAATTACAAATACAAAATACTTGTAATAAAAGCACATCATACAGAATGATTACAGACTGAAATCTTCACACAGTCCTCACACTCACACTATACTAGAGACACTGTTTACACACACTATTTCTCTGGCTTTCTGACTTCGAGAGAAAGGTGGAGAGTGTTTCTAACTTCTATTCCAAGTTTTTTCGATGCCTTCTATCGGAAGCTTGAAACTCCTTATATAGCACCCGGACTCTAAACTTGAATTAAACACAGCGAAGAGAAAGTGAGAGATATGAGGAATCACGTTTTACTGTAGCAAAGCTAAAGTTATTTGTTTTCATGTGTCGGCCACAAAAGAAAAATGTACTAACTTTAACAAAAGAAAAGTTTTTTTGTTGTAATGTGACGGCCACCGCTCCTTTCTCTATCATGTGAGCGCACTAACTTTAACAAAAGAAAAGTTTTTTGTCTTGATGCGTCGACCACCGCTCATTTCTCTATCATGTTTACTGTATTGCAGTATTCTTCATCAATGCAATCATAATCAGCCAACGAATCTTGGTCCTCTTGTTCTCCTTCTGATGCTTTTTCATCTTTTTCTTCACTGTATAAGTCTGAATTATAAGAGAAGAGATAATGAATCATATATCCTTTTAATCTCAGGATACATCCGTCTGGCCTAATGTTCTTGACAGCTTGAACTATCAATTCAGGGAATCCCTCTAAGTCTTCATTAGATTTTGTCCAAGATTATGAACAAAACCATTCTCCATTAGCCACAGTTTTTTGTTTCTGAGGGTGTTCAGCTTTGACATTAACCAGATATCTCTCATAATATGGGCTAGGAACAACAGACAAAGTTAGTGGAAGCATAGTCCTTTTCCCAGATACTCATAGAATTTGAACAATTCGGACCGTTTCATTGTTGTCATAGGGATCTTAGTACTTTCTAGATTTTCTATGTATACTACCTTAGACTGTTCATTCTCTTTTACATGGATTCCATGCAATTCTTCTGTAAGTGCTTCAAGGGTTTCAAGCAGATGATCTTCATTTTCTTCATGGAATGTATAAAAAATATTGTCTATGATAATCTTTTGCTTGAATGCTAACAACCTTTTTGTCTAGAAAACCGGTTCTTTAAAAATCTTTAAAGACTGACCCTGAACGGTTTTCTTTCCTGTAACCACATGCGATCTGTTTCTCTTAAAATGGGCTATTATGCTTTTTGACAAAGCAACAGCTATTAACGAACTTGATATGCCTTTACCGTCTACCGTTTGAGACGGGCTAGCCGGTCTTTTACCCTGAGACCGGTCAGTTGAGGTTGTATCTTTTGGATACAACAAATACTCCTGAGTGAGCTTTTCTTCTTCACCAGATTTTCCGAATTGATTTTCATCTTGCAAGGAGAATTCTGAGCTTGTATCCCAATAAGCTGGATGTATCCTATCATGACATGTTGCTTGACTTGTTTCAGCTGCTCCATAAGATACGATGAATTGATAAACTAGTCCATCATGGAGATGACCTACAGTCTTATCACCACTTTTGTATCTTTCCTAAAGATTTTTATCTTTTGATTCTGGTCTTCTGTTTCTTGGGTTGCGTCCCTCATCCTTGTCATTTCTTTGAAACATTGTCATTTCTCTTGTAAGGGCGTATGGTAAGAAATTCTTGTTACCTGCAACCATTTCAACAACATATTCATACTGAGATAAAAACATTTATCATCTCAGCACTCATCCCCTATCTGCAACATCAGTTAATTTGTAGTTTTTAAAGTTTTTTACTTTTTTATTATCAGTTCTAACTACAAATTTGTTTCCTAAAAAGGCCTCAGCCTCTTTTATACTCTTAATAAGAGCTATAACTTCTTTGTCCCTAGTAGAATAGTTTAACTCTGTTGCGTTAAACTTTCCCGAGAGAAATTTACAAATCATTTTATGATTTGTATTAGTGGGAATAACCAAGATGGCTCCTGCTAGTAATAATCTTTTGCATCAGTCTGTAAAAGGATCGAATCTCCATCTTTAGGTAACTGTAAATGAGACAGGTTCTTGGTTAGCTCTTTGATTTTTCTGACAGTATTACTATCATACTCTGTGAATAACCATTTCTTTTTGGAGCTTGTCTTTAGAGAGAGTAGAGCAGTAAGACCGCTAACTTGAGGAATAAAATCTCTCGCAAGGTTGACAACTCCCAAAAACCTGTGCAAGGACTTTGCATCAAGAATATGATCTAGGAACTGACTGACATGAATGCCTAAGAAATCGATTTCTCCTTTTATGAGGTGAATCTTCTTTTGTCCAAGGATGATTCCTTTCTGGACAATCAACTTGCATACTTATTCAAGATGCTTCAGATATTCGTTCATAGTTCGTGAGAAGACAAGAATGTCATCAATATAACCTATACAGAAAGTTGAGTAAGGTTTGAAAATATTATCAATTTTCTTTTGGAAAACAGACGGGGCCTGCTTGAGGCCAAATGACATGACCAGCCATTCATATTGCCCTTGAGGTGTTCCAACTGCTGTAAAAGCAATGGAGTCTGGATGCATCTTGACTTGCCAAAATTCTAATTTTGCATCAAATTTAGAGAAGATCTTGGCTCCTTTGAGTCGATTGATAAACACTCTTATTTGGGCTATCTGGTAACCGTCTTTGACTGTCTTTTTGTTTACATCTTTGTAGTCAATTAACATTCTAGCATTTCCTCTTGCTCTGCATGATTTCTTACCAAGAAGGCTGGAGCATGATGAGGACTATTGGAAGGTCTAATCAATTTCTTTTCGAGCAACTCTTAAATTTGACTTTCCATTTCTTTTCTGTCATTCTTCTCTGTAATGAGGGATTGCTAAACTTAAAGGAGTTTAGGTTCACTAAACTTAAACTCACTTTCTCCTTTTGGTAAAGGGGTATGATTATTTTACTAGCTACGCTTTGAGCAAATTGTTCTTCATTGATCTCTTCTTCTTGTATCTTCATTTTTTCTATGCTTGTTTGCAATCTTGCTATTCTGCTGTTTAACTCCTGGAATTGATTTTCGAGATCAATACTTATCGATCTCTTAGTGATAAGCAATCTTATAATTCTGCTGATGAATTATTGACTTGACATTATCATGCACTGTTTCTGTAGGAAGGAAAAAGCTTAGAGCTTTATCATCTTCCTGTTTTACTTTTAGTTTAACTCTGTGATTCATCCTAATCGGGTGATCAGAGTTTCTAAAAGCTTTTTCAGTGATTCTTGAGAAGATTTTATCCCAATTGCTTGCTGACGAATGTTTTGGGCTAGATGCTCAATGCGAACTAGCTTCTTTTCAATATCCAATAGATATTGTTTTTTTTTAGACAAAACTTATTAAAATAAAACTAGGAAGACAACTATTTTTGAAGGTAAACTATAAGGATATACCAATAATTATCTCAAGTTTTAATCTTATATATACTGTTTATTTCCTGGTTGTGGTTGTCCAAGTCATTGATTTACTTGTGAGTTGTGAGGAATGAATTCATAAGGTGGCTCTTGGGTGCGGTGGCCTGTGTTCTCCAAGACAACACCCTTCTCTCTTTTCTCTGTAAATCGGAGGGCCTGGAGGGATCGTAGTCCCTTATTTCCCTTCATTCTTACCTTTATCCAGATCCTGTGATATCTTTGGTAGAGTTGGGTGTTTCCTTGGTTGGAAACTTCTAGTCCCTGTGCTTTTTTCCGTGCTTGTTAATTTTCTCATCCTTCTAATCCGGATTGTCATACCTCAAACCCCATGAAGCCCATGATGCAAAAAACCTCTATTTCTCCTCTATTTTAATCAATTGACTCGAATAATAATTGTTTGTGTATCTAAACTCTTTCTTATCTAAATACATTTGTCAATGTAAATCGTTTAAAAGTTGAATTTACCAAAATAGATCATTTCTGTAAAAAAACAATGTAAACAAAATTCGTTTACTAATCTAATAACATTAAACAAATTGATTGATGAATGCCAATGAGTAAACTATAATTTTTCATGTTGATGCTTTACAGAGGTGATCTTTATTGGTTAATTTAACTTTTGAACGATTAAGATTATAAATTACGATGACAAATGTATGTAAATAAGAGAGTTTGGACGCATACATTCATATTAGTATGAACGTAAGTATTTTCTCACTCAGTGTTTTAAAAGTTTAAGACGTAGCTGAGACTTTTTCGAGAGAGTCTCAGCCAGGCATTCGCCTGCCTTGAGGCATATGACGTATGCCTAATGAAATATATATATATATATATATATATATATACACACACACACACACAAAGTCTCTATCCAATGTGGAGCTCCGTTCTGAAATTAAAATGTGATGCTCATTATTTGGCTTACTTTTAGGGTCAGATTTTCATAACTCCTCCGCATTTCAATATTTAGAACACAATGTGTAAATCATTTATGTCAAGTTTCATCCAATTTAAACATCATTTGAGCTTCCGTAATCTGATTTACACAAACGGTTCTGCTTGAACAGATTTTGTTCTATTAACTTCTTTCATCTAATTTGGTACCTAAATGATCTCTAAATTACATGAAACTTTGTAGACATGTTATGCACACTATATGGATCCCTATTTTTAGTTTATTTATAAGGATATGCATTCGGCAAACTTTTCGATCACATTTTTTAATCTTAATCGTTCAATTCTTAGGTTCTAATATATCACATCTGCAAAATTTCATCCAAATCAGTGATTGTTAAGATATTCAAAACTGTTAAAATTATAGACATTAACGGTTTAAGTTTGGCAGATTTGATCCGTAAATGATTTCAGTTATTTTAAAGCCTTAACGATCACCAAATTCATTGAAATTTTACAGAAATGATCTATATATATATATGCATCTACATATTGAACGGTGGACATATTGTTATGTGATCGAAAAGTTTGTCGAATGTCTATCCCTATAAATAAATAAAAAATAGAGATCTCTCAATATATATATATATATATATATATCATATTTTCACATCTCCACCGTTCAATCAGTATATATATATATATATAATAGAGATCTCTCAATATATATATATATATCATATTTTCACATCTCCACCGTTCAATCAGTATATATATACTGATTGAATTGTGGAGATGTAAAAATATGACCGAAAAGTGAGTCAAATAAAGAACTTCACACTTTAATTTCAGAGTGAAGCTTCGCTTTGGATATTGAATTGTGGAGATGTAAAAATATGACCGAAAAATGAGTCAAATAAGGAACTTCACACTTTAATTTCAGAGTGAAGCTTCGCTATGGATATGAACTCTATATATATATATATATATATTAGACTTTCTTGGCTATAGATGTCATTATTTATTCTTATGGTGTGGATTTCTACTTTAGACTCACTTTTCAATCAAATTTTCACATCTCCAAATACAAAAGTGTAGATCATCTCTGTAAATTTTCAGCTAATTTGATAATCGCCAATGTTTTTTTTCATCTCATGCTTGATTATGCTATATACCGTTTTTTTCCTGTTGTGATTGTCCTAGTCATTGATTTACATTTGCTCGTGACTGAGAGGAATGAAGTGCGCTTGGGGTTGTGGCACGTGTGTTCTCTAAGACAACACCCTTCTCTCTCGATACATCAGAGATGGGAGGGATCGCAATCCCTTATTTCCCTTCATTCTTACCTTTATCCATATCTTGTCGAATCCTTCGGTACAGTTGGTTGTTTCCTTAGGTTGGAAACTTCTAGTTCCTGTGCAAGAAGTTGGAGTAGCCGAGACTTTTTCGAGAGAGCCCCAACAAGGTGCTTGCCTTGAGACATAAAGCGTAAGCCTAATGAAATAAATATATCTACTAATTGTGGTGGAGATATGAAAATATGACAAAAAAATGAGTCAAATAAGAAACTTCACACTTTAATTTCAGAGCGATGCTTCGTTGTGGATATGAATTATATATATATATATATATATATATATATATATTAGGCTTTATTGGCTATGGGTGTCCATATTTATTCTTATGGTGTAGATTTTCACTTTAGACTCACTTTTTGATAGAATTTTTACATCTCCACCGTCTTGTCTTTAAGTACAAAAGTGTAGATCATCTCTGTAATTTTTCAGCTTACTAGCATGTTATTGAACGGGTTTGTGAGGGTTTAGACTGTGCGAGTATCGGGTGGGTTAACAGGTTTCGTGTCTGTCTTGACCTATGCACACTCAAAGAGGAAATAAGACTAACATGATGTTATTTTAGACAAGTAAATGAGAAATTTTGTATGCACAACTTGTAAATAAATTATGCAGCAATCTTAGCCATTTTTATATACTAGGTGTTAACATAAGGAGGAAGCCCTCCTCTTGTGCCGGAAAAACGATCTAAAGCCCAGTCACTAGAGGCCGCAGCATCTCATCTATCGCCTCTAGCGGTAACCCAAGTGAATGGACCACTAATATTAGAGCCAAACATGCCAAGTCAATACTCCCTAGGACATCTTCTAGCCTCTCAAACAGGGGTGTTGGGAATGACCTCTCATCGAGTCCTACATTGGGGAAAGATAGTGCAGTTCCCAATGCGTATCTATATAAGTCACAAAGGGCTCTGAAAAAGGTAAGGTTCTTCTAGTAAAAACTCTGTCAAGTCACTTACTCACAACGACGCAACTTAGGAACAAAGGTGCTTGGAATGACCTCTCATCCAGTCCCATATCAGGAAGAGATGGTGTGGTTCCCAATGCATATCTATATAAGTCACAAAGGGCTCTGGAAAAAGTAACATTTTTCTAACCAAAACTCTGTCAAGTCACTTACTCATAGCGACACTAACTTAGACATTAGAGAGTCAAAGATTAGGCCCACTCCCAGTCCCGACTCCTGACGCTGTTGCTACTTGTGCAGGGCCTCGGATAGCGAAAGTCAGTGGTACTTCCTCGTCCCGAGTTCTCGATACAGGAGTAACAGTTGGCGCTAAAAGGAGGGGTTCCTTTTTTTGACATCCTACCAGCCTTATTCCCAACCCTATTCCACGCACTTATCATGGTCGTGATATTAGACAACCCTTGCGACACATAGCCCCCTATCGAGCAAGCTCTCTTTGACCAAGAGGATAACCCCAATGCGTCAATGAAAGTCACTACCCCCATTCCCCATACAAATCTCGTTGCGGCTCTAGAGATCTTGAAGAGAGATTTCCATCATTTTCGAGAGAAAGGTAATAAGGAACGCCCTGAGGCCGACGCTTATCGTGCTCGGATAGCGAAACTTGAGAAAGAGCAGTTCTTAGTCCAAGCTATGCTCGAGCATATAAATTCTTATAACGAGACCATGGAGCGTGTCTCACAAGCTGTCGGGACACCCGACCTCGGGGTTAATTCACTTTTTCCTCGCAGTGCCCATAGTCACTCTGCTCTTATGGGAAACTCCCATCAAGTGGTCTATATTGGCCACCCCATCAACCCTACATTCTCACAACCCACTCCACAGCATACCTTGGAAATCGAGCCCAACCTCGACTCAAAGCAAGCTGGTCTTTCTCAGCCAAATGCTGAACCCAACACCTCCATTCCCTTGACCGCCCCCTGCTCCTCCCGTGATGTGTAGTCTCTCCTTCTCCTTCAACTTAGTAATAATGTCAACCAATTGGTCTCCAGGGTTAACGGTGTCGAGATTCGTGATGCTCACACAACGTTAATTTAGCCTTCAGACGACGTATGATGCCCATCGTCTGATCATTTTTTTTTGTGTCGTTTATTTCGAGTTCATACTACAAACAGTTTGTCGTCTGTACATATCCAAGTTAATAACAAAAAAACGTATCTGTGCCCCAGGTCATGATACTTCTCATCGACTATCCTCACAAAGTAATACCAATCTGCAAAAAATGTGAACAACAAAACCAACATAAACTCAGATAATGATATTTTGCATCTCTGGCTTTATTGCAAAGAAAACAAGCAGTGATTGATCGATTATGACTTAAAATCAATCTACAATTCAGTACGTCAGACCTTTTCTTATCATCACCACAACAAAAGTACTTATTCTTAAATAACAACAAATGCCTAATATGCAACCCAAAATTAAGCTAAACACCATCAAGTACATAGCACATATTAAACAGAAATGCAAAAATAAACGCAAAACAAAGCAAGTAGGGGTGGCCATCTAGGACTGAAACCCTAAAAAACCGAACTGAAAGAAAAAAACCGGACCGAACCGGATCTATACGGTTTGGTTTGCGGTTTGGGTCCAATAGAAACCATACCGGACCAAAAAACCGTTTAAAAAACAATATGGAGTAAGAAGGAAATGGATTTTAAATATGGAAGTGTTTTGATTTTTTTATTTCAATTATACAAATTGGTTTCACTATTAGAATAAAGGAATTAGACAACAAACTATTTTTGTCTCTTAAAACAAACCAAAAACAAATGATCATTTTCACCTAAAAACCCTAAACCTGAACCAAAATAGTCACCTATTTAAATGTTACCAGAGATTTTTGACATTGTTCTTAAATACTATAGGCTATCGTTCGAGCTTATTATCAAGTTTTTCTGGAATCGGTAAAGGAGGGATTTAAACCTCCAAAGTCGTAGTATGTGATAATATGAGCTCGCCGGTATATCTGGATTATTTTTCGAAGCAACGAGTGATTTACTGAGATTTTATGAAGAGTACAGTAGTTTTCGATTATTATTTGTTTTATCGCAAAGGCCCTAAAAGATGACTTTTCGTTAAGTCGATAATTTGGAAAAACGTTCTTCGGGAAAGTTGTAGAGGACATTCATACGAACCCGTATACATGCTATGCGTTTTAATCAGAGTTCGTATGTGGTAATTATAAGTGAAAATGTAAAGTTATTGTGCGGTAAATTACCTATATATATAAGTTACCTGGGTGAATTTGGGAAGGAAGTAAAAAGTGGAAACTTTTTACTGTTGAAGGACATTGAGCTCTCCTCTGACCCGTTTCAGGTCTGCCGCCTCTGCGCTGCCGTGATGCCAGGAGAGGCACCGGTCCGAAATGGAGCGTCGTCGTTCGGCCAAAAGTCTGATAAAGAACTCCAGTTATACTGTTGAGAGTTTTGATGTGATTTATCCCTCCATGGATCACCAATTGGTAAGTTCCTTATATGGATATGTTGGGTTTGATTAGTACAACACTCCTCTAGAATTTGGTAACTCGATTTAGAATGTGTAGGGAGAATTGAGAATTGAAATTTTAGGGTTTTTATCTCCAATTCGGGTTTATTATGTTCTTGAGTAATTGACATGTTTAGAGCTGAAATTAGGCTTAGTGTTGAACTAGAAAGATGTTTCGATTGATGAGACGATCAAACTGTAAAATTTTGAAAGATTTCTAGGTTGGCCAGACTCCGGTGACCGGCCGGCCGCCACCAGCGGCGGCGTTGCCACTTTTAGGTAGTTTTTCATGCTTTTTAAATTGCTGTTAATGAGAGAAGCATATTGATGCAAGGTTTGCAATTTTTGGAGTAACATTGAATAGTTTTCAGAATTTCCGAGGTCTAGAGAGATTAATGGTTAATTAAATTATAATCCGGGAATCAGAATATTTCTATACGATAATCATTAAAGTGTGATTAAGCGGTGAATGAAATATTGGAGCTTCATGTTGGCTCCGGGAATGGTTCTTATTGGGACTTTGGGTGTCCATAACATTTCTAAGGAATATATTGTGGTTACTAAATTAGTGTTATGATGGTATTATTATCACGTTAATCTCGAGACATATGTTCATAGAATGTTAACCCTAACAGAGGGGTTTTAAATCCGGATCTCTCGCTAAATTTAAAGTGGGGTGACGACGTACGATATAAAAATTACTAAACTTGGAGTGTGTGTGTGTGTATGACCCTTCTATTGAGGGATCCCTATTTTTTGTTTATTTATAGGGATAGGCATTCGACAAACTTTTCGAACACATAACAACATCTGTAACACCCCATCCCAAAAATTTACCCTTTTACCGGGACCAGGCAGGTTACAGAGGGTTGTAACTGCGCTGTTAGTTTCTTTAAAGTTTTAACGAGTGTAAAGTTTAGAAATTTTAGTAGTATTGGTGTGTATTCGTACATTCGAGAAAAGTGTCAGTGTTCGGAGTTAAGGACGCTCGGAAATGACTTATTTAGAGGGTCAAAGGTTGACTTTTTGCCACGTCGAGTTTCTCAAAAAACCTCCACGAAAGTTGTAGTGCTCAATGATACGAGTCCATGGACACTCGGCAGGTGTGAATCAGATACCGTGTGGAGAAGTTCCGGTATGAAGTTGAGTTTTCATTTTTAGAAAGTATATAAATAGAAAAGATGGGTTTCCAATAATGGAAATAGCCCATTTTCTTTCTCCTTCCACACGCGCGTGCGTTCCCCTCACTATCCGAAAATTCAAACAGACCCGACCAAAACCCGGCCGACCTTACCTGACATTTACGGCGAGCTCCGGCCAACGAAGACGTCGAGGCCGGTCGGGATCGCTTCCTCCCCTCCGTGCAAGCCTCCATGTGGTGGTGGTGACGAGGCATGAAACCAACCCAGAAAGAACGCCTGAGGTGTTCTGGGTGGACCGCCGGTGGTGTTGAAGCTCAACACGGCGGCAGGAACGGTTGAGGTGGAGGCAGCCCTTTCGGGGCAGTTTTAGGCAACTTCCCGACCGAGTTGATCAAAACTCCAAGTATTAAAGATGTTCCCCTTGCTGTGATCTACAACTTTCATGTTTTGAGTTTGTTGAAATTCAGTGTTTTAGGTAGAGGCACGTGACGCCCACGCGCCGCCGGTTGTGGCTGCGCGTGTAGGTGTAACATCCCACATCGACCAACGGAGAGGGTGATGTACTATATATGTACATCGGTGACACCCATCTAGCACGAGGCCTTTTGGGAGCTCAGTGGCTTCGGAGGGGATGAGAACTCCGAAGTTAAGCTTGCTAAGCTTAGAGCAATTCCAGGATGGGTGACCCCCTAGGAAGTTGCTCTGAGAGCTCCTGGAAACAAAACCGTGAGGGCCGGCGGGCCCAATGCGGACAATATCGTGCTACGGCGGAGATGGTCCGGGATGTGACAGATTGGTATCAGAGCCACTCTGTCGAAGGGTGCGAGTGTGCCGACGAGGACGTCAGGCCCCTAAGGGGGGTGGATGTAACATCCCACATCGACCAACGGAGAGGGTGATGTACTATATATGTACATCGGTGACACCCATCTAGCACGAGGCTTTTTGGGAGCTCAGTGGCTTCGGAGGGGATGGGAACTCCGAAGTTAAGCTTGCTAAGCTTAGAGCAATTCCAGGATGAGTGACCCCCTGGGAAGTTGCTCTGAGAGCTCCTGGAAACAAAACCGTGAGGGCCGGCGGGCCCAAAGCGGACAATATTGTGCTACGGCGGAGATGGTCCGGGATGTGACAGATTTAGGGTTATCCTGGCCCAAGGAGGATTTCGAGTAAATCTCTCTTGTGTTGGGTCCCGCACGTCTTAACCCAGGGTTAGAGAGGTAATCTTGGGTTGGGGTGTGTCAATGGTATCAGAGCATGGGTTCAAAGCTCGGACCAAAAGATTGCGAGAATTAAATAAATTCTTTCTTTGAGTTATGTTGTTGGGGGGTTTGGACAGAGGCAGAGGTTTGGGTATTTCTGTCTCGGATCATTTTTGAAGGTAACTACTGTTACCTAGAACTCCTGTGTGTGTGTTCTTGATCACTGTGTAATTACAGTATTGTTGGTGTTGTTGTTTGCTTGTTGTCGGAACTTGGTAGATCGGAGGAAACGGGGAGGTTATGGCGAAATTCCGGCAAGACATCGGAATCCGACGAAGATTCCGGTGATGCAGTTGAACTGGCAGAATGCCGAAGAGGTAGAAACCGAATCCCATTTGAGTCGAAAAGTGTCAGTTGAATCATAATCAGGATATTTACGGAAAATTGGACGTAAGTAGGAAGTTTCCATTTTAGGAAACTTCCCATTTTAAGGAAGACTTACCAATTTAGGAAACTTTCCCTTTTTGGAAGGTTTCCATTTTTGAGAAAATGCAGAATTCAGGTTAAAGGTTTTGAAGATAAATAGTGAATTATGGGAACTATATTATGATGACCACTCTAGTGGTTGGGGGAGATGTTGACTCCTATTAACGGTATTGTCAGGTGGATACTATGAGGGTTGTCCATTACCACTTTACCCAGAGCTCTTAGCTCCGACCCTGGTCTGAGAGGACAGACACGCCTGAGATGTCAGGTGGATACTATGAGGGTTGTCCATTACCACTTTACCCAGAGCTCTTAGCTCCGACCCTGGTCTGAGAGGTCAGACACGCTTGAGAGGTCAGGTGGATATTATAAGGGTTGTCCGTTATTATTTTATCTAGCTAGCATAGCGTGATGGCGCTACTAGAGCTCTTAGCTCCGACCCTAGTCTGAGAAGTCAGACTTATTATTTCTTTTGTGTGCGTGAACTTTTCTAATAAGGATTAAGGTTTGGGGTAAAGTCATGGGGGATTTGACTTGGTTTCGGAATATTTTTGACATGAGGTATGGTAGATGTTGAGCTAATTGGTGTAACAGTGGAAACTGATTACAGAAGCACTATGAGAAGCATACAGGATGTTGGGCCAAAAATTTCCGTCCTTTAGGCAAGACTTTAGCACGTATGAGTTAGTGTGCGAGCTTATTAGCTCTGATTATTGGAAAATACCCTACTGAAGACTCTTTTATAAGAGAGGGGTAGGATGAGGAAAATTCACTATTTCTAAGTATGTGAAGATGACATACATGTAGGCGCGAAGTCGCATAACGAATTCATCAGCTCAAGTGAGCAGTTTGAGGTCGCACTGTGGTATGCGAGTTTGTTCGAGCCTTATGGTTAAAAGTTGGGGTATTGGGAACGTGGGTGGATGAGTTTTGATTATGGACGCAGGAGATAATCCGTCTGTGGTCTCAGGGCCTAGTGTAGAAAGTTCATATCTCTTTAGTCTCGAAAGGTGCAAGAGATATATGAGTTTCCTCCACGGTGAGGGACTGTAGCATTTTTACCCTTCCATGTGGAAGACTTTGGTGTTAAATGTCAAGTGTGGCAGTCGTGTAAGTAGAGCATTCGAGTCGACTTCAAGTTAGTTTGGGTTACGTTTGGAAAAGTTACCAGATTGTCGAAATTGCCATTTTGGAAATTAGCTTGTGAAGAGTAAAGAGGCAGGTCTTATGGAGTCGATTACGACGAAAGGAATGAGACTAGGGTATCGTACTCTAGTGTTTTAAGCGAGAGTAGCTATGTTTTCCGTATTGCAAATGCGGGGAGACTCCGAATGCTAAAGGAAATGATACATAGAGCTTGTGACTTTGGTTTTCCTGAAGCTCTGTTCGGTGGAACTTGACGACATTCCTTGACAGTTGGTTTTACCTTTCGCAGAGGAAATTTCTGGGACGAAATTTCTATAAGGGGGGTAGATTGTAACACCCCGTCCCGAAATTAACATTTTTACCGGGATTAGGCGAGTTACAGAGAATGGTAACCGCATTGTTAATTTTCCCTGAATTAATATCGAGGTATTCGCGGTTCTGGGGGAAAATAGAATTAATGTTCCGAGGAGTAGGTTATGTTATTACGAGTTTCCCGGTATGTCCGGAAGATTTTCCGGAGTTACGAGTTGTTAATTACGAATTTATTCAATTTACGGAAGTAACAAATCTTAAGTTACTTTACCGTAGAAAAAGATAACTTTGCGATAAGTCGGGAATTCGTGGAACTTTTCTTCGGGAAAGATGTAGAGGACGTTAATACGAACGCGTGGGTATGTCCTATGAATTTATCGGAGTTCGTATGCGAAAGTTATGTGGGATAATGTGTTGTTACCGTGCGTTAAAAGTAAATAGAAAAATAACTTTTTACTATTCATAGTAACTATTTATTGGCAAATTTGGACCGTTGGATTCGTGAGATCAGATCCTGGCCGTAGATTTTTGTTTATTTATAGGGTTGACCGGAGGGAGACTGGATTCTCTCCGTTTCGCTCTCTCTCTCCTCCTGCTTCTTCTCTCTCTCCCCTCTGTCTCAGCTCGCCCAGGCGACTCTGCGTCGTCTCCTGCCACTGGACGTCGAGCCACCACCCTCCCCACATCTCCCCTCCTCTATCCATGAACCCCTGTAGCCTCTGCAGGGGAGATCGGTTTCGAGGCGACTGTGTGGGCACAGTGAGCAGCGACGGAACTCGACCCGCTTCACCGTCGACCAGTCGAGTTTTGGCTTTCCACCATAACCGGAGTTCCCTCTCGGTCTCAGGATCCACCTCATTGCCTCAAGTTCGTCAGAGGAGCATTGAGGAAGAAGGCCTAAACCCATTTCTGACACTTGGTGGCAAACTGAAACCGGTGGCTTTATGGTAATTAATATTTAGATTTTGTGTTTCAATAGTTCCTATCTCTTTGGCACCGACTGGTGCTCAAGCAGAAATTATATTGACATGATGCACTAATTGGAGACTTTACTTCGTTAAATATTTCACCTAACTCACACGTCTCAATATAAATATATAACATTCACATAGATTTTATCCTTATTGTTTCACCATCTTTTACTGGCAGATGACTCCATTACCCGGTGCCTGGCCACAGAAGCCTGGTTCTGCCACTTTCCCTTTTTTTGGAGTTCAGGTGTTTTGCGCTTATCAAATTTATGGATCTCATTATCAACAAGCTATCTTTATATTACACTCTTATATCTGTAACATCTGTATATCATGTGAACTCTTTTACTATAACTGCAGGCTGTCATTGTGGATGAGAAGGGTGTTGAGATTGAAGGGGAGTGCAGTGGTTATCTGTGTATAAAAAGCTCTTGGCCTGGAGCATTCCGAACTCTTTATGGTGATCATGAAAGATATGAGACAACTTACTTCAAACCTTTCTCTGGGTATTATTTTAGTGGTGATGGATGCAGCAGGTAATTAACAACATCAAACTTTGATTTCATCAATGTTAATCCTTTTTTTGGTTTTGGTATTTAGGAGATCTCTCTCTCACACACACACAGATGAAAAAGAAAAAAAAATACATGCTAAGTTCTCAACATCAATGTTCAGGGACAAAGATGGATATCACTGGCTTACAGGAAGGGTTGACGATGTCATCAATGTCAGGTAATTTTTGGATCGGATAAGCTTTTCCCTGATAATTCATGTCTGTCAAAATTTTTGATCATATTGAACTCCAAAGCTGCATCGTGATTAATATCCCTATTTTGTTTTGGTGTTGGCTAGCAGATTCTTGAAATCATATCTGTTTGTTAGTGGTCTGTCTAGTGTACAGTTTTCATTTTTTAAAAATTCATCTTTTATTCTCAAAAAGTAAAAATTAAAAATGAGTAGGGTTTAGACTTTATGCATTCTATGCGAGAGTCTATACATTTTGTTGGGGATTATGCAAGTATTATTTACTGATGCTCAGTATGAAACTTTATGCAGCGGACATCGTATTGGTACTGCAGAAGTTGAATCTGCTCTTGTTTCACATCCTCAATGTGCAGAAGCTGCTGTGGTTGGTGTGGAACATGAGGTATGTGATGTAGAATTTAGGAGGTGAAAGATGTAAAAAAGCTAAATTAAGTAGGCTGATGCTAAAATTTATCTCAATTGTCTATTATTTAAGGAAAACAATTGTGACCAAAAATTAAATACAGCAACCCAACATTAAATTAAATTATTATCAAATCGCAAGTTTACACTAATTTACTCATCATGTCTTCATATAATCTGCATCACAACAAAATGTCTCGATATGAGATGTGTTGTCTAATCACTTTTGGACTTGCACGATTGCATAAATTTATGTGATAAGAGAGAAGGGGAGATGAACAAAAATGAAAGGAGATAGAGGGAGGGAACATGTCTCTTGGCTAGTGTGACTGAACAAATTATATCTGTTTTTGTAGGTTAAAGGTCAAGGTATATATGCCTTTGTTACTCTTGTTGATGGTGTACCTTACAGTGAAGACCTCCGGAAAAGCCTTATTCTGATTGTCAGAAAGCAGGTAAATAATAAATTCAGTACTGTATATCTAACCCTTCCACTGCATCCTGTCATTGGTGTGCAGTGTGGGACGGCTCTCATGGCTATATTAGGGCGTTTAAACTTCTCTAAAGATCCCGAATGGTCTTGGGGATCCCTTGAATATCCTCAGATATATTTAGGTCATTTTTGAACTAGTTTAAATGTGTTTCCACCGATGTCCTGGAAGATGGGTCCTCTGGATCAGAATTCCTAGCCCTCTTCTCCCTATACCTGCACGTCTAGGAACCGTCAGAGGTCAAGATCGAGGTTGCCGGCCTATGACTCTATGCCTAAGTTAAGCTGTGGCATTACTTGTTAAGGTGTGGGATGAGTTAAAGGGAGGGTTGTTACTTACCTGTTATGGAAAGCTGTGACTGTTAAATATGCTTCACTTTGGAACTGTGCCAGCCCCCTTTGATGTGGGACTGGTTTGCAATTTAGTTAAGTGTATTGCCGATGGAGAAGGGGCCTTTGGTGGCCACTTTGGGGATTCCCAGGGGAGTGTGGTGGTCCAGCCCCGGTGACCGGGTTCTCGGGTGCAGGGCCCAGGTCGTCCAAGGGGGAGGGGGGTTGGTGCAAACAATGTGCAATGGGAGCTGGCACAGTATTCTGTGACCGAACAAGTTCCTTTCATGGCGGATTGTTTGTACTTATTTTACGTGGCCAAATTTGATGTTGTTCTGGACTGTTCCTCGTTCACTACACAGGACATACCATGTGGTTTTTGGTCTTTAGATTTCAGTTTTCATCTTTCTGTGGAAGATAACAGACCTCAGAAACAGAGGAGGAAGAAAATGTTTATGGGATGGCCCATGAAATGAAGAGCTTTAAACAAAAGGAAATTAGTTCCCTCTTAGCTCTCTCCTTCCTCCCTCAAATCAAACCAAAGAGAAAGTGATGTTAATTATAAAGGTGTCCAAAGTGTTCTGCGTTATACCGGGGTACTGAGAGTTGAGAATCACTGAGTGAGAGTGCACCATCTGGGTTTTACCGCTTTCGACCCTCCGATGCGTAAGTTAGATATGTGGAGAAATAAGAACAGGGTAGGAGAGTAGAGAGTAGTGAGTTACCTTGAATGCGTGGAGATCCACACATATATATATACCCTGATCATTGATAATGCAGCACATGTTGTGTTTTGGGGCATACCTCTTAGGTTACGACTCACACCTCTTTTAGAGGCTGTTTTGTGTGTGTTTCCGGTGTTTGTGCGCGATATGCATACGGTTTATACACACTGGTTCTCCAAAGATTCCAAAGAAGTAATGTGCTATTGTACATAAAGGAGACAGTAACGGCAAGACTGATCATTGACAATAAAAAAAGAGACAAGACTGATGGTATATAAGTTATTCAGGGAGGGAGTGTTTCATGTCGATAAACATGGAGAAAATATTGAATTGAATTCCAGTGTGTTGTTTTCTGTGACTGTAAATTTGATATTATAATTCAGATTGCAGCCCCATACGGTGAGGAGAACGCCTAGCCTTGTTTGCATGCATTTTTCTAAAGCTTTCATTGATACCCATAAATATGTAAACAATGTATATACTTATGTTTTATGAACATGTTTCAGATAGGGGCATTTGCAGCACCGGACCGTATCCACTGGGCACCTGGCCTTCCAAAGACAAGGAGTGGGAAGATAATGAGGAGAATTCTCAGGAAAATCGCTTCAAAACAACTAGACGAGCTTGGTGACACTAGCACTCTTGCAGATCCAAATGTGGTTGATCAACTAATTGCTCTTGCAGATACGTGATGCAGAAGGTAAGTCATCATACTCTTCGCTTGGATGTGTGCTGTTCTTAACAACTTTACCACCAGATGTTTCTTTTTCAACATTGACTGCAAAGTTATGCTTCATTGAATGGGAGTATGACTGTATGATTCCTTATTCAGTACTGTGGTTAGAATACTTTTGGACCAACCGGGACTTAGTATACTAGGGGTGTCAATGCTGCATTGTTTAGTGGAAGCTGCATTGACTCTAAGTCTGCTTAATTGCGTATGTATTTTGAATTATACATTTCTGGTTAATAATAATTATGACTACCGTCTGTACAGGGAGTTGAGGAACATACGTGGTTAGCAAAAATAACTTAATTTCAAGGTAGTAAATTTATATTTATTTTCTATGCTCATAAATAATGAAATATGTTCGTTGTGGTTGATAACATTAATTAATTATGTTATGTTGTGAGACATACTGGGTTCTAGTTTTTAGTTCTTGTTTTCTAATCTATACTCATGGATTCATTTTCATGTAGGTGCTAGTTGTGTTGACTAGATGGGCAATAAACTTGATTGGTTGGGGCAGCGATGATAATTGTAACTGTTTCGTGCTATAGATTTCCATGAGTTCTATTTAAAAACTTGCTGCCGAAATTATGAAGTGACATTATATATGGAGCATAACATAAGACTTGAATTTTTAAGAGTTGAACTCTTGTATACCCTCGATCTTTAACCAAAAAAACAGTTGTATGTCTTTTCTTTCAAATTAAACATGTATACCCTCAAACTTTCAAAATTTGACAGTTTTATTCAATCCGTTTAAAAATTCTGTTAAAACAAACTGAACAGGTTTTTTTAATCTTGTATTTGGGATAATTTACAGGCTAAAACATAATCACCAATCAACTTAAAACTATTCTTTATTATGTCAAAACTTCACCTCGACCTACTGTCTAAATAGTTACTATACTGACGGAATTACTGATGTCTTAAGTTAGAAGACTCATAAATTTTAGTATGTAAAAATATCTCAAATACAAAATTCAAACTAGCAACTGAAAATAGAATAATTCTAAACAAAAATATTTTTGTGATGGATTTATGGGTACAAGCTAGAATTTATTTAACATAACTTATAAATACAGAACTCAGAGCCTCGCTTTTGGGTAAACAGCTATAAAGTGTTTAGTTACTTATAATTATAATTACAAATACAAAATACTTGTAATAAAAGCACATCATACAGAATGATTACAGACTGAAATCTTCACACAGTCCTCACACTCACACTATACTAGAGACACTGTTTACACACACTATTTCTCTGGCTTTCTGACTTCGAGAGAAAGGTGGAGAGTGTTTCTAACTTCTATTCCAAGTTTTTTCGATGCCTTCTATCGGAAGCTTGAAACTCCTTATATAGCACCCGGACTCTAAACTTGAATTAAACACAGCGAAGAGAAAGTGAGAGATATGAGGAATCACGTTTTACTGTAGCAAAGCTAAAGTTATTTGTTTTCATGTGTCGGCCACAAAAGAAAAATGTACTAACTTTAACAAAAGAAAAGTTTTTTTGTTGTAATGTGACGGCCACCGCTCCTTTCTCTATCATGTGAGCGCACTAACTTTAACAAAAGAAAAGTTTTTTGTCTTGATGCGTCGACCACCGCTCATTTCTCTATCATGTTTACTGTATTGCAGTATTCTTCATCAATGCAATCATAATCAGCCAACGAATCTTGGTCCTCTTGTTCTCCTTCTGATGCTTTTTCATCTTTTTCTTCACTGTATAAGTCTGAATTATAAGAGAAGAGATAATGAATCATATATCCTTTTAATCTCAGGATACATCCGTCTGGCCTAATGTTCTTGACAGCTTGAACTATCAATTCAGGGAATCCCTCTAAGTCTTCATTAGATTTTGTCCAAGATTATGAACAAAACCATTCTCCATTAGCCACAGTTTTTTGTTTCTGAGGGTGTTCAGCTTTGACATTAACCAGATATCTCTCATAATATGGGCTAGGAACAACAGACAAAGTTAGTGGAAGCATAGTCCTTTTCCCAGATACTCATAGAATTTGAACAATTCGGACCGTTTCATTGTTGTCATAGGGATCTTAGTACTTTCTAGATTTTCTATGTATACTACCTTAGACTGTTCATTCTCTTTTACATGGATTCCATGCAATTCTTCTGTAAGTGCTTCAAGGGTTTCAAGCAGATGATCTTCATTTTCTTCATGGAATGTATAAAAAATATTGTCTATGATAATCTTTTGCTTGAATGCTAACAACCTTTTTGTCTAGAAAACCGGTTCTTTAAAAATCTTTAAAGACTGACCCTGAACGGTTTTCTTTCCTGTAACCACATGCGATCTGTTTCTCTTAAAATGGGCTATTATGCTTTTTGACAAAGCAACAGCTATTAACGAACTTGATATGCCTTTACCGTCTACCGTTTGAGACGGGCTAGCCGGTCTTTTACCCTGAGACCGGTCAGTTGAGGTTGTATCTTTTGGATACAACAAATACTCCTGAGTGAGCTTTTCTTCTTCACCAGATTTTCCGAATTGATTTTCATCTTGCAAGGAGAATTCTGAGCTTGTATCCCAATAAGCTGGATGTATCCTATCATGACATGTTGCTTGACTTGTTTCAGCTGCTCCATAAGATACGATGAATTGATAAACTAGTCCATCATGGAGATGACCTACAGTCTTATCACCACTTTTGTATCTTTCCTAAAGATTTTTATCTTTTGATTCTGGTCTTCTGTTTCTTGGGTTGCGTCCCTCATCCTTGTCATTTCTTTGAAACATTGTCATTTCTCTTGTAAGGGCGTATGGTAAGAAATTCTTGTTACCTGCAACCATTTCAACAACATATTCATACTGAGATAAAAACATTTATCATCTCAGCACTCATCCCCTATCTGCAACATCAGTTAATTTGTAGTTTTTAAAGTTTTTTACTTTTTTGTTATCAGTTCTAACTACAAATTTGTTTCCTAAAAAGGCCTCAGCCTCTTTTATACTCTTAATAAGAGCTATGACTTCTTTGTCCCTAGTAGAATAGTTTAACTCTGTTGCGTTAAACTTTCCCGAGAGAAATTTACAAATCATTTTATGATTTGTATTAGTGGGAATAACCAAGATGGCTCCTGCTAGTAATAATCTTTTGCATCAGTCTGTAAAAGGATCGAATCTCCATCTTTAGGTAACTGTAAATGAGACAGGTTCTTGGTTAGCTCTTTGATTTTTCTGACAGTATTACTATCATACTCTGTGAATAACCATTTCTTTTGGAGCTTGTCTTTAGAGAGAGTAGAGCAGTAAGACCGCTAACTTGAGGAATAAAATCTCTCGCAAGGTTGACAACTCCCAAAAACCTGTGCAAGGACTTTGCATCAAGAATATGATCTAGGAACTGACTGACATGAATGCCTAAGAAATCGATTTCTCCTTTTATGAGGTGAATCTTCTTTTGTCCAAGGATGATTCCTTTCTGGACAATCAACTTGCATACTTATTCAAGATGCTTCAGATATTCGTTCATAGTTCGTGAGAAGACAAGAATGTCATCAATATAACCTATACAGAAAGTTGAGTAAGGTTTGAAAATATTATCAATTTTCTTTTGGAAAACAGACGGGGCCTGCTTGAGGCCAAATGACATGACCAGCCATTCATATTGCCCTTGAGGTGTTCCAACTGCTGTAAAAGCAATGGAGTCTGGATGCATCTTGACTTGCCAAAATTCTAATTTTGCATCAAATTTAGAGAAGATCTTGGCTCCTTTGAGTCGATTGATAAACACTCTTATTTGGGCTATCTGGTAACCGTCTTTGACTGTCTTTTTGTTTACATCTTTGTAGTCAATTAACATTCTAGCATTTCCTCTTGCTCTGCATGATTTCTTACCAAGAAGGCTGGAGCATGATGAGGACTATTGGAAGGTCTAATCAATTTCTTTTCGAGCAACTCTTAAATTTGACTTTCCATTTCTTTTCTGTCATTCTTCTCTGTAATGAGGGATTGCTAAACTTAAAGGAGTTTAGGTTCACTAAACTTAAACTCACTTTCTCCTTTTGGTAAAGGGGTATGATTATTTTACTAGCTACGCTTTGAGCAAATTGTTCTTCATTGATCTCTTCTTCTTGTATCTTCATTTTTTCTATGCTTGTTTGCAAT